>CM029919.1:53754663-55025913 GCA_017639245.1 Myiopsitta monachus
TGCTCTTTTGTCGTCGAACCCAAATTTCATAAGCACCTAGCCGCACCAATCGGTAAGGTTCCTGTTAAAATGATAGAATCATAGAAAAGTTTGGGTTGGAAAGGATCTTAAGACCATCAAGTTCCAACCCCCCTGCATGGGCTGGGACAGCTACAATAAACCATGTCACCCTAGGCTCTGTCCAACCTGGCCTTGGACAACACCAGCAATGGAGCATTCACAACTTCCCTGGGCAACCCATTCCAGTGCCTCACAGGAAAGAACTTACTCCTCATATCCAATCTAAACTTCCCCTGTTTAAGTTTGAACTCGTTACCCCTGGTTCTATCACTACAGTCCCTAAGGAAGAGTCCCTCCCCAGCATCCCTATAGGCCCCCTTCAGATATTGGAAGGCTGCTATGAGGTCTCCACGCTATGAGGTCTCCATCTTCTCTTCTCCAGGCTGAACAGCCCCAACTTTCTCATCCTATCTTCATACAGGAGGTGCTCCAGTCCCCTGATCATCCTCGTGGCCCTTTTCTGGACTTGTTCCAACACTTCCATGTCCTTTTTATGTTGAGGACACCAGAACTGTGCACAATACTCCAAGTGAGGTCTCGCAAGAGCCGAGTAGAGGGGCAGGATCACCCCCTTCTACCTGCTGGTCATGGAGGTTCACCACTCTGGCTCATTCAGTTATATTTTCATGTTTATTCAGAATTTCCCAGGCTCACACATCTCTTCCCATGCTATCACTGTGCTTCATCACATCTCTATCTAGCCACATCTGCTGGCTATTCTTAAAGCCCTCAGGCTTAAAATATTTTTTTTTTATTCCCTACTGTCATGGGTTCAGCAGCAGCAGTCATTTTTCTCCTTCTTGGTAGCTGGTGCAGCGCTGTGGTTTTGATTTTGGGCCTGGGAACAGCGCTGATAACACCAGTGTTTTCAGTTACTGCTTGGTAATGTTTTGGTCTGGCCAAGGACTTTCTGAGTCTCATGCTATGTCAGGGAGAAGGGGAGCCTAGAGGAAGCAGAGGCAGAACACCTGACCCAAACTGACCAAAGAGGTTCTTCCATACCACAGCACGTCATGTCCAGGATGTGAAAACGGAGAGCAGAGACCCGGAAGGGTGTGGTGGTGCACTGGGGGGTTCACTGCTGGGGGGTGCACTGGCTGGGTCGGGCTTGGTGAGCAGTTGTATTCTCTTTCCTTGTATTTCTCTTGTATTATTACTGGTGGCAGCAGTAGTGATTTGTGTTATACCTTAGTTACTAAACTGTTCTTATCTCAACCTGTGGAAGTTGCATTCTTTTGATTCTCCTCCCCATCCCCCTGGGACTGGGGGAAGAAAGAGAGGGGAGTGAGTGAGTGAGCGAACTGGCTTAAACCACGACACCTGCTCTCAAACATAGTTAACCCTCAGGCTCAAAAATCTTCCTGAAAGCCACTGTTCCTATGCTCACTATTGTAAGAAGTTTTTTCCTAACATGATGAAACTAGTGTATGAAAAGGAGTAACCACATAAAACTGTGGACTTCAGGTTGAGAGCTGGAGAATTTGCCACTTAGCATACACATCTATCAATATATCCCCAAAACAGTATTCTTTTTTATTAGTAGTACTGTGAAAGAAGAGGCATTTTGTTTATCAGTTCTCTCAAGCCATATTTAATTGGAAGCTCTCAAGATTTGGGATGACTTAATATGGGGAAACTGGAATGCTAGGAACAATTACCACTCTAAATCACTGCTATGATCTTGAATTTATTAAATAATATGAGATTCTAAGACATTGCAACAAAACTCTCGTGTATAATATGTCTTAAAAGATGGACCTCTGGTCAGTTCTGAAATATTGCATTCCTTTCCAAAGCTCATGAGGAGAAAAGAAGGGAAGAGTAAATGTCTTATTCCAACAGCTAGTACTATAAGCACTGTGCAACAAGTCTTAATAAGCAGGTTATAAACTTTTATTTGATTTCTTCCACTGAGATTGTATGGATGTAAAAAAGAGAGATCTAGATACTTTGGTGGAACTGGATTTATCTGAAGGGCTGATTAAATATGGCACTTATCTTCAGCTTCAAAACTGTTTCTAATTAATAACTGGAAGGAAGGAAGTTTAAGGGAAAAAAGAGAAAAATCGAAAGACAAAATATAAGAAGAAAATGAAAACAATGGGAAAAAAATATAATAAAAATGTTTTTGTTTGCCCTTCTCTGTTTTACTTCAAATGAGAAACATTCACCTGAAATTTCAATACAATTGTTCATCAAAATAGCCTGTCTGATTTGAACATTCTAGGATTTGTTTTTCCCTTGTTAATGCAACAGCCCTCAATCTTGGTGCAGCCTCTGGGTACAGTGGTAAAAAAGAATAAAAAATAGGAAAAACAGTTTTTAGAAAGAGAAAGAGACAGGAATGGGGAACAGCAAGAAAAGCAACTCTTGCTTGAGGGATTAGCTTTATATAATTCTGTCAAGTCAATTGCACAAAATTTTTCAGTTGGTAAGTTTCATATCCAAGCCACACATTTCTTTCCTCCAAGCAGTTAGTTGCCAAGTCATACCAAAGAGAAGGTTCTTTTCAGCGGCAACTTTTCAATTAATCAACCGCATATTAGCCACCCTCAGAAACCGTATTACCTGCCAAATGGATGACATGAAAAATAAGTATTGGGAAGAACTACTCCACTGGCATCGTAAACAAAAATAGTAAAATAAATGGCTAATAAGGTGCTGTCTGTTTAAGGAACAGTCATGTTTTCTTCATGGGCTAGCTGCCCCTGTCAAACTGACTTTGTTGTATGTTCTCCTCTTCCACTCAGGGTGTTAGCACATAAATAAACTCTGAATCCTCTCAACATAAAAAAAATGCTTCCTTTATTAGAGGTGCCCAAGGATATTTTCTATTGCCCTTCAATGTTTGTCAATAGCAGCAGTTTGGGTCTCACAGGAATTAATCTATTGGATCAGTCCCTACTTTGCTGAATAAGAAGCTTCATTATATTGAAAATGCATTTCAAGAGAAGAAAGGAACAGAATGGGCTGCCTCATTACACCTGAAGTGATATTAACCACTGTTGCTTTCAGGCTGAGGGATTGGTACCACACAGCTAGATGTTGCAACACATTATTTCTCAAAATCTGGCCTCAAAGGGAAGCCTGGATTACTGTCTGAGGTACCCAGCTACCTTACACAAGACATGGGGATAATTAGGTATACTACAGGATCGTACCCTCCTATCAGAGTATCCAGAATTACAGCTGCTCTGAGCTGGCACTGTGTAAGTCCCTGTGCTGGGATGCAGGGGCACCAAGTTAGCTAAAAGAGGAAATGCTGCAAACAGAGCTTTCTCTGGGGAGTAAGATATTTGGGAATCACCTCTCTCCACCTGGGATTTACAACCAAAAGCCTGGCCTGGCATGAAGCCCTTATCTACAGTAACCTAGATGTGATTCAATAGAGCCAAAGTCCAGAATGTTACTGTCAAATGTTACATAGGAAATGAGTTTGAGATTTGATGATGTTGGACAGAGATGTGTGAAACCCACCTACATTTCATTTTCTGTTCCCTTCTTCAGTTTCTGTGCCACATGATTCAGTAATCTACAGTCTAAACAATGCCGGAGACCTCAATAAAATTTCACAGGTTATATAGTTTATTGCAGAATCTGGCCCTTGGTTATATCTGCGAAATAAATCGAATTCTGTCATTTTTAATGAATTAGAGATGAGTAATAATTTCAGAAGCCTCTCATTAAATAATAAGAAAATAAATTTTCCAATAAAAAAGATAGAAATGAACTTCAGGATTGTTGGAATGGAACATAATGAACAGGAAATTTTGATTATAGACTCGATAACTTCTGGTGGTCCGTAGATATGTTACCACTGCTCACATCCCTTCAGATCAAAGGGGGTTGATGGCTTCTACTTGAAGCTTCTGCAGCCACATCTGTGTTGTTTACCCATTCACAGTTTCATTTGCTGAAGGACAGTTATAAGTGACACTCTGGAAAATGCAAAGACAGGGGAAAAAGCAGGCTTCCAGGAATGAAACAAAACCAAACTGAGGACACCATACTCTTCAACAGAGTCCAGTTGAAGTCCCTTGGAGCCTTAATTGAGTGCAAAACAAGAAAATCTGGTCACAACACATGCTGTCCTTTAACGTGCACCCTTCTGTTGTGGGCCATTTAAAATATGTTCAGTGCTGTAGTTAAACAAAAATGTCAGTAAACAAAGATTAATTTGAACAAGAGAGTGTGGCAATTTTTCAGGGGGGCCTCAAGCACATAACTGCTGCATCTGCTAATTGTTTGTCAATGAGTATAGTGAGATTTCCTGATCTTCCTCTGTGTCTTACACATGAGGAATACGTACCCAGACACCGCTGACAGCCTGATAGATGACTGAATACAAGAATAATATTTTTGGTTATGCCAAGTTGTTGTGGGTTAATTCCAGTAGGCACTTAAGCCCCATACAGCTGCTCACTCTTCTCCCATCACCTACCACCAGTAGGAAAAACAATGAGAAAAGGAAGGGTAAAACTCATATGTCAAGATAAAAATAGTTTAAAAAATAAAAGAGAAGTGGAAGGAAAAAAAGAGAAAACAAAACAAGTCACACCAAAGGCAATCACTCTCTCATCACCTTCTAAGTGCCAGACTCATGCTCAGCCATTTCCCACACAAAAGATGTCTAACTTACCTTCCTCTTTTTATTGCTGAGCATGACAGTGTATAGCATGGAATATCTCTTCAGTTAGTTTGCGTCATGTGCCCTGTAGTGTCCCCTCCCAAACTCTTGTGCACACTCAATCTGTTCACTGGGGGAACAGAGTGAGAAACAGAAGACTTTAGCATTTGAAGACACTATTCAGCAACACTTAAAAGATTAGTGTGTTATTAGCATTGTTTGGGCAGCAAGCCAAAACATAGTGCTATACAAGCTGCTATGAGGCAAATTATCTCTGTTCCAGCCAAAACTAGTACACATGTAGAGGCTGCTTCAACATTGGGTGTGATAGAGCTCTCCCAGGTGCACTCTGAATCCAGTGTCAGACATCCACAGAGGAAACACAGAGGTCCTTGTGGCAGGTGATATCAGGTCCCCTACAGGAAAGACATCTGTGCCTCTGAAAATAAGGCCTGAAATCATCCTTTCTGCTGAGTGTCTTCACCATGAGCTTCATTCAGTGGAGATTTTTCTGGGAAAATGTAGTGCCTTTTCAGATACCCTAAGTTATCCAAGATATCTGTGTGCATTTGCTAGATATGACGTGGTCTGTAGGAGATCTGAGCCCATCTGCAGCTTTAGCTGGCACTCAGGCAGCTAATGCAATCTCAAATACCTGTGTGGGAATCATAGCCTGTGAAAGCAAATGTATTGTGGAGGTACAAATCCTGTACTGCACCCCAAGCAATGGATATGCTTATATTTTCTTCCTGTGAATAGCTGCCATGTTGCTCATAGTCAACCCTGAAGATCCTTCTACAGCATGTCAGCGTGGAGGGGGAGAACTCTTTGGCCCCAGGACCTTTCTGAAGGCTTCTTTATGTAGCTGTTACCCATGTGTCTGCTGCCAGGCTACAGGAAACACTCTGTGTCTATCTATACTAAGTGAGATTTTAAGTCAGATTTACCTTTCAGACAAATGTTTTTTTCCAGGAGAGGTGTCATTCCTTCCAAGTGAATTTTCATGCTGAGAAACTCATATTTTTGCAGGCATGGCTTTTTCCACAGCATAAACAATAACACAGGGATGGCTTTTTCCACAGCATAAACAATAACACAGGGATGCTTCAATAAATGTATAACAATCACTAAGATGGGATATCTTTCTTTTGTCTGAAGACTCCAACCAGGGAGTGGATAAGTGAATTTTGTCTAAATATCTTATTATAAATTGCTTGTGGTTAGAAGAAAGCACTTTAGCACAGAACTACTTAGGAAATTACTTTTATTGATATATTTAGCATTATTACAATGTACCAAGTGATCTTTAGTATCTTTCATTCCTTTTTAAAAGCCGCTACTGGCCTTTCAGCAAATATATTTTTTGATTCTTTATTTAGGCATGAAATATGCCAATATATATTCGAAGCCCTATTAACAGATGGTAATAAAGTGAATATGTCTAACAAACCAGTTGCTGACTTCTGTTGGCAAATATCTTTATGTTTTATATGGTCCTACCTATTGGTCATTGAACGATGTAGCATATATGCTCCCACAATAGCCCAAAAAGCTTCAAATCGGGATCTCCAGTGTGAACAGTACCCCAAGGAGACAACATTCTGATAAGGACATTCTTGGAAATGATATGTAAAGACAGAAATGTTCTACCAAGGGCTCCACAGGGGACTGTTCAGACAAAGGGATCATAGAATCATAGAATGAAAGAATGGTTTGGGTTGGAAAGAACCTTTAAAGATCATCTAGTTCCACCACCCTGCCGTGGGCAAGGACATCTTCCACTAGACCAGGTTGCTCGATGTCCCATCCAACCTGACTTCGAATAATTCAAGGAATGGAGCATCCACAACTTCCCTGGGCAGCCTGTTCCAGTGTCTCACCACTCTCACCATAAAAAATTTCTTCCTTATGTCCAATCTAAACCTGCCCTTTTTCAGTTTAAAACCTTTGACTCTTGTCCTGTCACTACAGGCCTTGGTAAAGAGTTTCTCTCAATTTTTCTTATAAACACCTTTTAAATATCAGAAGGTTACTATAAGGTCTTCCCAGAGCCTTCTCCATGCTGAAAAGCCCCAGTTCTCTCAGCCTGTCTCACAGAGGAGGTGCTCCATCCATATGATAATTTACTTGACCCTTCTATAGACTCTCTCTTCCAACAGGTCCATGTCTTCCTCGTACTGGAGACTCCAGAGCTGAATGCAGTACAGCAGGTGGGGTCTCACCAGAACAGAGCAAAACAGCAGAATCAGAATCGCTTTCCTCAGTCTCCTGGCCATGCTCCTTTGGATGCAGCCCAGCATACTTTCTGGGTATGAAAAAAGCTGGCTTTCTGGGCTGCAGGCAAACATTGCTGGGTCAAATTTAATTATTTATCCAACAGTACTTCCAAGTCCTTCCCTGCAGGGCTGCTTTCAATCCATTCATCACACAGTCTGTACTGATATTGGGGATTACCACAACCCTGGTACTGAACCTTGCACTTGTCCTTGTTTTTCATGAGGTTCTCATGGGCCATGTTTTCAAGCCTGTCAATATCCCTGTGGCTGGCAATCCTTCCCTCTGGCAAATCAACTGCACCACTCAGCTTAGTGTTACCTACAGTTTTGCTGAGGGTGCACTCAATCCCACTGTCTATGTTGTTGATTAAGATATTAAATTGTATTGGTGCTAGTGTTGAGTCTTGAAAGACACTGCTCATTACTGGTTTTCACAGGTTTCCCTGGTAGTACAGGGCCAGTAGACCTTCTGGCTGTGCTAAATACATTATTTCAGAGTATCTTTCTTCAGTTTTGGGTTGCCCTGGTTCCCTGCTGTAATGTCTGTGAAATGGAGTTACCAAGTCCTTGTGGTATAAAAAGACTGCTTCTATTAGTCATATTATTTTACATTTATATTGCCACAATGTTAGGGCAGAGTTGATTTGACCATGATGTTATAAACAAAGAACCCCTTCTTTGATGAGTATGGTCATGTGTTGTGTTAACGCAACTGTTTTATATATTTTTCTCTTATTTTGAAAGCTTTTGTTAAAAAGATATTTTTTTCTTTAATGACTATTTCTGTCTCATCCACATAAAGCCAAAACATGCTCTGTTGTCACTGCGATCAAATCAGTGTGTGACTTACATCAAGATAGTTAGCAACCTTCTGACTATGCTTTCCATCAAACCTAATGGTGAGGTATAAATTATTCAGCTCCATAATAAACCTTTCCAGAGAGCTACAATCATTTTTCCAAATCAGGAAAATATCACTGATGTGCTATAACCATTACAAAAATTGTTTAAATTTCTGTAGGGTGTATAACAATTCTTCTTCACATACTTCCATTTCAATCATAAGTCTTTTCATATCATTGAAAGGATCCCCTTATTACTTTTTGCACTAATCAGGACCATCAAATGCCATTGGTCGTAGGTAATCCCTATGTGATATACAGCTATGATGAATATTCCTTTATCAGTTAGGTCAGTAAAGTTTTTTGTCATGATGGGATATTTGAATAATATTATGCTTTACACCCCGTTGCAACTACCCAAGGTGGAGTGAAATTGATGGGCTGAATTCCACTGAAGTCAACAGAAGCTGTTTTCAACTTGAACTGAAAAGAGGTCATGTAGTCTATTTCTGTGTATTGACTGTATGTATAGCTATTAGAAGTGATCTTTACACCCTATTAAACAGCACTCATATCAGGCTTGCAGAGTAACAGTTACAAACCCTAATTCATAGGCCAGCGAAAAGTGTGGTGCAGTGATCCTGGTTTTCTTTTCCATCCATATTTTTTTAAAATTGGATTTCTAGTTGAAAGAGATGCAGCAGTGATCATCTTGGAATTGTGAAAGGTTGACATGCAGCAATACCAGATCTATGACATAGCTACTTAGCATCTGTTCTTCGTATTTCTCTGTTGCTCTTTGAAATATTCAGGTGTCAGGAGCCAGACCTTCAGAAATCTGCCAAGATTTTTACACTAAATGATGACATGAAAAATATTTTTTTTCTGGACTTCTTTTTTTTCCTGACTTCCTTATCTTCCCTCAGTACTGCAAAGCTATAGCTTGCAGATTCAAAGGTTCTTGAAACCAAGAACTTTTCATTATTATTATAGCTGCAACATACAGATTCAACAATAGTATAAATGAATATAGATACATTTACATGCGTACGTATGAAGTGCAACCACCCTGATAGTTGAATGGAGAGAACTTATACTATATCTCTCCATCTTAAGTATGTGGAACACATTTCCATTTATTCCTTGGGTGAATCATCAGATATCTCTTCTAATACCATCTATCTCTAGTTCTCCTTGAAGATCTGGCCTGTCTCCATCCCTGCATTTTGGCTTCTTTTCCCCTGGATGTTTCTCCTTATTCCGTTTTCCCTCTCTGACATGCCTGAGTTCCTTGCTACACTTCTACATGTATCTCAGCCTCCATATGGCTTATGTTTTTTGTATATCATATACAACACCTCTCATATATTCTTTTTTACACCCACATCATTTAGCCTACATTACAGGTTTTACTGCCAAATCATCGAATTCTCCTGTCTCCTAACTTTTTTGAAGGCAGTGACTGAGTGACAATCCTCTTCCTGAAAATCAGTTTGACTTTCTCTCCAATAAGAAACTATTAGAGAGAACTGGACATTTTGTTTCTATCAACTCGTAACTTCAGTGTTATTCCCCATCATAAGAGAAGGCAGACCTTTCAGATACAGTCAGAACTTCAGAATATCGAAGGAAGAATTCAGAAAACTGGGAAGCTAATTCAGAAGGAAATAGAGACTGGATTGACAAAACAAAAAGGATTATTAGCTTCAAGGAGAAACATGAAATTTCATAGTAGTACAGATGAATTTGCAGAAGCATGTAATATTTTTTATTATTAAGCCTTAAAATTGGTTTTAGTAGTTAGGACTCTTTTTCTTAAAACAATTGGGGCTGATCACATTAATTTTTACCCTTTTACTGCAGTAATGGGATGTAGGTATGGATTGCATTCTTTCAAAATATACTTAGACCAAATTCATTTACCTACTGCTTTTTGCTTCCCAGATATGCAGAAAACAAGACGTTTTTCTGACTTTCACTAAGATGACCCATAAATTAATTCACATGTATTAAATTGACATCTCTCTTATCCAAATTCACAATGGATTCTTTGTTAGATTAGAAAAAAAAAAGGCTTAAATAAACCTAAGATGTGACTTCATAAATATTAGAAATATTGTAAAAGGAAATTCTTTCTTTTATCAGCATTACAGAATAACTGCAGAGCCAGTGCATTTCATATCACAGGGACAAAGATCACAACAGTATGAATGACTTGAATTACCTTGGGTATTTTCCTAGCTATAAAGCGATTGATTTCCTATTGCTGGAAGGTAATACTTGTGCTGAAAAATGGGACACAAGTGTTTAATTGAATTTTTTTTTTATGTGCATAAAGGCTGCTTACATATCTTAGAACTGTATAGCATAAAAGTGTTGCAACATAGAAGTACACAGAATGCTGTTACTTGCTGCTATGGGGGAAAGTATTGAAATATTTTGACATATAATGACTGATCATGGGGTTGTTAAAAAGGCCAAAGAATGCAAATATTTCAGTCAACATGCATATCTGTTGTCCCATATAGGGCCAAGTACATCCTCATATTGCAATTTTCAAAGTAATTTCTAAGACTTCTGACTATGAATTTGCAGACTTTAGGTACAAAAAGGTGTGTATCTCACTGTTCTTTCTTCGTAGAAACAGTTCCTTTTCTGGAGACAGCAAGTTAAGCCACTTCCATGAAGGGGATATTCACAGAGACTCTGGTAAGAAACCCAGACAGGTAAGGAAATACAAGAGCATAAATTTCTAATTTTGTAAATATGGATGGGATGCACTCAGCATCACATTTTCCTTCCCATTAGCTTCACATTTCCTTGATTTACATTCCTAGTCTTGGACAGCTCTTCCCTCTCAACACTTCCAAAGATCCTGTCTAGAATGTCTAGAAAGACTAAGCATTGAGTCTTTAAAATTTAGATGCTTAGTGCAGATAGATAGGTTTAATCTCGTTCTTTGTTACTGAAGTCATTATGGGTGCTTTGTCTACTAACCAGAATTGACAGATCCCCTATCTTCAGAAAAAGGAATACTTCAGATGCCTATTTAACAAGAAGACTGTCCATTGAATTATCAGGGACATAAAAGAAAAAAAAAGTTCTAGAGATGCATAATTCTGTGAAAAGGAGGGCAGCAGAGTTACATATAGATATTTGCTGTTTTCATCATGAAAAATGGCAAAATATACATATACCAGCATCTTTTAATATAATGTTGTCATTCTAAAGGGGGCAAGAGACAAATTTTATATCCTTAAAACCTGCTTGCTTTTTCTAGTACAGAAAAGAGTAACAATAATTAATAAGACTAAATACAAGAGTGTGATTACATAGGCTATGTGTTCTAGTTTTAAACAGGTTGTAAATTAGAATAAAACCCAAAAAGTATTATATATTTGTGTATCAAAAAAATGGAGATTTATACACAAAGGTAAACTCCATTTAGCATTGCACTGTTAGCAAAGTATTTCTAAGTGTTACCTGATATCCTCCCTGTGGAAAGGAAGAATATTTCACCACCTGTACTATAGCTTTATTAATTTCTTTACTCTTGCAAAAATTAAAATGCAGTGAAGCATAAACCCACAAATTTTGCATTCACCGCAGAAGTTTTTTAGTCTTACTGTTGGAAAGCACTGGAAGAGGCATAGATACCAATAGCAATAGAATAGTAATAATAATAATGCCTAAGGAGTAATTTTATTCAAGATATACAATGAAATACACTTCGCATATTGCATTAAAATACCTAGTCAGTAATATCACCACTTTCATGTGTTTCCAAAGATGGTTGCACATAGGCTGGTTTCCTTGGTGAATGTAAATGGAGAAAGATTTGAAGAAGTCACCCATCAGACCATTTTTTTAATTTTGATCAATCAGTTGCTGGGCTGAATATGCTGTGAATGAAAAGGATTTTACTTTCCAATATGTATATTTAATGCTTTGAATTATACCTTTTCAGTAACTTATAAGCAAATCAGTGAGATATTGCTAGTGTTTTCACCTACAGAAAATATTTCAGTTTACAGAAGATTTATCTTGCTTAACTGTCCTCCTGTTAAAAATTACAAAAGTGCTAAGAATATATGAATAATATAAGAATATATGGGAGGTGAGCTTTTTAATTTCAAAAAGCCTGTAACTATTGCTCTATGTGAAAGTTAAGAGTGATATACCTGAAGCTAAAATTTGACCAATTTAACTTTTGTTATCACTAGTATTTCTACCGGGACTACACTTTCACTTTGAATGTCAGACATGTTTCAGGAATATTGGAGCAGTTTAGTAATGTGTTCAACCGCGATAATATAACCAGATCATAGATTTAATTAAATGATATTCACCACTCTTTTAGCGTTAACACTGTCATCATTAATTGTGTCAAATAATGTACTGAAGTAACATTTTGACTGTTGCCAGAGACAAAAATAAAAAAGACAAATTCTGTAACTTCATCCTGAGCAAATCTGGATTCCAGCATCAATGCGAGCAAAGAAAATGGCAGTAAGAGCAAGACTCTGTGGCCTCAAGAAAGTAGAGGCAGAAAAATTATTGCTACAGCCATTGTGACATGCCTAATTTCTAAAGACAAACGATAGGATTTATTTGTTTAAGTATAGGCATCCAGTACAGAGAACTGTCCTGAAGATGCCTGCACAGGGCTGGCAGACACTGGGGACCCGCACATTCAGAAGCAGCCATTACAAGCTGCAGTACCTCAAATGACATTACACATTTACGTTTACCAAAACATCACCAGAGAAAGGGATCTGGCTAACGCTTGTATTTGATTTCTACAGTAGAGGTAGGTATTTAACATGTCTGTTGGCCATATGCATGAGCTACTTCAGGTATCCAGCTGACCAGACTTGGGTGACTTAGGTTAGGATGTATAGCTTCCTAAGCCCTTTTGACTATGCTGAACAGATGTAGGATTAGCCATTTATTGCAATGCTAAGTGGTCTGTAGTACCTAAGACACCTCTACATGGGGCTGGCATTCATGACCCTCAATAAAGGGCATACAATATGAAACCCTCACAGTATTCTGCAGCAGTAGTTGGTGTCTATAGCACATATTATAACACTACATACCTGTACTGATAACGCTAAAACCTGTGTAGATCTTCTCTGACTCCAAGGAAGCTTAGGCACTTCCATCATCTATCAGAACCTACAGTGTAGTCACCTAAATTTAGCTGAGTTCTAAGATTAAGTAATTCCACCCTGAGAGGTTCCTTTGGCTGCCTACATGTATTTTTGGAGATGCAGTAGGACAACATGATTAAGCTCCAAAGTGCCAGTGGGTTTTCATTGGTCACGCCTGTCAGCCCTTGGCCAGCATAGGGAATCTCATACAGCAGTAACTATGTTTTGATAAACAAGCAAAGTAACTGACATTTGTTATTTTTCCTCTCAGAAAAAAAGTCTGGCTCGATTTACAGCGCTTGCATAGTTTCTATTAATTTCAAAGGTGCTTAGAGATACTTTAATTTCATGAAAGAAGGGCTATCTTTTAAAGTAAGTATTAAGTACTGAAAATTGTAGAAAGGATTTTCAAGTGAATACTCAACTTCCACTAACATCAGTGGAAGTCACTACTGACTTCCATTTTGAAAATATTGAAAATTTCAGTGGTCCTTATCT
Source organism: Myiopsitta monachus (assembly GCA_017639245.1). NCBI lineage: Eukaryota > Metazoa > Chordata > Aves > Psittaciformes > Psittacidae > Myiopsitta > Myiopsitta monachus. Next base: position 53,768,120 of record CM029919.1, read on the forward strand.
GCATCCTTAGTAACCTATAAAAATTCCCAAAGTCTATTACAGAAGTTCCAGATCTAGAAAAAAAGTCAAAAGATCAAAATCCTTCTCAGTTAAGCCACAAAGCAAAAATATTGTGTCATAAAATGTCGATAGCTTAAGTTGCAACCTTATTCAAAATGTTGTAAATGCTAAATGCTGTAGTTTTCTTTTTTTTTTATTTAATCTAAGATACAAGAAAAAGATGTGTAGAACAGTTTTGTTGAATTCATTGTCTGAATCCTTAAAAAATAGGCGCTCTTCAGAAAAACATTCCCCTACTTTCCACCCACCAATTCATTCTTATGAAGCTGTGTTTAGTGTTTAACACTGTGCAATTGTTAAATACACCCTCGCCTGGCTGAAGCCCTGTATGCCAGGTTAACACTCCAAAGATGTTTTTTATCTCTGAATTGTATACAGATCCGTAATGGAAGCCATAGACTCCATATGGCCCTAAATGTACCATCATGAACATGATGTCCTTATAAGTCAGCAGTATTTCTAAACTTTTACAAAGGGCAAGCGTCACACTCAGATTACTGGAACCATTTGTATTTTCTTGCTTGACTATACTGTTAGATGTATACATTATTTATTAATGGAGGATGGATTTTTCTTTTGATTAAATGCTACTGTTACTTTAACAAACAGATATGAGATCCCCAAGCTCTCTGTGTGCAGGGAATTTTGTCCATGCATGTCCATGCCAATGGATTGTCAGTAATAGAAAGTGACGGAGTGTGGAAGGGAAGGGGCTTTGCTAAAATACCCTTACTTTCATGGTAATCTACCAGCTACAAATGCTTATCTCAAAGGACTGCACCTTGCTGTAATTGCTACATTTTTTCTGAAATGATCAAATGTTGTTTCTTTACCAAAGCTGTTGAGAATAAGGTCCAATGTTTTAATGTTAGAAAAAAACCCAACAACAATATATTTAAATTTAGGATTCAGTAATAGGGAAATTCAGCTTTGAATAACTAACCTAATACTGTTGTTGTGTATTGTCAGATCTTTGATATTATCCCAATGGATGAGCTAACTGTGGGATATCTGCTGTTGTAGCCAGATTTCTGTAAGATAACAGATATAGGAAAGCAAATAAAAGAAATCCCACAAGAATCCTGTCCATTCTATTTCATTATATTCCATAGTGATATTATAATAACTTTTTTTTTTACTTCTGAGCTATGCACATGAGTGATCTCAGTTTTGATGACTGTTTTCCAGAAGCAGCTTCACTAGGACACACTGCAATACCTGAAAATTTTTACCATAGCCCAGTCTTGGCACTGAGGGTGTGATTCATCTCATTTGATTTCAGTCATCTAAACATTGTCTAAATTTCCTCTACAGTCACTGAAGATGAATAACTCCAGAAAATGAGCCATCTGATGAATGCTTTTCTCTATATTAATTAGCTTCTTTTTTTCTGCCTTATATCAGTTACAGCTTACATGACTAAATGTCTAAGTTTTAAATGGTTAAATTTTACAGACATTAATTTCAATCTTGGAGTCTCTTGACAGTGCATGAAGGTATCAAGCTCATTTAGCTCAAAGAAAATGTACTTCAAAGCATAATTGCAAAACATATATTTTTGAAATCTACTTCCTAATGTTTATTGTTTAATATTTAAGGTATATTTGATAACTTAATAGCACAAAATTTCATTCAGTTGCAATATTGAGTCATGAACTTTCACAAAAGTATGAAATGCTTTGCAGCCAGGTAACTGTGTAACCAGCAAACTTGTTTTCTACAAAGGACTAATTGGTTCCAAAAACCAACTTTTTTTTATAAGCCTGAAGTACAGCTCTCTTGAAAATAAAAGCATTCCTACTAGTTGACCTGAACTAAAAAGTCCTTTCTATGACTAATATATAATATACAGATTTAGAAGTGCGAAAGGCCACAACAAAGAAGATGGATGGCAGCATCCTCACTACTAGAGCAGGAAGGCTCATTATCATCACCAAGTTGTCATCAAGAGGATATAAATAACAAACATCAGACAATGACATTCATGATCAAAATTCTGAATATTCTGAAGTAGAATAAATGGCATCTTGGTTATGTAAGGGTGATAGCTGTCGCTGCACTCACAGCAAGACTATTTGCATATAAAAAGTTACACGGAAACTAGCAGATAAAAGATTCAACAAAGAAACACATTTGTTACAAGCTGAAAGTCAACGTTGGAGTATAGTAAAAATACCAATGATAGCAAAAGAAAGTTTACTGTGTAACCCGTCAAATTCTTGATGGGTGGATTTGCTACAGGTAATCTAGGTCTAACAGTAGTATTGAAAGCCAAAGCCAAGAAAGAAAGTTCCAAGTATCAGGTGTCAAAATATATGTTTTTCTTAACCCTTAGAACTGCATCAGAATTCAGTAAGTAAACTTGTTCCAGTCATGTTATCTCTTTTCACAGTATTAACAAAGAGGGGAAGAGTTATATTGATCAGCAGTTGTAAAACAGAAGTGAAGAAAAAAACCTGTGAAAAACAGCCATGCAAACACCAAGGCTGGAGAAGGAGGAGAGTAAGGAAGGAGTGGCAGAAAGAAACCATTATAGACTGACCACAATGCCCATTCCCAGGCCTCTGCACTGCTTAGAGGTGGGGAATTGGGTAGAGTCGGAAACAGAAGAGTGTTGTTGAGCTGGGGCAGCATTGTTTTAATTTTGCTTTAGTTTCTCACTATCTAAATCTATTTTGATCAGCAATAAATTAAATTAATTTTCCCAAGTCGAGTCTGCTTTGTCAGTGGTGGTAATTGGTAAATGATTTCTCTGTTTCTCTCAAGCTTTTTCATCTTGTTCAGGGGGGGAGAGAGAGAGTGGCTACTTGGGGACTGGCAGCCAACTAAAGGCAACTCATCTCAAGAATGCTAATAAAATAGTTACTATTTTAGGACACTAGGGTCCAATGAATGAGCGCACAACACATAAGCACACATTTAAAAACATCATGATCATTTGCTATTTCATGTGTTTCTGATATTTCTGATCCTGGCCTGTGACTACGCAGGCCAGAATCTGTAAGTAACCACTTTCCAGGAAAGAAGGGAAATGAGGACTGTGTGTAACAAGGAAGTAAGTATAAATATGATGCATTTTTTTATATCAAAATGATATTTTATATTAGAAAAATCCACAAAAATTTAGAGGGAGAATTCCTTCTCCCTAAGTTTAGATGTCTACACTGTAGATATCTACATATGACATAGTGTAGGCTACATGGTCAGAAAAGAGAAATTAGGAATTTTAGAAATCTACTACTTTGAATGTATATATACATGTGCTAGAGGTATATCTTCATTATGAACAAGCCCATATCTAGTATCTGACTAACCCTTCAGATGCCACTGTAGTCTTCAGATTTTTTGCTTCTTGACTTTGTGAGCATTGAAGGAATATTCAGCAGCATAAGCAAAGCATCCCTAAGTCTTAATGGCACTGCATTGTGTTGAGCTTTGATATGGTTTCTGAGATGTGTCTAAACTGTCCTCTATCTTGTCTGTAGGACCTGGACACACACCTTGCACTGAGTGCAACCAGTAGATTACACTTGGTATAGACACCTGATAATAACCACATTGAACCTGGTGGTTTATAGTCCAGTTTCACAGCTTTGAGGTCATTGTCCTACCAGATATAATAATGAGATCTTTCTCTCCACTCACCTCAGTTTTTTATTTTATAGGACTGAACTACTTTAAATCTCCAGATCTAAAAGGGACTTAACTGAGAATAAATGGGTGGAGGAGTCTATCCTCAGGACTGGTATGAGACACTTCCTTACTTTCTTTCTGTGTTTCACCAAGTGTTGTATAGAGAACGTGGGCAAGCAGCTCTTGCTTTTGAATTCAGAAGGTGCCCAGAGCTAGAGTGAGGTTGGGGGATGTTACTCTTGGAGTCAGTTCCTTCCTATTCCTCCTTATGTCTCATAACTGTGTAGCCATGTGGTAAACCAGATTGTCTTCAGCACAATTCTTCCTCCAGTCAAAGCAACTGCTAATTTACTTGTAAGTCTACAAAGAGCAAGGGAAATGCTGCTCAAGCCAGTGTAGACATCCCTTAAGAAGGAAGCACTTTTCTAGTCAAGACCAAGATAATGAGAAAAATTTTGTGGTTTAATGATTTAATATAAAGACACACCTCCTTGTTAAGTATAAGTTCTGAAGAAGTGATTAAGAACTTAGCTCAGTCATTAACTTAAAGAAGCAGTCTTGGAAAATCATAACTAGCAGTACATATAGTTGAAAACTCTAACAGTGTAGTTCCACAGGCTATTTTCTCTAGTAGTATTGCTGACTTAGGATACTGCCAAGGCCAGCAAACTCTGTTGCTGTCCTGGGGTACAGGTCAACTGCTAAGCCTGCTGGGTAATGTTGGTTACCCTGGGTTATCTACAGGTAACTTTGCCTGTGCTTTTTAGCTAGCTATTCTTTCCTCCCTCATTTGCAGGGTATGGGGGTGGGGAAGACTAGGCAAATGGACTGTAATCTGACTTAAAGAGATGCATTCGTTCAAAAAGGGGTCCAACAAAATGTCAGAACTGATAAAAAAGAAAATACCTGACCATGAGTAGTGAAGGAAGGTGTGTGAAAGAGGCATTAAGTGTGCTCAGCTGTATTTTCAAACCGTACTTCAGCTTCTATTTCACTTCTCAACTATAGGTATATAGGTAGTGAGCTTTATGATTCCCCTAAGGACAACTAATGCTCTTAGAACGATGGAGTTTGGCTCTGCTTACTTACGATAAATCTTTAGAGGTTACTGGATTATACTTTTTTTTTTTTTTTCTGCCAATGGCATTTGAAGGCAACCTTCTTAGTCAGTAAATCAGTTGTTTTGTTTGAGGAAATAAATGGTTGAAGCCTCCTTTAAGCTAGTTTGGGGGCATTCACATCCCTGGTAATCTGTGAAGAATCTCTTTTCCCTGTCATACTCTTTTGTGCTATATATGTCTAAATTGTGCCTGGTTTTTCACCCTGTATGAGAGCTGTCTCACCAAACCTTAGATGTATGTGCCTACAGTTGACCTAGTCATCCTGCTTTGCACTTTCAGTCAGAGGAAAAAGTAATTTTAAAGGCAATTTCAGACAATTAATCTAAGCTATATGAGGGAGGGTCTTTTTCTCTTCATTGCCCACAGTTGAAGCACAGTGACAAGTTTGTATGTGACTTTGTAGAACAAAGACAGAATAAGCTCTAACACAAGCTGTGTGGTGCAATCGCACACAAGGAAGTAGTGTGATGCAATCTGTAAAGTTCTGTAGGGTAAACCCCTTGTTACACTACGCAAGTTTTGTGGGGTTTAGACAGTTCCAGTTAGTTCCACTTTAACCTGCATAAAGGCATAATTAGCACTGCATAAAGGCTGGTTCCTACTTCCTGGCTGGGAATGGTGGGAAGGGACCTGCTTGTGAGACACTGCCCTGTTACCTCTCTGGGGAGCTCCCATGGTACTCACCCCCAGCAAGCTGCACCTCAGCAATGATTTTCAAACATTTATTGCTCTGCATTATCTAGTTTATCATATCTAGTTTAGTTTCATCAAAGCTGAATCCAGTTTGAATACTGAGAGCCATTTGGTGATGGGAACCAGAGCACGGTAAGCTGAGCTGACCTGGAAATCCGTTGTAAAAGCAGCATCTTGATCTGAAGACAGAGGGAAATGCCGACACATGTCCTGGGGTCAGCAGTAGTAGTTATTTTTCTCCTTCTTAGTAGCTGGTGCAGTACTGTGTTTTTGTCTTTCAGTCTGGGAACAGCGCTGACAACACCGATGTTTTTAGTTGCTGCTCAGTAATGGTTAGTCTGACCCGGGACTTTCTGAGTCCCATGCTCTGCCAGGGAGGAGGGGAAGCCGTGAGGAAGCAGAGACAGGACACCTGACCCAAACCAACCAAAAAAGTATTCCATATCACAGCACGTCATGCCCAGGATGTAAAAACTGGGGGCAGTTACCTGGAAAGGCTAGATCACTGCTCGGTCGGGCTTGGTATTGGTTGGTGGGTGGTGAGCGGTTGTATTCTCTTCCCTTGTTATTTCCCTTATCAGTTATTATTCTTGGTGGTAGGAGCAGTGGTTTGTGTTATACCTTAGTTACTGGACTGTTCTTAACCCATGGGAGTTACATTCTTTTGATTCTCATCCCCATCCATCTGGGAGCAGCGGGGGAGGAAGCTGGGTGAGTGAGAGAGAGGCTGCATGGCTCTGAGTTATGGCTGGGCTTAAACCACGGCAACACAGCATGTGTTCTCAAATTTCTTTACATAACAGAGGCAATTTATTAATTAAAAAAAAAAAAAAAACAAAAAACAGCCAGCATTAAATGTGATCTGGGGACTCTGCTCTGTTTTACTTTAACATGTACCTGTTGGTTTAGCTCATGGTGTGAGGGACCATAAGCATGAGAAGGCAGAAAATGAGATACGGATCCAGATTCCACAAACAAGATTATTTCTCCAAGGTTTTGTAGGATATGTTTTCTTGACTAGTGCCATAGCACAAGTATTCTCTAGTTGGTCCTGATGCTCTTGTCAGACATGCTATATGTGTATGAGAACTGGAAGTGTAAGTCATTCTAGGGCTATCCCAACTATTACTAAAATATACTGGACTGCAGCAAGGCCCCAGGGAAGATGTTAAATGCATAGAGTGGCTCCATACAACTAATCCACTTCTTAAGCAGTTCCAATTTCTATAAGTGTCCCAAAATATCTGGAAACACGTTGACAGCACAGTTATTCTCTAATGTTATTAATAACCTGTTTAACTTAAGCAATTGTTTTTTTGATGGTCTTCTGAGTGGCTGCTTACGGTAGGTTTCATTGTATACAATAAGATTCTAACTATAGGAATTTATAGCAGTGACATACGACACCACACAACTCACAAGTAACAAGAAACAAATCCAAGCTCAAAATACAAATTGGACACTTGTCCGAAGAAATAAATAACAGGACAATGTTCCATAAATTCAATGACAAAGCGCATGTCTTTCCATAAGATATTTGAAAAACAGCAAAAGAGATGATTTTAATATGACAGCAAGGCAATTTCTTCTCTGTGTTTTCTTATTAAAATCTTCATTATTTACTTAAGCACTTACTTTTGGGTACCAGATCTTATTCACTCCCTTTTAAAGACATAGGGTACTGGATTTTTTATTACCATAAACTTGATTCTGGTTTTCTTTGGAAGGATGAGCCGTGAAGTTTCCCTGGATTATTAGTGAGCCTTCAAGTATACACATATGCACCAATCACACAACATTGATACATCAGTCTGGATTGCAGCAGTCGGTGCTCCAGATCAGGTAGAATGGAATTCAGTTGCCTAACTAAAGTCATCTTATGCCACCTGAAAAACCTCATGATATGGTGTCTGCCTTCCAGCGGCCACTCACTGATGTTTGTCTCTTTCAGGTCCTCCGCTCTTTCTGTCAACATCGTACAAGATTATCTTGTTATGACTAAAATACCTGCAGAGCCAGAGAAAGTGGATGCCATGAGCAGTATGTTTTCAGGGACTATGTTCAGTGCCCAGTCAATAGAGAATAATTCTATCAGAATTCTCTACTAGAGAAAATATTTCAGGCAGCGTTTTCTGTCACTTCTTACTACAGAATTCTCAAGGAAAACTCATCAGAAAACCAGCAGCACAGAAATATCTTTAAGAATACAAAATATTTTCACACCAGTAGAAGGAATCAAAGTCAACCCACCACACCTAGCAGTGTCCATGCAATATCACAATAATAATTGCTAATATTATTTTGATAATTGTATCACAATGATTGTTATTGTGATATTCTATGGACACTACTAGGTTGTTCCCTGGTTTAACTATGTCAAGTGCAAGGTCCTACACCTGGGCCGGAGCAATCCCAGACACAGCTAAGGTGGGGCAGAGAAGAGATTCAGAGCAGCCCTGCAGGGAAAAGGACTTGGGGGTGTTGGTTAATGAAACAATGAACATGAGCCGGCAGTGTGCGCTTGCATCCCAGAAAGCCAACCTGTATTCCTGGGCTGCATCAAAAGGAGCATTGCCAGCAGGTCGAAGGAGGTGATCCTGCCCCTCTGCTCTGCTCTTGTGAGACCTCACTTGGAGTATTGTGTACAGTTCTGGTATCCTCGACACAAAAAAAGACATGGAAGTGTTGGAACAAGTCCAGAGGGCCACGAGGATGATGAGGGGACTGGAACACTTCCTGTATGAAGGATAGGCTGAGAAAGTTGGGGCTGTTCAGCCTGGAGAAGGGAAGGCTGCATGGGGACTCCATAGCAGCCTTCCAGCTGTCTGAAGGGGGCCTACAAAGATGCTGGTAAGGGACTGTTCATGAGGGACTGTAGTGATAGGACAAGGGGTAACGTGTTCAGAACTTCAACAGGGGAAGTTCAGGTTAGATGTAAGGAAGAAATTCTTTACTGTAAGGGTGGTGAGACACTGGAATGGGTTGCCCAAGGGAGTGGTAAATGCCCCATCCCTGGTGTTGTTCAAGGCCAGGTTGGACAGAGCCTTGGGTGACATGGTTTAGTGTGAGGTGTCCCTGCCCCTGGCAGGGGAGTTGGAACTAATGATCTTAAGGTCCTTTCCAATCCTAACTGTTCTATGATTCCCACCACAGGTGACTGTGGTGGGTCAACCTTGTCTAGATGCCAGATGCCTGTGCAGCTGTTCTCACACTCCCCCTCTTCAACAGGGTAGGAAAACCTCACGGGTGAAGATAAAGACAGGGAGATCACTTACCAGGTACCATCACAGGCAAAATAGCCTTAGGGAAAATTAGTTTAATTTATTGTGAATTAAAAATAGAGTTGGATGGGGAGAAGTAAAGACAAAAGCTAAAACACCTTCCACCCATTCTCAGTAGAGCAGGGGGATAAGACAATCGGGGATGTGGTCAGTCCATACCAACTCTTCTCTCCCACTCCCTACTCACACTTTTCTCCTGCTCCTGCATGGCCTCTCCACAGCTGCAAGTTTCCTTGAGGTATATCCATCTGCTCCACTGTGGGGTCTTCCACTTACTTCAGTGTGGATACCTGCTCCACTGCAGTCTCCTCCAGGGGCTGGCTGCAGGGGAATGTCTGCTCTACTGTGGAGCACCTCCTCCCCTCATTTTGCTTTCACCCTTGGTGTCTTTAGGGCTGTTTCTCACACTCTTTTTTCCCCTCACTCCTCTCTTGGCCATTTTTTCTTCCCTTTCATAAACCTTTTTTTTTCTGAAGAACCTGTATCTTGTCTGAGGGGCTCAGCTGTGCCCTGCTCTGGGTCTGTTGGAGCTGCAGCCTGGCTTTTCCTCAAAGGGAACTCCACAGCCACCCACTGCCAACTCCTGGGCACCTGCACCCTGTACAGTGACCTATAACCTTATTGTAAATTGCTTTGTCAATTAAGAAGTCTATATTCTATGCATAGTTATATCTCTGCTATCAACAGACTCATGATCTTCCTGACATTGAGCATTCATTCATGAAAGAGGATTGCACTGGAAGAACTGACGCAAAGCTGAAGGATTTTCAGGGAGTAGTCTACTTAAATGTGGTCCTGTTTTCTTTTATTACGCGGTATGTTATCTACAGTGGAAAGCATGTTAATGAGGCATAAATTATACAGGCTTCTTCACGTAGTCATCCTGCAGTCTATGGTCATAACAGGTCTAAATTATATATGAAAAATTGTAAAATGCAGTCTGAGTAGAGTCTTGCATTTATATGACTTGAAATGGCAGGTACAAAAACATGCCCCCCTCCATCTGAGTATGTCCGAAGCTGGTGACACAGAAGCAGGCCACCAGTAATAAAGCTGAAGAGAACCTCACCCCACAACACAGCATAGATTTCAAAAGCTTGTTCCTCACTGCAAGTACCCAGCGAGCTGTACAGACTTCCATCAGACACCATGAGCAAACTCCAACAGTTTACTGGCTGGATATTTTTATTCTATTTCAATTACTGCTTTTGTCCATGAGAACTGGAATGAACTGTAATATATCTTCTTGCTTTTCCTTTATAATTGCTGTTCAAGAACTAATGAGTGTTTTCAGACCATCATTACAATCTAAGCTGGTACAATGAATACAATTCCTTGTTACTGCAGTAATACGAACAAAGTGATCAGCTTTTAAAGGATAATGTTGGCTTGACAAGTGTGAAAATGACTGGGTGTTTCTTATAAGTACTTAAAGTTTTACAGGATCTGTTTTCAGTCACTTGAAAATGGAGTGGGAGAGTTTGACTAGAAAATGGATTTGAAATAATGGAGGTTAGGTTGCCCATGGGAAAATCATTTTCAAAGGAACATATTGTAAGCCTGTGGAACATAAAGTACCTATTAACATGCATAAAATATATTTGTTCACTCTGCAGCTACTAGTTTCAATATCTGAACTATAACTGATATCTCAGTTGAAAGCAGGTAACGTTTGCTTGTATAAGTTACAAAAAATACCTATTCTTCTATGAGAGAAATAGCAGATGGATGACATCCATTGTTAAAAATCTTCAGATCCTGATAGGAGCTGATTTGCTAGAAGCTGTTTTTTTGAAAGCTGGGGAATTTGGAATCAAAATGAACAGGTTACATAGCACTGGGGGTTTGTGTGGCATGTTGCATAATGTAATGCTTATGAGACCTTGTATCATAAGACTGAGTACCAAATAATAAAGAAATGACAATACGGAATGAGAAGATTAAAAGTTTGGAAAACGTTGATGACAGAGAGTGCTGCATAGTCCCCATTACTTTCAGTATCTTTCTGGAAGGCTAAGTTTATTTGGATTATTTACTAAAGTGGTTTCTAGAGCATCCTTAAGGCCAGTTGTGTTGGCACAAGAGAAATGAGCTGACACATAGTGACACAGGATCTGGGAAGCACTGCCAGGGTCATGAGGCATTACGCACAAAGGCAGAGTATTGTGAAACTGTGGCCCAAGTTGAACTTTCAGCTCTGAGATAAATTGACAGCCTTGCAGAGTGAACCTGTGCATGATGTAAGTCATGGCAGGTCTGTTCCTGACAGAGCTCTAAGTGCTCTACTGGAGTCGTTAGAACTGTAATTTGCCTGAAAACTTGTCCCAGTAATTCATAATCACCTCAGCTTGAACTTGCTTCACCATTTTGTCTTTTTCTCATTCTTTTCCTTCTTATTTTCATAGACACTGGTGTATTATAGAGCTCATGAGCAATCTGGGTGATGCTACAGAAATTTAAGCAGAAGACAGTTAAAGAAAAGAATTCCATATTATCTCATGGAAGGAGAAAAACAGAAGTTCTAAGGTAGGCTGAAAGCTTCAAACTGAAGATTAAGATTTGTGTTTGCTGTGTTCTGTGTCAGGAATAAATGCATTCTGATACACTCAAAGATGATTTCGATATTCAACATTAACTGCCCTGGATTCGTGCTGCCTAGAACAAATTCCTTCTTTCTGAAAAGTCCCTGGAAGTTATTTTTAAATGCATATGTCACATCAGATTGCATGGAGCTATTTGGAGTTGAACCTTTCATCCTGTGACCTCACAACATTTCCTGTGCAGCAACGTTCACAAAAGTCCAACATCAAAACGTACACTTCACAGCAGAAGGGGAAGCAGGTCAAAAAGGTAGGTGGGGAAAGGGTGTAAGTAACTCAAATTGCTGTATGGATTTAGACACTGATTGTCCAAAGCTGAAATCTGGCTGCTTGGTTATTGTTTTTTAGTGATTTTATACTGCTGTGTAAACTCCTAGGGGAGAACACTGATATGACAGTGTAAGATTTGCTGCCTTTTATCAAGATCCTCTCCACTTTCAGAAAGTGGGTTGGGGGGCATAGACAAGATAAAACACTAAAAGCAGAACAACCTGAATTTCACCATGTCTCCATGTAGTGGAAGTAGAGAGTTCCCTGCTGCCAAACATGCAGTTGAGTGCTGTAAAACACAAGTAATATTTCTGTCTTTTGAAAACAACAGTTGTAAGTGCTTCGTGGCTTAAACAAAATTGTACTTACCTTGTGGCTTTAGGCCATTGGTTTAAGTCCAAGTTGACATTTTCAGCTCCTTGATACCCTGATGGGCAGACACCCACCATACAAAATCACTGTATTTACTATTATTACTATTATTATTACCCTGTAAACTTGGCAGTCAGTGAATTTTAGGGGCCTAAAACTGAAGCTTACACAAAATAAATTACCCAGAATGGTAGGAAAGGGTCTGAGAATATCGTGGGACAGAGAGGAAAGAGACAGGAAGTTCAAAATTCTTATTTGGTCACAAGCTATTACTTTTGCCCTAAATGAACTTTCTTTTTCAACCTTCTTTGTCACATTTTTGAAATAGAAAAAAATTAAGAGAGAAATAGCTTCTATTCGTAAGACTTTGGACCAAAAAACCAAGAACTGTGCTTAGAGAATGTAATAAGATAATCAGTGAGAAATTCTCACTCTTTTGTTAAATTAGAAGGATCCTTTTGATGCAGATACTCACACAATTTTATGTTTACACAGTGAAGTTAAAGAGAGCAACACAGGCAAAATAAATCCTTTGCTATTAAAAATAAAATATGTCTGCATTTATTCCTCCTTATAAAGCAAAAACAAGCAGAAACAGAGATAGAACTGCTATACAGACATCCATTTACAGTTGCTGACTCACTTCAGTATGGCATAATTTTGCTTCTGAAAATCAGAACACATTCAAATTGAAGAAACACCCTCTACACTGCAGAATAAAGAATCTATGCTCCCAGGTTTAACTCTTCATGTAAACCTTGAGCTAGTGCCAATCATCTGTCCATGTTAACAAGCCAAACAAATACAAGTGCAGTCAGAGCTAAGGATTTAAAATGCAGTGAAGTACTTTTCCAATACAGCTCAAATTCAAGTGCTTTTATTCTGAATTTTCATGTAGGAGCTTTTCAGATGAGAGTTCTTAAGATGCTGACATCTATAATCTTATTATCATTCCTCACTTTAGTGGAACTACTTGTACGAGTAACAATATTCAGTCTTCAGAGAGGTTTGCAGAAATCAGTCCTTAGAGTGCTTTAGAACTTGGATCTGTTCATTTAACTAAATAAAGGACAAGACTCAGAAAAATTACTAGTAAAGTCCTCTATAGGAAACCAGTTATGCATGAGGCTAGTTGTAGTCTGTATCCTTCAGACAGTACAGCATAAAGGAAAGATTTGTAGGAAGAGGATATACCGTTTATTAAGAGACAAAAAAACTATCAGAAGTTAAAAAAAAAAACCCAGATAATCTATTCCATACTTATTTAGGCACAAAACTGTACGGCTGACACTTAGGCTTGAAGAGAATGGTTAGATGGAAGAAGTTGGATTAGCCAGAAAACCTTAGACTTTTGAAAACAGCAGTAAGGTGATTTCTAAGCAATAAAATACTTAAGAGTGGCCCAAAACCCCTTCACAGTAAACAAGAGACAGAAAATCTATAGCTTCAAATTTCTATCAGAGACAAACTGGTCTATCTAGTCTGTAACAACCTGAAACTGAGGGAATCTCGATTTACGGGATACAAAGAGATTACTAGGTTGGAAGGGTAATAAATACAGTAATCTGTACTTTTGAAATCCTTCTTTTCATGAGTTGTTGTTTTCACAGGATGTTCAAATAGTGTTAGACCTTCCTTGATCTCAAGAATGCCTTTCAGTCTCCTAATAACAAGGGATTCAATTAAGAAGGATGGAAAAGGAAAGGTCCCCAATGGGTTTTATCAGTTTCCTTCTTAGGTCACACTTGGATTTATGCAAAGGAAGAAATGGTTTGAAAGAAGGAGGAGCAAATTTTCTCAGTTTTGTTGTTCTTTTTTTTTTTTTTCTTTCTCCCAAAATCCTTTAGATGGTGAACTTACAACCAATAAACTCAAATGACTTAGGACAGGTTTCTATCAGCACCCTGAAAACCTCACACTTTGAATAAAATGAACAGTTGCTTGTACTCACCAAAGGATTATCTCATTTACATTTTCAAAAGGGATTACAGTGCCTTTAAAAGACAAGCATCTTTTGGGCTAATTAATTTTCTCAGACTAACTTGCAATGTATGGTGAGCACTTGATTAAATATTAATACAGGGTACAGGGTCACACTTTTTGCAGTATTCTAAATCTGTTAGTGTATTATCAGTGGGTTCAAAGTGTGAGTATATGTGCAAATGTTTTTTTTGTGCATGTGTATATTTACGTGTTGTAGGAGACGAGAGAAAACGAAGAGGACTAATAGTTATTTGCAATATCTGGCTCCTGCTGGGGAATACAGGGAAGTTAGTGATAAGTGAACAGAATGCCACACATTTAATCTCCATTGGTAGTGTGATATGGTTTTAGCATCCAGGAATTTCTGAACATTATACATAGATATATGCATAGATATAGGGTGTTTAGTGCAAGCTTCCCACACAAACATTCAAAAAACATCAGGCTGAAGAGTGTGGTACCTTAGATCAAGGAAAAGCCCCACACTACCCCCTAGTGATCAAAGTTTGGTGACCTCCAAATAATAGAAAACACAATAAGTGGACTTTAGATCACAAGAACAAAAAAATGCCCAGGAGCGATGCAAGTCACTGCTGGTGTTCTTTACTTAGGATCCTTTTTATGATAGAAGAATAAAGCAATGGCTGTCGAAATGCTGCAACTTCCAATTTCTTGGTCTGAAGCCTCAGTCTTAGTAACCAAATATAAAAATGTATATATTCAGAAGCAGAAAAAAAAACAAAACCTCAGGGGAGATATCTCAAGTGTTAGGATTTGTAAAAATAAAGCAGAAGGTTCTATTGCAAGCTTATAGTTGACAAAAGATGTTTTTTTTCAGTTTTGTGAGATATTTGCACTGTTCAGATGTAATGGTTTATCAGATAATCATTTATAAACATATGTCTTAGGTTTACATAATCTTGACATTGTACAAACCAAAAGCCAGGACTATGTGCATATACATAGTAAAGCTGAAAGTGAGTAAGCACTGATTCATGCATCTGAGACCAAAATCTGAATCTTAAAGAAAAAAGCTATCATCAGCAACAATCACAGCACAACTTTGTAGAGATTTTCACCATGTTTTACTGAAGTAATTAAGAAAGTATAAGCAGGGTCAAGGCATAGTCTAATTGAAAACAATAGAGCAATTCACGTTTAAAATTGAAAAGTAACTAAACCAAGGCTTTTTAATCTAATGAAGAGGTACCAAGACAAAAATGGAAAGGGTTCTGTTTTCATTTTGCCTTGTCACTTTAATTTGAAAGCAGCCACTTCTTTTGGATACTCTAACCAATGATAAATCACAAACTTATTTGCAGAGTCTCCCTGAGACTGACTCTGCTTTCCCTGACAGATTTTACGCCCTATCCACAGGTATGTAATCTGCACAGTGGGCTCTCTCTTACACATTACCTAAAATCAAAGGCCTACAAAATGAAGATCCTTAAATATCTATTGTAGAAGAGATATTAGAACCATAGAATTACAGAGTAGTTAACATTGGAAAGGACCTTAAGATTATTTAGTTCCAATTCCCCTGCCACGGACAGAGACACCACACACTAAACCATATCACCCAGGACTCTGTCCAACCTGGCCTTCAATGGTGGCAGGGATGGATATTACATATCCTCACCAGATTTCAATATGGTTAATTGCATTTGATTAATCATATTAAAAATTCCACATTAAATTTATTAGCACAGTATCTCAGAGCCATTCAAGTCAATGCATGAAGTCCCATCTATAAGCTATATTCTTCTCTCCTTCCCAGAGGATGCCTCTTAAGGTCATCTTTCTTTATCCTTTGTTTTCCTTTAGCAAGTTCTGCTGAGCGTGCATCCTCTTTTCTTTTGTTGCAGTTGTGGGAAAGCTTCATTCTTTCAGCTGACAACTTCATAATACGCAGGAAAGGAAGATACTGAAAGAGCTGGTAGCTCTTAGATTAGAATCACTGGGGCCATGGGACACTCTAAATCTGATATTCCATTTCATGACAGGCCACCACTGTAAGACAGGAAGCAGTCAACATTATGATGGAAAACATCCAGAGGAAAATAGTGCTAATAGGAGGAGGAAAAAGTGAAACAAAATCAGGCATTCAGGATTTCTTAGAGCAGATGCACTTCTTATTGAGACAGAGCAATATTATGTTAACAGGAGAGTAATAGTTGGGGCAAGCAGCAAAATCAAGATAATAAGAAAGACTGGAGGGATGAGAAGGAAAAATCACAGCATCCAAAAAAGAGAAAATGCTAAATAAAAATAAAATTAAAGGATGTGTCACACACTGAAGTCACCTCGTTGCAGTCTCAGACCCACAGAAAAATACAAAATCATGGTGCAAATACAGTTAAAAATATAAAAAGCAAATGTAAATATAAATCTAAGAGATAATCAAAGACATTTAAAGAAACTGTCTAAAGGCCTTTCCAGAAGTTCATACTAACAAATACTATACATTACCTTTAAAATTTTATTATTTATTATGAATTCATATGAAATGAAAATGAGAAAAGTCATGCTGGTCCTGTACCTGCATTTCGAAGGTGAATTTTTGGTCCTATCTCCAGCACTATTATTCAGAAAAAAAGAGTAAGGGACTGGTCCTTGGCCCCAAGGCCAAGTAGTACAGACTGGATCAGACCCAGACTACTTAGGGGTACCTTCCTCTAGAGAAGATGTGTTGGAGAAAATTAACTGAAGCAGTCCTAAAAAGAGCTGGGGAATATGCTCAAAATTAAGCATGTAGGTGCTCAGGTTGGCAGTGCTTGACTCCTCTGATTTGCATTTATCTGTGTAGACATGTCTAAAAGCTCTGCAACAGGCTAGAAAAGACAGCAAGTTAGTTGTACGCAAAGCAATTTAAAATGGGGGGGAGAGGTTGTTTTGTTGGTTTTTTTTTTTCAAGGCACATACTGCATATTTGTACAGAAAAATATAAGATGGAG
This sequence comes from Myiopsitta monachus, assembly GCA_017639245.1. Classification (NCBI taxonomy): domain Eukaryota; kingdom Metazoa; phylum Chordata; class Aves; order Psittaciformes; family Psittacidae; genus Myiopsitta; species Myiopsitta monachus. The sequence continues at coordinate 53,785,087 of CM029919.1, forward strand.
ATTGTAGAACTGTGTGCATTTTAAGTTTCTTGGTAAACACAAAAAATTGATAAGTGTGCTGGGTTCAGCAGTAGCAGTCGTTTTTCTCCTTCTTAGTAGCTGGTGCAGTGCTGTGTTTTTGACTTTCAGTCTGGGAATAGTGCTGATAACACCGATGTTTTTAGTTGCTGCTCAGTAATGGTTAGTCTGACCCGGGACTTTCTGAGTCCCATGCTCTGCCAGGGAGGAGGAGAAGCCAAGAGGAAGCAGACAGGACGCCTGACCCAAACTAGCCAAAGAGGTATTCCATACCACAGCACATCATGCCCAGGATGTAAAAACTGGGTGCAGTTACCTGGAAGGGCTAGATCACTGCTCGGTCGGGCTGGGTATTGGTTGGTGGGTGGTGAACGGTTTTTATTTCCCTCATCATTATTATTCTTGGTGATAGGAGCAGTGGTTTGTGTTATACCTTAGTTACTGGACTGTTTTTATCTCAACCCATGGGAGTTGCATTCTTTCAATTCTCCACCTCATCACTCTGGGAGCAGGGGGGGAGGAAGGGGGAGAGTGAGTGAATGGCTGCGTGGTTTCTGGGTTGCCGGCTGGGCTTGAACAATGACAATAGGTTACTACTTCTGAGGCTGATCCAGTCAGTTATTAAATTCTAATTCAATCCCTCATGAAACTCTGACACAGCATGATAAAGTCTAAGGAATTCATATTTATCGTGTTCTCAGGTACAACTCTAAGAATAAACAAGTAGTATATACATTTTAATTATTAATCTTTTTCCTTCTCACCTCCCTTGAGATTGATTTGTATCTGTTTCCATCTCCTTATATCTATATTTATTTTGTTTCTTACACACATGTTTAAATTTAATCTGAATGTGTCCTTAGGCTTGTTGTTGATAATTAAACCCACGTTTTTTATTCCCTACAGTATGTATTACAAACTCTGTCTCTAAAAATAAGTCTGAAGCTTCCCCTTGATCTCTGTGAAATTAGAGTTTGGGTTGCCTTGTGATTCATTTTGCATTGGGCATGGGTTTAGATTTTTCAGCTGGGGTGAATATGCACTCCTATCTTTAAATCTAAAGCAGTTTTTCTGATTGATGTCAAGCGAGTATTTGACCTGCAGTTCAAACCTGTTAGCAAAGACGGAAGCAGTAATCAAATGCCAGTTGTATCTGGAGCTGCGATTCTTTTTTTTTTTTTTTTTTTTTTTTTTTCCCCGAGCTAAACTTCTTAGTCACTTACCTGCAATGTATCTTACTGGAGCAACCAGAGGTTTCACTTTTCCAGAAAAAGGGGAGGGTGGAAGAAGTGAAGTGGCCAGCAAACTTAGTGATCCAGTCAAACAAGTTATACCACAGAACATTTTTTACTACCATTGTGATTTCATGCACTGTCCTAAACTTTAAAAATTCCAAACTCAGGGTTTTCTTGATGACAATATGCAGACAGATCAATAACAGATTGTAAACCTCGTTTACCCATTTAAATTGGTACATTGAAGACACAGGAACTGTTCAAATGAACACTGCTTTCAAAACACTTAGAGATTGATGGCATTGTGCTTTTATGTTTAAAACCAAGTATCATTTCAGTCTTCTCCAAGGACTGCCATATTCGTCCATCATGAAAGCAAAGACTGTCTGTTTAAATCACAGCCTTTGGACCTGAACATGTTTCTACAATGTATATGAACATCCAGGGAAGAATCTTTCTGGATAAACACAGAATTTATTTGAAATAAGAACACCACTGAATATGTCAGCTTGGCAGAGACTTCAGAAAATGCATATGAACCCAGAAACATATTTTTCTGGTTCCGCCAGCTGTATTAAATGACAGATAAAACTGCTTTCTATGTACCTTTCTTTTCTTGTATCATTAGATCTTCACAGCTAAACTACAAAGGTAGTGTGAATAAAAGCATATGGGTCAGTGAACAACATTCCATGTTTACAATACAGAAAGTTAAACACCTTCACTCAATATCATCACTGAAGGGAAACATTTTCATTACTTCATTTTTCTTTCCTTTCCCCATATCATGCAGCTGTACTTTCTGATATGGTACGCAAACAGGCATATCATACCCACTCACCCTGCCATTTTTTAACCCTGTAAATAGAATCTGACAGATTCTTTAGGTTGTCCTTTTCCCCCTTTTCCTTCATCTTCTTATTCAATAGAATCTGAAAAAAATGTCTATGAGAAACTCTGAGAAAAGTATTTGTAATGGGACATTGCAGAAGACACATTAATGAGCGGCCTCAAGCAGAATCTCAGCAGAGTTTAACCATATACCTTAGTTACAGAGATCTATATGTTTTAACATAAGTGGCTGCCATATAAGCTGAGCACATAGCATGACATTCATATATGCTTCTTTTACCAGTACCACCTGTACATAGTTCTTGTAAGAACTCATTCCTGAGGAGATGTGTTAAGAGTGTTTAATACTTTCGGTGAACCGTGGTGTACTTTCTAGAAAGTTCAGTATTGTGCAGGCAGCAGATTGTTACCTGGCTTGCTCAAAAAAATCCTATACAGATGAGAATAGTGACACTGTTGAACATCATCAGGGATGAGAGTTCCACAGCATGCCATGATCAGTGCGATGGAGCTCATCTGACGCTGCATCACCTGAGGTTTCCGGCATCAGAAAGAATATAAGGTTGCTATTACCTTTTCTGCTACCTTTATTAAACCAGTTAACCAGCTTTGAGTATCCATGTCTTTCTTATGGCCCATACCCCAAGAGATTCCAAAATAACTATCATCTCCTTGATGCAAATCAGTATTGAAGAGCTAAAGGCAAGTGAACCTAATACTGCAAAAAACACTGCTCAGAAACATGTATGTTTTTTTCCTAGCAATCTCCCTTGAATGTGAGTACCCCTGAAGCTTCCACATTATGGTCATTATTTGTTCCTTTTGTGATTTTATTTTTTTCCGTTTTACTCTTCCAAATACTATTGTACACTGGACACCCCGGGCTGATGATATTATTGGCCAAGTTGTCACTAGTGAGAGACAACGCTCCCACGGAGTCATGGCCTTGGTACTGAATACAAGAAATTCTGGACTTTCTTTGTATTCAGTCCATGGCTGTTATAATTCAGCATGACACCCCTGGAGCAAAAGATGTTACACTGATTTTCACAGATGTGTAAAATATCTGGGCTCTTTTTCTTTTCTTTCTTTTTTTTTTTTTTTAATAGAAAGGGACCAAAATTGCACAAGCTTAAAACACAGCTAAACCAAAGTGACTAAGGCCTTACGGCTTTTAAACCACTATAGAAACAGCAAATTCTGTAGTCTCTTCCTCATGCGTTAAGTTCGAGTTTCTATAGCTGCAGTGGAATTCTATCAATAAAATTTCTGCAAATATTTTAGGGGTTGGGATACATGAAAAGTCGGAAGTTCAAATTCAGGAGTAACTGCTGACTAAACAGTCATTAGCCTTTTCATCTAGAAAATTTATGCAGCTACTTAGCATATTTCCTTGTCCATAGTTTTGAAGTGGGCCTGTGTCACTGAATTCTTTTGAGAATGTCCCAGTCCTTACAATTCTATGTGATTATTTTGAATATCATGGATGCCCAAATTTATGACGCCTGAGCAACAAACACCATGGCTCATCTTGAAAGTAAAACATGAGCTCCCCTGTTTGTCCCAGTTGAAGGGAAACAACAGAGCTTTCCTCCAAAGATGTATCAATAAAAGGGGTTTGGATGATAAGCCAGGGATTAACTTTCTTCCCAGCACTAAGCTGCAACACACAAATAGTGACTAACAGAATAAGAACAAATGCATTGGTGTGGATAGTTTAGGGTTACTTACTGTCGTGTATCCGGATTTTAAAGGAATTGGAGAGGGAAAGAATACAACTCTGAAATAAGTTTCTGCCCGCTGTCTTCCCTCTGCTCCCTGTGATTACTGTACTACGGGGAAGGCAGTGTGTGTCAGCAGAAAGTGACTCATGTCAGGGGAACAATAGTGGTTCAGGAAGGTTTCAGTCCTCGCACTCAGGGGAGTGCTAGCACAGTGATTAGGATTTAGGGCAGAGCTGGTCCTGGAAAGAAACCCAAGGGACAGCTGAGTTTTAAGAAGTTTTAATGCCATTTTTATTGCTACTGTTTCCAATTTTCCAGTGAAGACAAATCCCAGGAAAGTAGAAATTGGAGAGCTGCTCAGGTCCTTATGTGGAGAGGTTATGGACTCAAGCATTGTGTTACCCCTGCACAGGGACATATTACCAATATGTGGTTGTCTCAAGAGGAGAACTTCTGAATTTTAGTTGCCATGTATATGCCAGAGCTGGAGAAAGACCAAAAGCCAGGTTTAGATAACTCAGCAATAGGGTGTTAGGTCATGTCTGCCTGTGTTGCTTAAACTAATTTCAGAGAACAAAACCTTTGGTTGTACTTGTGCTTTATTTACCCAAACTCTGCTGAATTAAATTTTGTGAACATAAGCTGTGTATGAGCATAACTTCACAGAGGTTCTCAGAAGGTTGACCTGTTTGTCAAAAATATTCTCTGCAATTTTCTTTTGTTTTCTATCTTGTCAAGTGTTCCGAATTAAGTTTTCATTTGAGATGTGCTGTGAGTTTATACATCATGCTAAAAAGTACTTACTGTAAACCAGTATTTAAAACCAAATTTTGCTCTGACTTCTGCCACATGAAACCACACTGTATTCATGGCAATAGTGTGAATTAAAAAAACTGAGCATCAGCTCTTCTTTACACTCAAAAGAGAGAAACACTTAGAATAAACTATGTGAACAATCTATTAACAGAGTGTATCCTAAGGTATCTTCTTAATCTCGTGTTTCGGTATTTGCAAATTATTTGCACTATCTTGCATTTGTTTTCTATTTGAGAGAATAAGATAATAAATAACAGACATCTCTAATGGGTTATGGTTTTACTCTCAAAATTCACAGAAAGACATAGTGTGCTCCTATGTATTGATATTTCAGTTTTTGTAAGATAATGAAAATAGCGAGTGTATGGCGCTAACTGGAAGTGTGTGATCTGTTTTAAGCTTTATTGACTAAAAATCAAGCTATTTCTTGTTTCTGACCACAGGTCTGTCTACTAGACACTGACAAAATATGCAGAAAGTAGAGGGAACAGGGGAAGCTAATCACAACTTTGGTTATAAAAATTTTTGTCTGGAATGTAGGTGATTGTGATTTGGCATAAAAGGCAGCTGTAAGACATTCAGTACTCCTTTTCTTTGGAAAGGAAAAGAAAAGATCATCCAGCCGCCTAAATTATGCACCGTCTTTCTAACTTTCTGCTTTCTCTCTCAGTCTTTGTTAAAAAAGAAAAAAAAGAAATTTAATGATACTATTCTCATTATACAGCTATCAGTTACATAAAATATCTTTGTTTAGAGGCCTAATAAAATTGGTCATATAAAGAGGAAATGAGATTTTTAATGTAAAATGAAGCTGACAATGCTCTTCTACTACTATGGTCTTATTAGGGAAAAATTCTCTGACATCTGTTTATCCCCTGCAGCCAACCTTGTATTCAGAATACAGTAATTGATTCACAGCATCCACTAGGGATCTAACTGGCTCACTTTTCCACACCGCACTACACAGGTATCTCTGCAGCTAATTCTGAATGTGCATCTACATCGTTATCTCCTGGTGAACTGTGACCCGAAACACTTTGGAAGCCCAGATGAAAGTGCTTCCTCACCCCTCCAGTGCTGGGGGTGCAGGCGTTTCTGCAGCGAGGCAATTCACCCAGGACACCCAATCACAAGCAGCCCCTTTGAAGCCCCGCTCAGCTGGGAGACCATGAATGATTCATGGCTTCTCTACACACACTAAAGGGGGAAGAGCAAAGCTAGTGTGTATTATTCAGGACTGCATCCTCAATAAGCCTCTGTGTTCAGCAAATTGCTACAACATTTTCTGCTTAGTCCTCACCTGTACACAACATCTCTTTTTGTGCACAACCCTCTCATTTTAAACAAAGATGGACTGATTGTCTAGGAGGCCAAGTTAATTAATCAATACAAATGAAGAAGCCTAGTGTCAGTGCATAAAGGCAGGGTTCAAAATATTATATGGAAATTAAAGAAGACCAGGCAATAATAATTTTACAATGATTCAACTATGAATTTCTTGTTTATCCACTTCCATTTCCGCTAAAGTAACAGTCATACACAAGCCAGTTTGGAACCCACTTTAGTTCTGTGTTTCAGTCTCCATACATGTATCTTGTCTGTTTGATGAAAGACTATTAACTCCAGTTCAATGCTGTTGCAACCAAACATCACAGCAACTGATATTTACAACTAATACCTGCAAAAGAATCTCTGAATTTGCCTGCATCCTGGTAGCAGAGCTGCACAGCGATCCTAGAAGTGTGTCTTTTGGAAACATCTTACAGGAAAGATGTCACTTCAGTTGTATTATAGTCCCACTTACAGAAAAATTTCCAGTACAAAAGGTAATAATGGCTCAAATAACAAATTCTCTCTTTTCTTTCAAATACCTCAATATACACCTGTGCTGCTGGCATCACGAGACTTCAAACGTCTACCAGCCTTTCCACACCATTCATGTAGTCTGCCTGGACCCTTTCAGAAATCGAAGCCCCTGCTACCATAAGTAAGATTCAGAAAGTGGCAAGTCAGTTCTTATTGTCCTGTTTTTTTCATTGCTGGCATACAGAGGAGTTAGTACAACTAAAAGTCACTCATGACACAGAGTGCTCGGAAAGCAGAAAATCAAATTCAGATTTTTCATAAATGCAATTGAAACTTTTCATGTTCTCAAGATGCGTGTCTTCAGAGATCACATACAACTGCTCATAATTCGTTTCTCTTATTTTCAAGGACAATAATTATTAGATTAACGGATTAGGTGAAGTCAAACCTGCAAAAAAAAAAAAAAAAAAAGACACCAAAACCAACCTGCATGTTGTAACTTCAGAAGACATTATTGTAAGGCTTATGATGCACCTCTGATTCATAATCTTATCTTATATGCTTTGGTATTTTCACATATTTGGTCCCTTACCATAGGTAACATGGTTTTTTGGACATAGGCAAGGTTATGTTGCTGTGTGTAATGTGTAACCCATTAACTGACAAGGGATTAACTCATGCGGTATGGTAGAACATTGTCCAATGGCACCTTTATTTCACATCTAAGCCTTTCTGTGTTATATCTATTCACATGGCAGACATATGACTTGCAAGTGTTACCTTACTATGTATTTAAATACGCAGTCCTGCAGTTAAGCTGATGTAAAAATAAGGTGGCACATCTGCTTTACTACTGTAATACATAATTTAAAAAGGTGCTTAAAACAGGGTCCACCACATATAACACACACTGATAGGATCAGACTTAAGATAGTCACAGTTATTTTTCTTTTAAAACATGAAAGAAGGACAAAGAGGAGCCATTGATAGCTCCTCAGAGACAGCAAGTATCAGGGAAACACTGTGCCCCCCATGATATCCAGCCTTTGTAGCTTACAGGGACAGCCTCCTTTCTTGTGCTACTCCTGGCCTTGTGAACCTTGTATCTTATTTTACTGCAGTCCATTTTCAGTAGGAGCTAAGAGCTCTTGGAAGACAGGAGATGTGGATGCAAACCAAACTAAACTCATGTATAAATGAAGCATGACACATCTGCACTTTGAAATGAGGGAATTGCTTTAATCCTTTCCTAGATGAGCAGGAACCATGTTTGAAAGAAGATTTTATGGAGGCAAGAAGCACTGGCTTTGTAGTCCTTATACAGTTTACGAACTCAGGAAATGGAGAGGCTGCCACTTCCTTAGCATTCTTTCTTGGATAATGGCCTGTGATTCAACATGCCTCAATCCAGCATTACTTTTCTGAGTTGCTTAACTCTGCTTGCCTAGAATACAGAGACGTTAGGTTTTTAATTTGGGTGTGTGTGTGTGTGTGTGTGTTGATTCCACATGCAGGCCAAATATTCACAGTTTGCAATCCTGCAGGTCAATGAACGTATTTTCAAAAATTTGCTGGAAAAATATATAGCCTTCTTGCTCACAGGTAAGTAGCTTGTCATGGGTTCAGCAGTAGCAGTCATTTTTCTCCTTCTTGGTAGCTGGTGCAGCGCTGTGTTTTTAATTTTGGGCCTGGGAACAGCGCTGATAACACCAGTGTTTTCAGTTACTGCTTGGTAATGTTTTGGTCTGGCCAAGGACTTTCTGAGCCTCATGCTATGTCAGGGAGAAGGGGAAGCCGGGAGGAAGCAGAGACAGGACACCTGACCCAAACTGACCAAAGAGGTTATTCCATACCACAGCACGTCATGTCCAGGATGTGAAAACAGAGAGCAGAGACCAGGAAGGGTGTGGTGGTGCACTGGGGGGTTTGCTGCTGGGGGTTGCACTGGCTGGGTCGGGCTTGGTGAGCAGTTGTATTCTCTTTCCTTGTATTCCTCTTGTACTATTACTGGTGGTAGCAGTAGTGATTTGTGTTGTACCTTAGTTACTAAACTGTTCTTATCTCAACCTGTGGGAGTTGCATTCTTTCAATTCTCCTTCCCATCCCCCTGGGACTGGGGGAAGAAAGAGAGGGGAGTGAGTGAGTGAGTGAGTGACTTCATGAGTTTTAGAAACTTAAACCACAACATAGCTACAGCTAACATCATTGAAACTGAGATGAGAAACACTTGAGGGATAAATAGTAAAAGAAGAGTTTTCTACACTAATCCTTTGAAGTTTTAAAACAATTAGTAAAACAGTGACAGTGGCTAAAAGTCAATGTCAAGACGGAGGAATTTGCTAAACCAAAACAAGGAATAGTCAGGGAAGACCATAATGCAGTGGGGCTTTATAAACAAATATACACATATGCAAACATATATGTTGTGAGGTTATATGTGTAATAGGCTCTTTACATCCCAAACTGAAAGTGCCAGTGAAACGGTAGTGGTTATCATCTAGGATTCATTGGCTGGATGTCCTAAGTGCTAGCAGAAACAGCTTTGTTCTTTTCTTTCTGGTTGCTCCCTCTGAATGCTTTCCTGGCTGCACAATGCCTTTGATCCAACAGAGAAAGGCAAATCTCTGACCCCTGCTGTGCTAATATATTGTTAGTGATTAGGGCACTCTAATCCCAAAATGTGCATGGAAAAATATCCCTTCAACCCTGTTTATACTAAGAGGTACCTAGGAGAGATCTATAATTAGATCAGTTTTCCAGTCCCAACATTGTTATATAGAAGTCACATCCGTGTCCAGACTTGGTTCTTCTCTTACACAGAGATAGATTGAAGAAAAGTTCTCACAGTCTGATAATTGTTTTAAAGCCCATTGTGAGGTATTTATTGTTCTTATGCGTTATTTTGAGAAATTGTGCCCAGTTTAGATATTTGAATTGTATTTAAGAGCTAGACAACTGAAGATTAGGTAATACAGCACCCCACTCTGAAGTGTCATACCACTTTTTTAGATATAGTTTTAAGACTTAAAGGTTTATATCTCTGCTGAACACTGCAAGCCTGACATCTGAGCAGTAGCTAGGGACTAAGACTGAGCTTGTATTTAAAAGCATTAAAATTGATCAAATGTTAGCACTGAAATCAATATTCTAACATAAATTACAACTCATTAGTTTAGAATTTTATTGCAAAAACTGCTTCTAAGGTGTATATTCTTTTAATTTAGTACACAGTTAATTTCAGCTTATCCAGATAGTTAAACATTCATTTTAAGAATATCTTCAATTTAGATCTCTAAGCCATAGATTAGTAATAATTTTAGTCTATAATTTTACTTTGTGTTGGGTCTGTAACTTAGTGGCACAAAATGCTAACCCTGAATTAAAGAACTGAATTAGATACAGATTTATCAATCAATTTAATAATACCCCGAAGGAAAGATTTTACATAGCATCACAATTATACTGATTTCTGAATGATATAATTACTTCATTACTCAAGAATTTTAGAGGCTTGTACAGAAGAGAATTCTGACTGAAAAAAAAAATGGATTTACTGATTTATAAAATTAGGCCTTTCTTAATAACTGCTGTATTTTCATCTTGCTTTGTAACTATCTGGATGTCCTTTCTAGCTGCATTTTGCCTTCCATAAAACTGCAAAATTTTTCTACAGAGTCCAACTTTTTTGTCTTGGTTCTTCAGTAAGATGAAGAATATGCAAATGAATGCCAGTCTACTATACCTCCCAAGACATTAAACCAGTAGAAATAGTAATAAGAATAATGCAGAAGACAATAAACATTATTGAAAATAATTATCTGCCAAATTATACTATTCAGAAAATTAGTTTCAGGATCAAATTAAGGATGTGGACATAATGCACCTCTTATTTACATCAGGCTTCCCCAGATCAAGCTGTCTTCACCTCTGTTTTTCAACTAAGAATAAAAGACGTATCACGTCCCTCTAATGTAGCATGACAGATGAGAAAGAAAAGCTAAAAATAAACTTTCTCCTTTTTGTATTTCAATTTTTATTGTTTTATGTTTGAGTATTTAACAAAAAAAGTGACAATATTCCCTTATATCTAAGATCTAAAACTTAACAGGCATCATTACACACATATTCACAGTAATTTAAATAAGCAGAATGTTATTTAAAATGTTAGTATGTATGATGAGGTTCTTCTGTGAATTAGGTGTCTACAATATAGATAGCTATAATAAGCTAGTGACCCTAGGCTCCCTTTTCTACCATTGCAAGGAAACAAACATTGCTAGTGTGAGATTCACCTGAATAATTTCAGATGTCTCCTTCTGGTAAGATGTTCCAACCCCAAGTCACGGATTCACAATGCTAGATAGCTCAGATAGATACCTCCGTACTGTTCAAAATCTCTGATACTGTACACAAATTTTCTGCTGTCATACTGAGATAAAAAATGTTTTGAGAACAGCTCTAAAAGAAGGAAGGGTGCAAAGAAAGAAAGGGTTGTAAGTAAAAGGAGTCAGTATGAGAGAAAGTGTATACAAAAAAAAAAATAAGGGGGCATTCCAAACACATGAGCTGGACAGAAGGTGGAAAGTTACTACACCAAAGTGAGGAGTAGGAACCATATTAGAAAGAAGTGACATGAGACAGGCTAGTGAATCTAAGGCGTTCAGAAACATCAAGATGTAACCAAAATCTTCAATTTAGTGGGAGAGCTAAAGATGATCTAGTGAAAGAACTAGAAAAGCAAAATCCCACCAGAGCACAAGAAAACAAGGATTATAGATTGCTGCATTTGAGTGTCACAAATGTAGAAACTCCATGGAGCAGGAACTTGCAAGCGTAGTAGGAAACAATGCAAATCAGGATGTCTAACGCTATATCATATTTATGCATCCCTTCAGAAGATTTGTGGCTTGATAGTCAAATCTTCCCTTAACTACGACCAGTTTTAAGAGATGAATGGGTGAAATATTCACGAGAAGCATGACAAAAAGTTGTTTAAATATTTTTTGCAGCCTTTCTCTTTTGAGCTTACTGTTCAATTTCACTTTAAAAATTTTCAGGACATTTGGCATGCATGGTAGTCTCCTACCTGTAGAGTAATTGAACAGCTTAACCAAACTATTGAACACTGAAATATTCTTGTCTAAACAAGCACAGTAGGGGATTCTGAATAAATAAACCAGGCTTTGTGACAGTAACTTGTCCTTTCAGGATGAAAAAATGGGGAAAGGACTAATGAAAAGAAACTTAGAATGATGAAGGAAAGGGTAACCCTTGTCTGACACAGAAAAAGAAATTACTCGTATGTAAAGAGGACAGAGAAAAGTGAAAGATACTTTAAACGAAGCAGCTTGCTATCACTCTTCCTGTTTTCTGAAATTTCTGAGAAAGGATGTGTAATTTCTGCAGTACTTAGCACATCAATCCCCACACTCCTGCAAAAAGACCTAAGAGTGCCAACAATTGCACAGGCCACCACAATATTTCTGTGGGTTTTCTGCTCACGCATTTACCTTTTCCCAGGCTGTCTAGTGTGCATGAATAATAAGTGTAAACTTCAGCTTTACACAGTTCTGATGTTGACATGGCTTCCTAACACCATAATACTCTTTCAACACTGTAAACAGAACCATCTTAAGTTCATAATTTTTGTTGCATCTGTTTGATGTTTGAGGACGTGTGCATCTAGCACGTAGTGCCAGAAATCATTAGGTGTGTAATTTTCCTAGGAATACCACTTTTATTTTAATTGCATTAGTATTTAGGTGATGAAATACTTCGCAAGCTGTGTGGCTACAGTTATCAAGTCATTTACTTTCATGAAAAATATTTTACAAACATACAAGGAAAAGGAATATTCACAGGGTGCTAAATGATGCCCGTGTAAAGAATGAAAAGAAACAAGCTTGTTAGTTTCATGGCATAGTTTATTTCATAAAATGTTATTAATGTTTATAATTTTCTAACAAGAACACCTATTATCTAAACAATTAAACTGATAAACTTGTTAAAGTGCACATTTATCTCATTCTAACAGAGCAAAATTCTGCTAAAATGAAAACAATAAAATTTAAATTATTAAAAATTGGGATAACAAAGGCATAAAGACCTTCAGTAAATATCTAATGGACAAAATGGCAATATGTAATAGATATCAGTGCTCACAATTAAATGAAATGCGAAGTTAGTAGTCCGGTCAGGGTGTCTAAGTTTAGTCTAGGTATTCAAGTTACCGTCGTTCATAGAAGTCAAAAGCAAAAAAAACCTAATAATATATCGAGAACCTGGTTTTTAGGTCACAAAGCAATTTCGGCAACAGAACTAACATGAAAATCACACTTCTTTTTTTTTTTTTTTTAATTTTTCTTTCTATAAAAGCAACACCAACATTGCAAGCTGCAGGAAAAATGTATCTTGGACAATGCATATGAATGCATTATAGTTTAGATGTTTCAACGCCATGTAAGTTTAAAAAGGTCACACTAGTAAAAAAGTCAAGTCAGGTGTTGCAAAATTCAACCCCCTCCTCTTTAAACAAGCCTTAACTTTTTGCTTACTTTTTCTCTAAACCTTCTCTGGGTGCACTTTCACATTTCAGTGGAATAAGGAATGATTTCACACAGCACTGGGTAAAAGTTCATCTTTGGGAAAGTATGTGAATAAAACTTCAGAACATTTTGAAGTGTGTGAATTAGTGCTCCTAACTTTGAACCAAGTTGCTAAAACCAGAGAAAAAAAAAAAAATCCAAAAAACGTAGTATTGATTTTTCTTCAGAGAAAAAAGAGTAGCTGTGTTTCTACTGATCCCTATCTGCTGAGCTCTCCCTTTCTGGGGTTACACCTGTGCCTGCAAAATCTAGACTATAATCTACATCAGGTCAAGCTATTAGAACAGCTAGTTCGCACAATGTTCAGGGTCCTATTTTGTGCATCCCTGCACACAGTCCATTCTCTTGTAGAAATCTTTCCTTGCTGTTAATCTCAGGACCTAGCCTTGCAAAAACACCGCACTGAAGATGTTCTCACCGGATCTCTTTCTGTTCATGCACATTAGTTTTTGTTCAGCTGTTCCTACGAACTGCAATAAAAAGGTCCCTGCTCAGCTGCAAATGGGTGGACTCCAGAGCTAAGCACAGGAAAGCTGTGCTAGTGCATTGCTACATCAAGCTTTAGAACTTTCATCACTAAAAATCTCTTACATATGTGAAAATTATTTACAAATTTTTTTTTCCTGATCTGAAAGCATCTCTTTAAGAGATCTACACTTAATTTTATTAATTTGGAGAGAAAGAAAACAGGCAGATGTGTAACACTGACATCTTTATAAAATATTTAACAAAGGTATCTGTCAAGGTTTTCTTTATATTTTTTTTTCACACCATAAGCTTCCATCTACTACTTGACATAGGAAAACAAGCAAGGTCTGGGCCAAACAGGACCAGTATATTGGATGTCCAGAAATCACATCACTAGAGAACAAAATTTGTTTTCTGACTTTCAGACTTGTGAGATAAGAGATTATTGTTAACTGCTCACTAGATAAACGGGACAGCTTTTAAGCATTTTGTGTCTTTTTTTCATCTGATCTGTGAAAACAAAAACAGCTCAGTTGAAAATTCCTTAGTGTTAAGAATGGACTAGACTCCATGCACAGAAAGCAATTTAGATCAAGTAGGGAATATTTAGGTAGTCTTGATGGAGAAAAGGTAAGTGAGCTGAGTTGAATTTCCTCTTCTAACATGCAGAAATGTTTTAGAAAACTGGCTAAACATATACCTGGAATGAGTAAAACTTGTGAGTCTAAATAATTAAGGGGTAAAGGAAAATGGCAAAGGAGATAAAACAGTTTAATAAATCTCTGGCATCATGTTCATTTGAAGGGAAAGAATGCATCATTTCAAAAGAAATCTCTAGACATCAGTAATTTGAACTTCTTAGACTTTTCATTTGGGTGAATTTACTATATTCAAGAATTACTCTGATACATAAAACAAATATTTTAAAAAGAAATGTAAAATATATATACACAAGTATATGTAACTGTACACATACGTATGCAAATATTAATTTTATTAATGCATATATAATTTCATGAAAGATCAGCTATACATTTTCTTCACAAGTTCTCATTACTGTACATTAAATGCTTGTGATTCAGAGCCGCATAACAAAATGCAATCTGTGACAAAAATCCTGCAAACGCCAATACCTCAGATGTGCATTCAAGTCACTGTGTCTCTACTTTTTATCTGCATTATCCTTAAAGGTTGCCAAGAAAAATTTCATGTACTATAGAAACAAGTAAGTTTTTAAAATCTCTTTACTTGATGCATCACTAATATGGTACTTCAATTTATCATGCCCCACTACCAGAAGTGCTTCAATTAAACAAACATCCTCATCATCTGAAAAGCCCAAGGCAATCCCACAGTAATGGTTCTTTAGTAAAAAAGGTATAATGCCTCTTAATCAATGTACCAGCACCAAGGCAAAAGCAAAACTGGAGTATTTATTTCAACAGAATGGAAGATCTTTTTTCTCTCACATCAGCAATGAATGGTCACAGTGCTAGCCACTTTCCTAGGAGTCATGGTTCTACCACATATAGATTAAATTATGTGCCTTGATAGATGACATTTCAATAGAAGCAATAAATGCAGGCATCTTAGAGCAGAAGCTGCTTTTTTCTCCTCTTCACATAATATTATTGTGTGTTACATTACCATAAATATCTGCCTTTGGAGTCTGTTGCATGTGTTATTTAATTATTTTGTCATTTACTAGAATTATACTGTGCACAGAAGGTTTTCATACCAACTACCTTATATTAATTTGAAGTCACTGGTCTTAAGTATCATTGCAGGGAGGATTTCAGATAATAGACCATACTGAAGCAAGCAGTTCTAATAGGCTATCAAATCCGCTAAAGGAAGTATGGCTTCATTTTGAATGTGTTGGCTTTCTGTAGAGATACCTGTAAGAAACTTCTCCAAGAATTTACTAGTGCCGATGGAAGAATATTCCTGAATATGCATGCTGTAATAAAATTAAATATACCTATATCGTGCAAAACTGCTACACAATTATTCAGTCAAACACTAGCAAATGAAATCCCTCATTGCTCCATATAAAATGTGCACTGTGTTTATTCTTTATTTGATTTGTGCAAGAAAAAGGGAATGGCTTGGCTTGCACACAACCTGCAAGCAGATATTACAGTAAAATGTATATTATGTGCTTCAATCATCAAAGCACAACATTCCTTCCCACTCCCCTTGCAGAATTAATGAAGCCCGATATGGGCTTAGTACTCATCAAACTTAGCACTACCCTTAGATGAGAAAAAAAATCATACACTCAATCACTTTGTACTGTTGATAACTACCAAGAAGTCTACCCCACAAAATAATGTGATTGGGTCTGTATGTGACTGAGTCTCATTAAAATTAAGGAGTCATCTTTATGTATAGTGAACAATTAACTTTATGCAAAAGACCTACTGTACGTACTTGCCTTAGGGCATTGTTTGTTATGAAAGACAAAATAAAAATTGGGGTCTTGATCTGTCAAAGTGCTGAGAAACTCAACTACTGTTGAATTGGATGCATGTTCAGTACCTTCTGTTCTTGTTTAAGTCAATGTCAATTTAAGGTACTCATCCTATCCACACGGTTCTCGGAGACCTGGGGTTTGGGTTCTGTTGTTCTTCTACTCTGCAATGTCACTTCTTATACATCTCACACAGACAACGCTCTCCTTTTGAAAAACAAACTTTTCCAATGCCAGCCATGTTGGATCAGGCACTTTTAGAGGGTATTTCCCCCCCCCCCCCCCGTTGTCATGAGTTTTGAAATAATAATAACATTATACTGTTTTAATTTTTTCAGTCTCTGCCAAGCAGTAGCAACTTGCTGACTTACAGTGATTCCTACCACATTTTGTAGTGCCTTATAACAAGATTACTGAAGCATATGAATCTTTTTCTTATATATTGTTAATAAAATATTAAATTGTGTATTAAAATTTTCAGAATGACATCCTCGTGTCTTGAATTTATTTATAGGGGAAATAAAAGAAAACTTTCTGAACATGCAGTGCTTTAACCCTGCTATATATTAATATAGAACATGTTGAATGGAAGACAAACACATTTATGTTTATACAGTTCATGTTTCCATTATCCATATATCTTTACATAATTTAGAAACTTGAATCACAGTAATTTTCCAGGCAATAAAAATAGCAGTTCTGAACCTCTTTTATGTTTATTGTATCTGCTTGCAGTGTTACCTTGATTTTTCATACTGAAATGCACTTTGATTAGGTTTTGGTGGGCTTTTTTGTTTTGGTTTGGTTTTTTTTGTTTTGGTTTTTTTTTTTATCATGTTTTAAGGTCCTTTCCAACCCCAACTATTCTATGATTCTATGTTTTACTCCTCTTCTCTTTGCTTTTCCATAAACATACATCCTGAAAACATGACTCTAAAATCTCACTCTTTCAGTTTTGGTCAGGTTTACACAGTGCTATTAAATTTGCCCAGTTATAAAGAAATTCTTAATTTTCTCTTTACTAAAATATTGAATAACTATTCATGAACTGAGTGCATGTCAATGTGTCCATTATGTAATAGCCACTAGAAAAATGTGTTTAACCCCACTGCTAGGGAACTGTACCATCGAATACGGAAAAAAAAATGCTTTCAAGAAAGCATAGGTTTTTAAACAATGGTGACTTAAACAGTAGCATGGTGTGCAAGTGTTTAAATTCGCATTCTAGCCTGTAAGTGGCATCTTTACAATCAAATGGATAGATTGCCATATTAGTCACCTGCTTTAAAATGGTGCTTCTTTGCTGACTGATTACCAGAGTAATGTTACTGGGTTTGTTTTCCACTGTTCTCGTCATTTAGTACATTTTAATATGACAAAATTGGGCTTACAGTTACAGTGAATTTGCATGAATCGCCCTTTTTACATATTATCTTGCCCTTTTTGTCAGACAAATTTAAATAAAAAGTATATATCTACTGCCTGGTTTTCTTCTACAATAGTTATTCTACAGTTTATTATAAATATAATTCTAAAAGACTAATTGCAAGATTCTTTTTAATATGCTTATATTGCAAATAGCTGGATGGAAATGCAATTACTAGCAAAAAAACAAAGATACTCATACAAATGGCATTTTGATCTGAATGAGGAAAGCAGAACCAACCCAGTTGATTTGCTTCCCGGTTACATTTGTAGGTGTTATCAAAGAACTTCTGAAATAACTGTGGCTCTTCTAATCTGCTTCTTTGTTTTCATTTTATATCCTACCACTTTTATTTTTTCTCTTAGGAAAGAATAGGTTTTGATATTGCCGTCTATGAGATTTTATTTCTTTCTTTCTTTCTCTCTCTTTTTAAATGTGAGAGAACACGTTGTATGTCCATTTCTCGTGGTCTATTTTTCCTTAGAGAATTCCCAAGACTATGCGCTGACAGATCTTGGTATCCAAGGGGGAGTCTACTCACAGGATTAAAGGCGAGAACCTCAATTAGACTATCTCTGATTTCTTCAGATGTTTTTTCTAATCTTTTAATATGGGATTAAAGTCAGCTAGAACTTAGCTTGCTTTTTTCTTGGCTGAGATCTTCTTTGTTGCAATGCAAGCTAGATATACTTTTTGTTTCCCTATTAAAAAAATAAGAAAAAAGACATAAAAAGAAAAAGAAAAGCAGGAAAAAAGCTGATCTCATTTTCCTTAATTTGGAGTTATTCTAGTCCAGATGAGGATAATGAACTTTCGTCAGCTCTTATGTGATACTGCGTGCAAAATAGCCTGATAAGCAATGTGAAGCATACACACGCTTCTGAATGATCTGCAGGAAAACTCCCTCAGAGACTGATTAGCCCATGCTTGTCACAAGTAGGGGAGATAATTATGGGGGCTTAACAGTCTATATGGTGGATCTTTTGAGAGGAGAAGGGTAGATCTAAGAATGTCTCATGGATCAACCATAATTTTTAATATTACAGATAACATGTGTGGTTTTTTTAGCATATCCCTGGAGCCTGGGTAGTGACTCTTCCCATAGAGTGACATCATATTACTTTTAGAGAAGATAAAAATCGCTCAAATCGGATTATCCCTAATTAGTATAATCTTATGAACCATTCTGAAAAGTTTATTGCACCCATGCTGGCAGTCTCTGATTCCATATTGAGAGCTTCTTATTACAATGTGTGTGCTAATCCTTAACCGTGGAAATCGATACACAGTACATAAACGTAATGTTGTTGTATTCCTTCATTTAATAAACTCCACATTGTACTCTCATTCCAAAGCTAATAGCTGTTTTTATGGATCTCTGTATATCAGATAGCAAAATATTTCAACATTTTTTTAAGTAAAGAATATGTCATTCCAGCAGTAATTTACATTCATTAGACTAATGTTCATTAAGCAGTGATGGCAATGTTGGGGGAAGGGAGCTTTAGCAAATGTTCTTTACCCTTATTTATGAACACAGATATCTTGTGAATACGTAGTCCTGTGTATATATATTAAGTTACTAAGCAGAACTGTGTATAACATAAAAGTGTATAACAGTGTCTGCTGTTGCTGACTACAAGTGGTGTTTGTGGATGCTCAGTCCTCCAGTGATAAACGTACAATTTTCCCTTCAGACAGGTGTGAGTATCCTGCAGAAGTGGCTTTTCTTGTTAACAGAGCATAAAGGTTTGAGAGTTTTGAACTACCCCCTCACAAAACCTTCTTAACATTTGACACTAGCACAGCCCAGAGCTATCAGCAAGGTGATATCCCACACCATTTTACATCCTTTTTTATCTTCTTCCTGTTTTTTTCTCAGCTTTGCTCACCACATTTTTTGTGTATGAGCTGGCGGGCTAACCAGCCCACTCACTTGGGCTGCATTGCTCCAGCTGCTGCACTATTTCGCAGCCAGAGTAAAGTTTGTGCCTTCACAGTGTGAAAAATCAGGACTCATAGGATATGTGTTTTTCACTGGAGGCACTGTCCTCTTGGAACAGGTTAGCTTGCACTGCACAGCAGGCCTGAGCTTTGCTCTGCACCCCTCCAGTTGAAGGAAGTGCTCAACTAGGAACAGCCCCACCATAAAAAATTACTCAGCAAACTGAACTCATACAAGCAATTTTCTTCCTCCATTTCCCTTTCTGAAGGGTATTCAGGGCCTATGGTTGTTAGAGCACCTCAGCAACATTATGGCAAGATCCCAAATGGCAGTAAATTGAAATAAAAATTTAGCGAAGGTTTCACAGATTGCAGTTTGTCCCTCTATCTTGCATGTGCTTTTCTGTTTCTAGCTAGGGTGACACCACTTCTAAATTTGCACTTGTTATTCCACCTCTTTGCAGACAAGGCTAAAATGATCTTTGTCTTCCTCCCTCAGCAGAGGACGCAAAGGTTGAAGCTTCATTTATTTGCATGGTGGCATTGGTTTTGCTGAACCCATCTGAAGTTTCTTCACCGCAGAATGGCAACAGGAGTGTAGAGTGTTTTAAAAGAGCAGAGGGAATCTCACGTATGATTATTTCTGGGTCTAATCTTGTAATAGAGTAAGGCCAGGATATTGCACTCAATAGTGCCCCATGGTCAGTCAGATTTACTGAGACACATTTCATTGATTTCTGACTATGAGTTGCAATTGATCTGGCTACTCTTAGCTGTCCTCGAAAAGCTAACCAGTGCCACTAATCCTCTTAAGCAGCAGTAAAGAGATGCAGATAAAAGCTGGTGATTCACCTTGGCTCGAATAACAGAGCTCTTAAAAAGAAAATAGAGGGTTCGTGCCTTGGATATAAAAATGTATAATCTGCATGCTGACTGCATGTTGTGTCACAGTGGAGCCTATTTCAAGGCTATTAATTAGGACAATAAAAGACTGAGGCTTGGAATGAAACTGCTACCAAGTAAAGCAATGATTCTTCTATCTTTATATACAAAACCAGCTGTAAAGCTAGGTATAATTTTTTTTTCATAGAATTATTGTACTTAGATGAACCTGAGAAGACAGGAGGCAGCTGTTCTTGCAAATCTAACATTTTTATTTCAAGACAAAGGAAAGTGGTTTTCATAGAACCACAGAATAAGTGCAACATTTTGGTATCAGTCACAGTATATGAAGCAGAACACCGTGTTAAGGAGAAATGCTACAGTCAGACAAGAAAGTATCAGAATGAAAACTCCACAAAATAGCATGAACACAACCTAGACAAATGCTAGGAAAACAGATTAAACCTGCAAATATTCTCTAATAATATTCACAGTTTTTTCACTGTGCTTCTTGTGAGGAAACATAAGCAACATTGTGCTTTACTGAGAAGCTGAAAGAAAGTGAAAGCCCGATGAAGTTCTCCTCTGAGACTGCTCACATGAGGGCTTTATCAGAAGTGTTCACCAGACTATCAGCAATTCTCTTTCACCTCCTGAAAAAAGTTTTTGGCACCTCATAAAAAAGTAAAAACAATACCATGAAAATTTGATGCTCAAAACACACACCACGAAAGGCAAATAATGATGAGTTACAAGCACACTTAAAGCAGAGTTATTTGTCCAGTCTGTATGATAAGATATGTTTGTGTAGTCAAACAACACAAATAGTAACCAAGCTCCATATGAAGGATTATTGATTATTAAATGGGACTTAACTCATCAAATTATTTGCAGGGAATAGTTCACCCCTTTCTTGTCAAGAAGTCATACTGTATTTAACATGTTTTCATAGCTCTAATCAAAAGTGCCTCCCCTTTTTTCTGCGGTCCTAGGGGGGAATGTAGATCTCTTTGCCTCTTTGTCTCCTTTCTGTTCCCTTTGCAATGGTAGGGGGCAGCCCTGCCACCTTCCCAAGACGCAGGGTCCTTTTCTCAGGCTTGACTCCAAAGCCTTGCGTGTTTGAGGAAGGAAAAGCCATGTTCTGTGCCTCACAGTCAGTCTGCGCTCCAGTATTGTGTGCCAGGATGGACCCATGAGCCCACACTTCTTCAAATGAACTTCAGAAACTTAAAGAGGTAGTGGATTTTATCAGCCTAGGCTCCCTGATGATCTCTGCAGACAAACAGGTAGATCCAAACAGCAGTTCACATCTTAAGTCAGACCCAGTCTGCAGATGGCAGTTCCCAACTCCAGCTCTTCAGTAATCTACCTTAATTCAGGATGTGTGATTTTCCCCAGAGGTTCTCTGCGTTAGTGGCCAAAATACATCCTTATCCCATTAAAAGGCAAAGATGCACCATTTTCTGCCTGTGTTAGTGTTAGTTTGCAGAATAAAAAGTTGTTTTCAATTTACTAGGCTGAAGAAACAGGTATTGAAGGAAAAGGTAGAAGTCCTAGTTATAACTTCTGAAAAATGACACCTTGCTATTCAGAACTGCCCACAAATAGTGTGTTCTTTAGTTCTTGGCTTTACAATTCCACAGTCAAATTTTCATCAGACCTGAGCATTCATGGATCCAAATGAACCAATAAGCACTAATTAATTCCAAGAACTGTAAACTCTTTCAAGTTGAATGTAATTTTTTTTAATTAAAAAAAAAAAGTTCTAAACACTTTTATCTTTTTATTTCTTCCACATTTCTTGGCTCATTATGGTCAGTGCCTGAAAGACAACATTAAGAAGGAAGGAATTAACTGAAGCAGTCCAATTGCCATCACCCCTCATCCTATCACAACAGGCCCTGCTTTCCCGTCTTTCTTGTAGGCCCCTTTTAGGAACTAAAGGCCAAAATAAGGTCTCCCCAAAGCCTTCTTTTCTCCATGCTGAACAGTCCCAGCTCTCTCAGCTGTTCCACATAGCAGAGGTGTTCCATCCTCTGTTCATTTCTGTGGCACTCCTCTGGACCCCCTGCAATAGGTTAATGTCTTTCCTGTATTGAGGACTGCAGGGCTGGATGCAGTACTCTAGCTGAATGCTCATGTGCACTTAGATTTGGGCAGATAAGGAGAAATGTTTGTGTGGTACTATTTTCTCTTGCTGAAAAACAAACAAAATGTGCAAAAATAACACAAACATCACAGAAATATGTGACTGTAGTGAAAGTTTGTCAGAAAATCACAGAAGAATGAAAAAATTTTGGTGCTACAGTCAAATCTCTTCAGCTATGTCTGTGCTGTCAAGGAAAGACGTGCAGCTGTGCACCAAGGCCAAATGACATAAATTAATTTACATCTCCTCTGCTCAACAGGACAGTCCCTTTCAGCCAGATTTGGCTTTGACATGAGCCTAAAAGGAAGAAACTAACAAGGATGATTTGCAAATTATCAGATGTACCCTAGTAGTACATCTTAAGTAACAAATTTTAGTATCCCTGCTCCCTGAGGACACGGCTGGAAAACACTCTGGCCCCTATCCAGATCTGCTTGCTTTTGTGTTCATGGAAATGAAAGCACAGAAAAGGGCTACTGTGTGCCTGGGGTTTGACTGAGAAAATGGGGGCAATATTGGTATGTATATATGGTACTCAGAGGCACTCCTGGGTGCATCTGTGTAGGCATAGTGCAATCAGTCTGATTTCTTTTGCTGAGATAGCTATATTGCTTATTTCTGGTTTTGCAAAAATAAGAATTTAGTCCCTTAGTAGCATATAATTTACATATTTCCTGAATTTAAAATTCTCCTGTTTAGTCATCAATAAAACTGTCATTAGTAAAAGTTCTCTGTGGTGGCTTGACCTCTGCTGAACATCAGCTGCCCACCAAGTCACTCTACCACTCTTTTCCTCAGCAGGACAAGGGGGGAGATCATAAGATGGAAAAAACTCAGCAGTCAAGATAAAGTCAGTTTAATAAAGCAAAAGCAAAGATCACGGGCAGAAGCAAAGGAAAACAAAATATTTTATACTCTACTTCCCATCAGGAAGTGACATTCAGCCACTTTCCAGGAAGCTGGGCTTCGGTATGCGCAGTGGTTGCTCTGGAAGACAAATACAGTAAATAACAAATGCCCCCCTTTCTTGTTACTTTCAATTGGCTTTTATCGCTGAAGAGATGTCATATGCTATGGAATATCCCTTTGGTCAGTTTGGGAGATGTCAGATGCTATGGAATATCCCTTTGGTCAGTTTGGGTCGGCTGTGCCAGCTCTGTCCCCTCGCAAGATCTTACCAATCCCCAGCCTGGTTGGTGAGATGGAGGAACGTTGGAGGCATAGCCCTGATGCTGTGTGAGCACTGCTGAGCAGTAGCCAAAGCAGTGGTATGTTACCAACACTTTTTTTGCTACTGGTAGAAAACGGAGGACTATGATAGCTGCTGTGGTGGAAATTAACTCCAGCCAGACACAATACAGCCTCATAAAGTTCAAACACAATAAAGTAGCAGTGGGATGTGCCTGAAATCTACCCTTTGACAGACAGCTCCTGCAGTTAAAATTATCAAACTAAGTGTGACTTAAATAACGACGTGCCCACCCCAGATTTTGGAAGCATCAACATGATCTTTTAACACATGGTGTTATATTGACTCCTGAAAGTTATACAGAAGTAAAGCTACAAAGACTTTATTAACATCAGGCCAAAGAAGCATCAATTTCAGTAAGGTTTTTTCCCCACAGGTGGGAAAGCATAACATGAGCTTAGAAAAGATAATTAAGAGCATTTACCTGGAGAAAAACACCATGTTAATTCTCAGATTCCTCTATGGACAGCACTGGAGGTGAGCAAATGGGCTCAATATGCTGTTAAATAGGACTAGCTGTTGAAAAAAGAATTTGCCATGCTTCACCATTTGTCTTCCCTGCTCATGAAATGAAAAAAGACCTTTAGAGTATTTGAGGGGAAAATGTAGTGAGAAGGATGCTCTTGACAAAGCAGTCAGCACTGCAATTGTGAGACTAGAAGGTGTAGAAATAACTTCAAAACTCCATTTTGCCTTTTCTAGAGCAGAGGTTTCAGAATAATAAGCAAATATTTTAGTCACTAACAGACAGGCTTACTCACTGGGCAGAGAAGGATGAATAAGTCCAGCAGAAAACCTTGTTATATTTCTCTTACACTAGGTGATTTCAGTGACTGGAATTTTTGAAGTATATTATGAAAATAACTTGAACCGAATGGTTCTGCCATTAAATTAAAATCAGTTTTACATCATTAAAGAACCTCACCTGTTCCATCCTGAGCTCATAAATCAATGCTGTTTTTTTTAGGATCTCATGATGTCACTGGAAAACTCCTCTGAGCAGTTTATTTCATTATTCAACTTCCTTCTACCTAACAAAACATTTAAGATGAAATTAATTTCTTATAGGTGAAATTAATTTCCCTGAGTTCCCTTCCAACCTGGGATTCTATGATATGTCCATCATATATGAAAAATCATGGCAGTCAGGTGAAGTTCCTGATGACTGGAAAAAGGGAAATGTAACCCCCATTTTCAAGAAGGAGAAAATGGATGAGCCAGGGAACTACAGACCAGTCAGTCTCACCTCTGTGCATGCCAAAATCTTGGAGCGGATTCTCATGGAAGCCATGCTAAGGCACATGAAAAACAACAAGGTGCTTGGTGACAGCCAGAATGGTTTCACTAAGGGGAAATCCTGCCTGACCAATCTGGTGGCCTCCTGTGATGGGGCTATGGAACTGATGGACAGGGGTAGAGCTGTTGATGTCATCTACCTGAACTTTTGCAAAGCGTTCGACACTATCCCACATGACATCCTTGTCTCTAAATTGGAGAGACATCAATTTGATAGGTGGACCACTCAGTGGACAAAGAACTGTCTGGATGGCTGCACGCAAAGAGTTGTGCTCAATGGCTCAATGAACAGCTGAAGACCAGTAACGAGTGGTGTCCCTCAGGGATCGGTGTTGGGACCAGTCTTGTTCAACATCTTTGTTGGTGACACGGACAGTGGGATTGAGTTCATTAGCAGCAAGATTGCCAATGATACCAACCTGTGTGGTTCGGTTGATACGTTGGAGGGAAGGAATGCCATCCAGAGGGACCTTGACACGCTTGTGAGGTGGGCTGATGTCAGTCTTAAGAAGTTTAACCATGCCAAGTGCAAGGTCCTACAGCTGGTTTGGAGCAATGCCAGGCACAGCTACAGGTTGGGCAGGGAAGAGATTCAGAGCAGCCCTGCAGGGAAAGACTTGGGGGTGTTGGACAATGAGAAACATAACATGAGCCAGCAGTGTGCGCTTGTAGCCCAGAAAGCCAACCATCTCCTGGGCTGCTTCAAAAGGAGTGTTATCAGCAGATCAGAGGAGGTGATCCTGCCCCTCTACTCTGCTCTCGTGAGACCTCACTTGGAGTATTGTGTGCAGTTCTGGTGTTCTCCACATAAAAAGGACATGGAAGTGTTGGAACAAGTCCAAAGGAGGGCCATGAGGATGATGAGGGCACTGGAGCACCTCCCATATGAAGATAGGATGAGACAGTTGGTGCTGTTCAGCCTGGAGAAGAGAAGGCTGCGTGGAGACCTCATAGCAGCCTTCCAGTATCTGAAGGGGGCCTATAGGGATGCTGGGGATGGACTGTTCATTAGGGACTGTAGTGAGAGGACAATGGGTAATGGGTTCAAACTTAAACAGGGGAAGTTTAGTTTGGATATGAGGAGGAAATTCTTTACTGTAAGGGTGGTGAGGCACTGGAATGGGTTGTCCAAGGAAGTTGTGAATGATCCATCCCCGGCTGTGTTCAAGGCCAGGTTGGACAGAGCCTTGGGTGGCATGGTTTAGTGTGAGGTGTCCCTGCTCATGGCAGGCGGGGTTGGAACTAGATGATCTTAAGGTCCTTTCCAACCCTTACTCTTCTATGATTCTATGATTCTGTGATTCATTTCAGGCATTACTGATATGTAACAATCAGATATCAAACTCACAGCTAGTCTGATTTTAGGTACCTGTTGGTTGTTGCAGACCACAAAAGAAGCATCTGGGGGTTTTTAGTGGGGTATTTCAAATTTTTTTAACATGGCTTTTGAACATTAGTAGCAGCTGCTACTAATATGCATCCCTATTTTAGAACTGTCAGGTCTCTGTGATAATATGATGCTACCGTAATTTCTAGGCACAAAGAGGCAATTGTGAGGGCCTTTTTGTAGGTAATATTGCTCTGCTTTTTTTGTTTGTTTATTTCGTTTTAATCATGACATTGTTCTTACTGTATAGGTGGGATCTGGTTCTCCTTTGTCGGTATTTTAATTTTAAATATTCATTAGAAAAAACATTTTTCAAGCATCATTTTCTAGAGAAAGATTCTACAGTAATTACCACAGATTAGATTAAATTGAATCCTATTAAAAAAAAAAAAACAACCAAACTTCGAAAATATGCAAAAATTTTTCCATAGCATTCTGCTGAATTCCATACAAAGCTATTAAAATACAGTCTACCAAACATCTACCATCAGAACAAAGAGACAAACAAAGCATTTCAAAAAGCTCCTAGTTCGTTAAATTTTAAGGCATTGCTTCACAACGGACAATGTAACAATTCTTTCTTTATTGTCACTGAAATGGATAAACTTTTATTATTTCTGTTGATCATAAAAATTTCCATTGTAGTTCATGTTCTGGCACTTAGACATCAGCTATTTACAACAGCTGGTTACAGAACTAGCACATGTGAAAGTATGGGCATAATATCTGCACATTTAATTTTGAAAACCATCTTTTGTGTTATCCCCCTTTGGACCAACCAAAATTCAGTGTGATTCTTTATTCCAGAAGGGAAAATAAACAGATGATGGAATCGGTTTTCTTTGATACATTCTTCTAAGCATATAAAAAGTCCTGGTTTGCAGAGCAAAGAAGAAATCAAGTAGAGACTGTTTCATAGCTTGCCACTCTAAATCTCTTTCAGGCAGCACTTTAACACAGCCTCCAACTTCCTGATTGTCTCCCAGATTCACAGCCAAGAGCAGAGTAGGCTTCCTTCAAGCTTTGTGTTTGCATCTGGGCTGCAACATGAACTCAGCTGCCTCTTATAGCAAGCTACTTGAAATAAAACAGTCTATTTAAACAAATTGCATCTTGCAGTGTTATTATTACTATTACCAATATCATCATCATTTGTAAAGGGAGTTTGTGTTATGAGATTGCCTGTGAGCTATCACAGAATGTCTCATATAAATATAACTTGTGCAAAACAGCTCACATTCAAAGTGTAATACGAGAGACAACAGGTGGAAGAAGCCATCAGCTGGAAGGGAGCACAAGGGAGCAATGAAGCAATTATGAACCGTTGATGAAGCAGCAGTCAGAGAACACCAGCTGCTTAACTATTGTGGGAGCTCTAATTACAATTCTTCTTGGGAGAGTGAATTACTCTTGGAGTGCTCTGCCCTGAACCCTCCCTTAGGAAGGAGTATGTGCTTTTAGGATGAAGGAAAAAGCAGCAGGGAGGAGTGCAAGGTCCCTGTCCTCCTTCCTCAACCAGGCAAAGCAAGCCAAGTTTGCATGTGTGCAATGAGCTCCTCTTTACATATTTAGAGCAATACAGCCCTGCATACAGTAGAGGTTCTTGAGCTGCTAACATATGGATCTCTAACATGATAAAATGTGTTATTTCAGTACAGATATTGAGCTATTAAGATAGATCATGTCAAAAATCTTTGTGTTAATGGCTCCATGATCCATCTTAATGGTTTCTTCCCTTAGCAGCTGCTACGACGTCCTATGTCAAAGCATAATATTGAGCCTTTCATTTGAAGTGTTACATCATATCGAACCTTCTTTTGCAGTTATTCAAATGTATAATGTCAGCTCACAGTATAGAGTTCATAAGTGGATCTTTGACAAGATGTGTCACATGGATATGTGGTAACAACTGTTATGACACTAAGGCAGTGCTTAGTAAGTATGAAAAAATACTCTGTGTAAGCACAATAAATTATATGTAATAGGTTTGGATTTTTTTTTTTATTTAATATAGTCAGAATGAATTCAAACTGAATGTGGACTAAACTGGAAGGATCTTGCATACTAATGGAACATCTTTCTTTATATGAACAGTGTAGCCTTTCTGATTAGAAGTATATAAATTCAAGCAAGGTTAAAAGGAGTGTGAGCAGCTTATTCCTATGTGCACTGCATAGGAAATATAATGAAACCTTTCAATGGATCGTTGTTAAACTATTTTTCTATCCTGTCAAAGCTTGCCAGGGTTTTTGAAATTAAAACTGCAGTGCCCCAGGTTTGACACTACTTCCATCAAGGGAGTTTTCTAAACTGCACAAAGAGAAATTGCATGGGAAATTTAGTTCAAATCACTTTTGCCTTTTGTACAACTGAGAAGACTTGTTTAGACTACTGTCTTAATCCTACACCCACTATGACTACTGAAACCATGAAACTCTTGTCTTGTGCATTCTTAGTATATATTTCTACTGGGGGATGTAGCTGCATGTATAACAAAGTATTCTAATAACAGAGGTAAAGTTAATTCTGTGCTACTGGAATGAGGACATTTTCCCTTCCAGGATTTGCAACAATAAATAGTAATTGTTCCTATGAAGCAGAAGTTTTGCCTGAAAACTGAACAAGAAGCAGTAGGATCTATAGAGTCTCCTCAGAAATGAAATCAGCAATTTGTTGCATGCTTCCATGTAGGGTTCAGAATGACCACTGGACCTTCTCTTCTCTTAACAGATGAAACTATCATGGGATTCAGCATCAGCAGTCATTTTTTCTCCTTCTTGGTAGCTGGTGCAGCACTGTGTTTTTGATTTTGGGCCTGGGAACAGCACTGTATCCACCCCTTATTCCATACCATTCACGTTATGCTCAGATCCCACATTTTCAATATATCATCACATGTACATATATACATACACACACACACACACACAGAGGGAGAGAGATCATCCCTTCGTGAATGAACCAATCCCTATAAAGCTGCTGAGTCCATCCAGTCCATGATGTCGGGCTCCATCTCTTGTAACAGTCTTTCAGAGCAGGAGAGGCTGTGTGCAGTGTTCACACTCGTGAATAACCTGGGCTATAGTGTCCATTGCTAAGTCCACCCCTCGATCACAAGTCCATCTGTATGCTGCATCTCTGCCCTGGTGGCCTGAGGTGTCATGGGCCCACCAGGCTCAAAATAATTCACCCTTATGTTGCCAGTTTAAGTCCATCTGAGCCACTTCATTTTAGCAGCTTGTCACTGGGGACTCCATACAGCTGCCTTCCATCTCCAATGCTTCCAAAGCACTGGAGGGGCCCAGTGGACTAGACACTTGCCCATACTGTCCCACACACTCTGCCACTCATGACTGTCCAGCCTCAGGGAAAATCTCTTGGTCATCCTACTCTAACCCCAGACAAGGCCCACACCCCACACTGCTTAACTCTCGGCACCAGATGAAATGGTTGTGGGTAAAACACACTCTCTATGCATGCCAACATGGTGATCCCCATCACAGTCAGCAGGCAGGCCTCAAGGGCAACCAAAGGCCATTCAAACCCTTCAGAACTCTCAAATGAGGCTGCTGTACTTGTCCCTGGGGCTGGTGTAGCTGCTGTGCTTGCCGGCTCTCTCACAACCAGCTGCTCTGTGTCTGAGTCCAGATCTTCCTCCTCTGCCTTGCTGGGAAGTGCTGCGTGGTCTCCTGCATCCTCCTGGGGCTCGGGCTCTCGGGGCTCTGCGGGCGGCTGCCAGGGAATGCTCTCGGTCGCCGCAGGGCTGGGCTCGGCAACCGCCTGCCCTCCCCCACCCCGGCTCAGTAGCCACGGTGCTCGGCTCGGCCTGGGGGCTCGGCTTCTCCTCCCGCTGCTCGGCAGTCACCCGTGCTGGTGTCGGTGGGGGGGCTCAGCTCCTCTGCCACCCCCTTCCCGGCCTCTTGATCCCCTGGGCCCTTCTCCTGGGCCGTTTCGGCTGCCGGCGGCTCCCGGAGCTGCCCCCCCGCCTTGGCTTCTCCTCCTCCCTTCTGGAGCTCGCCCGTATCACAAGCCATTCCAATAAAGTACAATGAAACAAGAACCTTAACCCAAAACCCATATTTGAAAGCTAAGATAACAAGTACCACCTGTAAGTAAGGTACAAGAGGCTGAAACTATGAACTCAATAGAATCGAGAGCAATAAATCAGCACTGTGACTAGTGGCTATTAATCCTGCCGTTATCTCAACCCTTTGAGCCCCATGTGGAGTGCCAAAAAAGAACTGTCATGGTTTAAGCCCAGTCAACCATGAAGTTTTTTCGCTCGCTCACTCACTCACCTCTCTTTCTTCCCCCAGTCCCGGGGGATGGGGAGGAGAATCGAAAGAATGCAACTCCCACAGGTTGAGATAAGAACAGTTTAGTAACTAAGGTATAACACAAATCACTACTGCTACCACCAGTAATGGTACAAGAGGAATACAAGGAAAGAGAATACAGCTGCTCACCAAGCCCGACCCAGCCAGAGCACCCCCCAGCAGCAAACCCCCCAGTGCACCACCACACCCTTCCTGGTCTCTGCCTTCTGTTTTCACATCCTGGACATGACATGCTGTGGTATGGAATAACCTCTTTGGTCAGTTTGGGTCAGGTGTCCTGTCTCTGCTTCCTCCCGGCTTCCCCTTCTCCGTGACATAGCATGAGGCTCAGAAAGTCCTTGGCCAGACCAAAACACTACCAAGCAGTAACTGAAAACACTGGTGTTATCAGCGCTGTTCCCAGGCCCAAAATTGAAAACACAGCGCTGCACCAGCTACCAAGAAGGAGAAAAATGACTGCTACTGCTGAACCCATGACAAAAACAGCAACAAAAAAATCCAAGCAAACAAAATAAGCAAACAAAACATGCAAAACCTACACACACACACAAAAACCCAAAACCAAAAAACCCAACCAAAATCCAAATAACAAACAAACAAAAAAAAAAAACCACAGAGAAGAGGAATGGCACTACGTGTGCACATTTAGGACAATGAATTAAGTCCCTGAATTTGAATTTTTGCAAGGTGAGTGTGCCACCTAACCTCATAATTTTGATTCATAATAATTTTTACATATTCAGTGTCTAACAAATGTACTAATATTTGCACATTCTACCATTTCCTTACTTAGTGGGACCATATAGCTTGCTAACTGAACTGGAGTTTGACCTCTGAAGTGAAGTAAATCTATTCAATGCTAAGGATTTGAGTATTCTAACTTGATTCTTTTGCGCTCATACCTGATAGCGTATCATGAAGTATATGGAATGGCACTAGGCACGTATTTGTGTGGCATGAGCAAGAGAACCGAGACCTAACAGTGCAAACTTTGACCATAAGAATCTTTAAACATCCTTTTTGCTTGCCACTGACATTGGATTCAATAATCTAAACAATCACTACGTATAATTTCGGTATTAGGTCTCAGGAACTGTAAATAGGTATATCTACCATCTGCCTTCCTGTAAACTGACTGGACTTCTGTGATAACATTGCCCCCACACAATGAATCAAGAAGTCATTATACATGAAAATTATACAATATATATACATAATAATAATACATGTTCATGAATGATTACACAGAACTAAAAAACCCAAAATAACATTTTCTTTATGAAGAAAAGTTTATGAACACAAATAGTCATGATAAGAATAAAAGATTAGCAATAAAAATTCACATATATATATACCCAAGTGATTATGTTTCTAGAACTGGAGTAATATCAGTCAAGAAGATAATATACTCAGTTAACCCGTATCTCTAAGCTGAGAGCCATTTAGTTAGAAGATCATAATTTTGATTGACTAATTACAGTCTTACATTCATTTACTTTTACAGCAAAATAACCAAAACATTTAAATCTTCATCCAAAATGCTAAAATGACTAATTACAGTCTTACATTCATTTACTTTTGCAGCAAAATAACCAAACTATTTAAATCTTCATCCAAAAT
Organism: Myiopsitta monachus; assembly: GCA_017639245.1. Lineage (NCBI taxonomy): Eukaryota > Metazoa > Chordata > Aves > Psittaciformes > Psittacidae > Myiopsitta > Myiopsitta monachus. Next base: position 53,817,374 of record CM029919.1, read on the forward strand.
ACTAAAAATAAATGAATCTTCTTCAGTCCTGTTTTCTTTGAGAAGGTACTTCTGTGTTTTGTAAAAATAAGTGCATATTTACAAAACACTCCTACACAGCTACATGAATCGTTCATTCCATTTTATGAAATTTGTATCATTGCAATAAAAAAGACAAGACCACCTAGAAGATGTCCTAAAACTCAAGGTGTTTGTTTCTGACAAGGCAATGATACGCCTGCGTATCTGACATTGAAACAGTGTGACTGGAGGGAAAGTCCTACAAAGCACAGATGAAAGTAGAAGGGACAAATGGTGCATGGTACCATGCTGCAGGCCATGGTACCACCCTACATGAATGAGCGGCACAGGACAAACAGTGTCACACTTCAGCTACTAAACAAGAGGAGTTTATAACCAAAAAGAATACTAGGGAGGGAGGAGAATGGAAACATACCATTTGGCACTGGTTTTATGCTTTGTCAATAACTGAATGTCTGTGTTTTAGCACTAAAAGACAACAATATCAATGACCAATGTTATTTTTAACCTGTATCGAATATTATTAATTTCTAACATACCTAATAGAGTCTATCAGGTCCTCCACCTGGGCTGTAGTTAAGATCTCAATTAAAAGGTCGCCTGTTCTATTCAGAAAAGTCCATCTGTTGCTAACAAACTTGCAGGAGGCTGTGCAGCAACCTGTATGCCTGGGCACATGTGCTCAGCCTCCTGGGCTGTCTTTTTCTGCCCCTACTCCCCCCCCACACACACACCCCCCAAGAACCCTGCTCTCAGCACAGAAATGGGAGGAATTCTTTTTTTGGCTAGAGTTTTTCCCTGTACATGAAGCACTTGCTACAGACTGCTGAGATAGATAGCTAGTGTAGTGATTTCTGATTATGTACATGCTTAAATGTACTTTCTTATTAATGTCCCAGGTTCCTGGGCCTTTGGGAAAGACCTCTGCATTTCCCTATTGGATTTTGACTTTCAGACGTTACATCAGAAGTAAGTTACTTGCCAGGCTATATGGGTCTTTGAGCAACCTGGTCTAGTGGAAGGTGTCCCTGCCCATGGCAGGGGGTTTGGAATCAGATGGTCTCTAAGGTTCATTCCAACTCAAACCATTCTATGATTCTATAATTCTATGATTATTGTGGTGAATGAAGTGAATATGCCAGAAGACTAGTGTTTATAGAGTACTAAAGCAAGTAAGATGCAATAAAGTGAAGGGGCAGCTGATACAGAAGTGGATTCTGCAAGATACAAAAGACAAGGAGAGACAGTATTAAGTCAATATAATAAACATGATACTCTTCTATTGAAGTTGAGGCAGAATTGTTAAAAAAATACTGAGTCTTCATCCAAGGTATAGGTTTACAAGCAGATTTGGAGTTCAAAGTGAAGTTACTTCATTTCCACCTGCAGCCACTTTGCTCAGGAAAAGATAAAATGATATTGCATTAATCTTTAAATATTCAGTTACCAGTTCAGTTCCACACAGCTATTTAAGCCAGAAGCTAGGCACAAGAGCTGGTATTTAAATATTAGCATTCCATTCTTCCCTCAGAAATAAGAGTTGGAAAGTTTTTTAAAGAACTTGATAAGATTTGGAGTCATGGTGTATGTACACATGACGGTTGATGTTCCATGTTTAAGTGCTTGTCTAAAGAACATTGAGTCAATATTACTGGGAGCTGATTACATAAAACAAAAGGGAAGTTTTGTGTGACAGCTTCTTTGAAAACTTTGTTGGGCAAACTATTCATCAGTTTACTTCAAGGGTTCTTTTTCAAATTCAAAAAGTTATGTGTCAAAGTCTAGATGACTCTTCTTCAATTATAATTTCTCAGAGTATATCACCTTTCATGAAAGATCAGATGAAGTGGATAGTAATTTCTAGGTTCCTTTTGATTCTGTTTTTGACATACGTATTTGATTTGCAGATCCTTTAACTAAATGTTTCTGGACTAATCTCTGCCTTATTTGGCATATTAAATGCACAACCAACGGTAAGATAAAATGCCTGAAGGCATTGATGTTTGGAAAATGAAAATAATAAAGCTGCAAAAAAGTAGACTGTTGAAAAATACGGAAACATATTTCTCAAAAAAATGTTAGCATATTTTTACATTTTCAGGGAAATTTCTTATACAGGCAATCTCAACTCAAGGACAATCTAAGTAATTTTAGTAACTTTCTCATATGCATTGATATACTTTCTTATAGATATATACATTTACTCAAAGTTTTGAAGTGGTGCTATCATATTTCCCCAACTTGCTCTTATACTATATGGATGCTTTTCTTTGCGCACAGGATGAAGCAGAGAGCTAGCATCAGTGAGCAGCTAAACATACTTTGCCATATTTTCAAAAAAGGAAAAAGGGTGTAAACAACTGGAAAGAAATATGTTGGGAATGATGATACCTTGCTGTTTATTAAGGTTGGACCCATGCTGTGTCGTGCTAAGGCAGATGCCTCCATGAATGCTGTTCTGTGCACTGAGATCCTTTGTGGCACAGCCCTGCATTCATCTGTTGCATTTTGGAAAAAGGATCGGAGAGGCAAAAAAATGTTGATACCTTCTCACACAAGAAATTGTTTGGAAAATGCATGACAGTGAAATTCAAAAGTGATTGCTCTTTAGATAAAACTTAGGGCCCCAGCAATAAACCACATCTGTCTTTGGGATGATTTAGCAACATCGAAGGAAATGCAAGAGACACCTTCAGGAAGAGGGAAGCCATTCCCGCCTTACTCCTAAATTTACAAAAGATAAATCCAGGTGTTAAAAAAAGACCTAACTTTAAATCAGTCACAGAGCTTTAAAAACCTTATGCCTGGTGATACTTGACTACTGGTGTAACATTTTAGTGCCACCATTTTTGCTTCTTGCATACACTTGCCCTGAAGCTGCTCCTGGTGCAAACCTTCCATAATACCTATATATAACATCAGACACCCGTGTGGCTGCTGCAGACACCCTATAGTGTTTCAAGGTGCCAGTTTGAGCACATTAACTGCAACAGCAATTTAAATGCTTAGCTCAGAGTAGATACGTAGACACTGGTCTTCAACTGGAAAGGTATCTGTCTTAACACCCTACTTTATATCTACCCACAGAAATTCTCACAGACTCCATTCAAATAATGTCTTATTACGAGATCCTATGCATGCCAAGTAGACAACTAAATCTGCTGAGTTGAGTGGACCTGCTCACTTCATTAAATTTATACACAATCTTAAATATTTTTGTGTTGTTCTATCACAGCTCCATAGCTAAGAATCTATTGGGTTTAGAAGCAAGAGTTCACAGATCCAGTCCAAGTAATGAATATTTCTTTCTATAACTAGTTCACTGGATTAATGTGTTCTCACCTCAATACATGAACATTGAACTGAATAAATCTTTTGCAGACATCCTATAACACTTAATAGAAACGCTGTAGAGGTCAATGAGTAAATATAAGACTAAATTAATTTGGTTTAGCAATTCTAAGGTGCATCATATATTTCATTGTCCTGTAAATAACAGTTTGTGAAAAATCAGAACATTTTCTCCTTCATAAATATGAAACATAGCCATGCTAACCAGCAGATTTAGAAGTAGATTTCTAATTGTGTGATGTGGTGGCATACTCTTATTACCTCACTGTATTATGACACCTAACTTCACCAAAGTGCATTTCAATCCCCTCAGTGCCTTAGGGTATAGGACATATATTCTACAAAGAGGTATTTGCATGGCTCCACGAGCGTGCATCAAAGTTCTGACAGTGCACTGAAAATAATTAAAATGCATTTGAAAGTTCTGGCCCTGGGCATTAGTGCCCTTTTTATAACATGCAGCTTGCTGCAAAATGTGAAATCCCTGGTTTCCCAGATTACCCTACTGGAAAGATACTGGGCAGAAGTGTTACTAAGCTCCAATAAGTAATACTCTTTAAGGTGCAGTAACTAGGTATTTTTTGCAATAAGCTATCGCATCTTTTTATAAAATGAATGACTTGTATGTCAAATATTCAAACATAGTAGTTCCTTAGTTTATGTTTGAGACAAATATTTTACACTTCAGCTGAACTAGTTTAGTCCATGAAATGTTAAAGGCTTATTTATACAGCAATATAAAATTATGCTTATGCTTGGTGTGGCTAGGGGGAAATTCTATGGCAGTATTTGGTCAAGTAAACATGCACAGGAAGAGGGTATTTTTTTCCCTTGGCATTTTGATTAGAGGCTAAACTTTTCATTTACCAAAGTATCCACCCTATTACAGTCTCTGTAACTTTCTGACTGCTCTGCTGTAAGAACAGTAGACTGAATTTTCAGCTCTAATTACCAGTATTACATTCTCATTCTATTTTGCACATCTGCCACTGAATTTATGTCCTATTGTTGTCTTTTTCCTCTCTCAGCATCCACTTTTCTGTACACCCAAATGAAACAATTGGTACTGTATTATGGTTGCTTTTCCTGGAGAGAAATATGCCTGTATATGAGTCTATTGACTGCTTCACTTTCAGGCAAGTTATCTTGTAAAAGATTGTGTGAGAGAACTGGTGCATTCATTATGGCTGACCTGCTGGGATATCAGCAGTGCAGTAATGCAGGTTTTTTGCTTATTTTTATCTCTGTAAAAGGCTTGTAACATATTTTGTTTATATTATTGATAATAACCAGGATTCATCTGGCATCATTCCAAGGGAAGCACACTGACATAAGTTTATTTTATTTCTCAGAACATATGCCATGGTTTTTTTATACTCTTTCTTCAGCATGGTTTCAGGAGATCATTGCAGCACACATACAGAATTTACAAGTTTGAAAAATATAAGAAAATTTCCAGTGCTTTCTCATTCTATTACTGCTTTTTGTCATTATATTCCATTTGTCTGTGTGAAGCCTTGGTACCATAGTGAGATAGAGAAGGCCATTTTATACACACAATTGATTTCTGAAATGCAGAAACATTTAAAAACAAATCAGAAGATATTTGGTACTGCATAAGGAGGAAGGATTTTGTGTGCAAGATAATTTTGTTTTGGCATTAACAAGACAAGTCCAGACCCTCTGGGTCCATGCCTTACAGAGTATATCAGTGACTCAAGCACCTGTCTCCCAGTAGCACTTATCTTGAAAGTGATGTATTCTCACCTTCCCCTTCATAGCTCTGAAAATGAAACCCTCAGTTCAGTGGGATCAGATGGTAATAAATTCACATAATTATACACTTGTTAAGGAGGTTAAGGTTATTTTGTTTGGATAACGTGACTATAATTTATTTTGTCTGTATGGTTTGAGGTTAAACAATATTAATGGCTAGTTAATAGCCTAATGAGTCAGCTACAAACCATTTAGGCATGCAATGAACCTTTGCTTTTCAGTGACTCCTCTAATGAAAGATCTATATGAATGCCTGTCTACTGTCACAGCAGAGATAACAGGAGAGTCACCTAATCAATTGTGATGGTAAATCAATTGATCTGTAACCCTGTTTTCATACAGTGAAAAAGATATGGAGGAAACATTTTACTGCTCCCTTATTTCCAGCTGAATATCTATAAATAAAAGAGACAGTTCCCTATTTGAAAATATTCCCTTTATTACTGTGATTCAAAAGCAGGGAGAATCTGATTGATGTCCTATTTTATAGATGTGTCGGTTACTTTTGTCATTTCCAGGAGATTTAAAGTTCTTAGAAATTAAATATATGATGCAGAACATAAGAGAGGCTTGCTCTTCACTGTCATGTGTAAGGTTACGGATTAAGATAAAGCTGATGCGTGCGCTACTTCTTCCTATCTCTGAACAGCATCCAAAAATGCAGTGGGATGATTTAGAAAGAAATTTGGAAATGCCATTTGTAAAGAAAAAGTCTTTGAAGCTTCTTTTAAATAGAAGTGGTATTAAAGAATGTTTTAAGAGAGCAGTGTATGATATTGATGCTGCTTTTATATCCTGATTTCATGCTGTCCTGTGGGTTTCATTACATATTTTTATTTTTTTGTGTTGTCCTTAGAACACACAGGTTTTTTCATCCTTATTGTAATCACAAACCACCAGAAACACCAACTACCCTGAAGGCCTTGTTACACCTGTGTATTGATTTTTTCTAACCACTTAATAGGATTTCATGGGTTTTTTAAAACAAAACAAAACAAAGCAAACAAACAAAAAACCCACCAAAACTCTTATTTTGCTTTCCTCATTCTTCTCCTAATCTGAGGTAACTCAGAAAAGAGCAATTTTCAGAAATGTTCATCAATCTGCCCCTTCCTCCCTTTGGAAAAATCAGAGAACTTTATTTAAGGTACACAAGAAGGGGGAAAAAAAAACAGATATACTTAAACAATGTTTTTAAATTTAAGCCTATCATCTGCTAAACAGTTCAGTTCAAGGATTTCTGATACTGTGGCTGACATTCAGTAGTGTATCTCTATACAACCCTGCAGGGTAACTATGATCCTATACTGAAAATATCCACTAAGAAGGAAACCAAATTCAGATTCCCTTTCCTAGAAGTCAGGAAACCTTGCTTTGTTAAAGAGCTGATGTTTGATAGGGAGCTGTTTCATGCATCATAGATAGGCAAATGATAAATGTTTGCTGAATATACAAAACAGAGCAAAATGATGGTGTGAATTTGTAACCCAAGGCAATGTCTATGCTACAGAAGGTGCCTGCAACTGTCTAGTTGACAGGGAGATGCTTCTGTGCATATACATAAAACCCTTTTCCCATGCAAACCAGTATGGTTGTCTTCTACCTGCCTGTTAGTAATGATCCCTGATCCACCCTAACTGTCAAGGTGGGCGCTGTCTGGGGAAAATAATACTTGACCCAGGTAGAACATATTCCAGGACCACTCCAATGACTCATAGGTAGAGATGATCAACTTCCAGTCCAGGAGTGTTCCTTGACACTGTTTAATTTGCTGGGGAAAGACAGAGGCTGAATACCTAAAATCAGACATCAGATGAGCACATATTTGTTTACCACACACCACTTTTATAGATACATGTTGTGGTTTAGGCCACTTATGCAGTTTGCTCACTCACTCCCCCCTCTTTCTTCCCCCACTCCTAGAGGGATGGGGAGGAGAATCAAAAGAATGCAACTCCCACAGGTTGAGATAAGAACAGGCCGGTAACTAAGGTATAACACAAACCACTGCTGCTACTATCAATAATAATAATGGCAAGGGAAATAACAAGGGAAGAGAATACAACTGCTCACCACCCAATACCAAGCCCGACCCAGCAGCAAACCCAACCCTTCCAGGTCTCTGCCCTCCGTTTTTACATCCTGGGCATGATGTGCTGTGGTAAGGAATACCTCTTGGGCTAGTTTGGGTCAGGTGTCCTCTCTCTGCTTCCTCCTGGCTTCCCCTCCTTCCTGGCAGAGCACGAGGCTCAGAAAGTCCTTGGTCAAACCAAACATTCTAAGCTGTAACTGAAAACATTGGTGTTATCCACACAGTTCCCAGGCCAAAAGTCTGGCCAGACTTTTGCTGCACCAAACACAGAGCTGCACCAGCTACTAAGAAGGAGAAAAACGACTGCTACTTCTGAACCCAGGACAATACATTAAATAGATATTCAGTTTTCAAAGTATTGCACATAAACAAAAACCAGTCATCCTTCCAGGTGTCTGGGCATGCCAAACTGTATTCCACTTATCTGCAAACTAATATCCTGTCTGACCATATGACAATACACTGACAACTCACAGTCATAGCCTGATCCTGCACAACATTCTAAATATCAGCATTTTATAGATCTTATACCTCATTCAAAGGCCTATGATTCCCCTGTCTCCTCTACTTCAAATCATGACAAGCTGATATTCAGCAGTTCCTCTGATAATGATAGCATTGTATCAGTACTTGAATGACTAGAAGAGAGATTTAGATATCCAAAACCAAATACAAGTTTTAGCTGTTGCTGAAATGGTCCAGTATGGATTGCTTTGATTATTTGTTTGCCTGCCAGTTGAACCAACTACAGCCTGGGGACAATGACAAAATGAGCATCAGCTTGGTAACAGAAAGCCAAGTATTTCAACCCACAGAACTATCACCAAAGGTTATTGCTTCAGTATTTCTGCTGAGAACAGCATGCAGCAAGCTCACTGCCCTGGACTTCAAGAGAGCAGGCTTTGGCCTCTTCAGGAACCTGCTTAGTAAGGTTCCATGGGATATAGCCCTAGAGGGCAGGAGGGCCCAAGACTATTGGTTGATATTCAAGGATCACCTGCTGCAAGCTCAGGAGCGATACATCCCTACTAGAAGGAAGTGCTGCAGGAGGGCCAGGAGACCTCTTTGGATGGATAAGGATCCGCTGAGGAAAATTCAAAGGAAAAAAAGAGGCTTATAAAAGGTGGAAGCAAGGACAGGCAGCCTGGGAAGAATACAGGGATGCTCCCCAGAAAGCTAAGGACCAGGTTAGGAAGCTGATGCCCACTTAGAATTAAAATTGGCTAGGGATATGAAAGATAACAGGAAGGGATTCTATAGGTACATTGCAAATAAAAGACAGATTAAGGACAACGTGGGCCCCCTCTGGAAGCTATCAGGAGAACTGGTTACCCTGGGTTTGGAGAAGGCTGAGGTTCTTAATGACTTCTTTGCCTCAGTCTTCACTGGCAAATGCTCTGACCACACCACCCAAGTCTTGGAAGGCAGGTGCAGGGACAGTGAGATTGAAGACCCTGGGCCCACTGTAGGAGAGGATCTGGTTCGATACCACCTTAGGAACCTGAACGTACACGAGTCCATGGGACCTGATGAAATCCATCCGCGGGTCCTGAAGGAGCCGGCAAATGAAGTCGCTAAGCCACTGTCCATCATATTTGAAAAATCATGGCAGTCAGGTGAAGTTCCTGACGACTAGAAAAAGGGAAATATAACCCCCATTTTCAAGAAGGAGAAAATGAATGAGCTGGGGAACTACAGATCAGTCAGTCTTACCTCTGTGCATGCCAAAATCTTAGAGTGGATTCTCCTGGAAGGCATGCTGAGGCACATGAAAAACAACAAGGTGCTTGGTGACAGCCAGAATGGATTCACTAAGGGGAAATCCTGCCTGACCAATCTGGTGGCCTCCTGTGATGGGGCTATGGAACTGATGGACAGGGGTAGAGCTGTTGATGTCATCTACCTGAACTTCTGCAAAGCATTCGACACTATCCCACATGACATCCTTGTCTCTAAATTGGAGAGACATCAATTTGATAGGTGGACCACTCAGTGGATAAAGAACTCTCTGGATGGCCGCACGCAAAGAGTTGTGCTCAATGGCTCAATGAACAGCTGAAGACCAGTAACGAGTGGTGTCCCTCAGGGATCGGTGTTGGGACCGGTCTTGTTCAACATCTTTGTTGGTGACACGGACAGTGGGATTGAGTTCATTAGCAGCAAGATTGCCAATGATACCAATCTGTGTGGTTCGGTTGATACGTTAGAGGGAGGGAATGCCATCCAGAAGGACCTTGACACGCTTGTGAGGTGGGCTGATGCCAACCTGATGAAGTTTAACCATGCCAAGTGCAAGGTCCTACAGCTGGTTTGGAGCAATGCCAGGCACAGTTACAGGTTGGGCAGGGAATAGATTCAGAGCAGCCCTGCAGGGAAAGACTTGGGGGTGTTGGTCAATGAGAAACATAACATGAGCCAGCAGTGTGCGCTTGTAGCCCAGAAAGCCAACCATCTCCTGGGCTGCTTCAAAAGGAGTGTTATCAGCAGATCAGAGGAGGTGATCCTGCCCCTCTACTTTGCTCTCGTGAGACCTCACTTGGAGTATTGTGTGCAGTTCTGGTGTTCTCCACATAAAAAGGACATGGAAGTGTTGGAACAAGTCCAAAGGAGGGCCATGAGGATGATGAGGGCACTGGAGCACCTCCCGTATGAAGATAGGATGAGAAAGTTGGCGCTGTTCAGCCTGGAGAAGAGAAGGCTGTGTGGAGACCTCCTAGCAGCCTTCCAGTACCTGAAGGGGGCCTATAGGGATGCTGGGGATGGACTGTTCATTAGGGACTGTAGTGATAGGACAATGGGTAACGGATTCAAACTTAAACAGGGGAAGTTTAGTTTGGATATGAGGAGGAAATTCTTTACTGTAAGGGTGGTGAGACACTGGAATGGGTTGCCCAGGAAAGTTGTAAATGCTCCATCACTGACCGTGTTCAAGGCCAGGTTGGACAGAGCCTTGGGTGGCATGGTTTAGTGTGAGGTGCCCCTGCTCATGGCAGGCGGGGTTGGAACTAGATGATCTTAAGGTCCTTTCCAACCCTAACTATTCTATGATTCTATGCAGTCATTGCCAAGAATCACACAAATGTACAGTCCCATTTTAAATATTTGTCCCTCTATACTGTGTTGACATGGAGACTATTAGGAAAGAGAGTGCACTAAAATTTTTCTTAGATGAAAGCACTGGTAAGTGGCTTAAACTACTCCCACACATTTTGTTTTTGTTTATTTGGTTTTTTTTTTCCTAAAAACTCTTCTACTCTTCTGCTGAGGCTAAAAAAATTTATGTTAGACTATTTGGTTTAACATCCAACACAGCTTACCTCAAGATTTATAGTTCCCTTTCCTTGGCTTCTAAAATATGCTTTAGCTGTTTTCCATATGGTCTTATCTCCCACACAGGATAAATTTGAACAGTATGATAAATTAGATCCACTGATGTATCATGGAAAATGTTTCTTCATGGATGAAAAGGGCACTTTTTAATCAGGGAAAGCACAGGCACAAGTCATCTTTTTTCAAAGGCATAATCTTCTTCTTACTGATAATATAGAACTTGGAGAGGACTAGTGTCTGTACTTTAGGTGCAAGTTTAGGCACATGGTTACACATTTAGTTTCCATTATTAGCCTAGGCTAGCTCCTTAGAATTAAATCTGAACTCAAGATTCAGTTGCCTAAACACAGATATTCTATTGCATTTCAGGCACCATAAGGTTTCCAAGATATAAGATCTATAGATGGATTCACTGAACAAAGTTACTGGACTATAGAGAGATGAGATTTCTTCCAGTTACAGGTGATATACATCTAAAATTAAGTATCTACATATGTGTGTCCACATGTAAGATAGCTGCTGAGGCTTCCACATCATCATTGAAGATCTGAAGTCTGGTGCCTGACATTGCCTTTTCATATGACCTAAATCTGCAGCGCCGGAGGACATATATGGTCATCTTACTATGAATTAGGTCATTCAGGTCCTTCTGAAACTCTGAGTGCACATGGACAACTGCATGAAGTGCAATGATGAGAACAAGCAATATGGGCAGAATTCAGATATAACATAAACATCCAATGTCACTTTAGACATTATATGCTTGTGAGACTTTAGACATCCTAGTTAGCATCCAGTTGCTGTTCCAAAAGGACACAGGTCTCCCATCATATCACTAAACCTCATACACCTCTGCTAGAACACCTCGAATAGCCCTAGAGGCACACATGTAGGTAAGTGACTCAAGCCCCTAATTTCTATATCTGAACTAGTCTTCTAGGATTCACTTAAGATCAAGAGAAAGATGAAAACATTCGTATGGATGGTATGGTTTTAATCTCATGTCTAAAATAAACCATTTCTAATGATCCCTAAGGGATTTACTTCTCTATGTTGATTACAAAGGCAGTACAGGCTGGGTAGCTCACATATGAATATCTTCAGTGTTAAATGAGAGGACTCCTACCCAAAATGTTGTAATGTTCATCTGTGCTCTAGCACAGGTCATGTCTCTACTAAAGGCCCATGAAATCAAAGTTGGAGTCTTGCAAGTGAATTTCACTGAGATGTTACTAAGACCTTGACTTTATTAACCAGAGGACAGGAGTAACCCCCTGGGGCACAGCAGCATTTAAAATACCAAAGAAAATTTCCTATGACAAAAACATTACATAACTTTTGACCTGAGCTACACCAGAGGATATTGACTTACTCTTAAATATTTGTGCCTTATGTTCAGATTAATATATTTACTTGAAGAATGCTCAAAACCCAGAAGCATCACGGAAAACTGAAGCACTTGAAAAAACAAGGTATCATTATGATGAGCTTTTAAAAGAATATGCTCAATTCCAATAGATCTACATAGAGAGTGTCAATGCCAAAGAAGCCATATGTGTTTGGGAAGATGATCATGATTGTGTGCACACCAAAATTACCTCAAATTTTGGGAAAACATATAGTCTGGTTTTAGTCCCTCTAACTCCTATCAAGTCAAAGTAGCAGAAAAGAAAGAATAAGCATACAATATAAAATCACTGTATTAGTCTTAATTTTCATGGAAAGCATGGTGTAAGAACCAAGGTCCCTGAAGATTTGGGTGCATAAACATTATCAGTTGCAGGACATTTAATTTCCTATATGGAAAATTTCCTATATGCTTCAGTGTAAAGTTGGTGCTGAAGTACCTTTGATGGATCTTGGTTACAGTGATACTCTTTGTAGTAGTCCACATTTGAGCTAATACATTAAATGTGGGACTCACAGTGGCCTTTATATTATGTGGGAGTCTGCAGCTCCAGGCACAGTCCACAGAAAACAGTATGATAATATCTCCTTCTTTTTCCACAGATATACATCATTTAAGAGGCAGTGTCTACCTTGATGCTTAATCCAGTAGGTCATCAGCTTCCAAATGTGAATCTATATTCTCAACACCATAACTGGATGTTAGAAAATCTTAAACTGTTTATCGCTTTTCAGACATTTCAGTTAGCTGGGCTAGCATGTGCGTTAAAAAGGTGTGGACTTGGCTAGCCCAAATATCAGCCAATATGTTTTCCATTTCTGAAGTTATCAGTTCAAGCATCTTATGAATATTCAGCCTACTGTCACATCAAATGTGAACTGTTTCTCCAGAAAACCCAACTTTGAAACTGATAGAGCAATCACCCATGAAAAGTGAATCATCCAAACACGAGTAGAAATTTCTTTTTCTGTCTTCTCAGCTCTTCCATGAATGGTAGGTACAAAAAAATGACATCCCATTCCTTGATACACTCAAAGTTCAGTTATAATCAGTTACATGCAGATTTATTTGTTTGAGGAGAGAAAGTCTTGCTTAATAGGAATACATTGTGGAAAGAGAACATCAATTTATCCCTCAGAAGGTTACACAAAATAATTTTAACCCAGAAATACGAACAGGTTTTCCTTATATTTAATGATTCTATGAATTAAGTCTTTTGAATTTTAAATTTTCTAGCTAACAAACTTAGCCAAAGAATATTCTATCTAATCAATTTATTCTTCTTACTCATATCAGAAAATACTAAACTTAGCTAATTCACCAACCTTTATATAAGTGTAGTTCAAAAACTATTCCAATTATTCACACTCATGGATCTGTCCCTCATCTTTTTTCCCCCCAGTGCTCCATTTCATCCTTTTGCTTTTGAGGAAAGGGCAATGACATGTAAGAAGAAATAGTAGCTCATCTGTTATTGATGAAGAAGCAGTACGTAAAGATAACCTGTGATCTCCCAGAACACCACATTGCAGTCAGATGACACTCTCTGATTTGTATCCTTATTTTGTACTTATTCTCAAGGAGTCAGGACTTCATCTCACACAGAAAAGTTCTTCACATTTATTAAGTTTTATTCAAGTTGCTCTAGACATCTTTTTTTTTTTCAGAATTTCACCATCATCTACCAGCATAAACTTCCTTTTGCAGGGCAAACCTGCATAATCTCTTTGAAAATACATATTATTTGGAAATATCACTAACTAAAGCATTAAAGAAGCTAAAACAATTACTTCATTCTCACTAGTTAATTAAGCATGACTTCTGTGGTGGGTTGACCTTAGCTAGATGCCAGGTACCCACTTAGCTGCTCTATCACTCCCTTTCGAAAGGACAAGGGAGGAGAAAAAAAAATAGGGGAAGACTGTAGGTAGAGATAAAGAAAAGGACATCACTCAGCAATTATCATCATCAGCACAGTGGACTCAGCTTGGGGGAATTAATTTAATTTATTGCCAGTCAAACTGAGTAGTATGAAGAGAAATCAGAACAAATCTAAAAACACCTTCTCCCCACCCTCCCTTCTTCACAAACTTGACTTCACTCCTGACTCCTGTACCTCCTCCCCTGAGCAGCACAAGGGGATGAGGAATGGGGGTTGTGGTCAGTTCATTATGTGTTGTCTCTGATGCTCCTTCCTCCTCACATTCTTCCTCTGCTCCAGCCTGGGGTCCCACCCATGGGACACAGACCTCCATGAACTTTTCCAGCATGAATCTTTCCCATGGGCTGCAGTTGTTCAAGAACTTCTCCAGTGTGGGCCCCTTTCACAGGGTGCAGTCCTTCAGAAACAGACTGCTCCAGCATGGGCCCCTGCAGGGACACAGGTTTGCCGGAAAACTCGCTCCTGCCTGGGCTCCTCTCCATGGGGCTGCACCTTTTCAGGTAATATACTCCCAGCCCCACCTCGATGATGGTTTTCCTTTCATAACCTTTATAACAGTTATTAATATATCCTTATCATAAATGCAGGATGTCTTGGGCCACAGCTATTGCAGGATAACCAAAGCAAACATGCTAATAACACGTCAAACCTTCCTCTATTGAACTGAGCCTGGAGTGGTTGTTACTCTATGAGGATGGTGAATACACCAAATATGACACTATCCTTCATTTATGGTCCCTGATGGTCCATTTTGCCATGCAGCCAGTGACACTGGTCCAGGTTGCTCTAGAAGGAAAAGAAATCCAATGTGGTTCTGGGATTCCTTCAGATTTGGTAAGCTCAAACAGTTCCAGTTTCAATCTCTAATGCAAGGTAGACAGAGTCCTGTGGGGTCGATAGTGGTCCATCTAACTGATGCTCTTTGGGCAGTCATTTAAAATGAATGTGGTGAATCCAGTTATCTTTTTCTGTAACTTTTACAGCAAAGTAAGAGCAGTAAACAGACCCTCCTACTTAGGGTCCAACTTTGTTTTGTGAGAGTGGACTTTCATCATTATTGCATCTCCAGACTGGGTATATCATGCACTTGCATTCCAGCTGATACTGATTACATCTGGTTTGTGCCCTGTTTTCTTGTTGGTTTTGTATCTCCAATGCAAATTTGATAACTCATTCATCTCCATCTAACAGGCTGGTCCTAGCAGAGACAAAGGTCCCAGGTACAGATAAGTGCCTGTCAAACCTTATTTCTGCTGATGGCAGCCCTACATGTTGGCAAGAGATATTTCTAATATCCCATAGCACTCTTCCTAAATTTCAGGTAATTTCAAGCCTGAGTACAAGTTCAAGCAATTTTATTTTTTAAAAGTCCCATTTATCATTTTTACCTGTCCTGAGTACTTTGGAGGATATGGAACAAGTAGCTGCTGTTGTATTCCTAAACTTTTATGGATATTGTTTAATATTTCCACTGAAAAATTAGAACCCTTATTGTATTCTATGGTTGCATGCACGTATTCTGCATCTGGGAATGACCTCCTGCAAGATTGCTTTGACCACTCCTGCAGTATTGGCTTTCCTGATGGGAAAAGCTTCTACCTGCCCTCAGAGCTGATCCGTCATTACCAACAGGTGCCAAAGTCTGTTCAGGGAAGGTATGTCAGCGTAATTAATTGTCAGTCTTTGGAATGAGAAGTATGTGCGTGGTCATCATCCAACATCCTCTTTGGGTTTTGTGTCAGAAAACTTTCAATGTATGGGTGAGATTCCACAATCCATTTTATTGCCATATTCCAGGGGCTGCACATATTTTCTCAACCTAGTTAACAACCGCTGTCATCTCTCCATCTTTTATCATGAAACCACTTAGCTGAAGTCATTAAATATTTTTATGGCAAAATGGGTTTTCCCTCAATATTCCAAATTTCAGTTTCATATTTCACAGCCTCCCAACTTTTCACTTGAGTTTGTTCTTCAGCAGAGGGAGTTGTAACAGCATCATGTTCATGCATATGATGGTGGGCAACAGCTTTAGCTGCTTTAGCTGCCAATTCATTATTTCTTTCAATTTAGCTGGATCCTTTGGTATGAGCTAGATAGTATAGTACAACAATTTCCCTTGGAAGCTTAACAGAGTACAACAGCATTTGGATTTCAGCTCCATTAGAAACACTGTTTCGCACCAAGGTAAGGTACTTAGTGAGGGTTGTAGAGGTTGCACCTCAAGTACCTCTAGGTTTCTTACCACTTTGTAGCGTATGTGTCTTTTTCCATCCACATAGTACAAAGATCCATCAGTGAGAAGCATTAGATCTGAGCTCCTTAGAGGTTGATCCTGCAGATCTTACCATAGGTACCTGGAGTGAAACACTACCTTAGCACAATCATGATGTGATTCATCACTGGAAGGAGCAGGCAGTGAAGCTGGATTCAAAACATTTCTTCTTTTTAAAGTAAATTATCCTCACTTAAATTCATTCGTAGCAATGTGCTCTTTGTGGGGACAATGCTTGTGTAGCACGTTGCTTAAGAATCAATTCTACTGCATGAGGGATACACATGGTTGTTGGGTGACCCAGGACTATTAGCCTATTTCTTTCTATGGTAGTCACAGTTGCTGCTATCACTTTAATAGAGGAATTATTCCCTGCTGCTAAAGGATCTGATCGAGTACTATTGTGGACCTAGCTTTTGAGTAAGAACTGGCTGGCTACACTTTAATTCTCATCCACAGATAGTTCAAAGGGCTTGGAGAAATCTGGCAATCCTAGTGCCAGAGCAGATGCTGAAGCTCCTTTATGGCTTGGGAAGGCCTTTTATTTCTCTGGACCCCAGTGTATGGGTTGTATTTCCTCTGCCTTGGTAGCTTCATCGATGGCTTACTTAACTCCCCAAGTCCCAGTATCGAGGGTCTACAGTATCCTACTGTGCCTAAAAATCCTTGCAGTTGTTTTGTTACCAGTTGAGGTAATTCTACAATATCCTGGACCTACTAGTTTTTTGTCCTTCTTTTAGTATGCATCCTAAATATTTTACCTCCTGCTGACACAGCTGAAACTTAGAAAGAAATGCATGATGGCCTTTTTCCACCAAAGCAATATATAGACAAATAATATCATTCAAGCAATCTTCATATATCTTACTGGCAAGTAACAAATCATCTACATATTGTACAAGTATAGGACCTCCAGGTAATATAATATCTGTCAATTTTCTCCTTGCCACCCTGGCATGTGATCCTTAAAATAGCTACGGATTTCAGAGGTGGCTTGGTTCACAAACACACTCGCTGCCAATTCATTATTAAAATTTTGGAGTGTCATTCCCCTTTGCATTAACAAAGCCTGTCACAATCTTCCCCAGTAGTCACTGGGGTGTTCCCCTGGCCTCTGTCTACATTTCTGTACTTCACTTCAAATTAATTTACCTCCTTGCAAGCTCTAATTGCATTTATTAGATTTCTAACACCCAACCCCCCACCCCCTCTTTCACCCGTTTGGCAATAATCTCTCTCTGCTAAACCAGCCTATTCAGAGAGAAGACTACAGTTAAAATTATTTATTTATTTATTTATTTATTTTTCCTATAACAGGCGTTACCATCACTTCCGATTGGCTCAGATTTGGCCAGTGGCAGGTACATCTTGGAGCTGCTTGGCATTGGCTGTGTCAGATACAGGGGAAGCTTCTGCTGTCTTCTCACAGAAGCCACCTCTGCAGCCCCCAAAACCACCAAAAACCACCATGTACACCCAATACAGTCAAATCCTAAATCATAAATTTATTATAATGCATTTTTTCTTACTGAGATGTAAAGCAAGTCTCCTCAGACCCTATATACAGGGGAAAGAATAATCTAATAGCTTCACTTTCTGAAACAAAATATTTCCTGAGTTTTATATTCAGAAGTGTTGGCCTGCTACTAAATTTGTTTGGGCAGTTAAGACACCACCAAACAGTGCTGTATGTCAATGCCTGAAGTTAGGCATAAATATCCACATTCAAAATACCTGGCTGACTTAAAAAATCCTTTAACACTGCAACTCAAAACAGCTTAAGTAGTCTGAAAATCATTCTATATATTAGATACCTAAATATTAAGATAGTAAGAATTGCTGAACAGCATGATGTTCCCTTTAACCTATTCTAAGCCTGCTGAGGTGCCTCTGAACATCACTTCTGTTTATCAGGGTATCAAACATTCCCCCAGCCAATTTCATATCATCTGAAAAATGGCTGAGAGTGCTTTCTGTCCTATCATCAGAGCATTAATAAAGTTGTTAAACAGTACTTGCACCTGTGTTGATCACCAAGGGATACCAATAGCAACTACCTGTGACTTGGCTTTTGTACCACTGATTGCAACCCGTGTCAACATCTAAAATGTGGGTGTGAAGAAGAATCATTGTAGCCAGACCTTGCAAAACCACATTATTCTTGCTGTCCTAATGCAATGTAAGATTCCAAAGCACACTCAAAAGGAAACTTATTTTTGCATAAAGTGAAAGCCTTAACAACAGTCTGTTAAAGACCTTCTTTAATACATGCATTTTCTATACATGTTGCCAGCACAGTTCTATTTAGATTTGATGGCCTTTAATTATTATGTCTTAAACGTCAACAGGGCTACTAAATACAGAGATATAAGCCTTCTTTTCACTATTCATTTGTTTGAAGAATAATAGAGGTCATTTTAAGTAAGCAGCCAATAAAAAAAAAAAAACAAACACGTATTTTGGCAGGTCTTTTTAAAATAAAGTGCAGAGAACAAAAAGATAATAAAAATCCATTTAAAAACAGCAGTCTATATCAGACCATAAATATCAAAACAGTTCCAACATAAACAGAAGTCAATTAGTCAGCAAGGGTTCTGCACAGGGAAAGAGCAATAGTTACAGGGTTGCTGCAAAAGTTCCTCATTTGATTTTGTTGATTTGCAGCACAGCAGACTGTATATAACTGCAAAAATTGGCTCAAATTCATCAGAGTTGCATTATGGACTGTGCAATGCAAGTGGTACCTGATGGTATTAGCATAAGTTGGCCAGAAATGTGTTGTTTAGTTATAACCAATCATGAAAACAAGCAATGTAGTAATATAAAGGAGAATCAAATCTAGTAACGAACAAGAGATCCCTTCAGGCATTCTTAAATAAAGTGGTTCAGCTATTAACTTGAATACCAACACACAGTATTCACAATCCTACACATACATATGTTGCCAGTGTATCTTCCAGGTATCTTAGATATCATAGTTATCACTGCTACAGCTTGCTGGAACCTAGCATCCCTCAGAGGAAAATTAGTAAGTACACTTGTGACATTAATATATTCTAGTGTTGGAAATATGAAGTGTAGAACAGGATATTTGCTACCTTGGATGATATCCCATTTTGCACCCTTTCTAATCATGTTTTTGATAAAGCACTTGTTGTGCGGAAGAATGCATTTTTGCTACGCCATTTTGGGGATAACTTTGCCAAACAGAGACATAAATATGAGTGCAACAGAACTGCTAAACCTCTTTGTGGCAGACAAAAGAAGTACTAAATAGTAATCACCTTTACATGAGCTGACCATGTTGAACCTGATTGCTTCTTTTGTAAAAATACAATTCAGTAAGGTTTTGGGAATATTTAAATGTTCACGTTGAATGGATTTTGATAGTACAAAGAAATTCTGGATGCATTTATATGTACACAACTCCAGAATAAGTCCACTAAAACCCATCAAGTTTCTTAAAATTTGTACCTTAAATTAAGACCTTAAGTAGAGAAAGGCTATGCAATTCTAAATTTAAAAGAAGGGGGGAAAAAGAAAATAATAAAAAAAAAGAAAAAAAAGGGGAAAAAAAAAGACCTTTTATTACATTCACTAGCAGTAAAATTATACTGTCTATCTGTATGGCTGGTCAGTGTCTCTAGGCTGAGACATTCCATAAAACTCACAGGAATTTTAAACTAGTTTAAGGTTCTTTTCTTAGAGTCAGTGCTTATCTAGATGTATTTCTTGTTGAAGGTCAATAAAACTCTCTTACTGTTTTTACTTCTTCGATGTTATGGTTTGTTTTAATTTGAGTAATTAGATTTGATCTATAAAAATTACTCAAAAATATCTTAAAGCGTAAATAACTATGAAAGCCCATTGAATATTAAGGTAAACTAAAGAATGGGTACATCAATCACAGAAAAGTAAATGTTTAAAAGCCTATGTGTTCTTTACAGAGCCTTACATTTACCAACTTTTAAAATTTATTTTAATATCAATTATGCCCCTTAAAAAGACCCTTCTCAGGGAATATTGCTGAGAGTATCTAAAAGGTATTTTGAAATTGAAACTATGACTATTCATACCCACACTAATTCTAAAAGTTCAGTTCAGCAGCCCAAAGAAAGTTATGTCCATGTGGGTCCAATCAACATGGCTTGCTCTTTTAATTTCACATATAGGCTACTTGAAGTAATGAGCTAAACTAAGTGGTCCATGCTGTCCTTAGGCTGAAAAATGTTGAGAGAAGAAAATGTAACTCTAATTATTTTAACAAGAACCAAATTACTGACACTTGTAACCTTCTGTAGAGCTGAATAGAAGCAGAAATTAGTAAGAGCTGAGAATAGTGTAGTCAAGATTTACCATATTAAAAAATATGGATGAAACCCTTCAGATCACCTACTCTGGAAGATTCAAAAATACCAAAATTAATGTTATTTCAGGTTTGTCTACAAGAATATCATATATAAAGAAGAAAATGAAAGTGGATGGGAGGGTTTTAACCATACGTACAAACATCTACTGGAGATGTTTTCTCACTGCGCTTCTAGATACTCACTGCACATTTACTGTTCCCTTTGAAGGAGCCTATTGTCATACATGAAGTGTGCTAGTAAAAAATATTTCTGATGCTCCTTTGAAAATTATTGCAGTATGTTCATACATCATAATTTTTCTGTTACAACAAATTATTAGATATATTTGTAAGAAAGAATAGAATGGTATCTCACAATGGACATTGTTGGTAGCTGTTGATTGACTAGAAAACTAGCAAGAAATATAATTAAGTGAAGAATTAGGATTCCACAAACTGAAGAAGTCTTGGCAATTTAGAGTTCCTCTTCAGAAATTCATCCTGCACTGACTGGCTGTGTATAGCAAGTAATAGCAGAAGGAATACTGTTAAAGGAACCTTTAAATATCAATTTGTACTTTCTTTATAGCAAAGTGCTTCTTTGTGGTTATAAAAACAAAACACACAAAAACACAGGAAAAGGATAAATAGATTAATTCCTGAGTTTTTCAAAACTATTGGGAATGAAAGCTGCGAAGAAAGAGTTTAAGGTGGTAACAGAGGAGGAGGAGGCTGCTCCACTCACACTCATTAAACTTACAGTGTTACTGTCATTCACACTAAAGCAAATATCAAGAGATAGAATGGTCATTTAAATATGCTAAAGATAATTAAATAAGTGGTTTTCTATCTATCATCTATCTATCTATCTATCTATCTATCTATCTATCTATCTATCTATCTATCGTTTCAGCTCAAAATTTAGGCCTAGCAGACTTTGTCAAATCATTTATTGAGTGAAGTGAAAATGAGATCACTGCATAGGCAAATAAAAAGCAAATTGTATGAAACTATTTGTATAATTTGACACAACCATTTGTATCATGCTTATTTGTTACATTTTAATTTTATTACCTTTTTTACATTTCATTACTGAGAATTTTTCAGGTAATTGATGTGTTTTCCCCACCACTCTTTCTTAAAATAAATACACATTAGCCTCCTGATTAGTATACTTTACAAGCATGTTTTGTTCACCTTTAAAAGATATGCCATTTGTAGATTGTGCCACTCATAATCTACTTCTATGTAGCAGAACAGATACACATTGCATCCAGTTCTTATCCAAATAGGCGGCAAATTAATACAATCCTGATTGCAAGACCTCAGACTTTTACTATGGGATTCACTTGACCGAATGCTGAGGCTGGCAACTTGTATCTCAGCTAAATCCCCCCTAGGCTCCTTTTATAGTCATTGGAGGGAAATCGTCACTTCTAGAACAGACACATCCTAAAGCAGACATCTGAAATAGATGGGATGAATTGCCTCTAGAAGTGACTGTTGCTATCCACTGACTATAAAGTGATCCCAGGTGACAAGTTCAGAAGTAGATACTTCTATCTATAATCCCAATATCCTTGTAAAGAAGAGATAAATCAAAGTCACTTGTGAAATACAGACCAGTTTATTATCAGAATTTGTACGCACTTATAGATGAAGGGGAAAAAAGCAAAGAAAGATAACAAACATCAGACTTGAAATTTTGAAAGAAAGGGATTAGTGTGCCAGTTTGCATCCTGGGAGAAAGATCTTAAATCCTTTCAGTTTCTTTTGGAGCTAATCACATGTATGGATGTAACATATTTAAGCACCTGTGGACAACCGGTTAGAGGCATACCTGTCAATATTATTTCCGCCTGCAAAATTAATAATTTTGGCTGTAGATGATCTAAATTGGCCAATGAACTGTGTGAACTGGCCAATATGAAATACTATCTTTAGGCACTAAGGAAGAATATAAAATATCTTAATCTGAAGCTAGAGGCGTGTATAGCTTGGGAACAGCAACTAAACTATAGGGAACTTAAATGTGAAGAGGAATATTAGGAAAGCTGATGCTGAAATAATTTACTGGGGTCAGCAGGTTGATTAAAAAGATAATGTTCTTTTATTCTCATAAAAGGGAAAGAGGTAATGAAATGATGTGGGTTTGGGGTTTGTTAGATTTGGTAGTATTGTGCTTCTTTATCTGAGGATATTACAGCTGCATAGGAGAAGAATGGCTAAAATTTTAGAAATCACCTCCCACAGGATTTAACTGCTGGTAACGAGCTGCTAAGGGTAAGTAATTTAATGAAGTTACCCGATGCCAAATAAACTACCTGCACTAAAAACTGGCTGAAGGGATTCACTTCAGAACATACACCTCTCAAAGCAGCAGTATTTAGGGAAACACAAATGTGGATTGTACCTGTGCTGTTGCCAAAAATGTATAGCCAGACAGCATCATGATGGTCAATATTTACACAGGTACAGGTCTTCAAAGGCACACGCCTAGAAAAGATCTAACAATGCTCATTGATTGATGCTCTGATCCCCAGTCCCTGAAGTGCTGCTTCTGGAAATGATATACAAATACTGTGGTCTCTGTTAGCTCAAAGTGCCTGCAGGTAGGCCAGGTACGGTGTTTCGGGAATATATACAAGCACCAGCTGCTACTTGGTATCTATTCTTTAAACCATCTGGTTTTGGGCATACCCACGCAGCACTGAAGTCAGGCTATTGCTTGATCAATTCTGCCATCTAATGGCTGGATACAGATATCCCTTTCCACTACTGTTAAATGCTAATTTTTAACCGGATCAGACTTTCTGCTATCTGGCAGATATTTCTATTCCACATGAGGTACTGAAGCAGGGATTGTTTGCTCCCAGAACAGATAAAACCATTCCGCAAAAGCATAATTTTTCCTGTGGCTTCTTTACTCCAGAAAGTGAAGAAGGTAGGTTCCCCTGCTGTGCTGTGCAACTGCAGCTCGGAGGAGACACTGGTATGAGTTAAGACCACCTGGTAAGTAAAAATCCAAAAAACTTCAAAGACCCTCCAATGCCAAAACCCCAGGAGGAGATTCCCTCTGGACCTAGCATGGCTTTGAAAGCAGACCCCCCCTTAATCCTGGCCCCTTCCTTGCGGAAAGCTGAAGCAATATCTCCCACTGTGCCTCAGGCTGATTAAAAAAATACACAGGGAAGAAATGAAGTGATTATTTGTACTCACACAGAAACTACATTAAATTTCCTTGATTATGCCGATTTTTGTATTTTTTTTTAATCTGTGTATTTTTATACATACATTTGTCTCACACCAAAATGTACTTTCATTTTAATTGCATCGACCATCTTTGTTAATGGGCTGCTTGCAGTCAGAACATGATGCGCTGATGGATTAGCAGTAATAAAATATGGTCATGCTTCTGCAGATACCATTCTCCCCTTCCCACACACTCTCTTTTCACAATTGCATGCTTATGGGGAAGGATGTGCTTAAATGTGCTGGAAAAAGTGGAAATCACCTCATGTATGAGTTATCTTTAAAATAAGTAAGTCAAGCAAACACTTTATTTTTTAAATCAGGATATAAAACTCAGTCCTCAATGAAATTTTACTTTTGCTTGGAGGATTCACACAAGCAAAAAGAAAGGCTTTCTATGTTTGGTTATAGCTGGTTTCATAGGATCTTTAAGATCAAAGAAAAAAAAGACAAATCAATGTGAGCCACTTTCTACTAAAATAAGCAGGAGAATAGGGTATTATTTACCATGGAGATTTTTTTAATTATGTTTTCCAACAGACATTATACCTCCCCATGAAAGCTAACAACTGTATAAACATTGTGAGGGAACAAACTAGTGGGTAATGGAGTAATGCTTTTTTACCTTCCATATTTACTGACCTCTGGTATAGTAATACACCACTAATTAAAGGAGCAGCAAAATCTGGCCAACGTACTATGACATTTCATGTATCCTAATCTACTATCCCTATATGGTTTCTCAAATCAGAGGCCACCTAATAGACCTGGAAGGCCTAGAAATCTTCCACAAGAGCAATACAAAGCATGTAAAAAGAGAGAATCTCCAGTGTGGCCACTAGAATGGCAATTTGAGGGTGTCCAACAAGCAAATGTACTGTCTGAGCTCACTGGACTTTATGCCCACACCTGGAGGTGTGGTCAACCAAACAGGACAAGCAGAAACTGGGCAGTTATTTTTAAAGTCTTGGTGTCATCAGAATTGGTGGACATAGAAATCCAAAGATGGTTGATAACACCTCAGTGTTTCTTGCGTAGCTCCTGAGAAACCTGTGCTACTGGTGAACCAAGCCTTATTACTAAAGAATTACCTTCCTCTTCCTTGTGATCCTCTGTGCAAAATGGAGTTCTAACATGTAGTTTCTTGACTTCTTAAGAAGAAAAACCTACCTGCCAAGAAATGAGCTAAAGAAGTACTGAGGCAAAGGACAGATAATTAATAAAAACCACAAGAACAAAATATTCCAATGTACTTCTCAGTACAGACCAGATTTAATACCAGATTAATTACCACATTTACTACTAGTTGGTTGACAGAGTCAGTCTTTCAGTATTTTAATGAATTCTACAAGGTAGAATAACCAGCACATTCCATTGCTATATCTAACCCACACATTTTTTGTAGACACCTGAGCTCATGCCAAGCAATATTATACATGATCAGGCCAAATTTTACAAAGATAACTAAATTGAACTATTTCAGCCATTGAACACCCCTGATGTGGAAAAAACCTGTCATATTTCTTTGTTCCAGGCAAAGAGCTGTCCAACTGCCTGCCAAGAATAAAAAAGAATAAATAAAAGTTGTGCTTCACCACAAAATAACAAAGCTCTGAGGCAGAGACAGATTATCACCTAGGAAAGGCACATCTTGGATCTTCCCCAGAGCCCAGACACAGCCACAGCTGACATTCTGACCCAAACTTCAGGGGTCCACAACCCACAATTGCACTTACCACATGTTCACTGGAATAGAACACCTCCTGCTCCTGGGCCTTGTAGGAGAAAGCTAAAGAGACTTGGTAACCATGGACATTCCTGATTACAGACTGAAAGATTCAATGCAATTTTTCATTAGTGCTTTTGACAGAGCAAGGATCCCAGTGTCAGTGACTGGCTGCACTTTTCTATCCCTTTAGCTTTTCTGACAGAGCTGATCTGTGGCACACTTAGCAGCAGATCTAGCTATAATTAGATTTAAAAAGAACACCTCTCGATTAAGGAATTTTTTTACTATAGAATAGGTGGAATCACAATCTGCATGTTTGCTTGTAATTTACGATGTGGTATTATACCTTGTTTCAATAGTGACCCATTTAAGCTAATAAGGCTAATAGTGATTTGCATCAACCTTTCCGCCATCATCAGTCCACTGCATAATTTTGCAGTCCTACCCACATCTGACATTTTACTTTCTTATTCAGACTGGTAATCATTTCATGTTACATAAGGGACATTCATGGAAGATTTAAATGTAATGTAGTCTCAGGGAATAACTGAAAATAGAAGAATATGTTACATATAGATGTTAATCCATGAAAATGGAATTCTCCAAAATGGTCTCCTGATAGAACTAAAGTTTGACTTTTTTTTCCTTTTTTTTTTCCCTCAAAATAAAAATGCAGTCATTTCTTCATTCAGAAACATTGAGGGGTTTTTTATTATATCAGTTTTAATTTTGACAAGAGTGGAAAAGCTTTCAGCTGAAATACTAAATAGATCATATGAAAATATAATATTACAATGCATGATAGAATATAAAAACCAGAATAACATAAATCATGAAGATGAAGTAATTTCTCTTTATTAAAATGAAATATGTAACCAATCACAAAGTATTTTTACACTATTATAACAAAGTGAAAAGAGAAATAATTCATTTATTCTTTACCCTTCAGAAATGTCAAGAGACTTTTTTTTTTCTGCAGTATTTCAACTGCAGCAGAATTACATTTCTAAAAGAAAGAATATTGTTGGTTTGGTTTTGTTGGTTTGGTTTTGTTGGGGTTTTTGGTTGGTTTTTTGGGGTTTTTGTTTGTTTGTTTGTTTTCTTTTTTTGGTTTTCCATTATTTGGGGAACATTTATATGTATGGATTCTACATGCAAACTAAGGATCCTGATGCACTGAGAACACACACTGAATGGACTCTAAGAATTCATTGCTTATATATTTCCCAGATAGAAGGCATACAATAAAATATAGAAGTCCAGAGCAGTAAAGATGAGGATTATATGGCACTTCAGTGATGCAGGCAGAAGGAAGAATCAATATACTGTGCGGTAGACATGACTTTTCCTCCATGCATCACCCTTACCTGGAGTGTAAACTGATTCTCTTTACCCAGGAGCCTTTTTTGAGGGTACAGCCTTGTGCTTGAGCAGTCCAGGGCTCTTGACAGGCTTTACAGTGCCTATCTAATGCTTACTTTCTCAGTTAGCTCCCTGCATTTCTGTTTCATCCCTTCACTTCATTACACTCTTTGATGTTCTGTAAGTCTTTTTTGACCTCTTGAATAGTCCCCTGAGGGCTAGTGACATCCTGTAATTCATCTTAGGACCTTATCCTTACTTTCTGATGGCTCTCCACCATTCTTAAATACTCCCTGACTGCTACCAGCTCAAGCGTATACACTTTAAAGTTCTCTTCTGCTCATCTTTCCTTCGTCACAGAGTTGTCTTCCTGCTTATTTTTTACCCTCCCTCTGTCTGTATATGCACACAGAAGATGGCTATAAAGAGGTGGAGAGCCTGAGGGTGACCTTGGTAAATTGGCTAGTATTCAGGATTGAAGGTTTTAGCAGGCAGAAGCCCATGAGAAAGGACAGGCAGGACAGTCATCTGGAGAATGTAATTTAGTTTAAAAACTAACAATCAAACAAGCAAGTAGTCATATATATTTCTAAAAAAAAAAAAAAATAAGATGGGGGGAACGAGGAGGAAAAATAAAGAATGAAACCTCCTCACTGTTAAGCCGTGTAAAACCGTAACATTTCAAACCAAATAAAAAACCGTGCAGGCTAAATACAAGGTGCTTAAGCCCCATCCTATGACATTACAGATCTCCAGCAGTACATGCTGTGCAGAAATAGAGCAATACTTTTTTTCAAACCTGTTTCCTTTTGTCTGGATACAGGCCCAATTTTAGTTTACCTAATATTGCCATCTAGTGGTATAACGATCAATTCTGAAACAATCCTCTGAGAGTAAGGTACCATTCCATGATTTATACACTGACGTAAAAAAGAGTTAACCAAAACACAGTGTTAACAACAGCACACAAGAAAACAGAGCTCCGTTTGCTGGCCAATGTATGCCGCAAATATTCAGCTAATTGTGAGAGCAAGAACACAAGCCAGCAGAACACTGAAGTATTGAAAAAAAAGTTACATATGGACATGCCAGCGCTATGCAAAGTAATATGCAAGGCACAAAATAACAGCTTATAGCTGACTTCAAACAAGGAAAGTAATAAACATTCTACCAATTACAATATGATCTATGAGTTAACATGATTCACCACCTCCACTAAGTGTGCTGCAGAATACATGATGCCTTTCATGGGGAGGAAGCTTCATTAGAAACATTGGTCCCTTACTACAATAACCATATAAATGACTTAAGCAGGGAAAGCTTAAAAGCAACATAAATGTCCCTCGGATCTAGCTTGGGTGTCTCCCAGTTAGTCTGACTTTATTTTCCTCCATTCCCTTTTCAGTCATGAAGGGGAAATAAATACTGCCACAAGTGATTTATCCTACCCTAAATTGGCAGCCGAGGTAAGTCTGAAGTTGCCTATTTGTCTTCTACGACTACAAAGGGAGCCTCAGGAGATCAGCTGATATTAACACCAACCTGAGCTGACCTTACTGAAGGCAATCATGGGACAACTCAGGAAAATCTCAAGGGCAAAATTCACTAACACAGATTTCTAAAGTTAGTTGCCTAAATACACAGCCTGAATTTACAAGCACTGAACTTATTACTTTGTTCTTGATAGCTACAGCCACTCCCTGGCTATTTCATTTCCCCAAAATCAAATGCACTTTGTAATGCAAGGATGACACTGAACCATGAAGGAAACCAAAAGATAATAAATTACTTACCTCCTATGTATTAACAAGGCATAATGGGCCATGCTATGGGGTTCCCTACAGAAATGATGTCTGGTAGATGTGAAAGCAAACTCTGACTTTCATATGCCTGATGTACACAGAAAGGTTGGTCATCAGTAAGGAAGACAAAAAATTTGGTGACCTTGAATGCAGACACCTCAGTTAAAGGGAACTGACTCATTGACAACAAATCCTCATTTCTCTTCACTAAATAGAGAGAATACATGGTGAGTACACCAGATGTGGACATCTGGGCATGTTTCATTCAGTACCACCTGGGCATCCTTGCGTATTCTCATTTCCAGCCCTGACCATGCTAGTGACTCTCCCCTAACTTGCTCCAGTTTATAGATGCCTTCCTTGACTCAGGGAGATCCAAAACCATTGAGTCTAGTGAATGTTGGGTAAAATGGGGGATAATATTTTTCCTGGACCTGCTGTCTCTGCTCCTCTTGATTCACCCCTGCACTCTGCTGGCTGTCTTTGCTGCCAAGGCACACTGTTGACAGTGCTCCCAGAGCCTTTTCTACAGAGCTGCTCCCCAAACCATCGGTCACCAGCTTGTATTGCTGCCAGGGGGTCTTGTACCACCATCCCTGATTTGGTTGCCTAAGGATAGACTTATTGAGACCTTTGAGATCTCCAAGTGAATCTGAGAAATATGCACAGCTTACACTAAATCTGCGTTCTTCTGGAGAGGCAGGTGGGAGGGATATTAGGAGGCATCTTAAATGGCTCTAGATGCTCATGTTTGGCCTAGAAGTATCTGAAGTCTGTAGCTGAATTCTCTGCCTGCACAACTTTCAAGCTCCTTATTGTGTCCTATCCTTAGCACTTACCAGTGAGAGTTAGGCAAGCACATTGTGAAGAACTGGCTATGTTAAGGAATAGACAATACATTTATGTTGGGAGGGTTCTGAAAGACAAATTTAAATTATGAGTTATACAGAAGCATTAAAAGATGCAACATCTAGCCACCAGGAAACATCAGTGATAATACAAAGAGAGAATTTAGATAAAAAAGAGATCAGTGATTATACTGCAAGAAGTGAAGAATAAAAGATGCAAGGTTAGCTCAGTAAGGAAAAGCCTCATGTCGCTTAAAAAATGGGAGGGGAGAGGAGCTGAAATATTTAGACACTTTTAAAATTTTTTACTTAGCTTTAGGGTATGAGTTCATATGTATTATATAATATAAAATATAAAATATAATAAGGTTTAGGGTAAATTTATCATTAGCCAATATTTTATATTTCAGGTCTGTTTCCACTCAAAAGCTGTCAGACTTGCTTTCAAACCATAATATGATCCTCAGAGAATTTTATTAGCCCTAGAAGGAAGTTTGTAGCTAGAAAAGGTGATTGGCATACCACAGACTGCTTGGAATTTGACAGGAGAAGGACTATAAAATCCCTTATAGATCCATTTCAAAAGATCACAAGAGAAATGTTCGTAATAGTTCATGCCAAAGGTCCCTCTAGACCAGTATCCTGTTTCCAACTAGGGGAAAAAGAATGGATATTTAGCAAGGGCTATGGAGGGAGCAGCAATATATCTGCCAGAGTACTCAGATACCTTCCAGGGTTCTGAAGCGCCAGACCTTCTTAAATCACAGATATTCAATAGCCCCTTACAGATTTCCCTTCCGTGGAGAAGAGGATGAAGAGGAATCAGCCTGACGTTACATTAAAATTCATAAAGCAGAACTGCAAGTACGAACCCATATCCCCCTATTTGTAAAATGACAACGCAGTGAACGAATGAGTGCTTGTAATCACAGAACTTGACATAACTAGACAAGCACAACTCTTCATTGTTCTGGTACTTTCCTACTCTATACAACTTCATAGGCTATTACAGTATGACGGATGTACAGAGAATCAGAGACTTGATTTTATAGAATCATAGAATCATAGAATAGTTAGGGTTGGAAAGGACATTAAGATCACCAAGTTCTACCCCCCTGCCATGGGCAGGGACACCTCACACTAAACCATGCCACCCAAGGCTCTGTCCAGCCCGGCCTTGAACACTGCCAGCAAGGGAGCATTCTCGACTTCCCTGGACAACCCATTCCAGCGCTCCACCACCCTCACAGTAAAGAACTTCTTCCTTATATCCAATCTAAACTTCACATCTTTAAGTTTTAATCCATTACCCCTTGTCCTATCACTACAGTCACTAACGAAGAGTCCCTCCCCAGCATCCGTATAGGCCCCCCTCAGATACCAGAAAGCTGCTGTGAGGTCTCCACGCAGTCTTCTCTTATCTGGGCTGAACAGCACCAACTTTCTCAGCCTGTCTTCATAAAGGAGGTGCTCCAGTGCCCTGATCATCCTCGTGGCCCTCCTCTGGACTTGTTCCAACACGTCCATGTCCTTTTTAAGTTGAGGACACCAAAACTGCACACAATACTCCAAGTGAGGTCTCACGAGAGCAAAGTAGAGGGGCAGGATCACATTCTCTGACCTGCTGATAACACTCCTTTTGAAGCAGCCCAGGATACCGTTGGCTTTCTGGGCTACAAGCACACACTGGCAGCTCATGTTCATTTTCTCATTGACCAACACCCCCAAGACCTTCTCCACAGGGCTGCTCTGAATCTCTTCTCTGCCCAACCTGTAGCTGTGCCTGGCATTGCTCCAAACCAGCTGTAGGACCTTGCACTTGGCATGGCCGAACTTTGTAAAGCTAGCATCAGCCCACCTCACAAGCCTGTCAAGGTCCCTCTGGATGGCATTCCTTCCCTCCAGTGTTATCAACCACACCACACAGATTGGTGTCATTGGCAAACTTGCTGAGAGCGCACTCAATCCCACTGTCCATGTCACTGACAATGTTGAACAAGACCAGTCCCAACACCGATCCCTGAGGGACACCACTCGTTACTGGTCTCCAGCAGTTCATTGAGTCATTGAGCACAACTCTTTGCGTGTGGCCAGCCAGCCAGTTCTTTATCCACCGAGTGGTCCACCTATCAAATTGATGTCTCTCCAATTTAGAGACAAGGATATTGTGTGGGATAGTGTCAAATGCTTTGCACAAGTTCAGGTACATGACATCAACAGCTCTACCCTTGTCCATCAGTTCTGTAGGCCCATCATAGGAGGCCACCAAGTTGGTCAGGCAGGATTTCCCCTTAGTGAAGCCATGCTGGCTGTCACCAAGCACCTTGTTGTTTTTCATGTGCCTCAGCATGGCTTCCAGGAGAATCTGCTCCAAGATTTTGGCATGCACAGAGGTAAGACTGACTGATCTGTAGTTCCCCAGCTCATTCATTTTCCCCTTCTTGAAAATGGGGGTTATATTTCCCTTTTTCCAGTCATCGGGAATTTCACCTGACTGCCATGACTTCTCAAATATGATGGACAGTGGCTTAGCAACTTCATTTGCCAGCTCCTTCAGGACCCGCGGATGGATTTCATCAGGTCCCATGGACTCGTGTACGTTCAGGTTCCTAAGGTGGTATCGAACCAGATCCTCTCCTACAGTGGGCCCAGGGTCTTCATTCTCACTGTCCCTGCACCCGCCTTCCAAGACTTGGGTGGTGTGGTCAGAGCATTTGCCAGTGAAGACTGAGGCAAAGAAGTCATTAAGATCCTCAGCCTTCTCCAAACCCAGGGTAGTCAGTTCTCCTGATAGCTTCTGGAGAGGGCCCACGTCGTCCCTAGTCTGCCTTTTATTTGTAGTGTACCTACAGAATCCCTTCCTGTTATCCTTAATATCCTTAGCCAAGTTTAATTCTGAGTTGGCCTTAGCTTTCCTAACCTGGTCCCTAGCTTCCCAGACATCCCTGTATTCTTCCCAGGCTGCC
Source organism: Myiopsitta monachus (assembly GCA_017639245.1). NCBI lineage: Eukaryota > Metazoa > Chordata > Aves > Psittaciformes > Psittacidae > Myiopsitta > Myiopsitta monachus. The sequence continues at coordinate 53,849,876 of CM029919.1, forward strand.
TGTCCTTGCTTCCACCTTTTATAAGCCTCTATTTTCCACTCTAAATTTCCTCAGCAGCTCCTTTTCCATCCAAGGAGGTCTCCTGGCCCTCCTGCAGCACTTCCTTCTAGTTGGGATGTATCGCTTCTGAGCTTGTAGTAAGTGATCCTTGAACATCAACCAATAGATTGGGCCCCCTGCCCTCTAGGGCTATATCCCATGGAATCTTACTAAGCAGGTTCCTGAAGAGGCCAAAGCCTGCTCTCTTGAAGTCCAGGGCAGTGAGCTTGCTGCATGCTCTTCTCACTGTCCTGAGGATCTCTAATTTGACCATCTCATGATGGCTGCAATCAAGGCTGCCCCGGAGCATCACATTTCCAACCAGCACTTCCCTGTTGGTGAGCACGAGGTTTAGCACGGCACCTCTCCTTGTCGGCTCTTCTATTACTTGCAGAAGGAAGCATACAGTTGAGGAACTTCCTGGATTGCTTGTTCCAGGCCGTACCATCCCTCCAACAGATATCAGGGTGGTTGAAGTCCCCCATGAGAACAAGGGCCTGGGAGAGTGAGGCTGTTTCAATCTGTCTGTAGAGTGCTTCATCCACGGAGTCCTCTTGGTCGGGAGGTAACAGATCCCCACAATAATGTCACCCATCGTTCTCCCTTTAACGCTGACCCACAAACTCTCTGTTAACTGCTCACCTGTCCCCAGACAGAGTTCCACACTCTCCAGCCTATCCCTAACATAAATAGCAACTCCTCCTCCCCTTCTGCCTACAGGGCCTGTCTTTCCTAAAGAGCCTGTAGCCTTCTGTTCCAACACACCAGTCATAGGAGCCATCCCACCATGTTTATGTGATGTTTATTATATCATGCCCCTGTAGGAGTGCACACATCTCTAATTCCTCTTTTTTGCTCCCCATGCTATGGGCATTTGTATAGAGGCATCTGAGCCGCGCTCCAAATGAAGCCGGCTCATTGGCTGGAGCAGCTGGAATATCTCTACATTGCTCCAAGCATTTATTATAGTTGCTGGCAAGTGACTGGGTGTGTTGGGATGGAATGATGCCCCCCTCCCCCAACACATCTAGTCTAAAGCATCCTTGACCAGTCTGGCAAGCCTCCTACCAAATCCACTCTTTTCTTTCTTTGTCAGACCAGCTCCACCAGCCCCCAGTAGACCTGGCCTACTAAATTGAGTCCCATGTTCTAGATACCCAAACCCCTGACTATAGCACCACCCTTCTAGCCATTTATTAACCTGGCCAATCCTCCTAGCCTTTTTAAGGTCCTCCCCTGCATCCTGGAGAATTGACAAAAAGACAATCCCTGCATCCTGGAGAATTGACGAAAAGACAATCTGTGCTCCAGAGCCTGTAACCACCTCTCCCAGAGCTCTGTAGTCCTTCTTTATGTTCTCTGGGCTACTGCTGTCTATATCAGTAGCACCCACATGGATCACTAGAAGTGGGTAATGGTCAGTGGGATCGACTAGAGCAGGCAGCCTCTCTGCAACATCCCTGATCCGAGCCCCTGGTAGGCAACACACCTCCCTTGAGCCTGGGTCAGGCCGACAGATGGGTGCCTCTGTTCCTTTCAGAGTAGAGACCTCTACTACTACGGCCCATTGCTTTTTTCCTGGCAGCACCAGTAGTGGTCTTCTTTACCAGTGCATCAGCCAGATGTTCCTGGTAGGAGTGTGGTTCCTCATCAGCCCCCTGCAGGACAGCAAAGTGGTTCTGGGTGGGGACAACAGATTTAGGAAGAAGCCCCTTGCTTTTAATTGTCCTCTTCCTCCTTTATTTTTGTTGTTCCTTTTTTTTTTTTTTTTTTTTTTTTTTTTTTGTAGCTTTTTTTTTTTTTTTTTTGTTACTGTTTCCCAGCTTCCTGGGTTAGCGGCCTCTGTCTTCCCTCCATGAGCTACAGTGGAAGCTTGAGGCCCCTGCACAGCCTGGTCCTGGAGCAAGCAGTGCTGCTTCCTCTCAGCTTCCCTGACACCTTCCAGCCCAGTAACAGCGCCCCGCAGCTCAGCCACCTGCTGCAGGAGGACCTCCACCAGGGCGCACCGAGTGCAGCCCTGCCCATTGCGTACCCTCCCCTCAGGAGAGCAGTGCAGGCGCTCTCTACACCCCGAGCTCTACACTGCAGCCTCCCCTCTCATCGGCTCTGTCTGGGTGCCGACCCTGGCCACTGCTGGGGCAGCCAGAGCAGAGCTCCCAGACCGAGCAGCGGCCATACGCCGAACGCGCACCATCCCGCTGGAACTGCTGCACCACGCCCCTGATCGCTCGCGCTCCCTGGGCGGGTTTTTACCCAGTCAGGGCTGTGCCGCTCCTGCTGTCACCGCCCCCTCTGAGTCGCTGCTCGCGTCAGCGGAGCAGCGGGCTCCTGGGCAGGTCCTGTCGAGGACTCGAGGGTCCCTCGGTGGCTCTCACAGCTCTGAGTTGAGGCTCCTGAATGCTGAGCTTCCCCCAGCTCAGGTGTTGAAGGCGGCCTCTCCTGAGCTACTCACCTCAGCAATTCCCTGACCTTTCAGATATTTTGGGGAAATGTTTTTACTCAAAAGTTTTGTGAAAGTGTCGGTTAACTTACGTTGTATAGGTTCTAGCAACTTTCTGCATCTTGAGAAAGGTTTTATATTCCCGGGGGAGTCGCTGTTTGTTTATTTTCTTTAATATCTGGGCCAGTAATTTAAAGTGGTTTTAACTGAGAATAAATTACACTGGTTGAAATTCCCTGACCAAAAACCTGGTTTTCTTGCCCATCACAATCATCTTCCCAGGCTTTCACTTCACAGCCTCACTATCCATGCCCTTCTCACAATCATCTCCCCAGGCTTTCACTTCACAACCTCACAATCCATGCCCTTCTTCTGTCTCCTGGGGAACTAACACATGCAAGCATTAGCACAAGGGGCTTTAGCATTTGAAGCTTACAGTGAGGGGATGAAGGCCTTGGGTTACAGTAGCTGAGATTTCAGGTATCTCATTAGGATTTCTGCTTAGGGATTTGCCTTCAGGTCAGTGAACTCACATTTGAGATTTAGGATTTAGCCTTTGGGACTGGGGAAAGCCTGAACTGGGGAGAGTCTTCAGGTGAGGGTTCTGGGAGTTCTTCAGGTTCCTGGTAAAGGGATAGGCTATGGGCTAGCTTTTTGCATTGTGGTATGTGTTAGAAAGTACCTTTCTAGGTCGTATTGGCCAAGATATTGGTCTGTCTTATACTGGCTGTTTTATACACAAAAAATTGTTTCATTTTCCATTTGTCATACACCTCTAATGAAAGTTTATATCACGCAGTGTTTTGGTTTAATCTTCATTTAATTTAGTATACTTATACTAGATTCATTTGTTTCTTAATTTCTTTTAATGCTTTATATATACTTGGTATTGGTGAATTATTGAAAAGATCTACTGTACCATAACTGAAAGCAGGAGTCAAGACATGCTGCCTGTGAAGGTAATTAATACCTGACAGGGCAAACCGGGATCACGCACACAGTTTGAACTTCTTATCTCTTTACCAGCAGATGGAGATATTGAGCCCTCAAGCTGCTGCATCCCAACGACTAAGGAGAAACGGGAACTTAAAAACTTGAGCGTTATCACTGCAACGAGTATGTCCAATTAAATTCTTTGTTGCCTGACCTGCTTCTGTTATTTATCCATAAAAGACTGCTTTTTCTTTCTTTTTTTCCCCATAATGGTTTTTTACACAATTCTTTGCGTACATCATTGATAAATGCTGCACCTCCCTTGACAAGAAATCACAGACTATCTTTCAATCATATAGAAGCAATAACCGCATAAAAGAATGCTTAACAACCTCTTGGCAATATCTCACTCTGACTAGGTGTCTGTCATCATCTTTTTGTGATATATTTGTGTTGTGACTGATTGATAAACTGATCTTTTGCTCTGCAGTAAAAACATACCATTCGGGCTGCCTTTGATCTCTCTGAGGTAGTGGTGAAATCAGTCTGCTTTCGAAAGATAACTACAAAGCTCACAGTGTAACACACTAGTTGCATGAAGTTTATAATGATAGATCCTTAAATGTTCTTTTTGGTCTTTCATCAACTCACTGTACACTTAAACATAGTAAAGAGCACAAAGTTCCCATTTAACTTTTCAAAGAAAGTCCAAACCATGGAAAAAATTAAAGTGAGTGTCCACAAAAAGTTAAGGTGTTACTTTCCTCTGTTCACTCATCACTTAAACTTGGTTTTACCATCACCAAGATTAAGGAAAAATAAACTTTTAAGGAAAAAAAACCTACACTGTGTAGTGCTGTCTGCTGGCAGGTATTAATCTCATTCCAGATAACCTAGTATTTACTCAGCATATGCTCTAAGTGTAACTGAGTGTTAGAAAAATACTCGGATAATCTTTGATCATTCTGTAAAAGAGCTATGACAAAGAGACTACATTTGTATGACGAAAAAAAAATGTGGAAAGGAATTTGGAATGATAAAGCAGCATAGTTCATGTTATTAAGTGGCAATGGAGCTTCAAGAGAAGAATCAAACAATCTGAAACACAGGTGAATTGATTGTAGTTTAAGCACCTGTGGTGCAAGTTGGACAATAGCGGCTGGAAGGCAGAACAACAATTACTGCCTGAGAGTTGTTTCATTAAAACATGTCAAAAGCCCTGGGGCACATAGAACTAGAGTGGCACATGGGTTTATTGAATTGGTCCTGGTTTTCCAGCTAAAGTTATAAAATACAATTAGAATTGATTTCACATTCCATTATAAATTAGAAGAAAGAAAAAAAAATATCTGCTGCTTCTGTTAACAGTTCAGATCCTGCCTTTGCGCTTCTGTTCTGGAGCTCACTCCAGCCCTTGCTGACTCACAAAGACAATTCAATTTGCTAAACTTTCAGAAAACTTCATTAAAACTTCATTTGCCCTTCTCACCTATCTCTCTGCCCCCCTCAAATGTGAACTCTTTTGTGCCAGGACCTTATTTCAATCTACTTGAGCCAGGACAACATGAGTGCTGAAAATGCCTCAAGACGAAGGACTATCCCCACTGAAACCAGGGTGAGGAAAGATTGGTGGTACTGCACAATGTAGCTTCACCCTCAGTTCCTGCCTTAAGTGCAGAATGGATCATTTATGATGCATCTGCTTCCAGAAAAATCCATATAGTATTTTTACTGGTAGGATCTGCTGTTAAAATTATTATTAGATAACCATAACAGAAACATTTGGAGTCATCATGACCGAAAAAATTTTTGCTGCTACTCAGCTAAGTCCAGTTAGTCTAACTCAGAATTTATCACACTCTTCACTCTTCTTCATTTCATTAGTATCCTGCTCTCTTTTCTTTCATCTGCAGAAGCCTGGAGTTCAAAGTTTTACATTTTTTTTGCATGGTTTTATATGGTTTATGGTTGGACTCAATGATCTTAAGGGTCTTTTCCAACATAAATGATTCTGATTCTGCGAATGTTGTTTTAAAGTGTGCCTTTCTCACCCTTTCTTGTTTTTTCTTACAAGTTCATATTCTTATAGTATGTACTCCTATACAAGCCACCTACGCATCTCAACATACCTCTAACAATATAAATGTGGAAACAGCACGCATAAAATTTAGAAAGCCAATGACTAATCTTTCTTGTCCCAGTCAAAACTGCAGTAAAGAGAGACGACATGGTCTGCTTTCTGCATAGCAATACCTCAGTTAGTCCATGTCTAATTTTTCTGAAAAATCATGTCCTTTGGCCTCATTTAAATCAATTGAATCAACTGAAGACAAAGTTGTCGTCAGTAGAAACAGGATTTTATGCTTAGAGGTGAAGAAAATTTTTAGACTCTGTCTTTCCTTCCTCATATAAGGGAAAAATTAAAGCAGCAAAGATAATACACCACAATGAAATATCACAGGTTGTTACTTAACTATGGCCAAAAATGTGATATCTGTATTCTTACTGTCAAATTTAAGTAAACAGATATTCAGAGAATGGAGTACTATGGATCGTGAATAAAATGATGCAAAACTCACTTCTGTTACTTACAAGACTGTGGAAAAGTCCATCCAGTGAATTCATGAGGGAATTTGAAGCATTAAAAGCCTAATGAAAAATAGCAGTAGGAACATAAGGGCGAAAAACATTCCTAGATCAAGTGTTTTCCTCTCCTACCATGGGAAGCAAGACTGCTATTTATTTTGTATAAATGCAGCACCTACTATCTTCAAAACACTTGGATTTCCTTTTTCTTTTCTTGTTTTTAATTTATTTGCTTTTTTTTTTCTTTGACAAATAATTTCTTCCCTGCTTGAAGGAAAATCTTGTAATTTCCAGTCCTAATTTACTCACTATGAGTTTATATTCATTTATTGAACTTACCAAGCACGTAAATATTTCTTTCCCTCATCTCACATTTACTGTCAGAAATATTGCCTCCTCTTACCTCTCATTTCATTAAGCAAAAAGAACCATGTTTTGCTCATATCCCCCTGCCTGAGAGATTCTGTGTCTTACTCCTGAACCTGCCCACTGTATTTCCACTTCTTCTGGATCAATTTCGTTTTTCTTGAATATAGGTGACCCAAACGATATGCAGAATTTCAGTCACTGATAATAATTTAAAGCAGTTTTACCTCCTGTATGTCCCCCACTTAGGCGTTGCAGTGCTTAGTAGAGCTGTCAGGGTAATCCAGATACTGCAAGTCTGGCAGGGTGCTTCAGAAGACTTACACTAGGCATATAGGCTCTATAAACAGTAAAGAAAGAAGAGTTCTTTTGAAAGCTTAACTGAAATGCCTGTGCTTCTCACTGTCAGCAATGTGGTAGCTTGCTCCATCAGAGATGAAAGCAGAGACCTCCCACACACTAAGAGCCCCCAGTTTCAGAGTGCTCTGGTTTTATTTTAAAAACTGTAAATTTTTAACCTTTTACTGAAGTTTTCAGTTAAAGGAATAGGCATGGATTTTCCTGGACTGCTGTGTGCAGTTCAGGGCCTCCCAGTACAAGAGACATAGAAATACTGGAAAGAGTACTACAAAGGGCCCCCAAGATGATGGACTGAACCATTTCTCAAGAGGACAGGCTGAGAGCTGTGGCTGTTCAACGTGGAGCAGAGAAGACTTAGGCGAGATCTCATCAGTGAATATAAACACCTGAAGGAAGGGTGCAAAGAGGACTGACCCAGACTCTTTTATGTGGTGTCCGGTGACAAGAGCAGAGGCAGTGGGCACAAACTGAATCATGGAAGAGTCTGTCTGAACATCAGGAACACTTTTTTTACTGTGAGGGTGACTGTAACCCATGGGCACAGGCTGCCCACAGAGGTGGAATCCCCACACCTTGGAGATGCTCATAATTTGTCTGCACATGGTCCTGGACAGCTGGCTTCAGGTGTCCCTGCTGGAGCAGGGGAGTTGGACTAGATGGCCTCAAGAAGTTCCTTCCAACCTCGACTATTCTGTAATTCAGTGCTCAAGGGAGGCCAAACTACCTTGGTGGTTTTCACAGTAGTCCAGGGTGCTGGGACTCAGCCCCTGAATGAGATGATCTTGTGTCTCAAGTTTCTTGAAAAGTGGATTGTTTATAAGGTTCAAGTGATATTTTTCCAAGAAGGAAAACTAGGTCTACTACCAAAAAAAAAGACCTTAGAAGATTTCAAATGCCTCTTGATGACTGTGCCTTGGCAAGCAAATCAAGCTCTAAGTGTTAGTTGTCTACATCTTAGGCTAAGTTTTCCTCAGCTATAGCCCACGGAAACAATCCGGTGGGCAGCTGAAATAACTTTCTATAGCACAAGAAAAAGCTTGAGGATTTATTTCACTCTTCAGAAGATACCAAAGACCATCAAACTTAGAATATAACTGCCTTGAACCAAAGGGCAGACACTCAAATATCCCCCTCACCCTAATACGGTGATCTCACTCTTCTAATGTGACCATAAGGCTTCTTAATGCTCTGCTTAATGCTCTGATAAAGTATGCTCCTTTTGCAACCTCCCACAGCAAGCGAAAGAGAAAAATTAAAAGCTAGAGAATGTTTTATTTGTCAGTCTCCCCCTCTAATTCATGGTGGCATGCACAGGGCCTCAGAGCAAATGAAATCAGGACTGTTGTTTGAGTCCCAGAGGAATAATTAAATTAACAAAATTAAGCAGTCGCTAAGAGACAACTTCGACAATTTGACTGCCAGAAGGTGTAGCCAGAGTAGCTTTGGTTGAGATGGCCAGTAAAGCACAATTCTCTATAACCAATTTTATTGATAAATTGAAACATGATGAGGATTATTAATCCTTTAATATTTAATGCAACAGTATAAATCTCACCACACATTTATCTTCTTGCAATATCCTGTCAAGTTGGAAAATACGGTTAAATTTTGTTAAACCATAGACTAAACAGAACCTTAAGAGCTCCATAGCTCCAAATTTGTTGCTTTACTTGAGGAAAGAGCATGCAGCTAAACAGTGCAAGGATATCTCACAATAATAATTCTCCCATTTAACAACAACAAAAACCTAAACCAAAAACAACAGACAAGCTCAGTTAGAAAACTAAAGTTGAAAGGTGTTGGAATAAGTACTATGAAGATAAAGAGAAGTCTTGCTGTGGGCAGTCCAATTAATTTTGGTCAGTAAAGTGTGCAAAACCTCTCTTCTCCTGTCCAATTTAACATTGTTCAGTTGTCAGAATAGGATGAATTCTAATTAGAATTTTGAACTCTTCCTAAAATTGTTTGTGATCAGTCCTGCTAAAAACATTCCAGAAAATTGAGGTTTTATTCAGGCAAAAATCAGAAGTGAATGTAGTTCTGCTTTATTGCTGGACTGAAGACACATACTTAAAAAACAAAACCTTATCAACAGTTTGTTATCCTTGTTCTGTTTAAGCAACTCTTGGCCTGAAAGTTTATGGTAACTTATTGATTAGTGCCTTGTCTTTAAGGATGGTCCCAAAAGCATTGTTCAGTGCTGTCTTGTTATACTCTAAAATATTTAACTTGCATATTCTTTTAAATCTGACATGCTTATAAGTCCCACAGTATGTTTAGGATACTTTTTCACACATCTTAAGTACTGTTTTATCTATGTTTTCATTATCTTCAATAGGGGCTGTAGTGATAGGACAAGGGGTAAGGGTTCAAACTTAAACAGGGGAAGTTTAGATTGGATATGAGGAAGAAATTCTTTAATGTAAGGGTGGTGAAGCACTGGAATGGGTTGCTCAGGGAAGTTGTGAATGCTCCACCACTGGCAGTGCTCAGAACGGGTTTGGACAGAGCCTTGACTGACATGGGTTAGTGGGAGGTGTCCCTGCCCCTGGCAGGGGGGTTGGAACTAGATGATCTTAATGTCCTTTCCAACCCTAAGTATTCTATGATTCTATGATTTACAATTGACAACGTCAGTAGTGTCCCCGCCAATATCTTACCAAAGTGATCAGCCTCAGAACAGTCCAGCTTCCAGAAGATCTCATTAGAACATCTCCTTCACCCAAAGTAAGAACATTCTTTATAAAAAATTGTTGTCTTGTGAACGAAACACCTTCTACTCTGTCAAAGACAATTTATTTATGATTTCCCATTTCTATTATAGCAATTAACAAACCTTCAGATTAGTCAAGCTTCTAGAATACAATTATTTTCTAAGTAGGCCACTAGAAATACTTTTGAGTAGCCAGGGCATGACATTCCACATATTACATTTCCCCAATTTCTTCACTGAAATGTATTCAGTATCCATGTACAAATAGTACTTCCAACTTATATATTTCTTAGAAATACTCTACTATAGCTGTCACCTCCTTGGAATACATGCTTCTGCACAGCTTCAATATTTTCTAGGTCTGCTCATCCTCAGTGCTTAGAATAAAGGAATAGGGGGCTCTGATATGACTGCTCATTCAGTTTGGAAGGTTGGTATATTAGAAATCTGATTCAGCCTTAGCCTAAGGGAGGCAAAAACTCTCTGAAGAGGAAAGAAGAAATAGGGCAGAGTCAATCAGGAAGGTGATCAAGAAGCAAGCATAGAATCATTTAGTTCGGAAAAGACCCTTGAGTCCAGCCATTAACCTAATACTACGAAGTCTACCTAAACTGTGTTCCTAAGTGCTACATCTATACAACTCCTAAATACATCCAGGGGTAGACATTCAACCTCATCCTGGCACAGCCTGTTTCAATGCTTGACAAATCAGAAGGCCTGTCCTGGGTTCAGCCAGGAGTGGTGCTAAACAAATGCCACTTTTTAAAATAGCATAAAATCTTGAGATATGTATGGTAAGATAGATTTACAACTTGTAGGCATCAATGAATTTCTGGGACTATATGACTCAGAACTTCCCTGAACCATAATTACTTAGATAAATCTGATTTACAAGCTGTGGAAATGGTGTTATCATTCATATCTGTTATAATTACTCGTAATTTTCTTCCATCATCTGAATCATACTGTGATATAACTGTTAATGGATTTGATGTGTTAAGCACAAAGCACATTTCACCAAGTTAAGGATTAAAAGGAAGCAATAATTGCATCTAAAATTCAGACTAAAATCTTCCATTGATTTCACATGCTTTTCATTGTAATTGAATACATCCTAATAGTGCAGGGGTAACATTTATGGCATGAAACATTCTTGGATCCAACTGAAAGGATGAACAGGGCAAGACAATGGTTTCCAAAGGTTTTCAGGGTATGGACAACCTGAGAACAAACAAACAAAAAATGCCTGCCTTACCAAAGCTGTAAATATTTAAATAATTGAGTTACAAGTTTATAGGTTTTGTATGGCTGTTTGTATTTTGTACTACTGCTAAAATGCAAAAGAGATTAAAGTCTCCTGTAGCAATTTTATTTCTAAGAAATAATATGAACAGGTGAATGCCAAGAAAATAAATCCAATAAATCTATCTCTGAAAAAATTAATCTGAAGAAAATGCTTATTTTTAGGGCATGAAAGAAGCCTTATTTTTTCCTTATAGAAACATAGTAACACTTACTTCTCCTTAGGCTATGAAAAAAACCTTATCTTTGCAAATTAATAAACAGTCACATTACCAAATGCAAGCAACTTGTTAATGTTTCATGGAAGAGATCCAGTTCAGATCTCCCTCTCATATTTATTGATACAGCAATATTTACTTTATAGACATGACTTATTTCAGGTATTTTACTATGGCTTGTTGTATCACATAATGATATTCAACAGTTAAATTTATTTTGAAATGTAGAATTCTAGAAAGAAGGATAAAAAGAGAAAGAGTATATTTTCATAAAATCAACAAAAGCTTTGATCTTTTTATGTCTTATACTTCTTTCCCACTGAGATGTTTTTTAAAGTCATAGAAAACAGAAAAAAAAATAGAATAATTCCATGTAGCCATTGATTAAAATACTGCCACTTTCAGTTGAATAAATTTGCACATGATCAAGACTTTGTTTGTTTTAATCAAAATGGACTGATTTGGGATTTTGAGATGAAACAAAAAAAACCTCATAATTTTTATTTTTCTCCTATGATGAAGATAGGACCATTACAGGTTCACAGGAGAATTGAGGCTGGAAGGGACCTCTGGAGATTCCTATTCCAACTTCTTGCTCAAAGCAGGGCAGCTCTGAGGTCTGGCCAGGTTGCTCAGGTCTGTGTCTAGTGAGGTCTTGAAAATCTCCAGGGATAGAGACATCACAACCTCCCTCAGGGGCCCACTTCACTGCCTGACTGTCTTCATGGAGGAAGAAGTTTCTCATGATATCCAGCCAGAACCTCCCATGTTTCACGTTATCTGTGCTTCCTCTCATCCTCCCACCATGCTCCATATGAATGTCCTGGCTCCATCACCTGCTGACGGGAGGGATGGTACTGCCCAGAACAAGCAATCCAGGAAGTTCCTCAATTGTGTGGAAGACAACTTCCTTCTGCAAGTAATAGAGGAGCCGACAAGGAGAGGTGCCATGCTTGACCTCATGCTCACCAACAGGGAAGGGCTGGTTGGAAATGTGATGCTCCAAGGCAGCCTTGATTGCAGCCATCATGAAATGGTTGAGTTTGAGATCCTCAGGAGAGTAAGAAGAGCATGCAGCAAGCTCACTGCCCTGGAATTCAAGAGAGCAGGCTTTGGCCTCTCAGGAACCTGCTTAGTAAGGTTCTATGGCATATAGCCCTAGAGAGCGGGGGGCCCAAGGTTGTTGGTTGATGTTCAAAGATCACCTGCTGCAAGCTCAGGAGCGATACACCCCTACTAGAAGGAAGTGCATGCAGGAGGGCCAGGAGACCTCCTTGGATGGAAAAGGAGCTGCTGAGGAAATTTAGAGTGGAAAATAGAGGCTCATAAAAGGTGGAAGCAAGGACAGGCAGCCTGGGAAGAATACAGGGATGCTCCCCAGAAAGCTAAGGACCAGGTTAGGAAAGCTAAGGCCCACTTAGAATTCAACTTGGCTAGGGATATGAAAGATAACAGGAAGGGATTCTATAGGTACACTGCAAATAAAAGACAGACTAGGGACGACGTGGGCCCTCTCCAGAAGCTATCAGGAGAACTGACTACACTGGGTTTGGAGAAGGCTGAGGTTCTTAATGACTTCTTTGCCTCGATCTTCACTGGCAAATGCTCTGACCACACCACCCAAGTCTTGGAAGGCGCAGGTGCAGGGACAGTGAGAATGAAGACCCTGGGCCCACTGTAGGAGAGGATCTGGTTCGATACCACCTTAGGAACCTGAACGTACACGAGTCCATGGGACCTGATGAAATCCATCCGCGGGTCCTGAAGGAGCTGGCAAATGAAGTTGCTAAGCCACTGTCCATCATATTTGAAAAATCATGGCAGTCAGGTGAAGTTCCTGATGACTGGAAAAAGGGAAATATAACCCCCATTTTCAAGAAGGAGAAAATGAATGAGCTGGGGAACTACAGATCAGTCAGTCTTACCTCTGTGCATGCCAAAATCTTGGAGTGGATTCTCCTGGAAGGCATGCTAAGGCACATAAAAAACAACAAGGTGCTTGGTGACAGCCAGCATGGCTTCACTAAGGGGAAATCCTGCCTGACCAATTTGGTGGCCTTCTATGATGGGGCCTACGGAACTGATGGACAGGGTTAGAGTAGTTGATGTCATGTACCTGAACTTGCGCAAAGCATTCGACACTATCCCACACAATATCCTTGTCTCTAAATTGGAGAGACATCAATGTGATAGGTGGACCACTCGGTAGATAAAGAACTGGCTGGATGGCTGCATGCAAAGAGTTGTGCTCAATGGCTCAATGAACAGCTGGAGACCAGTAACGAATGGTGTCCTTCAGGGATCGGTGTTGGGACCAGTCTTGTTCAACATCTTTGTTGGTGACACGGACAGTGGGATTCAGTGCGCCCTCAGCAAATTTGCTGATGACACCAATCTGTGTGGTTTGGTTGATAACACTGGAGGGAAGGAATGCCATCCAGAGGGACCTTGACATGCTTGTGAGGTGGGCTGATGCTAGCCTTACGAAGTTCAGCCATGCCAAGTGCAAGGTCCTGCACCCTGGTTTGGAGCAATGAGAGGCACAGCTGCAGGTTGGGCAGTGAAGAGATTGAGAGCAGCCCTGTGGAGAAGGTCTTGGGGGTGTTGGTCAATGAGAAAATGAACATGAGCTGCCAGTGTGTGCTTGCAGCCCAGAAAGCCAACCATATCCTGGGCTGCATCAAAAGGAGTGTTATCAGCAGGTCAGAGAATGTGATCCTGCCCCTCTACTCTGCTCTTGGAGTATTGTGTGCAGTTCTGGTGTCCTCAACATAAAAAGGACATGAAAGTGTTGGAACAAGTCGAGAGGAGGGTCACGAGGATGATCAGGGCACTGAAGCACCTCCTTTATGAAGACAGGCTGAGAAAGTTGGTGCTGTTCAGCCCAGATAAGAGAAGACTGCGTGGAGACCTCCTAGCAGCCTTCTGGTATCTGAAGGGGGCCTATAGGGATGCTGGGGAGGGGCTCTTCAATAGGGACTGTAGTGATAGGACAAGGGGCAGTGGATTAAAACTTAAACATGTGAAGTTTAGATTGGATATAAGGAAGAAGTTCTTTACTGTGAGGGTGGTGGGGCACTGGAATGGGTTGTCCAGGGAAGTTGAGAAAGCTCCCTCGCTGGCGGTGTTCAAGACCAGGTTGGACAGAGCGTTGGGTGGCATGGTTTAGTGTGAGGTGTCCCTGCCCGTGGCAGGGGGGTAGAACTAGATGATCTTAATGTCCTTTCCAACCCTAACTATTCTATGATTTTATGATTCTATGATTCTATGATTCTGTGACTTCTCCATAGGTACCAGAGCTGTCTGTCTGTCTGTCTGTCTGTCTCCAGCTGTTTCTTCTCCAGGCTGAGCAAGCCCTGACCCCTCAGCCTCTTTTCACAGGGTAAGCACTCCAGTGCCTAGAGTCTGGTGGCCCTCCACAGAACTCCAGTTTATTAATGTCTTTCTTGTACTGCAGGGCACCAAACGATATTGCACTATAGGTGCAGTTTCAACGAGTGCTGAGTAGAGGGGTTTAATCATCTCTTTAGAGTGCTATCCTAAACCTCAGCATTACTAAAGAAATCTCAGTTTTGTTTTACTAAGTAGCCTTTTTTGATGTGTTATAAAACTATAGTATTTTTCTCAAAATCCAGGAAAGATTAATAATTTAAGGAAATCCATTCTTTCAAAAGGCTATTTTTTTTATAACTTTATCTCTAGTTTTCCGATTCAACAGTGCATGTTATTTGCCTTCCCTGCAAATATTTTCTCTTCAACTTTCAGCCCTGTCTTTATACACTGATCAAAGAATGCTAGTTTCCCACAGACAGTTGTGTATCTCTTATCCTCTGCTATATTCTCAGATCAGTCTTATAAACCAAGCTAAAGCAACACTACACTTGTACTGTGGAAGGTGTGCTTTCTATTTGCCAACACCAAAGAAAATCCATATCCCATTAGCCACGTGATTTTACGATTTCAGACTTAAAGTCCACCAACCAAACTACCACCTCCGCCATATACACAATAAAAAAAAAATTATAACGAATAACCAAAATGTCCATAACATAAACTGACAGGGCAGAACATGATTTCTCTTCTAGGATATTAAGTATGTGGTTTTCTTCAGTGATAAGCAAAGGCTTTTTCTTTGGACGACAGATTTTATTCCTGTTCTTGTCTTGTCAAATGATTGTTAAATAGCTAGTAGGAAATGCTGCTAGGGCACAAAAATTACTTATCATCTTAATTCTTTCACTGTCTTTAAATATACATTTACCAGCAACTAGGATTATGTATGTCACTTGGTTCCATTCATAGACCTGATATCTGCAGACTGATAAAATCCAGAACAATGCTGATGAGGAGTATAAGTATGTGCCTCATGAAAATTGTTTGATTATTTTTCTCGTATCTGTCCAGGTGAGGGTTTGTTGGGTTTTTTTATTTCCATGTGAAAATCCTTGTGGAACCTTGACATATTTTTCACTTGTTTGTAATATTTGTAAGTTCAGATAAAAAAAAGAAAAAATTATTGAAGAATTACTTCATGATCATCTGCTGCAAAACACAGATTCTTCACCTTTATAAACAATGGCATGCAAAATATATGTCTTGCCACCTAGTTGCCTTATTTAGGAATTCACAGTTAGAAGCCATAACACCAATATGGAACAGAAGTTCATTAAGTGCTTTTTTAAAGGCTTGTTTTGGTGTTGGTTAGTTCAAAATGAGGTTTACTGTTAGATTTGGACCATTTTGAATTAACTATAACTGTAGACAGAGATCAGAACCAAAGTTTAAAATGTACTGATATTCCTTCCTAAACTCTAGGAATTACAGTTTTCTAATAAGTGATAGGGTTTCCTAAACTCTAGGAACCACAAAGAATTAGCACAAGTTAAATAGATGAACATAAATAACCAATGCTATATACCATCACAGATGGAGTAAATAAGCATACTACAATTTTAGTTAGCATGTTACGACCTCTGACTTAGATGTGAGGTCTTAAAATAGCCACAAATGAAAAAACAAAACAGAAACAGGAAAAAAAAAAAGAAAAAAAAAAGGTGAGAGATCACTCACAAATAAATCTATACTGCCAAGGGGCAAAAAAGGTGCAGAGAGTTTGCTGCTCATTTCTGTGGTCAAATATGGATTCTGGTAAGCTCCTTTAGCTCCAAGGGATCAGAAAGTGTTTTGCCCTGTCATCCACCTCATGCCAAATCAGCCTTTAGGTCACAAAAATGGAACCTGCAACTGCAACGTTCACACTGGAAATGAAAGTCTGCTCATTCCTCATCAGACAAAGGTGGTACAGAAAAAGATGAAGAAAAAAGACAAATTAAAGGAAAATTCAGAGAAAGACACACGCTAAACATGGGGTCATTCTATTAGGTAGGAGTTTTTTTTGTTTTGCTTTGTTCTGTTTTGTTTTGTTTTCCAGGAAAAAATCCCAGTATTTTTGCAAATTTAAGAGTTCTTGGAGAAAAATATCTAGTTTTGTATATCCACTCAAAATCACTGTCTTTAATCAAATAAAAAGAAAGTCTTCACAAGTTATATTTTAGTGATGTAACCCTATTTTAGTTAATGTATATGCAAAACTTGAGTCACTTTCAGTCTCATTTTTGAAAGCTTGACTAAAGAAGATGATTTTATAAAGCAGGGACCAAGACTTTTCTTTCATGAATCAAATTAAATCACTCTCAGTGTTCCAACCTTTATACCAGTAATTAACTACATTGTTCGGGAAGCAATAGAATAACACATGATGCTTCTTTATTGCTCTCAAGAGTCCTGCACATAGTCTTTCTGTGAATGGCCTTTGAGAAGTGAAGTTCTCTACCTCAGCCCTGCATTAGGAAAGACAAGATGCACACATCATTATTTAAGTAACCTGCAATTTTATTAACCCATTTAAAAATACCAGGCAGCATATCAGCCAAAATTTATTGCTCCTCTTCCTGTGATTGTTTCACCCTTCCTGCTCTACTACATCCCCCTTCCATCTTGGTCCCAGGCTGTTCCTGGCATACAGTCATCATAATGATCCAGTGACATTCTATGACAACATTTATGTCATCATAGATTGCTAGTTTGGTCACAGTACTGGCAGAAAAGCTGTGTCCAGTAGTCAGGATTTATAGCTGCTGTCTTCCTCTATCTTAAACCTCCTTTCCTTTAACCCATTCCCAGCTTCAGACTGTTGGACAATGAAACCCTATGCATTTGGCTATATTATTTGTGACTTCTAAATTGGCAGAACATTTATCTAAACTTCCTCCCTGCAAAACAGTCATTCAACTGGAAAGGGAAAACATCCTTTCTGCCTCAGCTAATCTGTCACAGAGGCAAAACTCCACCTTGGTCTCAGAGGAAAGAAGGCGACCAGCACCAAACCCGAGCAAGTCCAGACTCTTTCTAATAGAGAGCTGAGAGCATGAAAGCTGCTGCTCAGGAGCCACAGTCATGGAATAGAAAATCTCTCCCCAGTTGATCTTTCCTCATTTTACCTACTTTTAACACTTCAATTTGTCTCTTGATTACATGTTCGCCTTATCTCTCCCCGTGCAACCTGACCACATAGAAGACAGACTTAAGGAAACTATCTTTGTTTTCGTTCTCAGCCTAGAAATAGAATTAGATTAACACAACTAAAATGTCACCATTTTTCTGCTTCTCTGCTAGTTGTAACTTTGCCATCTTGCTGTAGTTCCCCATTCTTATCCTTGGAATTCAACAACTCTTTATTATGAAATATTATGTATGCAAAATCCCATGAAAGGCTATGCAAACAAAGCAAGCCGTGACAGTCTGTTCCACCAGTCTTTTTGCATGAGGTGAAGATGTGTTAGGAAAAAAAAAAAAAAGAAGCAATCCCTATTATATTTTAAGTTAAAGCCCTTTAGATGACAATCGGCATTTTAATTAGAGCAATTAAGTTTATTTTTTCCTAGAGTTATTATACCTTCTAGAATTTCAACATTAGTTTATGCAGAGAGATAACATAGTAAAGAGAACATTTCACTGAAGTTAAGTGTGTCCTAGTGGTTGTTGAACTGTATTTTCCAGTATTTATAAAAACATACTGCATTTCAATTGATCTGACATATCTAAAATTGCACCATCGTTTATGACTACTGATTTAAATTAACACATATTGCCAAGCACTCATTTTCCAGAAGCCAGGGACTGCTGAAAATTGAATCAAATGCCAGTGGAACTTGCCTGTCTGATAAAAATTAACTCTTAAATTAAAATACTTTAACAGTGGGATGGAAATAGAGTAGTTACATGATGAGGGAACAAGAAAATAATCACAATTTTACTTCAGAAATACTAAGTTATTCTACCAATATGCACATGCTTGTTAAATTAAGTGTAAGTTGACCACCGTACATGATATTGTTGTTATAGAATAACTACTGACATGGCAATTATTTGAGATTCCTTAGCTAGTTTTGTGTTGTGTCTGAAATTTTGGTGTAGAAGAACCTAAACAAGCCTTTCCTTTGATCCTAGCTAGATTCTGATTTTCATGCCACAAATTCTGCTTAGGCAAGAGTGAAAATCCAGAGCAAAGCTTAGCTAAGATCATCAAGTTGTGCTTTCTTAGGAGTCAGAACCAAATTCTTAATGGATTTGGCCTAAAACATGAGCTACATTTAAAATCTGGCGTGATATTTTCCAACAAGTGAAAGGCCAGCCATAAAACCTGTTCCACACCTTGTTATAAAAGGTGGCCTTCGTTCTACATAGTTAATAAAAAGTCACAACACCAATCCTCCCTAAAGTATCATTCTTCCTGTGCAGATGTTTGTAAAGTAGACATCCAATCAGAGGGATGTTATTAATTCTGGTGCAATACACCTGCGTGGTGCATTTTGTAGAGGAAAAGGACATGGGTACTTCGTACTTCACACATATCTAAGAAACTTGACACATTCTGTTTTGAAATAAATTTAGATTAGATTCTTCCATTTGAATATAAATAGGAACTGAGTGGACTAATGGTTATTTAAATAACTTTTATTCTCTTTGAGGAATCTTATTATGCAAATAAAATGTCCTCTCTTTCCACTATCAGCGTAACAAAGCAAGATCTTCAGAAATTTGCACACCTCTTCCACTCTAGCAAATTCATCTTCCGTTTCCCCCAGCCTTGCTTCCTAAACCCCACACCAACGCCTTATCATCTACTTGTCATTACCTTGTTTGTCTCTTTTGTAGGTGACTGAATAGTCTTTTCCTCAAAGTTTCGTCTATTAAACATAGTCTCTTCTATTTGGGAGGATTGTTTTCTCTTGCCTTTCACACCGAGGGACTCCTTGGCTCCAATCTTCCCCTGCCATTAACTACTATTTACTCCTCTCTTTTCTTGCTACCACTTAAAGTCCGCAAAAGAGAATCACAAAACTAAACACCTTCAGCTTCTTCTTATCAATGAACCAAAACAATTCAAAGTGGTCCACTGAAGTTTCTTTGCATAACAGTATCCATGCATCTTCGCTAATTTAGGAAGCTAAGCACACAGCATTAAGAGCTTTTATTATCCAAATCCATCAGGCAAACAGTGATCTTAGGACCACACTCCAAGACAACTCTATTTTGCATTGCGACCTTTGTAGACCAGGAGGAAAGGAATATTAAAAGCTTGTTTTCACTGCAGAACTAAGAAACCCCACTGAAGAGTTACTTTAAAAAGCATTTTTGTCAGAATGGACTTTTTTAATAAGATCATGTTGATTTCCCTTACATTTTGAAAAAGGAAAATACCTTTAAAATTGTTAAAACATTAAGAATGTAGGTAAAAATGTTTTAATGCCATGATTTCAAATCATCTGATTAACTGCATAATTCCATTAGAAATACAACATCAGTGACTTCATAGTCTGATTTGGAGGAGAGTGGGGACCTTTCATTCCTTACCCTCCCCTTCCCCAAATTCTTTTTAACCATCAGCTCTCCAGTCAACTCCTTGCTTCTTTTTAACCTAGCTCCCAGGCACATCCCAAATCCCCCTGCTCCGGAAGTAGGACTCCACTAAACCTGTGCTAACTGGTCCATTGCAGACAGAAGTTCCTTTAGGATAAGATATCAAACTGAAGGAGTGCTCCCATTCACCGCTGCTTTCTCACTATCCTTCCCTTGTTTTCTCAGGTTACTAAAGTGGCCCTCAGCCCATACCAGGCTGAGGCTGCAGTAGAGGTCATGGCAGGTATCATGGATGTTCTACCAACATATTTGAGTGACTGCATTACTAGCATAGTCAAAATGTCTATTGGTTTCCATTCAGGATGCTCGCTGCTAGGATAAAAGTATCTATACACAATCTGCAGCTGAGTATTTTCTTACACATGTGATGAAAGTAGCAAAAGCAACAGAATTAACACTAGACAACAGAGAAAGGAAGCTCATGGATCCATGAAAGTTAGGAAGAAATTAGTCAAACTGCATCAGACACCACACTTCTGCACCACCCTTTAACAAATGCATTTCTACTGAAAGTAGCATAAGCCATTTGCATATTACCTTATTCACAACTGAAACCACCAAAAAAGAATGCTCCCAAACTGCAAGGTTCACAGACCTGCTTGGTTATATTTTGAGACGTTACTTCAGAAAAGGAGTTCCAAGGTTGAAATCAGAGACAGTCTTGAGAAATTATTTTATTTAAACACTAGGTTGTCATTAATTCATAAGAAACAAGTTGTATTAGTCTATCTATAGACCTATATGCACAGAAATGCCATTTAATATTTTGTCAAAACAACAAAGGATAAGCTTGAGCTAGTTTCTGTTAACTACAGTAGGAAATGGTATAAACATTGAACATATTTATTTTTTTAAGTTATTTGATCACTTCTCCATAAGAAAAATTTTTCTCCTCTTTTGTACACGCACCAGCTTCCTGCTGGTTTACAATTTTAAAGCCACAACACAAAACAGAATTTATCAGAATTTGCAAATGAGGAGAAATTTCATTACAATAGCAATTACTAGTAAACTTTGAACTAAAACAGTTCATTAAGTATGGGCAGAGGAGTCAGATCTTTAGAATGGAAATTAAAAGCTGCTTTAAAATGCCACAAGGATGTTGCTTTAATGAGACTCAAGCATATGTGCCTGAAAGGTTGCTTTAATTCTGTTAAGACTTGCATGACTTGCTCTGCTAAGCAAAATGTTCTTCACAGATTCATCCCAAACTGTCAATTCTTAAGACCTCTCAACTCCTATATTCCAGGAATAAGTTCACTGGCCTAAAACCCCAACAACAACAAAACAAAAAATAAACAACAAGCTTGGAAAAGAATAAAATATGTTGAAGGATCAAAAAATGGAGACTAAATATGGAGTGAGAATCTTTATATTCACATGCTAGAAAAAATCTAAAACGTGGAGTAACTGAACACAGATCTTCTAGTATAAATTAACTGGCAAAGAAGTTTAAACAGTAAATGCTACAAAATTATCCTTAAGAAGTGTTTCCATAGAGTACTGAGAAATTCAGAAGGTTTGGTTGTTTTTTTTTTTTTCTTTTTTTATTAGTTATGTTTGCATGAGGACAGAGTTTATCTTAAAAAACATGGAGTATATTTGTAGTTGGGAACAGCCTTATAACAGGGTGATTGCCTTATTTGCAGAGTATCTGGATCACTCTGCAACACAACAAAGACCTTATCCCACAGCCCCATACACAATGCCAGAATTTCTAACGGGTGACGTTTTTATACATGTGATCGTGTGATGACCCAAACTAAGAAACTGAGGACAGTGAAAAAGAAGCCAAAACCCAAACGACGGGTTTTATGCAGGTATGCAAGATTATTTTGCAGCCCTTCCTCAGTCCAGCTAAACATCTGTGTCTCAGGGCAGGAGGCTGCCTATGCTAATGTAATGGCACTGCTGCTGAATGCCTAGCTGTTGACTCAGAGTGAAAAGTACAAACTTTTCTGAAAGCTGTATACACTACCACTCTCTTTTGGTTGCAGATATGTCACACAAATAGGTTAAAGGAGGGTCATCTCCTTCTGCTTGTCTTACTGAATGCTATCACCTCTTCCAATCTGCCATTTAAACTGCTTGTGTGAGCTATCACTAGTCCATTTAAAGCAAAATGCACTAGTTAGCTTACAGTCTTAACAGTAGGGCTCATTCTGACTGAAAAAGGAATCTCTTACAAATTCAAATTAGATGGGGTAAAAATACAAAGGGGTAGAAATCTCCAGAGAAATGGCAGTGAGTTGCTGGAGCTGTGCTGCAAATTTCTTTAGTCAGCATCACTGCATTAAGAAGACTCCTCTTCTATGTACATTGATATGTATACATCTCTAATTATACCGTTGAGGAGGGTACAGTTAGACAAGACAAACAAAACCGGTTCTGAAGCGCTCTGCCTTTACATTCTAACCCATCTGTCCCTCTCTTTTCCTCACTTTTGCCCCATTTCTGTGATCTGTTCCCTAAAGAGCTGATGGCAAAAGGCTTTTTATTCTTCTGTTTTATTTGAGCTGTTTTCCTGCTTGTTCACTCAGAGGAATCAGCTCCCCAGGTTACAGCAATGATAATATATTAAACAGTGCCAGGAAACACTCCAAGGCACTGGAACTGGATTGTTTATGCTGTCTACAGTAAATTGTTATAATGACCCTGGTATGTTTTTTCACCCAGGTTAACTACTTCTCTTCCAACGGTTTGTAGGAACAGCTGCAAAATCATCATGGACCACAAACCATTGCCATAGTCAGCTTGTATATGGACACCAAGCACTTGGAATGTCAAGAGTGTGATGGATAGGGAGGGTGCTGTTCCTTGCCAGCTTGCCTCAGTGTTTGAGTATGGTCCTGGCCAAACATCATCTACCAGAAAACATGGAGTCTGAGGGACAAAGGTGCCTGAGCTTGGTGCAAGAGGAGGGAAGGAGTGAGCAGATAAGAATGAGCAACAAGAAAACTTATTGAAGAGGAAACAAACCTGTTTCTCTCAGCAGCAGTAAGCTGTTACACAGGCTTATCCTGTCTCATATAACTCTATCCCTGTAGATATACAGTTTTGCTTCTCAGCTGATATCAGTGCCAGTTGCAGCAGACTGCAACAAATACACTGGTCAGCTCCATACCTAGTATACAGAGGCAGTTACCGCACGAAGGTGGAAAAGCTGGTTTTCTTTCCTTCGTTCCAAGGCTGTGGCATTGTGTTGTCACAAAGTGACCAGTGGTTTGTCATTAGGGACACATAAACCATGTAAACTGTTGTAAAATGCTATCTAAATGGCCATAAAAAGTGTTGAAAGTTTGAAGAATCTAGGAATTTTGGATCCACCAATTTGCCTTGAAGCAGTGAATAGGTAACTTGGATGTATTGGAGTATTCATTAGGAGGACCAGGCCATATGTCCGCTATTTCAGCTTTTAATTGACCCAAAAAAAACCTGAAAACAAAACCTGAGAAAGGAATTTGCCACAGTAGCTGTCATTAATCAGCCATTCAGCCTACTCAGTGCATTAATGGAGTTGAATGGCTTAAACTTATAACTGGAGGAATTGAAAGGCAAGAATCTCAAAGCCATTATTTCATTCATTCCCTCACTTATAATAAGAATTAGAGGTAAAATGCAAGGGAAACTGCTGTTAATTGGATCAAGGACAAAAGGGCTTTTTTTTTTTTCTCATAGTTTTTGCTTTTAACTTCTATTACCTCACTGATACAGTATGTAGACTCCTTGCTCTCTCCTCAAAAAGGTTTCAGCATATCTGATGGCGAAGGGACTTAAAGTGGAAGAATCTTAAACAAGAGTGTTGTCGGATACAGTGTTTTATGCTTATCTTTGGCTGGTAGAGGATGCAAGGAAAGATTGTGTCTGGTCTTTCTGTTATATATTTATCTTTGTTATCCTTCTCTGGGTGAATCTTGATCCCACAGATTATAACCATACTGCCAAATAAATAAATAACTTTCAGAGACTAACCCCTTGCTCTGTTGCTAAGTGGCATCAATTGACACATATCCCACTGCTTAGGACCCCAGTAGAACAGATTCTTCTTGGAATGTTGGCAAGATCTATCTTGTTTTGTGCTAGCGGGATGCAGCCTAGCAGATGTACAGTGTGGTAAAGTGCCTGAACTCACTTCCTGGCCCTCTTATTAGAGCAGATGCAGTCAGAGCAAACATGACAGAACATCTGGAGAGAAAAGATGGGGTCAAAGAAACTTAACACGATGACAACTTTTTATGTCAGTTTCTCAGCTAATAGCTCAAGGAAGTATGTTCCAAAGTTGCATTCTCTTGCCTAGGTTTAGGATTAGGATTAGCTCAGGACATCCTGACAGGGAAATTACCTCACAAGGACCTTGGCTTGAGCATCTGGTTCTAGAATGGAAATTAAAAAAAAAAAATCCAGCTAAATAAATAGCAAGCATTTAAACTAGGATGTTTGCATCAGTTATACAATAAAACAACAAAACCAGGCATTTCGAAATGACTGTTAGTTGAATTACTTCCTTCTAAGTGCTCTACACTCCATACACTCTCCTGATAAATCTGTAGATAAAATCTTGTATAAAGCTGCCCTTTACTTGACTGTTTTATTCAATAACCTGTCTTTGATTGTTCTTTAATTGTTCACATTTCCCTCCTCCTCCTTTCTTACTTGAGGTGCAGTGGTTGTTCAGTTGAAGACAAAAAAGATAAAGCCAATCATCCATTAATAGGTTATAACCTTATGAAGTTATTTTTTGTCCCATCATGAACTGTGCCACCAAAGCTTAAATGCCTTATGTCATCCCCAGAAGTCATGAGGAGGAAGGAGAAGCCAAGAGTTGATACCCACCAAGGATATAAAGGTGCTCTAAACCTGTCATAACCAACTGCTCAAAATAAAGATCCATCTGCTTTGGATCAGTAATGTGGTGAGAAACAGCTGGATGATCTCTATGGATCTGTCCCCAGATATCTATAACGGTCCCATTTCCTCTTTACACTGTCATACTGCCTAGTTCAGCTGGCACACTTCCCACCTGTCCTGGACATCTTTGAAATGCTGTCAGTATTATTCCCCTCTGCAGTCATTATTGTCTTTTCCTCGTACTTTCACCACTCTTGTTCTTTATTTTCATTTCAATTTTCCTGGGGTAGGTCTCAGTTCTTCCTCTTCTCCCCATATTATTGTATGTCAATCCCCATGTAGTAGCAATCAAACATCCATTTACATTTATCCACTGGGAAAACCTATGTTTTCTACCACTTCTATTGCTTCTGCCTGTGTCTTTTTCAAGGGTAACTAGTATAGTTATCAAAGTCTGCATTATATCCAGCTATGCCAAATCAGTGCAAGTGGTGCCTCAAACTTAAATTAAGTTTGATTGGATTAAATCTAACGAGCTAAGTGTTTTTTCACAGATCTCCATGAACTCCAGTAAGAAGAATATATCATACTGTTGTTTGAGAGGGGACTCATCCAAACAGGAGGTAATAGGGATAAAGTACTTTGGTAAGAAAATTTAACAGAGAATTAATAAAGGGCGCTTAAAAATACAGGAAAAAAAGAAAAACAGCCTTAGGTCTTTCTGACCTACCATGAGGAACTCCAAACCCAAATTTGACTAGCTTTCATACACCCCTTATAAGCTCTGAGCTGTTATCGCAGGCAGCCACAGAACTAACTGGCCTTTTGTTGTTCTGCTTGTATCCCCAGTTGTGCCTCTGGTTTGCTCTTCTGCAGCCTCAATACTCTTCCAGTGAGGCACTCCAAGAAAAGGGAGGCAATATGAACAGCAGAATCAAGGAGAATCTATTCCTTCAAAACCATTTTGTATTTTGCTACTTGATTTTCTCTTATATGAGATGAGAATCTTCACACACCAGTTTCAGCCATGCTTCTGCTGGTAGCAGTAGGCAGCAGTGAAGCATGTGGCAGATGTAGTCAGGAGCCTCTGACAGAGGCATGACTTTTGTAATTGCTGTTAATGCATTAGTATGGAGATTCCATGCTGAAGTTTAGGGTGGACTGTAGAAATACATACCGAAATCCCCATAAGAATCCATAGCCCAAATGCCATATTTTTCAGTAATCACATTATTTAGTTTCTAGTAAACTGCGAAATAAATCCTCCCTCCCGGAGTCATTAGCCACCAAAGCAAGCTTGAGCCCCTCACATGTCAAAGAAGGTTAGTGTGAAAAGCAGGTAGGGAATACATCAATATTGTGAAAACAAGACACTCACGGCACTGAGAATTTATTTTCCAAACAATTCATTTACTTTCAGAACAATTTCCAAGCTAATCTGTTTGCAGTACTTTGAAAATATATCAGTGGTCTCATTCACCTTTCAGAACTTCATATGCTCAGAACCATTCTGCCATTCACAACTATCTATTCCAAAGGATGCATTTTACTTACAACACAGTCCACACAGATTCAGTGTATCTTTGAACATTTGCCCCTAAAATGAATCAACTGAAAGTAATGAATGCTTTGCACTGTGGCCATAGGAAGAAAGATTGGCATTGCCTAAGACTAAGAAATCTTATGCATTTCTTTAGCTAACCTTATCCTGGTAAAATTCATGCTGAATCTTTGTCAAATCCAACCTTTATAAATATTTTTATATTGAGACAGCTAGGATGCTACTATTAAATTCAGGCAAGGTGTTTAGTTACAAGTAGTATTAACATTTTAATACTTGCAATATCAAGCATTTTTAATGCTGCAGAGCTATTAAAAAAAATGCAACAAGAGTTGCTTAAAATTGTTTTATAAAGCTAACCTGCTCTAGCATCACGAGCAAAGTCTGCATTACATTTACATTTAAAATTGTTTATATATGATTGTGTTCCATTATCTCTAAATGAGGTGAGTTCCTCTAGGGTCATGATCTGTTTCTTGTTATTAGTTGGCATGTTCCACTGTGTATACAAGATAAAGTGTATTTGATACTCCACCTTTTTGTTTAAATTTACTGAGGTTGAAACTGAAAAGTGATTTTTCTTCCACTCCAAGGGCTATCATATCAAATACTTCAAGAAATTTTAGTAAGATTCTTTATTTTTCTTTACATAGTATGCACATCTCAAGAAATATAGATTTTGGATGCCACATATGAGAGTCCTGCTGATTCAGCATTTAATATTCAGAAGTGCCTGCAAGATATAGGCTCACAGGACAGATGTACAAAAAAGTTTTGGTTTTTTTTCCTACTGCAAAGCATCATCGTCTCTGCTTTATCATACTTTTATCCTCACTGTAGAAGCAAATGCCTTTACATAAGGGAATATGTTGGGTGGAAACCAGTCTTTACACACCTTGTCACTCCAGGTGTGCATCCCATCTTCTTCCACTGTGCTGGCCAAATGATTAAATAAGTCTTTGGAAGCTGGATAAAAGGCTTGTCTGGTTGAAAACTAACCCAAAGTCAGATTGGGAAGCTATCAAACTGTCCACGATGTTGCACAGTTGCTGGCATAGGAGGGTGATGGTATGTGGCCAGTGTTAAGGGATAGGCAGTGTGCTCTTTATCATAGCTGCAGTGGGGACATGTTAACAGAAAATGATTGTAACATTACACCCTATGGTCAACTGTTTGGAGGCAGCAGAGCTGTTAATCTTTCAACATTAAAATATGACAGCTGTAATACAAGAAGGAATTTAAGGCCTCATTAAGCATGTAATTGTTATAATGCAGCTAGTGGCTGCTCTAATACTTTGGTTTTCTGATGAAATATGAACAATTACTATCTGCAAGATTGCAGCAGTACCTACAACTGACCAAACTAGACAGTAATTTGAGCTCATAGCATGATGCCCAAAGTGTATGTTCAAAACCATTTTGAAGGTAGCCCTGATAAATGGGACTACAGCATTCCCCTCTAATCATTCCTTCTAATCATACAAGGACTATGCCCCAGAAAGACTGCACCCCCTCTATTCCACATGTCTTGCTGCTCAGCAAAATCCACAGCTCTAATGTTTGCCTAGGGTGCCTGTACAACAAAAAGTAATTTTCCAGAGGAAACAAACAATCTAAATTATCATATTGACCAGAAATGAATACTTGGATGAAAGGAAAATCTTGTATTCTGCAACTCTTATTAAGTTAAACAATGGCTTGTGTTTGGGATTTTGCGTTGTGAAGCCTTTCCATGACCTCTTTACACATCTATTCAGCAGTTTAGAAAGCATTTATGTTACCTTCTCCAATTCTCCTGAAAGCCTAATTTTCACTAGGTATGTGAAGAAATACACATGAAGTTTTCTTTTGTGCTTTCTTTCAGCTCTTATTTCTCACAGGAAGGTCTGATCATGGCATTTTCAGAGAGCCAGGATTGAGGTTTTCTCACTTACTGAGCATATTCCACTTAGTAAAAATTGCCCCACTGGAGTAGGCACTCTTAAATAGATTATCCTGCTGCTGGTTGAGTTTCCCTATCACTAGGTTCCAGAGTCATTCTCAGTGTGCCTTTGGCCCTTTGCATATGTAACACTGCCAAGTAAATAAAAACAGTTTCAGCAGAAGAGTTAAAGAAACCCTGTTTCTTCCCTACCTATCAACAGTCAAAAACATGATTGTTTAAAATTTTGTCTAAAAACTGATGTCTAAAATTTGTTTATTCATAAATTTTAGAGGTACAGTCTTTGCAGATCGACTCATGCACAGGCTGTGAGGAATAGCACCTCATAAAGCTCAGGTAAATACTCCAGTGAGCCAGTTATTGAGTAAAGAAGAGAATGAAGACCAGGTATTTTTTCACAGGCTGGTTTCTGTACTAAACATAATGTAGAATATGAGCAGATAGCAAATGCGATCTACCCATCAAAGACAGCTGTGCGACCTATACTCTGGATATGCCCTGGGACACAAGGATAGGCCAGATGCCTAGCATTCCCTAGAAAAGGGCATTCCAGCAAGCTCAGAATGGCAGATATATAATAGGCATCTGGAGAGTGAGGTAAATTCTGAGGTATGGAAATTGAGAATTTTGAACCTGAAATTGTTGAAAAAAAAGCACTGAATCTTCTTGTGGATCTAGGTTTTTGCATCATATTGTAATTATCCTACTAGGTACTAGGGTTTTTTTTGCATTCCAGTTGGAGTGGCTTTCATTTTAGAGGTGCAACTCTCCACATTTTGTACTCTTCAGTTCAGCATTTCACTGGAGGTTTTCTTTCTGCTTCCATCTCACATCTATCCAGAAGCATCTTTTAGAGGAACTCCAGAGAAACGGATATCTGTTGAATTTTAAACCTTAGTTCCCTTTGGCAAATTTCTGCCTCACTTCCTTGGGAGACACAATATCCTCATGGATGAACTCACTGTTCACAAAACGCACTTTAATAAATTATGTGGCCTGATGACCTAATGGCTTATTTTGGAGGCAGAGTAGACTTAACAAGGCCTATAAATGATGGACTTAAAATAAGCAATTGGGTCAGGATGTATAGAAAAGCTATTGCATAGAGCTGAACATTCAGAACACTTAAGAACTGGGTAGTTACCCTCTAATATACCAGCTCTGTGGCTTTTCCTACTGCCAGAAGCATCAGTTGTCGCTAGAGGAGGGAGAGCTTCATCTCAGATCGCAGTTCTGCTGTCACTTATATCTATTTTACACAGTTCAATTTCAGGATAAGTGGAGATGGTGTAAATTCCAAAACCCAACATTTACTGAATTTACTGCAAAAAATACCGTGAAAATTCTATGTTATTTAGTTATAAGGCAGTTAATCATTCCCACCACATAAAAACTTACAGACTTTGTTCTGGTTTGGTTTATTTTCCCAAAATAAAGTAAGTGAGGGTGAAAAAGACATTGCTCTTTTGTCCAACATACCCCTTCACAACTAAGTGGTCATAATTTTTGGGGCACCTTGCTTCCCCTTAAATGAAGCTGAAACATAAATTTATGTACCCTTCTTTACACACAATTTCACACACAAAAACACCCATCCCAAAGACTATCCTGTATATCAAACTCTAATAACCCCTATTTTACAATTGAACTAAAATATAAAGAGATTAAACATGGGAATATCATGCTTCAAGTTTAGGAATGTAAATGAAAGGAACATCTCTAAATTAGAAGTTGTCGGTCCGGTCCAAGCTGCTTGAATCAGTGAGCAGGCAATTCCAGAGTGCAACTGAATTAACCTATTTTTGGGTACTTTAGGAGAAATGAAACCAATGTTAAGAGCAAAAGACACAGTAAAAATTAGTTCAGAACCAGAGCTCTTTGCTCTCCATCTGGAAAATTAGACTGTCTCTCATGCTATTCCACGCTGGATTCAGGAAACAGGTGGAGATTAATGGAGATAGATAGTCTAAAAAAATACCTAGCCAGAGCAAATCCAAATTATGGGGAAGGTGACCTTTCCCTCTCTTAGCTACTTTGCATTTCTACTTACCTTTGTAGATACAATGAAAGGGCTAACATTGTTCTTACTTTTTTATTTATCAATTTAATGAAAGTTAAAATCACCTACTAGTCCCCACCACATATTTGCATTTTCCTAACTGAGGCCCCAGTTAAATTGGCCCTGCTTCTAAGAGGATAAAACAATAATTTCAAAGCAAGATGCCAACATATATATATACACAGCTAGTGCAAGTAAATCTCACAAATCTTACGCAGAGACACATTTCCAGTGTTCTATGTTGTCATGAAAGAAAGCGTAAGTAAAGGCTATGGAAATGGCACAAAGAATTGTTGAAAAAGTATTCACAAAATATTTTTCCATCAAGAAGCACACAACTATTTATAAAGAAATAAAAATTGAACTGCCATATTAGTTTACTTGGCTAGTTTTGGCAGTTGAATTATGAGAATAGCACTTCACACAGATGTTCAGCAGAGGTTTCCAGATGCTAGCAGAAATGATGTCAGAGCATTGCATAATTCCCTATGTTTGTAAATTGTTGAAATAAACAGTCACATCTTTAGGTCAGTTATTAGGATCTAAATTCCTTCCAAAACTTCTGTGTTACGAACTGAACAGCACTCTGTGTATCTTACAGCTCATCTCAACAATCTCATAAGCATGCGGGCGGTGGACATCTGTTTTATTGAGAACTGCTTGTCTTAACAGTGTGTATAGTTGGAGACTATACAAGAAGCAAATTAACCCCTTACTTTCATCTATCCGTGATACACCAAAGTTATCTTCTGAAAGCCTGATTCTGACATTCGCACATCAGTCAAAGGCTAAACTTACGGTTCTGTTTCTGAACAGTTTCATGATTCAGAACCTGCTTCATAAGATAATTTCCTAAGAATAGGTGGGACATTTAACTGTGGCATGTTCTCCCACAGCCTCTATCTTCTTTAAATTTCAAAGCCAGAAAGCCAAATTATAGTGTGTGGAAAGCATCTCCTACACCTTATTTCTCCACAGACCTAGACAACACCATTAAACGTGAACATGTGAGACTTGGAGAGTTCATTTGCCTCTGAATCTGTTACAAAACATTTGCCATATTTTATAATTTAGGAAGGAAATATGAATTACAGAGGAAATGTATTGACTGGAATGAGGAACTGATAGCACATGCATTTGATGATTGGTTTCGATAGCTAAAACTGACAAAACTGCTCTCACCAGGTGGTTCAGTCACATTGCTGTGAGTCTGAGAATAAGGAATCAGAAGACAATACCATTCACCCCAGCCAGAATTTTCATGCTGTGAAAGGAACTCATCTATTTCAGATTATTTGAAAGTCAATGGGAAGTTGCTGACTCTACAGGCAAAGCACTTAGATCTTTTAAGAAGTGCAAAGACATTTTGGTTTACTGACCCTCCCTAATCTCCCCACATGGAAATTTATAGAACAAAAGGGCATTGTAAAAGCAAAGATCAGGAGGCTGCATTCATTCATGTACTTATTCCATTTGTATTTATTTAAGTCATCAGCCTTCACGTAGATGCTAAGCTACATATGAGAAAGGAGTATTTCATGATGGGTTTTAAACATACATGCACTGAACTGTAAATCAGAACAGGTTATGTTGAGGAAAACAGAATGAAATATTGTTTTTCCAGGCTGGTAACAAATAGGAAAAACAAAGTAAGTGGAAAAGGGAAAAGGTGGGAAAAGTCTGTCTGATCAGCTATTCAGTAATAACAATTTAATGATAAAAAATGATAACACACATATACATATTTGTATGTATTTTATAGTAATCACTAAGCTTGACTGATTTTTTTCACTGCAGAAAGCAATAATTTCTGAGAACTGAAAAAGACAAATGAAATGTTCTTTCTATTTGCTCAATCCCTTAAATATAATACATATTCCTAGCAATTAAAGCTCACTAATTGAAGTCTAGACCAAAACTAAAAATTTAACCTGGTCTATAATACCTTGATTAAATGACACTTTGACATACTCTTCAAATATCATGTAAGACCCTAAAATGCACAGCAGACATTCTGGTACATAATTCACAACTGTCTCAAGGACTTCTCTGCCTGCCAGGTCTGGAGCAATTCTAAAAGGGATTGGTTCCTGTTAGATGCTTATCTGTAGCATATCCATGAACTGAATTCATTGCAACAAAAGGGAAGTGATAACCTATAACCATTCTTCCAGTCCATGATACTGGGGCTGAGACCTCTCCCGTGACTTGTTGTCCTCAGATCAGCTTACAGAATTAATCATTCTTCGAAGACAATGAAGGAACTTTCTCTGAGGAAGAAGCCACAAACCTTAAACAAGTTCCTCATGGGTGGATCATGGGAAACAAGATGTGAGGTTATATTTATCTCTACCTACATTACAACTATAGTTTCTTTGTTGACAAGATTTAAAAATTTTACAATACATATTGATAAGTATGGGTCAAATGTTAGATGATAAAAGAAACCTGGAGAAGGGAGAGGAAAGACTTGCTAAAACTGAAGGTTGTTAATATCCTTTTTTGATGAGGATTTCAAGCTATTTTATTTTTACTTCATGAAGTTCTTGATTTTCTGCTCCTTCACAAAACAGCAGCACAAGTCTTCAAGGGCAAAATTAGTTTTAAATTGAGGCTTCACAGTGTATGCAAAGTCTTCTCTGATTTAATGAAATTCCAAATTATTTTGAAATTAAAATGAGATTTCACCACATATATCACATCTTCTCTGAATTAATTAAATCACTTATTTTTTGCTGGAGGTTTTCAAAGGTATGGATCTGAATTGTAGCTTATTTTAAATTTGAATTTCAGCATAAGTATTTTTCATCCATGTAAGAAAAAGAAAATACTTTCATTATCCCCACATAGTAATGGAAAAGGGCAGCCAAGTATTTCCTCACTTGAGTCAAATGTCTTACTGCACAGAATGCCCATTTCCATCCCTGTTTATCTATGGAAGATATTGTACCATTTTTATTTGCACCTGCACCTTAATAAATCAGTTCCATTGACTTAACTATTGCAGAGCCAGATAATTATTGGAGATGACCAAAGAAGTGAATAATGAAGTCAGAAGTTTTCTCAGAGACAGGCAACTGCAGTTCTGTTGTAAAGGTCTCTGTAATTACCCATACAAGAGACTGCAATAAATCGGGCAGATCACCTCACATAAGGTAGAGATGCCTGAAAAATGAGGTAGGGAAACTTTTGGTTGCAGATCCCAGGGGTCATGCCTTCTAAAAGGTCTATAAAGGGGGTCCTACTTAGTTTATTAGTCTATTGAGGAGAAGGAAAAAAGAATGGTCCTGTTACAAAACTCAGGGCCTTTTTCCTTTTTCTGAATTTACCTATTAACGCCTATTAAATCCTATTTTTTCAGTATTGTTTTCAATGTGCTAAAATATATATATAAATGGCTCCATAATTTCTGACATAAATATTTGGCCTGAAATTTCCTGCTTTACCTAAATAACATTAACTAACATACTCCTATAACACGCCTCTGCTACTGGGTGCAAGTATTTATACTATAGATGAGCTAATGCCCTTTTCTATCCCTATACAAAGAGGTTCACTGACTTCCAAATATTTCATATTTCCTGTGAAAACATACTCCTGAGCTATGTTATAGTTTGTTTACATTATGTGGCATATTGCCATGAGGACATTCTAATTCCTCCTGTGCCTAAGAAACTATGAATGTGTTTCAACCACTCTGGTAGCAATATTGTTTAGGAGAGAAAGCATAGAAGTTCTACATAATTACCCAGGACTTAACAATTCATCTGTTAGTCTTTCTCCATCTTCAAAAACTTCTTGTGTGACATCAGATGATCATTTATGCACATATCCTCACTGATGTTTTGGGCTCCTAATTTCCCGTGTCTGGAACTGAGAAGCCACATCCAATAAAGAGACTAGGCACTAGATCTCACAGCCAAATATATGTTGCTAAGGAAAAGGTTAGTCTCTTGGTCCGGGTTTCATGATAAACTTTGTTCTAAAATAACCAGTTGAAACCACCAGAGTAGATGTGCATCAGAAATCTATTTCTTCCAGACATAGAGTCATGCCTGAAATAGTATAAACATCACCATGGAAGTGGATTTCACAGCCTTGAAACGCTTCCTTTTGTTTAGATTTTGTATTCCTCTTTTTAAGCATGAGGGACAAGGTGACTTCTTTTTTTTCTTTTTTTTTTCTTTCTTTTTTTTTCTTTTCCTGAAATAGTGGCATATTTTAATTTGAAAGTTTGGTACCTGAGATATTCACCAGGAAGAAAGAGAGGTTGATTTCTTCTATCTTGGAGAGTACTGATCTACAGAATAATTTGGTGAAGGATCCCCTTTTTCCCATACACTTGGCATGACTGACAACCCAAGAGTACCAGATTCTTGGGTGTGTGAGGAAAGCAAGCATATCAGATGTTAACACAGGTAGGGTAAGTTTCATCCAACTTAAGACATCTATGGTATAGACACCTACAGCAGAGCTTGGCACCTTAGATATCTTCAAAGACAAGAAGATAAACACACAGGTGTGATGGAACTGGCCTGCTTTAGGCAGCACTGTAGGTATCTGCAATAGGTCACATGCATTCCCTCCCATGTTGTCCTCCTCTGTAGGCAAAGAGGAACGCTAGCCACCAAAATAAGGTCTCTAATTATATGATCCCTAGGAGCTCTTAAGAATACCAAGTGGATGTGTGGTGTAGGCTGCTAATGATACTGCCAAGAGTTTAAATTGTACTGGAAATACTTTATTGGTGGTATTTCATTAGTTTTCTACATCCAGTGCATTCTAATGGTGAACAAATTTTTAAAAGCAGTCTCCAAGAAGGAAGAAACATAACCTGTGGTGAAACATAACTTAGTACGAAACTGTAGGTGCAAGCAATATAATAAATTAGAAACATCTTTCAAAATGTTTACAAAAGGCTTCTGTTCATCATTCACCTCTGATAAATAGACCTTTACTAAAACTGACATAGTTAAGTTAATTTTTTCATTTATGAGTTGATTGGGCTGAGCTGATGAGCCTCAGGTCCAGCAGAATAACTACAAGTAACATAAATCAGACAGTTTTATATATTTGAGCTAGAGCAGAATAATTCACATATTTTTTAAATACATGAAATATATTTATATATGTAAGTACGTGATATTACATGTTGGTAAGTTCATTGGAATTTCTTACTTTTCTTTGGGTAAAGGAATTTGAATAAATACTCATACAAAAAATGCTTTAAAGAGCTTTTAGTCCGGGCTAACGTAAACACCTGTAGAGAGTAATGCAAGTGGCATGATTTAAAATAAGGCATAAACCTGACATGTTATATAGAGCATAATTCTAAAACAGTGTTAAACTAGCTACAGGGAATACTTTATTTATATTTTTATCCATGGAAAACATGGTGACTAAAAGCAAAATTTCGAGAGAATTTGATTGACTGATTAGCTTCCTATGGTGAAATTTTGAAATTTCTTTCTGATTAATTTTGCTTAAGAATAAACCTATATATTATATAAACCTATATATTCTGTAGTATTCCCACAGAACTGATACAATTCAAAATCCTTTCATTCTCCAAGAATTTGTAAAGCTTTTCATATTAATCCCCCAAATAAAGGAAAACAGAGAAAGAACAAACCTGCCCAAGCAGGTTGTGTGGTTGTGACAGGATCTCCAGGAAACTTTCAAGGGACATTGCTTTACTTGTTGATTTTGTGTTTCACATATTTAGGTAATTGGGCATCACTACCAAACTCCAAAGTAAATATTTACTTTAGATCAGATACTCTTTTTTTTCTCTTTGACGTTATATCAAAATTTGCCTTTTACTAACTGTGTGTTATTTTTGACACCTTTTAACCTACTGTAGACTATTACATGTAAAGGCAAGATTCTTTTATTCATAGGAAAAATAGCTTCCTTTTGAAAAGTACTTGTGGAAACACATGTAAGATAACTATTGTCTACATTAATAACTTTTCAGAGAAATGTTGACTCAGTATTATTTATCTGTCATAATAACCTAGGTAGTTCTGGCTTGCGTGTCTAGACAGTATATTTAAAATTGAACGCATCTGCTTACAGTTCTTTCTTCACCCTGTTGAAGTGACATTTTCACATGCGCTGTTGTTTTCATTTGATGTGATGTTAGATGTTGATGTGCTTGCCCAGCCATGTCTTAATTACTTTAAACGACAAGCTATGTTTTGAGTCTTAGTAAAATCTGACCTTGGAATGCAGCTGGGTGTTCTACCAACTGGAAATGTGGGAAATCATGGAACAATATTGCAGAGCTGAAGGAGCGTGGGTGTTCAATATGAAAGCAGATGTTTCCTTTTGGTGGTCCAATTTTCCACATGAGAAATTGAAGTCCTCCCAACAAAATAACTCCCCACACACCTCTCACTTCACGGCACCTCACAAAATCTCAAAAAGAAAACTACAAAAAGTTAAAAAAACAAGAGGAAGGTATTACCACATGCCACCAGAGGCCAGAGAATTAGAAAACAAATTGTGTCCCATTAGACTGCCTTCTACCCAGGCTTTGAAATACATTATAGAACCTTTTCAACAATAGTTCAAGAAAGGAAACAAATCAGGCAGGCACTGAGATTTAGTTATGAGTACAAAACAGTTAACAACTACTACAAGCAGCATTTTTGGTACTGCTAAGGGGTGAACAGTTTGAAGGAATAGGCTTAGTGACAGAATGACAAACTATTATTTAGCAAACTCTTTCTTCATTTTGCTACATCTGCTTTCTTCCCATGCTGATTTTCCTGAATTCCATTGCTATCATGATCTTAGGTACTCATAAAAATTGCCAAGATGAAGTCTAGTAAGCAATAAAGGATGAGGAGGCATAATTTCATACCATCCTTTACTAATGTGCAATACTGGAAAATAAAAATAAACGTGAGATCTTTGTTAAGTTTTCTGAGTAACCCTAGACATAGTGAAAAATGTGTCCTATAGTAACAAAAGTAACATGAGACTTCACAGACAATAATCATTATTTTCTTAATGGCATTATTTTAAGAAATATTACCCAGTAAGAATATTTTTCAGTAATAATACTGAAGAAAAACAATACCAAGATGGTCCCACAACCACACATGTCTTTCTAGTAATGTCAAGTACCATTGAAGAGACTGCACAATCAAAACCAAGAAACTATAAGAATAAAGAAAGCCTCCTTCATACCAGGAGCACATGCAACAGGTCTATTCCTCTTTATATTCATAGAGTTCTAATGCATATCTCAGTTTTAGGTTATCTTTTCATGATTTCACAAAGGAAAATGCAAGGTTCTGCAGCTGGTGAGAAATAATAACAGGAATAACCCATGCACAAATACAGGCGGGGGGCTGACTGGCTAGAAATCCTCTCAGCAGAGAAGGACCAGAGGTCCCAGTGGGCAAGTAGTTGAACATGAGCCAGTGATACACCCTTGCCGGAAAGAAGGGAGACAG
Source organism: Myiopsitta monachus (assembly GCA_017639245.1). Lineage (NCBI taxonomy): Eukaryota > Metazoa > Chordata > Aves > Psittaciformes > Psittacidae > Myiopsitta > Myiopsitta monachus. Next base: position 53,887,691 of record CM029919.1, read on the forward strand.
CATCTTGAGCTTCATTAGTAGGAGTGCCACCAGGTGGCTGAGGGAACTGATCCTTTCCCTCTGCTCAGCACTTACAACAGCACATCTGGAGTGCTGTATCCTGCTCAGGATTCACCAGTAGAAAAAGAAATAAGCTGATATACTGGTGAGTCCAGTAGAAGGCCACCAAGAGGGTCTGAGAACTACAGCACATGACATATGAGGAAATGCTGAGGGAACTGGGATTGTCCAGCCTTAAGAAGAGAAGATTAAGGACAGATCTTACTGCTGTCTTTTAACTATCTGATAGGAGGGCATACAGAATACAGAGCCTGACTCTTCTTAGATGTGCACAGTGATAACACAAAATGAACACAAGTTCAAACAAAGAAAATTCTTGAAAAACTATGGAAAAGCTTAATACTAAGAGCACAACCAGCTACCGCAGATTCCCCAGTGAGGCTGTGGACTCTCCACCCCTGCTTGCCTGGATGTGGCCCTCAGCAACCTGATCTAGTTGGCCTGCTTTGAGTGGGTGGTTGAACTAGGTTGCCTTTCAGAGGTTCTTTGTAATCTGAACTATTTTGTGATTTTACTCAGTTTTCAAACTTTAAAAAATTTATTCTGGATTTTTCTTGACCTCTTTCAAAGGGTCTAAGATGATATTTGAAAATCATTTTCAGACTTATCCTTTGTTTTGTTCTCTTAGCACACATAAAACCTTTCTCAAAGTTTGTTTACCTCTTCTAAGAGAGGTTAAACGAAACGATTTCAGAGGAAGCAGCTGTTCAAATGTAGATAATAGAGTAAATTTGCCCATCTTTTCATACAAAGTCCTTTCATCCTCTATAAGTAAAGGAAAATAATGTTCTTTATCATTGAATCTGATAACACTTATTGATACTACTTGAAAGGAAACAATCCAAATCAAATGTAGAATATTTCCTGCTACTGCCTACAATACATCGCATTTTGTTTTCCTTTTGTTTCTTGTGAAAGATAGCAAAGCTGCCCAGCTTAGGAGAACTTCACAATCAATTACTAAATCTTAGATTTTAACAGGTGACTAAGAAAGATTTTCAGCTTGTAGAAGAATAGAATTGGGAAGATGTAAGAGTTATTCTTCATATCACACTGTAAAGGTTTAATCATGAAATAGTCAAAAGACCACACACATGACCAATGATTACTGCCAAGAATCCTGGTTTGCAGTTAAAGCTTTATAAGTAGTAGCACAAATGCAGGAATACAGTTTGATTTCAGTCATATAGCTAAGGCACTGCTCTGAGAAGTGGGTTTGCTTTAGGTCACCTCCAGAAGATATGCCAGAAACCAATTAAGGTCTTAGAAGTTCCATGGGATCTGATGAAATCCATCCATGGGTCCCGAAGGAGCTGGCAAATGAAGTCGCTAAGCCACTGTCCATCATATTTGAAAAATCATGGCAGTCAGGTGAAGTTCCTGACAACTGGAAAAAGGGAAATATAACCCCCATTTTCAAGAAGGAGAAAATGAATGAGCTGGGGAACTACAGATCAGTCAGTCTTACCTCTGTGCATGCCAAAATCTTGGAGTGGATTCTCCTGGAAGGCATGCTGAGGCACATGAAAAACAACAAGGTGCTTGGTGACAGCCAGCATGGCTTCACTAAGGGGAAATCCTGCCTGACCAATTTGGTGGCCTTCTATGATGGGGCTACGGAACTGATGGACAAGGGTAGAGCTAGTTGATGTCATGTACCTGGACTTGTGCAAAGCATTCGACACTGTCCCACATGATATCCTTGTCTCTAAATTGGAGAGACATCAATGTGATAGGTGGACCACTCAGGTGGATAAAGAACTGGCTGGCTGGCCGCACGCAAAGAGTTGTGCTCAATGGCTCATTGTCCAGCTGGAGACCAGTAACGAGCGGCGTCCCTCAGGGATCGGTGTTGGGACCGGTCTTGTTCAACATGTTTGTCAGGGTGACATGGACAGTGGGATTGAGTGCGCCCTCAGCAAGTTTGCCGATGACACCAATCTGTGTGGTTCAGTTGATATGCTGGAGGGGAGGAATGCCATCCAGAGGGACCTTGACACGGCTTGTGAGGTGGGCTGATGCCAACCTGATGAAGTTTAACCATGCCAAGTGCAAGGTCCTACAGCTGGTTTGGAGCAATGCCAGGCACAGCTACAGGTTGGGCAGAGAAGAGACTGAGAGCAGACCTGTGGATAACGACTTGGGGGTGTTGGTCAATGAAACAATGAACATGAGCTGGCAGTGTGCGTTTGCAGCCCAGAAAGCCAACCATATCCTGGGCTGCATCAAAAGGAGTGTTATCAGCAGGTCAGAGGATGTGATCCTGCCCCTCTACTCTGCTCTTGTGAGACCTCACTTGGAGTATTGTGTGCAGTTCTGGTGTCCTCAACATAAAAAGGACATGGAACTGTTGGAACAAGTCCAGAGGAGGGCCACAAGGATGATCAGGGGACTGGAGCACCTTCCGTATGAAGACAGGCTGAGAAAGTTGGTGCTGTTCAGCCTGGAGAAGAGAAGGCTGCGTGGAGACCTCCTAGCAACCTTCTGGTATCTGAAGGGGGCCTATAGGGATGCTGGGGAGGAACTCTTCATTATTTGTCTGTGTTCTTTATTTGATCATTTTAAATATCCAAGAATTGTTTTTAGAATGTTCCTCACCGTCTCTTACTTGGTTCGTATGCAAGGATATGATTGACCTTACATTCTCTCAGGGATTAGAGAGTCACTGTGCAGTCTGCAACCTGTTCACACAGAAATACCCACAGTAGGGGCAAAATTATTAGAGGACTGCATGGGGGAAAATTCCCCAGCCAATGACAAATAGCCTCCACAAAGAGGTTTCTTCTCTGTCTCCATTTGCACAGGGCTTTACCATGAATAACAGCTTTATGAGTCTCATAACTGTTTTTCGGTAGAACAGATAAAGCTTCTTTACCATGTGGAATATTGAATCCTAATGGCAGAATAAGCTGGTTATCATACCTGAAAACATTAAAATACATTGTAAAATATATTTTTACGACTTCAGCATTTCACTGGAATGAAACACAATCATTTCAATAATGACATGTTTGTTCTAAACTAAACACTAGACAAAAGCAACGCAAGCTTTGTGTAAGATGGAGTTTTATGACAGATAATTAACATAAAGGGGTGGATAGCAAGGAGATAAATAATTTGATCAAATCACACACAAAAAAAATGGAAACATAGTCAAGGATACTGTGTGAAAACCCTACTCCAGGAAACTTATCTTTAAACCTTTAATGCTTGATACTGAAAGACAAATCCTAGGTTTTATTTGAAAATCCATAATGGCAATGTAAAAAAGAGGCATAGCAATTTAGGCATTACAAGAAACAAAACTATCTAAGCTGCAGGATCTATTTTTAGGACCTTATTCAAAGTAGCTACATATAAACTCCACAGAGCTCAGATTTTCTGTGTTAAAGCATAAAGGGCAACATTTATTCACATTCAAGGATTCTATTTCAAACTAATGCTCAAACCAGGAAGCTAGTTTTTCTGGAAATTTCAGCTTTGAAGCTCCAGTTGCTTCTTTCTTTAACTTCTTTTACATACCCCATGAGAAAGACATGCAGAAATCCTACTTTTTTTCTAGTTTTTTACAACCTAATTTTATAACAATCAAAAATGCCCATAGCTTTTTTCTCCCCCATAGCAATTGCTTCAATGTATGCAAAAGGATACTAATGTTTGAGCAAAAAATGAAAATCTACTTCTACCCATTCTGTTTTTAAAACTTATTTACATTTATTTGGCACTGCACCTTCTTGTATCAACTGTTTCCATGAGGCCAAAAGGAAGGAAGAAAAGACTTAGTTTACAAAGCTCTGCTGTTGCTGGCACTAATATTATAACCACCAAGAGTGAGTAAAGAAGGTAAATGTGAACTAATGTGAATTAAAATGACTAATGTCTGCACAAAAATTCTTAAAGCTCAAGACTGTAACTTCATTCTCACAAGAAAATGGTGTTCTGCAAATTATATAAATATCTTGACCTGTAACTGCCTTTTTTAAAAAAAATTAATGGCAGAATTCATAAAAATTCATAAAAAAATCCAGTGTGAACAACTATGAATCCTTGAACACACAAATTATCAACATGATTACTTCATAAAATTGTTTTAAAATATTTTTGATCCCAGTTTGTTGCTTTCTTGCATACAACCAAAACTGTCTATCAGTTTTGACTCAGCTAACGAAAGACAAAATCATAAGCTTTTGGTTTTGGGTAGTAACATGGACTTTGAGTAGCTATTCTCATTTACTTAATCCAGTAACTCTGGTGGAGTTTGAGAGACTTTTTTGCAGGTAACTTCAGCTAAGAATACAAAAGTTGGAAGATATCGATTCAAAAAACATGTACTGTACAAGGCAAATGTTAAGTATTGATAAAAGAGAAGGTAAAAAAAAAAAAGGAGCATCGTACCCAAAATGCAGATGACTGAAATGAAATAAAGAAGATTACTGGAGATGTTCCTGACATTTGTCAGATATAAGTAGGAATATTGTGTAGACAAAATTGTTAAAACTATCCTCAGTCTCAGGTAAGGGTGTTTATGTATGAGAGGCAATCTGAGAACTGTGCCATAGCATTATGGTTGTCCAGGCTAGAGCAGAGGATCACTGTCCTTTCCTGTGAGGCCAATGGCTTCAAAGCACCTCTATCAGAATGAATGACTAGAAGTCTCACATATCAGAGTTGGACCAAAAATATCCTCAGATGTAAGACAAAAACATGAGGCATCAACAGGCAAACTGGAGAAAGGGTGAGTTGAGCTTCAGTGCTCTACAGCAATTTATTCAAATAAAATAAGGGAAGATATGAGGAGCTTCTTTGGCATATTTATATCAGTAACTGGGTAATTTTCACTTCTCAGTAACTCAGAAAGGAGTTAAACATTCAAATAGTTAGTAAGAAGTTACTAGCTCTTGGTTAGATTGAATATCTTAAATGCACCTGGGACAGTGTCTTGAGAAAAATGGTGGAAGATTCATGGCTAGAATAATGGAATGTGATAGGACAAAGTTCTGGAAAAACTGCAAGCAAAGGATAAGTTCAACATCTGTCACTGATGACTTCATATAGTTTTTCCATCTCTCATGGATTCTAAAGCTCCATTATTTATGGAGAATGCTAGACTCCTTTTTTTTTTTTTTTCTTGCTGGGAATGACTGGACAATTCACAATTATTGACTGCACATTATACTGTAGACATTATTTGGACACAGCTGCTTTATTGCTCATACTCTTTTAGTGCCATTAATAAGTATGACAGAATAATAGAATCTTTGCATGTAAATGATCTTTCAGACCCTATTTCATTTATATGCTTTTGAAGGAAAGCAGTGTCTTTCAGTGGAGTGTTTAGCAACAGTCATGTTTCTTTGATTTCCTTAACCACATATAAAAATTTTTAAATATGCTTAAATGACATCTTATACTAGCTTAAATCTTAAAAACAACATCAAAAAAAAATCTCTTCTTTTATCACATGAAACACAGAGTAAGAACTCTAGGAATAGCTGCAGTATAACTGGACTTCTGTTTTTTCTCCAGAAGAGTTATAACTAGTGAGGCACACCAACAGCTGCAAAGACTGTCCTGCTCTCAGAGGATCTTTCAGCAGTATAAATTATGAAGCTACAATAAGTTCTGTATGGGCTAATGGTTGATCTTTGACCATGCTGACAGTCAGAGCTCTGATAATCTTGCTCAGCAGCAAGTCAAATTGGGCTCTAATTGCTGTTCAGAGCACAGTGAACAGTTAAATATATGCAACACAGAAGCTGGTATAGGGTAGAAGATATCAAGGAGACATGAGGCAAACCCATTTTTTGATACTCGATTTTAAAGACAATGTGAGCTTTATATGTACATTCAAATACTCATAAACGTTCACTACCAGGCACTGCCCTGAAAATGTAACACTTAATAACAGATTTCTTCGCAGCAGTAGCTTGAAATGCACTTGGGTCAAATCTGTGCTAAGTGGGCCTGTTTCAAACCACCATGACAGGATCTATTTCTTTTCTACATTTTTATTAGTTCGCCTTCTTAGCAGCTGGCTAATGAAAGACTTTCAGGTAAGTTCAAATTAGCCAAAGGCACAAGCTACTACATTTAAGTGAGCTAAGTTCTTTTTGTAGATATTCTTAGTTACATGTAAAATGATCTTGCTTCCTTGTAATTTAATACTTGTGTTAATAAATGTTAATGTCTGGGCAAGCCTATTATCTTTTGTACAACGTTACCCTGAAAATGCTACCCATTCTCTTCCTCTCAGTTCTTTCATACTTGCCTAGAAATTACAGCTAATGTTTAAGCTAATTTTTATAATATTTTGGTAATAGCTGCCCAGCAAAGTGCGTTTTCTTAATGAGTGGTAAGAACAGGGGCAGAGTTTGTAACTGTTTGCATTAATAGTACTTTCCAGATACAAATTGTAGGCATAACTATCCTAAAACACATCTGCTGATTCAAAAAACAGAGACAAAAGCCAAGCACACTTGATATCTTAAACTTCTGTAAGGCCCGCTATAAAGACCGGAAAACTGTAAAACCACAAAAGCTCAATCAATTGCAGAGGCCAACGCAAGCATGGGACCAAAGCTGGAATTCAATTTTTAAAGTAGAGAACAAACCGTTCTATATAACTCCTCTGAAACAGAAAAGAAGGTTGGGTTTGTTTGGCTATTTTTTTTTTTTCCCCAAGGAAAAAGCAAGGCACTATGTGACAACCCAAGTTCACCTGTGATTTGAATCAGACTGACAGCGGAAGAAACAGGAGCACACAGCCATTCACCTCCAGCCAGCTTCATGAAGACATGGACTGTCTTCAGTGACATCCTGCAGCTCTTGTTGTAACCAAAAAGGGAAATATATCTGCAAGCCTGCCCAAGATCTGCCAGTTACCAAGGCCTTCAGCCTGGTATTGTCAGGCAAACTCTTTCAAATCCAAGAAGCATGCATTGACCGTGTTTGTTTTGTTTTGGTATGGTTTTTTAGCTAATAATATTTTTTTAAATATCATTGATCTTTAATTATATTTCATTCAAATACAATTTCTAGTGTTTCTTTGGAAAATAAAAGGTTTTGATATCCAAAAGCTTTTGGGTTTGTGAGATCTTTTCATCTCTTTTCCTGTGCAGAGGTGGAGAGGTACAGGAAAATGGATTTCTAAGCCTAAGAAAGATGCAGAAAAGGATGCACGCATCCAAACATAAACCAGGGATTAAGATGTCACCACTTTAGGTATAAGGTTCTATTCTTACTGAGTTGGAGTGGCTTCAGTTTAGGTACATTACCTCTGAAATATATTACTTAAGCTGCAAGTGGTCACCCATGTTTATGTAAATTTAAATTTCATTTGAGAACACCAAATACCATGATCCAGAAGTCTTCAAAACAAAGGAACATGCATATTGGATAAGACCTGGGTAAAACTCCTTATTTATGTTCAGATTCATTTTTTATTAAAAAATAAAGAAAAAAGAAAAGGGGGATGGGGAGGAAACAGTGTAGTGACAATGCTAATCTTACATTTTAAAAAAAACCCAAATTAATTTCACATACCTATCTGGTATATTATTTGGGGCATGAGCGTGGTAGTCAATTCTTTTTAGCAGATTGCAAAGTCTTTATCAGATAACAAAATAGATTAACAAAATAACACACTGGTAGGTGGTTAGAGGTATGTACTTTTGCTTGGAACTGCAATTAAATGTGAAGACTTAAGTGTTGGGTTTTTTGTACAGCTTTATCATACACATGTAACATATTAGACAATATACCCAGGCATCCAGAACAGGACTCTTCTGACAAGTCAAAGACTGAGTAAGTTTGGGGCCCAACAGCTCTACAGGACATAAGAAGTGTATGCTACAAAAAGGGATAGCTAAGATCTGCTAGGATTCCTTAAAGACAGTTTGGAAAACTCTTAGAAAATTTAACAAATTCAAAATGTAGGTGGTGAAAGCTGAACTTATCATTAGGTGCCTTTCAAACCTCAGTGTCTTACAAAAAACAAGCTCTTTTTTATGACAGACTATACTGTCAAAATAATGAAATCTTGGTTGTTCTACAGTAATTTTTTAGTTGAGGAGATCAAATAATTTTCCAAGCACTAAAGTAAAATTTATGGCATTTTTGGGAAGTTTTGCTAATCTCATTTTACACTTGGGGTCATAAAGGCACAAAATGGAGCTGACTTCTCTGTAGACTCATGTTCATGTCCATATTGTAAACATATCCATGTCAGTATGTTAGTGTACAGGTGGGATTCAGGCAGCTAAACAGAAATGTCTGGTGTCTTCTGGGGATGGCTCCTGGTTCCAGCTATTGAATCAGAAAGGCATGATGAGTCCTTAAATCTTAATACCTGTATTTATCCATGATGTAAAATGGCACTGTCAGTTTAGGCTGTGTGTCTCTGCACTCTACACAGAACACTGCAACTCTGTCCAGTAGAACACATATGAGTGAGCTGTCTAAGTGGTCGCTGTGGTTCATGGAAATTTAGGGGACTGTTTAGTTTTCTAAACTTAGGTGTTTACTGTCATTTCAAGTTCCCCAGAGAATCTAAGACACTTTCACATAAGGATAAGAAATCTGTGGGACCTACCAGAGGTCTGCACTGCTGACTGGCAGCTGAAGGACAGTAAATAGATCAAAACTTAATCTGCACAGTCTACAACACTGATTAACTACAATATTAATTAAAATCTATTGACATTGAATTGAAGGCAAGATTCTGAAAAAAATGTTGATAATGTGAAGCTAACTAGGAAGAGCTACATTTGTGCTTTGGGGCAACTCCACAAAATCTGTGTCCTGCTTTGATGCTATAAAGAAAATGAAGAACATTATCTTTACAAATTAGTAGTGTCTTAATAGTAATGCTGTTTTACAACAGATCTGAAGATAAAAGCCACTATGCAGTTAAATAAAGTTAAATAAAAATTATTAAAGTTGATGTTATCATCTCAGAAGAAAGACTGTGTGAGAAGGGATCTTGTTAAAATTAGTAGGATCAAGTTCTTGCTTGACTAAGGATTAGTCATGGGACTGAGAACAGGTAGTTTAATGTTTTACTATTTCCTTACCAGTTTAAATGCCAAAAGATGAAGGTGTTAATGCAATTTATTTATTTGACTTTGCCTCAGGCTTTGAGACTAATAATAAGCAACAGTGATGATGAATACCATCATTCTATTCGATGAGGGATCCCTTATCAAAGGAATAAATGGTCAATAAAGAAATGAATGCAATTACTTTGATGAACTCTAATCTGCCATTATTAATAAAATAAAATTATTTTTTAGAGCTGACTAAAAAAAATGTGCATCTGCAGATGTAATTGTAAAACAGGCTTTTTGCACAGGCCTTGTCACATGCCAACTAAGATCCAGAGCAGGGCTAAATGAAGCAGGGGGATTTTTTAACTAAACGCACTATTTGTCAAGCATACATAATGGCTGGTGACTTTTAAATGCTTACTAAGCAAATCAGCAATATCACATACCAGGCCAGTGGCTCTGATGCAAAGAGGAGCCTGCAGCAGAATTTTCAAAAGCATGATCATAGCTTAGGTATGCTATGGCTGAAAACTTACTTGAACAAAATGTTTTACATTGATGAAACAATGATAAAAATATGCCTTTTTATTTATTTATTCATATCAACTGGGCAAAGCCAGCTTTAGTTTTAAATTAATGAAAGTTATAAAACCTGGAAGTTTGGAAATTATGTGAAATTAGTTCCAAGCCTGGAATATGCTACTTTCCTCAGGAATTTCATCCTTCAATCAATCGCAATTTTGTCCTTTCTGTCAATCCTTCAATCAAAGTAAATATCTAGATAAGTACACTGAAAATTTCTAAATAATGTAAATTGCAATAACTATGACATAAAATTTGTACATTATCGAGATCCCAGTTTAGGCCCTTGCCATTTTGCATACTTATATATTGTTTCAGTGTTGCCAGATTTAGTTCAAGGGAACATAGTAAGTTTTCCTTAATGCATTAGGACTCCAGAAGCAGAAAATATCACAACAGAAAAAGATGGTATTCATGCTGTGCATACTATAAACTCTTTCTTCCTCCAATACTAACCCACATTTGACTAGCATGTTTGCTATAGTACTTTATTAGGATAACCTGAAATATTGCAGGAGTAGGGTGAGCTCTTTGAGTCCCTCAGTTCAATGAAAGGATTATTCTACTTCATCTCTCCATGAAGCCGTTATATATTTAATCCAATTTAATGTCATGCAGTGTCTTGGCATTCTGCTAGCATGCTGAGAACTGCAAATGTTCAGGCTGGCAAAAGAATTAGGTGCTAATTCATTGCCTGCCTGCCAGTTCCCATGTATTCTTTTTAAACCATTGTCTTGGTTCCTGGCTTTAGATATTTTCTGCAAAATGAATTAATGGGAGAATGCAATCTTTTGTCATAAACAGGAATTTAGCATGCTCTTCATATTCTGTTGCTAGATTTACCATTGTACACCTAAATATCTCCCAAAAGGAAGAAATGTGAAGGAATCAGGAAGCAGCGCACAAACTTCAGAGCTGGGAAGCTGGTAAATTGCATTACATTGTAGCTTCTGCCTTAACTCTGACTTTTAGTACACAGATGCTGGTCGACTAAATTAAGGTTTGGACATCACTTTTAACAGAAATCTTGTACTCCTGCTAATGATTAAATAGATTGAGTTATCTTTCTGTAGTAATTACTTCTGGATAACTATGAGACTTACTACATGTCAATGTAAAACCTATTGGAAAATACTTTATATCCTGTTCAGCACTAATATTATCAGTGGTGTAAACCACATGTAATACAGCTAATGAACAAACTGATCAGAACATTCATCGTGAAACACGCAAGCAACAGGCAGGCAAATTCAATATTATTTAAGAGATAGGAGAAAAAAAAAAGGGAGGAGAAAAAATAGTTTATGGAAGTTTTCTGGATGGATGGGAACAGTCTCCTTATCTTCCACACTCTTGACTGATACATTCTTCCCATGTATTTTGATTGCAAATTATGTTCCTTTTGCACTCAGCTGAATAAGAAATGGACCCAAGGTTGTCTGCATTTTCACACAGGCACCTGTTTTTTGAACACATTATAAATTGGTTAAATCCTGTCTCAGATTCAAGTCAAGATAATTGTTATTTATTTCAGTGGAGCTAGGACCCTGAATGCCTCATTCGCACATTTACATAATTTCTGAAATAGACCCGGATTTTCTGTGACGTATAAATTTTCTTATTTTATGTTGAATTTGATATAAGGTTTAGGGTCTCCTGATCACCCACATGAACAACTTTCTGTAAAAAGTAGAACAGATGCATATTTTGTGGAAATAAAGATTGGTTTCCAGTTTGAAAAGATGTTTTGTTTTGGTTTGTGAGGGGTTTTATTCCACAGAAAGAAGCGATTTTCATAAACCAGATGACATGTTTGCCAGAAATTTCATCTCCCTTTTCTGATATATGAAAAATTCATAAATACTTTTTATTGCATTGCATTTTTGCCTTATAAATGTATTAATTTATGGAGTCCCACAACTTATGCATAGCTTTATGAAATGCTACTGAATATTGAGCATCACTTTTCACACAGCTTAATCTAATAAAAACATACAGAATTAACAGTATATTGTTTCATTTTTAATCCAACCCACAAGACATTTCCGACTAACATATACTTCTGAAGAGGAGATTTGAAGAGTAATTACTTATGAAACTCCATTGAAATCAACATAAAAATAGTCTGACTGAGAGATGTACCTTTATAAGGACGGTGCAGAAATTCTACAAATTTAGTCATACAAATGATTAAACTGCATTTAACAACTAAAGGAAATCAAAGTTGCTGGGCTTCAGTCAGGTGGGCAACTGTTCCTCTAAGAGTGGATTCTGCTGAGAGGAAGTGGAAGAGTGCTGTAGCATACCCTAAGAATCTTAAGATCCACAGATAAGTTAAACAATCAAGTAAAAAACTGATCATGTCATCTGTCAAAGCCTTATCTGGCAAGATAGCAATGTTTAGATAACAGTTCATTTTTATGAGAGGCTTATATTCCCCAACTCTTAAATTGGAAAAAGATGACACAATAAAAGCTCACATTGCCTAACCTGCACTGCCTCTTTAGGTAGCACGGTATAAAAACCTGATTCGTTCATATAGATGGATCATATACCCTTGCATTCTAGCCATGAAAAATCTAGTAGACTAGAGACCTAAACTGAGAGACACTAATAAAAGAGGTTTCTGTGGAAGCTATAATCAGAGGCTGAAAATCCAGGACTGAAACACTGTCATAACTAAATGAAGAAACACAGGTTCAGATTGGTCTCCTGAAGAGGATTTTGATGAAACTTTATGTAGACAGAGGCTATAAAGAATATCAGAATTTCAGTGCTGGAGCCCGTACCAATTCTTTCAAGTGGTTTAGCAGTTGCCTACTTTTCAGCTTGCTGCAGATTAAATTGCATGCGAAACCCATCCTACTCAGGTAATATTTAACTGAAATTGCAGGTGCATAGCTTCAGAGAAGGATCCAGGTCACCTAACGCAACCACCCAAATTTCCTACAATAGTCACTGGAGATTTTGAAAGTAAATCTGAAGCTCAGCAGAAAATTAAGTTGTCTTTCCAATTTCTCTCTGCATTGACCACATGTGCCTCCAGGTGATAATATGTCCCCCACTTCAACTAAACCTCTGTTTCTCTCAAAGAAAGCAGTAATATTCAATGTGGGTGCCTTTTGCTCTTTCTGATTCTCAGTTAGCAGCAGCCCACCAGAGGAAGGTAATTTCTGCTTTTTGACAGTCTGGTGACTAAGGCTGGAACTCTCCCTGGGGACAGGAGACAGATGAAGATTGAGCCTGTTCATTCCCTGTGCTCTAAGCCAGTGCCCAAACCACCAAGGAACAAAGACTCATAGATAGACATTTTCTGTCTTCTCTCAGAGCTAAGCTGCCAAATAACGAGGCATATTTTACTGAAGTGACATAACCCAACTTCAAGGAAGGGTCACCTGCTGTACCCTATAGCCATGATATAGCCTATAATCAGAACATTCATAATATAGCATATACTCAGAACATTCTTCAACATTTTGGAGACGAGCATTCAATACCCTGCTCAGACTAAATCAAGCCAAGGATTATCTAAATCGTTTATTACTGTTCAGACTTCTTATCTACTATACATTATTTCCAAAATACAGTGCTAGAATTTTAGAACATTTTTTAGAGTGCAGGTACCTGTATACCTAATCCTGGATCATAATCTGCTTGTTGGCAAGGTTTAAAAGGCATGCTTTGAAACAGCCATCATTGCCTTCCTTTAAACATCCTAGAGATATTCTAACTTAGCAGAAAGGCATTTAAGAAAAGCTGTCATGTAAAGAGTTAAGGAGTCCTCGAAAACTGTTGACAATAGTTGTGATGGGTATCAGGTGTTTGTGCACTCCAGCTATATTTAAGCCATCTAGATAGCATCTACAGTTGTTTTGAGCTCAAGTGGCTTTCCTAGTTTTAGGTAGTTTTATTTCCTGTGAAACACCTGGCCTTTGAATATCTACTATCATTCCTTTTTGGAAGTAAACTGTTAAAATGCTAGATAACTTTATCCACAGCAAAAATACATCCAAACATTACACATCTGTCAAATCTATATTACTATACCACACTGTCTTGCTAGCTAGATAAATCTGGTTATGTAAGTATCTGCTGTGATTCTTGTGCTTTCCTGAATGGACATCTACTAAATTTAAATTTAATAGGTTCTTAAATATTTAAATTTTAAGCAAATATTTAACTTCTGGTGGCTCATCAAGATCTGCCCTTTCATCTCAGACTTCTGTCATAGTCTTCTGTTATAGTCTCAATAATTGACTCCACATTTGTTTATAAGGGTTCTTCTTCCTGTGTTTTGACATCTTTTAACCCACAACTAAACCTGCTAGTAATTCAGGAAAACATATCAACTGGCCTGTCACCTTTTTTGTGATGACGTTATCTTGATACTTCATTTTCTGTAGTGTCTTGCCAGAGTTTTCATTTGGTCTATGGCCTTTACTTGTACTTCTGACCAATGCACCTGCATTCAAGTGCTGGCAATGGAAGGACAAACATAAAAAAGTTTTACAATTCAGACTTTTTTCATTTTATTAGTGTTGCCTTTGTAACAGCAAGTACAGGGTTGAAAAAAAAAAGGGAATTTGAAACATATATCTATAGTTCACATTTTTATCAATTTCTTCAGCCACTAAATAATCTAAACTCTTATCAGGTAACTTGGCAAAAGTACTGTCTTGAAACAGCATAAATGAAAGACGAAGTGAAACAAAGCTCACTTCATCACATAAAAGAAAAAAAAAGTACCAACAATCATATTCCTGGACTGGGTTTCATTAATTTCCTCAATTCTGATGGAATAAGAGCTATAATGAAATAAACCAATAAAATTAGCCAACATAATAACATAGCATAGGTTTTGCATGCGCATGTTGCTATCATACTGAAGGTATTATGTCGATAACCAGTCAATATCCTCTACTTCATAGGTAGAAATGTATAGTTTTGCCAAGAGTCTTCAGGTCTTCAGTGCAGAATGTAAGCTATTGCTTCACAGAATCACAGAATGCTTGAGGTTGGAAAGGACCTTTGGAGTTCATCTGGTCCACCACCCTCCCACACTCCCACCTCCCCCACTCAAGTTGTATCTTTCTCGATGAGTGACTATGACTGTCACTTCAGTGACAGTGACCAGCAGTGAATCTTCATCCTTGCTGAGGAGTATTTGCATGGGGCTGGTTCACTTTCAGTTCCTTGGGTTGGGTTCAAATTTTTGGAAGTGACTCCCAGTAGAAGATCTGAGAGAACTGCATGCTTCATGTTAACCTTCCAGTCAAGGCTTGGTATATGCAAACTAAACACCTTTAGTTATGTTTGCATCAGTGTGATGACCACAGATATGTGTATGAGTATATATAAACAAAAAACACATATAGACAAACTTATATGAAGATTGTACAAGTATTTTCAGATGAATAATATGTATGTAGCATTAATGATTTCTTCTTTCATGTTAACCACTAATAATTTTCCTAAAAAATTACCTAACAAGATGACAAAAGAAGAGGATGGTCTGAAAGGTTCATTCTGACTACCTGTGCCATATGCTGCCTTCATAACTTTATCATTTTGGACTCATTATACTTATACCCTTAAAACACTGACATTTTTTCTTTTATATTTAGAAATCTAGTAGAGGATATTGGAAGGTTTTCAAGATATCTCTAACCTCTGCTCTGACAAGTCATATATAATAAAATGTTCTCCTTGGAATCCAAAAAATATAAGCATACTGGTTAGCAAGAACTTTAACACTGAACCTTGCACATCACAAATCAAAACGAGAAACTATTTGAAAGTTCAAATGTTTGTGAGGATGAAAAAAAATAAATATTGGCACATTTTTTTTTTTGTTAGCAGGAGCAATGTACACCAGAAACGTTATTCGCTAACAGACAATTTAGACAATGAAGTTAGAGGGTCAATATTTATTTGATGAAGGGAAATGCAAAGATAGATAGAAATATCAAAAAAGTTAGCAGCTGCTTTAAGTTGATGCATTCATAAGAAATTATTCCCATACTTGGAAGTGCGGATTAGAATACAGATAATGTACAATAATAAGTAATGGTTCTGGAAAAAAAAAACAAAACAGGAACAAGTAAATGAACTGTGATTTGTTGCTCTATTAATGCAAGTGTGAAATCAAAACAGACTGGAAAGTTTTCTTTTTGATTTCTACTGTCCCTACTTTATGAAGAGTAATAACTCAGTCACTCTACTTAGAAAAATGTTTTGAAGGGTCCACAGTGGAAAAGAGTGATGAGAAGTTCACTAGATATTGGGAACATAGCATGTTCCCAGCACATATTAGTCCTCCTTTGAAACAATTGCTAGTCATAGTTGAATAAATTCACTGTGTTTTAGGGAAAGTCAGTGACTCAGAAGGGAAAAATACCGTGTTGCAGCTCTTAAATTACTGATTTTTGATGTCAAGTAAAACCACTCCTTTAGTAGTCTCTGTGTAGAATGCTAATAGAACTCTAAATACACTTCAACAAGGAGATTTTATAACAAAGCAGGGATTGTTATGTCTCTGCTTTTAGTCTGGGAAAGTGAGGGAATTATCTGGCTTCTAGTTTACATTAATTTGCTTATATTATTTCACAAACACAAGAGAGTGTAAGGACACCTATGCCAACTCTGGTTTCTAGGAGGCATTTATGCGAAAAGGTCAAATTATCTATGTCAGTGCCA
Source organism: Myiopsitta monachus (assembly GCA_017639245.1). Lineage (NCBI taxonomy): Eukaryota > Metazoa > Chordata > Aves > Psittaciformes > Psittacidae > Myiopsitta > Myiopsitta monachus. The sequence continues at coordinate 53,904,073 of CM029919.1, forward strand.
ATCTCTTAAAAAACACACAGTGCAATGGAGATAATTTTTATTCTTATTTTTGACTCTAGCATTGGTGCATATCCGGCCTCTGTCTGAAGTAGAAAATTCTAAAAAATTCATACTGAAGCCAATACTAACTCAGCTGCAGCAGTGACTGATATAATAGACAAGTTCTGGCTGCTTTTGCTGTTCCCACCAGTATGTCCACTAATTCTTCTTCTTATGAAGAAATAAGCAGCACCGTCAGGCTGAGCATTAAACAACTGCTGTAATCTGTACAAAACCAGAATGACCTTGGTCATGAGAAATATTATTGCATGGAAATTGAAAATTTAACATTTTTTAACTACATTGAGAGAATGGTACTGATTTTTTTTTGATAAAATACATTTGAAAAGGATCCTTCTTATCTTACTTGAACTAGGTACAAGGCAGTTGTTACATGCGAAGTAAGCTGTCTCAGCCATCAGTAGAGAATACCCAAAGGACAATTTTTGCAAATAATCTTGGAAAAATCCTCTGAAAATAACTTTTCCACTGAATATAGAAGAATCTTAGATGCCCACTTTAAATTAGATGCTTAATTTCAGTGCTGTTCAAAGCAGGCAAGGTCAGTCAATTTGCATATATAATAAGTATGTCTATAATTCTAATACATAACATTTAATACACATATAATTATGTGTGTATATAGTCCTTGTAAATTTCTATATGTGTAAACACATTGGGGAATATGGGTAGATATGTGTCTGTTCATGCATAAAACCTCATATTATAGAATTTGCATGTCCTAACTGCTTTACAAACTTAACTAACACACGTATACTGGAGCAGACAGAAATACATTCCTGGATATTTCAGTAGAAGCATGCTCTTTTAAAAGAGAAATAAATAATCTTATATAATGAATAATCTAAAGAAATAAAGTGTTATTTATATCTGGTGCCCAGTGAAATAATATATTTTTATAAAACAATTTTTTTTTTTGCCTACTCATGCTCCCTACTTGATATAATCTGCGTTTTCCAGACTCCTCTTGATCACCTGAAACCCATGGACTTATTTTCCTCAGCAATCGCTGACAAATATTCAGTATATTTTCTACAGCAATAAAAGTGAAAGAAACTGCATTAAAAGGATGCAAAAAAAAGTAAAATGGGGAGTCAAAGCCGTTGCCACTGCCACAATGGAACAAAATTTCCAGATGTGTCGTTAAAATGAGGAGCTAACTACCAAATTCTGAAGCCATATTTTACACTTCGATGCAAGTGCATAATTCCTACTCGCTTCATTAGGACATATTCTTATGTATCAGAGAAGAGGGTTTGGCTTACGATTTGTAACCATATCACATTAAAAAAACTTGTTCTTCAGGTGAAACCAGAAGCTCAACAAGTTACCATCATGCAAACCACATTATGTAAATATTTGGACTCGTTACATTTTCTTTTATAAAACATTTCAGAGTGAGCAATTTGCCCTGTTACACTAGTCTCTACAGGGACAGTGTTTCTTGCAAATGGTCAAGCCAAAACATAACAAACAATATTGCTAAAGAACTATGTGGTAAAATGCAGGAAATAACGCACATTGAGATGATCCACTGAAAAGATCCATTAAGGGTTCTATTAATTAATCTCCTGTTCTGCTCCACCAGCTAATACTAGAAAGAACCTAAGAAATGCTTATCAATACTGTTGCAAATGCTATATACAACATAATCTTCAGTATTCTTTATTAAGAACACCTTAACTAAGTCTCAATAAAGATATACACAGAAGGCATGATTGGTGCTATAGGTTGGGAGATTTACTGCTGTTTGTGCATTTCTCAGCATTGTATAATGGATATGAACATGGGTAGGATTTAATTTCATATTCAAGCACATTAAATCAGGAGTGCACCTGTGAACTATGAATCTAATTTCACATTGTAGACATGGTGTTAAATTCAATTGCCTATGTTAAATTCAATTGCCTAAACCTAGATGTATGGTGACCCCACACAGGGCTGACAGATAGGAGACAGAATCTACATGTCATCTGGACCTTTCTCTGTAGCACAAATAGAACAAACAGAATAACCCGAACAACTGTGTCAAGGCCTTGGCCAATACACAGCAATAATATATGTCCAGGGACAAAAGCTTCAAGTGCCATTTTTTCATTTTAAGGGTCTTAAAATATCTGTACACATCCGATGGATGTGACTCAAGACCAATGAGGGACAAATGATTTTCACAAAAGCAGCTGGAGAACATGTGAGATACTGTAGGGAGTCTGAAATTACACTGAATATAGATGTTTAAGCAACTGCATCACACCAAATGTAGTCTGAAGAGCTACTGTATTCACCCTAAAGTAGACATCCTAGGAGAGATCAATTTGGCTAAAGATAAGTATGACACTTGAGACTCCTTTCGGTCTTTGAGAAACCTTCACAAGTCAGGCAAGGTATGTGAGCACATAAGAGAGACATGTTTTTCTGAAGGGGCAGCTGGATATCTCTCTGAGTCTAAAATTACACTACTCACCTATCAGCAAGCACAAAGCTACCTATATATTTTAGATGAGCTGAAAACCTCAATACTGCCTATATAGACTTCATTTACTTCAATGGGAGTTTTCACGGCATGTAGATTTTGATACTATAGGCACATATATTTGAGTGGCTGAATCTGGAGTTGAAATTCAGACATTAACTAATATGAGGATTCTGGTGCATCTGAAATTGTTGGTGGAAGGCTGGACAGGAGTATCACCACTACAATGACATGTAATCTTTAAGTCAAACTTTATACCAGCCAATACTGATGCTAGAGGATATCCTTTGTATTCTCATAACTCCATCTTACCTCCAAACTGTGATACATGAGCCATATATTCTAACGTCCCTGTACAATGACATTTATTTGAATCCCATTCTGCTTTATAATCATTGGCAGTGGTACTGAAAAAATAGCTTTAAATGACATGCGAAAGACACAGAAATAGACTTGAGTCTTTGTTGCATTGAGTACAAGTTGCAAAGTGCAAATTTAAAAGTACTTTGTATTACTTTCACATCATGAATAGCTTTCACCCCTCATTTATTTCATCTAATGTGTTCATTAATCTATGCAGTTTAGAGGAAAAAAAAATAAGAATTGGAAACTGAATAATTCTTAGGTGGGGACTTCACATTCTCTTAGTATGATAAAAGAGCAGAGATCTGGTCTTACATGTCCACCCTGAAAACCAGACAAATGCTTACATGAGAGACAAATAAATGTTTGGTCTATTGCAAATAACTAGTCTACACAAATTTTCGTACTGTTTTATGCTCATGTAACACAGCCTAAATCTTGGAAGGCTGAGCTATTTTACCTCTGTCTTTCTGCCAAATACAAATAAATGGCTTAGTTAACATTTAGGTCTTTACCCATGAAGATTTGAACATGGAGTCATTTTCCACCTGAAACACAGCTGTCACTGTATTTTAGTTATTATTTCTTCACTTTAAGCAGATAGAGATTAAGAAATTTAAAAAAAACCATAGAATTAATCACCATAAGGTCAGATTTTGTACTCGTGCCAAAATATACCCAAAAAAGGACTAGTGAAGGCAATGTTTCTACAGTAATGATATACTTATATCACTGAGAGGTGAACCAAGCTCAGTATATTTAAAGTGAGAAGGATACAGATCTTAGAAACATACATTCCCAAAAGAATTACCTTCCAAATGAGGTAATATAGGTTGTCAAGACTAGAGGTTGACAAGATCAGACAACAAGAACTTACATGATAGTTTAAATAAAAGGGTACTGCTGAGAATTATTCCAAGATGATATCAAGCCCCATATAAGTTTAAATCAGTGGAGCTCTGTTAAAGGCTCCCCCAGGTCCAGTGCAGAGGACAAGATGTTTTCATGTCAACCTGGAAATGGACTTAGGTTAAGAAGAGTATAATGAATGGGGCTACCTAGGGTCTAATCATTTCATTGGCATGGGGCCAGAGTATAGAGTCAGCAGCTCTTAGTGTGAAATCAATGGTTATGCAAAATAGTAAATAGAAATAAATCACTGTAATTTACAGAGTTCACCCTCAAAAGATCCTGAAAATTGCCATTTTTTGCCATTCTTTCATTTCAAGTGCACAAATTGCAGCCCATCACAATGACCACTTGGCAACAGGGAACTGAGGTTGCATATTACATGCCCTGAAATACATGAGGAATTTTCAAGGATTCCTGAATTTGGGGATTCTGAGTCATACATGAGAACATGTGGCATGGAAGGAGCCAAGCATGGCACCTCCACACAGGGAACAACCCTTACAGACAAATACCTCCCAAACTGTACCTTACACTTGGTTCATTCACACTGAACAGAAGTACGTACTCAGTCTTGGGGCCTAGATCCAAGGCTGGCTTGGGAAGATACTTTCTTGGCAATGTAAACTTATGTAATATTTAAGACTGTGGTCTGTGGTAGCCATTTCTTGGAAAACATAGACTGTAATGCACGAAGGTGTGCATGGAAACAAAATGGAAAGTTACAAACTTAAAATATGTGATGACAAAAATGAAAGTGTAGACCATTTGCTTTGCCTGGTGTTCTGTGGTTTTCACCCCAGCGGAAGGATTAAAGATTCTTATCTGTAGCAGGTGAAGGGCCCATCAGCAAAATACAGTCTGACTCACCAGTTGCTCTTTGAGGAGCAGCCAGAACAAATACAGATGGCTGGCAATGCACAGTATATGTCCTCTACAGATAACGTTCAGTCTGAACACACATTAGAATGGAAGAAAACAGAATTATGAAGATAATTTCTTAGTCAGCCTGACTTAATCATCCTCTCCTTCAGAAAACCCACAAACAATAGTCACTTCCTATAGAAGTTTTTACAGAGGAAAATCTTTTTACAATTTCCTGTGGTATACTTGAAGGGGAATGGTATGAAATATAAATATTCTGAGCCAGTAGCTCTCACAGACATCATGACAATCCTCTGATCAGGATTAATAATTTAGTTTTAAGGTGATTTTGAGGTAAGTAGAAACTCTGAAACCATTCTGTATGGTGGCAGTCTGCCCTGGAAGACATTTTCTTACCAGCTCTGTCTTTCCTATATGCCTTACTGCATCACATCACAGCAGGAATTGGGAATGAGTGATTGTCTTACTATCTTTTCTGCATGAAATGAGAAGCTTGCTGAAATAAAAGAAAATAATAATTTAGCTGTTAAATACAACACAGTAGTTAGTTTTATGTACTGTAAAGGAAAGACTGCTCAAGGAAAGTCTCTTTCTTGTGGTTCATATAAAGTTACCCAGTTGCAGTTCTCTGGCTTGCTATTTCCCATTGCTAAATGGCATTACAAGACAGTGAGAAATACATTGAACACTTCCATAGCAGTTGCTACAGGAATGTTATGTAGCTACCAATGTAAAAAGAGATGGTTTGTGTGATGATGAGGGAGGGGAATGGCAATTCCCTTAGACAATCTCTCCCTCTCTCAGAACACTACAGAGATTCATATTGCAAAGCTGTGATAAACTGTGTGAAAACAATGAATAATTGGCAGTCTCCTACAGTTGCTTCAGAACTCAGAGCTACCATGCAGCTAAGTGACCTCTGCTTCTGCTGGGTCACCAGGAGGTAACTAACAGGAGAAAGGCAGTAATTGAAGCATTATTGTGCAGGCTCTGCCTGTACTGCATCAGTTCTGTAGAAAAATAAAGGTTTCCTGTGTTCTCTTCCTCCATGGTCTCAATTGTACGATTCAGGGTAGCACTCCGCTATGTGTGGTGTGAGATACTTTGCCCCAGGCTGAGAACTGGGAGGTTCAGGGAAACAAAAAGGTTCCCAGAATGATGTGGTTTACTCTATGAGAGCCTGAGTAAACCGCTTTACATCTGTGGTCTGGAACATATGGACTGACTGAGTGGCAGTGTCATGCCTGTTTCTTACACTGAGAGGGGGAAAGGGAGAAGAATGCTCCTGCAGTCTACCCTTCCCTCTCCAAGGTGTATGCGTCTCCTCTGTGCTTTTCCCACACTTTACTTGGGACATAACTTGCAACACTGTCCCTCCAATATCTAAGTACATTTGCTACAAATTAATGACTGCATTTTGATATGAAAACATTACTGGGAGGAGGCAAAAAAGGGATATTGAGCTGGACAAAATGATACAGGTATATCCTGCTTCCAGATCTTGCTCATAAAAAGCTGGTTTATATATACACGGCATTGTAGCATGTCTTGTGGTGATATTCTCAAGAAATGCTTAGCACATCTCTAGCAAAAAAAAAAAAAATATCTTAGAATACTGTGGTGTTTTGGTTATGCACTAAACTCAAAATAAAACAAACATACAAAATGCAGAATTACAATAAATATATCTTTTGTTTGCTTTACTGTTATGATTTTCAGACAGTCTCACAGACTGTCAGCATTACACAAAGGCATAATTTGCAGATTTAAATGTTCAATACACACCAAATAATGTTAAAATCTATTTGTTCCAGCAAAATGTGGTTCGCTTGTCAATCAAAATATGCAGCATGGTCAGTATTTCTGATGCTTTGAAGCCAGAGCTGGGCATGCTACTAGAAGCCTTTATTCTTCCCAGTAATCCTCTGCCTCATTTAAATAGTCAGGATTATTCATTTCAGATGAGATAGGTATGCTTGCACCCTTATCTTCCATATTCTGAATCTCACCTCAAATCTCATTTTTTTGCATGGCTTGGCCACATTCACCATTGAACATCTACATTTCTTAATTCAAGGTAATGGCTCTTCCAGGTACTTTGGTAAGAACTTCACATTATATTTACACTTCCTTTGGATCTCAAATCTGTACCAGCCACTTTTTACATGCCAAGATTTAGCACTTTCATGACACACTTAGTCATTATTCCTCCAAAGATCCAGACAGCATTTTATCTTTTACTTTTCTACTACAAATGAAATATTATATGCTTAATGGGAAGAAGGCAATATATGATATCTCAGAATCACAAGCAGATTTGGAATGGCCATAGTTTTAGAGCGGCAACCCTGTTTTGTTTGTGGCTTGCTAACGTGCAGCATAAATGCAAATGACAAAACTTTCAAGTAATGGAAGATGTTTCTCATAAAAGCAAACACGTTACACTTACTGGCAAAGCTGTACTATTGGCCAGCAATATAAACTGTAGTAGCAATTTTATAGGCATTTGTCCACTAGATATAATAGACAAAGTGCCAAACTTGATATGGTGTCAATTCAGTGAACAGAAAGGCAACACTGATGTGTAAATGATGGAAACTATACGAAGATGTGTTTGTTTGCAAGAGGGTAGAGGGAGGAAACTGAAGAAAGAGCCCACAATGGACAGGGTATCTGGGAAAAGTGCAGAGTATCTGCTCAGTATCTGAGACGGAAAATGTTTTTCACAACAAGTTTATCTGACACAAGGAGAATTAAAAGTTTATCTCATTACATCTGGCTTTCAACAAAGTATCTGAAACCACATCAGCCCTGGCTTGGGTGGCCAGGCTGCTTTGGTGGTCACTTATTTTCCCATCAGAGACATTCAAGTTTATCTCAGATTAAAGTTCTACTATAATTGAATTTTATGATCTGCAACAGAAATCTATTCTCATTTAGACTGCTGATATATAACCCTGAACATTCTCACAAGACAGGGAAGGTCTTGAAAAACAGGCCAAAAAATGCCATGGGTGTTTATGTACATCATACCATTCAGCTATTGCATAATGCATCAGCCTGGAGATATTTCTATTTTCATTGGAGATAAGATGTATGTACTTATTTTTGCCTCCAGGAACTGTTGATTAACTATTACTTGGTAACTAAACTTTAAGTTTGTTCAGTTTTCATGAAATAATCTGATAATTAGCTTTTTAAATGTTGGATTAGGACTTTTTCTGTAAGATGCCAGAAAAAATGTAGTCTAACGACTGAGGCCTTATATAGGACAGCTATGCTTAAACTGGAATCTCAGGGTTTAAAGTTAGTTTGCTATTAGATACCAGAAGAGAGAACCACAGAAAAATACAGCTATTCTATGTTTAATCTGGAGATATCTGCTCAAGTTCATAGCCTTTATTCAAATAAGACGTTCAGGAGGAAGAGCTGGGCATGCCATCCAGACAGGGCTGATTTGATTAGTACTAATGTCAGAAATATATCCTAGATTATATCCTATATAGAAGGAGCTGAGTGACACAAGTGAACACAGCTGAGCATGTAAGCATACCACCTTCTCCTTAGTTCGAATTACAGCTCTTACTGCAGCAGGTATCATTCATGCTTACACATTTTCTGGGTACTTATGGCTCCTATACATCACAAGTTCAGTTTGACCCCTCTCAGAATGACTTTGTGCTTGTTTCCAGTCCCCTCTACTTTGACAAACATTATAATCTAATACATTCCCAACTGGAAGATTCACTACATCTAGCTGCCAGAAGAACAGGTCTGCATACCTGGATAGAGTTCTACTACTTGACTGTTTCTTAAGGGACCATGCATGTGTCACACAAAAGTCATTCTTCAGACTATGAAACTCTTACTACATAAATCTATGATTTTCAATTAACAGTGACACCATCACAAGGAAAACACTCCAGATGAAGTGGAAGAAAAACCTTAATGGGGGAATTCTGACAGTATTTGTAGGTGCACAAACAGAGAAGCCAGCCATGAGAAACTCGTTGCCAGGCAAAACATACAAGCACTTAATTTTCTGAATAATTGGTGCTTTCTGAAATATTTGTGCACACTTATCATCATGTCAGAGATGCCAAGGACAATTGAAAGTCCAAGGCATTCCTCAACTGAGATGACAAAGGCCCTCCACTGCGCAATTCAGGCTGCTGTGGCTCAGTGAAACCTTTTATGTCACATGTCAGACAGACATACTCAAAATGTATCTGCTCTGCATGACATTGGTGGCATTCCTTCTTGATAGCAATGGATTTTCATTTAGGCTGGATCAGTTAAAGTTACGTGAGCAGGAAGGATATGAAGACCCTACTGAGTGCAGTTTACCATGTGATACACACAGAGTCTTTGCTTAAAAAAGCTTTCAAATGTTTCTTGTATCTGTGGGCTGCTCTTCTACTTCATTGCCATTTTAGTCTCCAGGGGACACTGCTGTCTTAATATCTGTCAATAATTAGCAGGTGAAAACAATTTAATCAGTACTAAAATACCATGAATATATGACTGAACTGGATTCAGATTTTATCTCATACCAGCAGGAATTCTCTTATAAGCAAGAACAAACACCCTTTCCCTTTATCTCCAGCCGATCACTAAAGAAGAGAGCATTCCCTTCTGGTATGCTCTAATAGCCCCATGCCATGTCAGATATGCAAAGCAATCATAAATCCACTTTAGCTTTTTAGTTTACTGCTGTTTTCTATCACCAGACAAGCACAAAGCAACTGGAATGTGTCAGTGAATTTGGCCCTAAATCACACTTCTTTTTGCTTTTTCAAGTCGCATTTTTAAGCCATGCCAAGTAATAACATTCCAAGACACCCAGGGAAGAGTTACACCACATTCACTGACTTTCTAGCATGTAGATGGTCTGATTCTCTGTGAAGTCCTGGATGCTTTGCACAGTTTGGGCAAAATAGTCCAAGCCCATCTCAGCTGACTAGTTAAACAGAGTTTACTAGAGTAATATAGTACAAGTACATACTGAAAGAAGTGTACCAGAGTTCAATAATTCAATTTCTTTTTTGCTTTATAAATACATTTTTGGGAATTAATTAAATTATAATTGCAGTGGAGGAAAAGTTCTCAAAATTTTTCAAGGAGGAATAAGTTTCTTCCCTTTCTGACTTTCCTTTTATTTTGAAATATGCTACATCTACATTTTACTGTTGTTTCATCAAGAGGAAGACCTGAAGTATGTGACAGTCAGGAAGATAAAGCTGCACTATTAATCCAAAGTTAAAAGTTAAATAGAAGATGTAATTCACAATGACTGGTGAACCTAGAGAGACAAAATGTCTTTCTTTAGCAAGTTGGAGAAGTACATAAAAGTCTCTTTAACACCACATTCCTGAGAGACTATGCCTGGTTCCATAGTCTGACTAAATGAAATGCGATTTTTCATCCATTACATTTGACAAGGATGCTGCTGTTATTAAAAACTCTTGTTTCTTTTTTGTGTCATTCTATTCCAAAGAAAACAATGAGATAGTTCATACACCAATAGTTTGTGAGACATCATGATGTTATAAATGCTTCTGTGATCAGAGAATAACTTATATGGCTTTTAAAACTTACATTGTTTTGTTTAAAGTAACGGGAAAGAGCAAGAATCTGTTTTTCTCAAACCATGGATAATAGTGTTAGTTGCTTTAAATAAAAAAGTGGATCAAATCTGCTGCATACATAAAGAAGAAAATTCTCATGAATACAAATACAGCAGCAACTCAGTGTGATCTAGTGGAGGAGAGAGAGCATTTATACTGGGAGCCACCAGTTACCACACTTGTTACTTAATTCTCCAGCCCAGCAGGGCTTCAAATACAGACAGCAATTAAAGCTAGTTAGGCAACCAAAGGTTACAGCAGAGACAAATGAGGCTATAAAGAGGCCCTGCTTGTCAAAAAGTTTGAGAATGACAGGGGGATTTTGTGTGTATATCCCTCTGTTCTTCTTTCACAGGAGATGCATTTCATAGGTATTTCACAGTGCTAACTTAGCAATATATGCTTTCCTAGGGTGGTCTGAAAAAGAAATAATAAATTCGTCATGTAGAGGTTGGTATAATTTAATGGATTTCACAAAGGTCCAAAGATGGACCTATAAGCCTGTGTTTTCTGACTGATTTTTACAAAGCTGGTGAAGTCCTGTCAAGTACTTCAGCTTGTAAGAAAACCTTTGGTGATATGGCTGTGGCTGCCTGTCTTTTATACAAATATCTTAAAAGCAGCATGGGAATGTGCTTTCAGAATATTCTGTGTTCATATCATTACCATGTGGATCAAGAGTCCACCTATGCATAACCTTTCCCTGAGCAAGCTACCATGCAGGGAATGTTTATGCCCAGAGGCTATATCTATATTAGATCATGAAATAGCCAGGAATGGTGCTTAGGTCGTGTGGCACAGAAATTTCCTTTGTCTGTGCTCTTCTGAAGGCTTATTGTAGAAGAAGGTGTAATCAGTGATGTGTATCATGCAGTCACTGGATGTGTCTGTTTGCAAGTTTGAAAATAAAACACCTAATGAGAAAAGGAGGAAGTCTTAGAAATCACACATGGCCCAGGATCTCAGTTTCTGTTTAGATCTGTAGTTAGACAAATTCTCTGAAAACTGTCTGGAATATGTACCTTACTATTGTAACCATGATGTTGGCATTTGGGAAATAGCCATAGGATGACAGGATCACAGGATAATTCAGGTGGGAAGGGATCTCAGCAGGTCTCTAATCCAAGGTACCCTACAATGCAGGGGTAGCTCTGATGGCAGATCAGATTTCTCAGGGCTGCTTACAGTAGAGTTTAAAACCTGACCAAGCTAGCACAACCTCCCTGGGCAAACCTGCTCTACTGTTCGACTGTCCCTAATGGGTTGAGTTTTGGCTGGTTCATTTTTTTGCTTTGTACGACTTCGTAGCTTTTCTATTCCAATGTACTCCTGCTGGCTCTTGTTCTCCTGTCACATACCTTCTTAAGGAGCCTGGCTCTGCCTCCTGATAACTGCCCTGAACCAGTGGGCTCCTGTTAGGTCCTCCAAAAGCCATCTCCCCTTCTGGCTGAACAAGCCCACATCATTAGGCCTTTTCTCAAAGGGCAAGTGTGCAAACCCCCTCCACTGGGCCATCCTTCAGATCTGTACAATTGCATCTTCTGCACATGTGGCTGAGAACAGAATTTGGGTGGGAACACTAATTTTTCAAGTTATTTAATTCAGTATGTATTTGAAATACTGTTCTATAATCCAGTATCCACAACTTCTTACTTAAACCTGAGATCACACTGCAGAGCATTCAGATGTTTCTCCTTAGACTTTCACATCGAGAATTATCATCTCTTATGGGAATCCATAATGTATTCCCTCACTTCCTTATCTGCAAGTCACTTATCTGGACCTTTTACCTCCTCACTCCCTCTTTCTCTTTCTTATTCCTTTCTTCTTTCCATGTCTCATCTTTTTTTTCTACAGAAAAAAAAAATATCAAAATGCCTTTTCTTAATACTTTAGGTGACAGCACTTTCATACTCACAATGCTGCAAAGTTGCAGTACACCCAAATGGAAAAAACTGGTAGGTCCAACTTTATTTTCTTTGTTGGGTCTAGGCTTGTTTAGAAGAATAATAATAGTAATAATAGCTATTGTGCACCTTAAAGCAAGACCTGGTCATCTGTGAAACAACCTGAAGTGAAAAATACAAAATGAAACAGAAAAAAACAAACCCAAACAATCACAGACATTTCTGACAGGCATAAAGCATTTCTTTTCTGTGACTATTTTCAAATTGTTATCCCTTGAGTTAGTTAGCATTTAAGAAGAATAATTACCTTAAGCCGCAGACTAAGACGATTTCTAACATATCCTAAGTAAGTCCATTATTACAATTCAGAAGATTTCAAAGACTTACTAGAACCAGAAATATTAAATTTCTCATTAAGGTATTATTTAAAAAATAATCAGTGTTACTACGAAGTATATACTATTTGGCAGCTGGTTGTCCTTTGCTTTGGACAGAGAGTTGCAATTCAGCTTTAGACAGGGAAAATGAATTCTGGAATTTGCATGCTAATTTTGTATTTTGGTCCTTATTAAAACAAGCTCTAAGCTAGTCAGTAAAGCAGAGAAGCACTCTTACTGTGCCGGTAAGACTCTGTGCATTCAGAATGCTTCTTCTCAGAAGTGAAATATTTTCTTCTGCTATCTGGACTTCCATAAGAAAAGTGATATATAAAAAAATACTTCTACTGTGCACTGCCAAACCTTTAGATCAGAAAGTAAAAGCATCCCAATGAGAATGGCTGCCTAGCTAAACAGTCTGAAACTGTGTAGGGAGAAAAGGTTAAATTTCCCATTCCTGTTCCATTTATTCAGTGCCTGGATAAAATCAAACACAACAAAAGTCCTGGTAGCTAGTGCCAAAGCCCATGGAGCTGATGTACAAAAACCATTATCATAAAGCCATGGGCTATCCACTTAGAGGAAGTGGCAGCAAAACTCAGAATACATTAGTTGTCTCTGGTCTATAAAAGAATATAGGTAAAGGAATAGTCCACTTTCCAGATTGCAACTTAGACTCAGCTACACAGCTCTGTAAAAACTGGCCGAATTTGGAAACATGGAAGTCACAGAGCAAATTTTCTACGGCAAATGAGGTTTTCAAGTTATGTGATACCTGAGTGTAGTCTTATTCGTATGCATATAATTTCAGCTTAAACTCACAATTACCTACATAATTCCTGGGGTGTGATCTAGTTCTTAATGTAACTATACCGGCTTTTTTCCTCTTTTTTTTCCTTACTTTAACTATCTTTTCGCAGATACCTACAAAATAATTGGTTATACAGCACTAAGGAAACAGCTCCTATCTGACCCAGCCTCCCAAAGTCAGCTCTTTTCAAAGTGGTAATTTCAAAGGAGCAAGATAACTGCAGATGAACTGATCTTATTTAAATATCTTGGACAAAACAGAATCACTCATGCTGCATGCCAAAATCCATGCCAAAAATGGTTCCACTTTAGGTTTGTGAAATCATTTCTTGTGAAATCTTTTATTATGAAATCTTAATTTAACACAGTGTATTTCTCTATAGGATTTTGGTTTTAACTACAGTTTTTTAATAAGAATAATTTTCCTGAGAAATGCCTAACTCCTTGCCATGAGCAAGACATGAGCCTCTTTACAGTTAGATTATCACATTCCAGTTAGTTATATCTTGGGAAACATAGCAGACAGAAAAGCAATTAAAAATTAGTTTCATCAATCCCACAGATTTCTCTGGTGTGTACTGGTTTATGAGGGGTCAATAGACAGTAAACTTTGCTCCTTCAGTGCAATAACAAAAGCAATGTGCATGACAGGCTAACGCATAAAAACCTCATGTAGTGTGCATTTTGCCCTGGCAAATTCCTAACAATTCTTCTTTAAAACTTTGAAAGAAAGTTGAATAAAAACGTCTTTGTTTCTTCTCCAGTCATGACATGATCTTGACTCTCATCAGACAATTAATTCCTTAGAGAATTCTAGTCCTCTCTTAGTGGTCCCTTAGAAGCTGAGACTAGCATGGGCAGGGGAAACAAGGCAAAAAAGAAAGAGAACATTGCACATTAACATCTTAAAGGAAATGATATTAAGAGAGACAAATAAAACCAACTCAACACAAGAATGACTTATTTTATTGTCTCTCTTGGAACAAATTACAGCTTCTCACAAACATTTTCCCAAATCCTTCTGTGGTCTGGCCTGGTCTTAGATCATTGCTATATTTTGGATCTTGTTTACTCAAACAGTAAACCAGTAAATGTTATATAATTAAAACCACAAAAGTACTCAGTATATTGCACTGATAAGGGACATTTGGGATTAGATTATGAGCTATTCAATCATTCTTTTGTTTGTCTTATTGTTCTTTGGTAAGACAGCATCACTTGCTCATATGCCTTGAAAAGGGCTCATCAGTATAACCTTAACTAAGGACTTAGCCCTGTTCAGAAATCCGACCGAGAATTTGTTTAACTGTTTTACTGGATCAGGAAAAGAGTGATCAGCATATTGGCAGATCAAATCCACCTGTATGGTACTTCAATGAGAGAAAAAAACTCACATGAAACCTCTAAAGTTATTGTGTACATTACACTTTTAGAACAAGCAAGCATTCAGGATTTGCGAGGGAAAAACACAGGCAGCACGTTCCCGTGTTACTGGGGAGACAGAAGAACAAATTGTTAAGTTTAATCATGGGGAAAGAAAAACTGTCTGAGACCCTGGGTGTCCCACAGAGAACCCAAGTCACTTTTGAAGGGCTAAAAACTTGAGTGTATGGCATCACTAGCATTTTACTTAGAAATGTTCTAACATGCACTTCTTGGCTCAGAAATTACCAATATAGAATTATTTTGGACTCATAATTCTTTTGCTGTTTTCTGCATTTCAGACACAGCCAAAGCAAAAAGAGCTTAGCACGAAAAGAAAGCACAATTTTATGCTTAGAAGTTCAGAATTGGAAACAGAAATATATTGACACATAATGACCTGCATAATACATTAACTTATAGAATTGTGTATTTAAAAGATCCGCAATAATACAGAGGATAATCAAGTCCCTTGTCCCCTAAACTTGTTTAAGCAGCTATTGTTCAGTTTCACATGATTTTAACAATAAAAAGATAAGAGAATGCTGGCATTACTGCTGGTGGAAGAAAAGGTTTCCATGAATGTATATGGTAAAAAGCAGTGTGATCTCAATGGGCACAGAAATGACCTGTTAGGGTTTCCAAAGTTACCACTTGTCACTGTATTACTTTTCCTCTGACAGCAACTTGTTACTGCTGTACAGATCCTGTACCATGTGTCAAAAGGTCTTACCTCCGCAGTCCTCCTATTCCACTCTGTCCACACATCTGCATATATTAACAAGCTAATCTTAATTCTAGTTCAGATAATAACTTCACACTGCTGAATCACCTAATTTAGCCTTTCATTTTCCAGCTTCTCTGCAGGGCAGAAGCCTTTTATTGAACCATTACTCTTAGGGCCCAGGACAACTGTACTTGTGAGACCTCACTTGGAGTATCGTGTGCAGTTCTGGTGTCCTCAACATAAAAAGGACATGGAAGTGTTGGAACAAGTCCAGAGGAGGGCCACGAGGATGATCAGGGGACTGGAGCACCTCCTGTATGAAGATAGGATGAGACAGTTGGGGCTGTTCAGCCTGGAGAAGAGAAGGCTGTGTGGAGACCTCAGAGCAGCCTTCCAGTATCTGAGGGGGGCCTATAGGGATGCTGGGAAGGGACTCTTCATTAGGGACTGTAGTGAGAGGACAAGGGGTAATGGGTTCAGACTTAAACAGGGGAAGTTTGGATTGGATATGAGGAAGAAATTCTTTACTGCAAGGGTGGTGAGGCAGTGGAATGGGTTGCCCAGGGAAGTTGTGAATGCTCCATCTATGGCAGTGTTCAAGGCTGGATTGGACAGAGCCTTGGGTGTCATGGTTTAGTGTGAGGTGTCCCTGCCCACGGCAGGGGGGTTGGAACTTGATGATCTTAAGGTCCTTTCCAACCCTAACTATTCTATGACTCTATGATTCTATGATAATAAGATTACATCATGTTATTTAGGTTTCTCCTTAACTGCTTCTCAACATTGCAAGCATGAAATACAGATTATTCCCTGCTTCTCACTTGTTCCATCTGAACATCAGAGAATAGTTTTTTACTGTGACAGTGACAGAGCACTGGCACAGGTTGCTCAGGAATGTTGTGGAGTCTCCGCCCTTGTCTGGACATGGTCCTGGACAGCCAGCTGTAGGGTGACCTGCTAAACAGGGGGATGGATCAGATGACCTCCAGAGGTCCCTTCAGCCTTTCTTTGATTCTGGAACCGTGTGATCTCCAATGCTGAAAAAAAAAGAGAAGCCTTCAAAAAAATGAAGTAAGATTTTTCAAAGGAATAATGATAAAGAACCAAGTATAGGAAAAGAGCTGGGACAGAATAGGGAATTTCCCTAAATTCAACTATTTAGCATGAAAATATATTCCAGGCTACATCTTTTTGTTGCTGCTCAGCTTATCCTATGCACCATATGTTTTGCTGCATAAGCCTGCTAAAATTTAGTCATTTGTGTTTGTTTTTTTCTTATAATTCAGAGTGAGGGAAGGCACAGCAGAACACAGACCACTTGGACTCCTGCATGTTAATCCAGATCAAAACCCACATCAAATGCGAAATACCTGCCACATTTATCTTCTTTGTAATTTGGTCCCCATTAAATAGCCTGGAAACCTTACCAAAGCCACTAAGAGCATCTGCACAAAGATACTTGAAAAGTGGCCTCTCCAGGTCTCTGTAGCAGTGAGATTCACCTTACGGTGTCAGATGCAGCAGCTCTTTCAGATTCCCTCTTCTGCTTAATAACTTCATTCTCTTGTAAAGCCAAATTCTCCTTCCTTCTGGACTGATTAGTGCTTCACGTGAAAAAAAAACAAGTCCAAATAATTGTTCAGCCTATAACATACAACCCTTTTTGGTCCACAGCTTTCAAGAAGCTCTTTTATTAAGGTATTTCTTCAACTGCCTGTCAGACAGGATCTTCCTGTATTTAGTCCTGGATATCTGTGGGGATGGCTGAAGTCTCTATCTGCGCAATCTATAATACCATAGACACTTTTTCAACTTCCTACTTATTTCTGAAGTACTCATCTTCTGATACCACTCAAAGCAATCTTCCAAGCCTTCATTCACACATCAGTTCTGGAGCCAGCCAAATTTCAGAATACTACATGAGTTATTCTCACTGGGGTTCACAGGAGTCCTTTGACGATGGAACCAGAAGATTTCCTTTATTTTCAGCAGGCTTGTAAAGCAAATATCTTGCTTGATCTGCAAAGCACCCTAAAAGCAAACCCCTGTTCTGTTACTTTCCTAAGTAACGGCAGTTGATTAGCAACCAAAACACACAATTTGCTATGAATTCACTTGATGTTACTTTGGTTGGATATTTAAAACCACGTTACAGAGATTTGTGATGTTTCTGTCAGGTCACATTCACCTCAGACTTGGGAAATAGCTAAACACTTAAAGACATGTTTTCACACAAAAAACATGGGCAAACTTTGGGAACCTTGGATAAACTAACAGATGTCCAAGTAATTATTTAAAGGTCATTTGAACTTAATCAAGTTGTGTTTCATGACAACCTCATTGTATGAAGTGTCTTTCAAATACTTCCTATCTTTGATTGTGTCAAAAATACATGAAAATAGTATTTTCTTAAAATATACTGACAGACACATCCAGCAGCAAATAACACCCAGTAGCCATTGAAAAAGAAAAGCCAACCTAAATTAACCAGATTTGATTAGTTTGTTTTTGGAAATTGTTTTAGTTCAATTCTGTTGGTGTTCTGAATGATGAGTTTAATGGTGTTTTGTCTTTATACACAGTAAGTTATTTTGTAAAAGCATCAGGAATTAAATGAGCAATTGGCAATCAGTTATGCTAAAGTAAGCAAACTCCCATGACGGCTTTGTTGAAGACACTAACACCTTCACATAATTTTTTCATCTTTAGTAAGAATATTTATCAGCACATAAGTGATGGTTAAAGTTAGATTATCTTTTGTGAGATGAAAATTAATGCCTAGAGTCTTACACCTTCAAAAGACAGTCTGATTATTAACTAGCTTATCTAATCAAAGGGGTTTTAAACATAAAACACCATGACAAGATCCTTTAATAGCTCAAAAGCAGCCAATAAAAATGTTTTTTCCTCACATGTGTAGAAATAAATCATTTGTATAAAATAGAAATTGCCTGCTGTGCTTTTTATGAAAATAACAGTAGCGCTTCAGACAATGAAGCCAAGGGTGGGACTACTAACAGTTATAAATACAACATTAACAACGTCATTGTATTTCCCTTGACTTCCACACTTGTATCTCTGGGGAAATAAAGGCCCTGTTACTTACCAACTTGAATTCCTGTCATTGTACTTTGGGAATCAGTTGCTTGAGGTGAAAACCTACGACGTATGCTTAAGGTTATCATATTTGGGGTCATTCACTAGCACTGATTTATAGCTGAAAAAAAGTCTTTTAGAGAGAGACCTGTAATAAATCAAGGTAAACAACAAATATGTGATGGCAGAACTGTAGTGGACAAGTGAAAAATGTCCCACAGCTTTTTTTTTGCCCCCCTTTTTTTTTTTAATTAAAAAATAACTGCACTGTACAGTGATAATCATAATATTTTTTAACGTTTTCAGACAGTCCAAAGTGGTGGTGTGTCAAGCATTGCAAAAGCACCAATTCAGCATTTCCTTCCCAGTATCTTTCCCTCCCTCCTGCCTCTACGCAGTTAAAGTGAACCAATGACAGCAAATCCTTCAGCAAAATGCATATCCCATATTCTAGGTGTCACTTTTTCAGCATTGTAAAGAATATCTACTTGGGGGTTTAGTATTTTCCTTTGATCAATTGGGGAATAGACTTCTGTTTGTGTCTTCTTTGTTCATGGCCCAGAAAAAGAGGCTCTTGTTATGACTTGGGGCTATTGCTTCTCGTATGTGGCCAGACACCCATCTTTCTAAGACATTTCAGACTCAGATGTAAAACAAGGATTACATATGCATGTGGGTGCAGATGACTATGCCAGCGATCAGAACATATTGATATGTCCAGAACTATAGATTCATACTGGAAAAAATTGGGGGGGTCAATGACCATAAAAAGTGCGCATGTATGGCTACAGATGAGTGAGAGTGAATGAGACTATCCTCTTTCAAAGAGAAAATAAAAATATTGGATGGAGCAGCAAGAGTAGGAACCTTTTGGAATGAGAAGTAAAGTTTATTAAGACATCAGAAAATACCTGATTTTTGAAACAAGCCAAACGCAGAACCAAATGTGCCATCTTGTACTAAGCCTTATAAAGCCCTATTGCGGCCCTGCATTTCCCAATCCACCCAAGCTCAGGGCATTTTGGAAATCTTGTAACATAATTTCATCTTCTGAAACTTGCAGTGTCCATTGTGAACTCAGCTGAGGCTGACCAAACCTCTGGAATTTATTGTGTTTGTCCACCATTATAGGAAGAGCCTTTTAAAGGCATGCCTTTGATGCCGTGTTGTTTTACATTGTACTCCTAAGTCTATTGCCTGTTGTGTCAATGCAGACAAATATTAATGTGAATTTATTCTACTGACAAAGCTCCAGTGGAGACTAACTCCAAGCCAACAATGTATTTCACTTGGAACCAAGTCAGGTTTCAGTCCAGTGTCCTGGAAGCCAAACCCATTTCAACACAAGCAATTCAAACCCTGACTCCGTTGTTGTTGACTGTCTCTGGTTTTCGAACTGTGCACCTAAGTTGACACCAGGCACAAAAGGACAAAAAAGGGCTGAAAAAATAAGCACTGCAAACTCCTAGTATATAATTCCCCTACAGAATTTGGACAAATCAGTCCCAAGTAATCCTGTGTGAAATTCAGGGAAAGGGAAAGGGAAAGCGAAAAAAAAAGGGGGAATGGAAAGGGGAGACGCAAAAAGGGGAGATAAATAATTTGCCTCAGACAAATTCTACCCATTATCTTTACCAGTGGGGCCTACATGTCCTACTAGAAAGGCCTGGGCATGCTCCTCAGCTCTGAAGTCAACTGCCCTAGTTAGAGTTTCTACTGATAAACGTTTTCGCCTTCCAGAGAATGGTGGCATCATTCATAGTTACCTCTTGGGAATGGACCCCCATGAGTACTCGCAAATGTTCTGACATTGTAGAGGTAGTTACTGCTTAGTCAAACCATGTCAGGGACTACTGTAACAACTTTAAAACACTGTCAGATGCAGAATAATGCATGAGTTTGTGCTTTCATACTGTTTAGCTTTCTAATAACATACAATGAAAAAGCCATCTAAATTTAGAGCATTTTTGCTCTAACTTTCCTTTCTTGTCAATAGGAGAAATAGGTTCTTCAGATTTCATATGGCCCAAATCTCACTCTGCATACGTTGATCTTTTCCTGTTGGGTCTAGAGGTTCTGGGAAACTAAACTCTAAATACAAATGACTGTTAAGTTTGTACATTAGTTCGAACTAAACCATTCCAAATTACAACTCATATTTATCAAACTACTTGCACGACAATTTAAAGTTTTCAGGTCAAAACCTGTCTTCAGCATTATTTATGCATACCAACAGGGTCAGCCTAGGCCATTGAATCCATCTAATTTACTTTTTGCATTGATATTTAGATTTTTATGTATTCTGAATATTTTTAATCATATTGGTGCTCCACAGAGAAAATTTCAGTTTTTTCAGAGAACATTGCCTTTATTTTTAAGTGCAAAAAATGTCAGATTGTCAAAGCCTTTTCAATAATGTAGAGTATCCTGTGTACTTTATTTATGACACATATATTAAATATGATTTTATCCAGAAAAAATATATCATTGGTATTATCACCAGTTTTAACTTTAAGATAATTGAATTCACCAAAGATATTTATTATGAAGAACCCTGTCCTGTCTCTCCAGAAGCCCAATGGGAGTGCTATTATTTATTTCCAGAAGAGTAGGATTGGGTCCAAATTATCTGAATCAATGCCAAGAAAAAGTTTGTTTTGGTCTGAGCTTTTGGCTAGTTCCTTATGCCAAAAATAGAGATAAAGGAAATGTTTCCTCTTGATCATGAATATTAACCCATTTGAATCAAATTATGTGTTACACTTTGGCTGCAATTTTAGAAACTGAAATTGTATGAACTTGCAACAGGCCATTATGTAGAAAAAGTGATCCTAATTTACTGGTGACTTAACTGGTGACTAAAATTACACATGGATAATTGGTTGTTTAGGAAACAGATATTAAGAAGAGGAATAACTGGTAAAAGAGGCAATATGACTTCATCTGCCCTTGAGTGAATGTAAAATATATGTGACAAGACACAAAGAAAAGTGAGGAATCTCAAGAAATGCAACAAACAGATGGAGGAAAAAGCTTTTCTTTTTAACTTATTTATCCCATCTTAAACCTTCTTCCAGCTAAATATCAAAAACTGGGTTTCATCTCATCTAGTATTAAATGTCTACCAGCTTGAAAATTAAAAATGATCTAATCACTATACTCTCACCAGACCCAAAGGAGGGAGAATAGTAGATTATCCAGAAGAAAAATCCTCTGAGAAATCTTATGCCCTAATGTCCAGATGTAATTAGTACCTTCAGAGACAACTGATTTCATTCATGTTAATGAAAGGTACTTCAGGTTTAGCGACTATCATGCAGATGCTCAGATCAGAAATTACTCTCATGCACAGTACATCCTCCAGCATGCTTTTTGTGAGTAAACAAGGAGATCATGAAAAACAGAGCTTCCTTTAGCCAAAGTCATCTACTATTGCCTAATCATTGCTGGAGGTCCCATTTGCATCATACTCCTTGAGACACAACACAAGGATCCAGAGATACCCTTTGGCCAGTCTGCAGAGACTTGTCAAGCTACACAGATAACTCTCCACCTAGCTTTAAAAAAGGAAAGGCTTCTTTCCTTCCCTGTTCCACAGCTGACAATTCCCTTACCATTCAGACTGCAATGCTCTGTTGTTTTGCCAGATGACTCTTTTCCATCAGCTGTTCATCTCCACTGCATTACAAGCAGATCCAGCTCTGACTCTGAGAGCTCCACCTGCTTACAATTGAGGTGGCTCAAATTAAGTGGCTCAAATGCTTACATTGAGGTGGCTTGCATTAAGTGGATTGACTACATGTCATTCTTCCTTGTGCAGAAGACAACTCCAAGGTCCACCATAAACCTGTCATCAAGGCTTCCCTGGAACCTGTAAGATATGTCTGTATCCATAAATAAGATTAGCTGGGGAGCCAAGGATCAGTGTCATGGCACAACCTGCGCATATCTAAACATACTTCCCCTCACTCTAGCCCACATACACCAAAACAAGGTGGCAGTGTCCAGATTTCTTACAGGAACAGTCTCTATCACTCATTTTCCAGGCCAGCACTAGCTGGCACAGACATAACCACACTGCTGTGCGTAGGTTCTCTGAAGAGCAAATTTAACCCATCTGTTTATAAGAAACATGGAATTACTCCTTCTTGTGAAGTCGTAATTCCTCCTCTTACAAATCTTGCTTTTGTGCAATAATGTGCAAATCCATAACTATTCCTGGTGCTTAACAGACCAGCATGCTCTTGAGGCAAATCACCTGCCAAGCAGGAGGTAATAGGTAGGACATGAAGCTCTCCAGAAATCATGTCTGGCTTACATTCTTAAGAGCATATTCATCACTCAGCTGTTGCTATGTGGTAGGAGCTGCTGATTACACATTTGCAGCTAACATGAAAAGTTAGGGAAAGAATCCTTTTCTCTAGCTGCTCCCTTCTTTTTTATTCCAGATGCAAGAAAAGAATATATATACCAGTTTCATATTTCACCTATTGAGCTTGTTGCGATTTAAAATGTTAAAAGGGGCAAAGAGGTTGCTTAAAACAGCAGCTGCAAAAGCAATGATGAGAAAGGGGATGGACTGTATCTTTTTTTTTTTAGCAGTGAGGGCTAGTATGGTGTTACATTGGCAGGCTCATTGCTGGTCTGATGTATAGCAATGTTAACTAACCCCAACTGTCTTATACCATTAATAAGCAGCAGTAAATCTGCCCTTCTGCACTTATCAGTCCATAAAAAAGGTTTCCATTTATTAATTTTAACTGTTACATTTGTACTGACAAGATACTTTTGGCAAACTGGATGTTACTACAAAAAAAACTATCATACGGCAGAGAAATTTACAATTGCATTCTTAAATGTTATGGCATCTTATCTTCTTTATCCTAATTCTTATGGCTTTTTGCTCTTCACATCTGGGCTTCTGGCATAACACAACTACGAAAGAACTGTGCATTTCAATCAAGTGATTCAAAGGAAAAGTCCCGCCAATGTAAATGCACAGGAATAATGTCTGAAGGATGTAACTTACATTTAACCATGAAATTCCCCCTAAAATAAAGTATCTTGTTTGCAAGGCTATTCTGTATCTAACACAGAAGAAGGAGTGATCTTTATTCACATCATTGAAGTAGGCAGGCAAGGAATCTGTGGTAAGGACATGGG
Organism: Myiopsitta monachus; assembly: GCA_017639245.1. Lineage (NCBI taxonomy): Eukaryota > Metazoa > Chordata > Aves > Psittaciformes > Psittacidae > Myiopsitta > Myiopsitta monachus. The sequence goes on from CM029919.1 coordinate 53,927,892, forward strand.
CTCATGGATTATCATTCTCTTATATTTAATCTAAACTTACAAATTTGGTACTTTATTTTTAACATAATAGGAGCAAGCTCAATCTGCTGACAATGAGTAGGAATAGAGGAAATGGCTCAGATACAATGAAACCCTCTTTGACATTTCACCCAAATTAGAATGACCCTTTTGGAAGCTGCAATATTTGCACTTGCTTTTCTTCATTGTCATTTAATTTTCTTCCTCTAATGCTAACCCGAAGCATAAGAGATGAGGAACCAAGCGAAAGATAGTTATTGCACAATTTCAGTCCTGACTAGAAACAAAAAAAAAAAGTAAAAATGGCCATAGGCTGAGTTTTCAGTGGGTTAAAGCTGCTTCCAAAAGGTACCCAGAGCTGCATTTGCTAACCCAAACTAAATGCACACTCCAGTTAACATGTGATAATGCAATGCTGTGAATTTCTGTTCAGTTATTTTTAAATGTTTACATCATCCCTATTCTAAAGGACAGTGGCATATGAATGCCAAACACTCCCAAGAGGGACAGAGAGCACAGGAATAAAATAACTGAACCATCTGATCTGCTGTGCAGATCAATGAACACAGGAGGACAAAAGCATGCTAGAGTTGAGCTTGTAGGCCACCAGGAGTCTGGCACAGTATGGAGACTGGAGAATGAGAAATAAGCAATCCAAACTGCAAATGGTGAGAATGTTGCAAGGCAGAAGAATCTTGAAAACTACCATATCTACTTGATTTTTTTTTGAGATGCTGAATACTTGTGAATTTTAGGACATTCCTAGAATCTGCAGGCAAAAAACCCTGGTAAATTTATTCCCCACTTATAGAGTCTTTAATCGGAGGCAAAAAAAATGAAGCAGTAGAATAGACATCAGCAAATGTAATCTATGAAGAGCAGGTGAGAGGTAGAGCAATGTTTGAACATCAGGTTTTTTCAGAACAGGTATCTGTATCATGCTGTTGGCCTGTGAATCTGGGAACCTGGATGTCTCTCTAGGCCTTGTAATACATTCATGTAATATTCAGAAGCTCTGAAACAGGATAACTGGAGAAGAACCCAGAAGGTTGTTCAAAGAAGAAACAGCATTCTGTGGCTGTGGTTTCCAGTAAAGCTCAAGTTCTTCTATGGAGAGATTTCAATAGATGAGGCCAAGGCTGCAGAAAGTGCATGAGATATTATAGGAAGAGATATGCCAAAAGCAAGAATTAAATGCCTGGATGAAAAAGCCAAAAAGTTCAGGGAAGTGTTAAGTAAGTAGCTTCAGACAACAGTTAGCAAAGGAAAAGAAATAGAGCAGAACCTAGAAGAGTGCATTTGCACCTCTTTCAGATTAGGGAAAAATGAAGTTTATACTGAGGTAGCGCCATAGTAGGGAAAGCTTACTTGGAAAAAAATTAATGCCAGTGGCAGAAATTCTCTAGGAGTAGGGAGTTCACTTTTGACTGATGTTGGGGAGAATATGATTTTGCTGGCCTGAAAGCTTAGGAGAAAGAGATATAGGTACTCTTCTCTAGCAAATTAAAGAAAGAAGGAAGAGTCATGAAGGTGAGGTCATAGAAAAATTATATATAAAGGTCAAGGATGGGAGAGAACTAAAAACAAGTTAGAGAGAACTTTTCCCTGGAGAAATCAAAATGTATTTTTGAGCAGGAAGTAGCTTTGGAGAGTTCCTCTTGAAACAAGAATACTCCGTTTCCTGGAGATAAAAAAATATATTGCTGCTAGGAGCAAAGAGGTCCACTTCAGAGAATGGTGGCTTGATCTGAGAACAAAGACGTGATCAGGCTACTACAGCATCTATAGGGGCTTTTTGTAGATGTATAGACTCAAGAATAAGCAAGGTCATATTCTGCTAAAGGCTGCAAGTGGAATGAGTGCCGTGGAGCACACGTCTGTGCAAGCTGGGAACAAGAGCTTTTGGCCTCAGTACAAAAGAGAGATTGAACTACTGGAGAGATTCCAGGAAAGGGACACAAAGATAATTCAGAGATAGGGGCACCTCTCTTATAAGGACTAGTTGAGAGAGCTGGGGCTGCTTATCCTGGCAAAGAGGAGGTTCAGGGGTGATCTTGTTAAGGTATATAAATACCTGAAAGGAGGGTGTAAAGAGGATGGAACCAGGCTCTTTCCAGGGGTGTCCAGCGACAGGACAAGAGGTTACGGGCACACACTGAAACATGAGAGATACTGTCTGAATGTCAGAAAACACTTTTACTGTGTGACTGAGCACTGGCACAGGTTGCCCACAGAGGTTTTGGAGTCTCCGCCCTTGGAGGTGTACAAAAGCTGTCTGGACACAGTTCTGGGCAGCCAGCTGTAGGTAGCCCTGCTTGAGCAGGAGAGTTGGACTATATGATCTCCAGAAATCTCTTCCAACCGCAATCATTATGTGATTCTGCAAAGAGTAGTGATGATAACACCTATGTCTTCCAAACCTACTGAAGGATCTTCTTGACTGAAGCATCAGAGACAGCAGGATAAGATGCCACACAAAATCACAGCATTTAGAAATCAAAATGGACTCCAGAAAACCAAATCAAAACAACCCCAATACACTTGGGAAAAGAAAGGACAGCAAATTCAAGAAGAGCCCATTGTATAGCAACAGTGGTTTGTCTTTTATGGAGGACTTGAAGGCTGCAAGTCAATTCCTGCATGGGTTATATTAATGTATTATTTTAATAGTGGTTGTGCACCTGAGCAGAAGAACCCACTTTGACCTTTAAACCCAGATTCCTTTGCATGAAAAATTAATGTAAAACATGTCCAGAATGTTTTGAAGCCAGAATCATCTTGGTAATGTCAATAACAAAGTCAGATTTTGAGGCTTCTTCTGGAGGTCACCTGCTATAAACAAAACAGCATCTCAAGACAGAATTCCTGTTTTCCCTTGGCTGACAGCATATGATCTCCTAGCGTTAAATATAGGTGCATGCAAAACTGACATTCCCAGTTTGAGCCATATGAAGGGAGAAGATGTGTTGCTCCATGACCACATTTTTTAATTGATGGAGACTAGATTTTGCTGCAAAATGTAAAAGATAACACTAACACATACCCGTTTTCAATATATTAAGGACTGTATTTGATGAGGTGCTGAAAAGACATGCATCTGTAGTAACTACAGATTGTCTGTGTAGAATACAAATACTATGTAGAATACAAATCTTTCAGCAATACCTTGAAAAATGTAGTTAAAGTAGCCATCTCAATGAGCAGCTGCACCGATTTGAAAAAGTGTGGTTTCAGGTCAAGAGATATGGACCTCCCAAATACCTCTTATTGAAAACGTGGTGTCTAGTAGGACTAATGTCATCTTTTCTGCTGATCTGCACAAAAGAGTGCTCTGACCTTCTCCACATTGTGGTCAGAGAAGCTACCCAGCTATTTCCATGGTCAACAACCAAAACTGAGAAAATGGACAAGCACTGGCTTTCATCCACAATCCAACCTTTTTCTATTTTAAATAAAAGTGAAGAGGTTCTTCAAAGGTCTGGGCTGCAAGGATGTATTTGCATATGTAAGATATTTTTATGTCTTGTAAGAGAAAAACATATCATCCAAGGATGTAAATCTGTAGAAAGCTTTTACTAGGTTACTATGGCCATTTGAATCGCTTTCAGTCATCCACATATACAGTACTTACCTCCTGAGGTATATGACATCTGAATACTATTTCTTACTTATTTCCCTGGGTGAATAATTACTGCATTCTGTCAGTGTAGTTTGGTAAAAGTCATAGAATGATGGACTCATTTAGGTTGGAAAAGAACCTTAAAATCATCAAGTCTCCTCAAGGGAACAACTCCCTCATTAGAAGTGGAAGTGCCTCCCTCTCCAGCTCAAGCAGAGGATCCCAGAGATTTAGTTGTTAGGCCACTATATTACTGCCCAGAAAAAGCCCAGTGCTTTGCGTTAAGAACCAGGTCTAATCTCCACTACTTAGGACTGACCCCACAGTAATAGATTTGATTTGGAGATAGTTGGAGCCAACCTGAACAGAGCCAAGTGTGAAGCAAACAAGGAGCCTTGTTTGGACAGCCAGCTGTCTTGCACATGTCATCTCTCCCCAGCCCTCTGATATTTCACAGTATGGGTTTCTTTATACTAGTGATTTTTTTACTCAGTGGTTTTACTGGTGCACAGTTTAAAGTCAGTAGATGGTGGTGAGTTCATCCTACACAAATGAACACTGAGGTTGTATTACATGGACACACTTGCAGAAAAGCATTGATAAGTGCATAAATACACCTCTTTTTAAGATCAGACATTTTGTCTGGAAATGAATTTAATCCAGACTTGAAAGGCTCACCTGTAGTGATTTCTGTGCAAAAACATAAACAACATATGGTTAGTTATCACATCCTTTGTAAAAGCGCAGACATTTTCCAGCAGCTGAAAAAGTTCTATTTTTTTAAACAACAGATCTTATGTAGGCTTCATGGGAGATTCTGACCCAAACTCCTACTGCAACTGGAATTTAAAAATAAACTGGGTCACCTTTATTCTATTGAGGTAGCATAGAAAAAGGAGTCTTTGATTCCTGTGTAATTCAGAAATGATGCTTTTTCAAACCTGCAGCTACATTCCCAAACCCATTTCAATAGCTTTTGCCTTAATGGATAGCGATTCAGTGTATTTTATGTCTCCAGTTAATTACATGTTGCTGTATTAATTTTAGAACTTTAATTTACCTTGTGATTTCCTTTGCTGATGCTGAATAGGAAGGTTGAGAGGACTAAGTTTTACTAACTGGCATATTATTTTAAATCTTCAAGTTAGGTGGGGAAATAAAATCTCAGTTAGCAACCAGTCTGATGTAAAGACTTGGACTTTATTCTGTATAAAAAACTTGAACTCTTATTAATAAGGAGTATAAGAAACAGACAAATTTCTTCTTAGTACAAATTTGATTGCCGTTCATTGTTTCCCATCATGCTGGTTTAAGATAAAGTCTGAAATCATTTATAATGTAACTTACATTAAAACAGGTATCTGCACACAAATGTCATGTTTCATTTGTGATATCTACTGTTATTGTTTTATTGTAACCTTTTATGATAAAATACTTGCTATTCCACTCTTCCGAGAATAAGGTATATTGTAAATAAGCTGCAGTTGAGAGCCAACGCTATAATTTATAGAAGTTGCTTAGCTCTCTAGAAGAAGATACAAGGCATAGCTACACATCACACTAAAAAGAATTCCATATTTTTTGCATAAATTTAGACTGAGGGGAAAAAATGAGGCAGATAATGTAACTCTTCTGTACCATCTGCTCACTGCAGAAACATGTGCACTTAAAAACCTGCAATATCCTAATTTCTTGATTTCTCAAAGTACATTTACTCCTTTAAAATTGCCATTGGTAATGTTTCTGTGTTAACTTCTAAAACACAGAAAACTATTTTCTGACTTTAATTGACCCCCTGTGTCTAATGTGCGGCTTACACTGAGGCAGCTATTCTTTCTATGCATCCCAGACTTGCCCCACTTAGTAGGCAAATTTCCACCAGACTCAGTAAAAGGAAAAGCAGGTCTGATGGGGCAGATTTCCAAGGCTACTTAATTACTGAACAACATAAACAGAAAGTGAATGAAATTTGCAAAAGTATCTTCAAGGTCATGAAAGAATTCCCGTGGATTCAATGAGTATAACATGACTTATACAGTCCTGTGGTGTGTCTCATAAGCTTGTTAATGAACGGGTTTTCTGGTACTGTAATGGTCACTACTTACCATGATTTATACTACATGCAACAGAATAACCTTTAAAGTCTTCCTGTTGTTAAAGATCATTCTGATGGTGATTACAAGTTATTCAGTCTATTTGCTTTACTCTCCCAATTAAAAAAAAATAAGAATACTCAGAGCATTAGCAAACATTGATGGAAATGTTGCATCTGACTTAGAATTAAAATAGTGACTGCCTGTAATTCATATAATTGTCAATAGTCTGTGGGTTGGAATGCACTGAAAGTGCAGAATATGATAAAATGAGCGTCAGACAGTCTGGAGGATCTTTTAGATGGTGGTCCAGCTTTCCCTGTTCTGTACAAACGTGAACTTTCCACAGGACAAGGGGTGTTTCTGCTTTCTAGAAAAAAAATAATATATATATACTAGCAGTAGTTTGCATAACCTTATTTATCTCATATAATGAATTCCATACAGTTCAGTAAGGAATTTATTTCATAGCATAATTAGCAGAGGCCACTTGAGGGGCACCAGTCTATTATATTTACAGATGATTTTTTCTTTTTGCAGTCTAGATTAACCCTGTTCGTTTCTTCTTTATTTAAGCTACAGTAAAGTTGTGAAGATGTCCACTGTGGTCTCAGTGTTTAATATCATATTATCTTCATCCTTACATAAATTTCTGTAAAACTGCGCTTACCTTTACTTTTCATTAATTAAAGCAGACTTGGACCACAGCACGTGCTCTTTTGAATTTCTCAAATATTCTAATCTCAGGGAAAAAAAACAGAGTAGAAACAAAAAGAATGGTAAACTTATTTAGTTACAGCCAGAAACAGCTTAGGTGCTTTGTCACATAGACCTATTTAGTGCAGTATTACAGAGTAATGTGCTTCAGGTAGCAGCAGCTGTCCTGAGTTCTGTGTACATTATTACTAAAAATTTCTGAAATTAAATTGCTATTACTAAAACTTCTGAAGCTGAAGTAAGTGGAAGCAATGGTGACACTACCAAACAGTAGCAAACATATTTCACGGAGTTGTGCTAACAAAAATGTTAGCAAATCAATCAGTGTGGCTGCAATCTATTTCTGTTGGTCAAGAGCAGCACAGAAACCTTTGAGGATTAACAAGAACCTTGGTAGTAAAAAAGCATGTTAATGCTACGTTAATGTTCAAAATTTATGCAAAGATTCTCTAATAAAAGTCAGTACTGCATTTAGCAAAACATTGTTCACTTATGGATGACTGAATTGGAGGTTGAGAAAATGCAGAAGTGAAGACTAAAAAGACTTCGGTTAAGTTCCCAGGGGTCAGAATATTATAGGATTTATTCAGTGTTCACACTTCTGTCACTGGGAGAGGAATCAGCCCCAGTGCTGCAAAACAAATCCTGCTACAAAGCACAGTTTGTAAAAGCCTGAACCTGAAAAGATCAGTATTCCAGCTGGAGTGCAGTCAACCTCCAGGTACCCTCGCACAGCTTAGAAGTGACTCTAGTGCCTTTATTTCACAAATACTGTAATATAAAATGTGGAAGAAAAAAGAGTGTGCCAGCTTAATTAGGAAAAAGATCAAGAATGATTGAATTGGAAAGGGGCTCGATACAGCAGACTTTTAAATTCAGATGGAGATGTGAAAAGGAAGCTAAAGTAAGGATGAGAAAAGGCTGTCTGCTACATAGGCTTAAGAAGGTGTTAGCAGGAGATGTTGTAAAGATGAGAGACCAGCAATTTTTGAAAGAAACATTTGGTTCTCTGTGTTTTCCCCTACAGGTACGATAATAATTTAGGTGACTTCTGTATTGAAGTATTTATACATTCATGTTCTGAATATGATTTAGCTTCCAGCATGATTTAAAGAAAAAAAGCAAAACAAACAAACAAAAAACCCAAACAAACAAACAAAAAACAAACAAAACAACCAACCAACCAACCAAAAAAAAAAAGTGTCTATGTAGGGATGCTGGAAACCAGCTTTAAATTCAGCTCTTTCTAGTTAGACGTGCAACTGTTTCCAACCTTCAGAGGCTGCTCGTAGTCTCCATAAAATCCTATACTAATCTCTTCACTCTCACGCTTCACTGAAGGGCGCAAGGACTGGAACGAGCTCGCGGAGATCAGATGCGTTGCTATGCCTGTCCGAAGCGGCAGCCAGATAACCAAGCGGGATGACTGCAGCTTCAGAACAGTCAAAATACTGTTTCTGACATAAGAATATAAAAGTACCCCGGTTTGTGAAGCGCTTTAAAGCGTTAAACACGTAGGAGTTGCACAAGCAGCATGAGTGCCACTGTGCATGTGTGAGTGAGGGCTGTCTGCAGAGCATAATAAAATGCGAGTGGGAACCCCTTATCCAGCTACTGGGAGTAAGTGCTCTAGAGGACAACGGGGAAAAGCCCTCTTCCTCCCCCCAGGAGTCCTCTAACAATGCCAAAACCTCTTCTGATTTAAAAAAACTCTTTCGAAACCCGCAACATTACTTCATTAGGTTGCCACAGCTAACTTGGTACAAGACGAGGCGGGCGGGCTGCAAAAGGGGCACGTCGCAGCGCAGGTGGCCAGACAGGTACCGAGGCAGGGATCGCTATAGCCGAGGGGCTCCCGATAAGCGCGGCTGGGCGGGGCGGTGGGGTGGGCGGAGGCTGCGGGTGGGGTCTGGCCGTGACTGATGGGCCAGTTGCTGTTGAATGTTTCAGAAAAGGGGGGGGCCCTGGCCCGCCGGCGCGACTTTAGCCACGGGAGTTGGTGCGCAGCTGACGACCGCTGCCTTTTGCCTCAAGCGATCTGCCCTTCGCGGCTCTGCGTCCCGGGGGGCCTGCCCATCGCCGGAGAGAGGCGTCAGCCGGCCCTGGTGACACGGATTGGAGCGGCCAGCCGGAGCCTGGGGCAAGGCAGCCGGCGGGGCGCGTCTCCTTCGCTCAGCAGGCAGAGCCTCGCAGGCGGCGGGCGGGCAGGATCGGCTCCGCTCCGGTCCGCTCAGCGAGGTGAGGTGAGGGGGAGAGGAGCGGGTGGCAGAGCGTGGCGGCGCCAAGCAGGTCTTCTGCTGGAGGGGACTCGCCCCGGCGCTGCTCTGCCATCTGCACCGCCAGCCCCGCCACCCGTCCCCGCCCGGTGGCAGGCAGCGCCCCGGCTCCGTCCCCGGGTGTCGGCGCCTCTCGGGCGCGCTGTCCCCGCGGCTGACGACCGGTCCCCTCTCTCCGCGCAGGTCGGCGCTGACGGCGGCGGTCGCCCGGCGGGGAGTCAGCCGTGCCGCAGCGCCATGCCCGCCACCCGGCCGTGGGGGCTGCCCGCCCTGCTCCTGCTCCTGCTCCTCGGCTGCCGCGCCGCCGCCGAGGGCGACGGGTCCCTGCGCTCTTCAGGCCCGGGCGGGCAGGGCCCGACGTCCGGGACCCCTGCGGTGAGGGGCGCCGAGCCTAACGCCTCCCGCCAGGCCGCGCTGCCCAGGGGCGGGGGGACGGCTGGCGGGCGGCCGCGTTCGGCCTCGCCCCCCATGTGCACCGGGCAGACGGAGATTAAGGAGACTTTCAAGTACATCAACACGGTAGTGTCCTGCCTTGTCTTCGTACTGGGCATAATCGGCAATTCCACGCTGCTGCGGATCATCTACAAGAACAAGTGCATGAGGAACGGCCCCAACATCCTCATCGCCAGCCTGGCTCTGGGCGACCTACTCCACATCATCATTGACATCCCCATCAACGTCTACAAGGTGAGGGAAAGCCGGGGATGGGTCCGGGCCTGTTCTTGGTGCTTCCCGGCAGATACCGGGCAGCGCCGCGGAAGCCGAGGGCAGACGTGCCCCTTCGCTGGCTGGGAAACCTCCGGGACTTCACCTCATGCCAAAAAGCTGACGGAGGGTGGTGTTGTGATCAGATGTTGTCCCAGATGGCACCCTCTCTTGTGCTCCAGTCCCAGACCTCTAAGCGGTCTGGGCTGGGAATGTGGCAGAGGTGACTTGCAAGTCACCTGGAGACAGGTGCTGTCCCGGGTATAAAGGTGATGAATGCAGTAGGAAAATGAGCGATGGATTCGTTGCTTCCCTGCTTTCTCCTGAGGAGTAGAGGGGAGGGCACAGAAGACTCTCCTTTAAGTACCGCTCAGTCCCTGCTGCTCAGCTGAGGCAGGCTTAGTCGTAATACTTCACTTGAGTCCCTACAGTCACTGTTGGCATGGGGCCTCTATTCAGGAGCTACAAAGATCATTCAACAGAGCGATTTGCCGTAGTTCTATATATCCCGCGGCTATGAAGTGTGATGCTCTCCTAAGCTGTGAGCTCTTTCCCCCTTTCGCCAGCATGGACAACTGAGAGGGAGTAAGCCACGCCAACTGCCCTTGCACTTTCTCAACTGCCCTTGCACTTTCTCGTTACTGTGACCTTTGGCGTGGTGACACTTGCCACAGGAGACCAACCTCTGTCTTGTCTACCCAGCTTGTGCAGTCCATATTTCCTTAAGAACAGTTGAATCCAGCCTCTGGTTAGGATCAGCCCTCTTAGGAGAGATGCTGCAAATAACGAGGCACCTTCTGCCTTGAAAGTTTACAGTCTTGGGTCCCCATCAGTTACTGTTTGAAGTGAACATGAGAACCTTCACCTGTCATCTTCTCACTTCATATGGATGTGTTTAAACTCTGGGGTTTGTTACTTTTAGCTCTGGAAAAAATATGCTGAAGGGACTGGGTCTGAATTTAGTCTTCTCTATCCCTAGTGGTTCCTCCCAGAAGCTGCTGAAATGATAGAATCCTGTATCTTTATCCTTTTAAAGTATTGGAATATTACAAAGCAGGGAACATCATACCTGTTAAATTCACCAGCCAGATAATTTGGATTACATGACAGTATCTTCAATTTAGAGTTTCAGTATTTTCTACGCTGTATATTTATCATGGTCCTTGTGAGAAGTGTGGACTCATCTGAGAGTGGAATTTATGAAACAGAATAAAGTGTTTTGAAAAAATGCATTTTTGTAAAAAAAAAAGGTATTGAACAAAAAGATTTTTCATCTGTTCTCAGAAAAATCCAAGTGATTGATTCAATGTCAATTGCTCAATACAAGACTTTGCAATCTCAGTGACTATTATGACTATAATTGAATTAATTCAATTTCAAAATTGAATTAATCATAGCATGCAATGATATGTCACCGTGCTTATCTTGATTTAGTGTCATCAAGTGTATCATTCTGAGTAGGTAGATTGGAGGGGGAGGAATAAAATATCAGATTGCAAACCAATAAATATGCTACCAGTTGCAAGTCCAGGATATTTATTGTGCTATTGATAATGCTAACAGCTAAGCAATAGCTCTCAGAGGCTAAATCTCCCATGCTGCTACTCATCTTAAATGGAGATCCCATATTAAATTTGTATTATCCCTTACAATAGTGAGTGAAATATTTGCTGTGTTAAAATAGGACTTTTGAATAGATGTGAGTTACAAATAAACCAAACACCTCCCATCTTCCCCAACATTAGACATTGTGTTTACTTAATCAAAAATAAGAATTTGTGTGATTTGAATTGATGATAACTTTTTATCCACTCTACATCCCTTTAATTCCACCCACAGAGCACCGTTATGAGGGATAATACAGTAGTGCAATGTAAAGCTGGCTATGATCACCTAGCAGCAGGGGAAGAATGAAGGTTTGTAAATCAAGTATACTAAACAGTTGTAACTTGCAATTTGAAACATTTTAAAACTGTATGAAACAAATCTTCAACATTGCTATCAGATCCTCAGATAGCAACTGCCTGAAAGAGAGCAAGAGAATTCCTCATGTTAGTAAAATGCCAGAAGTTTACTCAACAACACTTGTAGTAGAATGTGTGAAAGTGTCTGTGAAGGCTTTCCCGGCTGATACACGAGAGGACACAGAATTCTCACTTGCAGCAGCATTTGGTTAGCTATTTAAAGTGATAACTGCAAAAGATGTCCCTGTCACTATTTAATAAGTGAATGTATGAGTAGCTGGAAAAAAATAACAAATAAAAATTTACATCTCTTATATTGTGGGGTTCTAAGGAAAAGCAGGTGTTAGCCAGATTGTGAGGCAAATGCAGTCCAATATATAAAATGCTAAGAAACGCCTTGAGATAATCATTACGCAGTACAGAATGCTGTGGCAGTGTGGAGGCTTTGCAAAATTGCTACTAATTGGATGTGAAGGTGGTCCTATGCCTAGTCAACTGCTTCACTAAACAGACTAAGTAAGCATGTTTTTGTTAATTTGAGACAGCAATTAAAGGTGTGGACATAAGGAGCAGAAGGATAGAGTAGGTGGTTGGTGAACTTCTTATGTCCTTCTCTGCACTTAGTCTTTGGAAAACAAGACAGTGGCAGCTTGTATACCTGACAGTACAGATCTGCAGTTCTGGAAGGCTTATGCCCTTTTTTGCAAATCAGTAAAGTTGGTGACTCCTGCATGTGAAACACAAAAATAACATAAGGATTGGAAACTCCAAACTTACATTAGCTCTGCCCCTTGTGCATGTACATGTAATGAGATAGGAACATAGACTTTAAAAAGCTGTAATCACATAATAACATGCTTTTTCTTCTGAACTACGTCTCTCTCACTTTGTAATATTTATCTCTTATATTAAGTCCAATTTATTGTCATGTTCCAGTGGATTTTTAGCATGGGAAACAATCTATCCTTTGCATACTTTTGTGTGGCTTTCTGAACTCTATCAATTTGCTATGACACAGATGACTGAGGAAGCATATCTGCCTGGAAATACTGTCACAGCTTCCTTTATCTCAGAGCGCGCTGCAAGAGCAGAGGAAAAAAAAAGAATCCAGGGAAGGAACAAAACCTTGTCTTTATCCAAGCCAAGGAGGGAAAGCCAAAGTAAATGGCCTTGATTTTTTTTTTTCCCCCCAGTAATGTATTTTAGGGATTACATAAAAAATACTGTTAACATAAAGCATTATTAAGCACTGGAAATATAAGAAAGACTTTATCAGGGACTGTATATTCCTCGAAGATGCAAACAGACCCCTTTGTTAATCCAGCTGTGCTCTAAAAAGGGCGAGATTCATATGGAAATGTCTTCGTGATGACTTTACTAACTTTTAATTCAAGTTCCTGTAGGGCATACATCATGATAAAGCTAATCTTTGCCTAAATTTCCAAGAACATCACGGTGCTTATCTTCAGAAAACATTGTTACTACTCCATAGGACAGCTCTTGGCCACTGGTTCTTCTGATGTTAAAGATAACAGCCATTTTATGGGGAGAAATGTATTATTTCCTTTTCTCAACATCTGAACCACTTACTTGAGGCCCTGCAAAGTTCATCTCAGAATTCCATACATAAAATATATTGATCTCTGACCATGTCAAACTAGAAGTCTGTTTTGCTTAGGATCCTTTTATGGTCAACGAGTGCAGTGTACAGGTACTTAAGAAAGAAAGAATTGTCCAGAGGAGGAATCTGTCTAGACTTCACAGGCAATGGGGAGTAACTTTGTTCTGTAGTTAGATGGGACCAATCTATTCTGAAGTCCAATCGATGAAGTAGTGGAAATGTCAATATGTTGTTAAAAGCACACGTACTTAGTTTTCATGATGGATCTCCAAACTGAAATGCATCAGTTGATGTCTATAGGTCTGTAAATTTTTTTTTTGTTACCTGTACATTTGCTGTGTACACATTCAGTTAAAAGATTCATTTGACAAATTTCAAAGCAAGTTTTGATCTTATTTGCATTGTTGGGTTTGTTTTTTCGACCCTGTGTTTATGCTTCCCAGTCTGACAGCAGTATGGCTTTCTTAATGCTTATTTTTGTTGCTGTCCCATAACCATGATTGTGAAATCATAGAATTATTTTACTTCAGCAGCACATTCTGAGGTTTCAGTAATTTTCAATATGTCTGTATGGTATTACTTTATCTTAATTAAGCACCTAAAAATGTTTGAAGCGGAAGTTACTAATTAAAAACACAGGTTTACACTTCTATTGTAAACATGTAAAACATTCTCAGCTTAACTAGGAAATGTATTTTCTTGTCTAGAGCAAAGATCCCCACCCTGACATCATAATTATTGTTAAATATTAATAAGTTTTGTAAAGTCTGACTCATCCCTGACTATAAGCTTAAATTCCTGGGCAAATTTCCTGTTTTGAAAAATGCTTGCTCCTATGAAATACTAAAAAATACCTTCTATCTGCATGACCTCCCCATCTCAAAAAGTACCAGGTGAAAATGTGCCAGTCATTTCACAGATATATGAAAAAATGTTGCTCGTGTATTGGGTGTACAGTTGTACATCTGATTTCCTGTGTAATGCTGCATTCATGAAGATTGAGTCTTCTTACCCTGTGAACTAGGCTTGCTGTGAACACACAGCGAGGAGGAAATACGAATTCCTGCTCTATTTCACATGTGTTCATTGCTCAGCACTAGGACACTGATGTAAGTGCATGCTTTACTTCTTCTTCATGTCTGACTGTGGCAAGTCAACAGTTGTGGAACGGAGCCATGGCATCAGCCTTGTGGCTGGTGGCCACAGCAGCTGAGCTGTTGAAAGCAGCGTATTGTGCTCCTATGTTGGCATATTGTGGCAGCAGATTATGAATATCTTTTTGTTCTTGCACAACCAAGAAGAAGCAGGGCAGGAATTGTAATTCACAAGTGTGTCTCTGAGTCGCAACATCTTTTGGGGCTGCTTTCATAGCTGTGCAGCTTTCACATCAGTTTAGGCTTAAATCTGTGTCTGGTCTGAGAAAAGTGTTGGCTATAGGAGTGCATCAGAGGTATTGCTTCATTTTAAGTATGATTTCACTTCATTCTGCAGTGTATTCTCTTTCCCTTTCTTCTGTTTCATTTCATCTTCAGCACATCTCTGTGGCTTAGGAGTTAAAACTTCACCCACATAAAAGTAAATTACTATAAAACACTGGAAAAGGTCACTCGGAATACAGCCAGTGGTAAACTTCTCTTGGCATTTTACTAATGAAAACGCAACATTATTTTTCTCTTTGCTGCCACTTGGCAGTATCTCATGGCTCTAAGTCATTTGTAAAGTGGCACTGTTTGTACAGATACCCTATTGTGAAAACTGTTTTACCCATGCAAAATTGCATTAGCCTGCATCTGTACTTCACTAGGAACAATCATGGCTCTTGCCCACAAATATGATGCTCCTGAATACAGTGGATTTTCATAGTACTTTAAGGTTTTAAGGAGATGGCAATACACAGGACAAACAAACAACAAAGAAGCGTAGTTCAGCAATTAAAACATTCTGGTTTTTTTCCCTTTTACTTTCTTAACATTTTCAAGCTTTTGCTGCAAAGCATATCATTAGCTGCTTGCAATACCATAATAGGGAGACTTGTGACTCATGCATTAAAATGCTCAAGTATCTCAATACATCAGCTGCAAGAGATAATGGAGATGTTTTCTCAATCCAGCGCAGACAGCTGTGTGTCCATTCTGTTTGTGATTAAAGCTAGCTGAATGCAAGTGATATTTTGATGTTATGCTAAACCCAAGCTAGTGCACCCTTTCTCTCAGTTGACTGCATTCACTCATGCTATGCTAATCCAGCCATATGGCTTCCAAACTGGAACTGGCTCAAATCCAGTCAGCTTGGAGCACAGGTGTGACTGTCTGCACCTGAAAGATAAGCATTAGTTCAGGGAAATCTCCAACATGTGGCTGAACTGGTGTGATTTTAGGGAAGAGACGAGGGAGTGTCTTGGCATATACACCAGCTTAGTTGTAACTGAAAGTCTTCGGCAGAATCTGCTAACAGAAATTTGACCAAAGGTCTTCATTTCAGTTCAATGAAGAAAAAAATACATTTTGATTCTGAAGTGCTTTTTTAATGAGTCATCTCTGGTTTAATATATACACATGTACAATATACAATAGATACTATAAACAAGTATAAAATGTACTTGCTACCAAGTCCTTGACTTCTGTAGCAACTATGTGCGGTAGGCTGTAGGCTCACTGCCTGATTGATATAAATGAAGTGATCCCAGGTGTCATAAGATTATGTAAAGTGTACATTTAGAACACCTGTAATGATTCATGTAGCAATTTTAATAGCAGTTTGTTGCTATCACCCCCTTGCAGCAATTCAGAAGAAGTCTTAGGGAGAGGCTTTACTGAAAATACTTTAATGACAGATTGAGTTATTTTTCCCACATCCCATAAATAAAAAGATAATGTATGGTTATTACAACCTCATCCCTGCTTCCTCTGCTTTATTACTTTCCATAAAATTCTCAAGAAACATAAATCCCTAGAATTTGTATTTCTGCTTCATTTCTGCAGAAGCATTATACTCTTTGTCTTACTTGAGTAGGTCACTGAAGAAACAGAAAGTCCCATTTCAGCAGCAAGACTAAAGCAGATTTTGAAAGGTATTCTGGTATCTAAAAATACCAGTGGGCACTTCTTTATTGGGATTTCCAAAAGCACATCGTCAGTGAAGCATACTTACCTTTCTTCGTGTTAAAATGATATTTAAGTTCTTACCAGAGCTTTTCAAAAACTGTTGACCGTGTAATTGTTTATTCTGGGATGCATGTGTATGTGTGCTAAAGGAATTTGCTGAACCAAATCAATGTGAGCAGGCAACTCTGTGGCTATCAATCTTCTCTCATTTTGGTCCCCAGCAGAACCTATACAGTATGATGACCTATTTCTTCTTATAGTGCATCTATATTAAATGAGATATCTGAGGAGACCCTGAGCCAAGGGAAAAATTTTGCAATATCTTTTTGGGTAGTTACCATTCTTCTTTCTTCTTCTTTTCCATCTTTTAGCCTTCTAAGATGTCTGAGGGGACCTGAGCCAAGGGAAAGATTTTGCAATCATCTTTTGGGTAGTTATTGTTCTTTCCTCTCCTTTTCTATTTTGTAGCTCTCAATCTGCAACAGATCTGAAAGACCTTATTTGAACAGAGTTATGAAAAACAGAAGTGGCCTTAGATAATGTTAACTAATTACAGTAACTCAGAAAGTTTACTTTTATATGTAATGATTGTGACTATTTCTTGGCATAACTTCTGTTCTAAAGAGTCTTCTTTTTATGAGGAACTGGAATATTTGGCTGCTGTGGTGTATTTGAGCCATCAGAGCAGCTCACAGCAGAGTACAAAGATTAAACATTTCTGAAGTGAAGCTAACAGGCGAACAGTTCATAGCATCAGCTGCTAGGAAGGTGCTTTCTGTGTCCAGTAAGCCTTGTCCCCTAAATCAGCTAAAACGTACTGCTAAGATGTAAAAATGGGATGTGACAGATTTCCATTAAAGTGTATAACCTAAAGTGCAATTGAGCCAATCTGAAATCATTGGACTCTTATTCTGTAGCACTTACAAGTATGCTTAATGCGCAGATAGTCTTTTCAATATTGTAATAAAAAATCATTGAGAAAACTGGTCAGTGAAGATCTTCAGTGAGTGATTAATCTGATTTATCATTACCTTCTGCTAAATATTAATATCAAGCTAGCTGTTTAGCCTCCCTTAGTATCCAGTAGGTCCTTTCTTTCATTATCAGGTGGTCAGCTAAGAGCTATGGGATGTATTTCTCTCCACTGTTGCCTAACTTCTTAGCTGATGGAGCCTAGACACCAAGCTTCAAATAAACCCCACTCCAGATGTGTACTTGTTCGCATTGCCCTGTTCTGATCAGCCTTAAGTAATTTTCTGTATTTCTAGTAAATGGAGAGTTACTTGAACACATAAAAAAAGCACATAAGCACTGGAGTGGTGAAGTTGGAAGCAAAATAAGTAGAGTTCACGGGGCTTAAGAAGTCAGGACTAAGCCTTTATGCATATCCTTGCCCAGCCAGGGAGCGACTGTAAAGCTACTGCCTAGTTTTTAGGACACACACATTGAAGACCCCTTGTGAAAAGGCACTTCTTGACTAAGTTTTACACTGCAGAAAAGAAAAAGTCAAGACAAAGGTCTATGTTTCAGCTTTGGGAATGAGTTTTTAAAAACAGTTCATTTCTAATTGTTGTTTTCTTTTCACAGCTGCTTGCAGAGGACTGGCCCTTCGGTGTTGAAATGTGCAAATTAGTACCCTTCATTCAAAAGGCATCAGTGGGCATCACAGTGCTGAGTTTGTGTGCCCTCAGTATAGATAGGTGAGACCCATTTTTTCATCAAACTCTCTTAATTGCTTTTCAATATGGGCTCAAATTTGCCTTTCTACTCAGCTGATAAAACATGAATAAGCATGGTTGCCAGTTAAACCAGGTGGGTTTTCTCATATTTTTTGCAAATGTGTGCTGTTGCTTCAGGTACCGAGCAGTTGCTTCTTGGAGTCGCATTAAGGGAATTGGAGTGCCGAAGTGGACTGCTGTTGAAATTGTACTTATCTGGGTTTTGTCCGTGATACTGGCTGTTCCAGAAGCTATTGCATTTGACATGATTACGATGGAGTACAGAGGAAAGGATCTTAGAATCTGCCTGCTTCACCCCACACAGAAAACATCCTTTATGATGGTAAGACACTGACATTTACAAGATCTCCAGAACAGTTCCTTCCATCTTCTTAGCATTGTGTGGACTATAATTCGTACAAGAGTAGGTGAATATAGTGCTCAAATGAAATACTGACAAATTCCTGAAGTGTATTAGTTAAAAGAAGAGCACTCAGAAACTTTCTGTGGGCTTTGGGCATAGTACTTGTCCTGTTTTCTTATCTATAACCTGCACCTTATAGAGAAGCTTTTCTGGACAGACTGACCAGCTAATTATAGCATACTTTCCAAAATGCTTAGCATTCAACTCCTAACAATTTCTTTGCTTTTGTTTTCTTTGTAGTTTTACAAGCAAGCTAAAGACTGGTGGCTGTTCAGCTTTTACTTCTGTTTGCCACTGGCTATTACAGCATTTTTCTATACTCTTATGACCTGTGAGATGTTACGAAAGAAAAGTGGGATGCAAATTGCTTTAAACGATCACTTAAAACAGGTAAAAAATTAACCCTGACAACTCTGCTGTCTCTAGAGAGGCTAACAATAATACCTCTCATGACTTTACTTTCACGTCATTATTCTGTTCTTGTATGATGACTTCAAGATTATTAGTAAGAAGTTTCCTAGCAGTGGTGTTGCTGAGCTCTTAGATATATGTATATATCAGAGCCCTCAGAAACATACGATTTTAACTTTCAATCACAAAACTAGTGGTTTGTGGGTTTTTTTCTCTTGTTTGATGTTAGTCCTTCAGGTTTTAGGGTTTTTATTTCTTCACAATAATGAGAGCTGGATATTTTGTAACAAAAACTGAAGCCGTCCTCTAAACCTGTTAACTATTTGAAGCAATTTCGTGCTGAGCTATAGTGAGGTTAGCAGTATATGTTAGCAGAAAAAAACCACATGCCAAAATACAATCCAAGTTAGTAGTGTACCAGACACAAACATACTATTACTCATACTTCTTAAAATTTGAGATACAGAGAATCGGGGCAAGACATCTAAAACAATAGAAACGATTGAGTACACATTCCAAGAAAATAAGGTATTTGATGTTCTCCGAACTCCTGTGTTTTGATAGGGTTTTTATTTTCTTTATTGAACATTGGATATTAAAAGACAACAACAATCAAGAAACAGAAACTATTCTGTCCAATTTTCTTTTTCAGAGACGTGAGGTGGCCAAAACTGTGTTCTGTCTGGTACTTGTTTTTGCCTTGTGTTGGCTCCCACTTCACTTAAGCAGAATATTGAAACTCACTATTTATGATCAGAAAGACCCCAACAGATGTGAACTTTTAAGGTGAGATTGCAGAAATAAAATGCCTGTGCGCTGATGACATTTTACATGAGATTTTTTGGATTTCCTAATTAACGAGATTACTCTGTGTGTCTGAAGTTTTCCCTGCTACTTCATCCAGACAGTCTGGTTTTGATCCGTTAGCAAAGTCAGAAAGCTATGAGAAATCCCCCTGTTTGCCCTGTCTTCCTCCTGTTCCCTTTTGAGGCTATCTTACTGTCTTGTGGCATTATGAGGGTGGAGGGGGAATTTCTATCCCCATTTCCCTTTCAACACAACAGCTAGGATTTAATCTGTGAAGAAAAACCTGTGAATATCTCCTCCCACAAGCTACAGTGGTTGGATCTTCTGAAATTACTTTCATGAGAATGATCTTACTGGTTAAACTTAACTATTGAGCACAAGCGTTACCTCAATGAGTTAAATCTGTTGATATAACCTCCTTTACTATTACATTAGTTAATCTTGGTTGAGTGAAGCCGAGTCAAATTTTCCTAGTTGTAAACCTCTATTAAGCCTTTTCAGAGAAAATGAGAAGTGTCTCACTTTAATTTCCACACAGCTTTTTTCTTGTGATGGACTACATTGGTATCAACATGGCTTCACTGAATTCCTGCATCAATCCGATAGCTCTGTATTTGGTGAGCAAAAGATTCCAAAACTGCTTTAAGGTAAGAAGCTGCTGAGAGCTGCTGCTCTGGTTAAAAGATGATGTCAGCAGTAAAATTCATTCCTTAGCATGCAAAACTGGTTTAAATGGTCATTAAATTTGACTTTAACTGGGTTATTGTAGGTGTTTTTTCCCTCATGAAGCTACATACAAAGGAATTAAGGATTTATAGAGACAAAAGAGAAAGCAAAAGAGTGGAGTGTATAATAAACCCTTTTGGCACCATATTAATCAGTGGTACATCACTTCTTGACACCCAGCTGGCACCCAGCCACTTGCAGAGCACTGACAAAGCAGACTCAGACTGTGCTGCAGAGATTCACAGTAGCCATATCCTCTGCAACCCAACAAGGAGAGTGCTGACCCCAGGTTCTCCCCATCCTGGTGGAGTGCTTAAATCAGTGAGCAGTTAGGTAAGGCAGAGGGTGCAAGTATCCACCTGTCCCTTTCCAGTGCCAGCATTTTGAGACAGACCTGTTTGTAGCTTTCTGTTGGTTTACATGAATAGTCCTGCGCCCCAATTCTCCACACAAGATTTAAGGCTCACATGTGGATTACAGCCCATCTGTCTTTCCACCTTCATGTCCAGATTTTTTATTTTTGTGGCCCCTGATGTCTTCATACACTGTATCAGTTATTACATTGTCTACCACAAATTCTTAGATTTTTCTTTTCTTCCCAGGCATTTAACTGTTGGCCACTGCTAGGCTTATTGCCTGGCTGCGTTGAATTCCTTACTGACTATGTATTTCCATCAGAAGCCAGTCAGCTCTACATCTAGTAGCATGAGCGTATTTCCCAAATAACTGTGACAAGCACATGTTGCAGAGGCTTTATTGTCAGTCTTGTCTTCCCTGTCTACATTGCTGGCTCCCTGAAAAGAGTCACTGGAGCTGGGAGCATGAGAGAGATCTCTAGCTTCCTGAGCATAGAAAGAAGTCGGTATGCCGGATCCCAGATGGACTTGAAGTGCCCAGAGGCCAGTCAGTAGCATCAGCAAAAGGTCTGCAGTATATCTAGTAAATGTATAAACTGTGTGTAGGTTTTCACAATTCTCTTATTTGGTTCTCTTTTTCTCCGCTCAAAAAAAAGAAAAAAAAAATCAAATAAATAGCAGCATCTTGCCTAGAAAGTGTAGATTATAGAGCATATATTTTTTTCCAAGAAAAATTGTCAGAGAAAGGACAAGGAGTCATAATTTTATTTTCAGATGCATTTAGAAATACAAACTAGACTTGAAGCAGCATGTGTGTGGCTATTATTAATATATGTAACTCAGTATAACTCTTCCTGCCCTTCAGCACTTAGGTTGCTAATGAGGCATCACAATAGTGACCATTTGAGCAATGTGGAGCTTAACCTTGTTTGTTTGCTCATGTTGTAATCTGAAAATGGCAGCTTGTACATTTGCCATTTCCTACTGTACCACTGAAGAAGGGCAGCTTTTCAGTGCATTTGCTACATGTGCAATGATGTAATTAGTAATTGATGTAATTGATGTAAAAATGATGTAAAATGTTTATTCCTTTTATTTTAACAGTCATGCTTGTGTTGCTGGTGCCAATCCAAAGATCTGTTGTCCCTGGAGGAAAGGCAGTCCTGCCTAAAGTTCAAAGCTAATGATCACGGATATGATAATTTCCGCTCCAGTAACAAGTACAGTTCTTCATAAAACAAGCATAAAAGATATATTCTCCTACATTAATGCTGGTGCCTTTTTAAGTAAAAGTGGCAATTACCTTTAATGAGATGGTAATGTTTAGAAAAATCTAGTTTTGTGTTTGCATGGAAAAAGAATATTAAAAGAAATGGCCCAAAATTGTGTCACGTTGAAAAACACAGATATTTATAAAATCATCATTTATGGAACATGAAGAAAAATGTAGAAAGAACGAGTCATTGACAGCACTTGAATATTTCTGAATCAGCACTTCCAAATGAAATCCGACGTCCTGTGCATTAAACTATCATTTGTATTCGCTATAAGAGTTGTGGGAACTGAAGTCACAGTAATTACTGAGCAGTATAATATTATGTTAATTGGATCAAAGCCATTATTATATATAACTTAGTCTATTATCTTTTATAAAGCAGATTAACCACCATCACTATTGTGGAATTTTTAAAATGAAACATCAAATACATTGTAATAGAAGTTGAGTGTAAAAAAAGTAGAATTTTATCAGGGGTATTTTAGAGATAGCTAATGAAAATATTAAAGGACGCAGTTAAATCACAAGTGCGTTTCACTCTGATCATTGTTTTTACCTATTAGTGTTAGAAAGAACCCTCCTATGACCTCTATAAATAACATTCTGTAACCACTGTGCATGTTCATTGCATTTGGCAGCACTCTGGGTATGGTCCATATCACTGTTTCCATGTTATTTGTATTTAAAGACAGTGGAGGAAAGAAAAATATACCAAAAGTAAAAACTAATACTACTAGAACCATGCAGATGATGGTTAGTATTGGAAATCAGCTATTTTGAACTGAAAACGAATTGATTGTATCATGTGTAAACAGTGGGCATTCACGAGCATCATGGTTCTTTACTTGAGATAGTTTTGCAACAATTTACAACTGTTTTTACAATACAAATACTGTCTTGGGGCAAAATCTCTTGAAAATAACAGGTGTAAAAAAATGTACCCAAGGAAAACAGAGAGAATTTTAACTTCTCTTTTCATTTATATTTAAATCTTCATAAAGAAAGTTATTCACAAACTGTACTTGCAGAGAACAGTACTATGTAGTGCAGTCGTCTCTGTAGTTCCGTGTTTATGGGCTTAAGAAGATGTGTGATTAGTTTCCGCTTCTGTAAATAGTTTTGTGAAGCATAAATAATTGTAAAGTATTAAAATATGGGCAGGACCCTGCAAGAAAACAGAAAGGTAAGGATGCCTGTAGTAAACATGATGTGTGTTGCCGGGAGCAATGCATGTTTTGTACGTACATGACAGGGCATTCTTTGACTTTTCATTTCCTATTAATTTGTTACAGATGTCCCCAAAGACTTATTAACATATTTCATGCACTGAAATGTGAGTTTTTCAAGAAAAAATGTCATATAACATGCTTTTATAAAAGACATGTTTTCAATAGTCATGGTATTTTATTGTAATAAAAATATTTATCAAGACTCAGGAATTATTTTTTTTTCTTATTTCCAAATTTCACATGTAAGGATTTTTACTTTTTTTTCCAGTCTTTATTAACTTCAGATTTTTTAATAAAGTGCCTTAAATATGCTCAGGATGAAAGCAGTTTTCATTAAAATGTTCAGTTGACGTTAACCTTAGATAGGTGTCATCTTATCTGACTTTACATAGCTACAGTTACCTTGCAGACTGCTAAAAACAGGAGAGGTGAACCCCATTCCTGGTATTTCTCCCATCAAAAGCTAGTAAGGGTATGCTTCTATAATCAAGCTGAGGACCAATGCACATGCATTTGACCATGGACACATATGTGTTTGTGTGTTTGAGTGTGTATGCAAGTGTAGATGTTGTCATGGTAAGCCGTCAATATCACTTCTCTTCACCTTGCCTGCATCTATTTCCATGAAATGCATTTCGTCTGTTAAGGATGGATAATCAATTAAATACTAAGTTTGATGCTGATCAGTAATATTTTCATCAAGTTATAGCATTACAATATTGTACATGTATATTATTGTTATTTTTATTTAAAATGTAGCTGTTGTATTGGCAACTGTGTAACATTTTTCATTTTTTTTCCTGGACTAATTCTTTAAGACAAGTCCTCTCAGTCAGACATTTAGGTTTTGCAAATATAATGTCCACTTTTTTGGAGTTAATATATACATATTAGTAGACTTTTTGTCTTTTCTGCTCTTACGCAGTTCTAGCTAAGATTAAATCTCAATACTGAACACAGGCGTTTTCTAAAGTCTTCAGTACAGCTCTATTCCTCTATTCACTGAAATTGATGAATGTTTAACTATTCGATTCAGTTGGAACAGAATTAGGGCACAGCAATAGTGTTCTTTCAAAAACCTAGCTGACGTGCTACCTTGGACTAGGAGTTCGTTTAGAGAAGTTAGGAAGAAAAGGTAAAATCAGCTCACGGGGGTAAACCAGGCATTCTAAGTCCCTTTAAGCCTTAAACAGGGGTTCACAGGTAGCAGAACAACTGTGGAGAGGCAGATGCAACTTAATAGGAGTTTGATGTGCTTGCCCAGAGTGGTGTGACAGAGTAAGAAGAATCGTCTGTCCCAGTGTCCTGAACACAGAATGACTTCAGATTTTAAGTAACTACGTCACATCTCTGTGTTTTGGCCTTCAGACAGCAGTTAAGATTTTACTTCCTCAGCTGCTCTGAATTTTGAATGCACACAGCTCTCTTGGACTTAAGAGAGGGTATTCTGAACTGAGTGGACTGAACTGATACACTGGTACTGCACCTCAGAGAATCAAATGCAAAATGGGATGGTCATGGAGCATCTGCTATGAGCTGTGGCATTTAAGTGACCCAAACAGCTCTTAATCAACATGTGGTTGGCTTAGCAAAAGAATGTTGTATGTACTGAAATAATGTTAAAAGGATTTTTTTTTAATTGTTCTGTATAGCTATGTAAAATAATTCTATATTTCATTTTCTGTGGTCATTTAAAATAGCAATATTTTGGCTCAGACAATGTAAACATACTAAAATATTTGTAAACATAACCAATAAAATATTTGTAATTTGAATTCATTACAAAAAGAAGTCTCACTTTTTTTCTTCTAGAGGATCCCATTTAATTCTTAAGCAGTGACAGTGCTGTAAAAAAGAAGTAAGCAATTCAGAACTAAAAAAGCTTTTGGGTGAGCCGGTTTTACATAGCTAGTTGAAAATTGGAGAGCTTTCAGACTTTCATACTGCGTTGTAAAATTGCCTGATGTTTGTTGGAACAATCAGTCATGCCTGTCTTTGCTCTGTTTGTTTTTGCTCAAAATGTCAGTTGCAATCTCTTGTCTACACACCCATATATAGTCACAAATCCTCCTGTCTTAGGGACATCACAAATAAAAGGCAGAAAACTTTTAGCTTGTTAATTTGGGATTGCATGCACTTGATGCTAGAATATGCCACATGAAAACTATCACTGCTTTGTATGCTGACAGTGTAATTTTGTGCATACTTCAATTAACCTTCCTTAAAGCAGTGGAAAACAGTATCAGACTAAATATGCTGATTCTGGTTAAATAATATATCTTCATATGCTTGTATTATCTGTACACCCCAAAATGTGTTTGCTGCAACTGCTGTTTTATTCCAAGTAGTTATGTTCCCTTTTGTTTAATTGGTGGCCTGCTGCATCCAGGTAGATTTGTACTTTTTTCATGGCCCAAGGACTGTTAGCACATTGTTTCAAGTTGCCTGTTCCTGGAACAGAAGCATCTGTAGAGATGAGGTCCCTTGTAAGTAAATGTTCTACTTATATCTCTTATGGCCTCTTCAGTTCCTTTCTCTTCATCTTGTGCTATGGTCCAAAGTCTTCACCAACCACTCATGAAAAATTTATATATATATATAATATATAATATATATAATTTCTTTTAAGATCCTACAGCTTTCTACAGGTAGGCCATAGTCTTCACAGCCCAGCTAACTTCCTTCCTTGCCGCAATTTGCTTTTCTAACTATTGGTCTCATCCAGGTTTATCTACTGCAGTCTTGGCTCCTTCATTAACTGCAGCTTGTTGTCTGTGTTTTAAACACACTAGAACTTACATAGCAACATGGATATACACTGACCCACTCTAATGACTCTTGAGAAGGGTGGATTTGGCACTGGTGGTGGTGGAGCAGGAATGGTCCAACTGGCAACCTGTGGTTGTGTCTGGTTCATAGAGTGGTTCACTTTTTACTGCAACTTCCTGTACCCTGCTGCTCAGATCATGGTCTTCTTGTAGTCTGTTCCAGAAGGCCCAAGAGTTCTCCATGTACATGCTGTGCACTTCTGTTCAGATTTCTAATCAAAGTTGCTGAACTGGTATCCACATCAGGAAATCAAGGGAGACAAAAGGACTCGGCATTAGTCTTCTGTGTTCTGATGGTCATCTTCTCAGTCAGCAGTGATAAGATTACTGTATTACATAGCAACAGTAGTCATATGGTTTATTGGCTTGCAATTGCTAACTTTAAAATGCTATCATTAAATAAAACCCTGGCATCTACTTGGTCTTGTCTTTCCAAGTACTCAAATTTAACTGTGAAGGAGGTCTCAAAGCTTGCTCTCACTGTTGAAAATGCACACCCCTCTCAGTCCTCTTCTTTTGAAAAAGAAAACTCATCACTTAGAAAATTCTATTGTTGTTAAAAGCAAAACCTTCAGAAATTTATGTTTTACCTTTATCTTAAGGACCCATGAAATCTCTGTGACAAGCCAAAGATGTTCTGATTGTGGGAGGTAGTATCTGGAAAGAATTTGCCATATTAGTGTGGTAACTAGTTAGACCATACAGCTCAGCATAAACCTACGTATGTTAAGGGATGTGAGGATGCATCACATTTTTCAGAATGTTAACATGGATAATACCACATTAATATTTAGATGATGCCATCACTAGATAGCTACAATTATAACTTCAGTGTTACCATACTGTCATGGGTTCAGCAGTAGCAGTCATTTTTTCTCCTTCTTGGTAGCTGGTGCAGCGCTGTGTTTTTGATTTTGGGCCTGGGAACTGTGCTGATAACACCAGTGTTTTCAGTTACTGCTTGGTAGTGTTTTGGTCTGGCCAAGGACTTTCTGAGCCTCATGCTATGCCAGGGAGGAGGGAAAGCCGGGAGGAAGCAGAGACAGGACACCTGACCCAAACTGACCAAAGAGGTTATTCCACACCACAGCACATCATGTCCAGGAGGTGAAACCGGAGGGCAGAGACCCGGAAGGGTGTGGTGGTGCAGCTGGGGGTTCGCTGCTGGGGGTTGCACTGGCTGGGTTGGGCTTGGTGAGCAGTTGTATTCTCTTTCCTTGTATTTCTCTGGTATTATTGCTGGTAGCAGTAGTGATTTGTGTTATACCTTAGTTACTAAACTGTTCTTATCTCAACCTGTGGAAGTTGCATTCTTTCGATTTGCCTCCCCATCCCCCATGGGACTGGGTGAAGAAAGAGAGAAAGGTGAGTGAGTGAGAAAACTGCGTGGGTTAGAGGCTTAAACCACGACAATACCTTCTTCACAAACCATATTCTCCAAAATTTGTTTCTACTTGTTTTGCTCTTGGGGGGGGGGGGAGGGGGGGAGCATTTGTTGTCCTTTAATTTCCTGAAATTTGCACTAGCGGCTCACAGGTTTGGTTATCCTGAAGAAACAGTTCAGTGGTGAAAACGAGGGGAGGGGGTAATGGCTGTCATTTGAAGGTGCCAGGAAAAAGAGTGATAAACCCCAGGATGCGCTCATCTTCGCAAGAAGGATGGATTCAACTCATGCTCAGCTTTTGTAGGGGTGGGAGAGAAACATGTCAAGCTAATAAAACAAACCTGGTGGATTTGGTAAGTTTTAGTTGGAGGCTGCAAAAGAGAGAGCATAATTCATGCAAATTGGATTTTATTTTTTTTAAATTAAACTAAACCAGAAAAAAGCATCATAATTGCCAATGGGTTTTCACAGGACCAGCCTGAACCTTGCTAAAGGTGTAGGAAGTTTCCCCTGATATGCATATATAGCAGGTAGCATGTCCTACAAATTTGGACCCATTGGTCTTGGTAACATAGATGTAACGTGAAAGTTTGAAATACTGATTAATTATGCACCACTCACAATGAGCGACAAAATTATGAAATGAAAATATGATAAACATTTACTAAGCACTATTCATAAACCTGAGGTTGCAAAGAGAAATGGTTATGAAATGTTTAGAATTTTATTACTTTAATAATTGGCAATTTAATTATTCCATAACTTTGAATTTTGTAACCATTATGACCATTTTATGGTAATAGAAAAGCTTTCCTTTTTTTTTTCCAAAAAAAAGTAGAACTTTATATTTTGATAGGAGATAGAAACAGACTGTGAAATCTGAAATGAACCATGACATCAACAGTTTGTTTCAAGCATCTCCATAGGTTCTGAACATACTTCCTGTAGGACTAACTATTAGAATTCTCTTGTGAAATTGATATTGTAATATTTAATATGCAAGTCAAATGCATTTAAAATACTCTATAAACGTATCTATGCATATATGTGTTTTTACCTGTGTGGTACATACACACAAAAATGCATAAATTACATAAACCAAAGTGCTGGTTGCAATAAAAGAAGCAGAAAGAACTAGAGAAGATAGATAGTGTTGGGGTTAAAATACCAGAAATTTCTAGTATATATGATTTGCTGAGACTGCCAATGTGCTTTTGCCTACTCAAGAGCTTACAGTTTTCACAGAAGTAACCAACTTTTCCAATTACTGAAGGTCTCACCATAATTACTCCAGTCTTTCCAATGAGATGCAAAACCTGGAGTGGAATTACATTTCATGGCACTCTTGCAAAAGACTGGAATTGCCAGCTGTGGGCTCTTGGCCAATGTCCAATTTAAATAATTACAATCTGCTTCCTCTGTTCCTCTCTTGTGGCTTAGAAGAGCGCACTGCCCTGTTCTGCAGTTCCACACTTTGCATGGAGACATCTGCTCCGTCTTGCGCTGGAGGTGACTGTCTTTCAATGTTAAAAAATGGGAGCCTTCCAAATCCTTTGTCAGTCTGCAGAGTATTTGGGGGTGTTTCAGAATGAAAAGCAGAATTTAAATGCAAAATCAGTATCTTAACACTCAGAGTTGCTTTCAGTATGTGTCAGCTCAATGTTAAGTGGATCTAAATCACTCCTTTCTTTCACTGACTCTGTTAAGGAGTTTTATAAACATAGATTTTTAAAGGCTTTTAAATCTTTGTATATCTTTTATTTGTATAGTTAGAAAGATTTATTATGATCTGGAATCCATTAAATAGTACTAAAATATTTTGAATAGGCATTAGGCATGTCTACAAAGTTGAATGTGGAAAGCCAAGAGCTGCAGAGCTCAGTATGCAGCAGGATAAGGCTAAGGTAGTTGCATTACTTCCAGAGCAGACCAGGCTAACTTCCATTCAGTTCAAATCTTGGTAGATCCTAAGTGATGTGTGACTACTTACTAAGTCAAGACTAAGGGTTTGAACCATTAGACTCTACAAGTCTAACAAGATCATCACCATTTATTGGCTTTATTTAAAAAAAATAAATAAATAATGGAATAAACTGGTTTTGATAGTATTTCTTTGAAAGAATCAGTGAAGAACTGGCAATATTGGGGTTAAGGCATTTCATTACTTAAATGCACTTTTGGAGTATCTCACAAATACTCCACAGATATTGAAAGGTTGAGAGAGATGGGACTGCTTATCCTGGAGAATAGAAGGCTCAGGGAAGATCTCAAGTGTATAAATACCTGATGGGAACGAGTAAAGAAAGCAGAGCCAGACAGCTCACAGTGGTGCCCAGTGAACAGACAAGAGGCAGTGGACACAAATTGTAACATGGGGAATTTTGTTTATAAGAAAAACATTCTTTAGTGGAAAACTGGAACAGGTTGCCCAAGAGAGCCTGTGGAGCCTCCATCCTTGGAGTGTGGTGTTGGAGTGTGGTGTTGGAGTGATCTCCGTAAGTCTCTTCCAACTTCAACAATTCTGTGGTTCAAATGTCGCCTATTCTGTCAAGTATGCAATTCCTACCTGAACCTAGGAAAGCTTCCACTGTAGGAGAATAAGCAGATGATCAGATAGACAGGATACTACGCTAGAAAAGAGTGGTAGAAAAGACTCCATTTTTGCCCTTTTAACATTTTAGTTCTGGTCAAGTCTTTTTGTCTATTACTTTTCTTTGACTACAAAGATGCTGGAAGATTATAGATGAAAAGCTGATTTTTTTGATATGTAGAACTGAACAAGCATAGATGTACTTACAACAAGAGTCAGTGGACATTTTGGAAAGCTTTTCTTACAGTGCTCCAAATCCTTGGGATAGTTGGACAGCTGAAGCCAATGGAAGTTTGCCAGGCACAGATGTGTTGATGTGTAAGAGAGCTGACAGGACCTTCCTAGAAAAGGCCCTTCAGGGCATAATTTTTTTAAGGGTACCATAGGAGATCTATGTCGTAGTTGGCATGTTGATTTCATGAGAGATAAACAAGTTGAATTCCACTGAGTGATTTATTTAATTTTATTTAATTTTATTTAATTTTATTTAATTTTATTTAATTTTATACAAATGCATGTCAGGTATAGTGCTAATAACGCTAAATAGGAATATTTACTTTTTACTTTAAAATAAATATACAAAGCCTGCATGTCTTTCTGTAGACTCTAGCATATATAGAGTTTGTCTTCCCTTTTATATCCTTCAACAGGGATTAAGTTATAATTGTGTCTTCCATTGCATTAACTCATTGTATAGTAAAAATGAAGTCCTGATCTCTCAAGATTTTAATTTTCTAAATAATTTTTTCTATGGTCTGATTAAATAAAATGAACCTCATGCATCTTTTAGAGGGTAAGAAGCAAAGACTATATTATTTGTAAAGTGACACTAGTGATAGTGCATACACTTTCCTCTATTTTGTCCCATTAACAGCAGTTTACATTTAGAGTGAAGCTGAAGTAGTAATTCTGTTGTTCCTTTGATTTTGCTGGGCTTCTTGAAAAGCAGGAAGGAAGTTGTGAAACACACATTATATATATATATACAGATGTCAAGTAGAGTTAATGAAGATAAGCAGATGCATTCCTTAATAGTAATTAAACAAGAAGAGGATACACATTGTCCACTTTGATTAAGAATTTTCTCTTCAAGGCTGCCTACCTGACAAGTCATGTCAGTTCCTTCATGTCATTTATACCAATATGCTTTTTAAATTATTCCTGAAAATATACACCACTACTATAAACACCACCAGACTCCTATGTAACACAGGATTACAGATTTTCAGCTGCAACTACAAAGTAAGTACTAAAGATTGTGGCTTATTTTGCTTTAACAGGCACACAACAGGTGCAAACTACTACTCAGTATTTAAAAGGTATTAAAATCAGTTATCATACACTGGAACTCTACAAAATATTTGTACATATGATCCGCCTTTCAGTATGTTCCAGAATGATGTTTTTCCTCTTTTGGCAATGGTAAAAATGTTAAATAATCTTTATACATTGATCCGTTACTACCTTCTGGTCATGCCTGTTTGTAGCACAGACACAAACCTTTACAAAGTTTCACACTGGTGACTGCAGGCCACCTTACTCTGATTCATCAAGACAGTTTTGAATTCTGTCACCTGCTAGAGTTCTTCCATATTCTGTTTCATATGCAATTTATTAAGTGTACACTATTATAATCAACCCAAGCCAATTGTAAAAGTACTGAACAAAACCATGTCTGTAAATGATAATTGCGAGGTCTTACTTGAAATAGTCTACCAACTTGACAGAGGAGACTCCTATTTAAGTATGATTTAAAAACTATGTATTTCCTGGGTTCACTTTAAGAACAACCTTGTAGTGATTACTTTTTAGATAAATCTTTTCCAGGGTATTCATGAGGATACCATGTGAGACAAGGTCAGAAGTCTCGGAGAAGTCAAAGTCTAACCTCTAAGCTGGTCAGTCTAGTTTCTGTCTCATGTAAATTATATCGTTTCCCCATCCACTGCATACGCAAGGTCTCTTGCACAGACCCTTCTTTCTGCTCCTGTTCACGCTCTTTCTAAGCGATACCATAGTACCTTCTGCCAAAACTACCTTTCCACTCTGAGTATGGACAGCATGGATTGTGAGACACAATAGGAGAGGAATGGCAACTTTCTTTCAGAGAGCTGTCCCCTGAGATCTCCCTTTCTCTGAGGTAGAAGACAAGCAGAATTGGTGTCCTTGTGGTTACTGCTTTGAGCACAGTTGACTGGAGGTTCTGGGCCTGAAGACTAAGCTCCACAGTGCTGAACTGAGTAGCATTCAAAGGAGCTGTGTTCAAGGAAGGTAAAGGACCTTACAAATCTATTCTCAGCACTGCCACGTGGGCAGCTCACTCAGTTGCTGAAACTACAACCAGGCACTATGTGATGGTGTGGACTCCATAGGTTCACACACTAATATCCCCATCAGATATTGGAGGATATTTCAAAGGGAGATGGATTTAGTTTCTTCCAAAACTAACCAACTTTGAAACCACTGAAATTGCTCTAAGAGCCAAAATAAATCCCAGCAAGTGAAGAAAATCAAGGGGGTTATCTCAAAACCCACTCTACTACTCTGAAACAAAATGCTGTAGGCAGAGACAGAAGCTGTTACTTTAGGAAGACTGATTCATAAGGCACCTAAAATTTAGATACAGATTATTCTCTTGGCCTACGTTGATTTAACCCACATATGCTTTCATTATTTATAAGTCCATCCTTGGCCTTTTCCCTACTTTTTGTGTAATTCCTTTCTATTTTTCAGATTATTAAAGTGTTTCTACACTTGCAGTTAGCGAGAGAGCTGTAATTTTCATTCTGAATTTTCACTGCATATTTTATTTATTGGAGTTGTTTATTTGGGGAATTTTTTTTAGAAAGATGTTGCAAAGTTCAAAGTGATTATAATATCTAGGAACCCCTTTTTTGAGGCAGAATATATAATACACCCCCCAAGCCCATACAGGTATCAAGGAATCTGAGAATGTGCCTCGAATATTCCAGGAATCAGATCCAGTAATGCAAATAATTACTTGCATGTTGCAAATATTTATATGGTGTAAATAAAGAGTGAGAGAGGTCCTGGTGCAATGACTCATGTACTGGCTGAGATGATAAACAATTACAAACAACTGTGAAAAGGTCACCATTAGATTTTTGTAATTTCACAATTTTTCACAGAAGAATTATCCATTTTCTTGTCATCTATTTCCTTTCTCAGCATAAATAACGTCACAATAAAGCCTCTGTTCAGTGTTTCTCATTAAATGATACAAGTAGGGACATCACACACATTAGAGCCAAAAAACATCTAAGAAAACCAGGAACAGTGTGTCACAGTGTGGCTAATACGTTAAGGGAACCAGACACCCTGTAACGTCTTGGATATCACTGATGTCTGGATGCATAAAACACTTTAAAATGCCACAGTGCAACTTACTGTAATGACTTTACCTTCATAAAAGAGAGAAGCACCTTACTGCAACCATTTTTTAGTACATGAAAACATACTTGCTTAGGATTTACATTGAACTGTATATACAACAAACAGCTGCACAACCCTGGTTTGTATGCAGCCAGCTCCACAAAGGGAAGCAGCATAGTCACATTACCAGAGATGATTGACCAGCTCTTGTGCATGACATTGTTAATTAGCTTGAACTCACCACCAGAACATCGCTGTACTGGTTATCAGACCTAAGGTAGCATTGTTCCTATATCATGCCATATAGACACAGACACCAGCTTTTTCACAGCACAGTGAAGAATGGAAATACCCATATAGTCAGAGATAAGGAGCAGAAAGGATCAAATATCATCATCCAGTCTGACCCCATCCTTGGCAGAGTCCACAGAGCTTCACAGGGTTATTTCTACTTTCAAGTCCCCTTGAAAATGAAAACTCGTCCTTAGAAAAATGTCCAATCCAAATTTGAAAGCTGCCAGTAATGCCACATTTCCTCAGTGAATTCATCCATTCGTTTCATGGATTGTCAAGAAAAAAAAAAGGGCTTTATTTTTAATTTTAAATTTTTAACTTCACCTTTTTGACAAAGGAGCTTGTCAGACCTCTGACTGCTGAACAGCTCTTTGCTATTTGTCCTGCTTTTGTGTACTGTGACCAGCTATCCTTGAGTCATCACATTGATAAGCTAAGTAGATTGAACTCCTGGAGACTTTCCAGGTCCTTAATATTCCCATGGCTTTTCTTTGACCCTTCTCCAAATTATTCTCATCCATCACAAATTCTGAACACTAGAACTGGACATGCTATTCCAGTAGCAACTGCTTCTTTGCCAAATGCAGCAATGATTTAACCTTTCACTCCTGTCCAGTGAATACACCTCAAGATAACATTTGCCACTTTTTGTCCATGTGGTCTCAGTAAAGGGTTATAACATGCTTTCTCAGAATCATTACTTCACAGGAAGGTCCGCTCTCCTGTTTTTCTGGCTTACATTTTTGTTCCTACATGTTAGACCCTCTATTTGCCTGTACAGAAATTTTATTTGTCTATTCTTGGTTATGCAGTGTCCCTGAACACTCTTTATCACTGATCCATCTCTTCTTAATTTTTTACTCCTCTTATCTGCATGTCATCACCAAATTTTGTCAGACAAAATGTTATGTCTTTTTCTGCAGTCATTGGTGAAAGTGCTGAATGACATAGGTCAAAAAAGTAGTCCCTCTAACGTCTCATGGAAAACATAGATAATCAAACAAGACACAGATACACTCTTATTTGCAGTTATGTATGGAGAAAAACAATATTTCATCAATGTAATATGTGCTATATTGACCTGTTTTTCCTAGTGTGTTAATGAAGATATTACACAATGCTAAGTCAAACGTCTACAAGAAGTTTGAGTTGTCCAAAATTGGATCTTCATTCATAAGATTCAATAACTTTGCAAAGATGTAATCCTGTTAATTTTGTTGACTGCAATTAATGATATTAACCTTTTATTAATCAGTGCATGTAAACTCATCCATTATTTGGCATAATACTGTAGTCTGACTGCCAGGCCTGCATTATCCAGTTCTGTTTTTTTATCCATTTTCTGTTTTAAAATAATAGCACAGTGTTAGCTTCTCTTCAGTCCTCTGGAATTTCCAAGGCTTCCTGAAAATCAACACCAGAAGCTTTTTAAAGGAATTTCAATATTAACCTTGACAAGGGTTTGGTTGCAAGATTATCAGAATTGCTAACTTAAAATCACATGAAGTCTTGCACCTGCTAGCTATCCTTAGTACCACTGGAGGATATTAAGTCATCATCACCCAACAGAAAGACAACGTTCATTTTTCTCCGCAGTCCACAATACTGAACTGAAACATTTATGGAATATTCTGTGCCTTTTCTGTGTCAACCATTGCAATTCTGCTAGGGTCATCTAGTCTTTGTTATTGTTGGTATTGGTTTTGTTTGCATCTACTCAGAAAATACTTTCTCTTTAACCCAGACGGTTACAGGCTTCCTCTTCCATTCCTTAGTCTTCTTTCATTAATTTTCTTTATGTGCTGACCTCTATGCTGTTCACTAATATCACTCATAAATGTCTTTTATTATTTGTTCTGACTGATTTTGCCTACATCCAGACTGCTTCTTTTTCTCAGAAACAACTCTTTGTCTTCTTTGAAGAACTGTAGCTTTTTCAACATCTAGTAAAAAATTTCTAAGCCGATCCTAGTCATCATTCATATTTATTTTCATATTATTTCTTCTAACTGTGTATGTGTACCATATTGAATAAGATACACTATTTTGCATACAACTAAAAGATGCATATCGAATGGCAAAGGCTGTTGCTCTCAGATGAATCAGTCATATTTGAACACGTATCTGAAAGCTACGACTTACTTGCTGTCTGATCCAATGAAAAGTCTCAGTATTTTTCCATTCTTTTTCTTGGCCCCACATATCTCGACTGCTAGCACATATTCGACAGTAATGTTCTTCCAGTTAACCTTTGTATGAACTTGTTTTCTCAGCAGTGGCTGAGATTTCATACATGAAATCTGTCAATACAATTATTTCATGCATTAAAAAAAAAAATTAACAGGTTTTGGAAAAGTTCTATGTATGTATTTTTTTTTGTCTTCTAAGATGCCTCTTGCCTACATGCCAGTATCTCCAGAAATCCCTTCCTCTTTTTTCAGGACTTATGGACACCCACTGCTCTTCCTTTGTCTACATAGACAGTCATTTTATCATAGCAATCAGACTTGGTCAGTGTGATCTGCTCTTCGTAAATCGTAATCTTGTCCTCCATGTGCCTGGAAGTGACCTCCAGGAGGATTTGCTCCATAGCTTTTCTACACACTGAGGTGTGACTGACTGGCCTGTAGTGTCCCTACATCTTTCTTGCACTTCCTGAAGATGTACATGGCATTTGTCTCTTTCATGTCAAGAAAATCATGTGCTGTCTTCCACCTTCCAAGATGATGCTGAGGAGCATCACAATGACATAAACCAACTCCATCAGCAATCTTTGATATATTCTGTCCAATCCCATGTTTTGTATATGCCCAATTTGCTTAAGTGATCTCTAATTCCACTGTTTACCATGGGTAACATTTCTTTCCCCCAGACTCTGCCACAGAGAATCAGGAAGCCTGAAAGCAGATCTGGCCTAGTAAGAACCAAGGCAAAACAGACACCGAGTTAATCTGTCTTTTCTGCATCCTTCATCACCAAGTCATCCACCCAATTCAGTTGCAGATTCTGCATTTTTGTTGGTTTTCCTTTTGCTCTCAATGTACTCAAAGAAGCTTTTCTTGTTGCCTTTCCTATTGCTCATCAGCTAAGTCAAGCCAGGCTTTGGCTTTCCTAATTTCATCCCTTCAAGCTCAAGCAGTGCTCTCCATACTCCTCCTTAGTCCATCCCCACTTCTACTTTCTGTGTATTTCTATTTTGCGTTTGAGCTCAGTCAGGAATTCCCAGTTCGGCCAAGCTGGCTGCTTGCCACACCTGCTGTTCCCTGCACATCCTCTTGTGCTTTGAGGAGGTGTTCCTGGAGATCACTGCCCTGCCCTGCGCCTTTGAGTGAGGGCTTGCTACAGAAGGCAGTGCCAAAGATTTTAGTGTTTCTGTAGTTTTGCTAGAAGAGCAATTTATATTAATGTTTCCTAATCCACTCCAGACAAAGCAAACCAGGTGAACTGCTTAAACTAATTAAATCAGTCCAAGTAAATTTTCCTGTCCTTAGGGACTACTCAGAAACTACTTTACTGGCTGGATATAGGGCAGTAAATGGCGTAAAGGTGGTAAGAAACAGTGAAGGGACACAGGCCACTGAAACTCAGGGCTTGTCTTCAGCCTAAACTCAGATTGGCAAAATTTAGAGCAAAATTAGGAAAGGTTGATCCGGCACCAATCAAAGTGAACCGTTTTTCAAGTTATGTCCCAGACTCCCCCTGAAACACACAAATTTATACGCAAATTATATACACATATGTGCAATAGTTGAACAAATAATTTTAAATCCATCTTGTTATTTTAAATACCCTATGTGCCTCTAGATACCTGGAGTATTCTGATACTGTTTCCTCTTGATGTTGCTTCATTTCTGTTAAATAATTCGTTATTAATTCAACTGGGAGAATGAAAGATTATGAGAATAATGTCAAACGCATATTTCAGGCCAGATCAGTGGCAGGAGTTGAGTTTATCTCAGACAAGAGCAATACCATGATCTGGATTATGGGATAAGCCCTCAGCTTTCAGAAGAAAAGTGGAATCACTTTTTTGCTTTCTTTTTCTGTG
Organism: Myiopsitta monachus; assembly: GCA_017639245.1. NCBI lineage: Eukaryota > Metazoa > Chordata > Aves > Psittaciformes > Psittacidae > Myiopsitta > Myiopsitta monachus. Next base: position 53,965,493 of record CM029919.1, read on the forward strand.
GACAAAGCCCTGAAAACTTCTGCAAGCTAAAAATTACTCTTATAGTTACTAGCTAGTCTTGAAAACTGTTTGTGTCTGGTCCTTGTTCTCCTGCTGGATATCCATATTGCTGGATATAAATGCACAACTGCTCCAGCAGTAATTGCTGTGTCTTCTGGTTGTCCTCTACAGCAGTCTTGGAAAGTTTCTAGAATAGTAGAGCTGGAAGAAACTCTCTACAGTTACAAGTGGGCCTTGTCATTGTGCAAAATCATAGTTCTTGGCCTTTAACATGCCATTGCCCTATTGCTAAAAATGTGTTTGCTTAGTGGTGTGTCTTATTTACCATCACTGCCAATTCTGTGGTTCAGATACACGTGGGAAACTGCTTCTCCCATACCCTTTACCAGATATGATTTGGAGTGTTCATCAAACCCTTGGTGGTGCACCTTCTCCACAAGTGGTCTGGGTCTTAGTTTATTAGGACTATGACACTTGTTATGTTAGGCAAAGGTTTGGGGAGTTCACTGGCTCCCCTGCATTTGGTTCTGTGGTACATCAGAGGCCAATTCAGCGCAATCAGCCCTGTGAGGTACCTCTGCCAAAATTTCATGAGATGACCAGAGTCCTGATCTATCTGTTACCAGCTAAACCACAGCCAACCAAATTTCGTATTTGCAAATAGAAGTTAAATTTCCAGTCAATTTCAATCACACTTCTACCAAATAACCAAACTGATAGGGGAAAATATTATTCTGTTCGAGCACTATATCTATTGCAGCAGCTTTTATAAAATTCAGCCACAAATATATTATAAACACCAGGGCTTCAGAAAACAGTTAAGTGGCAGCAATTTCCCTCTTTATTTCAAATACAAACTCTTTTTTTTTAATTATTTCCTGGCTAAAAATTCTAATGTTCTCTCCACTGTTTGTTTTTTCATGACGATTTTACAATTGTTAAGTCTCCTCCCCTTTACTGGAAATAACTTTTCATTTTTCCCTCTCTTCAAACATCCTAGTCTGCAGATGAGCAGGATACAGAAAAAGGCACACCTACTTACTGAATCTAAACATGCTTGAGTTATCATGACATCTTCAAAGTGCTCCTTTTCCTTCCACTCTGCCCCCACCCTTGTTACCACATACATATTACAATTGCTTTTGATGTCAATGTGTCTGGATTCCTGGTTCTAGTGTCAACCATCATCTAGAATACTTAAAAGAAAAATTGAAAGAGGAAGAACAAGTCAGATGAGGCCTACGTTTTGTTGTAGGAAACCTTGAGAACATGAATCATTTGTCCTAAGAAACTGTCAAAATACCTTACAAGACCAAGGACTAAGAGCCAAACCTAGATCCATGATTTTATATACATAGCAAAAATTTGAGCTACACTAGACATCAGGAACAAAACTAGACACATTAATGGGTATTCTAATCAGGTACCAGCCATGCTAAAGCTCAGTTGGTGGTTTTCAGTTGCCTAAACTGAGGTGACTAGAATAATTTGAGATGTCCCACACTCTGCCTGCTCTCCCCAGTGTCTTTTTTTGTGTGCCATAGCTAATATGCTCAGTGTGATGGGTGATAAGAAACCTCCCTGAGGTCTCTGGGTCTTCTCCCACGGATCTCTTACCACCACTTATCGACACAAGAAGACCACATTCATAGTGACATTTTGGATACAGTCCCACACCTGTACCCATGAATCTCCTGTGGTAGTCTGCTTCTAATCATGCAAAAGATTGTTACCATTTTGGCACAGCTGAGCAGCTCAGCATTTATCTCAAGTTTATACGTAAGCAGGATTTTAAATTAAGGCTATTTTCCAAGAAGCCCAGTCTGGCAGGTAGACTATGCACACATAACACACTTCTAAGGCATAAACTCCATGAAGAATACAATGCTCATGACCATCTTCATTCTAAAATTCAATCCCAGGATATTTTCTATGCAATAAAGGCTATTCACTATGCAAAATAAAAGGTTATTCACTGTCTTATTCCTTTACAGCCCTCTATAAGGTAATTCAACAGACATTGCACTTTCTAAAAAGTGGGGATATACACACACTGATTTTAAATGTCAGTTTGCATTTTCTCACCAGACATCAGGCCACAGGCTGCTGGTTTCAAGAAACAAAGATTATCCATCCCTGCTGTTCATCTGTGCCACTATACAAAAATCGAAACTACAGTCAAGATTGATTAGTCTGGAGAACAAGCCGGAAAATGATTACTCTTCCCCAGCAATTAGGACACTCACTCACAAATGTGGGATTCTCATTCCTATGCCAAAGTCTGCATTTGACATAAAGCAGTCACCAGCTAGCATGAGCACAATTTCCCTTTCTTGCTAAATTATGCAAAGCCCTGAATATAAAGAAAAAAAGCCTATGAAATCTATCTCTCTTCACCAGAAAGAGAATACCTCATCAACACATCACAAAAGACATCACTAACAAGCTGGATTCGCTTTTTGTCACTAAATAGTATCTATTCAAGTCTTTATTTAGAACTAGGAGGGTAAGGTCATTGCAAATCAATCATCAGAAGCAGCTCACTCAGAAATCAAATTATTTTGGATTGCTACTTGTATTTCTTGTTATATGTGAAAATGAGCAGAAATCCACTGAGTTGCAACTTGTGAGGCAGGCTAGGAATTAGTTCAAATTTCAGATTTTTTAATATGGCATATATAGCAAAGACACACCAGTGTAATCACTGACACAGATAGCCACAGATCTAAGATTGTTGTTGGACAGTCTTTTACTTTTCTTCAGGCAAACTGTGAATAAGACTGACTTTACCGGAATATCATGTGAGAGACTGCCTTGCAACTCTGGGATTTCCGTCATTGTATGCATGTCAATTTGCTGTTCTGCACATAGATGATTTTCTGAAATTTGACTGGGGGTTTTAATGTCTTGAACCTCTACAAAAGCATTTAAATTCAATTTAATTTCCATTACTATATATGATCTTTTTCCAGCTCTATACAAAAATAAAGTACGTCTTAAATTTCAAACTTAGAATTGCACATGTGGGTTCTTTTTCTTTAAGTAAACTTATTTAATATTTTAAATTTTAGCAAGAACTGTGGAAAGCATTATGCCTTCTTTGTATGCAGATTCTCTGGACTCTTTAAAATAGAATAATTGATTTAATCTGATATGATACATTGGGTATTTTCAGTCTCAAGTCCTAAATGTAGTCAATATATATATACTGTGTGAGCATCTCTCCAGAACACCCGGAGGAACCTCTGTGAAAACCTAGCCCTTGCAGTCAAGGGGAACTACACTCTTATCACTATGCTAGAAAAACCAGCAATGCCCTATATATACTGACATCTGGTCTGTCAATAAAGTCACAGAGCAGGCCTCAGGCAAGTAGACATCATTCCTACTTCAAGGCAGAGGACCATTACTTTCCAAACCATACATTGCACACAGCTTTTGCCTGGTCCAGGCAGCCAATAGAGAAGTATGCTGGATTTTTACTGTTCCTCAGAATTCCTGAAAAGGCACATAGTTGTCACTGGCCATGTTGCTTCCATATAGCTTCATTTTCTGCCTAGAAACTTAATTATGGGAGATTTAAGAGAATTTTTAGTAATTCAAGATTATTCATCCAAGATTCAGTGTGGATATCCTCAATGATATCCTGATCTCCCATCTAAATAAACTGGACTTAATTGCAGTATGATTTAAGATCAATTGCATAGGAGGTTCACTGAGAACATAAGCTATATACAACACATTTTGTATTTACATTCACATAAATGAAATAGCACAAAAAAGAATAGGAGGTATTCATTGTCTCCTCCAAGCATAGGACTAAACCACATACAATACTTAGTAGGCATAAATTTCTAAATTATTAGTAGCTCCCCATCACAGGTTTGGCCTGTGTAAATCAGGCTTCTTCCAAGCACTTACTCGATTTTAGAGTGGGCCAGGGACCACTTCCTGTAGACATAATGGAGCCACACTGGTTGAGGTCTCTGGGAATTCAGCTCTATAGATGTAGACCACTCCATGCTGGCGAATGCTTATGGGCACATTTTGTTTATGTGCCTAATTGTAGAACATGGGTGCATCTATATTACTAAGCAGAGAGAAACAGAGAGTGAGGTCAAACACTAGAATCCTTCATTATAGCCTTTTATTAGTGGCTATTAATTAGATTTTCTGGACATGTTTTGAGTTGCTTATACTAGCTCTCTTCAAGACAAATTTATAGAGATGGGCTAACCCTAAGCAGCTTGGATGTTGGACCATCTCTGCCACTACAGAACTAGGAAATAGCCTATGGTTCAATTTAACCAAGGTATAACCTTAATTGGTCAGGGACACCAGCATCCTACAGGTATTATGGAGGTACTGATAATACCTCATAGCACACTATGGATCAATCCCAGATAAGTCAGTGAGGTACTCTTCACATGCAGCATAACTCAAGAAGAGAATGTGAAGTCATTTTAGCCTGAGAGAACAAGGACAAAATGAGCAATCCCCAACTTCCCAACAGACCATAACACAGAGAAGATCATGCTTTTTGTTCTCCATGTTGAAACTGGACCACTGTGCAGAAAGGACCAGAAGATTTATGCAGCCAGAGACAGCATGGGAAAGAAAACACCTTGTTCAGTAGATCAGGGATACAAGAGCTCCCCAAGGGAGTTTGCGTTGTGGTCCATGCATCAAGCACTGGTTTAATCCCATAGTTTACTAACAAAAAGTGGTTGAGCAGTCCCAGCAGAAGAGAGCTGAACTGAATATAATGAACTGAACCCCATGTTTTCCATACACTCAGTGGAGCATAAGCGCCTAGGACATTCCATTTGGGTTGCTCTTCAATTCATGTAAGTATCTAAGGACTTTCCAGAAATATAGGTGCTTACAGTCCACAGGTGTCACTTCAAGTACCACATGTGGTAGGCTTAATAAAGATGGTTGAGGTTGGAAGGGACACTGGAGATCTCCATGTTTTCATTGCCGTGTAAACTGATCAAAGAACACACCTATAGAAGACAGACAGTCCTTAACAGTATCAGATAGCAAAAAGTACCTTATAAAATAAATTGTTAGCAGCATCTAGTAAATGCATCATGTCTTACACACTACCTTACTTTATTGGAATGTAACAAAGATTAGAACACATGAAGACAACTAGCAATTATGTTAATAATTCTGTTTCTTGCTTACTTACTTTAGTCATCCTGAATGAAACTGAAGGACCAGTTTGTCAAGCCTCTCTGAAGAATGGGTACTTTACATTTAACAGAAGCATTATTAGTTTGCCCTTTAATACCCCCTGTACTTCAAACCTGACAGCAGTTCAGTGTTCAGACTCCTCTGCACTCAATCTAAATCCCATTAAAGTCAATACAAGTCTCTCCCATTTTAATTGGATTTAAATCAAGTCTTTAATCCTCAGTGTCTGTGTCACTCACAGAGAGAAAATTATGAATGTGGGTTTGTAAAGTAGATACTCTTGCACTGGGAGATGAATGGCTGCAATCAATGCAAGTTACTATGAAAAAAATGTATCTTTGTGTATCTTCCTTATTGATGAGAGCGTAAGATATCCTTTAAGGAAAGGTAAGGCAAAGTAAATAAGATGCAAAATCTTGAAGTCCTTCACTCTGCCAAATCAACATCTCTGAATGGATTCATCTGCTTTAATGAACTTGCCTAAAAATTGGAAGCTAATCCTTCAGGTTCCCTTCACAGTAAAAGGAAGAGTCACCTACAGAGACAATTCATTTTATCAGTCTTAGATCTATATTTTCAGCGGAGATGAACAGCCTTCTTTTGATGCTTATTTCTCACCATTGATCATACTGGGAAGCTTGAATGGATAACTCAGACTTGGGTGCCTAACTTTTAGCCCTCTATAATTAAGGCAGCTATATCTCACCCCTTACTGGATTTTTTGAAAACTGTAAGAGGTACCATTTTAGCCTGGGAAGTAGGTAAATGAACAAAAATGAGTAAATTGCTCACCACACTTCTACTGTGCTGGTGTTCATTCCCATTTCTAAGGCTAGATGCAAGGAGCATAATGCTGTTTTGACTTGTGTAAGAAGGTTGTTTAGGTATTTTTTTTTAACTTGGATATATATTTTAGGTAAAAAAACCCTGTTCATATGAGAATATATATATGTGTATGTGTATATATATACATATATACACATATATATGTCACCCCATCTACAAGAAGGGTGTAAAGGAGGATCCAGGAAATTATGCACCTAACAGTCATACATTAGTATCCAGGAAACTTACGGAATGAATCCTCCTGGATGCTATCAGAACTCAAATGAAGCATGTGGGAAAAGCCAGAATGGGTTCACCAAGATCCAATCATGCTTGACAAACCTGATCACCTTCTATGAAAAAGTAATCTGCTTGGTTGATGTGGGGCAAGCCGTGAACATTAGCTACCTGGATTTCTCCAAGGCTTTTGGTACAGTTTCCAACAGGCTCCTCCTAGAGAAGCTGATGTGTTATGAAAAAATAGATTTAAGATGCAGCTGAACGAGGTAGATCATCTTGTCTAGACTCCGCTTTTGCCAAGAAAATTTGGAGCAGACAATCCTTGAGGTCCCTTCCAACCTGGTAGTCTATGACTTATTTTGAATTACTGAGATATTATCACATCTCTCGTTTGGCTCTTGCTATGATTAATCATCCTTACCACTAAACATATTATCTTAGCTCTTGTAGAACTTCAACATTTCTTTAGTGTTTGATGTAATCCTTTCTTATTTTGTAGTTCACAGTTCATATGTTCAAGACTTACATTAGCCCTTTTAATCACAGCAGTATGTGAGTAGTTAATAGATAATTTGCCATTCACTGAAACTCCTTAGTGCTTTTAGGCATGTAGCTTTTCAAGGCACATATCCTTGAATAGTAATACAGTCTATATTCACTTTTCCTATAGTGAATGCTTCATAATTAGCTGCATTGTGAACTTGTTTCTCTCCACTGAAGAAACTGTGAATTTACTCTGTTGGCAGAGCTATTTTAGCAAAACAAGATACTCAAGGAGTTTTTCCACCAGTGTATCTACCACACCTACTTTAATGACACTAGATAAGCCAGTGTCCTTAGAGCCCCATTTTGTGTAGACATATATATATTATTTTAGGGCATGTGATTTTTTTTTCCATAGCTCAGCTGAGATCTCAAACTGACACAAAATCTTTCTGTCATAGACCATACTGAAAATTTTGCCCACAAAGCCTTTCAAGTAAGTTATTTTTGGAAAAAGAACCCAAACCAATCAACCAAAAAATAAATCCCAATGTACACAGAGCTTTCAATAAGAAATAGTTTTTGGTATACAACTTGGCAAGCTCCACTAGTAAACACTCTTATTCCCCTGTTATATGTTCAAACACTTCTATATACTCTATGTCTTTTGTTGTGCATCCCAAAAAGTCATCCTCTTGTTGCTATCACAGTACTGAAAAGAAGTGTATAACACCAGTTTGAGTCTGGCTTTCAGTATAAGCTGCATGAATGATCTTTCCTCCCCAGTATTTAGTTATTAATGTTCCTGGTTATTGCCAAAATATGACTATAAGAGTTATTATTATGAGAGTTCAGTTGTGGACTATGCAATGAGGTCATTTTGTTACCTATATTGTAGTTATTGAAGCATGAATCTTTAGTTCTTTTTCAGCCTCATATTTGAGAAAAAAAGGTTACAGTTGCATAGAGAGAGGTAATTTTTGAGGGGCGGATTTTTCTGAAAGTATTAAAAAAAAAAATGTGTCTAGGACAAAATTCCCACCTGTAAACTATACACTGGAATATATGTTGAAACACCGGAAATAATACAAGCCTTTAAGGCACATAGAAAATATGTAGCTGGGTCTAAGCATAAGTATTCTTCAAGCCACTAAATTTTACGTATAGCACATATATTAACGGGTATGGTTTAAGTTGAAGAAAGAGCCATGGTGACATAAACCCCAGGATCTTGAAAAGGTGCATTACTTTACTGGTATGAGAAAGACTTTTATATAACTCAGGAAAAGAGTTACATGTGCATTAAAGTCTCTAAGATCTTCTAGTAAAGTCATGGTCAACTGATCTACCCTTAAGAAAAAATAAAGAAACCAAAACAAAGCCCCCCAGAAATAAGGAGGAAGAGTAAAGTAAAGAAAACTCAGAATCAGGAGTCAAATTTTAATTTGCTTGTGGGGCCACTGGCTGGAGTGCTTACAGATCACAGCTACTCAAGGGGCTGATGTAATCACAGCGCTAGCATTAGTCTGCTTGTGACTTGTCATTACAATGTTTCCTTTTGTCTGAGGGCTGAAAATGTTTGACAGTCATTAGAAAGTCATCCAAGGAAATACTTCCTTTCCATGTACAAGATCCTTGTCCTGGATTTTTAACACTGAGCTTTCTCACTAGTTCAGCTACCATTAGCAAAAGAATAGTTTCATACAGCCTGCCTCTGCCCTTAAGGGTCTTTTATAAAGGGGACAGAAGTTCTTTGTTGTCAGTCCTTCACACATCGTTAAGAGAAGTTTAACAGAAAGAAGAGAGGCTTGTAACATGCCCTCTGCAATTTGTCTTTTCTTTCTTTTTTCAGTTCATTTAGATCTTCATCTTGTCCAACCAGAAGATGGATTAACCCAGATCCAGGGCCACTGTTTCCATACTAAACAGAAAATGAATTTGAAAAAGGCAGACAGAATAATCTCTTCCTGCAAAGAACCGGATCAGCTAACGAGACAGTGAATATTCCTGCATGCCAAACAACATTTGTATAAAACAAACTGCTGTTCAACAAATTAAAGTAAACCTCAGTAATATGCAGACGTATTATCTGGACAATTTTGCTTAGTTGATGTCTTTACTTTTTGTCTCCGCTGCCTAATTCTTTCCATGCTACCTAGGCACATCCGTCTCCGAGCCCCTAATTGTCCTGCACAAAGCAGTAACTTGCAGCGATTGCTTCTAATCCTATTGCATTTGGGTTTGCAACCTGATATCTGTGATGAGGCTGTCAGCTGGTGTAAAATGGGATTGTCCTGCTGATGACAGCAAAGTCAGGCTGACTCGACAGTAGCTGAGCCCCAGCTTCCTCAGTTCTGCCTTTGGCAGGGTCCACGCACCAACAATAACTTGCCGGTTTTTACAGTTCTAGCAGTACTTTTGATGAATTTGGGACCACGCCCAGCATGAATCATAGGCAACTATCCAGCAGTGCTGCTCAGGGCAGGAAGCTGTGGATATTTCCATGACGGCCCAATGAGTCTCATAGCTTTCTGTGAAAAATTCTGGTTGATCAGAATCTCATACAGGGTTCATTAAGAAACCCAAAGAGACACACACATAAAAAAGGGAGTTCTCAACATGGGAGCTGGTGCTGCATGTCATGCTGATGCACCGAAAACCTCTATGACTTCTTGAAAGTCATGAACCTTCAGCTGAAGAAATCTTGAGTGTCTGAATCCTGAAGCCTAAAGTTGACATTGCTTAAGAGCAGCTTATCCAGGAAATGGCCTCTAACCTGTCTTTCTTTTAGAGTACTAATTACATGTTCCATTTGATTTGGTAACAAAATTAATTCCTGAAAAATCCCATCCGCTGCCAGTTCCCACTCCCTGTTATAGTTCTATGTCCTACACTGTGCTCAGGAACCATCACAGGGATGTGCCCGGTCTCTACAGTGATCTAGGTTAAAAAAAAGGGGGGTAAAAAAAGCACCCTAGCTGTACACCTTGCCAAACATAGCTCTTGCGACTTTGGAAATAGTTGGAGAGCAAGAAGCTGTGGGTGGACAGGAACCTCTCAAGACAATTTCAGCACTGAAAAAAGAAATCTGTAATCTGTAACTATGATTAAAACCAAACCAAAACATATGTTGGGAAGCATTTAAATCTTCTTTATCACAATCAGTGATTGAAGTGTAGGTCTACTGGTCTAGCTCACAGGAAACAAGAAGTCTGGGGATGCTCTCTCCCCATAGGTGAAGTTCTAACTATCTGATCAATTTGAGCAACCTCCTCAATTCAAGGAGGGTAACAGGCTGGAGACAGGCTGAGAGAGTTTGGTTTATTCAGCTTAGAGAAGGGCAGGGACATCTTCCACTAGACCAGGCTGCTCAAAGCCCCATCCAGTCTGGCCTTCAACACTGCCAGGAATGGAGGAACCACAGCTTCTCTGGGCAAACTGTTCCAGTGTCTCACCACCCTTACAGTATATCGTTTCTTCCTAATGTCTAGTCTAAATCTACCTTCTTTTAGTTTAAAGACATCACCACTTTTCCTATCACTATATTCCCTTGTAAAAAGTCCTTCTCCAGATTTCTTTTTGGACCCCTTTAGGTATTGGAAGCTGCTCTAAGGTCTCCCTAGAGCCTTCTCTTCCCCAGGCTGAACAAACCAAACTCTCTCAGCCTATCTTTATAGGAGAGGTGCTCCAGCCCTCTGACCATCTTTGTGGCCTCCCTATGGACTCACTTGAGCAGCTCCACATCCCTTTTGTGCTCCGGGTCCCAGAGCTGAACACAGTACTGCAGGTGGGGTCTCACATGAGACAGAAATTATCTCACCTCAAGCATAAACATGAGAAGTATAAATATGAGATAACCTCAAGTATAAACTGCAGTCAGTCTGAACAACTTGACATGCAACATATACAGATATGAAGAACACTTATGCACATGGAAGTAATGACATAAAATGAAATAACTGCTCAATACTGTGATCAGGGTCAAAGTGTGTCTAAAATAGAGCTTTTGTGTCTGTGACCAAGCCATGACAGGTCTAGACAAAGATTACTATTGTCTAAAGCAGTTCTCTAACCGGGTTATAAAATAGCTTAAGGCTGCTGCACAGACAGAGCTTTTGATGCCATTCTCCCATGCCCAATTCAAGCCCACCCCAGCTTTCCCACAGCATACAATGGCATACAATGCCTGCAGTGCACCACCAATGCTGGAAAGCTCACAAGCAAATTTCTTTGAATGCTCAACTATTAATGGGTGAAATCCCATTAAAAGCTGATTATTTCCTCTTTGTATCAGCAATTTTACTACGTGGGGAAGTACAAGCAATTCAAGTGATATATTTCTGCTGCTGAAAATAAAATGTCACTTTCAGATCTCTGAAAATATCACAGAGTCTGGTAACATCAACAGTACCCTATTGTTAACAGTTGCAAGTAACACATAACCCATTCGCTTGGCTGCTCGAACACTAAGGGGCGTATTCTCTTCCTCATTCTGCTTCCCCTAGACTCAGCTACTAAAATGACAAAAGGAGGCCAGCTGAACACTACAGGCATTTTTATTGAATATAAAGCTAATGCCTTCATATGTTCTTAGCAAAACAGTAGTGCAGGCACACTCTGCTGCTTCAGAGCAATGGAGCAACACGGAAGATACAAGTTCGACTAAGAGAGATCAACACCAAGTCCCACCAGCACTGTGTCTATGCTGCTTCCTGACCATGAAAACAAATGGAACTGAAGACCAAGATATTGCTGACAACCTCTTCCTCAATTACTTTATTTGGATTAGTGCTTGCAAGCAGTTTGAGTACCTAGTTATCCTGAGTGCTGATATTTAGGGTGTCAGCTGGGAAAAACATGCTCAAAGTTAAGGACCCTGATCAAGGCAGTAGTGAGTCCTGGTGGAAGAAGATTTAACTGATGATCAGCAGAAGGGAGAACAGTTTTTCTAAAATGGGACCTGTATTTCTAAAATGGGACTGTAAATTATTTAGTTCAGAAACAAGGACTGTACACAATATAATGACTGTGGCAGTAACCATAGAATACCCTTAAGTATACATATATACAAAAATAAATGTCCATCTGTTAATGAAAATCAATATTCATAGCACAATAGATGTCAGAAATAAAACATCTTATCCAGAATAACAGTAGAAGAGATAAGGAGAGTTACCTGTGTAGCATCATTTACTATCCACGGATCTTAGGCAATCTGAGACACTGAGTGTGTAGGCAAATAAGAAAGCCATTGCATTTGTTCATCTCTGTACTGGTGTCTCACCTAGGATTGCATAGTGAAGTGAGGAGAAGCTTTCTGAAGCACAAGAAGCTGGCAGTAGTGCCAGGAACAGAGAATTTAAACCCCAGGACCGCTTCAGCCTCAGAGAGTCTTTAGGCAGTGCTACCACCTTCTGCCTTGCATGTTTTCAAGTGAAATTAATGCTCTCCAAATGTGTTAAACAGCCTGATCACTGTAAATCAGCCCTAAATAGAGTAAATTTCTGGAATCTGGGTTCCCACAGGTCTAGAGTGGGAAACTTCAGAAGATACATGGGATCTTGCAGTTTTCAGTGCTCAGGGAACTCTGCACTGCAGGTCTAATAGAAGTAGATGGTTTTGAGGGCTGTCAGATGTGTATTGTAGACATCCTTAATCTCCAGTTTTGAATATTGGCATCAAAACTCAACTAAATCCAGCTGAACACATCTAAATCCCAGTATGAACATTCTAATTTGACATTGACAGTGCCTTTCTGAACCTGAGCACAATTCCAAATTATACTGGTTCTCAAAATGCATTAAGCAAAATTGCACAAATGCATTGCTATTGCAGAGAAGGTCGTACATGTAAAAGCTTTGGGCATGCTGGTGCATCCCAGGATGACAGAGTTTAGAGAAACCCTCCCTTAAATTATATGATTTGCCTAGATGCCTGATTCTATGTGAAATAAATCTGGAGTATATGGCCTGGACAAAAGGCTATTCACAGTGAAAAATACCTAGCTGAGACTCCATTTAAGCATCATAGTGAAATCAACTGGGTAATTATCAAGTAAAGTAGTATTCGTATACAATATGTATGTGGGAAGCAGAAACATTCTTTCTACAGAAGAAATATCTCGTTAAAAATCCTGCTGCGCTTCCTCTAAAACCAGAAGCAGATCATCATACCAGGCAGAGTGTTCAAATCTGAACTCAGAAGGGAAAGCAGGAAAAAGAAGGAAAAACAACAGCAGTGACCTCCCTCTTATACTTTAGGAAATGCTTGTTTGGAAGAGTTGCATGAGAACATACAGACTTTAATATTTTTGGTTTCTTATCAGGCTGGACCAAGCTCAAACCAATAACTTCAAGGTTAAAAGCCTGACATGTCTTTTCCACGTTCCTAAACATTCCAACCCTTCCTACTAATAAAATGTCTTATTCAGAAATCCACACCATGGAATTACATATACCTTGTAAAAACAATTAAGTCTAGACAAGGATGTTGTGAGGTTATTCAGGAAGAAAACTGGAAGGGCCAAAGCCCCATTAGAACTTAATCTGGTTACTGCCATAAAAGACAATAAAAAATATTTGTATAAATATATTAGTGACAAAAAAGGAGGGTTAAGGAGAATCTCAACACCCAAATCTGTACTTTTATGTTAATTTGCTATAAATTCAATAAAGTTAAATTCACAGAGGCAAGATTGTTTTACCTGCAACAGGACAGGAGACGCTAGTCTTCAGCTGAGGCTTCTGGAAGGGAACCAAGGAGATGACAACACTTCCACAAGGCCTTTATGCCCTGTGTATTAGGAAGGAGAACTCTTTGTTTCTGATTCCTATCCATGATGCCCATGTGGGCCTTTCCATAGGCCAGCAGTGAAGTGAGAGCTAATCTTAACCAGATAATGTCATGGTGCCTTCTTCTTTCAACTCTCCACTTACACAGGAAACATATTCAGTTTTACTCTTTCTGGAAGAAAGAAAGAAAGATGGTGGAAAGGCTGTACAGAAAGAACTGGCATTGTAGTGTGAAAAGGAAACCAGGTGCTGGCAAAAGCACTTGTTTCTAGAAAGGTTTATATTCAGATCACTTCACGTCACAAAGCTGGTGCTCCTGTCTCTGCAATAAAAGAACTCTCCAACAGGTCAGATGTTTGACAGAAATTATGTTTCTCTCTTTATCTCCACCTGAGGCTGTTTTGCTATTTCTGAGCAGGTTACACAACAAATATTTTGGTTGTTTTTCCCTTTTCTTTCTCCTAGAGGTCAGCACCTGTGTGAGAAAGAAGGGCAAAACAGGTGAAACAGAAAAAAACATGGCATAGAGCCTGGGTGCATACTTCTATCCACATGTCTTCCTTTGCACTTGTTCTAAATTTCTGATCACCCAGCATTTCTAGTCTTAAAAAAGATTAAAAAAATAAAAAAAAAAAAAAAAAAAAAAGAAGATAAAAATAAAGGGACAGGGGACTGTTGGGAGAAACCTGTCCTGGGTCAGTTGGTGGTATTTCATTAAATTTCTAAGCATGATCCAGATAGAAAAAAAATCAGTAGTTGTAATTTAAACAGAGAGCATAAAGAGGCAAGTTACTATTGTCCACAGTAACCCACAGATCCAACTCAGTCTGGATGGGTCTAAAAGACTCAACTTCATTGTGGCATGAAAATGTGCGTCAAAGAATAACTACATCTCGCAATAATGCAACCATTTCAGAGATAGCCACTTTTAAAAGGTTAAAAGATAAATTACCTTTTTATGACTCTTTTCCATGTAGCCATACAAAGAAGTCAGACAATTTTGTTACGTCAATTAGCTTGACAGCTTTACTGAGTACATTGTGAAACAAATCTTTGCACTACTTTCTGCATACCTGAATTCACTGCATAACAGAATCACTCATTAATGCATATACTGCATCTGAAAATGTCAGTATTTACAGTTCAGTGAAATTTTTGTTTTACTAATTCAGTTCTCTGTGTTTAGCTATAAACACTGCATATATTAATATTGAACATAGTTCAGATCAAATTGTTGTTTAATTACCTAAAATGTCCCTTTATTACAAAGAAAAGTAGTTCAATATATATGAAAATGAATGTGCAATTGTTAACATGTTACAATGGCAAATGAGTTGGTGAATGACATTAATATTACAGGGATACATTCCAAGAGACATTAGTTGAAAGACCTTTGTGTCACTAACTTCAATGGGAGCCCTTCCAAAAGACTCGAGTTGAAAGAACTCATGCCATTAATATTATTGGGAGTTATTAAAAAAACCCAAACAGTAGTCGAAAGAGCTTGTTGTAGGATAACTTATTTGTTGGTTTAAACAGAGAAGTTGACCCTTTTGTTATTAAATGCTGGATTAAAATTCATTGTACTAATGGTTCTTAAGGGACCTGGGGTATCCTGGACTAATACACACTAAATGTTAACCACTTGAAATCATGAAAGTGTTTTTCTTTCTTCTCCAAGCCCCTTTACATAACTTTCTATGTTCATTTTTCATGGCATAAACACAAACATTTATTTTCCTGGTCCTTCACAGCTTGGTTCCTCTTTATTTCTTCCATCTTGTGTTTATCATTGACATTACTTTTGGAAATGCTTGTTTGGAAGAGTTGCATGAGAACATACAGACTTCAATGTTTTCGGTTTCTTATCAGGCTGGACCAAGCTCATACCAATAACCTCAAGTTTAAAAGCCTTACATGTCTTTTCCACATTCCTAAGCATTCCTAAACAAATAGTAAAAATGTTACTATTACTTTTGAAATGCTCTCTTCTTCCAGGGCAGATCATGCTCCTGCAGACAAGTTTCCAAAAGTTTTATTTTTGTGTCCAGTGTTTTTGGACAGTAGCTTGAAATGCTCACTTGTCTTCTTCCAAAAATGTCTGCACGATACAGGGTGCTCTCTGTGTACTTCTCTGTGAATCCAATGCTTGGAAGTTTTCTTCTGTCTCTTACATGATGAGGGAGATGATAGCTTGCACGTTTGTTATGCTAGATAATACTGTGTCATAGTCTTGTTCTGTTTCCACATCTTTTCATACCTCCATCTCAGCTCTTGTCTCAGATAATTTTGAGACAGTGTCTGTGTTTTCTGTGTTTGCTAGAAGAACACCAAATATAGAAAACTCCCAGCCATTGCAGAATTCTAGATAGTGCCTTATCTATACTGTCATGTTGCTGTGTACCATGTTTCACACTCAGGTCTTAGTCCTTTGATCTACATTTTATTTATCACCCAAGATCCCATTGTGGGGTGGTGCTGGAAGGGCAGGAGCCTAATCGGCTCCCTTGTTGGGAAAAAAAGAATTACAACAAATTGCAAGCATGAACTGGAAAACAGTACATGCCATGGTTTTATTCCTATATAAAACATAAAAATAAATCCTGTCAGATTTGGCTTCTTCAGCCTGCAGGCTTCATGGCCTTGTGTGGCCTTCGATTCTCATGCTATAGAACAAAACAACATGCCTTAGCCTTGGCAACACTGCTACAAAACATTCCTGTATTAGACTGGGAGGCAGCGATCTCATTTATGTCAATTGCTGAATAGAATGGTGTCAAAGAGCATTTAGAGAAATGCCAGCTGGGTCAAGATCAGATCAGCACTGCTGGTATCACCAGTTTAAATTCATAAAACATCATCTGAGGCCAGAGAAAGAAGCTGGAATTTGAGAGAAGTTTCAGCATTTCCAAAATACACACAACTTGGATGGAGAAGTAACTATCCAATGTCCATGATTCCATGTTCTCAGGCCAAACACCATACAGAGATGCCAAATTCCAAGAGATAGGTCTGTGTCTCAGCATCTCCGGACATCCCAGGGCCCAGCTGTGAAACTCCTCCCACAGGAGAAGCCTCCAGATCATGATAAGCATGCTGGTGAGGGCCCCAGGAAGAAGTGGTCACTTCCTGCCTATGGCAGAAAAACACTGATGATAGTGATACATCTTGCTGCTGTAGGGCAGGAATGAACTTCCTACAAAGAGCTTTGTGTTCCCACACCTACCTTAAACTTTTGGAGGTACTTTGAGCATCCCAAGTCTAAAATATAATACCGCCATCCTAGAGTGCTCCCTAGTCAAAACTGCTGCTCAACAACAAAGACTATGGCTGCCTCCCCGACAAAGTGAGATACAGGGTAATATCCCAGTCCAAACAGCCTTGTCTGTCCACAGACAAGCCAGCGTCTACTCCTCCTGTGCTAGATATCATTGCTCCAACACACAAGGTGTGAATAAACCTGAAATGTTCTTCCTAGCCAAAGATGTAACACTGCCACTAACAATGTCAGCAGCCACAGCAATGGACAGATTATGCAGCAAGTCCAAATAAGATGTTGGTAGTAAATCATTCACTATACATAACACATTGTGATAAATAATATATGTAGAATGAGGCTGCACTATTTTAATGAAAGTCTACATCTTCCACTAATTTTGAAAGGAGGAAACAGATATCTATAGACTTAGATATGAAATCCTGCCCTGTAGTCTGTATTTCAGGGTCAAAGTATATTTGCATTTATATTTGCATCTATATTTCAAATAGAAAATGTGTTAGCAATAGTCTTAAGTGTAACTGTGTGTATTCCAAACACAAGAACCTGTGTCAAAGCAGCAACTTGCTGGTGTCCAACACAAAGCAAAGTACTGCTTCCCTCTTGCTATCACTGTCTCTGACTCTCTACCTTGAAATCTGATGCTGAAATGTATATATTTGGTATGCATATACTATGGCAGACATAATAGAAGCTCAGACTGTGCCCTAAGAACCATTAAGAAACATGGAATTAACCTTAATTGTATAAATACACAATCAGAGAATGTCTCAGGACCACAGAAGTCAGAAAATACACACACAAGACATGCAAGGGAAGGAAGAACATAGGAGTGCAGCAAACATTAGCTCTGTTAGCCCTGTTATTATTGGCTTTATTTGTTGCTTAAATCCTTTCAAGGTAGTTCTATGAGGAATTAGGCAGGTGGAAAAACAAATAGGATAAGAGTAGATATGCGAGAGCAAATGGACAATCTGTATGGACAACAGGTTATACAGAGTTAAGGCAGCAGAAATAAGCTTTTAAAGTCATCACTGGTTTAATGCTTTCAGCTTCCACAGTATCTGCAGTGGCTTTGTCAGCTTTAGTCTTTGGCTGGCTTAGATCTGCTGCTTCTTTTGTAGGTTTTAAAACTTGCATGGCAAAGGAAGACATCTAAGCTCTGTCCAATTTACCATCTGGATGGCAAGATTGTACTCCCAGATGTCCATATCACAATGTGTTTAAGCACAGTAACTTCTGTTCAGCTCTCATTCCTAGTTTTCTTTTCAATGTAAACTGAGAAAGCTCACCTCAGTCCTAGATGCACTGACTTCTAGTCCTAGTGTCATCTAGGCATAGCCCTAGTGATTCCTAGCCCATACTTTTTGGTTTGGAAAGTTATACATCTTTGCAAGGATCTTTAAGCATCAAATGCCTATGAAGAGTATGAGCAAAAATGATACAACTTTTATAAAGTAACAGAAGTAATTAGCAGAGGGTGGCCCCACCAGCCAGTTCAAGAGTGACTTTCAGACCCAGATGGAATTTTGGTTTAAGGACAGAAAAGAGGTCATTATTACACTCTTGCTACTATAAACCAGACCATACAGGTCATTTAAGGATTGAAAAGCCTAAGAGAACCAGAAATGCTTTATATTGGCTCAGCTGAGCAGAGATATTGAGGAAATGTTCAAGATGTGTTGCATAGGCCAGAAGAACAAGCCAAGTCAAGCAAAAGAGCCCCCGTTGGTGGCACAGGAAAAATTGTTCCCTGGAGCAACATAGGCTTAGATTTGTTTAGATTGGCCAAGAACACGAATGTACTTTTTTCTGGATTAAGTTCACTAAGAAGCAGTATTTTGTGAAATTCGAATATAGACAAATTACTGCTAGTGCGCCCTTAGTCTTAATTCATCAGTGACTTTGAAAAAAGTTTACTGTAATTTAATTACAGGATATAACAATCAAAACCAGGTTGCCACCTGTAGACATTTGTTTTAGAAGACAGGGAGAATTATAATGCTTTTACTGATGATAAAGGTCTATGTCAGAGTTTTGTGAAAGTATAAATACAGCTATATGCAGTATGATCTGATGGTCATGGAGTTCTCAACAATCCCTTGACTGGAAGCACCATATAGGAACATGATGGAAATCAATGATCAGAAAAAGAAGATGGAGGAATCACAAAGTCAAATTAAAAGTGTCTCATGTCATGCACTCTAATCATATAAAATTGACCAAGATTTCTACAACTTGCGACCTTTTCCTGTTTATACTGTTGCTAGACCCAGCCATCTAAACCTCTGATGGACTCTGATACAGTTGTCCCACATGCTTACGAGACTGTCATCAATAGACAAATGCCAATATTTCAATTTTCAGGAGAGGAAGTGTCATTCAGCTTGACTTTTTTTTTTCCTGTGAGACAGTCATTATTAGGCAGCGTTACAACAGATACAACAGCTAGATCCCAGGCCCTTAATACTGCAACTCTAGTAAAATAGCTCCTAATCCTTCATCCTAAACTGGGAGATATAACAGAAGCAAGTAACCAGAGCCCTAAATCTCTTGTTAGAAGAGAAATAGTAAGTGCATACTTCAGGGAAGGAGCTGCACATTGCTTCTGCTTCCTTGCTTCCCATTCCTTCTTTTCAGCTTCCCTCCTTCCCACAAAGTACTGTTTAAATAATCTGCTCATTTGGTGAGTTCAGCACATACATCTGCAGAAGTATTTGTCCACATAAACTAGATTCATTTTCCCATGTTTCTAGGTGAATATTCAAATTAGATTTAGTAAAGCGACTTCAAGAAGCCTTTTGTCGCCTTTTGTAAGGCCTGACAAAAAGATGAGCATTTTTACGTTTTATCTGGGAAAATAAGATGTGGTGTATGATGTGGTTAAGATATTCATCTTGGGAAGTGTGTCACTGATCAAAAAGTGACCATATTTGCTGATGTTACATCTAAACTGCTCAACAAAACTGTGCCACTTTGGTTAGCCTGAAGGCCTGGTGGCAACAGCCTTCTTAACTGAAACTGGCTTAGGACTAATCTCCTAGAGATTTGTCTCAGAAAGGGCTAGTTGAAACAGTCCAAAACAAACCCAGCGAATGAACTAGGGATTTAGCAATGTAGATTATCTTGGGTATAGTGCCTGAGCTCCTTCCCTATATATCTTCTGCTTAGCAGTGATGACTGAGCCCTATCCTCACCTTTCAATACCTACCATGGAAATAAGGTGGTACAAGCATACAACTCATGAGTGTCTGCACCCTTTTAGAGGAGACTTAGGAAGAAGCTTTGTACCAGGTCTTGCTACCTGACAGGAGGACTGGACAGTATTTGAGTTATATGGTTAAATTTTGTGCTGCAGAACAGAAAAGCAGAAGCAGAAGTAGCACAGTAAGACCAGAGCAAATTCTCAAAGAGAGATCGGTCTGTCTAAGCATTATGGAAAAGTCCATTCTGAGCCCATACCATTTTCAGGCACCAATGACAATTGCAAAGAGCTGCAGTAATGCAGCTCAAGAAAGCAGATGTAGTCACTCAGGCAGAAAAATGGTAGCTCTGCTAGCTAGATCCTCAGAAAGCTTTTGCATTTCCAAGCAATTACCTGTACAGAGATCCTAGTACATGGCTTTTAACTAAGGTTGTCAGACTGTAGCCTTCACCATAGTTTACTTCTCTGTGTGCAGTGTGCTGCATCATTCACAGGGCATACAGCAAAGTTCCAAGGAGTTCTGCAAGTAGCTCTGTAGAAACTGGCACTGACACAGAAGTTCCTGAGTCTTACTGTTAGCAGGGATGGTGTTGACAGCTCTTTGGAAAGGTCTTATGATTAGGAATCTCAGGACTGTCAGCCACCCTGCCCAGAGCTGGCTTGGAATGATTACATTGCATTAAACTTTCCAGGTCGCCTTTTAACAGATTATTTGTTTACCCAGATAATCTCTCTTTGAGAGTAACTGTTTTGTCAAAGCAGGAAAGTGACTGGGTTGTCACTGTAAAAGCATGTGCTGTACTTGCATTCTTTTGGTTTAAGGCAGATTTAAAAACATCCAGGCACTACAGAGCATCCAGAGGACTTCCAGCCATGACAGAACACATTTCTGGACCAAAAGCTGCTAGAGGTATTATGTTACATCAACAGCCAGCTGTAAATGGTATCCTGTGGTATTATCTTTTGGACATGCGAACATAGCCATTTAAAAACTAAAACCTGAAACCTTCTACTATGTTGGTCACACTTCTTACAGGTGCTATTAATTGTCCTCTGTGACAGAAAACTAATTTTCCTCCTGCAAAATCTCTTACGGAAATGTTCTGGAGATTTGGTTTTTTTTAATATCATATTTATCACGCTTTCAGGCATTACCATTCTGCAACATTTAAGCAAGTACAAGGTGTACTGTCATGTCACAGAATACCATCGGACCAGCAGTAAAAATAAACTGATGTACAGAGTACCTCTGTCCTGCAGAGCTGCTTGAGGCACTACTTAGCTTAATATAAACATCTTAAAATATATACGCGTGTACTGATTAAAGCATACCACTTAAAAAAAAAAAAGAGAATAAAGTGAGCATGAAAAAAAAAAGGGGGGGGATTGCTTGTGAGCTAGATAAACCCAAAGTCACAGTTGTTTAGAATGAACATATTCAAGTTCATCTACCTGGTGCTGGATAAACTTACTTCAATGCAAAGCACAGGTCTGTCATCTGTACACAGGTTGGAAAATTTTTCCTAATAAGTATGTCCACTGCTCTCAGATGAGACTAATCCCTAAAACAATCCTCCATATGCTTGAAAATAGAAGAATCTGGCTTTTGCAAGTCAGGACAAAAACTACTATAATCATCAATCTTGAAAAAGTTCTGTTAAGTTACATCCTAGCTCTCTAGACACCACTGACAGTAGTAATGTGCTTTGATTATAACAGGAGCTTAGACATGCAGTTCATTTGCAAGCATTACATTCAGGCAATTACACACTGGTACTAAATCTTATTCCTAAATGGCTGAAGTGGTGAAATTTTGAGAATATTAGGACTCCCTTCAGCAGTTTAAATACAACAGGGGACCATACTGGGCCTCCTACCTTCCGTTAGAGAAGAGCACAGGCCTCATACAAGTCTTCTGCTTTATCTTCCAGTGTCACGTGGATGGCTCAAGACACTTTATGGCAGCAGGCAACTATTTAGAAAACCAAAGTATTTCCAATATGTCAACCTTTAGATGAGATGACCAATATCATGGAAGGGCCTGCTTCTCTCTACTGACTGTAGAGAAAGAATAGGTGGTAGCTCAGGTATCAAAAGTGAGCAGAATTCCACTGCAGATGATTTGTGTAAGGGTATCCGTGACTGAACAGCAGCTGGAGGATAAACTTTTCTTATTTGAAAAATCCTAAAGTAGAGCTAAGTAAGTAAAGCTCACCTAAGTCTTAGTGTGCATCCAGAGACAGATACCCTGTCATGAAGGTGTGTCAAGTGTATCTCCTTGAAATGAAAACAAGGAAAGTACCTATGCTGTTTCCTATAAAATCATAGAATAGTTTGTGTTGGAAGGGACCTTCAAAGGTCATCTAATCCAACTCCCCTGCAATGAGCAGGGACATCTTCCACTAGATCACTGCCTGTGGCTCTTGTCCTGGAGAGAAAACTGTTCTTAATGCTAAGCTTATGGTTTCCAGCTACATTTCAGGGTTTCTGTGTGCTAGTAGCCATGCATTACCTACTAATGAAAAAGCTCCCATACTGCTATTGTCCTTAATGTTTTCCTTGGCCTTACGGGTTGACTGGTGCAGGTACTTTCCAGGTATAACATCACCCCAAGGAACTTGGTCTTGGACAGGGGAGACTGCAGTTGCCAAACCTCAAGTCTAACAACAGAAAGCATGTATTTGAGAAGAGCTCTGAGGAATAAATGTTAAAATATATTAAAAAAAAATTCCAAACCAACAAACAGCAAGAAATTACATTAGCCATAGGGAATCTCAAAATAGAAAGGTAGCGAAGAACTCATACAGCCATGCAAGGAGCTCGCTCTTAATAAGATGGGTAATGTTTACTCTGACCAAGTACTTTCTGAGTCTCATGCTCTGGCAGGGAGGAGGGGAAGCTGGGAGGAAGCAGAGGACAGGACACCTGACCCAAACTAACCAAAGAGGTATTCCACACCACAGAACTTCATGCCCACTATATACACTGGGGGCAGTTACCTGGAAGGGTTAGATCACTGCTTGGATTGGGCTGGGTATCGGTTGGTGGGTGGTGAGCGGTTGTATTCTCTTCCCTTGTTATTTCCCTTATCATTATTATTATTGGTGGTAGCAGCAGTGGTTTGTGTTATACCTCAGTTACTGGACTGTTCTTATCTCAACCCGTGGGAGTTACATTCTTTCGATTCCCCTCCTGATCCCTCTGGGAGTGGGGGGAGGAAGCGGAGAGGAGTGAGCGAGCGGCTGAGTGGTTTCTGGGTTGCTGGCTGGGCTTAAATCACGACACCATCCTCCCACCCTGGAACTATTTTGTGATGGAGAATTACCTTAATTTTGCTTCATTGCTTCCTAAAAATGATTCTGTTTTCTCAGTCTTTTAACTGATGGCTCTTTCATTTGTAGCTTTATGGATAATGTAAAATATTTCTGTAAGTTCTCTCTTTCTCAATTCCTATCTCCTGTTGCTTGCTTTGGATTTGCAAGTTTTCAAAGTGTATGATAGCTGCTACGCTTTTCGTTTTCTCATCTGGAAGTGCTTTGCCTGCATTAGATCCAGCACTTTTGTCAGAACATTTCATAACACAAAATCTGAATGTATAATAGTAGAGCTGAGATTCCTCACCTCTAGTTACTAATATCTAGGTGAGGAAACTGAGGCAGAAAGGAAAAAAATCTCATGTCAATGGAGAGAAGTAAGCATTTCAGAAAGACTGAACTTATTTTCTTGATACATACTTCCCCATATTGACTATGCAAGGAAGTGACATTCATACTGTAGATACTGTAGTTAGATGCCTGGCTTTAATAGGAATACTCCAAGAGAAAAAGGATTATACTTGTAACATAAAGTAAAATGGTCAAGTTGAAGCCAGGAACCTCTTGTGGATTTACCTCTGTTTAGTTTGCATATATTATAATAAAGTCAAAGCAATTGTACTGCTGTCAGGCTGAGGTAGCTGGTGTGATTAATAGCAAGCCTTGAATTTCAAGGTAATATTTTAATTATTTTAAAAAATATCTCTCTTCATAAAACCCAGAAAATTACATCTCGCATAATTTTCTAGGTCTATTATTAACTTCAATACAAAAATTAGACCTCTTCATTGCCCTGTTCTCCCTCTTAGGACATAGATAATTTATATTATTTGTGTACTGAATTCTAGTGAAAAATGAAAACTCAATTGTCAGAAAAAAAAGACAGACAACCTGATTTTCTTCTCATGTTATCTCTTAAGACAGTTCTGCCTTCTGTACACAGCTGTTACTTTGTAAAGCTGCTAGACATCAACATTAGATGTATCCTATCTCATTTATATATGTTTAGGAATGCAAGAAGTGTGAATGAATTTAACTACTGGGGAAACAAGTGGTTTATGCGACTCCAGGAGTCAGAAGTAAACAATTTCTGAGCAGAAACCATGGAGGAGCATACTTGTGTAATAAAGAGGAACAGCAGTAAGTGATAACAAATTGACATTTAAGGGTAAAGAATCATAATTTGGCAGAGCACTGAAAACAAAAACATGATGAATTTAAAAAACTGAGGACAAATGTCCTAACACTACTTAATTAGTAGCCTCCCCTGTCGCCTATCAGCACCTTATTTATGCACAAATTCCAGTGGTTACTTGATTAGCTACAGTCCCATCATATTTGCTGTATTCCACCTAAAGTAACTTCAGACATGTTCATTATGTGAGCAGTGTAAATATTACGTGTTAGCATCTATACAGAGGAGACAAAGTTTTTCTTCCAGTGCCATTTAAGTCTTCCCTAAGTTGCCCATGTACATACACCAAATGACATTGAATCACTTACTTTAAATGTATAAAAGCACCTATAAAAGCACGGTTGTCACTAAGAACACTAGTGTTTGGATGAAAGGTACCTTAATTTTGACAACGAAAGAGTCTTTTAACTCAGTTAATATAAAAGCTAATGTTTGACTGGCAGGAATCTTGAAAGCATGGACAACAGCCTTTGCAACCATCCCAGAGGCCTTAGGAAATGACAGGTATATGTTAGATTGGGGGCAGGATTCCTCTCTCTGCAAAGTCTGATCTAGTTGCCTAGGTTTTCTCTGCTTTAATGTAGAAAGAGACACTGATACCTCCACAGAGAAGCTGATGCAAAAGAGAAAAAT
Organism: Myiopsitta monachus; assembly: GCA_017639245.1. Taxonomy (NCBI): domain Eukaryota; kingdom Metazoa; phylum Chordata; class Aves; order Psittaciformes; family Psittacidae; genus Myiopsitta; species Myiopsitta monachus. The sequence goes on from CM029919.1 coordinate 53,990,655, forward strand.
TTCTCCAAACAGAAACTTCATTGAATTCCATATGGATCTATTAGATCCCATAGGGATTCAATTCTTCATGGAAATCCCATATGACTATCTTGGAGGAGATGATACCTAACTTTTGGATGGTTAAAGTCAGCTTAAATAAATCATACCTTTAAAAATTACATTTTGGGAATAAATTTTTTTTATATTTCAGAAATAGTGAAGAACAGATGGCAGAGAAACATCGGCATACCTATAATGACACTGAAAGAGTGGCAAAGGCAGTGAGCCCAGCAGGAGTGAGCAGCATGCGTGTTTGTTCTTTATCAGTTGATCCACTTGCCAGATTTTCTCTCCACTTCGATTAATAAATCAAATACCTAAGCCTCCTTTCTTATTTTATTAATTGTTTGTAGTGTTTTAGGCTTTTACTGGTGAAGACACAAAAGCAATGAAAGAGCAGACATATAGAGTAGGCAAACATTACAAATCAAACAAAAGAGAAAGGCACCTTTTATATTCAAACTATAACCCTCAAGCAAAATCCATTTTAATACAAGAAGATATGCTGCTGGAAACAGCTCATATTGACTAGATAGTTTGTGCCTTAGTGCAGTTACTGCTGGTGACTGCTAAAACAAGTTTGCATTCCCACCAGCAAGCTGATTATGACAGATTTAGGTTGAACCCTTGAGGCAGTGATTTACACCTGCCCTGGAAAACCGAATAGGCTAAGAAATACAGAAGAAATCGTGCACTATATTTGAATTAAAGGTCTAGATTTTTCAGTGCTGCTGCGGTTTCCTCACTATATTAGCAGTTATGCACAAAAAAAGCTACCTTCTCCAAGGTGGAAGGCTTTTACCTTCTGCCCTTTATGTTTAAAATATATTTGGCCAACTGCCTTTGATGGCTTTTGAGTTTGCTTTGTATAATTTAGCCACTCTTTCATACAAAATACTTAAAAGTAATAAAACCAAATATTACTCAAGAAACCTTAGAAGACATGTAAGCAATGCCAATAAGCACTGTTATCTCCATCAATGAATTTCCTATCTTCCTATGTCTGCCTCATAAACTGTAGGCGATTCACATCCAACAGTGTTTTGCAATGTAATAGAAAACATTTCAAATGCAGAACACATTGCCTGTGTTAAACCAAAAATAGTCTGTTATGGTATCATAGACCTGTAGGTCCTTGGATTGCTTCATGTTTCTACCACAAGCACAGGACCCAGACCCATCAGTGAGTTCCCCTAGCCCAAATCCTGTGCCCAGAACACGTACAGAAGTTCAAGCATTCTGAATAATGCCTACTGACAGCTGGCAGCAGGCCATCCAAAAGATGCCCCAGATTCCAAGGGGCACTCTTGTAAACCACTTTCTTCTTCACCTGCAACTAAACATCAGAACTACAAGAGGTGCTTTGACGAAGCGTTAAGTCCTCCCTCACAGGGTCCTTCTTTAGCAAACCAAGAAGCCATGTTTTGCTCTAGCTGAATTTACCAGGTGGTCTTTGAGTGCATGATCACTGAGAAAGCTTTTCAGTGCCACAGTCCCACAGAACAAATAAAGGCATTGTTCCAAAATTAAACAAACCAATAATCTCCTTGAAAACAAAATATCTCCTTTGATTTTGTGGACATGAGATTAGACATAAGGCACCAAAGTCAGAAACTTTTCCACAACAATTTACCATTGGTTTACAGCCTTTAAAGGGCAAATGTGACCAAATAAAAACCTTAGTAAGCCAGTGTAAATAATAAATCACCATTTATTTTAAAGAACCTTTTCCAACTGATGGGGTTGTCATCCTCAATTAACAAGCAACACACCCATCCATACCTGAAGTAAGGGTGGCTCCTGAATATAGATTACTTCAATCTGAAATTCAGTAGTTAGTACAGAGAAATGCTTGCCAGGAAGTGATGTAACAAGAAGCAGCATGAACACAAATATGTTATGTGTTATAATGTTATATGGTTTCTAGAATTGCTTGCAGCAGGTTTTGCATTAAAATATTTAATGTTCAGGAGGGAGGTTGTGGAAAGGAGACAGTGGGAGTAGCCCCATTGCATGGGGTAGCAATGGAGCTAGAGTTCAGGAAAGAAGAGCACAGTGCCCTGACAATGGCACAAGAGAAAAGAAAGATGGGATTAAGAAGAAAAGAGAAATGCATAAACCATTTTCTAAGTTAATCTCTCAAAAAAAAGGGAAGAAAGTGCATTGAATGCGCTAGTGAAATGTTCTGCAGTAAAGCAAAAATGGAAGGATGCAAAAGAACTTGTACCCAAACAATCCTGGAGTGACTGAAAAATAATTTGTGACAGTTAATAAATAGGAAAGATAGAGCTGGAATTAAAAAATTAGTTCCCTTTAACATAGTAAAGATAATACGCTCTCAAACAATGACTTGACAGGAGGGCAGAGAAGCTTTATTAAAGATTATAAAAAATAATGCACCAAAGAAAAATCTCTTTTCCTGTAGTTTTGATAGGAGTACGCCTTAAACTGGAAATAAGGAACTACACACCACAGTGCTTCTGCTTTTGGGTGTTTCTTGGTGGCATTCAATATTGAGAAGTATTTGTTAGGTGCCTTAAAATATGTGTATACTTTGGCTATTGCTGCTCAGGACTAAATGTGCTTCATTATAGCCAACTGGATACCATTTGGGTATATATTATTTTTAGGATAATACAGTTAATTCTTCTCAGATGTTTGACAAGCTACTCTCTGACCTAAAAGAAAAGTGATTTGCTGAATATGAAAGATCTGCAGACATATATTAGGGCAAATTTCACTATTTTCAGAACCATAGATATTGGGGGAATACCACAACCCTGCAAACAAAATAAATACAAATAAAAGCTTTTATTTTCCCTACACTAGGCGTTTACTTATCCAAAGAGGAAGGAGATATGTATTTTAAGTGTTAGGTGGCAAAGTATCCTATTATCTCAGAATCAAAACTTTCAAACTCATGAATGTTTACTCTCCCTCCCATCCTCTGGGCTATCAAAATGCAGTGCAGTTTACCAGTGCTCTGGGGAGTATGTGTCATGCACAAAGCTTTGAAAGTTCCTGTTTATTCTGAGTGGGGATTTGAGATCCTGGGATACAGATCATAAAACTAGGCCTTTTTTCTTTAATATTTCACCAGCAACAGACTACTCACTATTCTGTGGTAGCATACATACATATATATAGCAGCTTTTAGATCATTTGAAAGGCCATATAAATGTAAGTTACAAGAAAAGTAATGAAATTTGAGAATCACGTATAGCTTTTCTGACTGTAAAAGATGACAGCCACCTACTGAAAGAGTAAGATTCTAAAGATCTCTTCTGAGCAAAAAATATTCCAATTAAAGCATCCACAGACAGTAGCTTATATTTTTTAAAAAGACCCCACAATTATCCTGTGCAGCACTAGTAGTCGTAGTGCTAAGAAAAAAAAACTAAACCAACAAAGCTTTACAATATTACTGAGTCATATGTTAGTGTGACAACTGTTTATCTTAACTTTCTGCAGCTTTAAACATGAAATCTAAGAGGGAGGAAGCAGGAAGACAATTTAGTGGTCAAGAATAGCTGGTGTGAAAGGAAGGGAGGGAGCTTTCCCCTTGAGCTGTTAAAAGATAACTTGTAAGAGTTTTGCTCTTTCTTTCAAAATGCACTTAAAATCAGGGATGGTGATTTACCCAATACCAAGCTTCTGGTATGCAAAAGAAGTAATTTATGCCAACAAGATTTTTTTTTTCTTTCAAAAACCAATACTCTGCTTTTGGCCCAAAAGATTTTTTTTAGAAACATGTTTCATAAAATGAACAAGAAGACTGTAGGTGGCTCATGCATGTATTCTGAGTATATACATCTTATTTCATGGTATATTTTCTATAATGATTTTGAAAGCCAGTTTCTATTGCTTACAAGAGCACACACAAAAACAAAAAAAAAAGTTCAAGCAGATTCTTGGCATTCAGGTAAAAAAGGGTTCAGTTTTCAGGTCTGTGTTTTAAAATGGTTTTAGAACTTACCTTTTTATGTATTTATATTTCCTTCAGGGAAGGGAGAAGATATTCCAGTATTTTAGATAACTGTGCAAATGTCCCCATTTAGGCTCTTTTTGTGTTCAGTAAGAGTAACGAGGAACAAAACAGACCCAGCTGTGCTGGGCTGTACATGCACAGTGATGCATTTTCTCTCCATGCTTAACTAGCAACATATAATATACAAAGCAGAGCTAACATGAGAAAAAACAAATCTGGAGGTTCTACAGCCCTTCTCATCTCTGCATGATTATGAACACCTAGCCTGTATAAATCTGCAATCTTGCCACTAAGTGCAATAAAGATTTAAAGCCACGTGCATTCACATACACAGAAGCTACAGGAGTGGCCCATGGCATCCTTTTTTCCAGTACAGTAATGAAGTTACCCACTGTTGTAGCACTTCCACTTCCAAATTCATTTTCACAGCTCAAAATGAAGCCAGCATGTGATTAAGCAGACATATATATGCCAAAGAAAATTTGAGACTGCTAGAAAAATGCTCTACAATTACTTTTAGTGCTGAAAAAGCTGAGGGCTGGTATAGCACCCCTGCCAGAGACAATCAAACATTTCTTGAGCACTGGTTTATGATTTATGCAGAGGCTTACAGGTAGACATCATGTGATTGATGGCAACCTCTGATGTGAATGCAGCTTTTCCAGAAGGCAGAGCACTTGGCACAAACGTGAAAGTCATGAGACTTCCATGAGACTTGGACATCACCATCTGTACCTTTGACCTCTTCTGTAAAATGGCAAGAACTGCCACTGTTCTCCTCTGAATGGCTGCTAAAAAGCTTAACTAATCACTGTTAATAAAGTACACTGAAGCTTTCTCACAGCATGAGTATTTGGTTCTCTGAGACAGAAGCACATAGAAAAGGAGGTATCTTAATGCAGAGTCCCAATTACATCTTAGAAAATTATATTTTTTTTAGGATATCTAAGACACTCAGAAGAAGATCCTCAGAAAAGCAGCTGAACTGAAGTCTGCTGAAATAGTTAGATGCAACTCATTAAAAACTGTCCTCAGGATTTAAGAAATATCATTTTTAAAACATTTGAGGACTGGAAATTAACACACAAGCTCTTTGGCTCTTCAGGTTTAGAACACCCCATCCTGAAACTGTAATTAATTGCTTCTTAATGAAATATACACTGTAATTAATTGTAGGCACCTGTTTTCATGCTTTCCTGAATAGGAGCGATATCAGCGTTATTTAAGAGCTTTCTCAGTCACATTCCAACTGCAGTTATTATTAAAATAATCAGACAGGTAGGGTCATTTCTGAGGCTTCAAAACAGAACTTCACATCCCCTGTGTGTAGTAAAACAACATCTATTCAATCTTCATCTCACAGAGTACAAGCTCTCTAAACATTTTTGCAACTTTATTTTCACAGCATTCATTTCCCTGGCATCTGCAGTGATTAAAGAGACTTGCTCATCTCCAGCAAAAGCAAGAATGTTTCTGGAATAGCTAAGAATGAAAGCTGAAACAGCATTCAAAATACATCTTGAATAAATGTTCAAAAAAACATATCCTCAGGGTAGTTTCCCGTGTCACTGGCAAATCTAGTTTGTGTGCGTCTGATAAAATAGTTTGAACTACGGAAGTTTAATACTGAAAAGAATGTTTGAGATGCTAGGACATGCCATATGAAAAACTCAGCAACTCATGATGCTCCTAGTTTACCAGTTCTTGCCACTGAGAAAATCTCTTCAAATGTATCAAGCTGGGCATCCATTTACTTTGTCTTTCTAGTGAATGGCATTTACAGTCTTCTTTCCGAAGTTTTGCTTCCTACCTTTCTTGGTAAGCCTGAGGACCTCTATAAAGTTGTCTTTGTTACTAACATGGGATATAGAACTCCCTGAACTATTTTTTCTAAATGATCAAGACGATGGTGGATGATTTTTACATTACTGAAGTGAGAAGCAAGGCATTTATTTTTAACAGTGAGGAGGGCTATTAGCAAAAGAAAACTTTCTTAGGGAAGGCATTTTACGTCTTTCTCTCTTCTGAGCACTTCAAATCACAACTAGATGACTTCCCAGAAATTCAATTAAACACAGAGGTCTGTGGTCAGGTAAGTGGGTAAACTAAAAAACAGGGAAGATTTTAATCAGCATGGCGTCATAAAAGCAAAGCAAACCAAGCCAAGCCAAGCCAAGCCAAATGAACAAAACCAGAGTAGTACTCTTGTTTTAAATAAGCTTAAATGCTTATATTGAATGCTATCATTTGAATTGGAAGACTCACCTGGGCGGAGATGCCCTTCCACAACCACTTCAGTTATTGTCACTCCAATGACATTGTGCACAGTATGTATAGTCCTGCCCAGGAAAGAGCCTGAGGCATTATGAAAGCACTCAGACACTGAAGGCTCTAGGGTAGTGGGAAATGTAGATAAAGTTTCTATTTATTTAATCCTAACAGGAATTCCCTAGAAACCAAGTAACTATATTGCACCGCATACTATTTTAAATTGCAACATTCCATGTTCTTCTACTTGTGAAACTTCTACTTTGCAGAAATCGAAAGTTTCCTGATGTCCTACCAGTGCCTGTTGCTGGTGGCTTTGGAACCATGGAGAAGAAAAAGAAAACATTTTCACTTTCCTTATTCTTTGGGCTGTCGAAACATTTAACTGGTATTTTGGCTGACATGCAGCTCTGTTCGGAAGAGAGAACTGGGATTATTGTTAGATGACAAACAGCAACAGTTCAATTACATGTATCCCTTCCCATGGCAGGAGGGGGTTGGACCTAGATGGTCTTAAGGTCCTATCCAACCCTAACCATATTCCTATGACATTAGGCCTGATTAAAATCCAGAGGAGGCTCTGCAACATTTCAGGTAGTAAAACGTTCCTTGATTTCTTTCAGGACACAGGAACTGCAGACATTTTTTTCTGGAAAACGTTCAAAACCTATGCACCCTGAAAGCCTCTGAAAACTGAGCGCAAACCTGTGTGAAAGCACTCCATAAAAGTATTTGCAAAATATCTGTGGATGAATGTATTTGCCTTTGGCTATTACATTCCAGATTTCATCTGCAGAGCTATAGAAAGGAAAATGTTCATTTGGCATATGGCTTTGAGTATAGCAACAAAACACTGAGGTAATTAACATAAGGGTTTAAGACTGCTAATTTTTTGTTCCATAATCTTCCCTCTCTGGTCATATTTTGAAGGAATAATTACAACTGTTGTAAGCTATGTCCAGAAAAAAAAAATCCAGACAGAAACCACAGGTTCTGTCTGCTGATGTTAGTAACATCTGCATTAACATTTACTATGCTGAGTACACCTAACAGCTGCAGCTGCTTCCAGGAAAGTAGCAGTCAAAAAGGCCATTACAACAGATGCTTTTCAGATCCTCCTGCAGAACATGAGCCTTTCTGTGATAATATATACAGACTACATCTACATCTTGTACACATCTCGTACCTACATTTGTCATGATTGCTTTACAGTAGCATATGTGGTAATTTTTCCAAGCTTTTTTTTTTTTTTTTTTTTTGGGAGGGTGTGTGTGTGTGTTTGTTTGCTTGTTGTAGTTTTTTTTGCTGTTTTGTTTTTTTTTAATAGAGCCAATAAAAGGATCTGTAGAAAGGATCTGTAGGCATTTAAACTACATGGAAATTCCTGGCTTTAAGAACCATTACATCTATAGCACTGCAATAGTCCCAGGAGAAAACCAACAACCAAAAAAAACCCAACCCAGTGTTCCTTTCCCTTAACCATTAGTATTCAAAGTTAGGCAGCAACTTGTGTCCTCTCTCTGTCCCAAAGTTTCCGTTTGTCTTTTCTATCCAATTCAATGAGGGAACCTCATGACAGTGTTACTCTTCTGGGATATGAGCTGTGATACCCTAGAAACCAGGTCTACTGCTTCTTCAGGAATCGTTACAGCCATCAATAGCTATATAGAGGGTTACTGTCTTGGAGGCTATCTTTTAAGATTCAAGCTCTGCCCAGTTCTCACAAGGCACATCTTTACTGCTAAAGCTAGGAATTCAGGCTAAGAAGCCCACGAGTCATCCACAATATTTAAAAGTTGGCTAACACCCTGGCTCCCTTTCAGACTGCTTCAGGTAACTCCCTCTAAGATCAATTTTGTTCCAGAGGGAGCTACCCTTGGCTGCGTAGCCATGAGCCAGCTTCTGCCAACTGGCTTTGAGGTCAGGGTTTGGCTCATGGCCCCTTTTTAATTAGCAGCATAAACATAGCTTCAAAGAACATATGTGGGTGTCAAACCTCATTAGAGGATTTGTGGTTGTGAATCCCAAGTGAGCAGAGTCATCTCTGTTGCAGACTTAATTAAAGCACCTCCAGTGTAGAAAAGGGGAAGGATTTAATTAGCATTTTTTATTAGTTAGCCCTAATGGGAGCACTCTTCTGAGGTGTTTCTCTCTCCCTTAGCAGTTAGGATGCTTCCTTATTTTACTTAGGATTTTGGACTACCTCCTAGGGCGACAGGAACATCAAAGGTAGGCATCACGTACTGTATCATGTAGGCATCCACCTCCACAATCAGATTTGCCCCTACACTTCTTCATGGAGAGTTTTTCTTTCATGGGTTTTCACCAGGCTTAGACTTAATCTCTGTTCATGCAGTCTCTGCTGATGCAAATTTAGACAAAGAACAGAAGCTTCCTGGTTGGAACAGCTTAGAAGTGGTTAAGAGCCCAGGCAGGATAGAAGCTCACACGCTAGGAAAAAAAAAGTACGTCACGAGATTTTGAAACATCAATTAAGAGCATCATATTCCCTTTCCTTTTCTATTTTTTAAGTCATCTTAGATGCTATCATTCTTGCTCTTTCTTCCCCTTTTAAGGGGTCAACACCAGCTCACGAACGACCACAGTCGTGTGGTTACTGACTCAGAGTCCTTGATCTCAGAACTTCTTGAAGTGATTACTTACCAGCTTCTGTGGTAAATCAAAAAAAAAAAAAAAAAAAGAGGATGCCAAAGAAAGTTGCCAGAGACATTTCCCTATAAAGTACATAAAATCTAAAACATATCTGAACTGCGTTGCAAAAAGTATGGCTTGTTTTGTTTCCTATTATGTTGGGTTTTCCTCACTTTTCAGACTCTTAAGCCCCTCAAAGCAAGGACTTGTTCTTGATTTGACCCAGTTTTACCTCCTTACCAATGCCACGTGTACAGCAGCTGTACAAGAGGCCTGATTCTGCAGGAATGCTGCACCAAACATCAGAAAACAGAACAGTAATTTTGTTTACAGTCATTGGAAGACCACACAGAAAAATACTGAAGTGTTTGGTTTGTGATGGAAAGTGCATGCATAATCAGTATCAGAACACTAAGTGTCCTAGCCCAGATGCTCTGGTTCACTATTACACTTGTGAACCACCTTAATATAATATAATAATAAATACAGATGAACCACAATTCTCTCAGTTTTCTACCATCCTCTCTCCCTAATCTTGACATCTGGATTAGCAGCTGGCATATATAAGACTGGACATTAAAGGACACTAATTTTTCCTCATTCTAGACAAAAAAGTCCTGCTACCTGAATTCTGGACATAACTATATCATCTTGTCTCTGGTACATCCCAGGAAAGTCCACTGATCTTCTAGATAAGAATCAGTATGTGTAACATAAGGATGAGGTATATAGTACTATTTATTGGACTTTTAAGGTCTCTGGAGATCTTTTAAAATAGCCCTCTGTTTACTGCACAAAGGAAATAGCACAGGGCCAATAAATTGGCTTGCAGTTGTCACTTTTTCTAATAGGTTTTAAAATAACAAAATGAAAAAAGCTAAAAAAATATAAATATGGCTTGTGAGGTAAAAAAATATCAACTTTCTGCCCCATCCATACTGGTTCTCATTGTTCATGAAATAGTTTTTACTTTTCTCCCTGTAGAAAACTACTTTGGCAGCTCTGAAGTTGCTACAGAAGACTGAAAAGCCATCTCTTCTCAGAAACAGGCACTTAAGCCAACAACATAAAAACATAAAGAGCTTGGAAAGGGGAGAGAACAAACAGAGGGGTTACTTTAAACACCCTTTCTTGTGCTGGGATTTGAAGCTAGTGAGGAAAACACAGACTGCTGGTGCACATCATGGATCAGTACCTGCCCCTTTGCCTTCAAACACAGTACTATTTCCATCAATTAGCTGCATTTCCGATTCTTTTTCTCCCCTTTCCTTCCACTTGGGTCTGTTGTATTTTATTCCATGACACCAAGATGCAAAATGTTCATCAACCTACAGAATAAAGAACAAAACTAAACTTGCAACAGAGCATTTGCTCATTAACTAAATGCATCAATAGCACATAATAATCCTGTCTCCACATTATATACCTGCACATTTTTTTTTTTCAAATGTGAATTAGAAAGTTCTATTATTTCCCTGCTTTTCTTTATTGCTAAATGGTTACCTGTGTTCAATAGCATCAGAAATTATTATTTGCTTCACTGTAGTGCCCAGAAACCTAAACAATAACTATGATATGCTAGGCTTTATGCGTACATGGTAAATTTGTTAAAGCAATGACCATTTAAGCAGAAGTTTGGTTAGGAAGGAACATAAAGATGATCAGCCCTACAGAAAATGTTTGGGGAAGACAAGTGAGGATTTCTGATTTCCAGTTTACTGTCTTGGCTATTTGCTCCTGTCTCAGAGCTGGTTCTGCAATCTTCTTGCAGCTGAAAGAGCATTATTCTTACAACAAGGTACACAAACAGAGTTCGGGCAATGCCCTCACCTAGACTGCTTTGGACACGGCTTTTCGGTTTTATTGTGTAGAGCCCAACTTTCTCCCAGCCCCCAGACACTACCACAGCACAAACATTTAATCCCGTTATGCAAGTGCGGGCACGTCAAGCTTGCTTTGTGGTAGTACGGAGGTTTTTAGAAAATACGTTCAATTTCACTGCTCTGTGATTTTGTCAGCAGGCTAACGCATGCCAGGAGACAGTTTTTCCTGTATCTCTTCTCTCTCACAGGAAAGCAGACCAAAAAAAAAAAAAAAAAACAGCTATTTCACAACAAATTTATCTGGTATGTGGAACTGAGGAAAAGTTTCAAAACGGAGGGCAAAACTGCAGTTCACTGCTTCACAAAGGATTAAAGGAATATACAGGAGATGCACTTTATAAGTTCTCTTCAAGGAGACGGCCTTCTTTTATGTAAACTGCCTTTCATCTTATCATATATTGTTCACAGTGAGGATATAAAGTAGACAGGATATTGAGTGAGGTTACAAAATGATGCAGAAGGAAACAAAGCTCTTTTCAGCAGTTTATGCTCTGAAACACTGCCGAAACGCTCCAAGATTTCCACATCTCCATTTCTTTCTTGGAAGTATACTGTGCTTATGTAAACCCGACAAGCACCTGTGATTTATATTTTGGAGTAAGACATGAATTTCTTGAGCAAACTCTTGGTTTAGTCTATATGGAGGCCATAAGCCTACTCTTGCTACTCTTGGGAATACTGTTAAGACTTACCACCATGGAGACCTCTATTATACAATTGCCCCTTGGGTGTAGTTTTTGCTGTGCTGTTTTATGCAGTTAACATGGATTTTATGAATACCTGAAACTTTTTAATCAATATTGGCATTTACACTCAACTCTGTATAAAGCAATTTGGTGCCAGGGAAAACTATCTTTCTAATTGTCTGGAATAGCTTGTCAAGTAAATAGTATTTTTCTTCCTGTTTCCTTTGGAAAATGTATTGTCGACAACGCAAAACAAACTAAACCATTATTTTGAACAGAATGTTCTGTACACCAAGTTTGAAATTCCACAAAAATACAGAACATCCATGTCCAGACAGTAAATTTCATTCCACGTTATTTTTGCTCAATGGCATTGTACACACTGCTTTCAGAAATAGGCTCTAAGATATTGCCCTGTGAAAATACAATAATGAAACCTCAGTTTAAATGAGAGTTTAGTAAAAGAATATTATGAAGATAAAATTTCCCAATGTTTAATTTCAAAGGCGCAAGAAGTTTTACCACTTGAGCTAGACACAATTCTTTTCTGTGGGAGTAGTGAGACACTGTAAGAAGTTGCCCTGAGAAGTTGTGAATGCCCCATTCCTGGAAGTGCTCAAGGCCAGGTTGGATGTGGCTTGGAGTAACCTGGTCTAGTGGAAGATGTCCATGCCCATAGCAGGGAGGTTGGAATTAGATGATCTTAAGCCCCTTTCCAACCTAAACCATTCTACGATTCCAATAGTAGCTGCAAGTACTCAGTGCTACAGAAAAACATGCTCATAATGTAAGACTGCATAAATACATTTGGCTCTTCAGCAAAGAGCATCACTCAGTAGTGTGCTTACAAGCCATAGGGCTGGATAGCAAAGCCACAGATTTGTTATGAGCTATCAGCTACCAGACTGATAGTACTGAACTAGGTAAGGCAGATGCACGATCTCCTTCTACCCAACTGGAGATCTCCATCTGCGTGAGACTGTAGCCAAAGTAATAAGATATCTTAAGAAGAAAGATAAGCTCCACTAACACTTGGCATAGCTTCTGGATCAGACCTCACCTACATCAATCAGATGAGAGCATACTTGAAAGAAGTCAAGCCCATCTGCACACAACCAAGCAGCTGTATCTATAAATTTGAATGGTTCCCATTTTACAACATCGATGCTGGTTTGTATCAATTGAAAAGATCAGGAAGATACTGCTTGAACTCAGGAAAAAAAAAAAGAGAATCTCCTGTGGAAGAAGGGACTGTCACTCCATGAAAACTACAAGAATGCTGTTAGATTATGTACAGAGAAAGTCAGAAAGGTGAAATCACAGATGAAACTAAATCTAGCCACTGCCATGAAGACAGGATGAGAAAGTTGGGGCTGTTCAGCCTGGAGAAGAGAAGGCTGCGTGAAGACCTCATAGCAGCCTTCCAATATCTGAAGGGGGCCTATAGGGATGCTGGGGAGGGACTCTTCATTAGGTACTGCAGCGAGAGGACAAGGGGTAATGGGTTCAAAATTAAACAGGGGAAGTTTAGATTGGATATAAGGAAGAAATTCTTTACTGTAAGGGTTGTGAGGCACTGGAATGGGTTCCCCAGGGAAGTTGTGAATGCTCCATCTCTGGCGGTGTTCAAGGCCGGGTTGGACATAGCCTTGGATGGCATGGTTTAGTGTGAGGTGTCCCTGCCCATGGCAGGGGGGTGGAACTAGATGATCTTAAGGTCCTTTCCAACCCTAACTATTCTATGGTTCTATGATTCTATAAAAGGTAATAAAAAGTACTTTTACAAGTATATTAGCAATAAAAGGAGGGCCAAGGAGGACCTCCATCCTCTACCGGATACTAGAGGAAACATAGTGACTCAGGATGAGGAAAAGGCTGAGTTACTTAATGCTGCCTTTGCCTCAGTCTTTAATAGTCACACTAGCCATCCTCAGGGTACTAAGTTCCCTTAGTTGGATGGCAGAGATGGGGAGCTGATTGAAGCCCCCATAATTCAGGAAGAAATGGTTAGCAACCTCCTGCTCCACTTAAATGCATACAAGTCTTTGGGGCCACATGGGTTACACCCAGGAGTGCTGAAGGAGCTGTAGTGGAGCTTGCTGAGCCACTCTCCATCATTTATCAGCAGTCCCGGTCTAATGGATAGATCCTAGAGGATTGGAGGTTGGCAACATGATGCCTCCTTACAAAAACAGCAGGAAGGAAGACCCTGGAAACCACAGGCCTGTAAGCCTGACCTCAGTGCCAGTGAAGAACATGGAGCCCATGATCCCAAGCGAGGTTCCAAAGCACATGTGGGAAAATGGAGGGATCAGGCCCAGTCAGCATTCATTCATGAAGGGCAGGTCCTCCTTGACTAACTTGATCTCCTTCTATGACAAAGTGATGATGAGGGAAAGGCTGTGGACATTTTCTCTTTGGACTTCAGTAAAGCATTTGACACTGTTTCCCACAATGTTCTGGAGAAACTAGCTGCTCATGGCCTGGATAGGTGTATTCTTTGCTATATATTTTTTTTAATAATCTATATATATAATTATATATTATATAGTATATATTATATAATTATTTTTAATAATAAAATATATATAATTATTTGCTATATATAAACAGTGTTGCATAGTCCAGTGCAGTCAGTGACTGCCTACAAAAACACGGATTAAATCAAACCACATTTTTATGATTTATTTTGGCTTAAAAAATAATCACATTTTGTAAATTGGATTTTCTTCTTAAGTTCTTCAACTTTTACTCTGACTATTTACATTTAAAGGAACTGAACGGGAAATAAGCAACATTATATAAAGAAAATGGATTATATGCCAATGCCGGCATTGGAATACCTTAGTTTTGGAAACAGTGTAAGTCTCCTAAGCAGGTCAGTAATCACTAAATATTTATATATTTATTTATATATATTTATTTATTTATATTTTTATATATTTATTTATTTATATATTTATTTTTGAATTCCCTTATAAAAGGGAATTCAAAACTTTTATTGGCTCAGTGACATTCATAATCAGAAATTGAAAACCACTTATTATGAGTATCCAAAAATGAGGCTATTAGAACCTCCTGTAGGAAGGGTTGAAAAGCAAAGTGGAGAAACATATCAGTATTTTTTCTATTTTCTATTATTGAAAGAAAATTATTCCAAATAATCCAGTTTAGGTGTACTGTAGTTGACATCCACATCATGCTTTCTGCTGCTTCTACTGCTGAAAAGTTGTCTTGGGCACAGATAATACACCTTTTTTCCATAACACCTGTGCACAGACTGCGAAGTATGAAAGTTGGCTGGATTGCTAGAGCTCAGTTTGCGAATTTGGCTGCAGGCTTATTCTGTCTTTAGGTCTGGCCATAAGGGCAAAGGAATAATACTTGATTTTTCTAGGGGAATGACAGAAATCTCAGGAGCAAGGAGTAAATGAAGTGAACAGAAACAAAAAAGGAAACATTGTTTTCATTTTTTAACAAAGAAAGATTATTTTCATTCTTTAACTCAAATTAGTCACAATAGAAAAATAAAATACTACATGCGTAAGTATAGGGAAAGTGCTCTACAGAGCAGAACAACTGTCTGAAAAGACAAAACATTATCTTTTGGCTATGCTTAGAGAACAAAACCAACAAGTTTGAGTATCATAGTCTAGCTGGACTCTGCCCCAGTAATTAGCCACTTTTAAGCATTCCATCTTGGCAAACGAACATCTGCTCCCTGGTACCTTCACAGAGAATAGTAGGCAGCGATGGCTGTACATCTGGGTACCACACGTGCAGCAAGCACTGAGCCCCTGGGAAGCATCAGGGCTGCTGCAGTTCCACATTGCATGGCCAGGTCTACTCCTACATGTGTAAGAGCCGCAAGGGTGTTTTTCTGTCCAACCACAAGAACAACTTACATAGCTCAATTGGTTTCAGATGTCCAGCCCCTCTACATTAAGAGGACTGAATACAATATTGCATCACCAAATAGCTAACAAAAGAGTGAAGACAGTGACAGTCACCTTCATTTTGTTTATTTGTCACATGTTATCTATTGTCTACCTACTTGCAGTTTCATATAATTTTCATAGCTGCATATGGGAATTGTGCACGTCTTTTGACTGTGTTAGAAATTAAGCTTTTCTCCACCTCAAAAAAGTCAAGAAGTCTATAGAAGAGATTAACTTCTAAAGTATTTCTCTATAGAAAATTTGAAGTTCAACCATCATTCTTTGTCCAAACTTCTTAACATGGTTCAGAGAGCCCAATCTATATGTTTATCCATTTTCTACATGAGCCAGTGAAAGACAAGACTACAAGTCGCTTTTATATGTATGTAACTGCCTGCTGTAATTTCATACTCTGCTCAAGGTAATGCATGAATTAAGAAATATATTTAGCACTTAACACACTCCCCTCCCCCCCTGCAAAAAAAAAAAAGGATGCACCATTCACATCTCCAGATCTTTGTATGTTCTTTGTCAGTGTACCTGTCAATATACGAAAAAATATTATCTTCTCAGCTACCTCATCTATTTGTAGTCATAAACATCACTGCACTGGTCCATATACTTTCAATAAGGAATAAAAGCTGCTAAAGTCACAGTGCAAGATGAGATGGCCATGAACATGAATGGTTTGAGAGACTTACCATGGTAAAGCAAAGATTTTAATCTGACCCAGAAAACATGCACTGGTTTTCAACTAATTCCATGCTGAAAGTACCCTGTCTTGCCATTGACTATACTGAAATTATTAAAACCTCCCATGTAGCATGGAATACATGCAAAGAAATTAACACATATTTACATATACACTTAAATGGATCAGGAAACCATATAAGCTAGTCATGATCAAAAACTGATGAGATCTGCAAAAATGTGTCATAATGACATTTCAAAATACAGAGCCACTGTTAAGAAAATGGCAGCTAAAATAGGTTTCATACTACAGCTTATAAACTTCTGACCTTTCCCTTCTCCCCTTTCCCCTTATGGGCTCAGGATGTTCAAAATAGATTACCAGAGTGTGCTACTTGGTATTGCAAAATCTTCAGCAGTGCAATCATGAAAATGCCATAAAGATTATGCCAAAATCAGCATTTAGGCACCGAAGGACTCCCAATACCCTTTAAAAAAATATTATTTTATTTATGGGTAAGGGATTGTAATGACAAAGTCACCTAAATGCTTGGCTTATATAAAAGAGGAACGAGGCTTCAAGAATGAATCTATCAGATCTCCCCACTTCCTTTCATGAGACGCTTTGTAAAAAAGTGTTGCTGAACTGCACATGTAGAAATATAATCTCTCAGGCCTAAGGCCAATCCCTTGAATTGCATTTGGAACTAATGGGCAGCCTGGTCAGGTCAGATAGTAGAGGTGTGACCCTGCTAAGGCATCACTGACTCTCGCATTAATTATTAACTTCTCAGAGCTATGAGCATCCCTTCATGCCTTAAACGTCCCTTCCACTGTCAGTAATTTAGATAAAGTGTAACTGCTTACCTTGCCAGGTAACAGCTGAAAGTTCCAACAGTCAGATGCACTGAGAACCTGCTCCCCAGGCTGGTGAGCAAGGCGTAGAACTTGCTAACTGGTGGGATCTGCAGGCGGATGGTCAGGAACCACACCAGCTACAAGAGCGTATGTAACCCCTGAGAGAGGTTACAAGAAAGGTGGGAATCTGGTGAGAGCAAGAGCTGGAAGTGTAGACAACAGGAAAAAGATGGCTGAGCAGATGGGCTGGTCAGCTGGGAAAACGAAAACTAAAACAAACCAGCTTGGTCATACCCTTTTCGCCACAAGAATGACAGGGAAAGTCATACAGGCTTAGTAATTTCCTTTTCTATCCATGATTTCTCAGTTGATAAGTCATGCCTGAAGATTAAACACCACAACCCTGTTTTTAACAGTGTTACAGCCTCAATTCTTTTAAAGTATGAAACCTCATCCACCATTTGTAGTAGATATTTAAATAGTGTTTTCCATGTGAAGATGCTAACTTTTAGTATTTGTGTTAGCAAACAGACATTGTAATGTCAGGCTTGAAATCTTACTGGGCTTCATGCCATACAAACACAAAGGAAAAATACAGGAATCCAGGCCTCCAACAACTTGCAATTTAGGAACAGCAACAGTCACCAATCAGAGAAAGGAAAATTGGTTAGACAGCATATATTAAAGGACTCAAGAGCAGTAAGAAGAAACTGTTGTCCTGCTTTGAGTGGTACTGTACCAAAGAAAAAGCTTTTAAGGAAAGATACACAGAAAAATAAAAATGAAGACCCTTATGTTTATGAAGGACTTTCCCCACAGTATAGGGACAACATGGAAGGGAGCTAGGAGGTGCTTTGCTTGCAACAGGCACAATGCAAGCTGACATCACGGATACGGGAATCCACACTCAATAAGAAACTAGTAAAGGGATAGGATATTGTCCATGGCTCTGTAAAAGAAGCTCATAATCTTTAAAACTGTATTCCACAGAGAGGGGGAAATCAGTAGCAATACACAAGAAGTGGTCAAAGCAGTGACATGGTAAAAACAGGAAGAGAGGAAAATGATCCTATAGAATCATAGAATAGTTAGGGTTGGAAAGGAACTTAAGATCATCAAGTTCTAATCCCCCTGCCATGGGCAGGGACACCTCACACTAAACCATGACACCCAAGGCTCTGTCCAGTCTGGCCCTGAACACTGCCAGCGATGGAGCATTCACAACTTCCTTGGGCAACCCATTTCAGTGCCTCACCACCCTAACAGTAAAGAATTTCCTCCTTATAGCCAATCTAAACTTCACATGTTTAAGTTTGAACCCGTTACCCATTGTCCTATCACTACAGTCCCTCACAAAGAGTTCCTCCCCAGCATCCCTATGGGCCCCCTTCAGATACTGGAAGGCTGCTATGAGGTCTCCACGCAGCCTTCTCTTATCCAGGCTGAACAGCCCCAACTTTCCCAGCTTATCTTCATACAGGAGGTGCTCCAGTCCCCTGATCATCCTCGTGGCCCTCCTCTGGACTTGTTCCAACACTTCCATGTCCTTTTTATGTGGAGGACACCACAACTGTACACAATACTCCAAGTGAGGTCTCACAAGAGCCGAGTGGAGAGGCAGGATCACCTCCTTCGACCTGCTGGTCACGCTCCTTTTGAGGCAGCCCAGGATACGGTTGGCTTTCTGGGCTGTGAGCATACACTGAAGGCAGCTCATGTCAAGTTTCTCATTGACCAACACCCCCAAGTCCTTCTCCACAGGGCTGCTCTGAATCTCTTCTCTGCCCAGCTTGTAGATGCGCCTTGGATTGCTCTGTCTCAGATGTAGGACCTTGCACATGGCGTGGTTAAACTTCATCAGGTTGTCATCAGCCCACCTCACAAGCATGTCTAGGTCCCTCTGGATGGCATCCCTTCTCTCTAGCGTATCAACTGAACCACACAGCTTGGTGTCATCGGCAACTTGCTGAGGGCGCACTTAATTCCACTGTCCAAATTGGTCAGGCTGGATTTCCCCTTAGTGAAGCCATGCTGGCTGTCACCAAGCACCTTGTTGTCTTTCATGTGCCTTAGCATGCCTTCCAGGAGAACCTGCTCCAAGATTTTTCCAGGCACAGAGGTGAGGCTGACTGGTCTGTAGTTCCCTGGCTTATCCATTTTCCCCCTCTGGAAAATGGGGTTTATAGTTCCCTTTTTCCAGTTGTCAGGAACTTCACCTGACTGCCATGATTTTTCAAATATGATGGACAGTGGCTTAGCAAGGTCATTTGCCAGCTCCTTCAGGAACTGTAGATGGATTTCATCAGGTCCCATGGACTTGTGTATGTTCAGGATCCTAAGATGGTCTTGAACCACATCCTCTCCTACAGTGGGCCCAGGGTCTTCATTCTCACTGTCCCTGCACCTGCCTTCCAAGACTTGGGTGGTGTGGTCAGAGCATTTGCCAGTGAAGATCGAGGCAAAGAAGTCATTAAGAACCTCAGCCTTCTCCAAATCCAGGGTAACCAGTTCTCCCAATAGCTTTTGGAGAGGGCCCACGTTGTCCCTAGTCTGTCTTTTGTTTGCCATGTACCTATAGAATCCCTTCCTGTTATCCTTAACATCCCTAGCCAAGTTTAATTCTGAGTGGGCCTTAGCTTTCCTAACCTGGTCCCTAGCTTCCCAGACAACATCCCTGTATTCTTCCCAGGCCACCTGTCCTTGCTTCCATCTTTCATAAGCCTCTTTTCTCCCCTCTAAGTTTCCTCAGCAGATCCTTATACATCCAAGGAGGTCTCCTGGCCCTCCTGCTGTACTTCCTTCTAGTCAAGACACAACACTTCTGAGCTTATACCAGGTGATCCTTGAATATCAATCAAGTTTTCGCCCCCCCCCCAACCCCAGGGCTATATCCCATGGAACCTTACTGAGCAGGGTCCTGAAAAGGCCAAAGTCTGCCTTCCTGAAGTTCAGGGCAGTGAGCCCACAAACTCTCTGTTAACTGCTTGCCTGTCCCCAGACATAGTTCCATACTCTCCAGCCTATCCCTAACACAAATAGCAACTCCTCCTCCCTGCCTGCCGGGCCTGTCTTTTCTAAAGAGCCTGTAACCTTCCGTTCCAACACTCCAGCCATTGGAGCCATCCCACCATGTTTCTGTAATACCAGTGATAACATACCCCCATAGACATGCATAAATCTCTAATTCCTCGTTTATTCCCCCTATTACAGGCATTTGTATAGAGGCATCTGAGCCAAGCTCCAAATGAAGCCAGCTCATTGGCTGGAGTGGCCAAAGTAGTTCTACATCGCTCCGAGCATTTATTATATTATCTTATAATAATCTTGTAAGATATAATTACAATAATCTTATTTATTATATTATCATTTTAGTTTGGACAGATCTCATGATGAAGATACTACAAGTACAAAGATGACTTCAGGTGAGGAGGTAATGGATGAATACACTAGCTGTAGGGATGAGAAAGAAAAATTATTACAGAAATTTATTATGCATGCAGGCGTTTAACTTACCCAGAATATCAGGTTTTAGAAAAGGCAAAGACATTTATGGGGCTGAATGACTGGAAATGTAGAGGTTTTATCCCCAGTGACTAAAAGGGAAGGGAAAAAACCTTAGAGAAAAAGGTTGAGAGTCATGACTCTGCCATTAGCTCAAAAGCTGAGCCCAACTACAGTTTCAACAGAAGGAGGCAGGCAATTTTGGGGATACAGCAACAAGTAGACAGGAACAGGATTTGCAATCATGGACCAGTAGAGACCCACCAAAGATGGAGCAAAGACAGAGCTCTCAAATGTTCCCTTACACTTAGAAATTAAGGTTTGGTCGTGAAAAGTAAGTTTGAGTCTTCACTTTTAAGAATAACTGAGTGGCCATGCTGTTGGCGATTGCCGTGGAGGAGATTCTGCCTCTCACAAAATTGAGCATGACAGAGGTGGTTTTATGTTGCATATTTCACATGGTTTGCCCCCAGCTACACTTCAGTGAAGTAGGTGACACTGTGCAGTAGTACCTGGTTAGTTGATGCTAATCTCAGGGGAGACAGCCAGCTCTGCCATCAAAAGGCAAACAGCAGCAGTACCACAGCCTGTGCTTGAAACCAGTGTGATTCTCTCGATTCTTTTGAGACTGCAAGAGATCAGGCTGCTCACACCTTGCTTTTCCTCCTGAAGTTTGATGGTATCCAGTGTGATAGATACTTGACAAAAACTTAGAACAGCAAAGTTATAAGGTTACCAAATCCTGACATGATGCATTGCAAGGGAACAGGAAAACTAAAACAGAAAGAAAAATGGCATCTTCTCAAATAGCTCATTATATCCAAAATGCTTGACTCTCCAGTTCACAACACATTTTGTAGTGTGAAATTTAAAAATGCAAATCACAAACAGTTGGGCACCTTCCTTTTACATGTTAGCATCATACATAAACAACACTGGAAGAAAACGCATGCACTGGGTTCAAACCAAGAAGAGGCTGGAAAATAGAAGAGCTTTAACTACCAAAAAGAAAACATTTTCGAAGTATATACTGCCCTCCTGTGTACAACACAGTATTACCTCTAACAAACAGTTGCAACCTATTCCTAAAATTGAGAGTACTGTAGGGTTGTGATATCCCAGATAATGGAGGAAAACGGATAAAATCTTGGTGTTAGGGAACAGAGTGAAGAGACAGCTCTGACCAGAGCTGGCATGGACAGCAATGAGCAGAAGCTAATCATTGCCACTAGTCTCCAACCATTTTTCATGAAATAGATAGCGCTGGTTCCCTAGCACCAGAAGCCATGACAGTTTATTTATCTCGGGGGTTCTGCAGCCCTCGTGTCACAGGCAAGTATCAAAGCACCCTCCCAAGCTGGCTCTGCACCCCTGCCACAATCAACAATTCAAGACAACAGTTTGTCCACAAATGACCCATTGCTTTAACCAGCAGTAATTTCTTCCAATGAAAGCTTCTTATGAACTAAGTTTGGGACACTCCTGTTGGAATACTTACCTGTGTAGAGATAATTTCATCACTGGAGTATTTATTGATACCCTCTTCAACAGGTTTTTTTTTTTTTTAGTATGAAATGGATTTTAACTGGATTATAAGAACTAACGTGAAAAATTGTTTACCTCTGGTAAACAGTATCATGCTGTGCAGGGATACTACTGCACTACTATACAATCACTTCCCAGTGCAATGAAGGTTTTACTCACCACTAAATGCTTCTCCTTTTTTCTTTTAGCTTGCCCATTTAAGCAAAGCAGGTCCTCGAGCAAATTCAGAGCAAAACTGAGAGGAATTCAGGGCCACAGTGAAAGACTCACTTGGTACACGATCTGTTTCCCACTGTAAGTCATATTCACACTTGCAGAATCCGTACACTGAACTGAAAAAACTTCTTAAGATCATAGCAAGATTGACTAAAAAGTAATACATATGTCTTCAATGCATACTATGGCTTCATAACACAATTAAAAAGACCCAGAATTTTTCAGCTGAACTTGGTTACTATTTGCAAAAATCCAGCATAACCTTTATAAATACTAAGTAATAAAAACTTTAGGAGCTAAGTAGATGTCAGTTGCTAAATTCTGACAATGTTTTACACTGCACACTCAAGAGCTGAATTATTGCTGAAATAGATTCTTTATTTCTGAAACATTCCAAAACAGCAGTATACACAGTTGTAATCAAATATTAAGTCATATGCCATTATAAGAAAGCATTGATTAGTGCAATTGGATTTTGTAAAAGATCTATCAAAAAATTTATTTGCATTAAAACTCATTTTCCATAAGCAACTGTTAATAAAATGTTACAATTTAATTCTTTTGTAATAAAGTACTGAAAATCAACTGTAGTTTGAGAGATCACTTTGTAAGTGCAGTGTGACTTTTGCTGCCGTTTTAAATACAAAACACTATAACAATTGAACAAATGGTGAAAGACCAACAAAACCATGCTGACCCAGCTGGATGGCAATTTCCAGTGAATGCTACTTTTTTTTGTGCTTCTGCAACATAAATATACTGCTTTGTATTGCCAATGGTACCACTTTGTAAGATATGCTCCTAGCACTAAAAAAGTACATTACCCCAAAAATATTATTTATGGCACAGAAAAGTTAAATTATTTCTCCGCTGTTCAAGGTTCAGGCAAGTTTAAATGGACTTAAGTATACAAAATAAAATGTACTGGAAACACTGAAAAAAATTCAAGCACATACATAAGTCCCCCAAAATTCAAAATAAAACGCATGATGACTTTACACTAAATAAATTAACTTAGAACTTCAGTATGGCAAAGCTGCCCAAAAGCATTATCTCCTAGTTCTTCCCAAGGAAATATTCTGGAACTTTCTTCAGTTCCAAATGCCAACATTGACATTGTTAGTTTGATAACAATGCAGCTGTTCAGGTAACTGATTAAGTGCAATATTTAGTACTCAATAAGATGTTCATTTTTAAAAAATGACATTGCTTTATGGATGGTTACATATTAAAATCCCAGGGGAAATAATACTGTATGACCCTCCTTTCCCAAACCATTGTTACCCAGCCAGCTGGGTAATGAAATCCACATTATTTTCCACTGTTGACGGGTATCCTTCATCAATAGCAGCCATCTCTCCAGTTCCCATCCCGCATCGTGCTGAGTGATGAAAGTGGTTTTGGAGGCTGAAGAAAACTGTATTAACCAAATGACAGAAAAAGGCAAAGGAAGTCATATTTCATGTGGAAGATCAAGGTAAAAAACACCATTTACTTCTCCAGTGACACTGGCTTTACGGCTTACTTAAAGACATCACTCTGGCTCATTTCTGGCTTCACGCTAATGTAAATATAAAGACCTACAGTGAAATTAAGGCCACTTCCAATGAGACCCCATTACTGCTCCTGGTCTTAATAGACTAAAAGCTCTGTAAAAAGGAATTTGGTGAATAATTGCCATGATGAAGAGACCCCTCTAAATGGGAAGATTTGTGTTTTCAGGGCTAAAGATGATAAAAACCTATTTTTGTCACTATGGTCAGCAAAGATCTAACAGGAAATTTCCTCCAAAAATGGTTGCGCTCAGCATGCTCATGAAAAACCAGAACATAATCAAACCACTGTTTAGGCACTAAAGAATTTTGGCATCTTCACAGTTGAAGAACTCTATCAAATCTTGCAGACCTTTTTATGTAAGACACACGACAATGTGCTTCTACCCCACAGCTGAAGTTCAAGAGCCACCATTCCCAGCACCACCACTCCAACTTGGAACTCACCATGCTCCAGGCCCTCACCCTCACACCCAAGCTGCCTTTCTCACTAATCGACGAGCGCTTATTCTTATTATACAATATTTTCTGACCATATTCTGAACTCTCCAGGTAACTAAGGTGGTAGCTCTATCTTTTAAATCTTTCAAGCAAGATTAAAAAAAAGGAAAATCAACCATCTGACTGTATGCGACTGCCAACACACTGCTGATGAAGAAGGTTATCTCTAATTTGCTGCGAACTTATTTTTATTTCACCAGAATTTGCTGAAAATAAAGCATCTCAATTCTGTGAAACTGTTTCTTATAAAGCCAGGTCTCAAGCCTTGGTCTCACACTTTCTGTGAGAGTGCCAAAGTAAAGAATAATCAAGTTGAAACCAACTAAGAATACAGCTGTATATTCCGAGCAGTGAACAGGAACATGTGCCAGCATTGAAAACCATCTCAAACAGGCACAGGCTCTCAGTAGAATGCCATGTGGTTTGAGATAACAGTTTTTGAGGGCCTGCAGTCCATTCCTACTTTTCCATCACTAGCTGGATTGCAGTGACTTGCTCCAGCACAAGGCAGCAAGAACAAGCAAGCCTCCCGCCTTGGCTCCAGAGCTGAGCTTACACTGCTATCATGCCTGCGCCTGGTACCTGGGTTAATCCAGACTCTGAGCTGCTGACTGACTTCCTGGCTTTAGCTGTGACCTCCCTCATCACTGTAGACCTATCCGAAGACTGGGACTGCTGGCTGACCCTGGTCACCGTCAATAATTCTCTTGGTTGATCACTGTGACGCAGCCTAACTATCCTGCTCGTCTCCCAGTACACCTTGCCATGCTGCCTCATGTAAGGATAGAAAGTGGAGGACTCGAAGACAGGGGTCTGCAAGAATCCCCAAGCATGGAGCTGGAGAGAGCTGAGGGATTGTCTGAATCCATTCAACAGGAACAAAAAAAAAAGTGCTGCCTCACTTGTAAGGCCAAGAAAAGATGGACTGTATGGTTACAACATTCTTATGCTGCTTGTGGATGCATGGATCTTAAACAGCAAGGAGAAAAGTGGTTAATATTTAGCCAAGTTGTTATCTTGTCCATTATAATTTATTTTAGAAATTATCTAAAGCACTCCCTTATCCTGTGTTTGATCCTATGCAGTAAACACTGAAGTTCCCTAGTGCAGGCCCTAAAGTGTGCAACAGCCTATTTTAAATATCTAAAATACCAATAACTTGGCTACCTAACAGCCTGATCATAGGTACGAAGATACACCTTTGCTCTGAATGTGTACTTATCCCTGAACATCTGATTTATTTAAAAAAGACCTGTTCTACTTTTAATCAAGTAATGAATAGAAACAGTTTAATTTTTCAGTCTAGAGTCCTGAACTGATAATGTGAAATACCATTCCTTAGAAATGACCACGGTGACAAAAAAGCAACAGAGAGAAAATCTGCCTCTGATGGCTGAACTGATTTCAAGAAAATTCTATATGAACTGAAACTGCCCTTATTTTCCACATGCATAAATAAAATGCATCCAGGGTCTTAAAGAACTATAGGCTGAGCTCCAATCTGCCTGTGCTTTTAGGGACCTATAAACTTGTAATTCCTACAGTGCAAAGACCATCCATCATTAGTGATCACCGGTCTAGCTCTGTGGCAACATAGGATCCTGCTAAGGTACATTTGAAGGTAAGAGGACAGGAGCCCTGACTCTCTGGACTATAAATAGCCCTGTTACTGATTTGAATCAGCTTCCAATTAAAACTGTTGAGAACGTGTGTCTCACCCTCCCACTGAAATCTCAACTTTGTTTTTCTTTAATATTGTCTGTTGGATGCAAGGTTACAAAATAGAAAGGGACTGGTCTTCATGGCCTAGGAAGTATCTTTCTCACATGCTGCTATGAAAGATTTAAGAGCCCTGCAGAATACCATAAAGTGGGGGAAAGTTTAAAAAAATGGTAAGAAAGCCATCTACTATAAAGAGCTCTAACAGAAGGAGCTCCAGCAGAGAGCAAAGGAGGTTATAATAGAAATCTCATGGTACAGGCTTCATCAAAGAAGAAACCTGATGTCTCTTAATGAAAGTTTCACCACAGTTGGTCAAAATCTGTTGTCAGTCACATCAGTGTAATTCCCAAGTAACTCAACCAAAGTGAGAATTTGAGCAATTGAAGTTACTCTGGATTTAGCCAGTATCTAGTGAGAAGTATAAAAATGGTGAGATCTAAACAGTGCCAGTTCATTAAACAGAAAACCAGGTGGTCATACAGCAGGCCCTCACAAGAGGAGGGACGCATGTGATGGGGAGAAGTAGTTGGGAGAGTTGATGCAAATTGATAGATGTTTCTCTTTGAGAATCTTCATCACATATTAATTACAGAACATACAGCTAAGAGTATTTACTCGAGCTGTATGTTCTGTTATCTTTATTCAAGCTTATTTTAGTACTCACCCTAAAAAAATAAAATCATTTGGAAATCAAATTCTTTTGGAAAAAATGCAAAAATACATTCGCTTAACAGCACAGCTTATTGCCAAGTATGTGATATTCCAGGATTCCCTGTTCACCTATTGTCTCCCAGCTGGAGCTGAAGAGATGCTAGTTCAACCCAAGACTGTACTATCCAAGATAGTTTCTTCCTCACAATGCCGTAATGTCACAAGCTGCATTTTTGCAGTCTACTGCCATTCACAACAACAAGGATGCATTTGCTTTTATTTCTTATTGACAGGTGGCAAGCCATTCTTACTTTTATGTGATCATATTCTATCAGTTATCATAGTTTACTAGGAGCTACCAGCAAAAACTGTTCATCACTATTTCTGGAAAGAAATCTTTACCCATTCAGTGACTGAGCATCAGAAGCTAGAAAATCTTCTTGTTTACAGCCCCCCCCAAAAAAACCCAAAACAAAACCAAGCCAACCAACCGAAAAAAAACCCAACAAACCAAACAAAACGCAAACACAATCTAAGCCAAAGCCATCCACATATGGAAGGAGGCCTGTTTTAACTCTTACCTTCGAACTGGCTGTGCAATTTTACTTCTGGGGATGCCACTCCCATTGATGGCCAGCGATGGTCTTGGAAGAGCACTGCGCCCTGCAATCCCTTGACTGGCAGTCTTGTTTGGCATTGGGATCCCCGTGGTAGAATATAACTGCAAGTTATTGGACACTGGAATGCTGCTGCTGCTGCTGCTACTACTGCTACTACCTTGTACGGTTGGGCTTACATATGCAGTAGCTTTGAGAGGCTGTCTGGCAGAGACTGGAAAATGTCCCACACTGTGAACTCTGTGTTGAAGCTGACCTGGTGATGGAACTGTAAAGAGTGGTAGAAAAGGAAGCAGCAAGGTCAATATGCAACAGATGATGCCAGGTAGTATTGCTCATTTCTAGAGAGATATGAATAGGGATAAATCATTGTATGTATCATTATGTATCACATCATTATCAATTTACTTACTAATTATGAACCACTGAAAATTCCTTTGGATCCAGTACTGTGTCTAGTAACACTGCATTGAACTAAAATACCCTGTTCCATTCCCATCCTGAACAAAAATTTCACCCCCACTCTTCTTTGTCCCCTCAAAAAGGTTTTACTCGCCATTACAAGCACGCTAACTTCACCTATATGATTAGAGCTTTAAGTAGGAGAAATTGCTGAACATATAAATTAATTAGTTAGATCATTTAGATTTTTGTAAGTTCGCATATCATAACCACATCTTGTTTAAGGAACATTGCATAAAACATTATAAAACATCACAGAAGTCTAAGCTTTATGTATAAAAACAATCAAAAGGTTATAAAAAGACCTTGAATGTAACAGCATATTCCAAGGCAAGTGTTATGTAAACTATGATTTTAAATCAATGCTACGGGTTCCAGAAGCTTTATACACAGATTTTCTACACAATTCTGCCCTCTGGTGTGCAACCAGACATGCATCTGTTTCAGAGGCCACATATCAAGAGCAAACTGTCAAAAGCCTGAAGCAAATAAAACTAACACAGCTCATACAGGCCAATCCTTTTTCAACTCTCAGCAAATTATTTAAAGACACATTCTACATTAATAATTCAACATCCACTAGATCAATACTCTCTTTATCACCCCATCAAGAAGTCACCTAAACTGAACTAATTACAGCGTAGTTTTAACTCTCCCACTCAACGAGTATATTATACTTGAGGACGTAACCCTCTGCTTATCACATTTGCTCAGAAGTGGCTCAACTTTAACAGGAGAGAGGTCATGTATTTTAAGAGAGTATTTACACAGTGTACTGTAAACCCAGCATTGTATAAATTACCAAGAAAAGCAGTTTTCAATTCTAGTATCAAAACTAAAAATATAAGTTTATAGGAACTAATTGTATTATAGTGCTTCTGCACTACTACAACTACGTAATGTTATTGTAATTTTTAGTTGGTACAAAAGGAATGGGCAAAGAAAGAAACAAAAAAAGGAGGTGATGAAACTCTCAATACTGCACAGCAAGACTGGCAGAATTTGCTTTCCAAAATAGAAACTTTGAAAATTCTGAGCTAAATTAAAATCTGGTGCAAAAGGAACACGGTCTGATTTTAACTTTTCACAAAGCAGAGGATCAGTGGCTGGGACATATATTTTACCACTCTGTCAATTCCTTATGCGCAGCCAAAGAACACAGGTACTTACTACATGACTGCAACCTTGAAATTCCATTACTCGCTCCATGCAAATTGGAGTCAAAGCTCTGACTGTTCCTCACAGTGACTGGAGAACTAGCAAAGCCAGCACTGCTGTTAACAGTGGGGGTACTTGGCATCCGAGCAAGGTTAGGCATGCTTCTTCGAAGTTTATCTGAAGCAAAAGAAGACAATGTTCATAGTCATGTCAGTGTTTCCAACAAAGAAAAACAGCCTCTGAATAATTTCTGTAGAAAATCAAAATGAAAACAAATTAATTCAACAGAAAGAAAATTTTTGCTCTGCAGAAAGAATATGAATACGTTATTGACAGGCTACTAATTGAACCATACTGACTGCTGTAACAGCAAGATTATTCACAAATAATTTTAAAGACATCAATAGTGTATTTTTGGAATCATAAGGATTTAAACACTGAAGTGTCATAATAGGAAGATTTTCGCATAAATGTGTAAAGTAGGTCAGATGAATCATGCCCAGAATGTGCCTGTTTCTTTGCAGTGAATACAAAGTAAGGCTGCAGTGAAAGTCAGACAGAGGTAACTACACTGTGAATGTATGTCTAAAGATGAGTCCATCCAAAGCGACCAAAGTCTTGCTTTCAGGTGCCAATGAGATGCTAAAAAATTCCACTCAGTACCTAACCTTATTAGCATGTTAAGTTTCTGTAGATGGTCATGCACAAAACCTGCCGAGTCTTGATGCTTTCCAGTTGACTGGAGTCCCAGGTTGACATCAGGATTTCCCCATCTGGTGGTTCTCCCTCCTACCCCACTTGTGGTGCCTGATTTGGTGGGCTTTTTCACAACAGGCCTGTAAGGGTCTTTCGCAAGAAGAAAGCTGCAAATGCCCCAAATGCTTCTGGGTCACGTTCAACTGCTAAGGCAAGTACTTAAGAAGTCAGAAGATGTCTGCAACTTCACTCACACTAGCTGATTTGGAGAGAGAAGCCAAAACTAAGTCTGATACCTCAAGAAGACTTCCTAAACACAACAGCATTAGATGATCCAAGATAAATCTCTTTTGGTCTCTACTTCCACAGGGTCAGAGGATGACTCAGTTCTGTACAATCAGAGGAGCCTCTCCCGTATGAAGATAGGATGAGAATGTTGGGGCTGTTCAGCCTGGAGAAGAGAAGGCTGTGTGGAGACCTCAGAGCAGCCTTCCAGTATCTGAAGGGGGCCTATAGGGATGCTGGGGAGGGACTCTTCATGAGGGACTGTAATGAGAGGACAAGGGGTAGCAGGTTAAAACTTAAACAGGGGAAGTTTAGATTGGATATAATGAAGACATTCTTTACTGTAAGGGTGGTCAGGCACTGGAACGGGTTGCCCAGGGAAGTCGTGAATGCTCCATTGCTGGCGGTGTTCAGGACCAGACTAGACAGAGCCTTGGGTGGCATGGTTTAGTGTGAGGTGTCCCTGCCCATGGCAGGGGGGTTGGAACTAGATGATTTTAAGGTCCTTTCCAGCCCTAACTATTCTATGATTCTATGAGACTAGTGGGGGCAGAATGGCACACACTGAATGACCTGGTCTGAATTGCCTCCGGTTACGTGACAGACTTCAGTAAAGCACCACTGTGGGGAAATAATAGGTCATTTGTTAAACTGCAATTGACATTAGAACTAATGCAGGCCTCATGGCCAGGTTCAGGAGCACCAGTTCTGTGCCCCTCTGAGGTGGCCATGTTTCTTATGGTATCATGGTCGGCGTGGAGACCACCACCAGTTCCTGCCCATGCCATAGGTTCCAGTGCCCGGCAGATGCTTTCCTCCAGTTCTTCCACTACAACAGAAAGCAGGGGTATGCTTGTCCTATAACAGGCAGCTATGATGGTTCTCTCCAGGGGCAAGCAGGACATTTCAAGATTGATGGTTTGGATTTTTGCACAGGAAAGACACATCACATGGCTTGGAACTGCTGCTTTGGGCTGATCTCGTAGCTCACACAGGGCAAATTGAGTCCACAGAAACAATAAACTGACTTATGAGTCTCTGTTTATCAGTCCACATACATACATAACCTATTTAGCACCAGCATGAGCTCCTCTAATCCTTAAAGCTGCTAACAACTGATGACTAATAGGAACTGACAGTACAGCTCTAGCTATACAAGGTATTAATAGCCACTAAGGGTAACTTCAATACATGTGATGCCTATGTAACTCCAGCAAACAGTCTAAGCAAGGCTACAACTCCAGCTGTTTTTTATGACTGGCCTTCATTATAAGAATGGTACAAAATCCTGCAAATAGTCAAAAACATCCTTGTACTTCAAAGGTCCAGCATTTTTAATATCCATGTCCCAGGTCCCAATTACTAGTGCCTGTCTGCCCTAGACACTGTACACTAGTGTACTAGTCCTGGGATGATAAGAATTTCTTCTCTTCCACCTCACAAAAGGCTGACTTTCAGTTACCACAGGTAGACAAACATAGAAAACCATTGCTGTCTAGGAAATGGTTAAAATATTCCCATGAATTAAATACATTACATTTTCATACTTTTAAAATCCAACAGTAGATATGGCATGTAAGATAGGGCCGGGTTCAGTGCAGGAAAAGGAAATGCGAGGTTTTAGCTCCTGGAAACTAGAATACAGCCAAATCCTAATAAAGAACAAGGCTTAAGGGTAATCCTTCATCAAAGAGTTAGAGCTGTTGTGCTTCAGTCACTCATCACTAACGATGGCAGGCTGAAACTGTCAGTGGTACAGCAATAAACATTAGCAAAGGAATTACCACTGTGGTTCAGTCACATGGTGAGTAATAATCTCACTCATATAATAATGATGAAAGAGTCATCAGGCTTCCAAAACTGTCCTTGGGATGAAAATAATTGCATCATACAGCTACTATATAACTCTATTTACTGAAATACTCATGATTTCGCGAACTGAGAAGGAACTGCTTTCTTATGATGCAATCCTTTGCCCAGAGCGGCAGAAAAGTCATGAATATTGGATGTCCACAGCTACTGTTAATTCTAGCCTAGCCTACTCTTTAAAACCCTAGGTCCTAAAATCCCAGGTCATTATTACAGCACTTGGCAAAAAAGTGAGCAGCAGGATGGTGGTAGGGAAGATGGCACTGCATAAAATAAGCTTTTCTAATACTATCCATGTATCATGTTGTATAAGCTGAATTCCTTAGACTCTACATTCTCTTCCAGTCAGGAACTGTTTCAGCCAACACAGGCATGATCTGTGCCTTGAATTGTCCAGTGGCTGCAGCTACAATAGCAGTAAGATAGGTACAGAAGTAGCTTGGATTTCCTCCATGTCATGGACATCCATGTCCTTTGCTTCCTGTTCATTAGTCCCTTCTTTTTGCAGCAATCTGCTCTGCTGCTGATTCATTCAGTCCTCAGGCAGCAGACTCCTGCTGCACCTGTAAGTTCTCATCCATCAAGCATCTGTGTTTACTTCTTTGATGGGTCCTTGTGTCTGCTGAGATAAATGGCCCTGAAAAGCAATGAAAATAGCAGGTCAGTTCTCTGTTTGGGGAAAACCCAGAAACGTTTGTCTTGATGACATTCTGCAGCTTTCATCTCCTTGGATGATGCATCCTCTTTTATCTTTCTTGAAGTCTCTGTCGCCTGTTCCCCTCCTAAGAACAGTGAAAAGAATCTTACAGACATTTTGTTTGCAAATGGAACGCTGGTTCTTGTGAGCTTGAGCAGAAGGTGGGAGTTACGAGATTTCAATATTATTTCAGGCCACCAAGACATGACTAGAAACAAAGTTGCAGGAAATACATGAGAAGAAAACAAAAGTATTTTTCCAAGCTGCTAGTAGGAAACCTTTCCCTTCTTAGAGCATTCTGTTCTCCTACTGACTGATAAGAAAATTAACAGGGAGGAGGAGTGAAAAAATAGATGTATTCTCAGCTAAGAAGTAATTTGCCCAAATTGTCCTGTTTATAATGAATGCTGAATTTTGCTACAGTTTCTGCTACCTCTTCTAAATTAATCTGGTTCAGTGGCAAGTCTAAAAATATCATCAGCTGTTTACGGTTTGTTCTGTTGTGAAGATGTTGATATTAATACCAGCAAGGAACTCCAAAGGACCTGTACCTTCTACAGTATCAACAGTTATTGTGACCCACTACTGAGTCTTAGTGATAATCTAGGCCAAAGCAAGTATGATGTTTAAGTAGGATGAAGCCATATAAAACATCACAGATACATCTTCACCTTTCCCAGGCTTCTTTGAGATGTAACAGTGTGACCTACAGACACTATAGTATTGAGGTATTTTAAAGTCTGAAGAAAATGCAAAGTCACGCAAGGGAGTTAACCAGGAACTGTTTATTACCACCTTCTCAGAATAGTTCATGCATACACACACATGCTTGTCACTTCATGAGTGTTGGTGGCATACGTTGCCCCTTTTTCACGTATTTGCAGCAGGATGATACACCAAAAATCACCTACTGCATGTTTACGCTTTTTCCCCTATGTGGTGTCCATGCTGAATTGCCTGTAGACTACAGCACAGGAAAAACACGGAATTGTGAAATACAAGATCTTCTACCCTCTCCTGAAAATGTGCACCCAACAGCACAGATCATATACACTACTGGTGAGAAATGGGTCAAAAAGCAGACAAAAGCGTCCTTTATTTTGTCAGGCATTCCACAAAAGGAAAGACAGCAGTTTGCCTCTTATTCAGATGCTTCAGTTCCGACTTTTTTCCAGCAAGTTCTTCCCCCCATGCTGTTTCTTCTCTGAAGTCTGTCTGGGATCCATGGCCCAGCTTCTTTCTGGCAAGCCACCAGAATAGACATCACCTGCTTCTGTTTTCTGGTCCCAGCACTGCCGGTGGCTGCCCCCGTTTCACTGCTTCTATTTTTTTCCTTCTGTGACCTAATACTATCACTGGCCAAAGATTAATGTCCATGTAGCACACAAACAGGCTTTGCCGTGAGAGCAAAGGTGCCCCAGAAAAGGTACACTTTTGGTGGGCTGCCACGCTAGGATTCTGTAGCAGTTCTTTATAGCTAATATCTTCCCTCTGCCAAAATGCCTCATCCAGTGAGGCTCTCCTTGCGGGGAGGGCTTAAGTTGACTCTACAGTCAAGTGCCTTCAAACCCATTTATTCACTCATTGTTATTCTCTGCAAGTATTGTCAATGTTTTACTTGCACAAAAGGAATTACAAGCCTTGCCAAAAGTGCATGATCATTAAGGAATGTGATACAATGAATCGTAATTATAAGTGTCTCAGAAATCTGTATCACCTATAACCTACGTTAGCAGTTCATTACACATAATTAAATCCTTTACACAAGTCCTGCAAATTATCCATACTATATGCACAAATAAGCTAGAAAAAAAAATAAGCAAAAAAATCTGTGCTTTTCTATTTGAAATATTCTTTTATATTATGCAGTTATTCAGAGTTTGTTCTGAAATCCTTAACAAACTTGTAGACTCAATTACAACTTCACCTTAAAGTATTAATTGCTTTTCCTCATTGTTGAAGACCTGAGTTGAGTAGCTGGCATTACACTCATTATGTTTATAACATTTATGACATCCCTAATACACCAGGGTCTGGTTAAAGATAGTTACAGATACTTACAACAAGTTAAAGACTTTTCTATTATTCTTCCATGACTTCTCCCCACTGACTACTATTCTCAATACAACTTCAAAACTGACAAAGTAAGATTTTTTTCTCCTTTAATAAAATCTGCAACAACTTCCTACAGTGAATTCTCTTCCTCACTGAACAAGAAAGGTTCTGAGCAGAAAAATACTCTGTAAATCAGTAAGAACAGAAATTTACCCAAACACACAGATCAATGTTAGTCTATACTGAACTGGTATAGTAAACACCAGCCTACTGCCCTTGAAATGTTCTTCTTTTATTTCTGCTGGAGTTTGCTTAAAAAACCACTCAAACAAACAAAACCCAGCAGCTTTCCAAATGAGGCAAGGGTGTTGGAACAGCTGATGATGTTCATAATATTTTCCCTGAGAAAAGTTATCCTGCAGAAGCATATGCAATAAAGTAACACAGAAATAGTGATTTCTGGAAAATAAAAGCAAAATTTTCCAAGTGAATTGTATCTGTGGCCCGTTTATGAAGAGTATGAACCAAGCTAAAAACTTTAAAATCAACATGAAAAGGTAATGTCAAATATACATTCAAATTAAACAAATAGCATGCACTGCTACTCAGTGAAGGATGTATTTTTCATCTGCCCCTTCTTACTGCATTATCATAAACTCCTTCTTTAGCTGAAACAGTTTATCCAAAGCACATATTTTCCAATTTTCAGGTATTATCAAAATGGTACTTTAAATTGCACATGAAACAAAGGGTACCTCAGATGAAGTTTATGACTAAGCTTAACTCAAGATCTGGTGAGTGGGTCTGAACACAAGAAACAATCTTATTTCCAGTATCCTGTCTACCCTGTATTTTGACTCTATGGATAACTTCACAGCACAGTAGTTCTGTTACTTCTGGTTTCAGAAAATCAGAAGTAATAAAGGGCATAAACATCTATTCAAAAAGAGTAAAGTGACGGAACAGAAATAAAAAAATGCTTAAAAAAAAAGTTAAAATGAACGAGATTACTACTGTGTCACATCAAAAAATAAGTGCACATTTTTGGACAACATAAAGCACAAAACAGCTTGGTTTTATAACATTTGGGGGTATTTCTCATACAAAAATGACTAAATATAAATATTCTTGATTACTAATAGAGTTTGCAACATTTTAAGTTAACCATGAACTTTTTCAAACTAGAGGAAGAGTAGAGAGGTAAAAATGTAAATCTTTCAATTGCCAAAATACTGAAAGATCTGTAAAATTATAAAACACACTAACTAAGAACCTGAACATTAAGAACCCGAACATGCCCAAGTCCATGGGACCTGATGAAATCCATCCGTGGATCCTGAAGGAGCTGGCAAATGAAGTTGCTAAGCCACTGTCCATCATATTTCAAAAATCATGGCAGTCAGGTGAAGTTCCCGACAACTGGAAAAAGGGAAATATAACCCCCATCTTCAAGAAGGGGAAAATGAATGAGCTGGGGAACTGCATCCCAATCAGCCTCATCTCTGTGCCTGGCAAAATCTTGGAGTGGATTCTCCTGGAAGGCATGCTAAGGCACATGAAAAACAACAAGGTGCTTGGTGACAGCCAGCATGGCTTCACTAAGAATCCTGCCAGACCAATTTGATGGCCTTCTATGATGGGGCTACGGAATTGATGGACAAGGGTAGAGCAGTTGATGTCATCCGCCTGGACTTCTGCAAAGCGTTCAACACTGTCCCACACAACATCCTTGTTTCTAAGCTGGAGAGACATCAATTTGATAGGTGGACCACTCAGTGGATAAAGAACTGGATGGATGGCCACAAGCAAAGAGTTGTGGTCAATGGCTCAATGTCCAGCTGGAGACCAGTAACGAGTGGTGTCCCTCAGGGGTCGGTGTTGGGACCAGTCTTGTTCAACATCTTTGATGGTGACACAGACAGTGGGATTGAGTGCACCCTCAGCAAGTTTGCCGATGACACCAAGCTGTGTGGTTTGGTTGATGCACTGGAGGGAAGGAATGCCATCCAGAGGGACCTTGACATGCTTGTGAGGTGGGCTGATGCCAACCTGATGAAGTTTAACCATGACAAGTGCAAGGTCCTACAGCTGGTTTGGAGCAATGCCAGGCACAGCTACAGGTTGGGCAGAGAAGAGATTGAGAGCAGCCCTATGGAGAAGGACTTGGGGGTGTTGGTCAATGAGAAAATGAACATGAGCCGGCAGCGTGCGCTCGCAGCCCAGAAAGCCAACCGTATCCTGGGCTGCATCAAAAGGAGTGTGACCAGCAGGTCGAGGGAGGTGATCCTGCCCCTCTACTCTGCTCTTGTGAGACCTCACTTGAGAGTATTATGTACAGTTCTGGTGTCCTCAACATAAAAAACACATGGACGTGTTGGAACAAGTCCAAAGGAGGGCCACGAGGATGATCAGGGGACTGGAGCACCTCCAATTGGAAGATAGGATGAGAAAGTTGGGGCTGTTGAGTGTGGAGAAGAGAAGGCTGCGTGGAGACCTCAGAGCAGCCTTCCAGTACCTGAAGGGGGCCTATAGGGATGCTGGGGAGGGACTCTTCATGAGGGACTGTAGTGAGAGGACAAGGGGTAGCAGGTTAAAACTTAAACAGGGGAAGTTTAGATTGGCTATAAGGAGGAAATTCTTTACTGTTAGGGTGGTGAGGCACTGGAATGGGTTGCCCAGGGAAGTCATGAATACTTCATCCCTGGCGGTGTTCAAGGCCAGGTTGGACAGAGCCTTGGGTGACACGGTTTTGTGTGAGAAGTCCAAGCCCATGGCAGGTGAGTTGGAACTAGATTTTAAGGTCCTTTCCAACCCTAACTATTCTATGATTCTATGAACTAGATGGACTCACATTAGCTAATTGCAACAGAAACCCAAAAGCTATTTACCTCCTGTATCTCTCGGATCTTAAATGATCTATTTCTGACCCACTAACCAATTACAAAATCTCTGAAAACCAGAATGCCTTAAAATGTTCACAGCTGGAATTTTTCTGATGTAACTCAGTGTTACAAACAATTCAGCTGATTTAGCCT
This sequence comes from Myiopsitta monachus, assembly GCA_017639245.1. Lineage (NCBI taxonomy): Eukaryota > Metazoa > Chordata > Aves > Psittaciformes > Psittacidae > Myiopsitta > Myiopsitta monachus. Next base: position 54,028,220 of record CM029919.1, read on the forward strand.
GATTTAGGGAAAGGGTGTAATTAAATAAGGTGCAGGGTGGGTGGGGGAAGCAGACTGCATGCAAAGCTTTTCTTGGTGTATTCTTGCTAGAACTGGAAATAAAACTTCTTAGAAAGCAGAGCCAGAATACACATTACAGGTTACGGATACAAAAATGTTGTTTTAGAGGTAACAACAGGTACACCTACAGCCTATGCTACGAGTGGCCCCAAATACGCTTTAAACACATATTTCATGTCTTAACATATTTACATTTGCACATATTTTCCACTTTAAGACAGCATTTACCAGGAGCTTTTCAGCTCCTGAACAAAGGCAAGCTGCTGGGGACTGACAATCCATCTTGTGGGAACACCAAACAGATTATCTAACACCTCAAAGTTCTTGAGAAAAAAGGCAACCAGGTAATAAAATTGGTGGCCTTTTACATTGATATGTTTTCAAGTTAATAAAGTAGGAGTCTAGTGGTTTTAGTGCCCTATAAGTACTTTCTGAGGTGTTTCCATGTCAGAATCCAATGCTTAAGGTCCACTGACATGGAACATGAAAAAATCATTGAAAAAGTATCTGGGGACCACATAGATCATAGCACCAGACCCTGTTCTTATTCCTGAATCAAAAATGCTCCATAACCTTTCTATCTCTCCAACGTTTCTGGAAGCCCATCAGTGCTGTCCCATTCTTGTACCTCACCAGCAAGAAAAATAACATTAAAATTATTATGGCACATATGCTGCACCAACAAACTTCCATGTTGCTCTACCCTATTAGTTTCAGCCTTCTTTTTTACAATGAGGGTGGTAGAATACTGGCACAGATTGCCCAGAGAGGTGATGGATGCACCATCCCTGGAGACATTCAGGGCCAGACTGAATGTGGTTCTGGGCAACCTGATCTACCTGAAGATGTCCCTGCTTATTGCAGGCAGGTTGGACTAGATGACCTTTGAAGGTCCCTTCCAACGTAAACTATTCTACAATTCTCTGATTCACATACTGCCACTTGTCAATTATACGGGTCTTACTTTGAATGCAAGTGCTTTTGGCACCAACCTATCTTGACATATTTGTCAGGAAAGCAACATGCATACAGGTAGTGCTCTATAAATAGCAGCTTCGTGGGTTTTTTTGCACAAAAGATTTATTTTCTGGCCCTATGACGAGCTGTAACCTGTAACATTATAAACAAGATCCTGACAGAAAACTGTTTTGAATTAGCCTGGGGAAAGTAAGATGCAGCAGAAGGAAGAAAATTGTGATCATAATAAGGAACGAAAGGAAGGTAACAGCAACAACGGAGCAAAACTTAAGTCTTGAGTAAGCACTGAGAGACAAATATTCCAGAGACTCTGGAATAAATACCAAATGCAGTGCAAAAAGCAGCAACGGCTCAGGATAGTTTGGGAGTGACATTATCTCCCACTACTTTTTTATTACCAGACCTGGAACAGGAGCATGGTGTTGACTCCTGCTGTAAGCACTCATTGTGGATTCACTGCATTAACAGCAAAATCAACAATAAGAAAGAGAACGAAAATCTGAAAACCCTAATTTGTATTTTACTATATTCACAATGGACATGCACAGGCCATGCTCAAAAGCCCAATCGGTTCTTCTACCTATTAACCTGCTAAAAGATGCTCTTCTTTCTTTTTTCTTTGTTCTTCACTTGTGGTCACCCTTGTAGCACTTTAAAACAGACTAAAGCAACAACTTTTATGATCAGGTCACAGATTACATTTTGCAGCAAATGACTTAATAACATACCTCAATCTTTTGCACAAGCTTAAACTGCTTGTCACAATTAGGGGCTGATCTAGCTGTCAAACACCAAACACAATTCACTCTGTTGACACAACTTGATCTTTAAAATGACACTGTCACTTCGAACAGAGAAAAGACCACTTCTCAGAAAAGCATGCAACCCACCTCCATTAATCTTATTTGGTTGCTGCTCTGGAGTTTGGGCTTGAGGAGAGTAGTAGGGCTGCTGGTAAGTATTTGAAGGGAAGTGTGGGGAGGTAGGGCTCCTCCTGCAGTCCCGGATACTGGAGAAAGTCTGTGAGTGAGGAATCCCTCTCTGGAAGGGGGAGCAGCGAGTCAGCCGTGGCTGGGGAGGTGGGAGTTGGTCAAACTCTTCCTCATCCTCAAGACTATAGCGATCATACTCCTGGTCAGCGCATGTCCCTTTCTTTCCCGCATGCAGACTGACGTTGGAACTGTGCCTTGACACAGATGCTGAAGTCGAAGCATAATCCTGCCTAAGGCCTGCAAATTCCAAGAAGAGGGTAATTCAACTACTGCTAAGTAACTCTTAACATGTACTTCGATTTTGAAAACTAAGCAGATGAGTAGACTTAATTTTACAGCAAGACTTGGATTTACTGTGTCACCAGGCTAAAAATTTGAGGTACAATTCATCTCATCTCACTTTCAGTGTCTACCTTTCAGGCATCTAATTCTGAATTATTTCCCTCAAGATCCCTTTTTAATAAAAAATAAAAGTAGAAGAACACAGGCATCTCCAAAATGCAGTACCTGTAAGATGTCTTAAATGCCTCTCTCAGCATAAGATGAATTGCCTTCAGGAGGCATCTATTTCTCTGCCAACAGAAAGACTACATGAGTTTGTTTTTTTTTTTTAATTAGAGGTATTAACACTCAGTCTATCAGGTTTCCAATTTATTGCTATTGAATTTTTATACTCGTGCAGTGAAAATGCTGACAACGACATTTCCTAAACTTAAAACGCACGCAAAGGTTCTGGCCCTCCAACCTCCCTGAACCAGAATTATTTCCTTCCAGCAAGACAAGGCTTAGTGGTAACATAGCTGATTTTTAGACAGGTATGCAACACTCCACCCCCCGCCCCCTTCTCAGAACACCAGGTTTTGAAAACCATCCCACTATTAGCACTGCCCCAGAAAAGCATGTTAGCTGCAGGTCAAGCAAGGGGGAAACATCCACATCCTTTGTACAACCCCCAGCAGGCAGAGAAAAAGGGGATGTACATCACATTTCCAGGAGCTGAGTATATCTGGCAGTAGCTGTGGATAACAGCCTCGCTAGATTTACAAAAAGCCCTCATCTTTGACAGATGTCTTTGCCTCAAAATGGAAGCTTCTTAATATGCTTCCTCCCACCCTCAAGTGGGAGATTCTATCCATGGCATTGAGGAGAGCGTGCTTGCGTGCATGTATAGTACTACCACTTTCCACAGGATTAAGAGGACAACTGTCATGCTCAAACATTCTATACTAGCTGCTACAAGGATGAGATACAACCATTACACCTGACAGATGAGAACAACACAGTGTATTTCCTTCCAGTTTACCAATGACATGCTTCCTCAAAGAGGAGTCTTTTTTACACTTCACTCTGAAAGAGATGAGTGCAGCTGGCATTTAAATAATGCAATCCTTTGTATTTTTGATAGTTACCAGTTTATTTTTTTTAATTATTACAACTTCAACATAATATCAGAAATTTTCCCAGCTGTAACCACACACATTTGCCAGCTAAGAGAGAATTCAGCTATCTTGGAAAGCCTCACACTTGCTAATTTCTCTGCTGAACATAATGAGTGCCACCAGATGCTCAGCAAGTTCAAGTGCTCACAAGTGATCACTCCAGCTTGTTCAGTCTGGTTTGCTGCAGCCAGACCACAGCTCTACTTTTTAATTCACATTTTATTTTTATTCTATTTAATCACTTATTATTTGGCATTTTCCTTCAGTCATCATCTCTGAATTTCTCATGTTTTTCATCTCATCATGTCCTCCTTGATGCCTTACTTGGCATTCATAGGAAGTGAGAAAGATATTGCACTTACTGTCTGAGTGACTTCTAAGTCAAATGCCCTTTATTTATGAATAAAGACATTTTCCAAAAATTACTATCAAGCCAAACTAAAATCTATGTCAAACAAGCTTCCAGGCTCAGATTTGTGCGTAGCAACTAGTCTTAAACTGAAATGCTAAATTTAGATGCCCAATTCAGGATTTAAAGGGGAATTAATTTGAAAATTCATCTGACAAGGAAAGCTAAATAGAGGTAAGGAAATCCACGAGAGCTGCTTATTATTACCTTTCTCCTAAAATATATGTGTGAGAAAAATGTTTTCGCATCTTCCTAGAAATGATATTATTTTAATCAACATGGTAAGACATTATAAATCTTTTGAATCTAAATGTACTCAACAGATATGGAGCTATATCAGCTGGGATTCCATAAAACATAAGCATCAAGTGTTGGAAGACCCAGTACTATTAGCCTGAACCCAACAACATGTACACCTTCTCTGCGCAGATGAAGAGTTTTTCCACCTGCAACTCAAGAGGCAACATCATTTAAGAAAGAACCACTTGACTGAGACCAGACTAGAGCAGTTTTGACTGTTACAGGAAATCTTCCTCAAACTGTTTTGGAAAATTAACAAAGGCACTTACTCTCCTCCTGTAGACGAGCCATGATCTGAACATCGGTGAGGTCCTGCAGCTTGTATCCCATGGAGATGGAATCATCCTCCAGCTCTGAGGTGCTCAGCTCACTGTCTATTGATGACTGTGGGCTCAAAGGGGAACTCCTAGAAAGGTAACCTATGTAAAAAAAGGCATAACCTTTAGTTTGTGACTGCATCTGTCCATCTTTCATTTACTACTATCTGCCCTTTATGTTACGGTACCTTAAAATATTTTCTGCATAGCAGATAACAACTGTCAGAAAGGTAGTGCAATCCACTAAATTAGCAAAAGTGTTTTGGTTCTTGTGAGACACAGTAAGTGTAATAATGGATCATGAATTCCTCTGCTTTTTTCCAAAATACCATCACACAGCCCAGCAATGAATAATTTACCCAGTACAGTTCAGACTGATCTCAGATTACTCAGCGTAAGCTAAACACATCTGCATTTGAATACTTCTTATGAGACTGTGGTTCTCCCTACTTTGTTCTGAAAAGTGTACTGTCATACTCTGTACTCAGATTCCATTTTAGTTTTGCTGGCTGAGGTTTTTTTTTGTTTTTGTCTTTTTGTTTTTTGGTTTTGTTTTTTTAATTCATTAAAATCATCAGGTAAATCCATGACAACAATTAAGACTAAACATCATGCAGCACCAGAGAAAGCATTGCCTCTTTCAGAGAGCTATCCTTTTGCAGAGGGGTCTGTATTCTACTTGCAGTTAGTGGCATGAGCTACTTGTTGTCCAACTTTAAAGACAAATTCTTCCAATAAAAGAGTAAGTTGCTTTCTAATAACCTCTGGACCACCAAAGGACCACAGCTGCCTGCAAGGCAAGAACCACTGTGGCTATGGCTCATCAGCTGCGCTCATAACACAGATGTGTTTGCATCCTCTAGCACTGCTGAAAGCAGCCACCTAAAATTCATCCTACATTCAGCTGTTCTCTAATAGCATCTCCAACAGAAAAGAAAATGATGGGGATTACTTTGCTTTGGAAGGATTGTAAGGAGTAAATGCGTTTGCTTTTCTTAAATTTGCAAGTTACAATGGTCCTCCAGGCTTTGCAGAAGTAGTAACAGCTGTGCCTATTTGGTGCAGCATTGGGAAGCTAGACAAGATAGCTGAAAGTATCTCAAATAGCATGAGATGCCTTCATTTAGGTACTAAACTACATCCCATTGAATAGGGGAGTTCAGACATCTTGCTCACACATACACCTACCCCAGGCATTCAGTCTGAGCTGTATCTCACCCACAGTGCCCATATCCCTTAAAACAGGGCTTTCTGCACTGATTTCACACATTGAAAAGAACAGTGGGCACAGATCAGTATGACACTGAAGCTAAGTTCCTTAGACCATGCCCGCTCCTGCCAGCATTAAAATTTCAATGCCTCTTGCCAAGATCATTTTCTCCACTGCCACAACAGTTTAGTCATAGATACAAACTGACTCCCTGACACTTGTAATGAAGAAGGAAAAATGCAACTCTCTGCAATTTGCAGCCCACAGAAAGTTTATATTTTTCCTAAACGCCTATGTCCCCTGGAAATCAGTGGCAAACATAAAATAATCTTGGATTTATTATTTAAACAATAGCAGTTTGAAAACAGCCATGATTCTGTTGCCTGTTTTTATTGTAGAGAAATGCTTACTGCTACTTCATTACACAGTTGCACAAATGTTTCTGTAGACAGAAGGAAGGGGCACAGTGGGGCAGAAATGAGCAGTAAAGGGCAGGCAAAGCTGGAAACTGTTTAACCTGACACAGTCACAGCTATACTCTCAGGTAAATCATTACTGAGAAATAGGCTCTGTTTAGTATCACCACTTTCCTATGACATGCTGTGTAACATAGAAGATAACCTACACTATTAGTTAATTGCCACATTTTAGGTTTTTTTAAAAACATCTCCCTCTGAGGTGACAGTCTATATACAATCATTGAAACAGTCCATTGCTGTTACATGCCAGGAAGATTAGATTAAAACAAGCAATTTTGTAAGCACTATAAATCAATAAAAAGATAAGCATTACCTGTTCGTTCAGGTGTTAGTATTGCTTTACCGGAGGTTTTAGAGAAGCTGGGACTGTTAAAGCCATTGGTATATGGGGTGAGTCTTGCAACGGGACTATAGGGAAAAGCCAAGGAGACAGGTGTAGAGAAGAGGTTCCGCCATCGACTAGCTGTTACAGAGATGAGGGAGGAGGGGGGAAAAAAAGATGTTTCATTATGAAGAGAATAGTGCTGTTAGAGAGAAAAATTATCTCATCTTAATCTGTTCATTAGACATTTTTTACTTACAGCGAAAGGAAAATAATGGTCACAGTTCAAAATAAATATAGGATAAAGCAAAATAAAGGATCAGCACAGTGTTCTACTATTTAAGTGTGCTCCAAAAGTTTTCTAGCAAATGTCTTTTTTGCCATTTTTTATGTATACACCATTTTGGTGTATATTCATCGCATACATCACTGGATGCACACACACAAAGTAACAGAGGAAGTAAAACCCACTACAGTTAATAGAGAAACACAGATTAAATTTGTAGTGCTCTTCAAGGAATTGTTCATGGCAATCAATCATCACACAACTGAATTAGCAGTTAAATTATCAGTTATGGGAGTTCAGAGACACAAGCAGTAAAAGACACTTAACCATCAAGTGCTAAAAACAACTGTAATTCCACAGTCAGTTACCATATTTAGTCTCTTCACAGCATCGATTCCTGATTACGTTAAGTATGAAGTCTGTTGTTTCTTTTTACTCTCCACTCTTTGGGTTTGGGTTTTGGATTTCTTTTTTGAGGATTAACCAAATAATAGAACAGGGTACCTCTTTTCCTACATACTGTTTACAATAAACTTGCAAGAAAACTGGTCCTGCTCAGTAACATCACAAAGAGCTCAGAGCAGGCAAAAAAACCTAAGGGTTATTTAATTTACATTTTCTTAGCTCGTCCAGTAAAATATGAATACAACTGCCCTTTGGTTTGCTTATTTTGTAACATGCATTCAAAAGGCAAAATAAACAATATCCATATGCTCTTCAGAAATTAAATAAAGTGGGTTTAATTAGAAAGAAAAGGCAAAATTCTAAAAATGTGAATTTTCAGAGAATCCAAACAGGTACAAGCAAAGTTTGTACAGATGAAAAACAAACTATAATATCACATAGTTATTTGTGATAGAATTTATTTTGTCCTGACAGATGTTACATACAGTGACACAGGGAGGGAGCTAGGAACATAGCTCTACCTAACTTAGAAATCAATGGCAAATCCTCAATCCTTACCTGGTTTTTGTGGTCTCAGATGCTGCTAACTGGTTTTCAAATCTAGAAGGGCCTCAAAGCCCCCAGAAGTTATTCTCCATCACATGCCTAATTAATACCACAAATCTGCCATGTTATTTGGACCTGTTGATCCTGTCATTTTAAACACAGATACCCAAATAGCATTCAGGCCTTCTCTATTTTAAAACCTCACTGTCACTAAAATGATTTAGCAGGACATATGAACTATACCTTCTTGCTAACATCAGCACCAAGTGGCCATGGAAAATCAGGGAAGTGAATCTCCTTGGCAGTCTGTCAATCACATCCTTGCAACATTTTGGAGTAATCAGTTCATCCTCAGTTCAAAATATGCTACTTCCACCTTTCTCTTTTGCTTTGACCCACTCAAAGCTACTCCCGGAGTTTTAAGGAAGAAGCAGCCTTTCCTATTCTTCCCACTAGTGCTACTAAGCTCAGAGTGAAGGCAGCTACCTGATTTCAGCACTGGCACAAAGCAGTTGGCCAGGGAAGGGAAGTACCTGCAAGGCTCAGTCTCTGTGGGAAGGAGCTAAACTACACATTAGTAAGATATAAAAATTCAAATTGTGATCTTTGCTGCCCTCTCATCAAAGAATTATTGCAACTTCCTCATTTTTGATGATTCTAGTTCCTTCGAGCTTAAAGAAACCTCAAGGTCTGAGACCTTAACTAGGAGCAGCATCAGCACCACTTCTAGGAAACTGCTTGATGCCAAGCAACACAACACAGACTTCCTGAGAGTGTTATTTATCCTTTACATCCACTAGCAGCGATCAGTTCAGAAGTCAGGCACACAGGTATTCCAGGACAAAAAGGAGAGCACATGCAGATGGACTCCACTCTATAAACTAGTAACTAACACAAATTGCCAGGAATGAGATTAATTTACAAGGAGTTAACAACTGCAAATTGATTTGAGGCATTCCCTGAAAGAAATCTGTGTAATAGAGTAGATCTCAATATCATATTCACAGCTAATGTTTGTCATTTCCACTAGAAACCATTGGAAAGGAGCAAGTGCTAACAGCTCCTTGAGATTTTATTTTTCTGTCTAACACAAGATCCTGTTTTGCAGCAGCCTGATCATCTGCCAGGCCAATTAGCTGCCAGCATGTTCTCACCCCAGATGCGGTCAACCGCACAGCACAAATAAACATCATTCATTACCCTCTACAATAACCACTGTGCACTGGCCCACTAAGCACAAAGCAACAGCTACTGCCACTATGAAAGCAAGAGCCCACGTGAAGAATATAATTAGTATTTATGGCAAAGCAGATTTCGAACTCCTCTTTCAAATAGTATGTGTTTTCAAGTAAAGATGGACAAAGATAAACTCTACACCAATCTCTCTATATAACGAACCAATGTAAAATATCCCCAATTCTGGAACTTTTGCCCACCGTATCTAAAATAAACCTTCATAGTGTTCAAGCATCAACAAAGTAATGACACTTTTCTTGCATACAATTAGTTCCATTCTTCAGGATCAAATATAGAAAGGAGTTTTCACTAGTTTTCCAGTGTAAATATCAAAGTACAATTCAAGACCTTATTTTTATAATTTCCCTGGAGATATCAAAACTGCTAAAATAGCTAAAAATAATAGCTCACATACAAAAATATCAGCAAGTACATAAACATCACCACACTGACTCCTGTGAATAATCAGCATTTGGTAAGAAGTGATGGCAAATCTCACATGAAAGCCTGAACAAGTAAACATCTACAGAATTGCATGGCTTGAAAGGAATGAAGCACCCTGCAAAACCACAGGACGCTGCACCATATCTAAAGCAATTCCTTTACTAAAAGCAATTCCTCATTTAAACTATATAAGGCACAGAATTTCTAAACATATATATAAGAATGTTTTTGAAGGTGAAAAAAAAAAATTGCTATTCAAGTTAATGGCAATATTAACAATCTGGGACATGAGGTAAAAATCAGCACAGATTCTCATTATGTTGTTTTAATTTTGCATGGTTACACTGATATAAACAGGGAAAAATCAAGTACAGGTCCCCTACCTGATGAATCGATATGCCCCATCCCTGTAAGTGTCCAAGACCAGGCTGCATAGAGCTTTCAGCAACCTGGTCTAGTAGAAAGTGTCCCAGCCGATGGTGGATGGGTTGGAACTAGATTATATTTAAGGTCCTTTCCAACCCAAACCATTCTGTGACTCTGTAATTCTATTGCTTAACAATATCAGCATAGACTGAGCAAGGGGACTTCTTTCAAGAGTCAGTAAGTAGGGGTCTCCAAAATACAACTTGGTGTACATCCTTACATAAATAGATGGACAAGCACAGAGGCTTTGTGAAAAATGTAACTGCCTCAGCATTCATTTTCCTTCTGCGTGCACAACTCTCCCCACATGCACAGGTCCAAAAGCAAATTTTTTAAGCAGACATAGTAGCCAAACTTGGCTTTCCAGCTTCCCTTTTCTGAGAAACTGGCCAAATGTTATGTTGAAGTATTAAGCTCCAGGCACAACCTAGGACCAAAATGTCTGCTCCCTCCCCAGCTCCCATACTCAGCAAGTGCTATTTTACATAAACTGACAGTTTGATGCATTTTCATTCCATTTGGTGTATTCCTAACCAGAACCCATGAGCATACAAGCTCTCACATTTCAGCTAGCTTGAAGAAAGATACTCTTTTCTGAGCAGAAGACTCATTCTCATATATTAATATATAAGGTAACCTGGAACAAAATATACAGCCCCAGATTCTTTGGCCAAACTATTACCATTTCATTTATTAATGAGAATGTTTACCCCATTTAATTTTAGAAGCCTTCAAATAAGAAATTAGGAGCTTTCCAAAACAAGTAACACTTACCAAAGGGCACTGTGAATACAGAGATTTACATAGGAAGACTGCACAAATTCACAGAAGAGGAATCCACCAAAGGTTAATAAATCACATCTAAACCAGAGTTAACATCTGGTTCAGTCAGTCTCAGAACTGGAAATACACCAGGAGGGTGTTAGGGCAGGCATGTATGCTCTTTCCCCATATTCTCACTCCCTTCCACTACCTATTTATGGCAATTTTGGATGCTGGAACTTGTGTCACAGACACAATGAAGATGCCTTCATGTACAGACATTGATGGTTGACCTAGTCACCACAGGACACAATATACTCTAAGAGAAAGGATGGGGAAGAATTCATCTCACCTCCACTTGAAAAGGTCATGAGCTGTGCCTGTTTGTCTGCACTGCCTACAAAGGCAGCACAGTGTGACTGGCTCTGATACAGATCTCTGGGTATATTCAAACAAAACTCACTCTGACAGTATTCATTACAGAGAACAACAAACAGAGCTTAAAAACACATTTCAGAGACTGCATTCAGTTTTCCCTTTTTCTAAGCAGTTGAAAAAGGCAACTCTTTCGCGGCCTAGAGCACTGCAATGCTTGCATGCATCCTATTGAAACAGCTGTAGATACCAATTAAAGTGGCCGCACATTTTTTTTGGCAGCAGTTCCAGTGGAAAGGGGAACCCCTGCTACCTTCCTACAGGCTAGTGTTTTACCCTAATCCTCCCCATGAGATCTTCTTGGCTGCACTGGTACAATGTACCAAGCACAACTGTCCTTGCCAGACTTCATACTCAATTAGATCAATTTTTCAATCTGTACTAAAAAGACCTTTTTGTTAATTTCTTTAAAAAAAAAATACAAATAATGAGGAGTTCCTCATTGCCCTTTGCCAGCAAGATGGAATCCAGTTGTACTAGGGCATTTAAGGAGAGATGGAGAAGCAAAAATAGAAGCAGGAAGGTGGGGCTGCTGAAGCCCACTTTGCCTTCAAAAGAAACAAGAGCAGCCTCCACAATGCGTGTAAAGGCAGGTGAGATTAACTCAATGTCTAACACCAATTGCTTGCTTACACATACCATGCAGAGCAAAACACCACCACTTTCGTTGCATGTTAACAATTATCAACAAAAAGGGAACAAAATGATAATGACCTTACAATATCACTCAAAGGGTAAAGGTCTATCGCTACGATGTGCAGACAGCGCACATCAGGCAAAAGAAAAATCTTCCTCCAACCCTTGCTGTACCAACTGGATAGACCTCCTGTCTCTGCTGATTCTGGCTGTAAATTATCAGATCTCTAGTTAGGCTCGCACAGCATGGAGTGACTGAAATAAGCTAGGAAGCCACCATCTAATCATCACAAGTACATCTGAATGGGCAGAGGACCCTGGAAGCACAAATGAAGTTAGAACAGGACATATGTCCCCGCGAAAGAGAAAGTGAGTTACATTCCTGTGTAAAGGGATGAAAAGAAGACTCGACTACAGTGATGAGGCACTGGAACAGGTTGCTCAGAGAAGTTGTGGATGCTACACCCCTGACAGTGTTCAAGGCCAGGTTGGATGGGGCTTTGAGCACCTGGTCTAGTGGAAGGTGTCCCTGCCAATGGGTTTGGGAGGAGATGATCTTTAAGGCCTCTCCAAACCCAAACCATCTATGATCTTATTCCAAATGTAGCAGATCCACAAGAGACTGAGTTTGGTTTATACCATACAGCAGAGTAGAGTGTCCAAGAGTCCTGCAGAAGCTCTGAGGAGACTGGTGCATCTACCTAAAGAAAGGTAGGACTATGACAAGAAACTAATGTCTCTTCCACTATCAGCATACCTTTGCTAGCAGCACCAAACCTGGTGCGTGTAACGAATCTGTTCTCAAATAGTTCAAATAACCATGCAGAAAGCTCCATGCCATAATTATGAGTGGTGGCTTCACTCCTCTAATGTGAAACAGGTGTCCTGACACAGACATTGCTATTGTAGTCTACATCATGGCAAAGAATTACATTTAAGCAGAGCTGTCAGAAGTCATGATACATATACCACTTCAACATTGTTCGAGCATCATGATCAGGGTAAATCACATTTTACTCACTGCCTGTAATCCAAAGGGAAAACATTTGGTTTAGCACAATTTATGAAATACTTTACATTTTCCTCTATAAAACACAGTTCTATCATTGCTTACACACACTCTAACACTGTGAGAGGCACTCATTCTCCAGTGTCATCATAAGCAAAATCTGAACACTCACTCTCATTGCATTAAGCATTGTGAAACTCATCTCAACCTTATTTTCCTTCATGAATTCATTACCTTTGGTAACTGCTTTGTCTTTATTTCACTGACAGTGTGATACAGCAAAATCCCACATAGTACTGTAGAAAGCACATTTTGCAATCACTCAGCACTGGTTTAAATGCTCTGTTTCCCACAACACTCCACAAATAGTAAAATCAACTAGATTTTGAACAGGAAAACATCTTTTTGTCCTTTTCTTTAGATGCTGGTTCTTTGAAGCATCTCACAGGTCTGAGAAACAGTGTGCCCAGGTCTCAACACATCACTGCTTACTGCTTGCAGAGCCCGGGCAACCTTTGCCTGCCATAAAACTGACACCCTTTCAATCCAGTGGACATTTGCTCTACAGACCAGTATGATATTCTCTATAGTTCTGAAGCAGTTAAGGGAATATCTGCCAACAAGCAGCAGCAAGGATTATGAAGCGGCAGGACTCACCTCCACAGCCTCCATAATTCAACACTTGCAGCATTCTCATCAGAGATGCTTGCCTAGGATGCAGCTCTCGCACAGTAAAGTGTTGCTGATCAGCAGTTCGACAGCTACTGCGCTGGACTACTAACACCACAGTTCTGTGGTATTACCAAACCAGGAGGACCTAGATCTGTGTTCTCAGAATTAACACTGCCATATCGTCATCACCTCTCAGAAAGGTGCTTTTAACTGTAATGGGATGTGTAGCGTTGTTTGTAGGGTTTGTATTTTACTGTTGACCCTGTGCAAAGGTTATATACAGCTGTAGAGTGCTGACCAGAATATACACAGTATTTCCTATTTCTATATAAAATGTGCTGTTACACTACTAATTTTAGGGTCTGCTGTAAAGAAACAAAGTTTAAAGTCTAAATCCAGGCCCATAATCAAAATTATTCAACAAAAATGCCAATTAAAGCTCCTTAACCAGGGGAGGAGGCAGAAATTTCTTCCACTTTGAGACGAAGAGTACTTACCAGAGTTGCTATTTTGAAATACTCTACAAACCACTTTACAGGAAGGATCTGGGGAGCTGTATCTCTACAACCCTTCTCGGGCATGTCCCCTGGGGTGTATTAAGCCTTCTAACTCATCACTCTCACTAGGAGAGATTTGGGATCAATGGAGAGAGAAACCTAGTTTCATATATAAGCTTAATAATGCATGTTGAGGTGGGGGGTGTGCTTCTAATATGGGCCCATGGTCAAGATCAATTCAGTGAGCACTTAATCCTAAAAAGCATCTGGTGGTAAAACTGACTTAGAGAAATCTGGCCTGCCACTTTTTCAGACACGGTTATCTATTATTCAGGAGTAGGCTTTCAAGCTACAAATCCGTCTGGTGTATGTACTGGGTATGAGACTGTTGTTACAGGTCCTCCTTTTCCCCAGCCACACAGTTCTGCACCCTGGGGCTTCCCTTAGATGTGGAATTTGCCAAATTGCATCCAAGGGGAAGGAGAAGCGGTTTCATGTCCCCTATTCCTAGACGGGCTACCTTTACTTTTGTACAAGGCATGTAGGTGCAGTGACATTTTTGAGACATAGTAAAAGCTAGTATTTTCATTTTTGGACATTTCTCTGTCAGATTACTCCTGAACTAATACTTATGATAATTACCTGTTCAAACCTAAACAGGGGAAGTTTGGGTTAGATATAAGGAAGAAGTTCTTTACTGTGTAAGGGTGGTGAGGCACTGGAACAGGCTGCCCAAGGAAGTTGTGAATGCTCCATTCCAGGCCTGTGTTCAAGGCCAGGGTGGACAGTCTTGGGTGACATGGTCTAGTGGGAGGTGCCCCTGCCCACGGCAGGGGGGTTGGAACGAGATAATCTTAAGGTCCTTTCCAACCCTAACTATTCTATGATACTTTTCTGGGGCATCTGACTTGCAGCTCAAAGATACCTGTTTCCCCACAGCAGTCCACTTGCCACATCCACTTAATTCTTCAAAGTACTTAAAGACCAAATAGCCTGTTAGTGCAGGGGGATTTTGCCAATACAATATAGTAGGATGTGTAAAGGACTCTTAAGACCACTATGCAAAGATCTTTATCTTTGATCTTTATGTCAACACCCCACAAGCATTCCCAAAGCAGGTAATGGATTCACATCTTTTCACACTCTTGATGAACAAAACTACACTACATTCAGGTCTCCAGCACAGATCTTATCTTCCCAACACTAGAAGAACAGCGAGAATACCATGTATAGCTCTATTGTGTGTCAGAATCACTGCATGGCTCAAGGCAGGCTTTGCAAAGTCCTCCTCAAGCAAAATCTCTGACTATGGGAATCGAGCTTCAGAGTTTTAATAGTTTGTATTGATTGCTGTCAGCCAAATCAAGAGCATGAACTCATTCTATTTTCAGTCATGTGGGAACCAATAAATACTGCACCTCATCTCACCGTATTTCTAACCTCAAATATAAAGCAGAAGACTCCTCTCAAAGTTATCTGACATTCACTCCAAAAAGCTTACAATTAGTAGGCGAAATACCTTAAGGAACTAACATAAGGTCAATGCACAAACAACAAGACAGACTTCTAGTGATTTCAATAGGTTTTGGATCAATATAAAATCATAGAATCATAGAATAGTTGGGGTTGGAAAGGACCTTAAGATCATCTCGTTCCAATCCCCCTGCCATGGACAGGGACTCCTCACACTAAACCATGACACCCAGGGCTCTGTCCAGTCTGGCCTTGAACACCACCAGCGATGGAGCATTCACAACTTCCCTGGGCAATCTATTCCAGGGTCTCACCACCCTTACAGTAAAGAATTTCCTCCTCATATCCAATCTAAACTTCCCCTAATTCAGTTTGAACCCATTACCCCTTGTCCTATCACTACAGTTCACTACAGTCCCTAATGAAGAGTCCATCCCCAGCGTCCCTATAGGCCCCCTGCAGATACTGGAAGGGTGCTAGGAGGTCTCCACACAGCCTTCTCTTCTCCAAGCTGAAGAGCACCAACTTTCTCATCCTATCTTCATACGGGAGGTGCTCCAGTCCCCTCATCATCCTCGTGGCCCTCCTCTGGACTTGTTCCAACACTTCCATGTCTTTTTTATGCTGAGGACACCAGAACTGCACACAATACTCCAAGTGAGGTCTCATGAGAGCAGAGTAGAGGGGCAGGATCACCTCCCTCGACCTGCTGGTCACGCTCCTCTTGATGCAGCCCAGGATATGGTTGGCTTTCTGGGCTGCAAGAGACACTGCTGGCTCATGACATGGTCCTTTTCCTATTGTGTTTCTACTACTACATTTTTTTCATTATTTCTACCTTGTATATGAGATGTAATAAGAAAAGATAATTTTTTTTTAAATACTATTTATTTTGTTACCTTCCCTCCTACCATAAGATCAGAGACATTTCATTTGCTCCTTGTCTTTCTTAGATTAATTTTACAGTGGTGGAAGGTCTGGCTTTCAACAGAATTTCAGTTTACCATGCACTTCACCAGTAAGTGAAGGCTGGAAATTAATCTTGCTTGATGACTAAAGCCAATCTGAATTCCAGCTATACAGGAGGGGAGAGATGGAGGAAGAACATTTTGAAAAATGCAGTATGTCCTCTGTCTTTACTAAACTCTGTGATCTGTATTCACCTCAACTACTTTTCAAAGCTCAAATATGACCTACAGTCCTACCTAGACAGCTAGGCTCCCATCTGTCCTTCCCTGTCACTAGAGAAGGAAAGATCTCATACTCCACAGATGTCTCTATTTTTCAATTAGTCCCCAGTTTCAACCCTGAAGTTTAAGATTCCTTAAAAAAGCTAGTATAAATCTTATTTGAATGCACTTCTAGCACATTTAACACAGAGAAACAGACATGTATGGTAGGTAGAGAAATAAAACCTCAAAGTTGAAATATAGTAATATGATATTCATTCAAGCTGGATCCAAGTGACAGCTATACTGATATATATGATTATTATATTATCCATGCAGCAATCACTGCACTGCAGTTTGTGGATGGATGTACTGGAGCGAGGCTGTTTGGCATGCCTGTGCGTGGTGTAGACAGGTTGTATGCACTGACAAGATTAACTCTTAGTGTCTATTTATGTTCTGGTAACACAACAAGGAGGGGTGAGGTAATCTGTGTGCCTGTATATGCTCTGTATACAAGCATATCCTTCAAGGCTACTAAGAACACAAAAACCTTGTACCTTATCAGCAAGCTGCCATCTACATAGCAAAAAAGTACAGGTTTTGTGTATTTTTTAACTTCAGTCTGAGAAGGAAGCCTGTTTTTAAAACCAGTTAACCTAACAGAGCATTTTTGTGCAGAACTAAATCTCCCTAATCTCTTGCAACTGTACCTTAAGATGTCTCCAGTTCAATCAGCCAAAAGCAGTTCTAAAACCCCAGTGATTTCCAAAAGAGTGCACCCGCTCTTTGGAAATGCTGTTTTCATCCCTTAGAGAACAAAAGCTGCTTTGTGATCTCTTGAGTCTTTGTGTCTTTGTACTGGTACATCTAAGATCGTCAGTGCCATCATATTTATCTTCCTGTGCATTCAGTACAGGAGCTGAGTCATTGCACTCAGAGCACTCACAAAGAACTCTGCTGGACAGGCTCCCTTTCTGCAGCTTTGGTCTCAGGAGTTGAATAGAAGATAGCAAAAGTCAGTAGTGACAGTACCATTCAAGAAAAAAAAAACAAACACTGCAATAACATAAAATTGTATCAACTATAACTCTTGACAAGTATGCAATAGTTAGGGCAAACACTGAACTGCAGTGTAAATAAATTCACTTAAAACCAGAAATAAAACACATGTTGAAAGGATTATTTTAGAGAATAAAACAGATTTTCTTTTTTAATACAGATTTCAAGACAGGCTTAGCTGCCATTCACAAAATGGAGTAAGAGGAAGGGTGCCTCTGCCCTTTCATCCTGTGAGTCCACGCTTAGGGGACTTCTCCAGGATAAGGAACAAGGCTAGTTATCCTTTCTCTGCTTGATTTACAGAACAGGTATCAGCTCAACTCCCCTTGCAGATCAGAGATTAGCTACTACACCAAGTGCTCTTACACTCTTCTGCTGAAGACAGCCTATTCCTTTAGTCTATCCATTGAACTAGAGGTAAAACAAACCAAAAAAGACTATTCTGAAGTGGTTAGTGCACTCCTTCAGAGAAGGAAGATAGGGTTTTGCTCCAGTTAATAAGAGAAAACTTCATTTTCATATGCCACAAAGGATGTATAGGAGTTCTCCTAAGTAGACATGTACTATACTGCTAGCCAGACATGCTAGCAACAATTTGAATCAAAGATATAAATTTTTGTTTAGAGGAACAGTTGGCTGGAGAAAAACAGAGCTAATTACATTCCTTACATTTAAATTTTTTGGTAGTATACGTAATTCTTTTTCTCATTTTTAAATTACCATCTGCAAGCGAGATAAGGGATCCATTCTGTAAATAACAGATTCATAGAAGGACAATTTCCCATCCTTCTCCTAACAGTATAAGATCATAACTACATACCAGGTGTAATTCAAAGATGTGTCTCTGTTGGGATATAAATCTCTTGAGCATTTATCGTAACACAAAAACAACAAAATAACTCAAACATTAACCCTAAACTGCACTTTTTTTTCTAACCTACCTGGTTAGTTCTGAATTTCCCCTGCATCCAAGAAACACCCATAAACACATAATCTACTTGCCATCTTCATTCACAAGTTAAACCTCTGAAAGTAGGATTTTGAGGAGGGCTTCTCTGCCTACACTTTCTGACTCTGACACACTGCTCCAAGATGCCCCACTCCCTTTTTTTTTTGCACATGTATACCTGCTGCCTATACTGAATCTGACTGGAAAAACTACAATTTAGGCTTAAATCGGGGTCAAAAGCAGCACTTACCCTCAAGGATCCCTGTGGAATTTGGATAAATATAGCAGGTGTCACAGTTATGTGCTTATTATGAGAATGTGTTAACACTATCACCCACCATCATCACTACTGTCATGGGGGTCAGGGCTTCTGCAATGACAGTTCTTAGCCTAAACAGACAAGTCTCCTCTGACTCCCTAGAGGAAGACACGTTTCTCCTGGTACTAACTCAGAGCACATTCCTAAACTTAAATTCCCATGGGGTGACTTCAGACATCACGAGAGACTCCCCGAGTACCTCCCAGAGGTACATACACTCTAGCAAGAACTGTACAAGCATTTAATAAAGTGGCAATCCTTGCTCCTTGCAAACAAGTAATGTAAGCAGACAGAAAAGGGGAGAGGAATATAACATTATCAACCAAGAGTACAGTACAACAGGAAAAGCATGAGAATGGCAATAGAGACAAGAGTCAAAGCACACAACTTGCAGAAGGACCATCAATACAATTATAACACTGCTGCAACATCCTTCTGCCCACATCTTACTTTCAGGATAAAAAGAACTCCACAGTATCTTTAAAGAGTTTCCACCACCAGAACCTGTCACATCCACAATAAGCAGAAGTGGGCTTGGACAACAAAGCCTGAGATGATTCTTCTAGCTTCTCCATAGAAAAACATCTTGTTTCTTCCAAGTAAAATTACCTCAGATTTAACAGCACCCACATAGGCCAAAAATAAAATCCCTTTTGGACCAAGTCCAACACAGTGGGAACATATGTGCCTACTTACAGATTGATTTTTTTTTTATTTAGAAATAAAGTTTTGTGATTACATTTGTGATTACAGTGAAGTATTTCACAGTGTTTCAAAAGACGTTTAATAAACAACCCTGAGGCACTCTTAATGTTGGCTACATAACTGCAACACATGAAGCAGAAATGACAAAAAAAGAAAACTAGTGACACCATGGAGCAATAGGCGGAAGCGATGACTTCATCGCTCCATCCTACCCTATTCCATGCCGGCCTATAAATTGTTCCCTTCCCTAACTTTCCTAAGGATTGGGAAGGAAGAACAAAGAACAGAGAGGTTTTTCTAATGTGTCGCAGATCTACCTGAGGGACACACACCTGTAGGAAGAAAGGACCTTAAGCTGTTAGGATGCTGAGCCCAGTCCTCTGTTTTTGCAGGCAACAGCACAACAGATAACTAAACTGCTATCACATACTACAGCCCACAGAATCATTCCCTGCACCCATAACAGACTTAAGAGGTGTTATGAAGAAAACATTGCCTAAAGCTAAAAATCACAAACACATGAAATGCCAAATAACTCTAAAATTGGGGGGAAAAGAAAAACCACACACACAAAAAAATATATGCTACCAGTCAGATAATTCTTAAGACTTAACACTCAATCCTACTCTTTTACTAAGGCTATACTGTGATAGTACCTTGAGCCCAGTGAAATTGGAATTGCATTTTATGAGTCACTCCTGAAGGATACAACAAATAGGCCCCTGGCCCTAACAGCTTACTTAAATTTCTAACACAAATCTTTACAGGGCTTTCAAGTGGCTTCAAAAGAAGTGGCAAGTAGTTAATGCTACTCAAAGTCCATTCACATGCTGAAAATACAAGTTATCTTGCACCACTTATTTTCTTACGTGCTGATAACTCTTCAACAATATGACAGCATCAACATAAAGTGCATACTGAAATTTGTTATATGTAAACAGCAATTCCAAATGGAAAAGACAAATAGTGAATACATACTGCTGTATGATGCATGAAAAACCACAGAAGCCATATGCCAACATCCTAATCCTTTTAAAAGCGATAGCCTGAAGTGACGCCCGGAACGAATGAGAAAATAAAAAAAATTCCAAAATCCTTAAAACAATTCTTTCAAATTAACAGGTTACATATTAAAGTTGCCTGCCTAATAATACCTGTATCATTGAAGAGATTAATTCAATTTCATTATCAATAAAAGCAAAGTCTATTAAAACAAAACTGTAAGACACAAACGTTTCTAAGAAGAAAAAGAAATTAAGCTTCTCTCATGGGATTGCTTCAGGCATTCTTCGCTACCTTTCTACCTTCCCAGACATGTCCTCTGAGTGTCTATGATGTCCACAACTAAGTTTTGCACCTAAGCTCTGATTACAGTCAATGAAGGCCTACAGCTCAATTCAGCTGCCCTCAAGTAGGCATATTCTGCCATTTAGATATCCACTCAGAGCATTTCAAGGGCATCAGTGCCACACATATATGGACAACCAAACCTAGCCCTTTCTATTGGCTATAATGGGATACTAAATACTGCTTGTATGAAGGTATGCCAGGAGATAACTTGTAACCAGATGGAACATGAGATGTTGCTAGATATAACAAGGAACTGACTGTGAAGTTGCCAAAAGTGACCAATAGGTCACTGCTGTGAGCCAGCTCTGCACTTGATCAGTGTCTACTTCACACTGAACTCTCAACTATTTTTCTGCGCAACGGGTGTTGTCTGTGTCATGTGTGAGTGCACAAACGCACACGCATGTGTGAAAGAGTCCAGCAAACTTCGAACCACGCTAGCCAACTAGACAGACAAGAGGTCTGGGAACCCATTATTGAGCAACTATAGGGCTACAGGCTTGGCACTGGAGAGACTTTGGGTCTAGCCCAGCTACCAGATGTCTACATGAGCACGTGAGATGGTAATAAACATCAAGTCAGACTAGCCAGCAAACAGAACCAGAGGTCTGGGGGCTGGATACTGCCTGGACAATGGAGGTAGGGGTCAGCTACCACAGCATGGGTGTCTGAAACCGAACAATGGAGGGAACATAGGTCCAGGCGAGTGGCAAACACATCCATGTGGTTGCATATGGACAAGTGAGAGTGTAAGATCTGCTGGCAAGACTCAGTCTTAACAACTGGCTGGACATGAAAATAGGAAACTGTAGCAGCCTTACACATCTAGCGGACTGGAGAGGAGAAATCTCCTGGGTCTGAAACTCCTAACAACTTCAGCTCTGGAGAAACGTAACAATGCTGTCCTTGCAACTTGAAGTCCACCAGATTTGGCCACACTAAACACATCTCATATGCTTAGACAGCTTCATTTAAACACCTGCAGTCTGAAGCAGAGCCCACCCTTCAGCGCAGAACAGCAGGGGCATAATTCAGCTGTATAAAACCAGAATGTCATCTGAGGTGCTCCAGCTGTTCCAGTTAAGTGAGGCTGCTGTGCAAGTCCTGTGTCATACCATCTGCCCCATCTAGATATTTCAAGGACCCAAGACCATGTCAAATTACACTTAGTATCCTTGTTAAGGTAAATGAATCACAGCCAAAGTGATTACGCAGTTAAATTAGGTATACCAGACACATGCCTAAAATTAGGTGTAATAAATCTGGGCAATATGTTCTGTGAATTAAGTAACAAATGTCCGAGATCCAAGGACAAGGTACTTACAGTCAGACACAATGGAAACAGCTCCATGTCTGGCTCCAGTAACCAAGACACAAAAAATCTTTCCAAGCAAAACTGAATCCAACAGATTTCTCCCTGTGATTCATATGCAACACAAAGCAGTATCCCATATATCTCACTTATGACTAGCAGACACATACTACAGTGTTCACACCATTTCATCAGTGTATGGACTCTGGTAAAAAAATTTTGTGCCTATCATAGAAAGATTCAGATGAGCCAGTAGTATGTGAAAAAAACCAAGAAGACCTCCAAGTGTCCCTGTTCTGCAGAATGAACTTAAGCATCTAAACAAATGATTACAAGCAGGGTCTCAATGTTTCAGTCAGCAATGACTGAAAAATAGGAGACAATGGGAAACAATCTCTGAATTAAAGGTATCAGGACTAGTCTTACAAAATGCAGCAGGTATTCAAGACTTCTTAAAAGTATAAAGGAATATTGCCATCTAACTCCTTCCAACTTTAAGTACTCCCAAGATTTTTCTAATTAGTGGAGAGAAATGAGCATCCCAGACTCAGTTCATTCAACTGCTTAAGAATGGAAGAAGACAGGTTGGATGAAGTGCCCCTTAGCTTCTTCAGAGTCAATGGACAGTTACGCTTTTCCCAGGTATCTAGTTTGAATCACTAAGGTTAGGTGAAGTTATTCATAACCTTTAGCATCACAAAAAGTTCTCCACTTATGAATCCTTACCCTACTTAGTCAGAAATCAACCTGTGCTCCAGCAGCTGCAGACAAAACTAAGCGAGAAATTAACTCATCTTCCCTCCCATGCAGCAGAGGATACAACTCATCAACTCTCATCTCACATTAGTGGAATTTACCTGACTGCATGATGACTTCACCAAAGTTAGTGTCCTGGCTTCAGCAGTAGCAGTCATTTTTCTCCTTCTTAGTAGCTGGTGCAGTGCTGTGGTTTTGACTTCCAGCCAGGGAACAGCACTGATAACACTGATGTTTTCAGTTGGTGCACAGTAATGTTTAGTCTGACCAAGGACTTTCTGAGGCTCATGCTCTGCCAGGGAGGAGGGGAAGCCGTGAGGAAGCAGAGACAGGACACCTGACCCAAACTGACCAAACAGGTATTCCATACTACAGTACATCATGCCCACTATATAAACTAGGGGCAGTTACCCGGAAGGGCTAGATCACTGCTTGGGTCAGGCTGGGTATTGGTCAGCGGGTAGTGAGCAGGTGTATTCTCTTCCTTTGTTATTTCCCTTATCATTATCATTATTGGTGGTAGCAGCAGTGGTTTGTGTTATACCTTAGTTACTGGACTGTTCTTATTTCAACCTGTGGGAGTTACATTCTTTTGATTCTCTTCCCCTTCCTCCCGGGAGCGGGGGGGGGGGGGGGGGGGGGGGGAGGAAGCAGAGGGGAGTGAGTGAGGGCTTCATGGCTGATTTGCCAACTGGGTTTAAACCACGACAGTTAGCCACCGCTGCCTCTATGTGAAAGCATTTCAGAAATGTGCATTTCGAGAGACAAGTCAACTCACCCTGAATTAATACAGTGCAGGTAGCAAGATCAACATTGGTACTACATAACCATACAATCATAGAATGGTTGGAAGGGACCTTAAATATCATCCAGCTCCAAATCCCCTGCCATGGGCAGGGACACCTTCCACTAGATGAGGTTACTTAAAGCCCTGCCCCAGTTGGCCTTGAACACTCCCAGGGATAATGGGGAAAGACAAATGAATACAAGAGAAGCTGGCTTTCTTTCTAAAAGTAAGAAAACGTATTTGTTCCAAGTCAGAATGCATTTGCAGTGTCCCTTTGTGGTAGGGAGGTGCACCGTGTTAAATACATACAGACGTCAGCCACCTGCTTTTATGAAAAAAGCTATCCCTAAATAGTGTTAACCATACAGATTTCTCTGGTGTTACAAAGTGGGTCCAATCTTAGCTCAGCCAGCTATGTAGACTTGGTTTACAGGTACTTTACACTGTAGCACAGTTTGGGGTTTTTTTGGTAACACAAAAAAAATTTAAAAATGCATAAAATAAAAACATGAAAAAAATAATGTATAAGCTATCAGTTTAATGTCACTTTAAAAATCAGTTGTTACCCTCTATCAGTTTTCCATAACATCTCATACTTCAATCATAAAATAAAATATTCAAGAACAAGTTCAAGTATATTTTGTGACTTATTTTCACGATTCTTTAAAATTAGTAAAAATGTAATTTTCACATTGCTTCAAGTGCTTTTCAAAACAAGAATTATCCAGGTTTCATCCTCTTTTGCTGACAAAAGCAATTTTTTGTCCCACAGGCATACTTATGCTACTTTTCTCCCTGTGATTTCTCATAAGTGCAAATCTCTTAATGAAGTATTCCATTATAGTGTTTGATCAAGCCACATTCAAAGACTTTAGGAATGGCTTAGGGACCCCACCAAAACTGAACATTTCACAAGAAAACCTTCTCAGTTGTTGTTTTACAAATATATTCCACTCTTAAAGTAAAATTAATAAAATAGAAGTTGAGGGGAGGGCCGCAAAAGAAAAATTCTACCCTTATGCCTCAAGTATTCAGATTAGAGCTTACTGACTACGTTTCATTATCAGGCAGAGTCAAAAAAGTTTTATTTTATTATAAGAATTTCGGCATGAACCCTTAGGTAAAAGCAAATTACTGGTGTAAATATTTTATTTCCATGCAATATGAACAGAGATATGCTGGATGTGGAATACTCAGTAAAGCAAGCACAGATAACTGACTTCTAATACATTAAGATGCGAGGTCAGCTACCAAGGAGAAAAACTGCATGGCACATTTACAGGACTATGGACTATATCCCAAAAGTAACCAACCAAAAGATACTTGGGGGCCATGGCATAGAACAGCGTGAACAAAAGCTTCCCAAAAGATGCAATGCTATAAGAACAAGAACCAAAGTGCTCCCTGAAACTGAAAATATGGAAATAAACCTTTTAGTAAAGAGGCAGTACTACCCTCTATGTACCACATAGGGGAGGCTCATCTACATTATGAAAGGTTATTCCCAGCTCTCTTCTACAGACATCAAAAATAAGCAGTGAAAGAAAGTCAGCATGTAAGAGAAAAGCTATAACAACACCTTGGGGCTAGCAAACAATTGGCAAGACTCAGACTACCAGAACAAAAATGGAATGGCAGCTTCCAGAACAACCCAGTTTTGAGAAGATCCTCTTTTCCATACAAAAGGTATCTTCAGAGGATAAGTTTTCAAGTACCCCAGGTCCATCAATAAATCCTACGTTTCTTTTTATCGTCTATCCAGAAAAGTAGCTGCATATTCAGGAAACAAAACAAGTGATTAGTACTCTGCTGGATAACACTAACTGTGCCTGTATTTTTAGAGTAACTGTCACGGCTGACGCTACTATTATTGCTTTTAGACATATGCTGCATTATAGACTCTGAGCCTATGTGGCAAGAATAAGTTATTCTTATTTTAAATAAGTCTGCTGAAATCCTCACGTAAAATTTGACAGTGTTTCTAGCCGTTTAAACACTCAGGATGAATTGGTAAGCTCAGCTCAGCAGCTAGCATGAATTAAAAGAGCACTTATAGTCTAAAACAGAACGGGTATCTTTTTAACTGAGGTAAGATCCAACACCACCTCTCTACAAACCTTTAGATAAATTCCAGAACTCAGCATCTTCTGGTACATGTAATGACAACTAGAAATCAATTCTAAGAAAATATTTATGAGCTGCATGACAATCAATCCTCAAATATGAAATTAAATTCTTAAATAGTATGCATAATATAATAAAAAGCAGAAGTCATATCTAAGAACTATATTAAAGAGGGAAGAGAGATCTGTGAAATTAACAAGTGTCTGAACTTCTATGAATTTGTTGCCATAAAGGTTTTCAACCAAATATTTCTATCTTGAAGTGTACTTGCAGAGTAGAAATGTTCCCATAGTAGAAAATACTCTGAAATGCAAGCAGAATATCAAACCAGAGTTCTTCCCAAATGCAATATACAAATCATGCTCAGCAGCTGCATCAGAAAATCCAGTGATATCATCATTTGCAAAAATCTCTAAGAACTGCTTGGAATTATGCAGCTGTTACAACAGGTTACATCAAATAAATGGAATCTAGTAGGAAATTGCTCCTGTGCATGTATGTGTGCACTCCAAGCACTAAGTTGTAGTGCAGTAGAAGACAGCTATGCATCCTGTCCTCTAAGACACTGCTTTCCCCAAAAGGTGCTCCCATGATGACAGAAATTACAGCTGCTTATCACCTTTTGTTATCAGAAACATTTACAAAAAGGAACCAAACCTGTTGTGCCACTTTCATTCCTTTTAGAGCTTTAGGCATTTTATTATTTATGATGAAAGCAATGACCCAATCATCTGCAAGCTCCAACATGGTATCATTTTACCCCAAAAGCATTTTACATCAAACTTTCTATCTCCATTACATATGAAAAATAATGATGAGAAAATTGTTATATAATAAGACTAAATCTTATTAATCTAGTCCTGAGCGCCACAACACACATTTCTGATCTATCAATGGACAGCAAATAAACCTGTATCAGAATAATAAAACAATTCCACCTTGCACTGGGTACAGCACTGGATCCAGCTCAAGCACACAAAATAAAAGCTTTTATCCACTTACAGCATTTTCTGTTTGATTCTGCTGTTAACAGACTACAGCATAAAAGTTACCTATGACAGCAATTCTTAACAGCTGATGAGATGTATTTTATATCTTAAAGATTACAAATTAAATTACTTCACTACGAATCCCCGGGAAGTGAAAGAGACTTAGGAGAATGGGACAGGACCTCACCTCTTTCTGCTAAGCAGCAAGTTGCACATCCAGGTAAAAATCTTCTGCCTGGAGCCCTACCAGATGTAATATTGTTTTTTTACAAGTAAAAATAATATAGCATTGTCAAATTAAACAATTTATTTTAGTTTGAGTTTTGTTTTTTTTTTCTTCTGGATATGTTATATGTTTGGCCATCAAACTTAATGGACATCTGACATTGGGATCCAACACAATAAAGGCTAAAATGTCACTGATAAGATTCTTGCGTTTTGTGAAATCATCAGCAATTGGAAAGAAATTACAATGGGTGTGTTTCACATCACACTTTATCATTCTCTAGATGACATAACAGCATTCATCCTGAAGTATATTACTCATTTTAAGAAATGAAGCAGAGTTTAATCTTGAAACCGTAAATTACTGCAGCCAGCTGCAAAACCTACAGACTTCTGTTGCCTCCACTTTTTAAACATCTGAAGCAACACTTCTGAGTAAGAACTCATCTAAGCCAAACGCTGAAACTAGCCAATATTTCATATTCTCCAAGAAAGAGGAGCTTTCTGTCTAGAAGGCTGAATTGGATGAGATATGCTTTGAGGCCCTGAATAAAAGCTGAGCTCCTACAGACTGACTCCTTGCTAAGCCTCTTAACTCCTCAGTATATCCACCTGCCTCCTCCAGAGCATTTTACAGAAGTAAAGTTATACAGGGTATTTCCAGCCAGGGTGTCAGTCAACACCATCTCATCCATTTCAGAGGGGCTAAATCCATCTGCACCAGCTAGGAAGTTTACATACTGCATCTCTTGCTAACTGGGCTTAATACGGATGTGCCCCAAAATCTCCAAGTACTACCAAGAAAATATAGAAGAAGCTTCATCACACTGTTAAGACTGTTATGTGGCCCTGTTGATATGAATGAATCTAAAGGAAATAAAATAGATGGCAAGATTAAAAAACCAAAGGGAGAGGGAACTGTCCCTATGGTACATAGAGAACTGCTGTAAACAAAACCAAGCAGAAAGGTTTCAAACAAAAGATGACTGAAGAAGAGCAAAAAGAAAGAAGTGATACAGGTCAGGGGGAAAGAAAAAAATAAGAAAAAAGAGACACAAACAAATATTACTGAGACACTGTAATTGCTCATGGAAAACAGGAAGAACTCCAAGCAAAGATCTTATCATACGAGGTTACATTAACTGTCATCCTCCTTAAAGCTAGCAAGCTTAATCCACAGAAACAGGGTTTGTAATAAGCCTAGTTCATTATGAACACGATAAAAGCTTTACCTACTTAGTAGTAGACCTTGTCCAAGTTCTCACAGGGGTTCACAGATGAACCACCTGCTGGAGACCACCACAGTGCTTATACCTGTAGAAGATTTATTCCAAGATTAAATCTTACTTCCACAATGAAATACTTGAAGCAGTCAATTTCACTCAAAAAGAAACAGACTGTTGAGCACAGCAAGGCAAAAAAGTAAAGGATCATCATCTAAGTGATTCTCCAGCTTGGAAGACCAAGTAATCATTGTACTAATTCATCACCTAGGACTGCTTTGCCAGGAGTTTCTCACAAGAATTTTAGCCTTGTTATGACCTATCTTAAGGCTGGGATATTTCAGATAGCAAATTAATACTTTTATGAAAATCAAGATATAACCTAATACAGAAAATTTACATCAGCAGGAATAAATGAGCACAGATTTAAAAATCTTAATAAGACAACAGGAATTCCTTAAAACTCAGAAAAATAGCCTGGCAAAACTATTACTTTGGCTCACAGCTCTTCTTTCTGTGTGCACTTACTTAGGTATGCTGACTTTGCAGACAAAAATCAATTTTTACTGCTTTTTATTTCCATGCGCACTATAGTGCCTAAAAAGCTATGACAATCTAAACTGGATTAATTTTTGGCTAATGCACCATGGACAACATTACTAAACCAATTCTACCTATAAGCCATTTCAGAAACCATGCACTGGTACTTCATAAATGTTTTTCACTACACATTTAATAATTCTCAAGTACTTCAGTGCTACCATTGACTCCGTGCCAAACGGAAGAGGCACAACTAGACTTCAGTGCTCTTTCAATGCTAAAATGCTCTTGAAAGGCATATGGCTAAAAGGAGGAAGGCAATGTCCAACTTACAAAGTTTGAAATTTTAGGACCAGAAAGAAGAATGACGTTCTTACTGAGACGCTTTTACAATTAGGCTAAAATTATATGTATGTATTTATACACATACATTTACTGATGAGAGTGCACTGCAAAACAAACCCCAGGAAAGCCAGGTTACAGAAAGTTTGTTGTACTTTTAAAACAAAATTATTAGATTCTTACAAGAACCTCACATCTGGTTTCAAACTGAGGGAGAAATAAATATTATGAAAATAACTTCTACACAGATAGGGTACGAAATACAACATTGGCTCATTATGTATTACTTGCAAAGGTATAGGTGATAAAATCCTTAGAAATACGAGAGTTAATCAAGTCTAACTGAATTATTAATTAAAACAACTTTAGTATAGAATTGCTGCAGCAGAAACATGAGCCTATTCCCTCCTTGAACATACTGCTCCCATAATGAATTTTATACATGGCATGCAATTTCTCAGAAACTTTGTACAGAGCCCAGGAAATGCATGAACCCATCATGAGTAGAAAATATGGATTAAACCAACTCACTGCCAGCATAACTCTGTGACATATGTCACTCACTGTGACTTCTGCACAGAAAGAGATCGAGCTTGTTTCTACATTCATATCATGGGCTTGATTTAGTTGCCTATTCCTAAGTGTGCTTGCCCATCTGAGAAGCCCTTGCAAGGCCAAGATATCATCAAAGGTATGGCAGATACGACACAGGACTTCTGGAAGGTCTGCATCTGTCCTGAATGCAAACCAGAGTAACTGAAATAACTCAAACGGCACTGGATACCTATGTGGGGCAATCTAAATTGAGCTTCCACATGAAAGTGAGCTCCAGACTGCAAACACAGAATGGTATGGGTTGGATGGGACCTTAAAGATCATCCAGTTTCAAATCCTCTGCCATGGGCAGGGACACCTTCTACTAGCCCAGGTTGCTCAAAGCCACGTCCAACTTGGCCTTGAACACTTCCAAGGATGGGGCATCCATATAGGGATGCCCTCCACCACACAGACAACGGGTGACCAGATGGGAGTTAAGTGTCAAGCATCCATTACTGGTCTTAAGAAAGCTACTGACTTCATTCTGAGGCCATCTCCTACACCTCATCACCTAAGCATCTCCCCTAATTCCTCTGACTCTATGGACTAAACTCCCATTGACTGCCAAGCATGGACAACAAGTTCACACTACAGATGCCTGAAGTCAAGTGTCTAAATCACATGCCAAATTCCACCCTAAACCTAGGTTGGATGATTACCAACATAGGAACCACAGTTTAGCCCATCTAACTTAAGGCAAATGAGCTGAACTAAACATTGCTAGGACAATAAGCATTGTACAATCTTTTACAGCTCATGTAAAGATGGCTGCCTACAGAGACTGATTCTGTTAAATACGTGATTTTGAATAATACTAATCCACAGCTACCCAGCTACGCATATCCACCAAAGCATACAGGAACATGCTCAATCTTTTAATGATGGCTGTAGTTAGCTTATACAGCCATATGCTCATATTGTCATTAGCTTTACTCCTTTCTCCTGTCACCTACATTGTTAATTTGCTTCTTCTTTCTTAGTGAGTTAAAAACCTTAATACCCTATCTTAACCGCTTTCTTCAACACTTATTACAATCTTCATAGGACCCTAGGTGGTAAAAAAGTAAAAATAATTCTGGCTGATACTTACTTAAAAACAAAATGCAGCACATCCAGCTACAAATCTACAAGTTCACCAGCACCAAACAGCCATCAGATAGATCCCAGTCCTTGAGACTACTGAGAGCCTAACAAAGAAGTGCCAGCAGCCATGTTACAGCTCTTCTTGGTCTGTCCTATACGCAGCAAAGTCCTGATAATACATTAGATATGGGATAAATATGCCTCTAAAAATTTATAGCACCATAATAATTTTGACTTTGCAAAAGAACAAAAGCACCAGTTTTCAAATCTTGACAGAGACACCAACAGTAAAGTTAACATCAGTGTTTTCTTGCCAGGAGGTTCACTATTTTAAGCAATGGATAAAAACTGACGAGTATAAAAAACACGAGTGTCATGGATTCAGCAGCAGCAGTCATTTTTCTCCTTCTTGGTAGCTGGTGCAGTGCTGTGTTTTTGATTTTGGGCCTGGGAGCAGCGCTGATAACACCAGTGTTTTCAGTTACTGCTTGGCAATGTTTTGGTCTGACCAAGGACTTTCTGAGTCTCATGCTCTGCCAGGGAGGAGGGGAAGCCGGGAGGAAGCAGAGACAGGACACCTGACCCAAACTGACCAAAGAGATTATTCCATACCACAGCACGTTATGTCCAGGATGTAAAAATGGAGGGCAGAGACCCAGAAGGGTGGGGGTGCACTGGGGGGTGGGGCTTGATATCGCACAGTGAGCAGCTGTATTCTCTTTCCTTGTATTTCTCTTGTATTATTACTGGTGGTAGCAGCAGTGATTTGTGTTATACCTTAGTTACTAAACTGTTCTTATCTCAACCCGTGGGAGTTGAATTCTTTCGATTCTCCTCCCCATCCCCCTGGGACTCAGGCAAGAAAGAGAGGGAAGTGAGCGAGTAAGAGAGAAAACTGCGTGGCATAGAGGCTTAAACCACGACGAGTTAGCCAGGGGAAGAAAAGGATAACAAAGGAGAAGAACACTTTAAAACATGCATGAGCAGAAAAAAACCCAAACAATTGTTAGCATTTAGTGGAGGAAGGGTTGCACATATAGAACAAAACCTGCATGTGTGCCATCTGTAGAGCTTGCTAAATAGTGAAAAACAAGAAACACGAGTGAAATGCCAGACCAGAAATGACAACTTACTAGTAAAGAAATTTAAAGAATAAAGATTACCTTGTTCTAATCTGAAGCATAGGGAACGTTTTGCAGCCTCTATCTCAGGACTTGGATGATCCAGAACACGTCTGCACCACTGCAGGGGACTCAGTGATTTCTCTTGAGGTGCGAGAGTCTTGGTAGGCAAGATATACAACCTTAACCAAAATACATACAAATATCAGCAAGACACACAATACTTCGAACTTTACATTTGTATTCCCACTTTCCTGCCTGCTCACAATGTGTAACAGTGCAAAGCCCTGTAATATGATATCTAATAACAAAAGATATTCCAAAGTAGAAGGGTTTTCATTAGTTTGATTCCTTCCCCTCTGAAAAAAGTGATGGCAAAATATGAACTCTACAGGTCTGGCATGTCAAAACAAAGTTCAAGCAGATTTCTCATAAAAATCTTCTGTCTCATCGTTACCCCTGTCTGAATTTCACCACTGCCCAAAGTTCTAATGCATTAGGTGCTGTACATACGCCAAAGGAGCTATCAGTTTTCCCTTGCAGATTTAACTTTACTGGAGATTAGATAATTTCAGTATTGGATTTCACATTTAAATCACAATTTCACTGTTAACTATTTCCCTCTTTTACCTATAACAATTTAATCAACTTGTCAGAGTGTTGCTGATATTCATACACAGTATCTTGTCTCAGACGAATCAAATGTTGTACAAATCACACTTTTAAAGATTAGAAAACACTTCCTGAGAAACAATGAAAATCCAATTTTGATATTCAATTCCAGCAGGAAAATAAAAATAAGGAAAAAAACCTAGAGTATATGTGCTATTCTCAGACAATAGTAGGCAGCTAATCAGATGATCAAGAACATGAGGAAGCCAGGTATCAAATCAGGGAAATTCTTGAAGCTGGGCTCTGCGCTTCCACTGTTGCATTTGTAGATTAGTGGGCACAAGCAGATGCTGGTTCACCTGGGGGAGAGCAAGTCTCCCAGGAAGGAAACTATTCTTGGCTGCTGGAGACTGCTTGCAGCTCCCTGGCCTGACCCCTTCTGATTGCATCTATGAGGCTGCAGTGAGAGGAAGTTTTTTCAGGTACCAGGAAAACATTCCACAGGCTGCAAAGGAATCTGGCCTGCACACCGTGGTGCAAAAGGCAAGAATTAAAAAAACCCCAAGAGATATAGCTCCTCAGAGGAACACTAACAAATAGCAGCCTTTTACTTCTGGGAGTTTGGTTCAACAGCTATGCAAGTCCCCTGAGAGCAACTGCTCTCCAGTGTCTGATCAATGGGGGCTTTTTTATCGCTTTGAAGTCAATCAGCACTCTCTATCCAGCTCACAAGGAATAAATATTTCTGCTGTGACTGCTATCTCTCTCAGCAGTCCCAGCAGAGATGAACTCTTTAATTTCTCCAAGGAGAGGACTCATTTCTACATATTAAAAAAAAAAAGAAAAACCTGAGAAAAAAGGAAAAAAAAAAAAAAAGGCAAACCAGTAAAGCTTTCATCTTTCCTGTAAACCTGCAAAGTACTTCAAAAGCTGAAAAACTGAGTTCATGTGAAAAGCTGAACAGCAAAAATAGCCTGGATTTGTCTGGAAGGATGCTAATTCTATGGGGTTTTGTAACTGCACAGGTATTCAAGGACTAAAATTACTGATCAACAAGCTAGGATTGACTCATCGGCCTCTGGCTTTCCAGATCACAGTTTGCTCTAAAGACTGACATTACAAACAAGCTCCAAGCAGCTAGCACCACACCGCTGACCCTTCATGGACAATGACAGAGGTTTAGCCTTGAAATGAGAACATTCAACAGCTAAAACAACTCACTCTTAGTGGAATAAACTGACTAACAAACCCGTCATGAAATTCTTCCTGTGGACACACAGTTGTGTGATATGAAGGTAAGTTTTGCCCCCTCACATCCCCACCCCTCAAGCATTTAGGATTGCTTCCAGAGGTGGAAAGGAATAGGAAATTGATGGAAATTATAGGAAATACTTGGAAAACCAGGATATTATACTAAGGCACATAAAATAACAACTTTCTACCAGCCTTAAATGTAAACAGGGATAACATTTTGTTTAACAGGACAGGATCAAAAAAGTTTGATATTTCTTAATGTGAAGAAAAGTTAGAGGTTAGTACCGATGTAAAATTTGGTTCAAGTCTGGACTGACAACCCAAAACCAGCCTTGTGCAGACTAACAGTACGCACAATGAAACAACACTGGCACGAATTCCCATACTTGTTGACTCTCAAAAGCAATTTTCCAAAGCTGCCACATGGTATTATTTGTACTGTGAAGTACAAACCACGAGCATTCAAGAAATATTTATGCTATTTAGCTTAATTTTTAAATCCTTTCTCTTCTACCAAAAATACTGGATGCTAAACACATCTCAGAAGCTTTATACTCTATTTTATTTCCAGATGACATAAATTTCAGCTTGATTTGAAAACTAACCACATAAAAATCTACCCTAAAGCTCTGACAGATCCTTAAACCAGTTCTTTAAATATAGCTAATACATAATTTATTACTGACACTTTAGAACAACTGAGCATCAATTAGGTTTAACATGATTACGCAGCCGATTTCCATAGCATTCCAGCAGTGTCCCTACAATGTTTGTCCACGTTGCTGACAAGTCTCGAGGCACCAGGTTTATTTATTTGTACCTCCAGCCTATTACTTCCCCCTCTATTTGTTTTTAAGAGAGTGTAATCATTCCTCTAGGTCGATTTTATTTTCTCTTCTATTCATTCGCTATTCATTTCTGCCTTATTCAATTTCCTAGCACCCAGCCGAGCCTTCTGGAGCTACATGGGCGTCCGAGATACACAACCAACCATTAGATCAATGTCTAAAAGACAAAAGCTCTCCCAAATCCCTGAAGACAGGAGACAATTGGGCACAGATTTTAGGATGGGGAGGCAGCCACTGCTCTGATAAAGGCTTTCCCAGAACAATTCCGCTATTTTTAATTCCTTATGTAAACAGGGGGCTGAAACTAGGCTGAGATCTGAAA
Source organism: Myiopsitta monachus (assembly GCA_017639245.1). Classification (NCBI taxonomy): domain Eukaryota; kingdom Metazoa; phylum Chordata; class Aves; order Psittaciformes; family Psittacidae; genus Myiopsitta; species Myiopsitta monachus. The sequence goes on from CM029919.1 coordinate 54,063,242, forward strand.
TTATAGAAAAGCGATCTTCCTCGAAGTGGGGAAGAAGCACCGATCCCGCACCGAGAGCGAGACGGGGCGGTAAATGCCCAACCTGAACCACATCACGGACACGGGCACCTCCCGCCGGGCGGGTACCGCGCTAATGACACATTTTAGGGGGAAAAAAAAGCAGATTTAAGTTAAAGCAGAACGAGATCGGGTGGATTATTTGGGGGCTAACGCTAAGCAGAGCCTGGGGAGCGGCAGCGGAGTGCCCGCTGCAGGGGGTCTGGCCCGGGTCCGAGGTGCGCAAGCGGGGCGGGGCGCGCCGCATGTACCATGTATCGTCGTCCTGTCCGCAGCAGCCGTCCTCCAGCTCCAGCACCGCCACCTCGTCCAGCACCGTGGTGGCCGGCGCCGCCGCTGACCCCGGACCACCGCCAGTGTCCTGTCCCCCGCCGGCCGCGGGCGGGCCGAGCGTTGGCTTGAAATAGGCGAGCGGCTCCGGCGGGCCCAGCACGGCAGCGCACAGCAGGGTGGGCACCGGCCCGGGCAAGCACGGCGCGGCCCCGCTGCCTGCCGCCGAGGGAGGGCTGGCAGGGCGCAGCCCGCCAGGGGCCCGCAGCAGGTGCGGGCTGGGCGGGCCGGTGGCGACCGCGACGGCGGCGGCAGCACGGCTGCGGAGCTGCTCGTTTTGCTTCTCCAGCTTCCGCACCAGCTCCTGCAGCTTCTTCACCTCCAGCTCGGCGCTGACGGAGGAACCCGCTCCGCTCCCTTTCACCTCCGCCATCATCGCCGGCTTCAGCAAGGCAGCCTCCATCCCGCCGCCGGCACCACTGCTACCGGCACCTGCTCCGCCGCGCCGCCGGAGGGCAGCGGCCGGCCCCCGCGGGCGGCGGGAGCGCCGGGAGTCGCCGCGCTGGGAGCCCTGCCCGGCGCTGAGCTGCCCGAGCCGCTCCGCTGCAGCTCCTGCGCCTGCCGTCAGCGGCGGCGAAGGCGCGGGTGGGATCCCCTCATCCCCTCCCACTCGGGCAGCCGGAGCGCCGCGCACACGCACACGGCGGGAACAAAGAGGCGCCCGGCTCCCCCGCCATCGGCCCGGGGGAAGGGCGGCGGGGCCGCCTCCTTAGGGAGCTCCGCGGGCAGCCCCGGGGCCGGCTCTACGCCCGTCCTTAAACAAAGGTGCCGTCCCCGCACCCCGCCCGCGGGCTGGAGCTGGCCCAGGGCGCTGCTCCTCCTGTGAGCCGCGTAATTAGAGCCTGGTGGTGCCAGGGTTGTGATTATGCAGATTGGAAGTGTGATGGGAATGGGAATCACAAATAGAGGCTTTGTTGGGCTTGAAAGCAGCGAATTCGGCCAAAAGCAGACGTTCAGGGGCTTAAAACGTGCTGATTCTAGGAGTTTTGATTCTGAGCGGGGAAAGCAATGTATTTCTGAAGATGTACTGCTGGTGAAGCCAGGACTGAGCCAAGCACAGCAGAAAACTACGTGATTGTTTATGTATAGGAGAGGGATTTTTTTTTACAAGGACATGTAGTGATAGAACAAGGGAGAATGGCTTTAAACTGGAAGAGAGGAAATTTAGATTAGATGTTACACAGAAAATCTTCACTGTAATGGTGTCAAAAACACTGGAACAGGTTGCCCAGAGAAGTTGTGGATGCCCCATACTTTCTGGTGTTGAAGGTCAGGTTGGATGGGGCAACCTGGTCTAGTGGAAGGTGTTCCTGCCCATGGCAAGGGGATTGGAACTAGATGATCTTTAAGGTCCCTTCCGACGCAAACCGTTCTCTGATTCTATGACCCGTGAGATGCCCTTGTATTAAAATTGCATCTGTAACAGAGTCCAGATACACAGATGGGTTTGCAATATTCCAAGTCTTTGAGAGGGGGAAGAATGACCTTCCCTCATGCTAGTGTATTTACACTGTCCTTCATTTCTCAGTATTCAGAGAAGCTATTGCTTGTGTCCCTTCCCAGCAGATGAGCAAAAATTCAGTGTTGCTCAAGGCAGTTTAGCCATCACACAACCCTTGCTGGGTTCATTTCCTCTAGCTAGAACTACAGGCCGCAACCTCTTTAAGTTACTGTCCTGAAACCTCCTAAAGCTCTGCTATAAAATAGGGAACAAATCTCCAGGAAGCATGTAAGCTGCTCAGCCAACCACCAACAACTAATAATAGCTATCAGTTTGTCGCTGTCCCATTCATGAGCATCAGCTTTAGGCAGAGTAGCAGCAATAACAGCCACCACTGCCGTCACAGTGCTTAGTCGCTGTCTCAGGTTTCTGATGTAAGGAGGAACAAATATGAATTCTCTATTCAGGGCATAAGTCAACTTTGAAATGATCCAGCTTGTCACGGTTTTCTGTCTTGTTTATAGTTGGGAAGCTTTCTTCTGTACATGCACAAGGGCAATGGCGCTGTTGTTTGTCAGTCTTTTAAGTGTTCTTACAGTGCAAATAATAATAACTGGTACTACAGGAATGACTGGAAAGGAAGATAGAGCAGGGAACAACGTGCTGACTTCCAGACAATGCAACTTCTGTCACTGAAGAGATTAAGTACATCCACCAGTGTACCACAGTACCAACCAATCCAAAACTTTTGTTGCATCTTCTCTGTCCCTTTGGAAGAAAGGAATAGAAAAATGCTGGGAACGTAAAAACTGTCTGACCCCACATGCTGGGTTTGGCTGGGTTAATTTTCTTCATAATAGCCGATATGTAACTGTATTGTGCATTATTGCTGGAAACCTGATAACACAGTGATGTTAGAGTTACTGCTGAGCAGTGCTTACACAGAGTCAAGGTGTTTTCTGCTCCTCATCCTACCCAACCACAGAGTAGGATGGGGGTGCACAAGTAGTTGGGAGGGGACACATCCAGGACAGCTGACCCCAACTGACCAAAAGGATATTCCATACCGTACAGTCTTATGCTCAGCATATAAAGCTGGGGGAAGAAGAAGGAAGTGGGGGATGTTTGGAGCAATGGCGTTTGTCTTTCCAAGCAACCACTATGCATGATGGAGCCCTGCTTTCCTGCGGATGGCTAAACACCCGCTTGCCCATGGGAAGTGATAAACGAATTCTTTGTTTTGCTGTGCTTGTGTGTGTGGCCTTTGCTTTCCCTATTACACTGACTTTATCTCAATCCACAGGTTTTCTTACTTTTACTCTTCTGCTTCTGTCCCCCATTCCAATACACTGGGCATGAGCAAGCAGCTCTGTGGGCTTAGTTGCCAGGTGGGGTTAAGCCACGACACCTCAATTCTACTGTGTGTCATCAGAGTGAGTAACATAATCCTGTTTTCACTACTACAGATAGTTGTAATCTTTATTCCCGTAAGTGAAAGTAAGAATTGAGTTTCTACATGTTTAGCCCCAGGCAGAAGTGGGCTGTTATCACTAATAGTGATACTAGCCTTAATTGTTAGAAATGCATAAACTAATCCAGTAAGATTGTAAAGTGGTATAAGCAGCACATGTTATAATAAGTTTATTAGACATCAGTAATATACAATGAAAAAAAAAAACACCAAGAAGTTTATGAAAGTATCAGTGCTGAATGATGCAAGGAGGCAAAGGAAATACGCAAAAGAAATTCAAAATGGAGGAATTACTTTTTTCTCTTTGAACCAGGCAAGCAGAGTTGTATAGTGGGCCAAAAAAAAAAAAAAAAAGGCAAAAAAAGCAAACCAGGAAATGGGCACCATCTGATTTTTTTCAGTTGCCGGAACCATGTGGTCAGGATATTGCATGGTTAAAAAAAATCTTGTGCAGACACCACTTTGGAGAAACACAGATTATTCTCTTCCCAATACTGACATTACTAATTAATTGTAATAAGCTCCATTCAGTATTCCAACACTAGCTGATGGGTTGGGTCAACCCAGAACTTCATAAGCTGTTTACAAACCACAGCAAAGTCTTGATGGTTCTATTTATTTTTTTTTAGGCATTGATAAAATCTGTTTAACACCAACCCCAAACATCCTAATGTGCCCATGAAGCCTGTTATTCCTGGACATGAGAAATTAGTAGATCTCTGCTGATTTAGGCCATATACAGAATGCTACTTACATGATATGCTATAGTAGAAATTTCTGAATCAGTATAGTTACTAATAGGCTCCCAGTGCAGAGAACAAAGAACCAGGAAGTCTACAAATCCCATCTGCTCTTCTCTGATAATAAGCCTGTTGCATTATGCTGCAATAGCTGCAGGCTGGACCTGCCTTTCAGGCAAGGCAGTAAAGAATTAATTGCAATAATCCAGTCTGGGCTGTACAAAAGATGGGTTACAATAAGGTCAGATCATGGACGGTAAACTCAAGTCTGGTGAGATTATTTTAAAGCACAGCGCCAGTCTGAAAAATGACTGTGAAAGTAGTTTTGTAAAAATAGAGCCACTACCGTGCCAGCAGAAGTTCATCTAATACAGCATTCTGTCTTTAACAAAGGCTGATAGTAGCTTCATAAGGAAAATATGTGAGAAACAAGAAAAATATTGGGGGTTTTCTCCAGCTTTCTGAAGTCGACGAATTGGGACATCTGGACCATTTATTTTTGATAGCCACCAATGTAATAATATTGCATTTGCTGAGCCCCATTTTTAAACCATTTAAACATTGGGACTCTACAACACCCTGTGGCAATTAGTGCTGCAATTTAATTATGTATTGTAAGAAAAACTGCTTCCTATTATCTATTTTAAATCTGCTGCCTAGTAATTTAATTGGGTGTCCCTTCGTTCTGGTTTTCTGAGAAAGGCAGAATGATTAATCATTCTCTATTCAGCTTCTCTTTGTCATTCATGACTATATAAAACTCCGTTACTTCTCTTCCAGGCTGACAAGCCCTAATTCATTTAGCCTTGCCCCCACAGAAGTCGGGCTGAAGCTCCTATTGTTTCCCATCTCCCTCCGTTATGAAACCTGAATTTTCTGACCCCATTGTTTCCTTTCTGTTAATACTCCATGTTGTCATAACTTAGGGAAAGACTGTGACAAAAAATTCTTGTAAATCCAAATATACTCAGATAAAGAGAACAGCTTAACCAGAATCATATTGGTTCCTTCCGAAACACTCATATATTCGTGAGCTACCTTGCTTTGAAAGAGCTGTATGGACTCTCCTCCAACATATCCTACCTATCCAGATGCCTCTGTATTCTGTTATATATTATAATTTGTACAAATTGGTGTGATTGATAGAAAATCAGACTGACTGAAACGTAGTTCCCCAGAGCAGCTTTCATGTTTTTCAAAACTGATGTCCCAGCTGGTGCTTCCAGTTTGTTTGGCACTAAGCCTGCTTTCAGTGATAGGGTAGATCTCTGTGAGAAGTTCAACAATGTCACGTGTGAGTTGCTGTAGAGTTTTTGCATAGATACTACCAGGTCCTAGCAATTTATTTTTCCTAAATTTATAAATTTGCTCTGAAATATTTGAGAAATTAAACATTTTCCTGGAGTTAGAGCATGGATTTTTCATTCTCCTTGGCTCTCGCAAACATTTTGACTTCCTAGCTGTTGCTGATTTCCTGTTAATTGACTTTCTCTTTTTCATATAGTTTCTTTTTTTAAACTACCATTATTCCTTCTCGCTTTTTCCTTATTGAATTAATATTAAATTGAAGTACATTGTAATCACTATTAGGATGTATTTTTCTATAAGATTGAATCCAAAATTGCATTATTTTCAGTGAGCCCCAGCTGCTTCAGAAAATCAGCATTTACGGTAACCAAAGATATTGTCCATGCATTAAGCTTAGGGTCTGCTAGTTTGTAGATCAATCTAGGCAGAACTATCCTTGGCAGCTCTAATCCAATGGATTCTTATTTTATTTTGACGCATCAATTCTGTATCAAATAAGTTTGGCTTTCAAATGCATTAATCACTTCCCTTCTTTATAGACAGAAAGCATCAACCTGAATCTTACAAATCAGGATGGGCTGTTTCTTTCTAATGAGTCTACCAAGAGCAAAGACTAATTATGCTTTCAAAGAAGTTTAAACATTTGCATTGCCTCCAGTATATGAGTATATTGGAGAGTATAATTTGGTTCACAGAACCTTACCACTGATGAATAAGAAGGTGGAGGGGGAGATATGAAGTTCAAGGTTGTTAATAAATGAGCTGTTAATGTTAGAGTAAAGGTTCTGAAATAGCAGCTTCTCTCCAGGAGGCTAAAAATCCATGACACACATTTTGCCAAGAATCCAGATTTCAGCTTGATTTGTCTCCAGGGAACAGTGGCAGTTGACGCAGGAAAAACGCCTTATTTCATGCTGACATGATTACACTGGAGGGTTCCACAAATTCTGGTCTTTTTCATTCTTTTATTTTTTTTTTTCATCCGCATGTGCTTGGAGAAGCAGGTTCAGGAAATTCAGCAGCTTTGCAACAATGTGGGAAAAAATTTATATTGTTACTATCCAAATTACTATCCATTTGCAATGCCATCGTATAGATAACTAAGTGATTTTTATTGTTTGCAAAATTTTAGTTAGTATAGGCCAAGGCTGAATGCCTTATGGTTATGTAAAATGGTTTAGAAGTTACCATGTTAAAAAACTAAAGAGCCAGATGCTTAGCACTGGTTATGTGAGATATTTAGGAAAAAAATAGATATTACAAAACCCCTCAGTCCAGCAGTAAATGTGTTTCTAAGAAGGCACATCTGAGCAGTACTGCTGCTGCATTGAAAGAACATGGAAAGGTTGCAGTTGCTTGGAAGGTTTTTCTTGTGTCAAAGTGGTTGTGCTAAATTTTCAGATAGGGAATGGTTTCAAAAAATAAGTAACTGAACTTTTTTCCAGGTTCAGTTTGATCAAACAGAAATCTTTGCTGAATATCCAGAAATGCCCGTGTCGCTTATTTTTGTGATTTCTTTTTCCCATCATAGAATCTAAAATCTATCATTCAAAAACCTGTCCTTGCATGATCACACTCAGTCACACAGTCAGTCAGAAAAGATCCAGTAAATGCCAAAGATACCTAGAAAGGAATTTAGGTGCAGTTAGAAAACCTAAATCTAAACTTGTTTTTCAGATCCTCTCTTCCATGTACTATGTAATCTGCAAAAGACTTGAGATCTTTCCTGCCACAGATCATGAGATCAGCATAAAAACTTCTGCCATTCCTCCTGGCGTGCGAGGTCTCCTGGGTGCAGGTAGTGGTGGGTCTGTCAATCTTTCTGCCCCTGGGTCCCTTTTGTTCATTGTGGAGGTGTATAGTCAGTGCTAGACACATCTCTAAGGCTGGGGGAGATCTGCTTTATAATCAGCCCTTTCTGGGACAGTCTGTAAGTAGAAGAAATGTGGTGCAGCAAAGGCATTTATTGGGTACACTCTTTGGATTGATGAAGGATGTATGAATTGTGGTGTCACTAAATATTCTCATCTAGATCTTTTCCTTGTGTTCCAATTTTGTTATGGGAAGCAGTGTCCTTGCTGCCTCCACTCCCCTGTTTCATTTATGTTCCCACTGAGAAGATCCCGATTCTGAATTAGAAGGAGGGGAAGTTTTTAAACAGTCATGGTGATCTCTGAGTTAAAAATTAGAAATCAGAGTTCTCAAAGCATATTCTCCTCTGTGACTGAGTATATGGGATGTCTCACACTAGATAAGAAGAGGCAGAAAAAAATACCAGTTCCTTCCTCGCTTTCCTCCTTTAGCTTTCCACAGATGTCATTCATGTCAAAACTGGTATGCCTGCTCCCACGGAGAATTTTGTGGTAAGAAAACCAGTATTTTGCTACAAAAGGCTTTTCTGTTACTTCTACTTATCTGTTACTTCAGTAAATTTATAAAAGCAATGCTCAAATGCATTATCAGTTATATAAGCAAATAAGACCAATGTTCCGGTGCATTATCAACCATATGCATTATCAATCAATATTAGTATTTTTAATATGCAATCATAATGCTACAAGTATGGCAAGTTGAATTCTCATTCTTAATTCCAAGATTTGAACTACGTATGGAGATAATATAATTTAAAGTTCCAGGAGTGGAAACTCCCTAGGGGAGCTAGAAGATATGAAGGTAGACCAACATTTTCTGGAATATTCATCTTACAGTCAAGTTTGGCTATCGATTTCAATGGCACCATTATTTATGGCCACACTATTATGTTTTATATTCCTATCCCCAGTTTTCAAAATCACTGATTCTACTTGTCCTTAATTGGCTTCTCTGCATAATGTTTTCATTTTCTTAATCATTTCTCCTTTTTCTGCTTCTTTTGGGTATTTTGACGTGTGAACACTATTTCCTCACCCACTCCCCTCCCCCCATTTGGAAAAATGGCTTGAATGCCAGAAAAAGCTTTGCCTTTTCTTTCCAGAAGTGATTGTTTCTTTTTTCTTTCTTCTTTTTTCCTTTTTTTTTTTTTCATTGTTTTCCCGAGTAGGTAGTTTTAAAATGTTGGCTGCACATTGTTCTCACCACAATAGCTGTCTAAGCTTCCTAAACAGATGTCTGATGACTGCACAGCAATGCCAAGTCTCAGACAACTGTTTTTGGCATGATCACACTCATATATTGACTCTAACAGGACAAAACCAACCAATTTTAAGTCTTGGCACAGGCTATGAGATTAGAGCGGTCAATTTGTAACTCACACAGTTATAAAAACTCCATGAAGAATAATACATTTACAAGTAGCTTGCTCAGAAAGGAAGTGAAATCTGATTTTTTCTTGAGCCATTTACTCAGATGCAGCAGTACCACCGAGAGGCCACTGCTGTGCTGGGCACTCCACAAACAAGGAGTTAGTTCCTGTCCAAAAGAGGTCAGATACTGGAAAGGCAAATAAGATATTAAAGCTTAGAAGAGATCGTCATATGAAGACATTTCTAGTAATCTCAGATGAAAACCCCAAAAATTCCAATTCCACTCTCTCAGCATCCTACACCATCCAAATCTGAGTGCAGACAACTCCTCTAACGTTGCTAGAATGGAACACATTAATAGAAATAAACAGAGGATCATTCAGTCTGCTTTTAATTATGAGTTAGGCCACTTAGGTGAGATGAAGAAATTCCAGGACCTAGTCTCTGCTTCCCAGGACTGTCTGTCTCCACATTTTCTATTCAGCAGTCATTCCTGAGGGATCAGTAGGCACGTAGTGATGGTGCAGGCAGTACAGCTATCCTGCAGGCCATGGGCCATAAGGATCCACCTTCCACCCATATCAGGGAACATGGCAACAATGCCTGGTTTATTCCATACACTAACCTGTTCCACTGTTACATGACTTGGTTAAAATAGAGGTAAGATGGGGGAGAAATTAAACTTGACCCTCCCACTTTCTGGGCCAGTGATCTGTTCAAAGAGGAGAACAGAATCTCCCTGATTTTAAAAAGCAGTAATTATCGGGAGATTTTTGAGGGGGTTGGATCTGGGCACTGTGTGCCAAACACATTTTGGGAATATCTGCAGACTCCTCTCCCTGAAATGCAAGGAATGTTTCTAAGTCCCAGTTTGACTGATGCAGGAGATTAGAGCTGCATTGCTTAGATCAAGCAAAACAGAAAACAGGACAGTAGGCCTTTGAAGTTAAAGAAGGAAAAATGGGTTTAAGAGCGCAGTGATTCTGCATCCATTAAGCGGCTAAACAGAGCTATTTTGGTCAACAGTTTCAGACTTGGGCACTACCTAAGTATCAAAACTACCCGAGTATTAAGTGTCTTTATCCTTTGTCTTTATGGAATGATGTCTCTACTGCTAAGCTGGTTGAAGAAAAGAGGTGTTTTGGTGCAGCAGATGGAAAAAAAAAAGGAAGCTATATTTCTCCTTTGTCGTCTGACCCCGAAGTGACTGGAAGCTAAAAACACCTCCCAGTGTAACAGAGTAGCTACAACGAGCAACAGGCAAGTATGATCAGAAAGCAAAACCAACCAGGAAAGTGGAGACTTTTCATACTAAACATCAGGATTATATTGAAGAATCAAGGAAAGCAACCAGCATAGCAGAGCTCTGTAAATAAACTGAACACATGAAACTACCTCAACACAACACACATCTCCATACCAAGGAGTGGGGAATAAAGCTGGCCTCTGAATAAAAGCAAGGCCTTTTTGATATTGACCAGTTCTTTACAACCCTAGCTAAGGGGGCTCTAGAAAGTAACAGAGAGTGTGTCTTGTCAAACTCAGAGAGATGCTTATTTTAACAGGAAAAGGATGTAAATATCAGTAGCTTTGAAGTAATCTACATATTTAAATTCATCAATATATATTACATGCATTATTTCACTCCTTTCCTCTTATTGCTTGATTCTGCCCCCTGTAGAGCTATGCCCCAGCTTTGTAAGATAAAGTATCCATTACACACTGAAAAAATGGGCCTGATGAATCACAAAACCCCACATAATTTAGTACATCATCTCTCAATAGAGCTTTTCAGTCTAATTTAATGCATTATTGAAGATAACACGTTCATTAAAACAGCTGCCAGCAAACTGTTCATTTGGATTGTTTCATGGAAGCAGTAGTCAAAGAGAAATAAACCACCACATGCTAATGATATGCAAAAAGGACAAAAAACAATTTGGTTTTGATACATTGGTATTGAGATGTTAATATGATTTTTTTTTAATGAGTACTGCCGTGCTGGCTTTTATATGGTAAATGTGAAGCATCACAAACCTGGTGTTTCTTTTCAGCAAACTTACAACATATAATAAAAAATAACAACAACAAAAAAAAAAACCATGGCAAAATTACCAGGGTTGTTCAGCAAGTATGAATTAACAAACATGGAATTATTATTTATTGTTTCTTATTGCTACTTCTCTCTTTGTGAGCATTTAAGTAGCAGATTTTTGGATACAGACTTTGCTCCTTGTCTCTAGTGGAATGAACTGAAATCTCTAATCCCCTCAAATTCTAGGAAGTCCTGGATTCTAATGAGCTGGCTCAAATGAACATCGAACATCTTCCACTGTACCAGCCTTAGCAGTAACTGTCAGCCTCTGAACAGGACCAGTTCCCCGACCTGAACATTAAAATTTCACCACTACTTTTCTCCTCCTGTTTTGCAAGTCTCATTGTTTCCTGGTGAAGCACAGGGTAATAACAAGTATAGCTTACCTAGAATATGCCATCAGCAAGAGACAAACACCAGAAAAAAAAAATCTATAATAACTGGTTTATTAAAGCTATTGCTATTAGTTAATAAGAAACTTTAATAAAATTAACAAAACAAATTATCTACTGCTTAATGGGTCCTTTACATGTCAGTCTGAACATCCTTCAAACCAGGCAAGACAGATTACATCATTATTCAGCTGCAGACCCGATTGTATAAATTACACAGACATCCATACCTCCTGTCTCCACTACTGAATGTGCAGATGAGGAGAGAAATTTTGTCTGGAGCAGCCATTCAGCAGTCTAATATTAATCTGGCTTTGGCACTTTTCACCCTTCTAAGCTTTTGCTAAGGTCCAGCAGCCTCTGAGCACTCTAGCTCTGTCATGGTCATATCCAGTAAGTCCTTTTAAGTTGCGATGTAGGTGGTGAAAGTCAGTTCTGAATAACCATGATCTGAAACATCTCATGGCAGAGACTTGTAGCCAACACCTTTGTTTGTCTAGAAAATGACTGAATTATTTATTATTTTAAACAAATAGGCAGGTAACTATTGAGTGTTGTGGAAACATTATAACAAAGGATGAACTCTTCTTCCAGTTTCTTTACCTCAGTGAACATATGCTCTTCAAAAGGAAAAAAGACAATGCTTTCATTGTGGTCTCAAAGGAGGGAGTTTATCTGGCCTAATGTAAATGTCTAGAAATTTGAGCTATTCACTCCAGGTTCTTTTGCAAAATACGGAAAGTAAAACATACATTCAGAGCATGGTTAATATCACGGTAAAGTAGATGTTTGCAATCTGACCAATTGAATCACTTCCTGAAAATGTCTGCTTCTCTATATGAGTATAAAGACAGAATACATGAAGTAACTTCAGTGTCTGCAGTATAGATGTTTAAATTTAAGCGAGATGAATCCATCCAAGGTGTTTAGATATTCTGCTTAATAGAGTAGGAAAGATAGATACAACATAGCGGCATGCAAAGTATGTATGTCATGATTTCATGGCAACTACTAAGTGTGCACTTCTTACAAAACAACAAAAAACAAACAAAAAAAAAACCAAAAAAAAACCAAAAAAAGGAAAAAAAAAAAAGTATACAATAATTACCAGAGTTACAGACATGGGGAGGGATACTTCTAATTGAAACCCTCTAACATTTTTTGTCTAGAATTCCTCTGCAGTAACAGATGCATTTTCCAAAGATGAATGAAGTTCCATCTTAAAGTTACCATTTAAGTTACTTGGGAATAATCTTCCTCTGCAGACTGATGTCTCTCCTGTACCTTTAAGGTACAGAGTGAACCCACGTTACTCTGTATTAAAACAGTAGTTTAAACTGAATAGCTGACTTCTAAATGATTAATCTTTGATGGGATTAATCCTATTCATGCTACTATAAAGGTAACAGGTCTTTGAGGAGATGTGTTTTCAGTAAAAAGAATACAGCCTGTTCAAAACACATGTGTAGGTATGTCTTGCTGTTCAGAAAATTTTAATAAAGTATCCTTAGTTTTCCATGTAGTTTCACAAATCTGATAAATATACTGAACAATATCTTGTTTTGCTTCCTGGAATGTATGTATTGAAAGGCACCTAAATTCTCAATTACTTAATTCCTTTGGGAGCCATGCAATGGGACTGCATTTGAAATATTTGTTCCTAGCAGTAAAAAATAATAATTTCCCATAGTGGCTTGAATTAACAGGGTTTTGAATTAACAGGTTTGAATTAAACCATTAACTAAACACTAGTGGAACTTCTTTATCACGCTGTATGTCAAATTAGTAGATCCACTTTTCTGCAAAAGAGAAAAGATTGATCAGAAATGCCAGCAAATCAGTATTCTCTAAGTGTCACACAAAGAAACTTTAGATCGATTTATTTATTTATTTATGAAATCTACTGAAGTCCCATCTTGTCGTTTGCTGAAATAGGATATGTCACTTTATAATGCTTAACATACAGACACTTGGTCTGTGTGTCTACAGTTTAATAACTGTCAAAATGCTCTATTAATTTTATAATTGGATTAATTGCAAAATTAACTCTTCCCATCAAATTTTGCAACGGCATAATAACACAAAGTATTTTAACAAAACAAATTGATTAATATCATTTTAGTTGGGATGATCATATCTTAGAAGTACATTGGTGAACACCACCTTATCAGAACATTTCATCTACATTTCCATTTGTCTTTATTTGGCACAGAGGTACTGATTTTTAGTGTTATGAATTAATAAATACCATGAACAGAGAAGACTTAAAATCTAGCAACTTCTAGAATAACTCATAAAACAAAAGCCTCATTCTTCAGTGCCTTGCACATTTGTTTACTTACAATGCTCCTCACAAAGGTAAGAATGGCAATCACAGTAGATTATTTTCATTATGATTTAATAGATTTTGTACCTTCTCTTTGTTGTTCACAATGACTATATTAGGTGAAAATACCTCTGAACCCTGGTTTATTTCTTTCAGTAGAACAGTCTGGTTGTCAGGTAGCCTTGCAATTTATTCTTGTCACTTCCTGAGTAAGATGCCATTGACTCACTGTAGGTGTGTCCATTGATGGCAGAGGCAAGACTACAGATTTCAATGAGACCTTAAGAGATCTTCCTCACAAGTACCAAATAATTATTATGTCTAGAACCAGGGGTTGCATATCATCCTAACTCACTCAGTCTTACTGAATGAAATACTTAGAAAAGGCTTAAGTGCACAGAAATGAGCAAAAAGCAACAGATGTGTGGTAATATATTGAAGTTATTTGAATGAATTTCTCTACACTCTTGTTCTATGTTCAGTATAATACATCTTGCATCTTACCTTTAACTTTGGAATAGCAAGGCTCACAGTGCACAGTTTGTCTGTAAATCCAAATGCTGTCTCCTGCTCTCAGATCTTCCAGTGGTCTTTTACATACTTCACACTTTGACACACAAGTAAAAGTAACAAGGAAAATTAAAATTCTGCAATTAGATTCTCTAATATTCATTCCCTGCATGCTATCTTTTAGGAAGTAAGCAACCACAGACCAGAATAAAGGTTATGAGTACTGCATTATCAGCTAATCTGAACTCTGAAAGGGCATCTTTAATAAACAGTCAATTATACATCTGAATATCTCACCTTTAGACATCTAAAAATCAGAAACCTAAGTCTCAACTGGTTCCCTAGGTTCTCATTATACTCAACAACCCATTCCTTCCCCCAGATATTTCCAAGTGTACTATTTCTGTCTTAGAGATTTATTCTAAAATAAGATGAATCACCCTTTTGAGATCCTTTTGTTTGCTCACTGAATAAAGGAAGCATGATCAGACTTAATCCAACTCAGAGTAGTTTATTCTTTATCTTAATCATTAACTATGTCCTCCATTATTGCAGAATCTCGACACCGCTTTCACAAACGTCTCACAAAGATTATTTTTGAGATAGAAAAGCATTGCCTATGTTTCACGTATGAAAATACACAGATATGCACAGAGGTTGACTTCCCAAGATCACAAGGAAAGCCCACAGTGGATCAAGGAGCAAAGTAATTTGATCTATAAACAAGAATCTTGACACCATCCATTTTTTGCAATCTAATAAAAAGAATAACAAATTCAGGTTTCTTTGGATATATTATCCTCTGATAAGTGAAAACCAGAGTCTTCCCATAATTTTCATGATGGCTGTCTATTCAGATAAATTTGGACTAAAAATCTTTATTAAAATTAGAAATTAAAAGCCTTACACAGAACATCATTTAGCAGCTAAACAAATAAAGAAACTGTATGATGTCAACACCATGGATTTAAAGACAGTGGGATGAGATCAAGGATCCAGACAATATGCAATTGCCTTACGTTACACATGCTCACTAGGGCTAGTATGACATTTCAACTGAGCACTCTGCATTGATTAGCATAACATAAGAGAGTACTAAGCAACTTGTTTTTTATGTTTTATCGTATTACTTTTTTTCTGTATCTTTTCTATGCAAGCTATTAATATTAAGGTACTATTAAAATAGCCTGCTACCTTCACTAGTTTTATGTTTCCTTGTATAAATCAGCCAAAGGATGGTCATGTTTTCAAAGCTTTGATCACTAAGATTAGCTAGCACTTTTATACAGAGAAAAAACCTACAATCTGAACTATTTACTCACTGAACTTCAAGGCTAGGTTGGACAGAGTCTTGAGCAACCTATTCTAGTGGGAGATGTCCCTGCTCAAGGCAGGGGGTTGGAACTAGGTAATCTTAAGGTCCTTTCCTACCCTAACCGTTCTCTGATTCTCTGATTCTATAATTGCCTTTACAAGGAAACAAAGACCTCATGCTGCTGCCAGCTACATGGAAATCTCTAATGGTTACAAGGTATTTGTAAAGAGCTGAATGAATATTAATGATAGGAAATTGGACTACTTAGTTAAATACAAATCTACAAGCATGAACCACAGCCCTACATTAGCTTTTTAATTTTTTGCCAATGCTTTCATAAATGTGTAGTTACACAAAATGTCAGCCAAATTTTGCTGACCAGAAAGGTCCCCACATGAGAATAGGCAGCAAAAAGAATATAATTTAAAAATTAAGATTAAATACTTAACAGATAATTTGGCCAATACCATTGTAGGAGTGTTAATACTCCTAACTGTGTAAAAAGCCTATTCCTCTTTATGTGGGTTGATCTATCCAAAAAGAATAGAAACAAACTAGGGCTTGTATTTACTTGCAGTAGGAATATGGAGGAGGTATTACATAGTGATTTACATGGAAGAAATTGCATTTCTACTACTCACAGAGCTTAGAAAGTCCATGAGACAGAAAGCATATGTAACTTCATACATGTTAAGTATAGCCTTACTGCTGTATTCTGCTTTGGGTTACTTTTCATGCAATAACTAAGTAGGAGAACCACTGTCAGAAGCAGAAGTATATGCAAGCTGGACAGAAAAATGAGCTATGCTAATGTGTGATTTTGAGAGCATTTTTTATTAGAACAACAAACTCTGTGTTGAGATGCAAGCAGAATTAAGACAAATGAAGCAGAAGGAAAATGGACTAAGGGGCTGAGCACTGATAGGCATACCCTGAGAAAAGTTTAAGAGTGAATTTTGGGCTGAGGCTTCAGCTTTGGAATGACATGCAAAATTTCTTCTGTGCTTTCGTACTTACTGGAAACAGGACAAGAAAAAACCAAACATAATTTGTAATAGAACAAGAAAGGCATGTCCATTTTCATCAGTATTTTATCCTGCAGAAGAAGCTATCTGTAAGACCCAAATCTTAACCAAAACTTTGATCCCAGTGTGCAAAATGATTTTACCTCTGGCTTAAATACCTTTTACTGATGCCTTTGAGAGTGGCTTCTGCACAAGCCATAGTTGTCCTTAATCAAGGACATCTACAAAGCTTCACAAAAAGAGAAATAGAATGAAATTTTACAATATGAAGAAAGTGTAAGTAGGATGTAATTAATCAAACTAGAAGCCTGTGCAGCTGAAGCATTATAAATGTGTAGGACATTCAGGATACATTACACTGCACCCTTTATCTTCCTTGTGCTTGCAAGAAAAAAAGGATGGGCAGGGAGAGGGCAAGTAGAGAAAGAGGGGAGAGAGAGATGAAAAGAAAGAGGAAGGGATTGTGTAGGGATAAGAGAGACTAGTATTTCCTACATTAATCTTCATCTCCAGTGTGCAAGACGTCCTCTTCTCCCAGGTGGAGAAGGCCTAAGGCCCAAATATTCTCCTATTATTTGTGTACTATAATGCAGGTATTACATTCAAATTATATTTCTTAATAGCAGGTGAAATCCTCTTACCTTGAAGCAAGTTGAATGACAGCAAATTTGCAAGGCATCTAAGATCATTTTGGCGTCTATGCCCAAGGGCTTCCTGCAGTATGTACATATATCTTTTCCAATTATACTCCTGTGTACATAATACAATATCAGCTGTCAGAAAAAAAGCTACCATTGAAATCTCAAGGAGAAAATTGATAAGCTTAGGGTACTAGGTGGGAAAGACATTTGTATACTGTACAATGGCCATAAATGGAAAAATATCATGTGTATGTTCCTTCTATTCTGGCTGACAGCTGTAATATACATGCTCCTGTGATGAGCAAATTGCTGAGCATAATTGTCAACTAGCAAAAATACCTTGATAGAAAGAATGGTCTTCTTTAGTGAACTGAATAATTTCAAACAATAATGAGACTGTATTAAGCTGCTGAATGTCTGGGAGCATGTATACTAAATGGGGATGAAGTGGAGAATAATGATTTTAACATTTTAATCACAAAAGAGAATTGGTAGTTGAATTTAAACTGCCGTCATTTGATCAGCCTTATAAAGAACTGTCTTCTATGTTGTGGAAGAGCCTGAAAACACAGCAGAAATCCTACCTTCATTGCAGTTATAGTGAATGCATACATGGAACAGCCTACCTGGTATTCCTAACAACAATATTTTAAAAAATTTTCTCACCTCTTTTTTGCATTCTTATGCGGCATCAATATGTACTTTCCCTGGATACAACTTTGGTGTATCTAATACCAACTGATCTTGCTCCTTTTCACTTCAATAGTAAACCACTGTACTAATATTTAATCATGCCCAGAGGCTTTTATACTTACTTTGGAAAAGGTAAAAAAGAATCTTTATTTCCACGTAGTGGGACTGTGCAGATTATCTCAACTCAAAGTAGTGACCACATTTATTTTATTCTTTTTTTTTTTTTTTTTTTTGCCATGAGGTAAAATATTACTGATAAGCAAATGTCCTTCTTATATTTGGGAATATTTTAGCTGGTGTGAAAACACAGAGTTTTTAACAGCATTGTCATGTGCAACTGTTCCTCCACATCTGACCATAAAGTTGGTCATTACAGACACCATCCCCAAAAAGGAAGGAAATTTTGCAGGATAAGAAGCTACCCAAGGTAGAAACCTACAGAATCCCAAAACCAACTCTATCACTTAAGGCATTGGCTATTGTTTCTATAGATATTTTAAAATGTCAGCTGTGACACGGCTAACACAACATTAGGCTGATGAACTGTAGTAATGATTTGATGGCACTACCCCTCTGAAAGGGAGCTCCATATGAAAAGCTGTCTGACAAGCCTAATGGGGACTTCCACTGCTCTCTTTTGTCTGAATACTTGAATGCTTATGCAAAATGTCTGTGTCTTTTGGTATTCTACAATGTTATTAATGTGTACTTACCGATCAGAAGTAGAGTAAACAGTTTTGATAGTATTTCCAGTTATATTTTTGTCATAGGTACCATATGATGATTTGCTGTGAATCAGTGAAAAAATAGCAATTACTGAACAGCACTTTTTAAAACTTTCACTACACTGGTGATAACATGCAAACAAAACTGATGTGACACGCTTGTAAGAAAAGAAAAAAGTCATCATACTTGGTGATAAATTATCTTCCTGTATTTTCACAGCCATCAAGAAAAATATATAAAATTGAAACAAAGAAACAAACACAAATTGGAAATATAGTGTCCTTAGACCGTGTTCTGTTGCTGAATGATTCTTCAGCATTTCAAAATTAAATCCATAAGCCCACTGGGCAAAACCTACATGATAGGATTGGGTTTGCCTTTGCTGAGATCCCAGCCTAAATGATACATTTCAGGAAATGGTGACACACTGCTTTTTCCCCTTCCCCCCCCCCCCCCCCCCCCCCCCGCTTCTTTCACTAGTCCTCAAAGAGCTGCCAAACAGCCAAAAAAAAAGTACAATACCTCCCTCAAAGTAGAGTGAGGGTCTTTATAATACAGGCTGTTCAATGTGAGATTTGTGCTCACCACAGTAACCATATTGTTCCTTGTATCAGAGTAGGAAAGAATATATTGAATTTAACTATCAGGGAAGCTAAATTTTCCTTTGTACCTGTCCCAGTTCTAGTTGCTTAACTGTCAGTTTTGTTTGCATGGAAGGGATGGGCATGTATGTGGCAGCTGAAGAAGTCATCTTGCCATACATGTTTTGAACATTTCTGAACTGATTTAATTATCCTACTCCTCCAGAAATTCATAACGTATATGGTAATTATTGCATGTTTTATATCACTCTTGAATAATGTTTAGCAATGTTAGGAACCATTTTTTATAATCATGTGCATTTGCAGAACATATTTTTTTCAGGGAAAGTAGAACAGACTGATAACATGCATGCATAATGTGTTAAACAGCCCAGAGACAGTTTTCTACATACCTGTCTTTTGTAATGTGTATATGTCTTACTTGACTTCTATACAATACCAAAATGTATTAGAATTGCACAATTACTGAGAAGCTTAAATGATAATTGTTTTATTTACCTTTCATAGAATGTAACAATACGCTTGCTACTTAGTTATGTAGCAAACCTGAGTTTGCTCACCACAAAGTACTTCCTCAAATGAACATCCAGTGCCTCATTTACCTTTCAGGCAAGATGAAAGTAACCTTGATGAGGAAGAAATTCTTTACTGTAAGGGTGGTGAGGCACTGGAATAGGTTGCCCAGGGAAATTGTGAATGCTCCATCGCTGATGGTGTTCAAGGCCGGGTTGGACATAGACTTGGGTGGCATGGTTTAGTGTGAGGTGTCCCTGCCCATGGCAGGGGGGTGGAACTAGATGATCTTAAGGTCCTTTCCAACCCTAACTATTCTATGATTCTATAAGTAGGAAAGCAAACTGAAGCTAAGTGATCCACATTTTCAAGGAGTTTTTCTGTCTTTTTTTGCCCTGACCAAGCTAGACACATGCACAACACATGTCACAAGGTGAAATATATTGGTAGTGCAAGTCCCTGAAGTTTCTTGTTGTAGTGAAAAATGACATAGGATTATGACCTCTCTATTCCTGTAAAGCGTGGGCCTGTCTGTGCTTTTCGTGATTAAGCTTTTTTTTCCCCCTGCCAAGTCTTCCATTTAACTCATTGTACTTAGCTGCAGAATCTACTGCTGAGTCAGGTTGACATTTCAAATCATGTAGTTAAATTAGGTTTGAGATCAGGGCAAAGTGAGTCCAATGCATTGAACACTCATCATAATACAGCCAATTTACATGCAACTTGCCTGAAAATAACGCTGTTTAAATTATAGGAATTGAATAGAGAAGAATACTTTCCTCAGGTGTCCTAGCGTAGACAAATGTCCCTTGAATTTTAAAAACTGGCTAGAGCACAATGGTTGAAATACACAAAAACATATACATCCACATCTTAAAAAATAATTGTGCCGTGTAGTATAAAAAAAACACCCTATGAAACTACAGCAAAAATATTTTCAAAGCATCAGTTTCTAGTCTTGCCAACAGGAAGTGTGAGGAAACTCTGAACCTTTCAAATAAATGCATAATCTGACAACTTGACAAGACACTAAGTTAAAACTGAGCCACAATTCAGCCTAAGACTGCATATCTGATCAAGTACCTTCTTTCAGTTCGTATCACCCACTCCTTTACTTGCTATGGTATGACTTGTTTATACAGCAAACTACTCAACGATAAATACCCTGTAGAACCTATTGCATAAACCCTGAAAGAATAACTTACAGAGACCACTCATTTAGTAAGCTTTCATGAATTAAATTCTGATTAGAACTTCAGGTACAGGGTATGCATTTTGTCAATGTGCTTTGTGAAGCACATTCTTTGCCCTGCATCCTTGCATTATTTTCTCATTTTAATTTTCAAAGATAATCAGAATATTACACTTCAGAAGCTGTATGTCTGCAAAATGCTAATAATTTTTTGTGTGGAGTATTCATTTAAAGTCTTAACATTGTATGCTGTTTCTTTTTTTCTGCTGTATGGAGTTTTGTTTTTTTCTCATCCAATTTATGGGCTTGGCCTGAAAGACCACGCAAAAATTGCAGAATACACGAATTTCAACCACACTCCGACCTCCTACAGCAAATGTAAGAAAATGAGAGGGTAAAGACCCTGTGCTTGGTCACACCCACAACAAGGCTTAGGTGTGCATAAACTTAGGGACTGGGACATTGGCCACGGTTCCTATGAAGTACCAGACTGTGACTGCTATTTTCCTTGTTAGTAAAGCTCAGTAGAAGATTTCTCCTCTCTTTTTCAGGTCATCAGCCTTCATTCAGGCAGTTCACAGCCACTATACAGCAATACAACACCTTCCATATAGGACTATGTCTTTAAATAATCCTGTTTACGTTAATACTTAATTAGTCCACATAGTTGAGTGGGTTGGTACTGAAGGGCTGTTTTTCTAATTGAAAAAGGTCTTTCATTCAAAATTATATACTATATTTTTTGTTGTCACAATTCTTTAAAATGCATAATGACTGTGAAGAAACATATATTTCTTTTATTCCAATGATTTCCTGTTACCAACAGACCTTGTCTTTAGTTAGTTCTATTCAATATCCCTACATCATATTTTTCACTCAGATTTGCAATGTGTGTGTTTATCGAGACAGAATCCACCCAGAACAAGAGTATTGAAAGAGAAACAGCTTTTTAAATAGTTTGTACATGGTAAAAAAGTCAGAAGCCCATACTACAGTTGCAGCAGTTGGGATAGGAGATGATACATGAATTCAGATTCATCCTGTATACTTTTAGGAACTTAACAGGGACCTGAGTGTAATGTTTTCCTTACAGCCTCTGAAAGAAATAAGCTCCCTGAGAGTGAGGTGTATCCAACATGCAGGAAATGCCTTTCCCCTTTGATTTTGGCTCCTCTTTGAATTCTGGCTTAACTGCTCTCCTAAATTTCATGCCTCAGCTACATCTCTAGAGCTACACAGTCTATGTCTTA
The DNA here is from genome assembly GCA_017639245.1 of Myiopsitta monachus. NCBI lineage: Eukaryota > Metazoa > Chordata > Aves > Psittaciformes > Psittacidae > Myiopsitta > Myiopsitta monachus. Next base: position 54,085,111 of record CM029919.1, read on the forward strand.
TGCTGCCCACTCTGCGTGATAGAGCTTTGCTCTGTGGGCACTAGTGCATGGGATCCTGGAAGCAGAATTTGGAAGGGGGCTGGCATCTTTCCAGAGACCAGGGTAAAGTTTCTAAACATCCCTGAAATTTCTTGCATAGATGGGGTTTCTTATTTTTTATTTTTCAGGAAATGCCACTTTAGATGTTATGGTTCTCAATTCATTGTCCACAGTACCTGGTCTTTCTTTCACTGTCACTGTAGTAGTTTGTTTCTGGGTGATTATTTAGAGCCCTTGGAGAATTTTCATATGCTTGCTCAGTTATCCTAAAAAAGAGAAACCATACAATAAGAAAACCAACACCTTTTAGAAATCATATTCAGCGACACAACTTTCAGTTACACTTACAGCCATAAATGTAGAAACTTGGGCTAGAAACAGTAGGCTAAAGAAATATATCATTTTCTTATGGTTGTTAAATTGTTGCTTGTGAAAAATAATGGAATCAGTGACCTATAATTTTAAGTCCTCTAGTTAATGCTGGTAGATATATTCATATCAGAAACTTTATCTCACTTTAATAGAACTCTGGTTTCCTTAAAGTGCTTACTGAGGTTGTCAACTATGCAGTAATGTCTGAATAGTTGATAGCACTGTGCATTTTCTTGGCAGTATTCTATCATGTTTTATTATTGGTTTTATTATATCTTAATTCCAAATTTATATATATATATAAAATACAGTTATGTTTTTATTAGGAATGACCAGCTAAACAGATATATAGAGTCATTTTCAAAAGTAGGATTACGATTCAAGTAAATGAAATATTGTCTCCTGCAGTTTTCCCTGCCACAAACATGACATGCAACTAAATATAATAATAAATCTTGTCAGACAAATTATAGGATTTACGGAGTAAGTGCTAATAATGTTTTTGATGATTTTACAAAGCAGCTCAGACAAAGGCTGCTCTTGTTTGGTTCTGCCAAAAGTTATATTCTGAAACAACTTGATGATTATCAGCCTTAACTCTGGATGTTTGGGCTGCAGTTTGATTTATTTCAGTGAACTTGCCAAGGTCTGAAGCTTTGCTAAATGAACTTGCTCGGTGCTGATCACTGTTTTATATGCATAGCATGCTGCATGAAGCAGCACCCTTTGTTGTGCCCGACTCCTGATCTGTCAGGCCCCTTTTCAGAACTAAAAGAGAAACTCATTCACCAGAGATATTCAGCATATGCTCCTTTGGTCAGATTGTCAAGTGGGACTGCTAGAATAAATAGCAAGTTTTATATTAAAAATAATAAAACTGCTTATGAATACAGCTAGCTAAGTTATTCCTCTTCATTTATATATACAACTAAATGGATCAAATTATTTAATTTAATTTAATCAAATTATTTTATTCAAGCCAAACATATTAAATGGGTTGATTTGTCTATGTTGAAGAAGAGAATACTGTATGCACAAGAAAAATTTCTGACTACACTATACATTAGAATTGTTTAATACCCTGTTTAGTTAACCATGAAGCAAGAGTCTGTATTTAGTTATATATTAAGTATTTAAAAAATTCAAAATTATATCATTATTTATTAATACATAATGATATTTAAATACTTGCATTTTTATAAATTATTTATGTTTCCTAACCTGTATTTAATGAGGAATTTTAAAAAGTTCTTAAAACATTTCTATGGTTTAAATTAATATATGGCTTAAAAAAACCTACTGATTTTTACAGAACAGAAAAAAATATCAAGTTAAGATTATACTTCTATATTTTCCAGTTTATCTCAAGTGTGACACTATTCCACACTACTAAAAAATGCTAAGTTCATCGTAGTATTCAGGTTGGAATTCAAAGATGTTGAGAGATGTCTAGTCCAACCTCCTGCTCAAAGTAGGTGCAGCTCCGAGATCAGATCAGGTTGCTCAGGACTTTTTCTAGTTGGGTTTAGAAAACCTCCAAGGACAGAGATGGCCTGCTCTCCAAGACAGCTTCTCCAAGCAACCTGCTCCGCTGCTTCACAGTCCTTCTTATATCCAGCCTGGACTTTTCTTGTTTCAATTTATGACTGCTGCACTGCATTGTGTTGCCAGGTGAAGAGCTTGCCTATGTCTCCTGAACTCACTATGGCTCTATCATTTTAACTGGATAGCATAATTTCATTCAGTACAGGAACCGGCACCATGAGCTATGGAGATAGATAGATAGCTGCCAAAATGTGTTCTGTTCTTTGTCATTATACTCCGCCCAAATTCCTCTCAGTATATTAATATAATTTTAAGTTAGTATTTTATATTTAATGATCTGTAATTAGAAATAATAATATTATCCATTGAAGAATTTTTTAAAATGAAAAAAATTGCAACATTGGTTCTCACATGCAAATGAATAATGATACTAAGGAAAAGATTAATTTCTTATTTATTTATGGTAATGACATTCCTCTTCCATATTTAAAAAAGTCAATTTTTGGTTTAACAGAACATTTCACATTAATTTAAAGAACTTTGATGGTCATGTCCTCTCTATCTAGAGTTCCATTATGATAAAGTCAAGTACTACCTGTGTTTCTTCTACACTGAGCTATTCGTGTTTACTACCCTGTATTTAATGAGAGATTTTTTAAAGTTAGAATTCTATGGTTTAAGTCAAATAAAAATACTATTTTTGGCTCCTCTAATGATTTTTACAGAACAGAACTTATTAATTCTAATATCTAGCCAACCACCAATATTTTATAAATATATAAAGGAAACATTATGACATCCTTGCCTCTTATTTTTCTGACCAGCAGTATTTATTTCAGTAGAATCCTTAAGGTCTTTTCCTCTGAAACAACAAACAAAAACAACTGTTAGAAAATCGCCCCTATGTGAGAAGAGGTAAAGTGTAATAAAAGAAAGAAATATATTTAGGTACACATTTAAAAGGAAAAAGGTAAATTATTAGTTAAGTTTATGTTTAAAATCTGCAAACAGTTATCGACCATAATAAGAAAATATATTTACAATTTTCCACTAGCAAATTAAAGCTCTGTACATTTAAATAAAAAACATCATCTAGAACATCCAGGACAATAAAAAGGCTTTGTTTAATCATATCAATGCTGTAATTTAAGATTTTTCTTTGCCAGTGAAGAGAGTGAAGGATAAACACAAACTTTCAAAGAACTTAGTATTAAATGACAGGTTCCAAGCAGCCTAATACTTGTTCGCATCACTAATTTGCAAAAATCCCCCATGTTTTTGTTTAAAGTAAAGAATGTCTGCTTCTTAAGATGTCACCTAAAATCATATCCAAATGTCCACATATTTTTGCTTCTGGAATGACAAGAAATTACCTCTGTGCATGATCATAGCTAACAATGAAAGCATTGATTATGTCTGTACTTATAATGAAAATGTAATTGTCCAAAGACTCACAAAGTTTACATATAAGGAAACTTTATTTTAATTGCATAAATGCAAACTAGTGGCTAGTTTTTCATCAGGATTTTTATTATTGTTGTTATTATTAATATTGTCACCATCATTGTCATCATTATTAGATGGCTCGGTGAATTAGAGAATGGAATGATCTATGAAAAGCACTCTAGCTCATGTAAAAACCTCTGATTCTTTTTAGGTGGAAGTAGGAAGCAAAAACAAAAGGCCAAGTTCTCTCTGTGGTAACTTGGTCACTTCAATCCATAATAGGCATATTAATCTTAAAACTTTGGATACCTCCTATAATTCAGTAGTGTCTCAAAGTCTTGGAATCTATCCTAATGAATTCTCTGTGAATTACAATTTGCAAGTTATCTGTAGAATTTTGGTGTAAGATGTGACAGATATTACATTGCTCTTTCTAGAACAGTACCCTGGCAGCTCCACCTTTTCTGTGTGCTTATGAGCTTCTTACAAGACCACAAGAAGCTAAACTTGAAACACACTGAACTGATGTGCCGTTCAGAAATAGAAATTCAAGCGGTTTTTTATGGATCACTGCCCTTGCTGACTGAAATGCTTTGTTACACCCTGTTGTGGCAACACTTATCATCCATGAGCTCTACAATATTCTGTTTAACGCCCCTTCTCTAAATATATTAAATTTTTTCTTTATCTAGGAAGCTTATCAGGCATGAATGGAAGCTTGCCATACTTATTACATGCTCAGCTGGAAGTACACATGATAGTTAATTAACCTGTATTTTTATATTCATCATTGTGCATAAGGAATGATATTTATTAATCTACAGACATTTTACAGATTTGCAACATTACCTTTCCTGACATTCTCATAGTTACAAACTACTCACTGCCTTAGAAAAGCAGGGCCTGAGAAGCTTTGAAGACTTACTCCTTGTCACTTGTGAAAGAACTTGGATTCACTTTGAGTTGATTATCAAGATTTTGGTTCCTTTGGAGACAGAAAAAAGCCAGATCAAATCACAGTTAGTATAGCCAGCGGTCAATTAGCCAAATTAAATACTCACTTAAAAAGAAATTGTAATTATTACATTCTTTATGAAAAACAAAATTAAACTGATGAAAATTTCAAATCATACATCATTTAGTAATTCAAAGATATTAATAGACATAGCCACATGCCCCCCATATGCACATTAGCACACACTCTTCCTGGAAAAAGAAGACCAGATTATGTTTTGGAAACAGCAAGTTATACCTAATAGTTGTGTTAGAAAGGATAATTCACACTGAACATGCATCATGGACAACTTCAAAGAGTTCCTGACCTCTAACATGCCATAATAAAAACCTTTGCTAGATAATTCACTCAGTCAGGTATTCCTGGTATGTGCATGAACAATTTCTTATCTAAAAAGCAATCATGGATTAACTCTTTTTGGTTAAATCAGTTAAAAAGTCCATTAGCTGTTTGGTAGACTATCTAGACCAGCTCATTCCTAATGAAACCTTCCTTCTCACAGGAAATTCAATGTTTAAACTGAGGGACGCTGAGAATCAGTTACATCCACTGATTCTTGAACTTCCATAAAAGAGGTAGGGTGTAATTTATTATTATTATCTAATGTAAGGGGGAAAAAATCTCCCTTGTTGGTTAATTAATTTTCTTTTTTTCAATATAGCAACATTAGAAATACATATTCATGTAACAGAACTATTAAAAATAGGAATGGAAATAAATGTCTTTTATACTGTTTGAATGGAACATTTAGTAGGATCGAGTCAAAACATGCTGTGTTGTTTTGACTCCCTTTATTTCCCTTCAGAGCATTGCGCTGGTATTATCTCTTCTATAAAACACTTGATTTCTCTGAAAATGCATTTTGCAACTGCAAACACTTCGACTGAAAAGCTTTCAGCAACTTACTTTATCTAAAAATTTACCATCTTATAACCTTAACTCACTACTAAAAAAATGAAAAACTGACTCCTCAAAAAAAAGCAATGAATTGATGCCCATGACAGTACAATGGTGCCGCCACTGCAGGACCTCTTCTGTAACCTGGTAGCCAGCAGTGTTCCATATATGTAATTACTGACATTTCATTTGAACAATTCTGTCACAGCACAACATCTCGGTGAAAGACAAAGTCAGTCTTATCAGATTTCCTCTTGGTCATATTTGTCAGCTTTGGAGCTGCCTTTGATGAGATCATTGAGATCTCTGTTTGGGAATGAAACAGAAGTTGATCAGTGCAAGGAGAGTCTACTGCCATTTATCTAGATTATCAGACCAGTCAGTTATACATCTACATATTATATACGTTTGCAAATTCCCTTTAAATTATCACAGATTTCACACTTTTCAGCTCTCCTCTAGAAGCTGGAGTGTTGCAGTTATTCAGAAATATCCTTTCTTTTATGAACTGGATAGCAATTTGCTTCCTCAGTACCTGGAGGCAGCAACACTAAAATGATAATAAGTGTAATAAGTCCTCAGGCAGTCATTTTATTAACTTACTTTGTTTCAAGAATAGATCTCTAACTGTGCATGTGTCTGGCTTGAGTGAAGCATTATTCCTGTATCCTCCTGATACAGGATATATCCTGTATCCATATTTTTTTATGTTCTTAGAGGTATTTAAAATATGAATCTCTAGTCTCCTATAAAGCCTACAGAAGTTCTGTAGTTGCAGGTACCTCAATTATGCTTTTTACAGGCTATGCAACCCTCACATATATACTGGCTGCAATGTGGCATATTCACCCAAAGCATAGAAAGCAGGAGATTTGGGACTCCGGTTTATTCTGGCTGCAGTCATGGGATTTCGTGCAGTTTACTCAGCAGGGTTATCAGTAGCCTTTCCACTTCTGCTGACTTTCACAGTGTGAAGCAACAGAAAGGCTGTGACAGTAGCAGAGCTGTGCCCTGCAGGCCAGCATGTTCCTATGTCTGATTTTCAAAGGAATATAAGCATTTGGAGAACCAAATGCCAGTACTCTTTTTATGAGACGTAGCTCAGTAAACCACAGACATTTGAAATTTTTACTTACACCATAGGTACAAAATATTACATTCACTTTTTTACAATTTTCAATTTCAAATTTTTAGTAATTTCTGAGAGTTCTTTCAGAATCAGATAAATTAATTGAAGACACCTTCCTATAAAACCAAAAAATCAAATACTATGCAGATAAAATATGTTCCTAACACAAGGGCCAAATATTAACAATTCTGTTAATCTTTGTAGGAAATATTAAACTATCTTAGCATATTTATATCAGATGCTACAGAATTAAATTAATGATACTATAAAAATTTATTGTAGAAGACTACGAAGTTAAATCACTTATATACTTCTTATAAGTGACATTTTCTGTCAACAGGAAAGGAAGAAATGCCCTCAAGATCAGCAGGAAATATTCTGGTTTTAAAACACAACTCTTTTTAGTTTTTCACATGTATTTTAACACTCTTCCCAAGTAACCTCAGATTTGTTTTGCCTGCAATTACTTGATTCACTTTGCACAGAGTTTTCAAACAAAAAAAAAAGCAGCTATCTAAAATAGTTCAACCTTGATCTAGGGCCTATTTGAAAATCATAAAAAAAAGAAAAAAAATTACAAACTTCCAATAATTTCAGAATCATTCCGTCAGAAATGTGCTTACTGGCCCATATTAATCTTTGGTGCAACTTGAGAGATAGAGGAGTTCCCTTCTGTAGTCTTTAAATCATCATGACTTTGCAGCCAACAGCATTTTTTTACTTCCTCATACATTATTTTCAGCGCTTTGAGAAACCCAATGCACTGATTGGCTTGCAAGGAAGATTTTATTCACTGTCCAAAGGGACAGTAACAAAGTAATAGAAGTCTAGGCTGCATATGCACTCCTTGACAACTACCAGCCTGATTTATAGAAATATTAAAGTGGGGAAGAGACTAACACATATGTTCACACATTGAAGAAGCTCCTTGATTATCAGAATGTCAGATGCAGTGAAAGGCTATTGTGGAAAAGTCTTTCCAGTTGCAGGTATAACTGTCATTTGAAAAAATAAACTATTTCAGCGTCCAAGGCTGGCTGAATTGAATTCCTATTTCTCAGATTTGTCAACACACTTTCAAAATATCTATGGGGATGGAAAACAGCAGCATAAAACTTCCACACAAAGCGGCATAGGCAAACTTGGGGAAATATCTTTCAAATGTGGTCGGTGACTTGTAAGAGAGGCTGACATTTTTCATAGGTCATTCCAAAGGATGCCGCCTCCAAGCACAGTATTTTCAGAGACAGTCATTACATCACTGTGTATATTCTGCATAGGGTGAGTGTTTTTCTAAATTGATGAGAATAAGTAAGGTCAGACAGCCTTCCAGGAGGAGAGTATATAGTTTGCTTGCAAATTCAGGAAGATGAAATGTTTTAATACAGCCACAGGACATGACTGGAATTTTTCAGGAGCACCTAACTCAGGATAACAAATATATATGCTTGCATTCTATATAAAAATATTGCAATAGCAGTACAGAGGATTTTGTGTCATATTTTGCACAAAAGGATCAAGTATTGAAAAAATTAATTTATTAAAAAATAAAAGCATTAAGATTTTGATTAAGAACTAGGTGTGCTTGTTATCATCACTGAAGTATGGAAGAAAATTCTATGGATTCATTTACTTTTCCCTTTTTAAGTAACTACCTCAAGAAAAAGGTCTATTAAGATCTCATTGCAGAAAAATGCTTAAAATAGCACTATGAATCTACAAGAAAAGACCCACTCTGGAGGGCCGAAAAACCTATGTGCACTTAGGTCACTGTAGGCCTCATGCTGTAAACTTCTGCTTAACTTCATGCTTAACCATGAATTTTGCTGCTGCTGTCTGCTATTTTGCCTCCAGCTGCTTGTGTAAAACAAGATTAGAAATTGGACAACTTATGAAGAGAATCCAGGAGAATAAAGGGCTAGCAAAGTATATAGCAAAAGTAGGTTTGAAAAAAGCTGTCAAGGCAGGCTGCATGCAAAATTTCTGGCTTAGTTTAACCAGACACTTCTATTCTGCCTATCATGGACCCCCTGTGCCTCTCAAACACAAACAAAAAGGGAAATTATTTAGGGCTTCTGTGACTAGCTCTCCAGAAATTATCTAAATTCCAAAAGCTTCATATCTCTGACTCTGCATCGATATCAGCAAAAATTCTTTAATTTACAAACAATTGTCTTTTGTATTATCACATTTTATTAATTTTAGGTATCTAGTGTCTTCCTTGATTTAATCTACAAAAGACCTGTGGGCATGTTCAGTAAGTAATCTTTAAAGGTATAAAAATGAATGTCTGACGTAATCACAAAATATGGGGTTCTTTTTGTTTGTTTTTTCTCCTTTTATGCTTTGTACTAAAACTTTGAGAAATTGAGTTGTCTACATTTTGCTGTCTTTCAAATCTATGCTTGATTTCTAACTCAGTTCACTTGAGATGAAGACTAGTACTTTTCAGTCCTTCTACTCTATGAAATATGTTTGTGAATCTCACTTATTTAGATGGATAATAATTCTGTAATTCTGGTTTAACTGGTGACAAGTCAGATCACTATTGAAAAGAAAAACAAATGAATCCCACCATGCAGACATTCAAGCACAGCTAGTAGCTTTTGTTGGTTTTGGTTTTTATTTTTTTGATTTTGGTCTTTTTTCAGTCTTGAAAACATTCAGATAAAGTTTCAGATGGGATAGAAACAGGAAACATGTGAACCATGTCCATCCCTACATAAGAACTTCATTAGTTCTTTGATGAAAGCAATGAAAACCTTTCTAATGTATTTACGAATTCTGAAGAGAATGAGGAAAACAATCAACAAAAGTAGTTTTTAAAAATTTTGATCACATTTCTCTGACTGTCCTTAATGCTGAGGCCAAGTTGAAAGTGATCCTGGACACTGTGTGGGAAATAGAGCAAGAATTGAAATTTTAAACAGACCCCAGCCATGCTCTTGAGCTGCCAGTATCAGGCAGCAGAGTAGGTGATCACAAGTCCCTAGTCATTCAGTGAATGCTTACTTAAACCATGAGGTCTTGCTGAGCCCATTTCTAGTTCCAGATGTTCCCAGATTCCTGTAGGCATTCTTGCCTTGTTACCTAGAATTGCGTCATTCCTCTTTGCTGATACACAAGAGTTGAATAATAGCCAAGCACTAATATTGTAGGTGTTGTTCTGTGGACCAGAAAAATGAAGAATCACACAAATTTGCTGTAATGTCTTTACTCAGTGGGGCACTTCATGTCAGATTCTAGGGTACTCAGTGAGGTTTCAAATCTACTCACTCTGTCATCATCAGCATCATAATGCGGAGGCAGATCTGTTGGAGTTGTGCATGGTATTTTTAATAGATCTCCATCTGTTTTCTGATTAAAAGCCCTGAGCAGGATTATAAAACTATTGAGGTGACTCCCTATTTCTAATGGATGATACTATAAAATATAGATAATGTTTCTAAATGTGACAGCAAGCAAGTTGCATCTGTTGTCCTTTCTTCAGTGATCTCTCCAAGCTGACCTCCTACAAAGCATTCTGATAACAGTGTCTTCTTCTGACATGATGAAGTATGCAAAGACCACACTAACCAAATCTGGCTAAAACCTTAAGGGCATTTCTGACCTACTCATGTCAAAACAGAAGAAGACAATAACAACTGATTGCCAACTGGACCTTCTAAATCTGACCAACTGAAAAAGTCGGTCTAAATTGTATTAAGCATGTCAGGCCTCTCAGTGGATAAAGTTAAACATCATGGGCCCAGCTGAATTTTGATGTGCCATCCATGGCTGCTTTACTGTGTCTGTGTCAGACTTTTCATGTATAACTGAAAATGAATAAAGAAGTTCTTTGAGAAAAAAGTGGCATTTATTCTGAAGCAGAGTACATTTCCTTCCACACCGCTACGCTCACTAATCAGTGCCAGGAGCCCTCATTCAGACCTTTCATCAATAACAACCAAGGATAAGAGAACAGAAGAGGTCTGCAGTCAACTGTAAAAGCCAATTTATACTCTGCCAAAACTACTGCAATGCTAAGCCCACAGGATTTTGTAGTTAAATACAGAGTAAGAAGCGGTTGATCAGAGTGTTTAAAAGGAGGTGGACTAGGAAAGATCAACAAAAAAAGGATAACAACTAACTCAGTTTTGCATGGAGGATATGTGTGACCCTGTAAACACTATTAACTTTTCAGTCAGGAATAATGGGCATAGATCTCTTCACATGAGCTCTGCAACAGCAAATCAATTATATCAACATGCAGAAAAGCTGTAAACCAACATTCCACTGAGTGCTGAATCTGTCAGAATTGGGATGCAGAAGGTCCCTGCCACTAGGAAGTGCCTTCTGCTGAAATGCAAAAAAAGTATCATCAAAAACGATTGTACAAATTTGTACTATCAAAAACAATTTAGAAAGTGTAAAGCCACTTCACTTTACCATAAACAAAAAATTGCCACTGTAGCCAAAGCAAGACCTGGCCGTAGCTACAACTACTGAGTTGTGGGTATGCCTACATGAGTTCTGTTTTACTATCCTTGTTTCCAACATTTTTTGAGCGACACTAGTGTTCTTCAGAACATTTTAGAGGTCTCCTGAAGGTCTCACTAAAAAATGAAAACGAGAAAGACATCAGAATGGAAAAGTCACACAGGAATACTCGGTGTGAGAGTCATGCCTTCCAATTTTGGTCATCTAAACTTTAGTCCAACCTAAGGTAATTCTCTAGGATGTTTCTAGTGGCTGTTTGGTATTGCCTGTCTCGCTCCATAAACCAGATTTATCTTTTTCATGTAATGGGAACGCATAATTGGCTAGTGCTTTGAAATGTACCTACATGTTCTCTCAGTTTTGTGCTTTTTGCAGCTCTAGAACAATGAATTTAATTAACAAATGTTCATTTAGGAGACCTGACATGATGGCTTTAATTCCATTGGTTTGGAAAATTCTGAGTAGATACCAATTTACTTTTATTTTTTAAATAATTTGAAAAAATCTGTATCTTATTTTGCTACTCTTCAAAGCTGTCAAATGTTAATAGACACAAAAATGTGTCCCTGTTACAAGAAATAGTTTAAGCACAGGTAAGCAATGTGTCATTCTTTCATGATCTTTTATAACAAAAACTGTCAAACCATCTTGGGTCAAATAGGGGATTATTAAAAAGGAGCATAATACAAATATACTTACAGCATTGTCTAAATTTTCTACTATCTGATAGGAGTAATTTTAGTGAATTACCTCTACAGTGTAGGGAAATCCTGTATATTCAGTGCCCTGTACTTTATAGAAAATAAAATGCTAAAGAGCCAAGAATATAGTGTCTGCTTAAATATGTCGCAAAAATATTGCAGTTCCTTGTTTCTGCTCCCTAGAAATTGTGTCTTTCACACACATGCATACAAATACGTAGCTGAAACATTTTCTTCTACCTAACTCCGCTGTCAATGACATACCAAAAAGACATATTTATGTAGAAGTTTCTACAATATGCCATGTGCCCCTACAAAGTGATAGTCATTCAGTGGTAGCAGATGATCTCACTACAGATGCTTGCAGAGCTGAGCTGGGAACTCTTTCTACATTCTTATACAGCCCCTGCTACTATCAGTTCAAAAGCTTCTCCTCAAATAGGCCCATCACAGATTCTGAGATATCTACGCAAAATAAAAGATCAAGTCATTACTTCTATAATTTATGAACTCTTGGAAATATTGTCTTAATTAGTCTGCCTCTTTTGGTGGTAATACTTTTCTACTGCACTGGTAAATGTGGCTCACTGTGCCAAGTATTGTTACTTTCTATACAGATCATATGCAAGGAAGCAGTGTAGTTGAATATAAGAGAACCCAGTATAAAAGCATTTCTAGAAATACATATTTTTGCATCCTAACTGCAATTGTTAATGAAGCATTGACTAAAGCTGTGTTAAACACTCTCAGGATGTTTGAAGTGGTTTAACAAGATTGCCCACAGAACATGGTTTTCTTTAAAATATTCAGGCTTTTAATCACCTGCAGTTCATGGTTACTACAATTCTGTAATGGAATATCATGGAGTGAGAGTCTTGGATTTCAACTGAAATGGAAATAAAACACAAAAAGAACTTGATAAGCAATGAATAGAAGACCTATTGAGTAAATCAGAAAAATGTCTCTGTATGTATCCAGTGCACTCCTCATATGCTGCTGTGTTTGTAACATACCAAGAGACCTGATTTGGGAACAGCCTGTGACAAACACACAATTATTGGACAGTGGCTATCTTTACTTTTTCTGCATCCTGATTACTTATGCTGTCTAGGGTGCCTATAGATGCCCTCACTAATCATGAGATATCTATTCCATTCTGTTAATCATGTCCAAAAGGTGGAGTTCCATATGTCCCTGGCTTCAGATATGCTATATATTATTATATACTCTATGTTTTATTATGGATGCCAAGTCTAACTGTTTTACTTGAGAACAATGCAAAAATAGCTGTTTACATTAACAAAATCAGTGTTATGCCTTGCATGAAACAGCACACAATAAAGCTTACAATTTTAGTCAAAAGAGATCGTATCTGACATACTTTTTGGGATTCAAAAAGATGTTCATGGTATTGATGACAAGCTTGATAGAAAAATAATTGCCATTTTCCACTTATTTTATACTGAAATTAGTTCATTATTCCTTTAACATCCCTATCAGAATCCTGAGTGAAAAACAAATCATCAATTAAGTATGACTTTAAAAAGTGACCTGAAAAACCTTCCCATTCCAAGTAAAAATATAGGAAATTAAAGGATGTAAGAGAAAATGTTATTCTAACATATGCCAGTGTACTAGTAATACTTGCTGTGTAATTGTTCGCTTCCCCTGTGTAATGCAACCCTTTTTGCTAAAGTATAGTATTTATATGACATCTTTAATAGAAAAGAGGTGTTTCTGCTGACAGCTGCTTAATGCATTTTTGGTTAGTGTAAATTTAACAAAAATCTGTAGTTTCATGAAGCTAACACAGCAGCAGCAGATGGACGACAGCTGAAGCACCAGCCAAATGTAAAGAAATTATAGCAGGAGTAGAGAGGGCTGAATTTTGCCTGCTAACTGCTAACATTACAGGCTACTTATAGTTTATATACTGACACAAATAGCTCTATCAGCGCAATGTTGCCATAGAAACTTGTAGACCAGTAAAATATTCCTCCAGCTTTCCACCAATGGAGGGACAGGAATACAAAGCTTGATATGGTAATGAGAGCCACCAGGGGATGATGAATATGAACTGATTGAGGGTGGGGGTTAAGTAAGACCTTAACAAGCCTTTAGGAGTGAAGAATGGTTGTGACTTCCCTAGTTAATACACTGGCATACTTAATTCTCTGAGATCTTCCACATTTGTTGACAGGAAAATTCCTCACTGAAACATTGCTTTTTTCCTAGGGATTACACTGTCAGACATCTTTTGCATGTTTTCATTAATGTTTTGTACTGTTTTTACATACTGGGGTCTTTGGGGGAGAGGGGTACAATACAAAATAACAGACTGTGGCTTCAGACCTCACCAAACTGCACTTTATGAATCAAATTAAGTAGAATTAGCTCATTTAAACTTAATTTTAATGTCTGCAGCATTTAATAATTCCAGTTAAAAACTGCAAAATGAGCTGCTGTAATTCTCAGTCCATGTCTAGAAATCTTCAAGTTCATTCATTTACTAATTGCATATGCAGGCATTTTGTTCTGGTCAAGGACACAGTCAAATTTTTCTCATGGTTATTGCTGATTGTTTTGAAAAATGTAATATCTCCATCAATAGAGAAACTTACAATTTGCTGGAATTTCAGTCAAAAAAACCCAACCAAACAACAAAAGCCAACAAACCAAACCAAACAAAACAGAAACCTTTTATGTCTTTTCCAGCAATAGTTTTCATGGTATTCTGTAGCCTTTACAAGATACATTAGTACATATGCCATCTAACTCATGCCACAAGAACAAGTCCATCTGTTTAAACATACTAATTTTGTCAAACTAAGTGTTATTTGTTGGGGTTTTACTATTTAAAATGTTAAAACAATGCACAAGTTGGGTTTGGATTTTCTTTTTTTTAATATACATAGTAGTGTGTAGATATTACCTCTCCCACAATTTATTGAAGACCAAAGAAAGTATACCATATAATCCATACTACTGCAATTCATCTTTTTCTAAACAGTTGCAGCAACTACCTATATGCTGCTCTTTAAGATTCAGGCTAGACAGACTGAAAGAATAAAAAATGAGACATTTGTGGTAACTTAGCAAGTCAATAAGATGGAACTCAAAGTTTGCACTTCTAGGACTAGATAAATGCTGCATTTATCACACACTATGTCCAAATGAGCCATCAAATATGGAAATCAAACAGATTGGGTACTTCATATCACATTTTTCAACGTTTATCAAAATACTGGTTTGATTATATTTGCTTGTGTTACCTTGTTGTAGCTTGATCATCAACCTCAGTCTTGGATTTCTGAAGGGTCACCTGTTCTGATGAAAAGGCATCCCTGCAATAGGAATGGTGGAAACATATTTAAGGCAGAAAAAGATATTTGAAACATATTATAGTATTTAAGTTACTTATCATTGTAGATATTCTATTTCTTTTATTTGCAACCACAATGACTTTGGATTTTCTTTGAGAAACATTTTTCTGTTTTTTTCTTTAAATATAAGAAAGCTGGGGCCGTTCAGCCTGGGGAAGAGAAAGCTTCAAGGAGGCAGCCTTCCAGTATCTGAATGGGGCCTACAAGGATGCTGGAGAAGGACTTCTTCAGGGACTGTAGTGATAGGACAAGGAGGAATGGGTTAAAACTTAAAGAGGGGAAGTTCAGATTCAATATAAGAAGAAGTTCTTTACTGTGAGGGTGATGAGGCACTGGAATGGGTTGCCCAAAGAAGTGGTAAATGACCCATCACTGGCAGTGCTCAAGGCCAGGCTGGACAGAGCCTTGGTTGAGGTATCCCTGCCCATGGCAGGGTTTAGCGTGAGGAGTCTCTGCTCCTGGCAGGGGGGTTGGAACTAGATGATCCTAAGGTCCTTTCCAACTCAAACTGTTCAATGATTCTATGATTCTATAACATATAAATATCTATAACATATATATAAGGAATGATGTATGTGTATAAAGAATATACATATATATAAAGAGCTAAATAATGTTTCATTACAGTATATTGCTCCATTCACTGAGCCTTTTGAAAAATTAGTATTCCAAAAACTAGCTGTTTTGCTAGTATGGATGTGATGAAGTGGAGTTAGGTGATTGTGCGGAAGACAATTTCCTTCTGCAAGTAATAGAAGAGCCCACAAGGAGAGGTGTCATGCTTGACCTCATGCTCACCAGCAGGGAAGGGCTGGTTGGAAATGTGATGCTCCAGGGCAGCCTGGGTTGCAGCAATCATGAGATGGTTGAATTTGAGATCCTCAGGAGAGTGAGAAGAGCATGCAGCAAGCTCACTGCCCTGGACTTCAAGAGAGCAGGCTTTGGCCTCTTCAGGACCCTGCTCAGTAAGATTACATGGGATATAGCCCTAGAGGGCAGGGGGCCCAAGACTCTTGGTTGATATTCAAGGTTGATATCACCTGCTGCAAGCTCAGGAGCGATACATCCCTACTAGAAGGAAGTGCTGCAGGAGGGCCAGGAGACCTCCTTGGATGGATAAGGAGCTGCTGAGGAAAATTCAAAGGAAAAAAGAGGCTTATAAAAGGTGGAATCAAGGACAGGTGGGCTGGGAAGAATACAGGGATGTTGTCTGGGAAGCTAGGGACCAGGTTAGGAAAGCCAAGGCCCACTTAGAATTCAACTTGGCTAGGGATGTTAAGGATAACAGGAAGGGATTCTGTAGGTACATTGCAAATAAAAGGCAGGCTAGGGACAACGTGGGCCCTCTCCAAAAGCTATTGGGAGAACTGACTATCCTGGATTTGGAGAAGGCTGAGGTTCTTAATGACTTCTTTGCCTCGGTCTTCACTGGCAAATGCTCTGACCACACCACCCAAGTCTTGGAAGGCAGATGCAGGGACTGTGAGAATGAAGGCCCTGGGCCCACTGTAGGAGAGGATCTGGTTCGAGACCATCTTAGGAACCTGAACATACACATGGGACCTGATGAAATCCATCTGCAGGTCCTGAAGGAGCTGGCAAATGAAGTTGCTAAGCCATTGTCCATCATATTTGAAAAATCATGGCACTCAGGTGAAGTTCCTGACAACTAGAAAAAGGGAAATATAACCCCCATTTTCAAGAAGGGGAAAATGGATTAGTCGGGGAACTACAGACCAGTCAGCCTCACCTCTGTGCATGCCAAAATCTTGGAGCAGGTTCTCCTGGAAGGCATGCTAAGGCACATGAAAAACAACAAGGTGCTTGGTGACAGCCAGCATGGCTTCACTAAGGGGAAATCCTGCCTGACCAACTTGGTGGCCTTCTATGATGGGGCTATGGAACTGATGGACAAGGGTAGAACAGTTGATGTCATCCGCCTGGACTTGTGCAAAGCGTTCAACACTGTCCCTCACTACATCCTTGTCTCTAAGTTGGAGAGACATCAATGTGATAGGTGGACCACTCGGTGGAAAAAGAACTGTCTGGATGGCTGCATGCAAAGAGTTGTGGTCAATGGCTCAATGTCCAGCTGGAGACCAGTAACGAGTGGTGTCCCTCAGGGATCAGTATTGGGACCGGTCTTGTTCAACATCTTTGGCAGTGACATGGACAGTGGGATTGAGTGCACCCTCAGCAAGTTTGATGATAACACCAAGCTGTGTGGTTCAGTTGATAACACTGGAGGGAAGGGATGCCATCCAGAGGGACCTTGACATGCTTGTGAGGTGGGCTGATGCCAACCTGATGAAGTTTAACCATGCCAAGTGCAAGGTCCTACAGCTGGTTCGGAGCAATGCCAGTTGCACAGCTACAGGTTGGGCAGAGAAGAGATTGAGAGCAGCCCTATGGAGAAGGACTTGGGGGTGTTGGTCGATTTAAAAATGAACATGAGCAGCCAGTGTGCACTTGCAGCCCAGAAAGCCACTCATATCCTGGGCTGCCTCAAAAGGAGTGTGACCAGCAGGTCAGAGAATGTGATCCTGCCCCTCTACTCTGCTCTTGTGAGACCTCACTTGGAAGTATTGTGTGCAGTTCTGGTGTCCTCAACATAAAAAGGACATGGACGAGTTGGAACAAGTCCAGAGGAGGGCCACGAGGATGATCAGGGGACCAGAGCAGCCTCCCATATGAAGATAGGATAAGAAAATTGTGTACCTGTTCAGCCTGGAGAAGAGAAGGCTGCGTGGAGACCTTATAGCAGCCTTCCAGTATCTGAAGGGGGCCTACAGGGATGCTGGGGAGGGACTCTTCATGAGGGACTGTAATGATAGGACAAGGGTAACGGGTTCAAACTGAATTAGGGGAAGTTTAGATTGGATATGAGGAAGAAATTCTTTACTGTAAGGGTGATGAGGCACTGGAATGGGTTGCCCAGGGAAGTTGTGAATGCTCCATCGCTGGCAGTGTTCAACGCCAGGTTGGACAGAGCCTTGGGTGGCATGGTTTAGTGTGAGGTGTCCCTGCCCATGGCAGGGGGGTTGGAACTAGGTGATCTTAATGTCCTTTCCAACCCTAACTATTCTATGACTCTATGATTCTGCTGTTTCAAAATTATTTTGCTAATAAAGGGACTTTAAAATACTTTTCTTCTAAACAGATTTTACTTATTCAGTAAAGACTAAAAATTTACTTATTTAGCAAAGTATTATTCTTTTTTAGAAACTAAATAATTAACCAATTTCATTTTCCTGCTTTAACTTGTTTGTGTAATCAGTCAGATCAGTCAGTACAGGAATACTAGAATTTTCAGAAACTTGCAAGAATTTTAAGAAGGTGGACAATAGAATTGGAAAGGAGAGTTACTTGCTGCTTTAGAGAATTTTTTTACTAGGATGGAAACTAAAGCATGAGAAATTGCGTAGCTGCCTTAATTATAAGTAGTGAAATTCCAGGTTAGTTAAGTAATTTTTTCCTAATTTAGACCATCTGCAATGTATATTTTATAAATTAATTTAATAAATCTATTTTCTAAAATTAGAAGCAATCTTTGCAAGACACTCAAATGAGTTTAGAGTACTTCATGTCAATTCATCTTATGTCAATGCCTTCTATTACAAGTCTTTGCATGTGCAGAGCTTTTTAATTTACCACTTTCTTTTTCTTCACATTCCTCACACTCTTGTTTACTCTCTCATTAGAGCATAGATTAATATAAAGGAGTATTTGCATTAGCAACATATATAACTGTGGAACTAAACTTGTGAAGCAGTTCTTAATTTTTAATGCAGTTACAGTCGGTTTTTCTGTTTGAATAAATATCCAGTGTTCTAAGCTATGTGAAAATAATTATGTTTCTGCAAGGAAGGAAGTCTTAATACACTTCTGTGATACTGAGTGTAGAGGAATCCTCCCAGGTAAATTATTCAGTCTTTGTATTATAAATAAATGTAAAATAATAATCAAGGTTTCTGCACTGTGAGTGTGTTGCATTTATAAGTCTAAGAAGCAAAGTAAACAAGACATACGTTGTTGGAGCCTCTGAATTTTCTGAAGTGGTCCTAGAGAAAGAAAAGAGTAAAGAGTTCAGAAACTAAGTACCAAAATGCTAGTATTGAAGCACTTCTTTGCAAGATTTTAGATTAATCAACCGCAATTAACTTTACTTTTTTTGTTCTTCCAAGGTGGTATTTTTCTTTGTTTCTTAATGTGGAACATAACACTTTTAACTCAAGTAGTATAATACTCAAGTTAATAATATTCTTTGTATGCTATTAATAAAATCATTCTTCAATTAACATTCTCCAGTCATTCACTCTGGTCAACGGTGCGTTTCTTTCAGCACACAATTCACAACCAAAAAACTCAGTTACAGTGAGCTGTTTATATTTTTAGCTTCAATTGCAACTTCTTTTAAGTGTTCTGTAAAGTGCGCTTAATCAGCTTGGAAATGAGTCAAAGCACTTTAAAAGTTTACATGTCATGCTTCACTATAGAAGGCTAGGTATCAGAATCAGAAAAGGTAAGTAAATATAACTGCTGACCCCTCTCCCCTGATCCCATGATTGTTGAACTCCCTTCCTGAGGATGGCAGAACAATCAGCCATTCTTATATTTGAAGAACAGACAGAGCTCTTTGATACACCTGTCTTTAAGACTGATAGTGACCTTTAAAAACTGGTTATTAGCATCTATGCATCTTTGTTTCCTGAATCTCACTGGTGGGTAAAAGTCTAACAAATATTAGTTATAGTAATATTCATAGTTTGAAATATCTTTCACATCTTCAAAGCACCTAAAAAAGATAAGCAAAGTAATCTTCTAATGCCATCTCTGTTTATCCAACTGTGCTTAGTGACATGATTGCTAGATGATCCAGGAAGGCCCATGAAATTTTCAGAATTAATATGCTTGTATTTCAGTCTTCTCTGAACTGAGAGTAGAGGAGTAACTGGCACTTCAGATACTCAGCCTTCAGTCAATGCTGGACATCAAGCTGCTAAGAGCCAATGGCATCTTATCAAACTCAGTCCCTCAATAATTGCCCTGCTGGCTCTCTCCCCAAATCAGCTTTAGCCAAGTATTAGGAAATAACTAGCAATCATCAGTACCTACCTTTCGGTTTCCACTGTTTCTGTTGTGGTTTTACTACTTGAAACTGGGGGAGGCATCCAAGATTGCCTGTCAGTGTTAAGAAATAATTTTTTTTAGTATTAGTTTAATGCTATGGGACTGAACAGCATCCTGTGAGTGTTCGAATGTCAAAAGAGGTGTAGAAATACCTATAACTTTTCTTAAATTATTAGTATTTTGAAATGCTGAATGCAGATACTTCTTAGACCACTTTATGGTTTGTTTTGTTGGTTTTTTGGGGGGTTTGTTTTTTTTTTTTTTCCTGGTGTTTTTGGTTTGGTTTTTTTTTTTCTTTTTTTTCCCCAGACAACTGAGTGGAATTGGAAATAATATAGGTAATTTAAATTATTTTTGTGAAAAAATGTGTTCTCTGACTCTAGGTTGTCTTACCTGCAGTCTGAATGGTACAAATAAACGCATCATTCATGTGAAGGACAAACAGAATGCACAAAGAAAAGAGTATCAACCCAAGAAGCACATTCAGGCTGGTATTAGAGGTCACATAAACATTAAGCACTTTCACCTATTATTATTATTATTATTATTATTTTTAATCAAAACTATTAATCCAACAGTTGCTTGTGAGGAAAAAGCAATTGCGCCATAAACACTGCAATTCAGTGATGGCTTTTCATAACTTCAAAGAGCCTGAAGAGAACTATGGGGCTGAAAACACTATAAACTTCCACCAAACAAGCAAAGCTGTCAATATGAAAATGATGATATTTTAATTTCTACTTCCAGGATTCTACACATCATTATCTTTATACATGAAGTATGGAAAAGAAAATCACAAAAAGACAGAATTTGTGCCTGATGAGGACATGTAAAAATACAGCCATTATCACCAATACATTTTAAATCAAAAGACGTAGTTCTTTGTAGAACAAATAAAACTGTTTTTATTCTTGCCCAAAGAAATCCAGATTTTTAAAGCTAGCTGTTCATCATACAGAAAACCATGTGGCTCATATGTACTCAAACAGCACAGGTTTAAGTTTGGCATCAGGGATTTTGCAATTGCAGTGAGCTAGAATGCTTTAAATTTAGACACTGAAAAGGCATATGGTAGCTGAGTTAGGGGCTGCAGCAAAGTGTCAGAGTCCGTTGTGCTATGGTCCACCAGGCTCACAAAACTGGCTCTACAGAGATGACCTTTCAACACAGCACTCACATGGAAAAAGACAGAGCATGTAAAAGTTTAATTCTAGAAGCTTGCTGAGGAGTTAGAGCATGCTAGAGGAGAAAGTTGGTAACGCTTTTTTTATGTAACTGTGACATGCTACTAAGGTTTCATAGAGGGCTATATATTCTCTGGCAACCAAGCAATGATGGTAACAAATACCTTTTTTTCTTGATTGGAGAAGTCGTAGCAGTGCTTGTGGGTGCTGCATTAGAAGTCCAAGATTGTCTGTTAAGGAAATATACTTAATTCTTAAATAATTGTATCATTGTGAATGAAGAAAAAAAAAAAGTCAAGAAGTTATTGTCGTGGCCAGTGGAATTCTTAATGTAATGAGAGTAACAGAAGAACAGATCTTTACAAACTATTTTATTGCTCTTTGGCAGGAAGAAAAAATATATACTACTTAAGTCTCACTGAATTCCCACTTCAGAATTCATGGTAGGTCTATTAAAAAATCATCTCTAGACAAAATAAGATAAAATCCAATTTATATGATGTTTCATGTGTCATCATCACCATGATTTACAACATAATGGTGTAAAATTGGAATTTAAAAGAATGATCTCACTTGAACTTTAAATGCCAGGGATACTCATTTGCTCTTCAGAGTAATATCTCAGCACTTCACAAGATGACATTTAATTGCTGTGCTCAGACCTCGCTGGCATCTAAATTCATTATAATTTATTATTGATGGAACAGTACTGACAGCGATATATTTGTCCCTTTGCATTTATAAGTATAATGGCTGAGCTCTTTCATTTTTTAAATAAAAATTTCAATGAGGTAAGAATTGTAAATCCTTAAGAAAATAAATTTTAGTGCTATGTAGTCAGATATAGAAAGTGTTCATCTCTGCATCACAACATTTTTTAATACATGTAAAAAAAAATTGTGCGAGCTTATTTTAAATTAAAAATCAGTTTCACCTTGTTTTAAACAAAAGACTGACCTTCTGACAAAATAAAAGCCTTCCACTGGAAAAATCAGTTAGCCTGTCTATCAAAAAAGCATTCCTTGTGTTTTGGTACTTAAGTTTTCTATTGACAATGTTCAATTTTTTTTCAACTGGAAACATTAATTACAGTTCTTTTGTGCAGTCTTTCCTCAGGAATACCCATTATGTTTGGTAGAATTCATGCAGAGAAATGTAGAGCTCAAGAACATGCCCACATTGAACTGTTTTCAAAACCCTCTTAGTCTTTCTGGATTTTGTATCTAAAATACCGTGTTTCTTAAATAATTGCTTTTCTGAGTGAATGTGTAACCGGAGGTAGTCTCTTTCTTAATCTATGTGGAGAAATAGGCATTTTATAGATTCATAGAATCATAGAATAGTTAGGGTTGGAAAGGACCTTAAGATTCCAACCTTAAGATTCCAGCCTTAAGTTCCAACCTCCTCCCTGCCATGGGCAGCGACACCTCACACTAAACCATGTCACCCTAGGCTCAATCCAACCTGGCCTTGAACACCACCAGGGATGGAGCATTCACAACATCCCTGGGCTACCGATTCCAGTGCCTTACCACCCTCACAGTAAAGAACTTGCTCCTTATATCCAATCTAAACTTCACATGTTTAAGTTTGAACTTGTTACCCCTTGTCCTATCACTACAGGTCCCTCATGAAGAGTCCCTCTCCAGCATCCTTATAAGCCCCCTTCAGATACTGGAAGGCTGCTATAAGGTCTCCATGCAGCCTTCTCTTCTCCAGGCTGAACAGACACAATTTTCTTATTCTATCTTCATATGGGAGGCTGCTCCAGTCCCCTGATCATCCTCATGGCCCTCCTCTGGACTTGTTCCAACTCTTCCATTTCCTTTTTATGTTGAGGACACCAGAACTGCACACAATACTCCAAGGGAGGTCTCACGAGAGCAGAGTAAGAGTGGCAGGATCACCTCCTTCGACCTGCTGGTCACACTCCTTTTGATGCAGCCCAGGATACGAGTGGCTTTCTGGGCTGCGAGCGCACACTGCTGGTTGCTATTCATTTTCTCATCGACCAACACCCCCAAGTCCTTCTCTGCAGGGCTGCTCCTGAATCTCTTCTCTGCCAAACCTCTAGCTGTGTAAAGTTAAGTTCTTCTTCTAAAGAAAATATCTGAGAGACATCAGATGAATTGTCCTCCAAAAGACCCTTTTCCTCCTCATTGGCTACAAAAAGGGTCTATGATAACCTAGATATAGAAGTCAGCATTTCAGATGTCAGGTGTTGAAATCAAGCCTTCTATTCGGCCATATGCCATACAAATAATGTCTCTATATATTCTTGGCATGTCCACATAATCAAAAGTTATGATATTTTATAATACTTATGTGATAATGCATGATAAATGATCCATAATAATTAATACTACATAACACATAGATGATTAAGTTTCCAAAAATCGTACCTGTTGCTTTCCTTATTATTCAGAGTTGGGGACTTATTTATTTTATCAGCATCACTTTTGTCTGGAATTCTGTCAGAAACACAAAAATTATTTATAATACTCACTCTAGATATGTAAAATAAGACTAACCAAAACCCCACTTCCAGTAATATTAAATGATGGAGGGTTTTTTGCCTTCTGTACATATTAAAAATTCCCCAGAATGAAAAAAAGACTAGGACAGTATCTGAATTAATATAATTATAAATTAATATAAATTTAGTTCATTAATACCTGAAGAGTTTAAGCAGCTCACTGAAAAGACCTGTTTTAAAAGGTTATGTTCAAACACTAATTGATATACTATTATCAAGCCTCATTGTCGTTAACAGTTTATTGCAACTCCTTTGAATTAGACCAGAATACGAAGAACAAAGCAATGCTCAGTCAAG
Organism: Myiopsitta monachus; assembly: GCA_017639245.1. Classification (NCBI taxonomy): domain Eukaryota; kingdom Metazoa; phylum Chordata; class Aves; order Psittaciformes; family Psittacidae; genus Myiopsitta; species Myiopsitta monachus. The sequence goes on from CM029919.1 coordinate 54,109,264, forward strand.
CAGCACAAACTGTTCCCTTCCCCTATCCCTCACCATCCCTAGAGAGATGGAACAGTCTCATTTTCTTTACAGCTTTTAGAGATCAATGTGCTTTGACAATACTCTAGTGTAAAATCCCCAACAAAGCGTGGTAGTGTCCTACAGCAATAACATCTATCAAGAAGTAATATTATTTGTGCTTGAATTGCTTTCATTAAGCCATGAAGTTTACACTTAGAAACTACCAAGATTTTTCAAGCCCTTTACGGATTCTACAGCTGTTGTGTAAATCCCAAATTTTCACAGAAAGCACCGTGTAGCTGAAACAGCTTAAGCACTTATTTTATTTCAACTTTCTTCTCTTGTATATACCCTCTAATAGGAACAGTGGGACTCTTTAAAGTTCAAATATAAAGCGATGTACATTGAAGTATATTATGTTAAATATTTGGTTAAAACAACTGATTTATATATAGAAATTTAAATAAATAAGTTTATGATTTATTTACATATAGAAATTACTTAATTTTCATTATCTCCATGTATAAACTGAAGCTATAGATATAAAATAATTAATCCCAGAACTCTATCATCATGTACAAAACATTTTGCATCCTGCCCTCAACCAAGTATCACAGAATACTGTTGTATTTAATGGAAAGCATTCAAGTAAGCTCTGGGACACAATTTGTATCAGCTTATGCTCTGTGGCTTTTTCAAATCTAATTTTAATTGGGCAAATAACTATCTCATGCCACAGGCAGGTTGTGACTTTGACCAGCAGTTACAGGTTGCTCAAAAGATCACTAGAGGTCCCACTAAACTTGCTATAGCATTGCTGAGGATGCAAACATGAGTGCTCTAATTCACGGCTAACCGATGAACCACCATTTCTTTCACGCTTCATTTGTATTTTCAGAATTTCAGCACAGTGCTTTAAGCAGTTCTGTATTTGCTCATTTTAAAGACTTTTGAAGGATACGTCTGGCTTCCTGCTCCAGTGCTGCTTAATTGTAACAGAGGCTTTGAAAAAAGTGAAAGAAGAAACTTAAGTGTAATGTTGACTTCTCCCTTTCAGCTTCTGATAAGCAGTGGTTGAAGAATATCCTCTGCTTGCACCCAGAATGCTATTTCTGGACACCCTTGGATCACTGGTCCATTCACCTATCTAATACTTTCCTGAACCGATTTAAATTTCTGGCACCCACTATACCCTGTGGTGTTGACTCCTGCAATTGATCTATGTGTTAAGGGAAAAAACAAATGCTCTGCTTTTTTGATTTCTTTTCTTGATTTTTTTCTTTTTAAACTTTTTTTTAAATTATTATTTAAACATTTTATAGAGCATCTCCTAATTCTTACAGTGCAACAAACAGAAAATATCCCCTCCTTACTCACTATGTCAATCTTTTCCAAGTTAAGGAAACTGTTTCTTCAGACATTCTATATATGAAAGATATTACATCCCAGTCATCATTCTTTTTCACCTTCCTCTTAGTTTTCTTTTCTGGTTCTGTTGTAGTTTCTTCACATAAGTGAAAGGCTGCATGCAGTGTTCAAGATGTGCAAAATCGGTTCATACCACGACTAAACAGTGGTTTCAAAGGATTAGATTATTAATAAAGAAGAAAATGAAAGTGTCTCATTTGCTTCAATCCCATCTCTTCAGATTTAATTGCTATAAATGCAGTTAGGATTTATTCTTCCTGGAAGCTATTTTGGACTCAGTAGTACTTAGTACTTGGAAAAATAGTAATGATGTTTTCATTGTCACTATATTATTTTAATATTTCTCCCATCTTTTGTCAAATACTAGTTGTTAATAATATGAGAGAAATAAAAGGACAATTGAAATTGTTCCTCCCATCCAGAAGGCTACCTGTGATTATCTGTACAATGCAATTGTTGTCTGAGCTATGATGCTGCATGCCATTGGAAGCATATGTGCACCTACTGCCATAAAGATATGGATTTCTGCTAGGAACTTAATGGTGCAATTGCATGTAGTCATCTGCAGTATGTCTCCCAGGCCCTTAATACTGAAAGTGATGTTTAAATTTTGTAGATATTGGGTTAAGCTAAATCCATATCAAACAATGCTATTTTTGAACATTAATATGGCAGTCTCCAGGATGCAGACAACTGTACTTAATATAGCACTTAGATATGTTTTCACGGTTACATTTACACATGCAATGAACTCAAAATTGCTCCTATACTCCTCAATTATTTTTTTTAAATTAGCATTTCGATAAACATTTTGTCATTTTGAAAACTAGCTGTTGAAGAGATATTCATTCAGATAGAGGTCCAGACTCTTTAAATCTTTGTCTTTGGGAATATTACAGTCATGGCCAGAAGAGATGCAGAGCGGAATTGTGAAAAGATATTCAGGTATCTATCTTGAAAACAGGTAACTCCTGAAGGCCTTCTCCTAAAGTACAGAAGACTAACATTTTACAGCATCTTAGCTAAACAAAAATAATCTTCCACATAGACAACATGACTTACTATAATTTTATAAACAGCTCCGAGAGATCTCCAATACCAAGGTAATATTCCTCAAGAGCTGTCTACTATGAGCAGTCCTTTAGACTTTATCCTATGTCCCAGGAGCATGCTCCATTTTTAACTCTGCCTTTTAGTTTTGAACAGGAAAAAAAAAAAAAGGAATGCTTCTTTTTCACATAGGCAACTAAACAATCAAGTCCTGCAAAGTTCATGTAAGCTTGGAGACTTCTGTACCATGGTTGTACTTGCCAGAAATAATTTTCAAGAAAATAAAGTGAATTGTAACTAATGGAAAACATCCTCCATAGAGGAAGCAGAAGTACCAAATTGGACTGCAGGGTACAAAAATGTGCTAAGAGATAATACATCACCACACTTTGTAATGCATTAGGTTGCAAGTCTGAGGAGATGCGTTCATACAGAAATGCCTGCTGGCAGTGAGTGCATACAAATGAATCCTGGAATGGTTATATTCCACAGTTTTGAGAAGACCAGTAATGAGTAAAGAAAAATAAACTTCCTTATTGTGATTATTTCATGTAAAACCATCATTATTCACTCAATTTATGGGCATATTCTGCATTAGTTATCAGAAGTGTATATTCACACCTCTTTGTATTCTCTGTCATCTTTTGCACATTAAGAACCCTTTATGTTAGATATTTGTGTATATGAAAACAAAGACAATCGGCTCACAACCTAGAATAATTCAGGCATCTTACTATGTTGGCATAAAGCAAAAATACATAGAGTGCAAAAGGACAATGTGGTTCAGTGACACTGTAGAAACTGGAATTGTCCTATGACTTCTTAATTAGTAATCGGGATTTCTATGTATGAAAATCAAGCCTTAAAAATTTATTTGAAGTCAATGAAAATAAGATAAGAGTGACATAGCTGCCATATTCTACTTGAATTTCCAAAAGCTTCATAGAAATTTGCTTTAGGGGCTCTTCAACAAAGTGATCTATGTGGTAATAGAGAAGGTCCTTTCAAGGATAAGTTAACTGCTTTAAAAGTAGGAAAGGTTTAGGGTAAATGACATTTTTTCAGAGTGGAAGGAGGGATCTGTATAACACTTGTGTTTTTCCATATGTTCATAAATTATCTAGAAAAGAAGGTGATGTTGCTTGCCAGTGACACTGACTCACGGTAGTCAAAACAAATGCAGACTGGCAAGCTTTTCAGAAGTCATCTGCTAACATGTCAGATTACTAAAATGGCAGATAACATTCACTTTTCTTAGATGCAAAGTAATGCCTGCCAAGAAAAGCAATTGATCTCTGAACCAGCTATTGTCATTCAAGAAAAGGCCTTGGAATTATACAGATAATGTTATAAAAATGAAAGATCAATTCTCAGCATCACTCAAAAGAGCAAATTCAATATTATGAACTATGAGGGAAGGAACAGTAAATGGAGCAGAAGCTGTTGTACGTATACAAGGTGCATGCCCATCTTAAATACCTGCATGGAGATTTGGACCCCCAGATCAAAAACACTAATATGGAAATAACAAGATACAAAGAAGGCCAGTAGGTAAATTAGAGTTAAGACAGTGTCCTCCTGATGAGTGAACAAATACAGTAGGATTCAGCAGCCTATAGAAGAATCAATGGAGGGTTGATATCACACAGCTGCATAGCCTATTCTGTTCCAGGCTTCTATAGAGAAGGTAAATTTTACATAACAGTTTTTCATTGTTTCTTACAACAGAGGTAAGGATCATCAAACAAAATAACACAGTGCTAAGATCCATCCAAACAAGTGCACTTTTTCCACAGTGTGTACTAATGTGCTGTTACTTATGGCCTCAGCATGTTGTGGATACTGGATGTTAATGTGGGCTGAATTTCGAAGATGCAATGCAGAAAGAATCTGCAAACACAACCATGGTCATGTCTTAACAGAGGTCAAGGTTGAAGAGGGCATTCAAATTAAGTGCCTGTATGATAAACACATTATTCTGATATTTGTACTGATCATGGTATGAAGCAGCAGTAAGGATTTGCAAAGAACTGGAGCTTTAGCTGTGTTGCGCTTAACTATCAGAGAAAGGACTGTGATATACAGTTTGAAGGCAGGAAACAGGATGAGTGGTTATCATCAGTGCAGAGATGCTTACATTTATGAGGACAAGAATGCACAAAAATTGACAGAGAAAAAGAAGAGCTATATGTCAAAAGAACCTTTTCTCTAATCACATTTCTATTAGTCTCATTGGTAATTCATGAAAAAAAATATCATTGTCTTCTACTTAGATCCCTAATAAATAACAAAATTTTAAAACCCCACTGATTTCATTCATGCTTTCATTTTTAAGACCTCTGCACAGTTATGAGAGTAACAAAATACAATATATACAGAAAAAATCCCTACCTATCCAGGCTAGTATCAGACCTGTATCGTCCAAGTACAGCTTTCTGATCTTCCTTTTCATTTGTGGCACTGCTATAAAAAAGATTAGAAATACCACGTTGGTCACTGTTTTTATTAAACAACCCATCATCAATAAAACAATAAACAGGTCTCAAGATATCATACATTATTTCAGACCATCAGGTGCCAACAGATCCAGCCCTACATGAATTGCAATGATCAACCCAACAGCTACTGACACTGGAGTCAGACTTAGGGGGGGAAAATGCATAGACTAAAATTGAACAAAGCAAGTTCTTGCTATGAACAGGGTATAGGAAAAGGATAGTCAGTTTTCTTTGACAATATAATTAGAAAGGTGTGCAGATTCTCTACTGTACCTGTGTAGGCTATCTTGAGATTTGTATTGATTAAGCACAGCCCTTCCATAGTTTTCATCAGCACTTCAAGCAAAAGAAAGACAGTGGTTAGTTGAAATTTGAATATGAAAATAGAAAATCGTTTCTTGGCAAAACATTTCTGTCCTCAATCATATTTCACAGCTTTCTGCTACTACTATAATCACACCAGCTACAGATCTCTGCATTAGATGACTCCAGACATTTTGGAGAGAGAATAATCTCTTCCCACATGCTGTTCACAGGCCAAATAATGAAAGCCTGCTCTCATGGTGGAATTTTTACTGTAGTGGAAGTCCTAGTTTGCATTAGAGTGAATTTCAACTGATCCTGGTTTAAGCTCCTTAAAAGAACTTGCCAAGATTTATAATCTTTATGCTTGTACAAGGAAAATGTTAGACATTAGTCCTGCAACCTAGATATATGAAATGTGGGATTTTTCTTGTAGAGCAGAAGCCTTTCATTAAATGATCAGCACTCAAAAGTCCCAATGAAAAACATAGCGAAAATCCAGCAAACAACTTCCAAAAGGCGATCAATACCTCATCAAGAAAAGCAAACACTGGTTATTTGATTAAATTAATGTAATTCCTGTTCATACCATTCATGAAAAAGTAGACACTCCAAGAAAATGTACATGGCATACTGAACTAAATACAGAAGAAATATATTCCATATCTTTCTTACTTTTCCTCTTCAGGCCTCTTCTTTATCCAGCTGTTATCTTGCAAAAGGGTCCGTCGTTTATTACTATCATGAGTAGCCTGTTGTCTGCTTTTAATTGCAATAGAGGGGCTCTTATTATCTGCAAATGCAGAGAAACATACCTTGAAAAGGAATGTATGGAATAACTTTGGAAATTTAATGTAATATTAGAAAGGCTGAAATATGTAAATGTTCAGGAGAGTTTGACTCTTCAGCTATCATTCCTGTTTAGTGCAAATCATTTGCTTGAAAAGTTTGTGGTTTAGTTACTTCAACCTTCAAGGGACTGCGGAAGCCCAATTTACCAAACTAAATTCAGTTTCATCCTTAATATGAAACAGCTTCATATATATTTAATGTAAACAAAAATCACAAATCTGATAAATAAATTACGAAATATACAGAGAACAATAATTCCAGGAAACTCAAACTGATGAATACTGTTTCCTGAGGCATTGTTTGTGGGTTTTGCATTTGCAGATGTGTGACAGGATGCAAATTTCAAAGCAAAGCTAATCTTGAGATGATCACGTGGTCCTCCACCTACATCCACAGTTCAGTGTGTGTGGATTTTCAGGTTTCTTAAAAGTCATGCTCCTTCTGAAGCTTTCTCTTCAGTGCCTGAATGAACAGTTCATTTTCTAACCAGCTACCTAGTTCTACTGAACTTTTAATAAAAGCAGTACCTTCAAGAACTATACCTTTGTGTCAAATTCAACTAAAATGGGTGCATGGTTTCAAGTTATTGGGAGGTACGCGCACAAACATGCTTACACACTGTGTGAAAATGGAAGCCTTATTTACTTTTGAAAGCAACCTAAAATATCTTTGTCCAACAATGCTGATATTTAGTATGTTGAAGAAGTATCAATACAATGTTAATTTGATTTGTGAGAATGTAACTTCCTGTCTGTATTAGAAAGTTGATGTTTATCTCAAATTCAGTGACTACTGTCCGATATCCTCAGTTCATTTTCTTCCTGCCTAAGTTTCGTATCATCAGCCTATTTGAAGTGAGGGGGAATATTGTTAGAATCATAGAATCATAGAATAGTTAGAGTTGGAAAGGACCCTAAGATCATCTAGGTCCAACCCCTCTGCCATAGGCAGGGACGCCACACTCTAAACCATGTCACCCAAGACTCTGTCCAACCTTGCCCTTGAACACTGCCAGGGATGGAGCATTCACAACTTCCTTGGGCAGCCTGTTCCAGTGCCTCACCACCCTCACAGTAAAAACTTCTTCCTTGTTGTGACGTTTTAACTTTTCCTTTAAAATGGAAGACTAGAAGTTGAACCCAAATAGAAAATCCACCTTTGAACTGTGATATCTGCCCGAAACCTTTCCAGAGAAAAGAACATGAAAACCAAATGTGCAAAACTTTTGTCAATAGCATCCAATTAATCAACTAACTGACTAATGAAGAATACTGTGTTTCTTGGATTTTCCTTTAGAGACCTCCATGACTTTCTCCAAGAATTCCTCACCCCCTGAGTGTTCACACAAAAGGAGATTAACACCATCAGATTTTAGGAGGTATCACTATCTGGTGTTCAACAAGGACATTTGATCATAAAGACTGTGCATAGAAAGACCACATAGAAAACACATTTAGTCAGTATTAGATCATTTGTCAGAGCTCTGTTCCAGCTGTAATTTATACAAAAATGTAGTTCTTGCCTTTAATATAAGAACTTCAGCCATAGTACTAACATGAAAAGATGACAAATATTTACAGTGAGAAGACCAAATTATAATGAAGCACAAAACCACCATTTTGACTGACAATGACCAAGACAGATTTTTTAAAATACATTTTTCTCCTGAAAGCAAAACTCTGCAATGCAAAGATAAAATTCAGTCTAAATGTATATCTCACTGCAACCCAAACTGTGTCTGCTCTTATCTGTTGCAATTCATTGTAGATATATCCATACTGAAAATAAAAGGCAATGAACAAATTAAAGGATTGGACTCCTCATTCATATTTGCACAGCTGCAAATGTTCTCTGGCTCTTGTGTTGGGCTGAGCTGCTAGAGAAATTACAAACATTTAAGAAGCGTGGCTGTGATAGCATGGATGTGTGTTTCTGTCTCTTGGCCCCAATGCCAATGTTTGGCTTTCTTTTATCAGCAGTATAGATGCAGCCCTTTGAGGCCATTAAGAAGTGAAAGGCACATCATAGATGAGATGTGTAAGAATGTGCTGACAATCAGGTAGATTAAGAACAAAAAGTCATCTATCCTTACTGCATGACTTCTGCATCAGCTTGTTGCCTGCCAAGTGACCTAGTTTTTCTCTTAAAAATATTTATTAAAATCTGACTTTAAAAACTTCAAAAAAATGAAGACATCCCAGCCTCACTTGAATAGCTCCAGTGGTTCATTAAAATATCTATCTACATAGGCAAACTGAAAAGAAGAAGGACCTCCATTGATTTAAACAATAGCATTGTTTCATAGTCATTGTCAAGAACTGAGATAGCTGTAATTAGCAAACAAGACTAACTTAAGTGCATTTGCTCTAAATATTTGCTGTTTTGAATATAATGATAACACTAGCAATGACTGGGATATAATAGGAACTCGGCTAAATGTATATTGATAGAAAAAAAACCCCTGACTTTGCAACATTCAGTAATCAAGGATTTGAATGAAAATCCAATAGTAAAAACTGTACCTCACTATTCTCATAAATACTTAGGTATTTTATATTGGTATAATCATTTGTATTGGGGGGGGGGAAAAAAAAAAAAAGGTTAATTTTGGAAAGTAGGAAAAAACTTGAGTTCAAGTATATGCATTCCAGAGATAAAACTTCTCTATGATGAGGACAGCTGATGGCTGCTAAAGGGGTAGAAATGATTCCAACATTTCTTTCAAACTAATGGTTTTAGCCAAAGATGCTTTCAACTGCCTGCAATGCATTTTAATCTGTGCTCTACTGTCAGGCATAACCTCCTCTAAGTCTTGAAGAAAAATTCTTTAATGACACAAACGTAATAGAAGCATTTCTATATAATCAAGAAGTACTCAGTATATATCCAATTATTACAATTAAACTTGCATGTACAATATTGGCTTTTTTCCAATAACATTTTAAGAAAACTATTATCTCCTACCCAAAAATCACTTGGATTTCAGAAAAAAATTACGGATTTCTTAATTGCTTAGTCCATAGCCAAGGAATATATATTGTGTTTTATTTTCAAGAAACATCAGAAGCAATTTGCTAATGCATGAGGCCTTGGGTTTGCTGAAGAGTACTCGTTTTTAGCCTAATGAATTGCCTCCCAAGTTTCAAATAAAAAATAAAATATAATATCTGATACAACAGTTCAGGTCACATGAGCAGAGGCAAATGGAGCTTATTTGTTTCTTATCGTGGCAATAAGAAGTTTATGTCCCTAGCACTGTAGAGCCAAGCTACTTCCCACCGTGGCTTCATCCATTTTGCTGTACTTAGGTTTGGCATGTCCCATCCAAACCATGTCCTAGTGTACCTCAAAACCTTTCAGTCTTTAAAAGCATTTTGCAGATTCCAGGGAGATGGAAAATTTCATCATGTTTCCAGTTTGTTTCTGGCCATTTCTCTGTATAGAAAGCAGACTCCAGCCCTCCTCAAGTTTTGTCCCTCGAAAGGAACAAGCAGTCCTATCTGACAATGATTAAACATTTCTCTCCCCTCCTCCTATTCTAATTTTCCTCGATTTCTCCTCATTTTCCCTGAGTGAGACAATGGGACAATACTAAGGCCATCTGTCCACTGCCGTCTAAGCTGCCATGCTCCTGTGGGATCTCCAAAGCAACCACAGGGTTCAGTGGAGGGAACCACTACCTTGCGCCACACTGCCTGACTCCCCTGCTATAGCGCACTACACTGCCCAGCATGGTGGTTCAGCCTGAATCTCTGCCAGTGAAAGCTCACAAACACCGCCCATAGCTTTGGGGCTGAAGTAGGCCCTGCTGTGAACCCCATAACCAGCCCGTCACAGCTTAACAGTGGTGGTGTGCCCTGTGAGGGAGCTGCACGATGGGCATGGCAATGAGTGGAAAGGAGAGAGGCCATGCCTCAAACTGTAAGTACCCTAAGAGCAGAAAATAAAGAAGACTCAGTATTACCGCTTTGATTAGGAGCCTGTTTTCTTATGCTGAAAGCTGACATTTTGTTCGGAGGGGTGCCCTTCCGTGGGAATCTAAAAGAAAACATGAAAAAAAAACCAAAACAAAAAGAAGAAGAGTTGGTGGTGAGATTAGAAATCATCCCCAAAGACAGTTTAAATTCATTTGCCACATTGATCACCTCCTTGTGCAAGTTTAGTCTGGTGGTAGAATGACTTAGCACTAGCTGCCGCTCTCTTTGAACTGAAGCTCAGGCACAGCAGTGGCTTTTCTCTCGCTATTGATAACTGTGTGTATCACTGCCCTGTGTTTCTGCCTGCCACACTGCCTCTCCCTCCTTTTCCTTTCCAGGAGCCCCTTCTCTGAGAACATGTGGGGTGGTAATAGCCTTTGAAAGGCAAGACAAAGTAATGAAGATTGGGGTGAGCTGATTAGCTTCATGGGAAGATGGTATCAGCTTGTGGCTCAGAGCAGTGCCTCAAGCAAACATGGGCTCACCCAGCCCCGCTGACAGGTCTCACAGCTTCAATGGCCTGCAGCTAACGTGGGGGTCCAGGACAGAGGTGGTTCTTCTGCACTACAGCAGTTTTCCAGTCATGGACTTCTTCCCTTATCTCAAATCAGGTTAAAAACTGAGCCTCCAAGATTGGCTGATTCAAAAAAAAAAAAAAAGAAAAAAAATTATTTGGGGGTTGAGCGTCTCAAAAGATTTCACTTTATGCTTTGAAACTGGATTTTAAACATCAGTTTTCCTAGAGAAAGCATCAAGCAGAACATAACGACATTTCAGTGACAAAAAAGTCCTCCTTTAGTAAAAAGAAGCAAAACCAGTCCTAACATTGAAGAATGTGGACAAACTGACCCTCGTAGCAAGTGAATTCCATTTTAAAAAGCAGCACTTCCCAAGAAGACAAGGTTAAGCTGGGAAGCTCCCAACCAGCTCCACGGATCAGGCTGCTTAAAATTTACAGAAGCACTGGAAAACATATTTTGTGATGGAAGCAGTCATTAAAAGTCAGAAACTTTCCCGGTTCTCTTGATGACATAGTTGTCCTGCTTGTTTTGCAGACGTAGATTGTATTGCTCACTCACCTAAAATAGAGTGGATTGAGAGCCTGGAGCCTGTGGCTGTTCCTTTACTGATGGAAGGTGAAAACAATGTTTAATTTTAGCAAAAGCTGAACAAAAATACCAAAAGTAACACTGTCATTAGACCATATAAAACTATGGTTTACACACAAGGAATTGCACTTGGAACAGATTTCTCTTTTTTATGTTTTTACTGCCAGACCATAAAAAAGCTTATCATTACCAAGCAAAGAAAGTAGGAAACCAGTATCTGGACGTAAACAAATATAGATCTTTTTAGAAAGTAAAGATATAAATACAAAAACAATGCTGAAGTCAAAAAGTCTGCATATACCTTACCCAGTTGTGAAAATCCAGATGTTTGTGAGAGTTTAACATCGGGCATGTTGATTGGAAGGCTCTGACCACACTCCTTTCTTTTAAACTAATTTGTTTGTATCAAGCATGCATCGGCACAGTGTGTGTAGGAAACATGCGACTGCTGTATCTTGCTTCCACTGAATAAAAGTATGCTCAGGGCTATGATGAGCCTTATATATTTTGCAATAGGTCATAAAATATCTTTCAAAATTACTGGTATAAGGTTTTGACAGATATGTTCTGCATTTCCTAGAAACCATTCAGGTAGGTTATCAAAGCAATCAGTTTTAAATACTAATTAAACTTGCTATAAATTTTCCTAAAGTGTCACAAGATGATAGAGAGGACTCTGATTTATTTATGTTTTCAGCTTAGCAACAGCTGGACATCTGATACTGGTTCTTAGTCAGTCCCACGATAACATCAAGCTTGGCATTTTTACAGGCGGTGTGCTGCGACTTTTTCGTCTAGAGAAGAAGAAGGAATTATTTTCTAATAAAAACTTTTAAAGCTATTTCCCAATGGAAGTGAATCATCAAACTTAGAAAATGGAGCTGCCTTTTGTGGAAATTAAACCAAATGTCACTCTAAGGCTTAGAAAATCTTGTTAAAAATACACATTTCGCAATTTAAATATTTCTCACTAAAAATGAGAAGAAACTGCTACTTAGACTTCATCTTATACTATAGCCTTCCTTTCCACAGATTCATGATGGAAACAATTTCTTACAGAACTGGCAAGGAAGTATCAAATGCCAGTAGCCATTTCCTTTGTTAAAATTAAACAAGAGAGCCTCAGACATTTGTTCTGAAATAGAAACTATCACCAAAGTAAAAAGTCCATATATTTTGAGGCTTGTCTTTAAAATCTACAGAATAACTACGAATGTATTAGTGACACAATTCCTGCTTGTATCCATGCATGTTGAAAGAAAGTCCAGCAAGCATGTTTCTTTTATCCTCCATCCTTTAATTAAAACTGTGTTTTGTCTCCTGTCCAGTATTAATTTTTTAAAATGCTTTTAGGGCAAAACAATATTTCTGTTGCACATATGTACAGCATCTGGCATAAACTACTACCCAGTCTGGCAGTTTGAAAGTAGTATGCATAAATGAATATAAGAAACAGGCACACTCCCTTTTATAGTCAGCATTGAAAATGTGCCAGGTATGCTGAAATCTTAGTCCTACATAATATACTGCCATATTGTCCTTAAGGTTTACTTCTTGCTTCCAGACTTTCAAGTTGTATATCAGAGATTAATCCATTAAAATTTAAAATGCAAATTAAAAAAAATATTCCTACTTTAATTGCTAGCACAGACAATCAAGAATCATCCGAGTAAGATTTGAATTTCAGTATCTTGAACTGAAAAGAATCTCGCATAAAGGGGAAGAATACAATTCATCAAAGCATTTTTTTTTCTGGGTCTTCACTGTTGTGGATTAAGTGGGTGCATCTGTGTATGTGGAAAGGGGAATGGTCAGAAGATGCGAGGATCACATTAGTTTCAAAACTTCAGCTCATAAAGATCTGGATCCACCACATTATTCAAACAGGTCAATGAACAGCTTAGCTTTAGCCCATGGTTCAAAGGAGATTTTAAAAAAAAAAGTTGTTTTGAACTTTGTAAATGAAATTACAAGAAAGAGAAGTTATAGGCTTCTATAGCATACTACAGTAGTAAATTATGTTCAGGCATTCTTAATAAGATCTCAACCACTGACGCAAACCAACTCAGCTGGAATGCAAAACAAAAACAAACAGGAATGCAGCTCCAGCATAATTTGAATTTAAAAACAACGTTGGGAAACTTTAAAAGAAAATTAAAACTGCCCCAGCCAGTCCAATGAGCAGCTCCTCAAAAGTTTTAAGACATGCCGGTCCGGGATTCAGATCCTCCCCTATTTTGGGGGAAATCCAAATTCAGCCCCAAAGAAATACAGAAAAAACTTCAGACATGACTTCAGGGAAGGTCAAATGCCCCTCCAAGCTGGTAGCTTGTTATTCAAAAAGTAGCACAGATCTCCAGTTCTGGTTTTATCACAAATAACCATATTCACATTTCTGTACCTCCTTTCCACATCCTGCAGTGACTGACCAGCAGAAGAACTCAGGCCTGTCTTAAATTCTCAAAGCTAGACCTACTAGTTTTCAGCTGGTGTGAACACACCCATCCTTCCAATACAGAGTCCTGTTGCCTTCCTTCTTCTGCTCTTGGCTGTAGCTTTCTACATAATTAGGTTTCACATGTATGCATTGCTCTATTTAAAAAAATACATAAGAATAACACAAACATTTCCTGCAAGAATCACGCTGTCCACATCAGTCTGAACTAGTTAAATCAAAAAAGTCTTTGCTCTTTGATTTCTAGATGACAGTGATCAAAACCTTATTTATAAATATTCAGTTTATATGTCTTTTGCTTCTAATAATATTTCTTTCCACAGCTTAGAGGTACCACATATTATCACCCTGTATATAAAGTAAGTCAACACATGAGTAGTGAGGGAGTGTTGAGGGAGGTGAACCTTCTTCTCCTGAGAGTCAAAACATTTGGTTTTATACTGAAGTTTTTTATATAAAACATTGCAAATGTGAATGCCTAAAATATCAAACTTCCTTATTAATGAACTGACAGGAAAAGTTGTAGATGAACAACTAGGTTTAAGCAAAATAGTTTCAGAATCTTCCTGTCTTCCAGCTGCTCATGCTGCATTGTTAAAGCAGCCTGGATGGTAGAGAAGATACTGAGTTTGGCATGTCCACATTAAACACCAGCAGGTGTCTTATACACGGCTCTACATAGCCACAGATTGCTGACTGCTTTTCAAAAATATCTAATATCTGCCATATGAGAAAGAAAATTTATTTATCCCAAATAGGAAACCTTCCACCAAAATGTAATATTTTTAAGGACTGTTCTGCTCAGAAGTAAGATAACATTCAGTATCTTGGGAGTAATCAGAGCTCAACATTTTAAAATTATCCCACTGGAAATCTAATAAAGTATTAGGAAATCAATTTCCCACATCCTTTGTGTTTTAACCCATTTGTTTGTTTTTACTGTGGTTCAAGAGAAATTTTGGATAGAATAACTACTGGTGAACAAATAAAATGAAGGCTTACTTCAGCTTTACCGGTTTTTGTTGGTTTGGGTTTATTTTTTCCCCCACTGTAATGGTTAATATTAAATCTATATTACCTGGCTTGTTTCAATTTATATGAGATGACTGTGGAGAATAGGGCATTAAAAAAAAACCACATTTGATCTTACTTAATCACAGTTATGAAGTACACTACAATATTTCCTTGCCTTTAGTTAGCAACTTTCATGTCAGGTCAGCAAATTTTGTTATTTTCTTCATCATTTTTTTTGAATATAGTAAGATGTGTGAGCAAGAAAATGATTAAAGCCATTCTGACTTCATACAGCGTAAAGATCTCCAGCCCTTAGAAAAAGGCACTGGGGAGACACATCATTACAGTTGTCCTAGATAGGCAGCCATAAGTCTGTGAGGTGAAATCTTCCTGGTTTGGAAGTCAATTTCAATTTTGCTGTTCTCTACACCCATCATTTCTCCCCCCAGATGTCAGAAGTGCTGTGAGTGGGCTACCTTTACTTCAGCTCAAATAAGAATTCATATTTCTAAACATGGCTGTACCTCTTGATTGCAGATAAAGGCTGTTTTCCAAATCACCATCACAGCTAGAGCCAGCCAAGGCTGTACCATCCTTCATACTTCCCAACTTACTATTTCAGCCAAGCATATGATCTCAATAATCTTTAAGTCCCACTTTGTCAGATGCAGATCTGTATGTATAAATGGGGCTGTACATTTTTCCTTACAAAATTGTCACCAGTATCCAGTGCTGTCACTCAAGACTGTAGGCCAGGACATGAAATAAAAAGAACAATGGTGTTGCTAACTCAGCATAGTACCAAGTGTGTACTCAGAGCTTAACAAAAATCCACCCGAGTATAATTTTTATGCTTCAAAATTATAAGTAACATTACTCTCTGTATTTGGTAATTAGTCTATTTGTCCTTTTGCTGAAAAACACAGGTGAAAATATCTACATTTATTTTACAGACATTAAAGAACAACAAAAATGTGTTCCTAGAATGATTTTTTATTTCTTCCAGGAGTTACATGTCCAGGCAGTAGCCATATAATACATTTGTAAACTTCTGGAAATAGCATTTTGTGTTTAAAAAAGCACTTCATAGTTTAGGCCACAGAATTAATAACAGCTCTCACAGAGGATAGAAATAATGTGTATGTGAGTGAAAGAGAAAACAGGCAAGATTAGAACAGGCAAGGTAGGACTAGAGAACACATGAATGTGTGGCAGAGATCATCTATTTGTAGCTGAAAGAGCTCTCAAAACTGGTTTTTCAGGACGTGGGCGGAGGAGATTCTGTTTTGAAAGAAATTAAGCTTTGGTACTGTCATTAAATGTAAAATCAGCTGCTAAGTCAAAACTCAAATTTGTACATGTTTTCAAATTAGTAATATATGATCAGTTTAAATTGATTCCTTTTTTTTTTAATAGATTGCAGAAGGGGGAGTAATAATTTTAATAGGGTTTTTGGTTGTTTTTTTGTCCAACTCTTTCCTTTCACTTTTCTAGATTTTTAGTAAAGAACCCTTCCTGCTTATAAATGAGTTCACTTCATGTAAAGGTATTTTATTGTATCAAAGCAGAATGGGTACTTTTGCTGTCTCTTTTGCTAAGGTGGAAATGAAAACAAACTTTTGCCAATTCTTTTTTTCTAAAATTATATATGTGAAGCAAATTCAAGTAAATGAGTTTTTAATGTTTTTTAATTTTAGATAAGAATTCTAAAGAAATATAAAGAAACAATAAAACTAAGGAGAGCGCAAAAATTATATTGAAACAGCCATTCATAAAAAGTGGTCTGAACAGTCAGCCTTTTCAGCAGGGAAGTGGCATTAGAATAAAATATCATTAGCAATATAATGTAAATAATGAAGTAATTAAGATAGTATGGCCAAGAGAAGATGTCAGAAAGGTCCAAGGAATTTGAAATGAACCTAAAATTAAACGCTTTAAGAGCTGAATTTTCATAGTCAAGTTCTCCACACTTCTTGAAAATAAGATTCTTTGAAACAGGATCATAAATTGGACATTAAGTATTCACAGAACACCTGAAAACGTAGGACTTCCCATATATGGAATATAAACCCAGAAAAGTAAATGTCCTTACCTAGAAGTTAGTGTTCTAGCGTGGCTCAGTGTGGTAAGTCAACCTGGAGATACCTGAAAACGAGGCACAGTCAAGGCAAACGGAGAGCTGAATTGTCCTTCCCCATCTAGCTGTCTGAAAAGTCAAGAGGTTTCTCCTTCAGAGGCTGAGTCACTTAAGGAGGAGGTAGGAGGTGTGGAAAAGGGTGGCACCTTGTAGAAATACCAGATCAATTAAAAGCACAGGTGAGTTGTTATAATTCTGTGCTTGCTGTACTTTTCAAGTGCAGTAGGGCTGGGTTTCACAAAATGAAATGCTTTCAGACCTTGGAACAAAAAAGCAAGCAATTACTATTTGGAAAAATATGCTGCAGTCATTTGGATTTTCCACAGAAATGTACATTACAGTGTTACAGGGCTGACTCTCAGCTAAAGGGTTTCAGGTATTTTATGCAGGTGAACATGAAGAAACACCATATTTCATCAAAGGAATATTCTGCAGAAGCGTTACACTGGAATCCAATATGCATTAAGCATTTGCACTGTTTGAGTATGTGGGCAGAGGCAAAAGATCTGGGGAGGGAAATTCTCTCACATGAGATCTTGTTGCAAGCCTCTCTTATCTGTGCCCATCAGCATTCTCCTTCGGCACAGCCAGTAATAAACAGAAAAGAGAGAAGAGACTGCCTTCCCTTTTCTTTCCTTTCTTTAAAATGACTGTAATACATTTCTCTGTAGGCTAACATGTGCTTTACTATTAATAAATACAACAGCATGGAATCAGTAACTTCCTTATAGGAATGCTGTATACAACCCTATGGTTCTGCTTAAGGTAGAGCCTGTTCAATGTATTTTATACAAGCTCCCACTTATTTCGTATCTGGAGAGCTTTTGTAATTAAATATGTGAGATGCCGTTATGCAAGGTGCTGGGTAACCTTCAGTCCTATTGTCTTTTGTGAAAGTTAAGAATTTCTTTCAACATAAAAAAAACTGACACAAGTTAACATAGGTTCTCTTTAACCATGTTTCTAGTCCTTACTTTTTCTGATGGTGTCATGGTTTAAGCCAGTTCGCTCACTCACTCACTCCCCTCTCTTTCTTTCCCCAGTCCTGGGGGGATGGGAAGGAGAATCAAAAGAATGCAACTCCCACAGGTTGAGATAAGAACAGTTTAGTAACTAAGGTATAACACAAATCACTACTGCTACCACCAGTAATAGTACAAGAGAAATACAAGGAAAGAGAATACAACTGCTCACCAAGCCCGACCCAGCCAGTGCACCCCACAGCAGCGAACCCTCCACTGCACCACCACACCCTTCCGGGTCTCTGCCTGCCGTTTTCACATCCTGGGCATGACGTGCTGTGGTATGGAATGACCTCTTTGGTCAGTTTGGGTCAGGTGTCCTGTCTCTGCTGCTTCCCGGCTTCCCCTCCTCCCTGGCATAGCATGAGGCTCAGAAAGTCTGCTGCTGAACCCATGACAGATGGTTACATCTTCATAGGCTTGGTACTTAATAGCATGAAGTTGTCTAAACATTGGTTATATCTGATGAAATAGAGCTGATGAAGCAGAGCAGCAAGTAAGACAAAACCAAGCATAAACTACTATCTACCACACATTTCAGAATAAATGAATACAAGCTAGCAAACATTCCTGAACTTCGTACGTCTCACTTCCGTGTTTCTGAAAGTGAAAAATACCTATAGCAGTCCTGGTATGTTCAGGTACACTGTTTTATATGTTTATCTTTTTATGATCAAGAAGAAAATGTCACGAATGCATCTCTTTACAGACATACTACAGTTTTACAATTGTAACACATGCCTCGCAAATGAAACAGATGTCTTTCCTCATAAGAAATGCACAGTGGGAATTAGCTTAATTTAATTGCTTAGCCTATATCAAAATTTGAATTATGTCTCCCTTATTCCCCAGTTGAAGTACGTACAGTATCCTGGACACAGATTTTTTTTTATCAGTGTCAAAAAAGCAATGCAGAAAGTAGAAGCGAGTATGTGCCTCTGTATTTGCAACCAGTGATTTCTAATCAAAGGGTGTAATTTACATAATCACCACATTGGGCTGTGCTTTACTATTGATTTATCAGAGCTGAAGGATTTTTTTTTTTTAGTTCAACCAGTAACAACAGGAGCTCATTTCATATCTACCTATGACCGTAATGCCTATACAATCTGCCTGATGGGAGTTGGCTACATATTCTGCTTCTGTTCGCCATTCTCTCGAGAACAAAGAGTAAGTTCTCTGAAAAATATACAAACACAAATGGCCACATCCTCAGCTGATATAATGGGATATGACTCCTCCAAAATCATTCTGACAGCTAATTTTACAATAGCAGAGTGCATGGTTTAATATGCTTTATGAGAGAAAACAAGAAATGTCTTAGAATTCCTCCTTACAATAGCTTCTCTGTTAGATTTATTAATAACAAGCAATAGGGACACATTACTGATTAGTAATCAGAGGTCACTATCTCTTGCTACTTAGAACTCTAGCATATTTTGGAGGCCATTCCTAGCAAGCTCATTTTAAATAGTGTAGGCTTATTGGTCATCCAAAGAATTCTTAAAATGCCTCCTAAGAAACTGCAAGTAGGGGATGCTGAATTTTAAAATAGAGCACTGGCAGAAAAGAGAACATAACTAGTTCAGAAATGCCATCATTTAGATTTGAAGAGCTTATTCAGCATTGTTAAATTTAATTTACATTTTTTAGTACAAAACATACGTCAAAATGTTACACTACTGCCACATCCTTATTGAGCTTTTATGTAGATTCACAAGAGATAGATGGGGACGAGCAATGACTCAGCAGACAATGTTTTGGACAGATACCATGTTGTGGCTCCTCACAGAAAAGGAGGCATACATTAGTAAATGCATTTTTTTCATATACTCTGTCCTCCAAAAGAGAAGTCCTTTAATACTCTAGACTTTCCAAGTATGATTGATAAACTATTGTTTTCTGAGTTACAAGATACTATTATTATAACTGTCCTTCCAAAAGATTTAAAAATATTCTAGCAAGTGCTGTTCAAGTTTTT
Organism: Myiopsitta monachus; assembly: GCA_017639245.1. Classification (NCBI taxonomy): domain Eukaryota; kingdom Metazoa; phylum Chordata; class Aves; order Psittaciformes; family Psittacidae; genus Myiopsitta; species Myiopsitta monachus. Next base: position 54,129,090 of record CM029919.1, read on the forward strand.
TAGTTTCGAGATATAGGTAAAATAACTACATTTATCCTATTAAGTTAAACATGCTGAAGCCCAGTCCCAGAGTACAAGTGACAGCACGGTTTGTGTCGGTATCGCTAAATTTGCTTTCCAAAAAGAACCATGTGGCCTTGTCCATGGTCCTATTGGAAACAGTCAGGCTCTCTAACAGGAGAGATCCATGCTCAAGGGTTTTTTCAGAGACAACTAATTGGCAGGAATAAAACTGTGTCTAGCACTGCGCATGATAATGGGATGGACAGAGGCTATTGCTCAAGCCCAGGCCCTACCCCTACTTAGTGAACTAGTATGGTCTTACTCATTGGATCTGATTTTTCCAAAGTGAATTGTGTTCGACATAACTCATGGCAAAAGATGACTAAAACTAAACACTCTAAAACGTATAGATAGGTGTTGGCAGTGGATGATGGCCAGCTGCCAGACAGCATCTAGCAGGCAGACACAGCTAATTACTGTAACCTTTACCTGGGAGGTAGGTTGCACATCTGCGCTGTCCACACATTTTTCTTGCTTAAGCCTGGTCTAAGGTCACCTATATAAGTAGGCAGCAGTTCTATCAGATTAAGTGAAAAGGAGAAGGGTCATTTAAGGAAAAAAGAACTCAATGCAGCCAATATAATACTATAACATAGAAAAGGAAGTGGTGCTCATACGTAGGGTGACACCTTCCTTTTGAAGGTGACAAACACAGGACTGCTCCTCCCTTAATTCTCAGTTCAGCCCTACATAAAATAAGAGGATGCTTGGACTTGTGCTACCTCTATGTACAGAAGTACTTTTCACCCCTGGTCAAAGTAATTATCCAAGGGAACATCTTGCCTATGGGTACACCCTTACTAAGAGGTACGTATGACTCAGAACCAGACTAGAAATGGTTGCGTGAACACTCAGTAGCATTCATCACTGCAACAGAGAAGAGAGGGAGAAATAAGGAGCATGATTTTTTTTTCTTTTTCCATGGGCAGGTTATTCTACCTATCCTATAGGATTTCTGTAACTTTCCCTTGAAGATTCTGGCCCTGCTCCTAGATAGACATATCAAAATCAAAACAAACTACAGATCAGATGTGAGATGGAAGTTCCCTTTCTCCATTGGCATCCTAGTTCACATTAAGGTGTGTGTTTAAAGGCATATAAGAAACGTCCTCGGCAGCCTTGAAAAGGGCAACTACTGGCAGTGCCAAGTACCTGAGATCCATTTTTAACCAATTTATTCCTCCCTTGGCGCTCAGAAAGTCAGAATTCTTCTGCTTAATCCATATGCAAGGCTCATCTCCAAGCATGTCTAGCCCTTTCAAAGGATAGGATGAAAAAACAACAGCCTACCAATTGGAAAAATCATTTAACCTATGTCTAACCTCAGGTTCAAATAATTTCTCCTTTTGACAGCAGCCCATCTCTACCAACAGACTACCTTAACCACCAAGTTGTATGATATTTTTCATGGGAGGGAACACAATTGCTACAGCTTTTGTACTCTCTGAAATACAAATATTCACTGAAGAGAGAATAGTACTACAGCCCTTCTATTATAATATACAAATATTGATCTCATCATTGTCTAAATTAATATTTAGGCATGACATATGGAATTCTTATATTGTATTTTTCAGAATTTTATAACTTGAGTAATTAAAATTGAGAGAGAGAAAAGTAATTTTGTAATATCAGGTAGCAGCAGCTGTTGTGCAGATGTATAACAACTTAAAGCCACTTTCAATAGATTATGTTACTGTTAAAGTGAGTACATTTCAGAAAGTCTGATACGACATACCAGAATGCATGAGGGATTATGTTGTGTTTTACAGATTAACTTTTGCCAGCCCAATTTACATTTCCTATTGCTATTGCAGGTTGCCATTCCTGGGGAAGACCTTTCAGCGGCTTAAATTAAGGTATGCAACCTGTTGTTTAGCCGCTCCTTCCTGAATACAGGAAGGAGCACTGACAGGGCTTTTTCATATGCATTTTTTAAATGTGACAGTGCAGACACATTTTGCAGCCCATTGTTCTCCCAAAAGGTGTGGCAAAATTCATAAACTAAAGAAGGAAATAAAGAATGCTATAAATAGTATGTAAAATATCTAAATTTCCTCACTGCTTCCTGGTCACAGAAAATGGCTGAGCAGTGGCTTCTGTTTTCCTTTCTAAAATTCTTGGCAGAGAAAAATGCTAATCATAGCAAGTGCCAGCACGTTTCATGGAGATACACAATCTTTAATGTCAGTGGGCCTGATTTGCCCACAATTTGAATACCTCTCTATTCTGCAAATGAACGAAATATCTTGCAGAAGCCTCTGAAAGCCTGGTCCATAGCATGCTAAACTTGTGCATCTTGATCTTGAACCACTACTGTTATTATCCTTATATAAAGAACACAAAGAGCTACTCAGAAAATCAGTTATCTATAGAAAATTGTGCTAAAAATCTGGCTAAATCAGATGACATCTGTGTGGTACTAGCTGAATGGCTGTAACCAGTTTTATAATTTATGTTATTGATAAATAGCTTATTTGTTAATGAATTATCTGCTATCTGTTAATGAATTATCTGAATTACTTTTATCTCTGTATATTTTAATTACTCAAAAGAACTTTCACATGGGTGGCTGAAGAAATGAAAATCATATTCTGACCAATAGTAGTAGGAGTGTGAGAATCATGATTAGATGTGCTTTTTTTTCATCAAAGAATAAGAAAGACTATAATATCCCCATCACCTAAAAATCCTCACTGGGAGACTTCTGGAACAGAACCAAGTGTTGACCTCAAGGAAAGCCATCTTGTTAGAAGATGTTAGAGGAAGAGAAGATAAGGGGAGGAATCTTCTTCCTGCTCCCTATCTTAAATATTCTGATAGAAATTAAATGGTCTTGGGCACTGTAAATACATAGGAGACACACCACACGCACACACCCAAGGCTGTTCTTTTTATGGTGCAGATAAGATGATGTATCAGATCTACCCCATAAAGTGATATCCATGTGAGGTACTTCAAATTACACTTATCTGATAGACAGCATTTCTGTCCTTGTCCTGATATTGTGCTGGGATTATCTGCTAGGGCTAAGTAGTCTTTTCTCTGTAATGATTTTTTTATTATTATTTGGATCAAATTAGTTGACTGAAAACTTGATTGTCTTTTGAAAACCTATATGGAAACTTTGTAGCAATCACAAAAAAAAACCAAAACAACAAAACACCAACACACAAAAGAAAACCACCAACCCCCTTCCCCCCCAAAACAGGGTGCCCAATATCCTACCTATTTAATAAAATCATTTGACAGGTGGGTTGCACACTTGTGTTGTTGGCACACATAACTGCTGTGCATGCCATCCAAATGTAACAGATTGTGATCCTGTTCTCTATCCACATCAATGCTAAATATGACCTTGGAAGAAAGGTAGGTTTTTTCTCATTCCTGGAAGATGCTGGCTCTGGTACAGTCAGCACAGAACAGTTTCCTGGAGAAGAATTGTTAGAATATGCATTCTGAAATCAGTAACTGCAGAAATAAGATAAAGGCAAAAAATGGGAATCAGAAAGGATGCAGTTGGACTTCGTAAAGGTTCAGAAAAGTACAAAAATATTATCAAAGATGCAAATTACTTCTCCACACCAGGAAAAAATGTATCAGCTTAGACCCTTTTAGTGTGGCGAAGGGATATCCGAAAGGACGTAGAAGGGGTCTAAAAAAATCACAAACAGTATGAAGAGAGTGTATTTCAGTTCTCCCCTAATGCAAGAGCTATTTGGCATCAAAATTAAACTAGTAGGGAGAAAAAAGGAAAATAGAAAAAGGAAAGAAAAAGAGATGCTTCTTCCTACAATATCTATGTAACCTTGTCCTTGCTGCAATGAAGGTGTTTGCAATACCTTGTGGGAAGCAACAGTTTATGTGTACATTTGTATCTGCACTTGTGTGTGTGCATGTAGGTGTGTACATACATAGATACTTATGCATGCATCCATACATAAAACAGTTCAAAGAAAAACAAGATGAGTTTGTAGAAGAGAAATCCATCAATGGTTACTAAGTAAACAAATTATACTTGGCCAAGAAAGACCCTACCATGCAAACTGATTGAAACTGTAAGGACACTTAGGGAAAGTAATTTAACAGCATTTCCAAGTATACTCCAAAAAATAAATTTCAGGTACAGATTTCAATCACAAACAAAACTATGTGAAAAAAAAATAATTCCTAAATTAAGACACCTGCAAGTAGGGCTCCATGGCCTGAGCACTGAAGAAATAACTGAGCTCTCTTGTCTTTACAAAATACTTGCCCTTTCATATAAACTGGCCAACTGTCCGTTACAATGGTGAGAAAGTTAGTGCATTTTAAGTATCGGCTCTCCTTCCCTTTTGTTCTGTGTAAATTATATTCTTCTGAACAATTGTTTTCAAAACTGTGAGTACCTTGGAAAGAATGTTGGCAGAAACAATCTTTTACATGAGTTTTAATGTTCACTATCCAAAGAATTGAGCTGAAGGTTTTTCTCATTTTTTTTTTCCTGTGGTTATTAAGTGTAATGAAAACAAGGCTGGACTTTAAAACTGGGCAATTTCAAAATAATTTGGGTCATATTACAAGGGAAAGATCAGAACAGATTATAATTATCTGGATGCAATCACAAAGTCTCAAATCAGTTCCTGAAGTTCCAGATCCGGCCATGGAGCTATAGGAGCATACTGTGAAGAACCCAATAATTTTAACTGTGAGTTGCTCTGGATCTTTGTGCAGGCTATTAGCCTGAGAAAATGAAATGTTAATTAATGTCTAAGTAAATAATCTGAATTCTACTCAATAAAGGGAGACGCCATACTGGTGACAGCTATTTTCAAATACTCATTTCCTCAGAGTTGGGTGAGACTTTCCATCATAGGCCCTATTTAACAAAAAAGCTAAGCTACATCAAAAGCTAGGCTCCTACCTCTACATTTGTCACTTAAGACACCCCTAATATAATCTCCCTTTAATGTAGATGACTAAAGTAGGACAGAGCATTGGGCTCTACAGGTTACTATTTCTCCCCACTGTCTGGAAAGGGAGCCTAAGATGACAAGTCAGCTGTAGGCACCTACACCGTAAACACCTAGACACTGTCAGATGAATCCCATATAATGGCATGATTTCAAATAAAATTCCTGCTTTTGCAGAAAGCAATGACTTCTTGCCAAATGAAAAGGAAAAGGAAACAAGCATGCAGACTTTTTTTTCCTCTGTGTCTGGCCAAAAATCAAGTCACAAAGCTCATTCTGCAGCCGCAGCAATACTGCACCTACTACATCAAGACTTGTTTCATTCTCAAGCAAACTGCATGTCCTGTGATGCATGGTAGAAAACAGCTTCCCTACTGCACCGTGGCCACTTACACAAAAAGTTTGACAAGGAAACTATAATCTGGCCATGTGGGAGTCTGACCCACAGAGAAATTGCAAGATGAGAGGAGAGAGAGAAATAAAAAAACCATTGTGCTTTCCTGGGAGTCACATCCCTTTCATTCACAGGTACAAGTACAGTAAGACTTGAATTTTGGGGCTTAGCTGCTTTACTTGCAGGTGACTGTATTTATGCGACTCAGACCCATGAGCTGCAGACAAACCAGTATAAAGGAACCTCTAAGCAGAATGTCCATAGTATTGCACCTAAATGACAGTATTTGAATCTTCTTAATTTTTATTTTGGCATATGCAATTCCTCAGAATATTTGAAACTTTTAAACTCATACTGCTAAACTCAGGTTGAAGCAGAAAGCTCCAAGTTAGCGAGCTATGTTGTACCTAAATTGGTTGGGTGTGTGAAAACAGCCATCACACACTGGAGAATAAATTGCTGGGTTTGGTTTTTCTTGATTTGCAAGTTGCTATACGAGGTGCATGTTTCCAGGGAGTGGTGAAAAGTAGGGGTGTGTTAAACAGGTTTAAGAACATTTTAAAGAGACACTGTCAGGTTTGAGGCGTAATAGATTTTGTGTACCTTCTCCTTCCTTCCAAATAACATTTTTTGTTTCTGCGGTTACAAACAGCTGAGCTGCACCTACCTCTCTATTTGAGTGATATTACAAAATCCAGTGTAGCAGTTACATGTCACACTGGTTGCTCTCTCTTTTCTTCTTTTTTTGCCTATCAGTCAGGAAATGAACTTGCCAGAATTGTTGTTCTTTGCACTCCTTGGAGAGCAAATTCATATGCCATCAAGTTCAGACAATAAAATCTTGCAGCTTTCTTTAAATATAAATGTGGTCAGAAAAAGCAACAGTTGGATAAAACTACTTCTCCACTCACCGTGATACAGAAGTTATTGGCTAGTGTTGCTGGGGCCACTACTTTTAGGTCTGGAATAACCCAGCCCAAAGTCTGGTTGTAAGTTCCCAGGACCAGTGGCAAAAGTCACATAATTTTGAACCTGAATTTTCATATTTCTTGTAAGTTTTACATGGAGAACAGACAAAATTTGAATTTTTTTATACACATAGTGTTGGTTTTGAGCCTTGGAGAGCTACCTCGTATTTTCTCGTTTTGGGTATCTTACAGGAACTAAGGATAATTCCAATTGAAAATGAGAGCAATCTTTCTTAAGCAGATTTGACAAGAGATGACTGGAATATCCACTTCAATCCCTTGCTTAGTGAGCAGAACAGAATTAGCAGAGCACAATGTATATACAAAACATCAGCCTGCCATTATTGCAAATAACACTGAAGTCTTTGCTCAGAAGGATTCAACCTCACTCTCAAGGAAACATTTTTAAATCCCCTTTTTCCCCCAGCTCGTAAATATGCTAAATTTTGATCTGCCCCATGGCATACAGTGTTATGTGACGTTTGGTATAATAGAAACATTCAAGACTAAAAGGCCCAGTATTTGGTTATTTGAGAAAATACATCTTTTAAATTCTCCTTCCTAAGGTAGTAAGAGAGCACCATGACACACACAAAAATCACTGTTAGCAAGACCAAAACTTGGTCCATGAAAAGAGCACAGCCAGGATGTGACTTGTGAGTGCCATTGTTTGGAAGAAGCAGAGCAGACAGACTGAAGTTTGGAAGCAGGTGACAAAGAACCTGAAGAGGAGCTGAAACAAAAATGAGGGAAGAAGAGGATGAAGAGAAAATGGGGGCAAGCAGAAAAGGATCTAAAATGTCAAAGATCAGTCTGATCTCATACACTGACAATGCAAATCCTACAAGAGCTGTGCTTACGAACAGTTTCAAGAACTGTATACTTGTATATGAAGATTAATGTTTCCTACACTTTTTGAGTGATGATAGAGCGTTCATATAAAAACCAGAACAACACTTTCCTCAGAAATTATACATTTTTTGGAAAACCTGCAATCAAATGAAGAGAAACAGGATGAGCAGTGATGTCACATGAGAACTATGTCATGGCATGTCAGCTATTCCTTCCACATGGCTTGTGATTTGGGCAGAATAACATCTGAATTATGCTGCAGAAGGAGCAAATAAAAGCAAACACATAGGACAAGAAGGGATGGTTGCTTAGCTGCAAACAAGGAAACATGGAATCTGATGACAATGCCACTAACAAGCAACCCTTAGAAGTTCCCTGCAGAAGGGTAAGTTCAACTATATCTTCTTAATACAATTTTTCTCAGGGTTTTGGGAGGTCAGTCAAAAGTATAACTGTAAGGACTACCCATTCAGGAAACACTACAGAGATTGTTATGCATCAGTCATTTATCTAACTGTACAGTGCAGTGATCCAGTAAATCAGTGTTGACAATAGGTCTTGCAGTGAACAGGAAGGGTGCGGTTTCATTATCAGTTTAAATCAATCTATTACCACATTCCCACCAAAAGGAACAGTTGTGCCTTCCCTGTCCTGCCTTTGGCTGTGCTCCCCATGCTCTCCAACTGGACTCTTAGATCAGTGAAGTAGTGCATTAGCTTCCCTCTCATTTACAAATCACACCTAGCTCATATCTCTATACATACACACATTATTAAAAGCATAACTGGGTAACATGGGTAATTTGCCAATTATTACCCATTCATCTTCTTTTCCTATGGATTTTTTTTTCTGATCTCAGCATTCATTTTCATATTAGTGGTCTTTGATACCTTTCAGTCACTACTGGGAAGGGTAAATCTTGAGGATGGGATTTGAGTGACAGACACCTTTATCGCTTTAGGCATTAAGGAAGTCATCTGAACTCCAAAGCAGTCAATGACTCAAAAGAAAAAATTACATATTTTTTATATTTCTCCACCACTACTCCTGAAGACAGACTGTACTGGTTTTGGCTGGGATAGAGTTTTCCTTATAGAAGTTCATACAGTGCTGTGTTTTGGCTCTGTGACCAAAACAGCGCTGATAACACAGGGATGATTTAGCTGTTGCTGAACAATATTTCCTCACAGCATAGAAGCCTTTTCTCTCACACCACCCCACCAGCGAGCTGGCTGAGGATGCACAAGAAGTTGGAAGAAGGCACATCTGAGATAACTGACACCAACTGACCAAAAGGATGTCCCATACCATGTGATGTCATGCTCAGAAAGAAAAGCTGGCAAAAAAGAAGAAAGGGCAGACATTTGGAGTTATGGTATTTGTCTTTCTTAGTAACTGTTAGGTGTGATGGAGCTCTGCTTTCCTGGAGATGACTGAAAACCTGCCAGCTAATAGGAAGTGGTGAATGAATCCCTTGTTTTGCTTTGCTTGTGCACTTAAAATAAATCTTTGCTTTATTCTCTTTAAAGCAACCCATGAGTTTTCTCACTTTTACCCCACTTTTACCTTTTGGATGAAGATGGTGAATAGAATTTGCCCCATTATTAAGCCCTAGTATACACTGCTAGTGACTTCCTTAGATCAGATTCAACCATCTAAAGCACAGACCTTCCTTCTGCTTATGATGTGTAACAATTTATCTTCTCTCTAAGCTGTATGCACACTCTAAGTTCCTACTTCCTCACAGCAAAGACCAAGACAGAATTACTACCTTTGAAAACCAGTCCAAGCTCTCTCTCTGTAATTACGTACACCTCTTCATTGGACAGTGCTAACCTGCTTCCTTCCTCTTTTTTTTCCATCCTTGCAACATCCCGTCTCCAACAACCATGGTAGGTAGAGAAGATTGAGTGCTTCCTTGAACACTTCACTTAATAACGAACAAGAAGGAAGGAGGTAATCAGCCATACATTGGCAACTCTATAATTATAAAGTCAATGAAATGTAAACTATCTCCACTTCTGCCTTCTAATTAATTTATTGTAATTACTAAAATGTACTGATTTATTTTAATCCTTTTGTTGCAACAGAGATGACTATTACAAAGTTTGAGAAGAGAAAGAAAAGTACAAGCCCAAACCCTGAAATTCATATACAGAAATATGTTTAAAAGTGGGTATAAATTTGTATTTGAAGCTAAGTTGTTGAACGTAATAAACAGGCATATTATATTGCAATGCTTCCACTGCGGCAAATAGGATTTAGTCACTTGCAATTTTGTGTAAGTAATAAAGGTATTGCTCTGTGATGAACATCCGAGCTAATCTGAATGCACAGGCGCAGGATCTCATCAGCAGTAGTAATATGAAAGAAAATTCCATAGCAGCTTTGATTTATTCAACAAGGTACAGAATATGCATTCAGGCAAATATATGACCACACAGTAGAAGCAGACATCATAGATAATGTACAGATGAGGGAAAATTTAACCACTGCTTTACAATTTTAATTCCACAGTAAACTTTGTGTTTGTAAAAAATAAATACCACTTTACTGAGCTCAAATATGGTCATGTTCCAGATGACAAAAGTTTTTCTACAGTTGTCATGAGCAGTGTGCATAGAGACAGAGCAGTCCCAGCTCTGGCCCCTGGGCTCTTGACGCAGAGCCTCTAAACACAAGCTGGCCACATGTCCCTTGTATTACTTTCTCCTCTATTTGTCTTTAATGGAGTGGTCTTTAGTCAGTACTTTGAAGAAATGATGGTGGACACCCATCTGCTTCTGGCTCCAGATGGATAGAGCTCAGAATAAGGCACCTGCAAGCCAGATGTTACACATCTTCTTCCCTCAGTATTTTTGTACTGACCACTCCTAAGTGACTGCACAAACAATGAGAATTTCAGGTGGCTCCATATTCAGGGGTCTCTGACCTCATGCACCATTTAAGGCAGGCAGAGGCAGCCTGACTCAGATCTTTGCATGCCCGTGGAAGTGGCAGACAACTCACTGCATCCTCTGCTTATGTGTGACCTTCCCTGAACTGCTCTAATGTTGTTGAGACCTCCATAGGCTGTCCCCATAAATCCAGAATGAAACTCAGGACTAAGGCAGAGGCAAGTTCTGAAATACTCACAAACCAGCATCAGATGCAAGGGATTAGATTATTCCCTTGTAACAGATATGAGGAAATATCTGCTTACCTCTATCAGTAGATAGGGATTGTCAGTACATGTGCTTAGAAATGACCAGGTGTGAATACTTACAGGTCTTGGGCTGGGGTTTGCCATAGCTATTGCTGCATCTGCCTCTACCTCCCAGCCCCATTACAGTGCCTCCAAGTCACAGCAGGTAGTACATTTTGTTACTCCAAGGCCTCCAGGAAGGATCAGATTTGAAAGCTTCTGCTATATTTCTGAATCACTCAGTAGAATAGACAAAAAATCACTAAGGGGTTTGTCCATTATTTCTAGCACCACAAAATGAATCTTCAGGAGGCTGCTCAAGCTGTATGAACAGATTTATTATCTTCATGCGAGAGGGAGAGCAGTGCCTTTGCTTCTGACTGCAGGTTCTTGCACCTTCCTCTGAGCTCTGGGCTCTGGGCTCTGTCAGAAACAAATTACTGCCCTGTGCGGTGTATAGGTCTGAATCTAGTGTGTCCATACCTCTATAATGCAAAACACTAAAAGTAGAAGTGCCCTTCTTTCCACCAGCCTTCACAACAGAGTGACTGAAAATACTGATAGAGCCATTGAAAAGTTACAAATATTGAAGTTGGGCTCCTCCTCACTTTAAACTGCAATAATTGATTTAATTGATTCAATTTTCCACACTCTCTCTCAAAACCCATATATTTTAATCCAGACACTCATTAGCCCAAAGATCACAGGATAGGATAATAAACACAAGCCTGAAGATGTTACATACTGCTAATTTCATTTAATCACAATCTATTAAGTATTTACATAAATACGATCCTACAAGGAAATATGTTTTTATTTTGCCAAGGGCAGTTCCTTGAAAGATGATAGGGTAAGAAATACTGAACATATTATTACAAATAATTACTTAGAGGTGAACGTACTAATTTTAATTATATTGGGTAATCTTGAGGTTTCCCATACTTTTCTGCCTGTGCTACTTTATAGTTGCTTTTTGATACTGGCATGACTTGTTTTCTCCTGTAACAGACTCATACCTTTCATTCCCTTGGAAGGACACTGTTTCAGACCCACTCTGTCTGAAGTAATATGAAAACTCAGATAGTCTTCATCTCATGGAGCAGTCGCAGAGAAATAAATCAGCCCTCACCTGAGTGATCCAAGACAAGCAGCTGTTCTGTGGTGGGCGGGATTTTCCTACAGAACCTACACACAAACACTACCCTCTTCAGAGGTTGCCTTCTGCAGTGCAGAGCTACATCTGCAGCAATCCCGTCTCTAATTTACACCTACTACCAGGTGATTTTATGATTCAAACTAAAGCCAATCTATGCTTCAATGAAGGTAACATAGTAAAATAGTGATATTCATTCTTTGCTCCATATATTCTCCTTTTAAATCACTATTCAATTAAGATTATTTCACAAATAAGGAGAATTTGACTGCAAATAAAATTTGGGTTTTCTGTTTAAGCAAGAAGATTGTACAAAAGAAACTGGCCCAGACTTCAGCTATTCTGCAGCTCAGAGTTCACAGTAATGTTCACAGTGGAAAAAAAAATCCAGTACTTTAGAAAGGTGGTTCTGCTAGAAAACTGCTGACTTATAGAGTCCTATGCACTTAGTCTTTTGAAAGGTTAAAGAAATTGTTCTATACAATGAAATTTAAATCCAAAGCTGTAACTCAAAACGTGCAGCCCAACTCTTTTCTCTCTAGAGTAATGTAAATTCCATAGGCAGGCAGTTGTAGTTGCAGCTCTCTAGCCATATTCATCTATACTCTGTGTAGGTACTTGAATGGTTTAGAGCAGCAAAACCAGGTGAGGAATATTCAGAGGTGATACTCCCCTGACAAAGACCTGCGAAGAGTTTGGTGCAACACATTTTCAGAGGTTGCCTAACTCAGCAGTCAGTGCTGAGCACTTCAAAAATCAGAGTTGCTGCAGACACTTTATTATAACATAAACGCAATCACAAGCTGGTGCAGTAGCAAGGGATCTCTCTTTTTTTGTTCGTAGTTCATGACATGCTGTTTTCTTTGTGATTTGTATCCAGGAAAAGTGAGTGAAAGACTCTGAAGTTTTTTTGTCTGGGCATTAACTCATTTGTATTTTGCATGTGGTCAAAGAGAAAGCACAAGGGAAAAGCAGGAGCTGAAGACTTTTTCCTAAAGAAAATGCCCAAACTACAAATCCTGAGAGCAGGAGATTCCATCTCCCAACACATCAGATGCTCAGAGAATTAACCATCCTGTGTTTTTCACATGGTGCCTGCGGTACAACTAAGACTCATTCAGCTATTTGGTGCTAGTTATAAGAATAGGTAAATAAACAGAACTGCTGCATCTAGATTTTGCTACAAAAATGCACGAATAAAAACCATCTTATTGCTATCAGTTACTGCCATACTTGTGTTGCATGAAGTGCTGTTTGAGATAAGCAATATGAGTAATTTTTACTTTTTGTAAGCATATGTAACACAAAATATGAGCAATTTATTTTGTCTTAGAACCTGAGATTTAAAAACATCTCTTGTACTGTCTATATATGCCTGTATTTGCCCATAAGCCTCCTGCTACATTTCACAAGGTAGATCCATGAGTTGTGTCTTCCATAGCTCAGCACTAAACTATCCCCTTTTACCTTCCTGCAGCACAACTGAATTTTTGAATCCTCCAGTTCTGTTAGTAAAGTTTTATAAAGTGTGAGAAGTACTTTATAGGCTGATATATATGACAAAAGACTCACCAGATGAGTCCACCTCAAAAACTTCCAGGTTGTTCAGCTACCCCCTTTTAGACTTCATCTTGAGCGCACTGTTGCCTGTGAAAGTAATGAATGCTTCTCAATTACCATGGTGTGGCTCTTTTCATTTTTATGAGTTAATTTTTCTTCAGTTAACATCAGAACTTATATAAAAATTACATCCACAAGAGGGATTCTAACGTTCAAACCAAATAACTGATCCTCTTGTTTCTGGACAGATCATGCATCAAAGACCGTACTAGACACTTGACAGCCTTTAATCTGGGAGCTAGTGGAAACATCTTTTTATAACAGAAACAGTTAATCTTGCTATACCCATTTGCTTATTTGTAATGCAGATTCCCTAAAACCTGAGACCGCTACTGATTTGCAGTTACTGATTCTAGAATGTACTTACAATTTAGTGCAATTTTCAGTTTGAGCAGTAGGTGGAAACAGAGCAAAGAAAATAAGATTCGTTACGAAATCTTCAACGCAGCAAGTGGAAGAGCTATCTGCAGCGCCCATTCCAGAAGAGAGAAATGGCAGCTTAAATCTGCTTCATTTTACTGGGGAACATCTATCATCTTTTCTTGCACACAAGAATAAGAGAAAATATTCCCTTTAGTGTACTTAAATTTGATTTTTAAATTTTCTTTGCTTTCTGACTTGCTTTAAATGTTGCCATACATGTACCCAGAGTGCTCAGATATATTTCTATTGATTGTTATTCAAGCATTTCAGTGGAAATTTGTACCTGAATTAGCCATGTAGCAATTTTTCCTCTATTGCTATTCCAGTTTTGAAACACTTTAGGCTGAACATATGTTTAAACTGAGCTGCTTTTTTCTGCTGCCATTTGCTTGTCATAGGTTGTAAAAAAATAAAATAGTGAAAATATAAATTAATGTTTTCCACTCATTTGCTGAATGCTTATGCAGCAAGGAAAGTGTAGCTAGAAAAGTCATGCTAATTTTACTACTATGTATAGCCTAGTTCCTGGATATAAAAATATTTTTATTATATATATATATATTTAGCTCAAGAAAGAGAACTGCAATGATATTTAGCTTTGGATGGTAGCCATCTTTTAGATATCACGTTGCTTGTGGAAAACTCCAGACAAATCCATATGCAGAATGCAACTGCAGCAATATCCCAATAGAAATAAGGAGGAATGATGTATCACTACATTGGAAACCACAAAGCAGAACAGAGTCACACAAGAGCAGTGCCGGTCCAAGCATGCGTGGTCCGAATGGGGCATCCCAGCATTCTCATCTTACTTCCAAGAAATTATTAATCTTAGTGTAAGACCATTCATATGAAAAGATACAGTCATGACTTATACAGCCACAAAAGAGGCTTGACCTAGTCATCCCCCATCCCTTTCAGTACTGTCCACAGAGCTTGAAAGGTCTGGGTTAAGAAGCTGGGATAGTAGCACAGGAAATCTCTAGTTTTATTTGGAGTTCATGATATGCTGTTTCATTTCATGATTGACACTCTGATTATATCAAGAATTAATACATAACAAAGTGAGGGGTTTCCTGCAATATTTTCACTTCTTCCAGATTCTTCTTAATTTTTTAATTAAAACATCGGTGACCACCAATAACTTGTTTTGTTTCATTCTGCATGTTTACCTAAGTTCTGCCTCTTTGCCCGCCTTTTAATGCAATAAGAGGGCAGATGCTAAATTCACAGGCCAGTTTTACAAACAGTTTTCAACTGCCTGAGGTGACTTAGTCAAATGGCTTGGATGCCAGAGCTAGTATTCATACTGGTGGAATGCGAGTCAAAATCTTAAATGAACTTGAAACCTGTTGAAGCCTGGGGAGTAACTAAGCCTATTGTTCCCAATCCAAGTAAATAGAACCTTCTACCTACTGGGTAGATATATTCGATATGTTAGATTTAATGACTTAGAGTACATTTGGTAAACTCTGTAGGAACAAATACTAAGCTAAACTCAAAGAGTAAATACCAAATAGGTGCACAAGGCCTATTGTCTGTATTCCTGCAGAAAGTATGTGATGAGTGTAAGGAATCTTAGATAGGGCAAGATATAAATGCGATTATAAAGTAAAACCTTTTGGTTTGGAAGGGGTTTTAGGATTCAGTTCCAGTTGCCACTGAATTAAACCTACCAGTGGGACACTGTGTACTTCCTCAGAACTTTTTGAAAAAGAAAATAAAATCAAATCTGTACAGCAAATAGTGTCTTAGTTCTTTGTCCCTCACAACATGGTCTCAATCCTTATCATTAAGGTCATTTTTTATAGAAGGCATGTGTTAAATAGCATGGAAATCTTGCAATACAATAAAACAATGTCCGTCATCTTTCACTTATGGCTGAAAGGTAATGAACTCGTAAATAAAATATAGCAATTGCTAAATACAGAATGGCAACACAACTTGAAGAAACCAGGTTCTAGTATATGTTCAGTATTATTTCTCCTTGAAACAGTGTCAGAAGACACTGGCATGTCTTTGATTTGTCCTATTATTCCAATTCTGGTAAGTATGTAGGAATTGGATTTTATAACCATTGGACTTTTTAGTACAGTCTAGCTACACAACTGAATCATGTCCTGATGCCAACTTAAAGAAGTTATGCATCAGTGCTGAAATGAGAAGAAAAAAAAACTTTTCAGGACATCAGAGCTGAGATTACAAATTGCAGAAGTCTGGGGGAGATGTTACTTATAAATTAATCAGAGGTTATATGGAAAAGTCCTGGGTAACAGTTGGACTTGATGATCTTCAAGGTCTTTTCCAATCTATTTGATTTTATGATTTTATGAAAACACTGAAAGTCAAACACGAAAGTTCTTTTGTTTTAAAAAATTTATTTCAAATTAGTTCCCATTCCCAAGTTCCAGAGGTAAGCTTACTGCTATAATATGGACTTACCAATTTTGGCACTGAAGAGTATCTCGGGAGAGCTTTCCAGATGCTAAAACTTCCACTGCTTATAAAGCTGCTAAGGTATTGACCGCTCAGTAGAGGATTCCTAATGTGCCTCTGGTTACTACTTCTTACTTAGCTAAAATCCCTCTTCTACCAAGATTCAAGTTTCAGGTGAGAGCAGACCAAAAGTTTGCCTCTGCTGTTCTCTATCTATCTTGCTGGCAGTTGCTGTTGGTGACTGAAAGTGTTACTAGGAGTGGTTTTGGCTTAGAATAGGATAGTTGTGAGTCAACATGTGGGATAAATCCAGACATGCCCAGCTTTCCTCCTGCTCTGTAAACAGTGATCTGATACAGAAATCTGACTTTGATGATCTTTAGATGCTATAAATATATCCGCCTTTCTGACACATAAAGACTGTCTTCATACTGAGCCCGATAGGCATGTGACACAGGCTATTTTTTGAGGCACTCTAAATTGCAATGACTTCCTTGCCTGCAAGGTCAAGCATGAGTGATAAGCATCAAGAGTGAGATCCTGGCTGCTCTAAAGCCAAGAGCGATATCCTGGCTGCTCTAAAGCCAAGAGCAAAATCCTATCTATCCCAACAGAATAGTGGCATTGTCCCAAGAAATTGCACACCACTTTGGAGGAGGTTTCCCACAGAGTTCATTTTCTTCCTCTCCATCTTGCTCTTTTGGCCACTTCGCATCTTCTCCCATTTTTGCTTCCAGCCAGTTTCTTCTAGCAGAAACCCCTCATGACAAATTTCCTTGTCCTGTTTCCACTGTTACCTCAAACAGTATGCATTTATATTCTAGTTTGGCCAAGTTAAATTCCAGCCAATAGAGTAATCTCAAATCCTTACACACTATTTTTTTTTCCAGGTAAATTACTGCACTGAAGTAATTCAGCTGAATTCTTTAGAGAATGTCTTCATGCTATTTATTATGGCGATAGTAATTTGCTTTCCTGGGTTAATATCACACATTACAAATCTTGGCAGTTTAGAATATCTTCTCCAGACAGACTGGAATTTAAGCAAGTGACCAGCAGGATTCTGTATTCATTCACTGGAGCTACTAATTGCCACTGTAAAAATGGAATTGCATATAAAACATGTTAAAGGAAGATATTCCATAGACAAACTGGAACTGGGCTTTTGCAACAGAAGACATCAGGAATATTTCTTTCAAATGTATGAAAATAAGCTGGTTATAGACAGAAACAGACATACGCTGCCATATTCTTTGCAGACTCCATCTAATCCTGCTATCTGCAATAAACTGAACACACAGACATAAATCCAGTTTTCAATACGTTTGTAAGAATATTCAAGGACAAATGTAGACATGGAATTAAAGAAATAAGAAGACTGACTCCAGTGAAGACAGTACTTCTCCATAGTGTCACTTGCTTATCCACTAATGAATCTGTGGGGTTTTGTCCGTATAAGATTGTAGAATCACCACCATGAAAGAGAACACTTTGATCTTTATCCTGACATCCTGCAAAGCCCATTGAACTGCTCTGAATTTTGTTTATATTAGAATGTTTTTTTAGATAAAGTGGATAATATTAGAATTTATTGGACAGTGCAATATACATTCTGCTTTATCACAGGTAACAGAAAACTTGATCTTAGCAGCAATGCTGCATCTGTAACAGTTATTTGTAGAATCTGCATGCAGGGCATAACAAAATTTGCTTATTACTCAAATTAGGCCATGAAACTGGGAAGCCGTGGGAGAATTCTCAAATGGTCCTCAGATCATTTTCCATCATCCTTTGTAAAATTTAAAACTGTAAAATTTAAACTGTAAAATTTATTTGCCATTGGATCTTAGAGCAAAAAGCTATAAGGTAATCTCTCCCTTAGTTGTCAAAGAGTTTGACAGCCCTTGATTAAAACATAAGCATCTTAGATGCAGAGCTGCTGCTTCAAAGATACTTTCAGAAGTACAAGCCAGAAGTGGTTTATCTGTGTGGTTTCCTTAGCTTTTGGAAGCTGGCCCTTGTCTTCATAACTAAAAGGCACTGAAAGGAATTTATTTTGAGCTTTGTATGCACAGATGTATGCATGTATGCACAGACTAACTACTCGTGTTTTATTCAGTCACCACGTCAAATCTTTTAAGTTATTTAACTAGGCTGATAGACTGAATGATATTATTATAAGTGATTCTTGGATGGCATAAGCTATGACAATATTGTACAGCCAAATAAAATAGTAGCTGAGAATACTCAGTGGACAGTACTGGAAATACCACTTATACATTAATATATTAGGTTGGCACAATAATTTCCCATCAAACTAGTTCATAACCAACAATATTTTAGAATATTTAGCACACTTGATAATAAGAGCATAGTGAATTATTAAGTAGCAGTTTTAACAACATTTTAATAAGACAACAGTGTCTGTTTAATGTCAGTTAGCAATGACTGTAATTCTACAAAACGTATACTGCCTGTGAATCTGTGATTCTTGGATAGTAATTCAGGACATGTTAACTTTATAATGTCAGTTCTTCATCATCCCATCAAAACCTTTGATTCAATGCCCCTTGCAAAATGGCAGAAGTTCAAGAACATATCAAGGAGCGGAGAGCTTAAAGCACACGCAGTCACAAACAAGTATTATCATGTACTCAGAATAATTGCTACTAAAAAAAGGCAGCAGCTAGCAAGCAGCATTTTAATCTTAATTCAGAATAACTACATTAAGCACCTCTCTGCCCTTTCTAACTTGAGGTACATAAAAATATTTCCCTTCCCAACTGGAATGAAGGGAACTATTGAGGAACTCGTATTTACTGGCGTTTCCTCAAAGTACTGAAGAAATCAGAACAGACTTCCAGTTACAAATAGACACGGCTTCTCTTTCATTGTATAAAAAAAAAAACAATCTAAAGACAAGCTGGATTTTGACTGGTAACATATCTTATAGCTGTGCTTTAAATAGAAGCCTATTTATTTGGCACATGAGAAATGAAATCTCATTTTCCTACACCCAATATACGGAAGCCCATGACTGTGCTCATAGTGTTTTGCGTTGTCTCTAAAGAAGACTAAACTAATTATAAGTACACATGATATATATAAATTGAAATAGCCTGCTTTTGGTCTTGAATAAAGAAATCAGAAAATCAATTAGTCCATTGCAATGCATTATGGACATGTGGTATTTTAATACATTAATAGAGAAAATGGAAAATTTGACTTCAGGAGGTGGGATTGTTTCTTTCATAGAAAGAATATATGCCTTCATCCATTCTTAAGAATTTAAATGACACAACCTAAACCATTTCAAGCTAAAAAGTACAAGCGCCAGTCTTAAAGATGGCAAGAAATTCTTGTAACATCTGCTGTGAACAAAGGCAGCCCCAGTAGCTAAACCAGAAGGGAATATAACGTAATTACTTCCAGTGTTCTCAGGGGTCTTGCTCATATTCCTAACCATGAGAATTAAAGGTATGCTTCACTCTTCTCATTAACTAAGCTGTTTCTTTCCACAGGAGTGATGTAAGAAAAAATAAAATTATGGAGGCAGAAACTGGCTTTGGGAGGACTGCCTCCGGGTCATTTAGCTTCATTGTGCAGAGCGGCTATATGTGAAAGCTGCTTGTTCGCAAAGTAGCAGGGACAAATATCTCCTCTCTTGCTTTTCTAGTGGAGGGTGTGCAGACTAGCAGACAAAGAAATCAGCTGGTCACTTCAGCTTTGCAGATCTGGTGATCTCACCCTCTCCTCCCACATTATAGAGTAAAGAGCTGCTAGAGTTTGACTGATTGGTTCCATTTTATTGCCTAGTCTCCTGACATATGAGAGAAAATAACATCCAGTTCTTGGCCACTTAAATTAATTTTGAATTATTGGACACAAGCCAGCTGATGATGACAGTGCTTGGGATATTCTTCTCCCTTAGAAAAAAGAAAACAGTGCTGGACAGTTGCATCAGAGCTTTTTAGCAAGGCATTAATAATTCATGTGAAGATTTCTGATACTGATGATTACTCACAAGCAATACTCTAGACCTCAAGTTCCTGAAAAAGAACCAGGTGCCTAAAAATATATATTTCAATGATTGCTTGTGAATTGAGAATGTTTGCCTACTCTGTACTGTTTTATGGTATGAAACGAATCAATCACTTATAAAACCACTTTGAAAAAGTTATTGTTTGATTAAATGTTACATTTGTATAAAAGCAGAGCTAGTATGAATAGAATCTGCTTCATTGTAAGAATCACTACTTATGAACAGAGTGCCTAGGTTCCTTCGCTGCTTATTTAATGCTGGAGTTGAAATTTGCCTCGCAAGTGAAGAAAAATGTTGGTAAACACCCCCTGGTGGTTGTACTGATTATCTACAGAAAAGGATGCTGAAAAAAATCTTCATGCGCAAAATCTATGTAAGGAATTTGTGAGAGAAAAAAAAATGGGGAGAATATTGAATAAACTATTTCAGAATTGTGTCACTTGATCTACCTTGCTATTTAGTGCACTGGCAAACTGCTGGAAAAAAAAATTGATGCAGTTCGGGTCTTGTGTTTCTTCATTGCTTTGTGGTTCTGTATCCAACTCTGGATGTTCTGCCGCCCTGTTTCTCTCTTGCTTTAAACAAAAACTGCTGCTTTGACCAATTGTAGCATGTGCCAAGACACAAGACAGATGCTCCAATGGTGCAGTTGTGCACCCTCAGAAGAAAGCTTCTTTCTGTTGGGGAAAAAAATATCTCTGAACTTGAGATGAAAGAAAGGATTTACTCTTCCTTTGTTTATTCTCCTGCTGCAAATGAAGGGCAGCTGCCTCAGAATGCCCATGTACTTATAATCCAGAGGGGAGATGTGTGATTAATGCGAAGGATGAGGCAGGGAAGATATAGATTTTTATTCTTATCTCCTACTGTCTCCTGGGCAAGTCCCCTAACTGTGAGATCCATTACTTCCACTCCTTAGTGGAGCTGGCAGTGGTAAATCTCCATTCATGAAAAGAAGCTTTAGAAACAAAATGAATATTTATGTTTGATTATTCACTGTTTTCGAAAGACATTCTCAAGTAACTTGTGGTCCTCCTTTAGAAACAAAAGCGTTTCACTAGCTTTACAAAGAAGCTACAAGATGCAGGAAGAATACCATGGGATACTTACACTTCTTCTCAAAATGCAGTGCCCCTAAGAGGTGTCAAGCTACTAACAGCAGGGAAGGTGGAAAAGAGACTGAAGAGTTCCCACTGTTTGCAGAACTGGGAAAACAAAGGCAATTTCCTCTTCCCCACTGATGGGAAGAAAGGCCCACTGCAGATGTTACCACATGACAAAATCTGTCTTCTTTGCCAGAATTTTTAAGGGCAGCCTTACACTAACATGTGCTGGCCAGTGCATACTGATACTGTATTGAGATGGCTTTTTGTCAGTGTGGAATTGCATTTCATTCATTTATTTACTGACCTGGCACTGAATTAGTCTCAAAAGGGAGTTCCTCACTGCTAATAAATAGGGGTACGCTGTGAGCTCTTACTCAGGATCGTCCATGATCTATGTTGCCTCACGTTTTTTCTCTACAGGGATCTACTGTGGATCACACTGTCTCCAAAGCAAATCTGCTAGAGAAGCAACAAGTCACAGGCAGTGGGGGCATGAGCCAGTCTGTAGCAATATGGGATTGGGAAATGGTCCTTAGCCCTCTTCTTTTAGCAGTGTAAATGTAGCAAAAGAGGGGAGGAATGGGAAGGCTTTGGATGGTGAGAAGGCTTTATATCTTTTTTACTTTCACGTCAAACTGCATGAGTAAATAAAATGCATGTATTAGAGCTACACAGATATTCTACAAAACAGCCTTCAAGATTGACATATACTGGACTTCTTTTCATTTAACAGTTTTTGCTGTAGTAGAAATATGTGCTCCATTTCCACCCCCCAAAGAGTTTCTGACATAACCTGTCAGGGTTGTCTTAACAACTCAGAATGACTCAGTAATGTCTTTCTGCCAGATCATACCGAACTGTCCCAAACCAAACACAAACAACGACATTTCAGTGAGACACTTCAAATATGCACTTCTGAAAATAAACATTATCCCTTCATTCCTATGACCTTACAAGAAGAGTCACATCCTAAAGACAGTCTTGAAATATTTCTAGGAAAACAAAAATAGTGATTGTTATTGGTCAAAGTCATCCTCCTTTAAAATATTATTCAGCAATAACAGTTCAAATGTAATCAGAGATTTATACCAGAAATAACATCTATTGATTTTTTTTTTGCTAAGGTCTATTTTTGTACAAGTGAAATGACCCCATCCAATGACCATGCACGCAATATCACTCGAAAGAAAAAGAAAATGAAAAAAAAACTCATTCACTTTTTCATGCAGTTCTGTCATCGTTTCTTCTAAATCTCAGGAATATTTATGCTTAAACAAGAGTCAGACACAGCTCATCATGTTGTTCCAGCTCTACATTTGTAGCAGTACAATGTCATTAGTCATTCTCCGAAACACAGCCATTAGAGATTGAAGTGACCTTTTAATGTCATCACGTCGTACCGATTCCTACTAACCATGGCAACAGACTAATGCCAAACACACAATTATGACTTCACTGCAAAATGTAGCAAAGGAGAAGACAATTTACAGTTGTAAGCTAAATTTCAGAAGGCATAGGCCTAGCCTTTGCCATCCAAACGAAAGTTAGTTGAGTTGCATCTTCAAGTCATTCGACAGTCAAGACTTTACTTTCTACCTAAATAAAAGATTGGTTGTTTACCTTGAGCAGAAGAGGGAAAATAAAAATGGCCAAGTCATAGAGGAATTGGTGTTTGATCCAGGAACCTTCCAAACCAATGACAGGGCTTTTTGCAAAGCTGGGTGTGTGGATGTGGTTTATCTTCCTTCTTTACTCCCACGAAAAATGAAAGGTCCCAGGCTTGTGGGGATGGGTGTATAAAAAGGCCTGTGTCCATCCAATATCATGTGGGGCTCCAGCTTGAACTGCATCCCAACTGTATCCTCCATCCCCCTGAAGGAGACAGTCTGCTCTAGATCAGACTCAAATAACACTATTGTAACTATGATGAGAATAATAATAATCCCTCTTATTTGCTACAGAAAATTTATTTCACTCACAAGAAAAATTACATAGGAGTTTGAAATCAAAGCATAATCACATCAAGATCATGTATCGAGAACTGAGATGTGTGACTCCGTTTCATATATGCACCTTTCTCTCTAATAGAATTTAAAGGAAAATTCAGAAAGAATTAAAAACCTCATGATTAATGGAGGGGTTTAAAGGTCTATAGCATCTCATCTGTGGTATAAATCCACAGGCTACTGCAGCCAGAGACCTGTGATATTATAGCACTAGCTAAGCACAAAGGGCTTAAAAAGTGCTTAGACAAAGACGTGTGAAAGAGAAATTATTTTGTAATGAAGAAGGTTCATTTTCCAATGACATTTCAGTAATCAAACAAAACAAGAGCAATACATTTGTAGTTTTAAATTTGTCATTATCCAGACCAATTTATAATGAAATAAGAGAGATACGTTGAATTAGATAATTTCCCTTCAAAAGGACTAAACACCACTGTGTAAGGAATTACTTCAGAAGCTGGCCCAGAGCTTTGTAAAATACAGTGTTGGGAAACTGAGCATCTGTGGTTTTATATTTCAGGGATGATGCAAGATTTTTCAACCTTTAAATTACAGCTTGTGCAAGCAGTACTCTGTTACTTAACTCTAACAGATTTGCAGATGTGTCCATCTTCAAGGTAATGGGCATTGCATTTCTGTCATTCAAAAGGCTGAGATTCAAAGTAAAATCAAAGAATGAATTAATCCTACCCTCTCATTCTCTAAAAGCTTCTAAACACCAGTTGGAGGGATTCTAGCAAAGATGATAATAATAGATTTTTAAACAGATACTCTTTAAAAGGTAAGAATTATTCATCTCTATTTTAGAAACAAAAGACAAGAGGGCTTTACTTGAACCAGTTATACAGGCAATCACTGTCAAAGCTTAGTATAAATCTGGTCCAAGGTCTAGGCCTTGCTATTACCTCCCTCCCCCTCTGCTCATCCCTTGAAAAAATCCAATATGAGAGGATAGAAAGAAGAAGGAAAGAAGGGAAGAAGGAGGGAAGGAAGGGAGGAAGAAAAAGGAAGATTGGCTCTGGAAAGTAAGAGCTGATAATATTTTATGACAAGGTTAATATGCTTTTTTTTGTTGTTGTTGAACATAAAACTTACAAAAAGCTGCATATGTTTACAACCGATAATATCTGCAGTGATGCAAGCTAAAATAACAGTTCCTTCTCAGGAATGAAGGCTGAGTTCAATGAAAGGACATAACATTATGTGTGTACAGCCACTGGGAAACACGGACTGGCATTTTCCCTTTTGACCTGACACAACAGTGTTACATTCCAATGGGAAACATTGCCAAATCTCAGTTCAGAATAAAAACAACATCAAGGAAAATATTCTGTAGCAAACAAACAGAACTAAAAATTGTTTCAGTAAAAAGCAGTCATGCTTAGAGCCAACAGCATCTCTGAAAGTCTGTTTATTCTGTTGCCTCAAATCTGACAGGCCCATGATGGATTAAATGAACTACAATTAAAAGAAGTGTTTGGAGTGAACTAGAAACGCTTTGTTTCCTTTTTTCACACTAGGACTCAGCTGATTTCATACCTCATGACAAGATGCAAGGATATGACTCTGCTCTACTTACTGCATGACAAAAGTCTTATAAAAAGGCCATGATAAAATTAGAAATATAAATCTTAGAAACTTAATATTATGCAAGTTACTCCTTAGTCCAGTAAAAGATTTTTTTGCACACTTCAGCTTCATGATTAGGAGCTTGTGGCTGTCAGTTTACAGGAATAAATCTCAAAGGAGATTCAGGTTTGTGTGGGGCTAAGATAGACTTCTGCCTCAGCTCTAATAATGATCTCTTTGTGATTGGATTGGAAAGATTGGGCTATTAACCTGCTCTCTCTGAAATAAAGAAAATAGTATCTCTTACTTGTAAACACATCAGATTTTGCCAGTTTTTGAAAGGTGTTAGTTGAAATGAATCTTCTGAAAATGAACCTCTCTTCAGCATTGTTTTTCCTGCTGAATAAAAATTTTCAGACTCTCTTCTGTGAAACTCTGATCCCTGAGAAATTTTTTATTTCCCAGAAATGAGAGAGTATAAAACCACTGCCTGTGAAAAAGAAGCACAACTGTCGTTATACAAAAAAAAACCAGACTTCTGCAAACCTAGACTTTTCCCCTGGGAGGAGAAGGGTACAGGAGAAGTGCTTTCCAAGGGGTCCCCTCCTCACTTGCATTGCCACTTCCTGGGCTGGAAAGGGAGAGATGAAGATTCTCCACTTGGAGGTG
Organism: Myiopsitta monachus; assembly: GCA_017639245.1. Classification (NCBI taxonomy): domain Eukaryota; kingdom Metazoa; phylum Chordata; class Aves; order Psittaciformes; family Psittacidae; genus Myiopsitta; species Myiopsitta monachus. Next base: position 54,154,527 of record CM029919.1, read on the forward strand.
CTCCACCAGCTCTGGAGGAAACTGTGGATCCAGTATGACATCCAGGAATATCCTTGAAAAGAAATCCACCTGGTTATTATGTCTATAGTGGCAAACTGGCAGTTCCTGACACTGCTCTTTTGCCATCTATTGTTAAACAGCTAAAACAGGCCCTGGTATGTTTCTGGCTCTGACCAGCTAGCAAACAAACAAACAAACCTTCAGCATAGATCCAGGGTTAGAAAAGGCTGGGAACTATTTCCCAATAGGTAGCTTGAATGTAGCAAGCTTGTTTGTGAGACTTTCCGTAGTACAAACACGACTATTCTATGCCAGCTGGCCAGGAGACCGAAGCATGGATTCTGACACTGATGAATTTACAAGTACAGGAGTTGCCCTTGTGTATTGATGGGACAAAATCCGTAATGTTTACTGCTAGGAATGGGATGAAATCAGTATGATTCCTAACATTAATAGCACTTGTGGAGGGGCCAGGAGACTTAAAGAGGTGAAAAAAGGACCCATTTTATATCCTGTAAGTCTGCAAGCGCCAGTGGTGATTTCAGTAGTGATGAAAGCAGATGAAGTGAACGGATGTGCTGTCCTGAGGAGAGAGAGGAAACAGCCTCCCCTGATTCCCCCCACCTCTGAGCATTTTGGACATATAAAAGTCTGAGGATTTTTTTGTCCCAAAGTGTTTGCAGATGTGGGAAATTTTCATTTAACATTTATTTTTTTGTGTTCCTTTCTATTTTGATAAAGTACCTTTCTATGGCTTTGGGAAATAATTGTATTATAGCAAGCTGAGGTGAGCTTTCAAAGTCATGGACTTTTGTTATAAATTCAAAATACTGAGTAAACACTCCCAAATTTTCCAATTTTTAGACAAACTATTATCATATATCAAAGGCTAATCAAGAAGAATGGAAATGAGCGAATGCATATCTATTCTATTAGCACTCTTTAAAATCCTTTAAAATAGATTTACAGCTCGCAGACAAAGTTGACCAGCAAATTCAGGAGCAAAAATAAACCCACTTTAATAATTTGAATTTCCTGGAAATGTTGACACCCTCTCAAGCAGCAGTTAGAAATCCTAAGCAGTCAGGATAGCAAATTTTAATAATTGCTTTTTCTCCAAGAAGAGAGTGGTAATTTTGTATCATTACAGCTTTTTGAGATTATTCAATTGACCAGGTTAAAAACCTGTTTCCATTCCCTTCAAAATTACTTTGAAACTGCCCTGGGTTCAGCAGTAGCAGTAATTTTTCTTCTTCTTAGTAGCTGGTGCAGTGCTGTGCTTTTGACTTTCGGCCTGGAAACAACGCTGATGACACTGACGTTTTTAGTTGTTGCTCAGAAATGTTTAGTCTGACCAAGGACTTTCTGAGTCTCATGCTCTGCCAGGGAGGAGGGGAAACTGGGAGGAAGCAGAGACAGGACACCTGACCCAAACTAGCCAAAGAGGTATTCCATACCACAGCACTGTCATGCCAACTATATAAGCTGGGGGCAGTTACCCAGAAGGGATAGATCACTGCTTGGTCTGGCTGGGTATCGGTTGGCGGGTGGTGAGCGGTTGTATTCTCTTCCCTTGTTATTTCCCTTCTCATTATTATTATTGGTGGTAGCAGCAGTGGTTTGTGTTATACCTTAGTTACTGGACTGTTCTTATCTCAACCCATGGGAGTTACATTCTTTCAGTTCTCCTCCCCATCCCTCTGGGAGCAGGGGGAGTAACGGGGGGAGTGAGCAAGCAACTGCATGTTTCTGGGTTGCCTGATGGGTTTAAACCATGACAGAAACAAATAAAGACTCTTTCAATTGCACTTGTAAATGAACAAAAAATGTATTTAGACTCATTAGTTTTAAATTCCTTCCCTCTATTATTCTTACCACAACTAAGTCAAAAGAAGCTATTAAACACTGCCCCTTCTTTAGGAATACATTAAAACAGATTAAATGCTCGGGTTTGACTGTTTCTCTTATTTAATTAGTAGATAAATTTAGTTTTGGTACACACTGAATCCCTAAAGCATATTAACAGCTATTTCAGCAAGGTGTTAACTTAAACCCCCAAACAGAAAACATTTTGCATGTCCCTAAGCCAAAACTGATGTGGATATTTTCCTTTTAAATAGAGTGAGCTAAATTGAATGTTGATTTTATCCTACATCTACTTTCACTGAAGTTTCTACATTTCCTGTTCTAACCTGTTCTGCAATGGCATTTTCTCTAATAAATAACACACTAGATTCTAATGCAAGATAAAAGATCTTAAATCATTTCTTACTGCCGTATGAAATAATTGCTTCACCCATTACCTCCTCACCACATCTTGATTAAAATGCCACACCTATGTAACAACTCATAGCTACATTATATAGAACAGACACATTTAGAGAATGTAGGTCCCCCTAAACAATTTTTGTTTCCAGCAGGACTCTCAAGAAATTATCATTTTGATAGAGATACCTTGAACGGTCAGAGGAGAGAAACACCTATGTCCTAGTTTGCTGGTGTCACTTCTTGTGGCACCTGCTGTCCTGGTGGCAGCACTGCTTTTGAACTCAACTCTACAAGGATGCCTTCCCACTGCACCCTGGAGCAGAGCTGATCCTGACAAGTCTGAATCAACTAATGAGTTCATACCACAGCAAGCCAAGGTGTGGAACAACATCAGACTACAAGGTGCCAAGTACCACAGATACACCAGAGATGTGTATGTGAAGTGGAAGATGAACAGAAAGACATCCTTCAGAACTACTTTTCTTCCTACGTAAAAGTGGGTGGGGTGGAAGCAGTACTGGGACAGAGTGTATGTCTCTGTACCCAATACTGCAACACCAAATGTTCTTCTTGACTACCCCCAAAGTCATGTAGACTCACCAGTCACCTTCTGGTTTGGTTTTAATATTCTTTATATGGGTTGATCTTCATACATATCCCAAGTGTCACGCCAACTATAACCTTACACCTTCATCTGCTTCACCGCCTCCAGTGTCCCAATCCAGTAACTGATCAGAAAATAAATCTAACTGCAATAAAATGAGGTACCATAAAAATAGCAATTGAATCTTGTAATTTTTCTTCATGTATCCTCCAAAGGCAAAGATGATGGTGGAGTTACCCACTGAGTTGAACTACATGAAAATTACAGCACTCACCAGGACCTGGGAGATAGTTCCACCTCCCTCCTGAGCCTAATGGAGTCTCAAATCTACATCTCCTATCTCTGAAAAGGTAACCTAAACTGGCAGTGTTGCACAGTATCACAGCTCCAAACACTGGAGGAAGCAGCATCTGTCCAGAGTAGCCTCCTAGTGAAAGGATTCCTCTAGGAGATGGAGAAAGTGGGTTTGTCCTCTGACTCTCTTAGACCTAAAGCAGAGAAGGGGCCTGAATCTCAGTTTCTTAGTGCTTGGTTATGTGATGAAATGATAAAAGAGAAAAGGGAATGCCTCTAGGAGGTGAATCTTAGTGGTGAATCTTATCACAAGTAGGTAGAGGTAGCTATTCCAGACAGCATGGGAGAACTTCAGACATAACTTCTGAGCCAGCAGTGTCTCTGCTCTCTGCTCTCTGCTCCCTACTCAGGCCACTGACTATTCTGGATCCCTTACTGAGGCATTTCACTGTTTAGATAGACTACACACATAACATTAGATCCATCAGTGTGCCTGAAATGCAGGCCATTTTGCCATCTTCATGACTCGGTACCTAAGACCTGGATTCATCTTATGTCTCTGTTATAATTTAACTCATGTGCCTAGAGGGTTTTGGCAGCCTGTTAAGAGCCTGGGCTCTAGAAAGTGTCTCAAGTCTGAATTACTACCTGGAGATGCCCCTGGGAACCCATTATAGTTCCCAGACTTAGTCGCATGTCCAACCTCACACACTCCGTCTCTAAGACAAGCAAGACACCAAAGCAATTGTCTGCCTTGGTTTGCAGATGAATAAGCTACAGGTGCAGGAGCCAGAAGGAACTACCGTGTGCTCCAGTGGCTCTCCCCTATGTGGGCAATTAGGGATAAAGGACTGCAGAGCATGCTAACTTATCTCCCACTACTGATTAGATTTCTGACAGCACTTGGTTCCTTATTTAGGTATTTTAAGAGGCCAAAAGAGAAATAGGATGAATAGCAGCCTTTGTATTTATCAGAGCTAGTCCTGCACTGGATTATATCACTTGAATCTGTATCACAGAATTTTCTATATTTCCCTGCCTGGTACATGAACAAATATTTCAAGCTGCTGGAAGGACTGTGTTTTGTTCTTTTGCTTATTCAAAATATAATTATTTATGTCTATACATCGGTGTGAGTCAGAGACACATTCTTCTGTTTATAACCTACAATGTGACCTTAAAAAATGCATTAATTTATTTATAATTATTATATTCTTGAGATGAAAGACAGGATGAATGAATAAAAAGTATTTACTGATGGCATGTGATATCAAAAGTGATTGGTTGCAAGCAAGGTTACAAAAATATGCTGCTAACCATACTCTATATTTTTCTTTAAATTCTAATGGGTAAGAAGAGGACTCCCTTAGAAAATTGTTTGTTTTGATGTATTGAGTTTTGAGTTGAAGATTCCAAAAGTTATTGCCTTACTGACAGAGAGCTACACTTTGGCCAAAGTTCTGGAAAAATTAAGGAGGTCATCGGCAAAACTTCATCTTATAAAAATTAATTGCAAGGACTTGCTCAAAGATGTAAACTCTGACCAGCTGGATGACCCAGTGCCTGCAAATTAAATTCCATTCCTGAAGAACAATTCGCTTTTAATGTTCAGAATTACAAGGAAAACTAAATAAATTGTTAGATATCCCACAGTTCACCTAGTGAAAAATACAGAATTGCCATCAGTTACATACACTGAATGAGTCTGCTGAACTACCTGGCAATGCAAATAAGACCACAGTGACACAATAGGCCTTGCACTGACTTTTTTGTTGTTTTTTATTTAATAGGAGCATTGTTGAGACTTGCAATTCTGAAGAGAGAAAAATAGGTAATAAAAAAGGATTTGCAACAAGAAACAAGGCACAAAAAGACCCAGAGAGCACTTGATGTGCCAAATCAGATAATGTAGCTGGCCTGCTGGTGTCATATCATGAAGTACTAGTCAGTCTTGCTTTAAATGCTTGCTCAATACAGAAGCACTACAATCCTTAGAAAAGTAATGTAAAACCTGCAACACCTCAGTTGTCCAGGTAGAGGCCTTTGCACAGCTTTAAAGGCATCCAGGGACTCCTGAACTGCAGTGCACAGAGGGGTGTTTTGAGCCCATCCTTTTTTTCTGCTCCCTTCTAGATTTTCCTCAGCTGAGGTAAGAAGAAGGTGCAGAGCCTCATTCTGCCCCTCACATCTACCTCAATGAATCTTCTAGTAAGCACTTGTAGAACTTATCCCAGCCACAGTGCTGACACTGCAAAGTGTACTTACCACTCAGGGTTTTTTTGGCTTATCTACCTTCACCCTAGGAATTGTGCATTTTAAAATACCGATATAATTCCATCAGATAATAAGATAAGGAATATTATCTATTTATTTTAAACTGAAATTAAATGGGCATGTCCTGGTCTAAATCTTACTAAATTATTTTTCTACAAGTTTGATGTTTATATATTTACATTCCATAGGCACATGGGAGACCACTGTAAACATTTATGGTCCTTTGAACAAGGAGACCTGAAAATTAGGAGAATGTAGGTTTCCAGTATTGGAAGGAAGACTGTGAACACTTGCTTTCCTAAATGAAATGTGCCTATTTTCACTTTGAAGGCTTGTCAGGTGGTATGAGTGAATTAAAGTACCTGGCAAACACAGGTTCAGGGTACATCTGAGCTGTCAGTTGGGCTGGCTCCTATTGCACATGTGCACATGCTGGGTCTTTCATGGGATGGAACAACTTGGTCTCTGCCCAGCTAAAACCTGGAACTGACTCAATGATAAAATCATCTCAGGGCCTGCTTCAGTAAGCATTATGGGTGGAAGCAAGCCAGCTCCCACCACCTCCACCTGGCCTAGCCTTCCAACACCATTCTACTAGGCAGTGAGCTGTCATTATATATAACTCCTTATGCAAACACACCCTTGGCATCACACACAAATACACCAGTGGTAGAGATGCCTGTGAGTAAGTAGCTGCAAGGGATAGCTGCTGCATCAGTGATAGCCAAGTGCTAGAATATGGCCAGGCTGCTGAAGGGGGTGTACAACAAGTTGTAAGATGAAATTCACTGGCTGGAGGGCTGGGAATCCATCTCCAGAGCAGGTGGTAGTACCAGCACAGACACAGTCATCCTTTCTTGCTAGATCCTTACAGACAGAGGCTGTACACAAGCCAACCCCAGAAAGCCTGCAAGTGAGGGAAGCCTGGTGATGCCAACTAATGAAATCAATTTGAAGCTCATTTCCTCCCAGGTCTTAACTTGAGAACTAGTATCAGCTGGTCACATACTGAATGCCTTGCTTATTTGATCTGGTGGGGTGGGGGCAGGGAAGGGAGGGTGTTGGGTTTTTTTATTTTATTTTAATGACTGAGATGGGCTGTGCTGAATGCTGTAGATCAGGTTTGGTTAACTAGCATTGCTCCCGGGCTTCATGCAATGAATAGACTTCTGCACTGCACTGCCTACTTCTTGTTTGGTGACTCCTCCCTAATTCGTTGTCTACTTTCACCACAATTCCTATTTCTATTTTCTGTGCTTTTTGTGGTTTTGTCCAAATGCAGGTAATAACCTGCTTTTTCTAGGATCTGAAAACAATTCTGTTATTTTTATCTCCTCTTATTTCTAATTCTGTTTTGCTCTTCTTTATGTCAACTCTGTGATAACCTGCAACGCCCCACCTCATAAGAATGCAAACACATTGTTCAAGGTTTAGGGGTTTTTTTAGGTCCTTAAGTATGATTAGATGGTAACACTGAGCTCTATAGAAGACTAGTAGACATCTTCTAAATTCAATACATTACTCAAAACTGGTACTCTTTAGCTTTATGAGATATTTTTTAGTCTGTGTAACAGAATTTATTGCAGAATTATTACATTTGGAATAAATATTTAAAAGAATAGCAGATAACATTTAAAATAGTTTATTAAAATCCACAAGAACTATACCACTTCCTTCCTTTCACTCAGTAATATGTTCTAGCAAACCTTTCACTCAATCATTAGGGTAATGTAAACCCACTGTGTGTAATGCTTTTCTTTTACTTTCTTTTATCTGTTTAACTTTTTCTATATGCTAATTCCAACAGTTAATGGAGGTTAAAACAGAACTAATTGAAATTCTTTTCAAAATGCCTTATGTCTTCATGTTTTACTGAAAGGTAATCTTTTCTGATTTTGTTAATGAGATAGCTTACCCTGTTGGCATTTTAATTTAACTCAAATTTCTAAGCTATTCCTGCTTTTACAATGTCTATAAATTTGGGGGGCCGGGGGGAGGGTAGTGGTATTTGGAAGCTTTGAAGTAGTCCTTGCCCCTGCCTCAACACTCTGAGCAGCTCTCTCTAAACTTTTCTGGCTGTCCTTGCCATTTTACATTTTCAGTCCCTGATCTTGGATTTAATGAAGAACTCATCCAATCTGTCCTGGTTTTGGCTGGGATAGAGTTGATTTTCTTCCTAGTGGCTGGTACAGTGCTGTGTTTTGGCTGTAGTCTGAGAATAATGCTGATAACACACCAGTGCTTCAGTTATTGTGAAGCATTGCTCATACAAAGTCAAGGACTCTTCAGCTTCTCCTGCCTTGCCAGCAAGAAGGCTGGAGGCACAAGAATCTGGGAGTGGACACAGGCAGGACAGCTGAACTAAACTGGCCAAAGGGATATTGCAGAGCACCTGATGTCATGCCCAGTAAAAAAACACGGGGGGGGGGGGGGGGACGGGGACGGGATGGGGGGGGGACGGGATGGAGGGGGACTAGGGGAAAGCTGGCTGGGAGCCAGAGGATTTTATTAAATACAAATATTTTACTATAATTGGATACATTTTTTCTCATTTTTCACTCAGTAACACTATCATAAAGAAGCAGGTTAAGGAATCTCAGCATTCAATGGATGGCTTAATATCTATATTCTAAACTTGCTTTCTAATCAATCTTCAAAAGCCAGGATGGTTTGTTCTGCAGTGATTGCCAAATTACCTAAAATTCTCTCGCAAGAAAATTATTTTGTTACTAAGACTTTCATGCTCCTCGTGTGCAAAGTCTACTGAAACTTCTCTCATTTCTCATTCATTTCATCTTCCCCAAGACATCTTCCCAGACAGGCTTTACTTTCACTTCACATATCATTAGCAGCACACATGACCATACTATTCTCTCCATCTTGTATCACCTGCTTCCTCCTACATTGTTTAGCCAACTGTAATAAAACGTAAAAGTCCTGGAGTGACAAGAAGCTATTGCTGACCTTCTGTATTGGTAGGCTCAAAACTAGGCATTAGTGTTATAGTCGTGAGCTACATACAAGCCAGCAGCACACCTTGGCAAAAGAAGTCAAAGGTGGCCAACAGCATCTGGAGCTGCATTAACAGAACAGCCAGCATTTGTTAGACTACATGAATAATACTGTGTTAGATTTTGTCCAATTCTGTTTCTCAGTACAGAAGGCATCAACAAACTGGGGACGAGTTCAGTGAGGACAGCCAGGATGGCTGAAGCTGCACTTGCCCCATGAAGAGAGGCTGAGGGACTGGGGCTTGCTCAGCCTGGAGAAGGGATGGCTCTTGAGGTACTTGACAGCAGTCCCTGGCACCTACAGGGATGACAGGAAGGAGATGGAGCCAGGAGTTTCACAGCACTGCGTGGCAGGAGAATGAGAGGCAGCAGGCATAAATTGATGCAAGAGTGGTTCAGGCAGGATATGAAGAAAACCTTTCCTCCCCATGAGGGAAGTCAGGCATGGAGCTGCTTGTCCGGAAAGGTTGTGCCATCTCCATTCATGAAGGAGACAACTGGGTAAAGCCCTGAGCATCCTGGTCTGACTTCAGAGCTGGTCATGCTTGGAGCAGTAGGTTGGATTAAAGACCTCCCAAGGTCCTTCTCATCTGAATTATACTGTAATTCAATGATTACAAAGATTTGCCACAGACCAGTATTATCGCATAATATTGTTGTCATAGATCCCCGTATTAAAATTGTTCAGACTTACCATTTAACTGGTTAGCAAAAAAGACTAAACTTCATCGCTTGTAATAGTAATAGCTGATGGTGAGATGTACAGTTCTGGCTCATTTCATATACTCTTTGCTATTGTGAAGAGGCACTAGAGCACATTCATGCTCTTGTTCTTTGCCTTCTGTCTCCTAGCAACTCCATCTGCTGCCTTATTTTGTATGTTGGAAGTACAAGTCAGATATCTTTTTTTTTAGTTCAGAGAAAGCTGCTCCTTCCCTGCTTCCAACCTAGCTTAACACACAGTTTTATATTTTAGATGCTGGAATGCCTTTTGCCCAAATAGAGTTCATTTAATTCTACAATCTGTCATGACCAAACCCTCTTTTCCACAGATCTAGGTTAGTTCTTTACCCAAGGCTTCTTGGCGACATAGGAATTCCAGTGACTGTTAATATTGTCAGTTGTCTCCAAGACTCATTAATCCACCTTTGGTTTGAAGGAATGTTTCTGTTGTTTTTTACCCCTATTGTTTGGTCTTTCATGAGCTATAATTAGACATTCTCTGGCATCCATAATTCACACAAATCTCTATTACTCATTCCCTGGCACATGACATATTTCCTTGCCAATATTTGTGGAACGCACTGTGAACTGAGTGGCACTGAGAAGTACGCAATAAAGAGTGCTTATCCTGTACATGCCTGTCAGTTATACAACCGTTAAATTTAACTCATCCAGCTCCACTGTGATATTTGTATCCTTGACTACAAGCAATTAACCATCACTGCAACATAATCTCTTATCTATCTTATGGATAAAACATCACAGTATTGGGTAATGGATAGAAAAAAAGGAGGGGAAAATCAGTCTGCATTTGGAGGATGACAGCGTCTCGAGAGCACATTTCACCTTTCTTAAAACATTTGATAATTTATACATAGAGGGGTGACTTTTATCCACAAAATGAAAGACTGATGTAAGACTTCTTTGTAGCCTACAAAAACATCATGATGACTTTCATCTATTTTCAATAGAATTGAAGCTACCTTTTGTTTCAGAGGTCACTGATTCCATAGCCTGAGTATTCCCCCTTCAATATCTTTAGTCCTTTTCATAGTGTGTAATTTGTATGTTATTTAGTCTTCTCTCCAAAGCTCCCCTGTTGATCTTTTTAACTACTTCAGGCATTGCCTTTTCTGATATCAGCAAAAAATATTGTCGGGCCTCTCAGTTCTGAAGTGGACTTCATGCCAAAAATTTGAAAAGGTGGATTGAGAGGGAAAAAATAGTCTGTCTTTATTGAATCCAGGTTAGATTGTTCACTAAAATAGAATCTAAAATGGGAAAGCAGCAAGTGCAGTAGCTAGAAAGATTTCTTTTTTTTGTGAACATTCATGAAATTTAAGCTTTTTAAATCATTATCCCTAAGATTCTCTCTTTTGAGCTATAGGACTGAGTTGTAACACTGAAGCTATATTGGCGTATGGATTATAGCAGTTTTAAGAGAACAGATTAAAAGAAAAAGCAAACATCGAAGTGCATAACAATATAGTAACCTTCCCTTATACACTGCACGGAGAGTTTACCTGCAGTCCAGCCAAAATGTTTGACTCCATTGTATATGACTCCTAATAAGGAAGAGTGAGAAAACCCATACAATAAAGGTGTCCAGGATTTTTATTTTTAATACATTTCCAACCATTAGTTAATGGTCAATGGTTAACAATAGAGATGATTGCTGGGTTGGTATATAGGTTATGTACTCATCTATAAAACTCCAGCTAATTCTAATATCCCAATGTGGAGACAAGCTCGAATATTGCCCATTGCCCTTTATGTCATTCTGGGGTCTATTGAGGTTGCGTTGAAGAGAACCAATAATCGTAGAATAGTTAGGGTTGGAAAGGACCTTAAGATCATCTAGCTCCAACCCCCCTGCCATGAGCAGGGACACCTCACAATAAATCATGTCACCCAAGGCTCTGTCCAACCTGGCCTTGAACACTGCGAGGGATGAAGCATTACAACTTCCCTGAGCAACCCATTCCAGTGCCTCACCACCCTCACAGTAAAGAACTCCCTCTTTATGCACAATCCAAACTTCCCCTGCTCAAGTTTTAACCCGTTACCCTTTGTCCTATCGCTACAGTACCTAACGAAGAGTCCCTCCCCAGGTACAGATCCCCTAATTTAACTCAGCAAAATTATGACAATGAGTTAATCCTCCCAAGTGCTTTGCCCATGACACAGTAAGAACAAGAAAACAAGCACAGGAAACATCGGCTACAATATATCGGAGTGTTAAGTCCTTCTGTAGTTGCCATTAGCAACAACAAAATTAACATGTAAGAAACGTTATAATAAAATAGATATTTATTTTAATTGATAGAGAATATATAATTTTGAAAATAAATAGCCCTAGCAGGAAAAAAGATGCAATGAAAAGATGATCTTTTGAAGATTTTTTTAATTTGCACAGCTGCAGTCTTTTACCATAGTGATCCAAAAGAACATTAAATACTAGGCAGCTGACACTTAAATCATATATATCTTCTGGTTCTCAGCTCAGCATCTGCTGCATCATTTCACAGACTTGAAAGTGTCTGGGAAGAGAGACCAAGATTAGAAAAATGCATTAGAAATGGAAAGAATGTATTTTTTAATGACAAAAGACTACAGGCCACATTTCATTGCTGTTACACAGTAGGACACTCTGAAACTCTCATTTTAATAGAAAGAAAAAACTATCTCTACAATAGCAATTTGGAGGCGATGGCTACAGGAAAAAGAAACTTGACTATAACATGTCAATTTTCATTATCAGTGAAAACAAGCATGTCCATTTTTCCAGAAGAAGTAGTAGTGCAGACAAGCTGTTTCTGAGTAACACCCTTAGGTACCTCCAGAAATGAGTTCAGGGAGCCAGTTGTCTTCCTGTCTTGCACTGATTGTCAGCGCCAGAGAAGAGTTGTTATTTCAAGGGTTTCCTCCTTAAAGTGAGAGGGCCTGATTCTTCTCACACACCTATGGAAATCAGGAGATGAAGATAATAGAGTAACGACAGCATTAAGGAAGTAAAGGGTAAGAGACAAGAGCTTGACTATTGCTTTATTTATTTTCCCATTCATTAAAAGGATTAATTAGCCCAGCTTGTAGTGAAATTAAGACATTCCATGCATATCCTACTTAACCTTTCTATTCTCTTTCTCCAGGTTTTCTCCCTATCTGTCAGGGTTTCTATAAGGGAGCATATTAGATGACTGGCCTACATCATTAGAAAAATCAATACATTTTATTTTAGAATCCGATCAAAACGCTGTAGCTCAAAAAAATCAGAACTGTAAAGCCTATTTAAAGCCTTTCCTCCACTGGGGGAAGTTATACAATTTTCAAAGTGCTTTATAAACGTCAGTACTAGATTTTAAAAACACTGAAGAGCTAAAATCCTATCAAAGCCATACTGATAACCACTAAACCTTGGCTGCCCACACTGCCTAAGCAGTGCATACTCACGGTCTCTATTTTGGACTGGGCCACAAAACAGCCATAACTCTTTTGCCATAGAGAGAGCTAACCCTAAGCAGTGTGGATTTCAGCCAGCCCATGCCATTTAACTCCAAGGCCAGCCACAAATTTGACCCTGTTTAACCCCAAATACCATTTGACCCCAAAACCAGCAATCAGTACTTCACGAAACAGACATATTCAATGACACTAGAACTTAGAGACTGGCTCTCAGCCCCAGAATGCAATGAAGTGGTGTGATTCCTTTCCTACACAAGTGCTCACGGGCTAACGATGCGCATGCTTTCAAGCCCTAACTAGTCCAATGTGGTCAGCATATCAGTTTTCATGGAGATTTTCTTAAAACTGATGAAGTTACTGAGGCAAAAGAATAGAGATCCTTTTTCTTCCTCCAAAATTCCTGTTGAAAAAGAACAATACCCTTGTTTGGCTGTTTTTCTAGCCAGATGAGGAGAGGCTTGGTCACAGCTGGAGCAAGTGCCTCTCTCCAGTCAGAATTCATCACTGGGAAGAATTTACTGATTGTTATAAATTAAAAGCACGTCGGAAAAGTCATTCCCATTTGTTAAAATATTGCTGGAGGGTAACGGAGCTGTGTTAGGTGATTCTGGTTGCATTCTCCACATTTCTCAAAACCATTTCCATTTTTTAGACTGTAAGAAGGTCGTTCTGGAAAAGAGGGAAAACTCTCAATCCTTCCTGCTCGATATTTTCTGCCTTGAATAAAACAATTACAACGTGGCAGGGAGTGGCAGACAGCACAAAAATAAAACCTGGTCTCCGATTACGTTCATTACTCTGGATCCTAGTTTAATGCAGGTACTTCATGTAACGAGTGTTAAATTACTATCTTTTTTAAGATTACTTTCCCCCCATATTTCTTAGTGACCAGCTGTAGTAGTTCTTTCTTTGGCTTGCTGGGGTTTTATGCTCCCCATTGATAAGCCCTAATTCTATACAGATATGCACATGTACATCTACACATAAACACACACACAAACACAGAAATACCTGCTGTGCTACAGAGGGATTTCACAGGGCAGCAATGTCCTTCCAGGCACGTATTGTAACAGCACATTTTGCTGTGAATCCAGCCCAGCTGTAGGAAGCTAGTTAGGTGTTTTTCAAAATGTTAGTCACGTTGCTTAGTTACAACACATAATATCTAAGAACTTGAACACAATAGACCTAAGTAACCTGGTGCAAGAAATCATCAAAAAAAGAAAATCCTCTTCAGCCTACCACAGAACCCGTTTTTTGGACAAATACAGACCAAATTCTACAGAAGACTGCATTTTTGCCTCTCACTTCGATAAAACAAGGTTTTCATGTTACACCCTTGTTGACAATTCACCCAGTTTGAGCAGTAAACATGACAACTCATTTCAGAAAAAGCTGAATTTGCACATTGATTTGAAAACTGTGAAGCACAAAGTGCTTTCCAAAAATACCTGAGGGTTTCGCTCTCAGTGTGGCAGGACTTATCATTCCTTTTCTCATGATCCCTCTTCTGCCATTAAATGACACCTGGGAATAAGAATTCAGTTTTGCAGTGCTAAATAAATACCAATGATAAGGAATATAAGATCCTCAGTTTTGACAGGTTACTTTTATAGCATTAATTTACTAGGTTTTCCTTATGAAATAACAGTACGCTACACACTTAACAAGGATGTTCATAATTCATTCAGATATTGATACAAACCTCTGTCTGTTGCTATGATACTGCATTCATATTCCCATTTAGGTTATAAGAACATTTGCTCTGTTGTTTACTACAAAAAAAAAGGTGAGACAAAAAAAGTGGTTAGTTTTATTTTCTCTGCTATTTAAGGAGAACCTAAACCAACTGATTATACCCCTCACCCTCCCTTTTGTTAGAAGTACAATGCTGAAGATCAGCATTGGGTGTGCCAGTTTATTTTTAACCTAGTTACTATAACATTGAAAATTACTAAATGAAAATTACTAAATAAGAATTACACATAGGCTCATGTGATGAGATGTATGTGTCTGATAGAGAACCAGCTCACAAATGATTAATGATGGTTTTAATTTCCTCTTCTATCTGTGCCCAACCTGACAATTCAAAGCAGCTGGTAGACGGGACAGTTGGGGGGGGGAGGGAGGGGGGGGGAAGTAGGCAGGTGTGAGGTTTGCTGTAGAGGTATTTTGTTGGTCTTGTGGGTTAAAAGGAAAATATGGGGAAAATGACTAAGCTGGGATGATAAATAATAGGGGTCAGAGAAGGTACTGTTTCTCTACCCCCTCCCCTTTTGTTAACCATTTCATTTGAAGCTTGCTCTCTGGTTTGAAGTTCTTGGACCGTTTCTCCTGTATATTACCCTGCAACTATTTTAAGGTAAGATGGCCTATTTTGTGAGGGCTGGTGATGGAGCTGGTTTACCCTGAAAATGTGTATCTTATACCATATAGTCTTCTGTTCCATCCTGAGACTGAAATGTGTAGAGGACCATCTACAGCTATATGGTGTAGCTCTGGCTTTGCTGTGCTTTACCTCCTTTTCTTCTTCAGTGGGGTAGCCTTTTTTTCTCTTTTCTACAATTTGGGTAACTCTGGAGGGTGAAAAGTATTAAGCAAAATGGTTGTTCAGATCACCACAGGAATGAGAAAGTTCTGAAAGGGAGCAGTGGTCTTGGAGAGGAATGAGGGAGCTGTGCCTTTTCACAGCATCTCAGCCTTTTTTTTTGGGTGTCTGTTGGCCCTGTCTGTAGTTTCCTTAGAGCCCTACAGATCTTCCCCTACCCTCTCTTAGCTTACGCTCATTGGATCCCACCAGCTTCCTAAAAACCTGCTTCTTCATATAAATTGTCTGTATTGCCAAAAAGGTTTGTGTTAATTCTGGTCCTTAGCCAGAAGGGAAGAGGTGGCTTTGGAGATAAGGCAGCAAAGGGCTAACAAGCATCACAGTGGAGAGAGGTCAAGCTGGCCATATAATTGCCCAGATTATATGGCGGGCATCTGCAACCCTAAATTCCCTGTTGGATGGGGATTAATCCCTGAATTGTATTGACAGGAGGCATTGTGGGCGCTTGTGATAAGCACATATAGAAGAGATCTTGTGGATATTGTTGGAGTTCTCTGTAAACATAAAATTGAGTATTTCTCCAGTGACAGCACCAGCCAGCATGCAGGAGGACACTTAAGCTATATAAGAAATAAGCCTGGGGAGTGAGGCCTTCCAGTAGGAGTAGCAGTGCAGCCACCTGTCATACGATCATAATTTCAGAACAAAGGTGCTGTCTAAAATGGAGAAATTTATTGTGTAACTATTCTGGCATAACAACATTAGCAATGGGTTGTTACACTGGTATGATTATGGGCTTCTACAAATGCGCCAGTGAATTTTCCTGTGCAAACAAGCCTTATAGAGGAAAGTTTTATTTTATTGTTCCCTGATGAAAGAGTGAAATGTAAAAAGAGCAGTGTACACAATCTGTCCTTTGAAAGGAAAAACAGCAGTTCTGAGTGTCCCTCTTCCTCTCAGGCAGACACAAAGGACTCAAAAGCAAGCCTGTTGCACCACTTCTTTAGTGTTCTCTGCCCCTCATGTTAATTAATGCATAGCACTGAGGAGGAACTAAATCCTGCTTGTTCTACTCAAGCAAATGATCCCATTGACTTGAATTAAGCTACCTGCAGGATTAGAAATAGAAGGATTAAGACCTCGGTATAGCAAATTAATTTCACTCTTTTTCAAATGCAAATAGTCATCTCTCTACTGTCAGCTTGATTGCAAGTTGGTTGTTTAGTGCAGTGAGGCCCTGATTCTGCTCCCTGATTGTGTCTCCTAAGCTGCTCTGTACCACAGACTCCACAGAATAATTGGCAGGGCTTTGGAAAAATAGGTGCTCTAACAATTTTTTAAATATACATATATATATTTATATATAAATATATCTCAAAAAAGACAGGAAAACTTTCTAACAGGGAATTTGTTTCATTAATTAGTTGAATCCCTGAGCTTCCAGTTTGCAGTGTGGTTTCAGACCTTGTCTCCCTTTTATGTAGACAAGCTTTTGCTCACCTCTCTCCCCCTCTGTGATACTGAGAGATATTTGATATGCAGCATGGGAAGTCTCACATTATTTTGTAACTGAAGCGACTACTTTGTGAAACCACTTTGCAGCTCCTTCATTAGAATGTCTCCGCTGAGTTAAATACATTACTCAGTGTTAACTGTAACCAAGAACATATTTTGATCTGAAATGTCATTTTAGTCTGTAACCTATCATTTTAACAGACTTAATAGTTACTGTGGGTGGGACAGCATTGGCATTGTACTGTTGGTTTTATTTAAATTATTTAAAAAAATACAGAGCAGGAGTCTGTTACTATGTTTTAAGTCTTCTGGTGTCTCAAAAATCTACCAAATTATTCCTAATTGTATGATGCATATCTTTTCTTTACCTTTACAGCAATGCTGAAATTTTCCTCAGCTTTTCTTCAATCATTTATTTGATCTGCCACTAAAACTAAAGTTTAGCTTCTACTAAAAAGAAACCCCACCAAAAAACCCAGAATCACAAAACCCGAAATTCCTCACTTGGCTAATGTTAAAACTAAACTAAACTAAACTTAATGTTATGTTTCACTGAAAATTACTGCAAAATGAAAGCAGTGACATGCTATGACGTTATATATCGTACCACGGAGTTGAGTTCTAAAGAGAAACAAACAAAACCAAAAACAACAAAAAAAGAGGAAAACCAAGAAAAAATCAACTTAGTAGAGCGCAAATAAATGTTGAGGCTGTTTTTAAGAAGATATAATATGAATGTTGTCATTTAGAGTGTGTCAAAATTGTATTTTTAAATAACATGCTCTAAAATAGAGAGCACTTCTCTACACTACAAAGCACTTCTGGCTTTGTAGCTAGGATCACTGGATGAGTGACTACTGCCTGTATCCTTCTGAACCTAGAAATTCTTTGAAAAATGGAGCTCATTAGAAGCAGCATATTCTGTATAACCCTCAGAAACTGAGAGGTGCTCCACAGGGTGTTTTGATGTCAGGCTCACAGCTGTGTTTGCCTACTTGGATCCTCCAAAAATCAGTACCCCTATGTATCTGCCATCTTACTCTTCTTATTGAAGAGTGAGAACTCAAAAGTTGGCATGCTTGCCTGAATCAGTACTTGAGGTCTTCTTTTTTGAAGCTTTAATGTTGTTGCTTGTTTTAATGTCTTGCTAGCACAACCTTTCTGGCTTTGGATTTATCATTGTGTTATCTCAACTTGGCAGTAAGAGTCCTTTGAGGGAATTGAGCCAGTGCACCCCTTAGAAGATAGGAATCTAGGATGCCAAATCATCATCAAGTTTAATAAAAGAATAGGAAAGAAACAATAGATTATCTGGCAGCTCCAACTTTGCAGCAAGGAAGACTGTGGAGTGGGACATTTTATGCCCATGTGTTTTCTGGGAGAGCATTTACTGGACCAAGGGAGGAAAACCAGGCAGTACTGGGGTTGTATTCAACACAGTGCTGTCATGTGCATGGTCACATTTCCAGAAATATCACACAACGATTTCTCTGTGCAGCAGGTGGAAGACAAATCTTATGTGGCTGATCATTATTTCCTTCCTTGTATTCACAGTAGTACATGGATGCTATCATGATTGTCAGCATTTACCAGATGTGGGGAAAAAGAATGTCAAACACCTGGATCATTATTTATTATGATTGTAATTTGTAATGATATCTGTAATATTTGCAATTCATAACTCTTACTCCTGATTCGTTTCCTATCACATGAAATAAGGCTATCAATCATAGTATTTATACACCACTTCTCTGGAAGAAAGTCTTGGGACTGTAATATTATTAGCATTGGTAATAATTCCTGTGACAGGTATAATCCGAATCTATACTGACAGCAGGAGTAGCAACCTGGGAGAATGACTGAGGCTTTCACAGTTAAATTCTAAAATAAATTCCCCAATTCCTGTATCTTTCCCTAACCTGCTAATGTCAATAAGTACCAAAAAAACCTTTTTTTTTTAAAATGAATTATTATTTGTAATATTATATATGGGTATTCTCTGTGCTTTTGTGCTTAATTTTGCTCGAAACAGCACGCTGGTGCTTAATGTAGACACCTGCTACTTTTAGGAAAAGGATAAAGGCTAGGTAATATTTTATTACTTAAAACTCATATGTGCTGTAATTAACAAAACACAGGCAAAAAGCTTCATGTGCTACTCTCTAGAAATTATCTGTATTTTAAAATAACTTCAAGTGAAAATACAGAGACCATCTCATTTAATTTAACTGATTTGCAAACAGTCTTCAGGCACTGTGTTACATCCCACACATTAAATTGGTCTTTTAAAATATTCATAGGTCTAAATTAAGTATTTGAAATAATTTCCATTTTGAGTCTCAACATGAATACTAAAATCCCAAGGCAATTCAGAACTTTAAACCATATTTTAAATTTACTGATGACTTCTTAAAACTGATGGTAATGCTTGGAACTTAAACCACAACCAAACTTAGTAATAATCTGACCTATATTTTAGAGGAAAAATTATGGACAGATAGTAGGTTGGCTTTTAGATTAATCTTATGAATGTCCTTCTCTTCCAGTTACAATCACAAAGGAGTCCTGCATCTGTCTTATTGCCTGCATTGAATTGAAAAAGGAAAATATTTATTTATCTTGCATAAGTTTTAGATTCAATCCTGTCAGCTGAAAATTAGGAGGAATCACAACATGGCTTCATTACTTCCCAGTAATTACTTTTCCAGTGAAAACAGGGAAGACGAGTGAAGCCACATGGACCAGTTGTAGTGCCAAATACAAGTACACACAGACTATATTTGTAAGAATGCCTACTTCAGCTACACTGTCCCACATAATCTCACAGCCCAAGCAGATTTTAAGTTCTATACAGAACATACCAGATCAGGTTCAAAACTAGCTTTGGCAGTCTCTGCATGAAAATATTTTAAATTGGGCACTCAAACACCCTAACTTTATGCTGCAGGACAGAAGGCAGAGCACTGGCACAAAGGCAGCTGCAAGTTTTGAAAAAGGTGCTGAAAATAATAAGTGAATTATTTATTTGAACCTTACCCACATGCCACCACAACTCAAGGTGATTTTTTTGAGTGAACATCATGTCAGGAACTTCCCAGAAAAATCTACTGCACGACATTTGTTCTGTTGGTAATGCTGGAAAACTTTGTAAGAAACCCAGAGGGCAGATTCTGACAAACTAGATGAGACTAAGGTGACAATTAATTTCCCAAAGAGATGGGACGGGCAGGATGAGTTTATAGACTGCAATACCTTTCATGAAGATGGATAAGAACAAGATGTGGCAATTCTTTATTAAACTTAGAAAATATGCATGTCCATGACTTCTGATACTCATTTCAGATTTTTTTGCAGTTTATACCGTAGTTCTACAGCTATCTGTTGAGTCTAAAAGGTTAAAGTCAACTTGAGCCTAATGAATACACTATATTACAGTTTTGCTGACTTCCACCTGCTGTTATAGAAATGCTAAGAACAAGTAAAAAGATGAAGAGATATTTTTTATGAACACACCTGGGTGCCATTCTGGGTATTGCAATGCTGAGCCTCAAAAATAGTATGCAGTATAGTGAGACAGTACCAGATATGTCACCCTTTGCCTAACAATCCTCCAATGCTGTTCCAGAAGGTATTAAATTCTTCCCCATCACTAACCTTTAGGAGTCACCATGCCTGCCTTAATTTCATTCCATTAAAAAACATGCTATTGGGCCCTATCACAGCCTTCACATTATCTCAGACACTTTCAGACAGAGTTAGATGCATTCAGCAGTATAGATGTGGTCATGAAGTCAAGCCTTGCAAAGACAATGTGGCAATGAAGGTCAAGGAGAGGGAAGGCAATGGAATTATAACTAGCCACACTTCACTTCTCCTTTCTCAATAGTGGTTGCAATGTGGTCAGGTTCTGCTTCTCTCACACTTGTCGTTTCTCACACCCCTCCAGTAATTCAGGGATAATTAAGCCTTCCCTTCAGCTGAGGCTTTGAAAAATTTGAAAGTCTATTTCTTGCTTAATGCTATAATTCCGTCCCTGCAAGCAGGAAGCCTGCTGCTGTAAGAACAGACAGCTCTGAAGGAAAACCTGCTTGCAAAAAATCTCTTCTTAGGCTAAGCCGGAAGTCCTTTTGGTCTTCCATCAAAGAAAAATATTTGCCTATTTTGACCTTCCAGAAGTTAAATATCCCAAGATGGATTCAACCAAATTATTTTTCAACAATTTATAAGTTCAGTGGTTTACTTTTTACCCAAAGATCTCATTCCTTACATTCTTATAGGTTCTTATTTAATTAGAATTTAGCAGGAGTCTTTCAAACATCTTACAAATGTTTTGCAATAGATCTGAGTGTGAAAAAACTTCTTGATTTTTCATCGCATCAGAATTACACATTGTTACCCTCATGCTTGTTATCTCATTTCCATCTAAGATGCTTCAGAGGGTGGCCTCTAGTTGCAAGCGTGAATAAAGCACAGATGTACCATGTGCTTATTTACTTGTGTTCCTAAACTTGAATGGACTGTCAGTGAAGTAATTGCTGACAAATGAGCTCAGTATATAGGGATGCAGTCATGCTCTCTCAGCAAATGTGGTCCACATTATATAGTCTCAAATAGCAGGGAGTAGTGGTGCTTACAAATTATCCTTCTCACTCTGGCTGGGACAAGGAATTTTGCAGCAATAGTGCCTTCCCAGAGAAAACCATTGGTACTGCAATTCTTATTCATTTGTCTCCAGGATGTTTTCAGGAATCTCTGAGGGAATCATTAGCAGATTGCAAAAATCAGCTGCCACTTTAAAAGATCCTCCTTCCTCTTTTTCTCCTCTGTAGGGACCAATTCAATGATTTCCATCAAAGATTAGCTTTTAGCTGCACTTTATACAAAATTCTCACTAAAAATAAATGAACAGAAATAACATTCCATGAACATGTTACTACCTGTTTCGTTTCCTTTTTTTTTCCATTGGATCATGGGATGCCACATGAAGCAAGTCTTATTTTAATAACACTATTCAGCTTCTCTATTGAGAGTTGGCATCAGATTTTCAGAGGTTTGAAACATCAAATGTAAATATGTATCATCTTATGTATGCGATGTCTGCATTTTCTGCATTATTAATCTCTTTTCTAGAGGAAGGTACAAGCTACCCCGCTGCTAAGTCATTAACGAACTTCTGCTAGTCCAATTAATTCAAGGAAATAGCTATTGGAATGGTGTCTTGAGAAGCTACAAAGGTATACCCTGAAACATGCTCGATTCCTAAAATTTGGTGTTGGCATGAAATTCCTAATTTAAGTTTAGGTCATTAACCAGCAAGGTAATTCTGACCCAGTGTCAGGATTAGATGGCTGTGATGAGATATGGGTCTTACACCTTCTAGATGTGGGAGACTTAATCCTAAGAGGAGGAGATGCAGATTTGAATTCCCTGAGAGACTCCACAAATCTCCTACCTCAGCACTTCTACGCTGTCTCAGCCCAGTTGGCTAAGAGCTGCTTCACACTTGTTCTGCATCTAACTACTGATGCAGTGCTTATTTCAGAGAATTATTGATGTTATTACTTAACTGCTGATGTGCCTATACCAGCAGAAATATGCCCTGTACGTGGAATAACACAAAAAAAATATGTCGAGAAGTGGTACTGAGTAATTGTATTCTTTTGTCTATTCAATCACAATTGGCATAGGAAATAATTGAGCTTTATATTTTTGGATTCTAGTTTCTTGTAGCTAGGAGTCTATAAATAAAAGGTAAAAGGAATTATTTCACAATATTTAGTACACCACATTGTTAGGTGTTAAGAACCACTCCCATATCTAATCAGAATAGAGAAAAGACACCCATCCAGCTGGATAGACACAAGTTTTATAATTTGAGGCTTTCACAGTTGAACAGTAATTCATGTAAAAAGTTATATATTAAAAAAACAAACAATTAACCAAAGTCTGTACTTTGCACAGATCCCTGAAGACAGGCCTATCTACTCCTTTCACTCTAATCAGCTACTGAAGAACTTTCTCCTTGTGAGCTCCTTATTAAACTGTAGCCTTATTTACATTTTACAATCCCTTTTGTAAATTAGATCTAGCAATGGATGTTTGGTTCATTGAAATAGTTTTCAAGCATCTAGAAGGCACTCATCAACAGATGCTTTGCTCAGTCAAGCTTTCATCTCACAGTTCAGTGTTCATGATGCTTCATGAAGGATTTCTATTAGAATGCATTTTTGGATGTATGACATGTCCCCTAATCACAAGTGCAGTAAAGCATGTGTGAACAAACTAATTTGTGTGCAGCAACTACTTGTTACTTCTGATTTATAGATGACTGAGACATTTAATTAGGAAACAAAAATGACATGATTTGAATTGCCAGTATCATAGACATTTATGAATAACAAGTCATAAAATGTGGCAGTAACTTAGCTAACCTTGACTGATACACACATGCAAATTATGATATTTAAAAATAAGCAGCAGCAAAAATTACCTAGTTCATCTAAAATTTAATTGCTAAGTGAGAGTTTAGATAAATCTCATCCTAATCAATAATATTCAAGGATATTTTAACAAAATAAAACCATTAGAAATAAAAGAGCTCTTTTGTTATGCAACAAAAAATGTTTAACTAAACACACAGACCTTTATATTAAACAGAAATATCAACTCATTTCACAGTGTGATACTGTGAAATGAACATCTCCTGGTTCATCAGGACATGTTAATCTGATATCAACATGGCACTTTTCTCCTAACAAACTTTGCAAAGCATGTATCACACCAGAAATGTGTAAATCGTTTCATGCCAAGTATACCCTAACTTGCTAGTGTCCCACCTCATAAAACATTTATGGAAATTATTCTGTAAATAATTGAGAATGCATGATGAAATTCAAAGGAATTCAGTCTGGATAGACAGAATTATTGCAAGTATCAATATATTTTTATGCATATTGTCTTACAGTCTTTTACCTGCTGTAGTCTCCAAAGGATCTTAAAAAATTCCACCTGCTTTGATCCAGCTACAAGAGCCAATCACACCTCCTCTGCACTACGTTCCAGTTAGAGTAACTCAAACTCTTATCAACAGAAAGTTTCATTTAGACTGTTAAAAACATAGAAAATATAATTAATTTTAAAGGAAAGAAAATAATACAACTTTTAGAATACATTAACCATGAGTCTTATTATTACATGATTCCACAACATATTGCCTTGTATTAACCAATGCTAAAATTCCTCTTTCAAAACTGTAGAGGGGAGAATCAGAGGAAGGCTTACAATGATAGAAGGTGGCAATATGCCATTATTCTTTTGTTGCCTGTCATTGGCAAGAAGACAGTCATGTGCCCTTTAAGATTTGTCATTCAACCTGCTGCTCATATGGATAACACAATCAACCACTTCTTTCAATCAAAGAAATAGAAACAGAGTTGTCTGCATTGAGAGAGGCACTATGACTGGACTGAATTTGTGAAATCCAGCACTATGTGTCCAAGACTAACATGCTAGTTCCAAGCTGAAAAGATGAAAATATTCTGTACTTTGCTCTACACTTACTGTCTTCTAGCACATCAAATTGCTTATGAATATGTCAAAAACACTGGACCGACTGATTAAAATTTAGAGACAAAAGATTTCATTTTACTGCTTGCTTTAAAAGATATCTTTAGTGTGGCAGAAATTTATTTCCTAGGCAAGAGTTTTAATTTATTAATATATTTTATTTCCTACCTCACAAATATAGTGCACACATACTGCATTATATATAGCAATAGTATTACTACAAATAGAAGTATACTTGATAAATACCATTTATGCAACTTTGCAGATTTCTTTTTTTTTTTTTTCCAATTTTTCTAATGCTCAGTCCCATTTATGCCTGCTGGCTATTTCGAGAGAGCTACAAGCAAATTCCCTGGTAAATTCTACGTAATGTTTTCGTATTCTTTGCCCCTTTTCTTTAACTCATCTGATTATTTTTAAAAAATAGTAACATCTGAGCAATTGATCACTGCCAGTGTAAATTACTGTTGATTTTTGAAAGGCAGTTAGAAATAGTTTCAGGTAGTGGAGTGATCTTGCTGAGTCTGTGTTTTTACTATCTCTTCTAAATTGATTACTATATTATACCAGGAAAAGGAGATTAGGGCTAGATTCAGAGAAAGGACTTTAGTGCAGCAAAGCACCATTACATAGACTCAGAGTCTATGAAATACAGAGTCTATGTAATACAGAGTGTACTCTTTGTGCAGAGTGCATGAAGAGCTGCCTGAATTTAGAGCAGTGAGTAGGCTATCCTAAAGAAAGCTTTTTAAAATATATGTTAAATACTACTTCATTTGTGCATGAAATCCCATTCATCTACATGGGATTCATAGTCCAGATTTTTATGCTACTAGTATGTGTCTCCACTTTGTGTATTAGCCTTGCAGATGGAGCCTTTCCTTATGACGTAGAAGACGCATATTTCCTTCCCTTGTGTGCCTGAGATCACAGATGCTTTGTATGACAATGTGTAATATTTAAGCACCTTGATTTACTGGAATTACTCGGAGTGCCAGAGATGTGATGGGTACTGATGTGGCCAGTGGGAAGGTCTAGGTGTTTCTGAACAGCAGCCTAGGCACTGAAAAAGTAACCAGCCTGGAACAGGAGTGAAAAGACACTCATATAAATAAACACACACGAGATCTTTTTCATACTGCCGATTACATAACCATAGCCACTAAGGACCTACAGTATCTGACCCTTCTTATGAAGTAGGCAACTAACTAGGCAGGTTTTACTCTTAAAATATTCCAATGAAATTCCTCTTTTTCATAAGGACTTAACAATTGACACAGTTTCCTTCATATAGGTCTTTGATTAAGCAAACAGCACAGGTCCCACCGCATTATCTGGGCTGAAAACCCCAGTCACTGGGTTACTGAGTTATCTGAGGTATCATCCATGCCTCCATTTCACATTTTTGACTGCAATATATCCTGCTTTCCAGAAGAACAGAGACACCACTCCCCAGACAAACAAAGATACTCTGACAGTCTGAAGGTGTTCTTATGAAAGGTGATATGTGCAACTGAATCACCTCAGGCTGCAGAAGATAAGAATTCAGGTTTGCAATGTCTTTATTATGTGTTGCAGTGGTGAGAAAAAAAAAAAAAAAAGAAAAGCACTGTTGTTCCCATCATGTTTTTTGAGAATGAAAACACTGACCTTTGTGCACACATCAGTGCAATTTAGACAGGTTAACTGATTAAAATGCTTGCATGACTAGGTCACTCTAAGCGACCTCTCAGGTAGATTTTAGCCACCTCATTGTCTAATACCTCAATTAAATAGTTAAGTAGCTCAAAGACAGAAATATCTTATAAATTCTAGACAGCATGATCTTTAAAGAGCTGTTGGATCCTCTCTTGAGATTAAATTTCACCTGATTCCTGTTCAGAGCTGAGCAAGTCATGGGGCAATACACAGTCCCAGTTGTCCTTGGGACTGATTATTATGTAAAAGTATTATATCTATACACATAATAGTTATGTTTATAATTAGAATATTTTCCTTGTAGAGAAACAAACTTAATTTCTCTTCAGGCCTTTCACAAAATGCAGTGGCAGAAAATTCATACTGAACAAAAAAGCCCCAACAGTGAGTGTACCATCATTTTCTGTATATGCCATACCCTAAGAATCAGAAGAGTCACTCATCTGTCAAATGCTGAACTTGTGCTTCAGAGACTTACTAATGGAAGTAGTCTGTAGATTGTCAGTTTTCTTGTTTTATTTTACTGCTTTCAATTTATTGGGAAGCATAAGACAACACAAAAAAAATATTAATAGCTATACATAGAAGTTAAGTATAAAAAAAATTGGCAAAATAAAGAGATTACCATGTTGTGCATATGATCCCGCTCATGATGCCATTATTTAAGCAAAGGTCTTGTTCATTTAAAAATCTGTCATCTGTAATTTAGCTAAGCCAAGTTGACAAAGAAAATCAGTGGGACAAATCAGTTTTCATGCATGCCATTCAATCATAGTTGCAAATGCAAATATTTTATACAATCACAAGTTAGTATTGTTCCATTTGGATTAACTGTTAATATGAAATCAATAAGTAGTTCATTATTTCGAGAGGCCAATCTTTATATATCTTTATAAACTAAAAGCCCTAGTAAAAGCAAAAATAAAGTACAGTCCACCGAATCCTCAACTAGACTATACTTTGTTTGAATGTTATAGAATCATAAAATCATAGAAGAGTTTGGGTTGGAAGAGACCTTGAGCATCACGTAGTTCCAACCCGCCTGCCATGGGCAGGGACACTTTCCACTAGACCAGGTCGCTCAAAGCTCTGTTCAACCTAGGCCTTGAACACTCCCAGAGATGGGACAGCCACAATTTATCTGGGCAACCCCTTCTAGTGTCTCACCACCCTCATAGTATTCTTCCAAATATCCAGCACATTGTCTAGTATATCTCTGAATATTAAGGCAGTGAAAGCATTTCTGAAGAGGGTTCAGTACAATTTCCCAGAGCCTTATCTGAACATTTATAATCAAGATGAATTATGTGAATACAGTGTCTGCTCTAATTAAGAGAATGTTAATAACTCATACTTGCCTTAAAACAATTTCAACCATTTGTATGCAGAGCACCTTCATATTTATATCATTGTATACAGAGCTAATCATACTCATACTAAATATTTTACACTCCCCAGGCTCTTTTGTGACTCAGAGTGGAGTAATCTAGTTCTTCCAGGAAGAAATCTCACTAGAACATCAGCTCAAGGAGTAAAAATGCAGAGGCTTCACATTTAAATACATGAGGGTATAAGTAAGAGCACGCTTTGAATTTCAGAAATAGATGTAAATCTAGCTTAATTTTAAATCTGTTTACCTGAGATCATAGGCAGTCTTCTCCTGTAAAAGCTCATCTGTAGTACAAACCCGCTTTCTTTCCTTTAATGACAGCTGGGCAACTTCATGGATCGTTCATACCCTCTCACTGAAGAGTTTTGCCTTACAACTTTACATGTTATGGAGTTAATGATGATATTTTCAACACTTGGCTAAATGTGTTTAGTCTAGTAAGAATGTCCACTGTGTCTACAATGCAACAGATCTCAATCCTTAGGCATTTTTCCAGTCAATTTCTTAAATTTCATTAATTTGCCTAGGGTTGATAAATAACTCCAAATTTCAATCAGTTCAGGTATTTAGAGATACCAAATTCCTCCATTTTGATTGCTGCATATGCCACACATATGAAAATATAAATACATGCATGTCTAGAAATTGTACAAATTTATAAATTATATGAGTAATTAAATATACAGATATTTATATAGTTATACAAATACATTTTTAGGGGAATGGTTTAGAGCTTTAGATAGGGGTGGGCCCTGGAGCTGACCTCAAGCAACTGTTTAATCCTTTCCTGTGTCCCAAGAAATGATCAGCTAAACCTGATTAATCTCACTACATCTCTCAGATGAGACGTAGTGAGATTAATTAGTTTAGCAATGTAGTCTAACAAGGGAGTGGCCCCACTATCCTGGAGACAGAAAGTAACAATATTCACAGCAGCATTCCAGAAGCGTCCTCAGTAAAGCAGCCTGAGGATCAAGCAAGTACGGTAGCCATCAACTGGAAATAAAGAGGGATTTGAATTTCTGACACAGGCTACCTTTCTTGGTGTCATGGGTTCAGCAGTAGCAGTCATTTTTCTCCTTCTTGGTAGCTGGTGCAGCGCTGTGTTTTTGATTTTGGGCCTGGGAACAGCGCTGATAACACCAGTGTTTTCAGTTACTGCTTGGTACTGGTTTGGTCTGGCCAAGGACTTTCTGAGTCTCATGTGGAAGTTGCATTCTTTGGATTCTCCTCCCCATCCCCCCGGGACTGGGGGGAAGAAAGAGAGAAGGGTGAGTGAGTGATTAAAACTGCATGGCTTGGAGGCTTAAACCTTTGGAAACTAAAAGAACTGTGGTTTAAGCCTCCAAGCCACGCATGGGCGTGGGGAGGAGAATCCAAAGAATGCAACTCCCACAGGTTGAGATAAGAACATTTTAGTAACTAAGGTATAACACAAATCACTGCTGCTACCACCAGTAACAATACAAGAGAAATACAAGGAAGGAGAATACAGCTGCTCACCAAGCCCGACCCAGCCAGCGCACCCCCCAGCAGCGAACCCCCCAGTGCACCACCACACCCTTCTGGGTCTCTGCTCTCCGTTTTCACATCCTGGGCATGACATGCTGTGGTGTCATGGGTTCAGCAGCAGCAGTCATTTTTCTCCTTCTTGGTAGATGGTGCAGTGCTGTGTTTTTGATTTTGGGCCTGGGAGCAGCGCTGGTAACACCAGTGTTTTCAGTTACTGCTTGGTAGTGTTTTGTCCGGCCAAGGACTTTCTGAGCCTCATGCTATGCCAGGGAGGAGGGGGAGCCGGGAGGAGGCAGAGACAGGACACCTGACCCAAACTGACCAAAGAGGTTATTCCATACCACAGCACATCATGTCCAGGATGTGAAGACGGAGAACAGAGACCCAGAAGGGTGTGGTGGTGGTCTGGGGGTGCACGGCATGGTCAGGTTTTTGGTATTGGGGGGTTTGCTGCTGGGGGTGCATTGGCAGGGTCGGGCTTGGTGAGCAGTTGTATCCTCTTCCCTTGTATTTGACTTGTCATTATTATTACTGGTGGTAGCAGCAGTGATTTGTGTTATACTTTAGTTACTAAACTGTTCTTATCTCAGCCTGTGCGAGTTGAATTCTTTTGATTCTCCTCCCCATTCCCCCGGGACTGGGGGAAGAAAGAGGGGGAGAGTGAGTGAGTGAGTGAGTGAGTGAGTGAGTGAGTGAGTGAACTGCGTGGGTGGGGGGCTTAAACCACGATATGTGGTATGGAATAACCTCTTTGGTCAGTTTGGGTCAGGTGTCCTGTCTCTGCCTCCTCCCGTCTTCCCCTCCTCCCTGGCATAGCATGAGGCTCAGAAAGTCCTTGGCCGGACAAAACACTACCAAGCAGTAACTGAAAACACCGGTGTTATCAGCGCAGTTTCCAGGCCCAAAATCAAAAACACAGTGCTGCACCAGCTACCAAGAAGGAGAAAAATGACTGCTGCTGCTGAACCCATGACACTTGGCTGCTGAAGAAGGCTGTCCAAGACAAAAAGACTTTATAGTTCTGAAGAACAGACAGATGAAACTTATGGTAACTGTCAGATGATAAAAGCAGAGATGGACAATCCATTGTTAAACACATCAGCTGTTAAATCAGAAAATAAGTGCAAGAAAAAAGAGGCGGTACACCTGACTAAAAGAGGG
Source organism: Myiopsitta monachus (assembly GCA_017639245.1). Classification (NCBI taxonomy): domain Eukaryota; kingdom Metazoa; phylum Chordata; class Aves; order Psittaciformes; family Psittacidae; genus Myiopsitta; species Myiopsitta monachus. Next base: position 54,184,553 of record CM029919.1, read on the forward strand.
GGCATAGGAAGACACCTTTCTCCAACTGTGGATATCATTCATTTAACATGATTGCCTTAAAAATTAAAGAACAGGAAAAAAAACGATTTTAAGTCATGTTTGGTTTGTAACCAGGAAACCTTCATAGGAAAATTAAGGCCAAGCCAGCCTTTTTCAGCTTATACTTCTGCTCTTGGTTTTTTTCTACCACTGTGTAAAACCCCTCACTTGTCATTACATAATTCAAACATAACTATTTCAGTCTGACTGATTCCTGTCAGTCAACATCACTTTCAATTCAAATCGCAATATCCTTAGTGCTTGTAGACAGATTTATACAAATGCAGTAAATATCCTCTTTGTCATTGATACAAGATATTAATGGTAGCAATAAGTAGTGTCCAGCCTAGGATGGGCCTTTGTGCAGCCTTTCTTGATATATCCCTACAGTTTGACAGCAAGCCATTGAAACCATTCTTCCAGGCTTTACTTTTGCACCTAGCTACGCAGCCTCCTTACAGTGGGATCAACTAGATCCCTAGCTTCTGCGTGAAACTGTCATGTCAAATGGTGTCTGAACACTTTCAGTGGTCTAAAGAAATTATATCTGCTGCTTCTTCTTTATCCATTACCCTGTTACCCTGTCATAAAGTCAAATAATTTGGTTTGACATGATCTGTAAAGTGCAAATTGATGAAGGCTGTTATTTTCCATTTTGATTTCAATGAGTTTATTATGCTAGTTTTATAGGAATGTAAGTTAGGATAAACTGTATATAGTTTCTTGGTCTACTTTCTTCCCCCTGGTTTTCAAGAAGTAGTGCTATTTTTGCCCTTTTAGAGTCTTTTGGAACTTCATCCATTCTGCATGAGTTCTCAGATATACATGCTAATGGCTCTGAGATGGTCCCATTCAGATTGCTGAACCTCCTACTGTGAATTTTACTTGGCTGAGCAGATTTGAAAATGGCTTATGAATCTCTTCCCTTTTCTTTTTCTCATACTACAATGATTCTCACTTCTATTTCCATATGTGTTAATTGTGTTAACCAATTAGGCTTTTTAGTGAAGTAGAGGCTAGTTCCTCACTCCTTCACAGGGCAGTGCATCAGTTTCTGATTTAGGAAAATGCCTAATTGGTTGCAAGGCAAGGCAGAGAGAACCAACAGCCAGTTTCCACCTCAAAGTCATCCCAGTCCACTTATTTTGGTCAGTACTGTTCCTATCCCTTCCATTCTCTTCTGTGTTCTCCACCATTGGATTTTTCTATGTCAATCCCATTGATCAAGGCTTCACAATAGTGGATGCACCTTCATCTACTTCCTAAGAGAGTCTGCAAGGAGATGCATCCACCCTGGCTGCAAGTCCTGCAAATCAAGGCCTTGGGTAAATGAATTAATCTGCCTTCCCACCACTATTATTCTGTTCTGTGGTTCCTGCACATTATCTTCTCCCGTCTGCCTTGCAAAAGCACTATTTCTTAATTTATCTGAAAAATTTTACCTACCTGGCTGCTCCATCCCACTCTTAATCACATTTATTCTCTCTGTTTCATCTGATGCACATGAATGTACCCAACATCCCCGATGGGAATCTAACTTTCCTGTTCTATTATGATTGTAACTACTCATAGTACATGATTTATTCAGGAACTCTTACCTGAATATCATGCCTCTTTTCCTAGCTGATCATAACTAGCCCTTGATTTTTGAGACTTTTTTTCCCTCAGAATTACTGGAGCAATGTGTAATCATTCAGGTTTTCAGCTGATGTTCATCAGTCGGATTTCTTTAAATCCTCTATTTTTAGAGTACTATCTTGTTAATATCTTTAGAAAGTCCTCAAAAAGCTCTCAGGATGATCTATAAGTATTCAGTCCAAAGACTGTTGTGTTTAGATTATTGCATGATATATGTCCATGGCATTTTCCTTTGTGAATGCATTTCTGATAGATTATATCCATTCTTATAATGCTAATAGAAAGGAATGAAAAAACCCACTACATTTAAACAAATAGGCATTTCTTGACTATAAAGTAGAAACATGTTTTTATCTCATGTTTTTATCCAGCTCCTTTCATCAGCCTTCTCTGTCAGCAATTCAAACTTGAAGTATGATTTTTTTCCCTACTGTACTTTTAAAGTAGGTCACTTCTCTTATGGTCACAGTCATCCATTATTTTTTCTCAAATTCTAGCCACTCTTTGAAATTGTTTTGCTCTATTCCGTAATTGTTTTACCTGGGTTTACATTCTTACTATGTTATTCAGATACATATTCCCAAAGCCACTGAAGTCAATATAGGTATCAATCTTGAATGGCAGATCAGTAGCCTTATTACATTATTTTTCTTCTCTCTCTTGCTGCTGCAATATACTGTCATCTGAACATTTTGTTGAGAAAGAGAGGAAAGAGGAAGATCTAAACTAGCAATTGTTCTAGGGGAGGCACAAACCAATCCTATATAGAAAATTAAGAATTAATGCGTGAAAAATAAAAATATTCAAGAGACAGATTTCTCACGACTCAACTCATATTAAGTACGTCTACACTAAGACACCTATGCAGTCACAGCTTCTAAGCTGTATTACTGAGGAATACTGATGCCAAAAAGCAATCAAATACTTCTTGATAAATTGTTAAGAAATGTTAACAAAGGAAAAATAAAAAAAAAAAAAGGGGGGGATAAATAAAACGAATAATTTCAAAGCTAATAACTTTTGCATATTCACCTTTTATATAGCTCCCTGGGAAATGACAGTAAGTGCCCACACAGAAGGCCGTGCAAAATCAAAAGGTGCATAAATAGTTTTTTATGTTAATGAAAAAGCCCACTTAGTGGCAACAAATTGAGCATATCTCCATTTGCAAGCATGATTAAGAGAAACAGCTAAAAGCGAAGAGTAGCAATAATAGCAACTGTCATTAAATCTTTGTTAGCAAATACTTGTCGTCCAATTAATTTCATTGGTATTACATGTGTAAATAAAACAAGTAATATTAGGCCCAATGCAATCTCTTAGGCTATGAAATAATCTCCCAATGGAGACTGGTATAAGCTCCTTTACTTAACACACTAAAATGCTGCAACATAAAATACTGAAAAAATATTCTAATGGACAGCATCTAAAATATTAGATGATTCACCACGAAAGGGCTTTTCCATTTCAATTTCTCTCAGTCAAAGATCTATAAAACTGATTAATTTCCAGGGACTATCAGCCACATTTCATTCACCAGCAATTTCTACTATCATTACAAAACCAAAGTGAGTAATAAAGACACCAGTGACATTTTACTGATTATCTGTAATTAAAAGGCAGATCTTTTATTCTAATGCTGCTGTGACATATAACAATTTCTGAAAAACACTGATTTGCATGTAATTTTATGTAAGTAAAAATATGTCACAATAAATTTTGATGTTTGCTTGTAGAAATAAAAATAGCTAATTTACTTTCATTAGTTTATGTTCTCATTCTAATCTAGTATGAGAATACAGACACAATGCAGTTCTTTCATATAGTTAGATGATGCAAGACCAAATGTCTTCTGTTGCATTATTAGAAAAAATAGAAAATATGCTAACTACCAATGTTTCACATTTCTGTGAATGGGATTAATAGCTGCATATACAGTAATTTATAATTTCGAAGTAAAAAAATCAATTTGTAGAAAAAAGAAAGAAAGCATTGAATATAGGCTTTTTCAGATATTTCAGTTGCTCATAATTTTATCTAGTCTATCATATTTACCTAGTTTAGAAGGGTTCTTTAGAGTTCTGCTCATGTTCTGCACAACTTTATATTATCCATGAAAAGAACAAAAATACAGTAGTATGTCAACTTCCAACAAAACCACCCAGAAAAAAGAATTCAGTTAAAGGATTTCAACTAACTAAATTTAATTCACAATATAAGCATAAATTTTTAAAATAAATCAAATATTTAAAGTTGTAGGACACATATCTAAGTCTTACGAATGGTAATATTATGACCTAGTTCTACTCAGAACATGGGTAGGGAAGTGAAAAATAAGTGGGAGCATCTCTTATATTCCATACATAAAATCAGTATTTGTTAACTGGAATTTATCAACACATGCACAAGATTTGTTGAAGCTTACTCAGAATGTGAAGAAATATAAATAATGAGACTGATGAAAACAGAGGCAACAGAAATGAAAGTACAAAAAGATATGCTAATAATAAAACACCCATGTCAGGTAGTATTCCAATCAGAACTTGCATTTGGTAGAATACCTGCTATCAGAAACATACAATTAAAAATATTAAAGAGGGTGAAATTTCCTTTTTTTATATAACATTAAGGTTATATAAAGTCTCTCATAATTCTTATGAATGCAAACTTTCAAGCTGGTAAATTTTTTATGTAGCTCAACAAAGTTTTAGATTAATTGTATAACTGTTTATTAAATACAGAAACATTCAAGTCTACAAGTAGGTTTAGGAATTGCAAAAATGTCACAAATTAATTTAAAACCCAATGAACAATATTTTGTTTCTGTATTGAAATTGCTGAAAGGCACACTTTCTTCTAATTTTGCTTCTTGCACTAAGAATGGTTGGCTTGCTTTAGATTTTTTAATATAGCCTTCTACTGACTTAAACTATGAGAAATACGCATTTCACCTTTTGAGCTTTGTTTTCCTTTTTTCCTCCTTTCCCTACCACTGCTGCTGATCACAGTCACTCATTGCTGTTCTCAGCCAGAAGCTTTATTGTGTACTTTCCCAGTGTCCTAGCTTGCCTGTGCTATTGTTTATATTTTTAATTGTAGGAACTGGTCTTGCACATACCAAGGTCATCAGAAATATGTAAATGAACGGAGTAACAATGGATTCAGGACTTTACTTAGAAAACTGTGGAACAGCCTTGTATTAAAGTTTTAAATTACACTAAAAGGTACTCTTATAAACTCATTTGAAGTTGAGGGGTTGGCAGGAAGACATACATGGTCAAAAATAGGCTCTGAATGAGACAGGTCAGAAACAGTGGAGGAGAGCAAAAAGGAAAACAAATCACAAAGCAAGGAAGGAAAGGAAAAAGAGAAAGTAGAACTTCAGGAAGAAGGAGAAGGAATATAAAGCATTCTATTAAAGGAGTTAACAGTAACATTAAGGAAGCTGGTTTATTTATAACCATTTTTAATTTTTATGCCATTTGATTTAATTAAAATAAAAGAATCCTAAACCAGCAGGCTTAATCACTTCTGACCAATGAAGAAATTTTGAGAAAGAATTTTGTTTCCTGGTTTTTATTTTAATTTGAAATACTGATCCTGTTTGTATAAAATGTTCTGATTCATAGAATCATAGAATAGTTAGGGTTGGAAAGGACCTTAAGATCATCTAGTTCCAACCCCTCTGACATGGGCAGGGACGCCTCCCACTAAACCATGCCATTCAAGGCTATGTCCAACCCAATAATGTTCAGAACCCAAAGTTCAGTATCACTGAATTTAACACTGAAGTTTAAACACATTTTATAATGAGGTTGAAGTTCCTTATCACAAGGAATCTCCAATTCTCTGTATTTTCTTTTGTTGTGCCATGCACATTATTCGTCTCTTTGTGATCTATGAAGAACTTACAAAGAACTCATTAGTACTTGTCTTCTTGAAAGTGTATTGACACTAATATACAACATCGCCTAGGTAGCCAAGTTAGCTGTCATGAATGAATCAATCACATTGAATAAATATTGAAGAAGGCAATTTTCCCAAACAAAAAACCTTAATCTGCCCAATACAAGGGTAGCTGTATAACCAAAAAAAAAGATCACCATCCAATATCTGATTAGGAGAGATGCTTTGAGTAACTCTTTAGTAGTACCCTTTGATATTAACTTTTTTATGTTTGATAGTGATGATGTAATAAAAGTTCACTGACTGTCAGATGCAATCCTAAATATAAAATTCCAGTGGTTTAAGAAGTTACCACCTTCAGCTATTAGTTTAAGGCTATAAGAAAATAGACTTGAATTATAGTTTTTTGATTCCTCAAGCTAGCCCAGCTTAGTGCACTTTAAGTAATCTGATGAGAATACACTGCTGCTAACATGGCTCAGCGCTGACTTTTTAGCTGCCCGAATTGAATTTGCCATAGACTCTCTCCATACATCTAATCTTCAGCCTGAAAAAGTGAATAAAATAATTTTTTCCCTTAAGCAGTACTATCTCCCATCTTAGAAGAGTATGAGACATGCATAAACATCAACAACTAGCCCATACCTATTTAACACTCATAAACAATTCAGTAGTTGGAATAGCAGTCTCTGCCCTCTGAGGTCCTAGCTGGTATACTAGGTTCGAAATCCCTCTTTATTTTATTTCTTGGCAGCATAATAAAAATTGAATTATTTTCTGCCAAGTAAATAGTGCATCTTTGAAAGAAACACTTTTCATCACCATCTTCCTCACATCCTGACAATGAGGTCACTCTTCAGAAATAGGAGCTCTGGGTTTAAATCAGTGAGTCAGTGAACATGAAATTTGAGACACTAGTACCAGCTAAGATAGTGAAATCTGATGATGATTCTTTAAGACATACATGCCTATAACTTTTGCTCCGATGTGACGATACTAGCTTCTGAATGACTCACCTTCCTATCTTGTGGTAGTTTTATATATATATATATATATATATATGGTGAAGAGATTTATTCTGTAAGTAGAAAACTGAAAAGTAACAATGTAATGCACCATGAAGAAATATAATAACTTCCTCTTTATAACACAATATGTACTATAATGCCTTTGTAGTTAAGATTCAGCCCCATTTCAAACCTGCCCATCTTTAACTAGGTAAATATGAGGCCATCCTCTATCTAAAATTCATCTTAGCTTTCTAAACTCAACTAGCTTGGGTTTTAGCTTATAACATAGATGGGGTTTGATTGTTTCTTTCGTAGTTCACTTCCATGTGATTCCAAAGAAGCTCTGTTTTTGCTTTAAGGTCAGTAGCTGTTATCACTTCCACATAAGAGATCATTTCTGATGACTGCAACCATTCATTGTACATAGCACTTTCTATTTCAAAATGAGTGACTAATAAACAATACGTTAACATCATTATTTTTCCCCCAAATAGTAACATATACTTGATAATAAGCTTTTGCAGCCTCACTGACAAGGGGAGGATCCTGCCACCCATCCTTCCTTGCCACACTTTTTGTTCTGTATTTGCAACTAGTTTGTTTACTTCCAGCTTTCTCAACAGATATTTTACCCTTGTCCAAGTTCCACCAGCATCCCGAATTGGAATATGACTGCAGAGCCAGACAGCTCCCAAAAAAGCTTATTAAGAATTTGGATTAACACTTTTAGAAGCTGCATAAATTAAATGTCTTCCGCGCTCATCTGAAATGGCATTTACTCACTACCCCTTCTTCGATTAGCCTCTTGGATATCTCATGTATTCTCAAAACGACAATGAAATAAAATCAGAAACTGCAAGCAAAAAAAGTTCGGCATCTTGTAAGCAAGAACATGGATGGCTGTGCATGGATTATAGAAACTATGCAACTGTGACAAATGGAATGTTACTATGACATTAGGCTTTCATTTTGGTGGCCATTTGAAAAACCATGTAGTTTTACCATATATAAAAAGACACTAATAAAATATGCAGATACATCCATCTGACTTAAATTTTCCTGTGTCAACTGGCCTTGGATATCATCCCAAACCATGGTTTATAAGACAGTAAAGCAATTCAGTCCTACACCTCTTTTTAAATAAAACGTGACTTTAACTTAATAGAAAAAAAATAAGAGATAAGTATTGTCTTTTGCATGGAATTCAAGCCTGTACACTCCTAAAATAAAAAGACACTTCCGTGCAGCCTGTGCAGGGCACCAAAGCTTCAGAGAAGAGCAGAATTCAGGTACACTTCAGAACTGAATTTCTAAATGTTTTTCCTCCATAGCGGCATGCTCCCCAAAGCTCCATGAACACTGGTTCCTACTTTGAAACTCCAAATTCCTTCCTTTCACAGCACAGGAAGTTCACGTCACTAGCACAGCTTTCCTGTACAGTGCTTATAGTAAAGGATGCCTAAAAGCATCTCAGACATCTAACTTTAAACAGAGAAGTTGTTTATTGCTTACAGCCTTTGTCTGTAAAGGCATTTCTCTTCAAAGCCCATAGAACCTTAACATTGTAAGCCTTTTTGTGAATTTCACATATTAGAGTAATACTGTTTTTATCTTTTTCTCCTTCAGGAACAGTGCCAAAACACTTTTCTGGAAACCCTCTTGTCCAAGGAAATGCATGTTTTGGTTTATATCTCATGTTTTAATTTATATATTACATGTTAACACTGATAATTAGTAGGCTAAGGCTGGTCCTTTCCCACTCTCAGGAATTATGGAAAATACATTCAACCTTTGAATCTTGCAGAAGTTAGCAGCTTTGCCTCCTGTTACTGTCAGACCTGTTCATCCTAGAAATCAATGAAGGTTTGAAGAACGTATTTACCCTGAACACACACATGAAAGTTTATGAATGAGAAACAGCTCTAATTTAAAACTGTGCTTGCAGACAGATGCTATGAATTATTTTTAGTACTTATGATAACATTTTGGGTAGAGGCCTAGAAAGCACTAACGTATATACTTGTACGTATAAATCCAAAACTGAGATTTGAAAAATCTTCCCTCGGTTTCCACATAACCATTTAAACTCCTCAGGTTCCTCACATGGTTTGAGTTCAAATGAGTGCCTAGAAGTGCAACAATCTTAAACAGCTAAGCAATTTGGCCCAAGCCTAGCTGCAATCAGCAATTTAGCAGTCCTCTGCTTTTGTCCGTGACAGGCTCAGTCTCACAGGCAGTGCAAAGCACAAAATGCAGGTGTGGCAAATCCTGCCTTTTGAAACAGGTCAGTGGAAGTGGCAGGCTATCAAATGTTACATCAGGGAATAGCTAATTGATAAAAATACCTGCCCAATGACAAATGATGGGATCAGGTTCCTGACAAAATGGAATGACATTCCTTGTAAAACAATCTAATGGTCATATGATTCCCCCAGGAAGAAACTCATTTATCATTTTATGGTGCAACAAACTGAAGTTCTAGCTGCAATAGCTGGCACCTCTTTGGGAAATGAGATGGAAAGCATCTGCTCTTAAAACAGACCATCCGCTGTTTAGGCTGACTCTCCCTACAGAGAGATTTGAATCCCTCAGGGAAGGGATGGTATTCAGCCCAAACACCTATTTCTTTCCCAAACCCTCTAACATCTGCAGTAGTGTGTGAAAAGGTAACACCACATGGCACACTCTGCCAGAACAGTAAGAAGAGGCATCACTAACGTTTCGTTAAGGTGTTTCTATAGCACTTTAAGAAGGGGTTAATTCTGCTCGTGTGTATTAGGCTGCTCAGTGCAATTGTAATTGATTAGGCTAATAGGGACATTTAATATAAACATGCCTGATGGAAACAGGTGGGATTCAACCTGCCAGAATCTAAGTTTCTATAATGTAGGTGGTCTACATGTTAACAGAAATGTGAGGGCTTCTGTTACTTTTAGTAGAGAGATATTTTTTCCAGTCAATGGTCTCTAGAAAGCTATTAATCTCATCCTATGAGAGTGTAACACCCTGTAAGTGTGAACACCCACACTTGATAGCTAAATATCTCCAGTTCTGGATAGCTATCTATTACATCTAGCTCTAGACGTAATGTTATTAGATCTAAGACACCTAGTTCACACATAGACAACAGCCCTAAAATTAATAAAGGCTGTATCCTACCCTATCTGCCTAAAAAAAAAAAAGCCCCAAAAAAGCCATGATGGAAAAGTGTTGGCCATACCCATGTGGCTGGAATCACATGAGAACAGGTTCAACACTTTCAGTTGAAAAATATCCTCAGCAGGTGTGTATGTCCTATAATGATAGTGGCAAAGTACAGAAGCCAGGGAATCAATCATATGTATTGAGCAGACTCAGTAGGTATAGATCCAGAAAGGAGACTCTTTGATTTCATAGAATTTTACAAGTTATGAGTCTGGCCCCATTACATTTGTTTAATGATTACCTTTCTTGGCTTAGAGAATGCTCCCATATCAAAGGCTGGCCTCTGATTAACCCGACAATGAATTTGCTCTGCTTGGAGTCAGATAAACCCAGAACTGTACACTGGCTTTACATCAGTGTGTTCCAGCTCTCACTTTCTGTCTGTGAGAAAAAGGTTTTCAAGTTTTCCAGAAGATTGCTGACAACCCTTTTAAGACTTGAAAAACCAGTCAGTGAGTCAAGTTTGGTGTGATGCTAATTAGTAATGATAATTAGTGCTTTATATTGCCTTTTATCTTCAAAGCCCTTAAGAAATGCTGATGGCATTAACTCCCACAACATCTTCAACCTTGCTGAGTATACCAACAATTGAGTCAGTTGATTGAATAAAAAAAAGAAAGAACACCTCAATTTCTAGTTTCTACCTGTGCTCTGTAACATTTGCATAGGCAAAGTGCTCCTGGAATAGGTTACTAGTGTGAAAAGAAACTATCCATACTGGGAGTTCAGAACAAGATGGATAAATTCCCTAAATTTAAAACTGATACATCTGTTCTAGGTATTTATGCTGTGCTTACATTTCACAGTGTATATATGCACACTACTTCTGTGACTCCTCCCATAAGTGCTGGAATACTTCAGAACTCCAGACAAGACATAAGCACTCCATTCAAGGGCATAAATTCCAGTATTTATCAAAGAACCCAACAGCTACATGCTGTGAAACATTATTTTTTTAGAGATGGCCTTAAAGATTCATAGAAGTGAAGGTCTGGAAAAAACCTCAAAGATCTCCACACTCAATGCTCCTAGGGAAGATCAGATTTTATTTTTAAAAACAAAAAACATCTTGACCAATTTTCCTCCTAGAAGCATTAGCAGCAGAGCAAACCTCAAGGTTACATCAGTCTGTTCAAGGAAACTTCCAAGGGTGAAAATTTCACTACCTATCTTGGCAATCTGTTCCAGTGCTTAACAGTTTTCACCCTGGAATTTTCTTCCTCATATGCAGTTACAATTTTTGCTATTGCAACCTGTGACCAATGCTTCTTGTCTTTTTACTGTGCACATCCTACAAGAATCTGGTTCTATAAAGCCCCTTAAGGTCAACTGAAGACAGTTATTTGATTCCCTTTATCTTTCTCTTCTCTGGACCCAGCAAAATCCAGTTTATTCATCCTCATATATTGTATGCTCCCGACACTCAATTCATTTAATGCCACTTTGCTGGACTAAATATCTCTAGTACTGGGATGTGCAAAGCTGGACATAATATATTAGATGTGGCCTTCAGAGTGCCAGGTAAAGGGAAATAAAGACTTTCTTTGATGTGCTGGCTACACTCTTATAAATATACCTCGGTATGAGATTGGCTTGCATGACCACAAGTGCACAGCAGTGATTCACATTCAATTTGTTGTCCACCAGTACCCCAAGGTCCTTTTCTGCACTGCTGCTATGTCAGCAGCCTCTACTGCTGCATGCAGTTGTTCTGTCTCAGATGCATGACTTTGCAATTGCCTTTGCTAAACTGAGAGGTTCCAGTCAGTCCCTCACTCCAGGATGTCAAGGTTGCTCCAAATGGCAAGCCTTTTCCTCCAGCGTACTCATCAGTGTTGCCCTCCTCCCTCACTGCCCTCCCCCTGCCATTTTAGTGTCATAAACAAACTTGCATTGTTAAAGGTTTCATTATTCAGGTCATTGATGAAAGTATTAAGTAGAATCAATCTCAATACTGGCCCCTGAAGAGTATCACTGCTAGTTAGATTTCAATTTGTTTGACCACCTCTCATTAAGCCTGGTGTTCTATGAAGTTCTTCACCCAGTTTGCAGTCCACTCAGTATCCACTTTTAGGCTACATGTTCATGTTTGTCATAGGAAACTATGTCAAAGGCCTTGCTTAATTCAAGGCAAACGACATATACCACTCTCTCCACCCGATACAAAGAGTCAGTGATATCGCAGAAGGCAATCAGTCAAGCATGCTTTGGCCTTGATAAATCCATGCTGCCTGTTCCCAAACATATTCTTATCCTTTACATGCTTGAAAATGGCTTCCGTGAGGTCTTTCTCCATAATCTTCTGAGAAACCGAAGGGAGGTGGACTGACCTGCAGGTCGCTGCATCGTTCTTCCTGCTCATTTTGAAATAGATATAACATCTGCTTTTACCCAGTCATCGGGGACCTCCTTCAATCACCATGGCCATTTAAAGATAATAAAAGTGGCCTCAAAGTGGTATCAGTAAGCTTTTCAACCTTTACTCATAGAGAAGTTTTTCTAACACTCTTATAATTCTTTTGATTTCCTTTCAATTCTTTCCAGTTCACCTAAAGTTTTAGAAAAACATAGTGACCAAAACAAGCCATGGTGTTCCTACTATTACATGCCAGTACATTCTAAAATGAAAAGCAACACTGATTGTTGACAAATGCACCATTTTTGATTCATGATAGCTCCCACACTAGCTAATTGGAGACCTCAGTGAAGTCTGGTAAGGCAAAACAAAGATATTTCTGATTCATAATATAAAGCTCAGATTACCAGGCCTTCCTCTCAGGAGAGATTCAGGTTTCTAAGATACTGAGTTCAGTGAGATCTTATGATTTATAGCATCTGCCATGATCAGAATGGTAAGATTCAGTGTCCTTGACCAAGAATTTTTGACACAAAATTACTACAGATGAGCTAATAAAAATAACTCATTTGTTATAGTAGGCTCGTTATCTATGTCTGCCCTACCACAAAAATGTGAAAATATTCTATTTCTTCCTCTAATTAAGTCACAAAAGCATTTTAGCAGCTCTATTTTAGTTAATTGCATTGAATGTTAAAGACTTACTCTGAACTCCAAAGTCTCTCCATTTATTTAATATAAATTTTAAATACTCAGCAGAAAACAAACCCATGCCAATTAATTAATAGTGATCCTTAATAACAATAATTAATAAAACAGAGAACACAACTTAGCATTAACCATCATAACAATTGCTGAAATATGCATCTAAAAAATTTATTTTGATTCAAAATGCTGTGGTGGGCTAACCCTGGCTAAGGATCAAACACCCTCCCTGTTGCTCACTCACTCTCCATTCTCAGTGGGACAGGGGGAAAAAGTGGGATATGAGAACTCATGGGTTGAGACAGCAACAGGGAGATCACTTACCAGTTACTGTCATGGGTAAACCAGACTCAACCTGGGGAAAAATTGATGTAATTTACTGGCAATTAAAAGATTCAGGTAGCGAGAAACAAAAATAAACATTCAAGCTAAGCCCTTTCTCTCTTTTCACACTCCACTTCTAATACCTCTACCTCCCCCAACCCTGAGCAGAGCAGGGAGTGTGGTGGGATAGTCAGTACATGGTGGTTTCTCTCTGCTGCTACTTCCCTCTCACACATTTCCCCTGACCTAGTGTGGGCTCTCCATAGCCTGCAGTCCCTCAGGAATATCCACCTGCTCCATCACAGTCCCCTTCATGACTGAAAGGGAATTTCTGCTGCGACATGTGGAGCACCTCCTTCTCTCCTCTGACCTTGGTGTTCCCTCTGTTGTTTCTCACTCTTTTCACCCTTCTCCACTCTTTGTCTTGTGGGTTTGCTTTGCCTTTTCTTAAAGATGTCCCAAGGCACCAGGATCTTGGCTGATGGGCTCAGATGTGCCCTGCAGTGGGTGGATCTGTTTGAGTTGTCTGGAACTGGCTGTGTTTGACATGGAGCCACTCCTCACAGAGGCAACACCTGGGATCACTCACTGCTGAAACTGCCATGGACAAACTTGTACACATTCAGTTAGAAGGAACATTTAATTGTATCCTGTCACTCAGCGGCTGGCGACAGTCAGATGTTTATCTGACCACCTAGTTAAAACAGCAGTTCAATTTTTCCCAGACACATACCATCAATGACAATATAGCCAGGAAATCATTTGACATGGTCTTTGTAAGAGACAACCGAACAAGCAGGCTGTCATAATCTCCAGGACAGGACCTTAATAAATCATCTGGTCCAACCTTTCATGGGAAAGGGAGCCTAGATGAAATTGTCTAGTATCCTGTTCAATTGCATCTTGAAAAGCTCCAGTGATGGGGGCTTTACCACTTCCCTGGGGAGGTTGTTCCAGTGAATGATTCTTCTCATTGTAAAAAATGTCTTTCAGTTTTGCTTTTTTCAGGATGAAACCTCTCCTGGTGTAATTTGTACCCATTGCCCCTTGTCTGCTCTATGAAGCTTCTTGTGAAAAGAGAGCCTCCACCCTCTTTGTAGCTGCCCTTCAGATACTGGAATACTACAATGAGATCCTTCCTGAGCCTTCTCTTCTCCAGGGTGAAAAAACCCAATTCTTTCAGTCTTTCCTCACAGGGCAGATTCTCCAGCCCTTTGACCATCTTTGTGGCCTTCCTTTGAACCCTCTCCAGTTTGTCTACATCTTTCTTGAATTGTGGGTAGCAGAACTGGACACAGTACTCCTGGTGCAGCCTAGCACATGTCAAGTTCAGTGGGGTGATTACATCTCTATCTCTATTAGTAACGCACTGTAGATGCAGCCCAGGACCCTACTTACCCTTGTTGCTGCAGCAGTATGCTGCTGACTCATGGCCAGCTTGTTGCGCATAGGGACACCAGCTCCTTTTCAACAAGGCTGTTCCCCAGCCACACAGATCCTATGCTGTACTCTGTGTCCTGATCCTCCTTGGTTACATCATTCCAAGTGCAGCACTTTGCACTCATCTGTTAAACTTCAAACAGTTCTTGCTAGCCCACTCTTCCAGCTTGTCCATTCTGTCAGATGGCTGTCCTTTCTGTTGTCTCCACCTCACCACTCAGTTTGGTGTCATCAGTATACTTTGGTGAGGGTGCTTTTGATCCTACCATCCAGATAATTTATGAAGATACTGAATGGAGCCCAGTATCGATCCCTAGGGGGCCCCACTTGTGACAGGCTGTCGGCCTGAGTAAAAACCATTGATCACTACCCTCTGAGTGTAGCCTTTTAGCAAGTTTCCTACCCATCTCACAGACCATCCTTCTAATCTGTATCTTGACAGTTTGTCTAGGAGAAGGCTGTGGGAAGCACTGCCAATTGCTTCACTGAAGTCCAAGTAAACAACATCCACTGCTCTCCCCATGTTGGCAGAAGGTGTTATTTCATTGCAGAAGGTGATCAGGTTAGTCTGGCATGATTCACCTTTGATAAATCTGTGCTGACTTTCCCAATCACATGCTTCATTTGGATAGTAACAGTTGCTAAGAGGACTAACACCATAATTTTCCCAGGAACTGAAGTAAGACTAAGGGGCCTGTAATTGTATGGGTCTTCTCTTGGGCCCTTCTTGTAGATGGGTATAACAATTTTAAAATTCTTATATAAAATCAAACTTATACTGACAAATAAAAAAGTTTGATTTGCCTTACACTTTCTGATGCTAAATTTGGGGAAATTACATTTTGACTGTGTTTATTAGTTAGAAATTGTTTCATGAGTATTTATGAAGAAACTTCAGTGTTTAGACAGTTATTTTTAGTCTGATCTATGTTGTAGGTAATAAGTTTCATGCTAATGTCAGATATTAACACTTTCCTGTTTATTTTTAAATAATGCGTTTATAAATGTACTACTGGTTGCAATCAAAGATGAAATTCAAGCAGATATTCCTATTAAATAAAATGATCCATAGAAATCCATTTAAGATGTTGTCATGGGTTCAGCAGTAGCAGTCACTTCAGAAGGAAACTCTACAGTGGTTTATTCCTCCAACCTTCTACTCACACAGTTTCCAAGGCAGCCACATAAGAAATAATCTGTGTCGTATTTTGTATGATATTGAAGTAGACTGATATGAGATCACCACTTTTTATCTATTCTGCCATCTGCAGGTGAGATAAACTTGATAAAGAGCTGCCATCTGAAAGAATGTCTGCACATTTGGAACATCCTGGGTATTTAACCTTCATAATAATATAAAAGCCCGTCTAGAATTTTCAAAATGGTCTAAATAGTTAAAAACAGAGCTGTTTTGTTTTTTTTTTTTTTTTTGTTGCTGTTGTGTTTTTTCTTTTTGTTTGCTTGTTTTTGGGGGGTGGTGGTGTTTAGGGTGTTCTTAATTTATGCTGTTATTTTTCAGCCTTAGGTTTTCAGTGAGAAGATTCAGGAAACAGAAACATGAAACACCCGTCTCTATAGCCACTGAGTTGGCAATTCACACATACCCTCTCCATCCCAGCATCGAAGTGTCTCTCTGGCTTTGTCAAAGCTGAGAAATAATAAAAAAAAAAAACCCAAATATTGCCATGAAACTGCCAAGAACATATCTGTAGCATGCATACATACCCTAGTCCTCTCTGTATCACAGGGCTGTTTCATTACTTTGATAATTGGTTGAGCTCCCATTTACAAGATGGATGCCTCTGGCCTGCTACATTGGTCTTTTCTAAAGTAATTTTCTCCTGACACAAACGAACTACCTCTATCACAAACTGATTTGTTCTCTGTTTTTTTGGGGTTTTTTTTAATTTCGAAACAATGAGCCACAGTTCCACCTGAAATGTTAAGTGATATTTTGTACTGCTTCATGATTCACAGCTATGCTTGGCCTTAATAGAATAGTTAGTAATCCTGTTTTCTTTACTTGCAATGTAACTTTTGCTGTATTGAAAACAAATGTATTACTATTACTACTATTGGAAGCCATTCTTGGCAGGGACTGAAGGCACCAGTCACAGGTGCAATAAAAAATCCCTCTTTTTCAGACATAGGGGAGATTCTGTTTCTTTGCTGTGTGAAAAAAAGTTGATACAATATCACCATAGCAATGCCTACTCTGAGCTTAACAGTTTCTGTGAGGAGAGGAAATAGATGTAGTGGCTTGCTATGGATGAAAAATGATTTCAGATTGGTACCCTAAGAAATATTGCACCCAACGCTACATCTTTCTCTGTTCCTTATGATATTAACAAGAGAATAGGAGATTGTTGAAAATTGCCAGGGTGCTAAAATTCACTGGAATCTTGTGCATTATTTAAAATATCTAAGCACTATGAGTAATAACTTTTCCTTCTCTCTCCATATATTTAGTTTATTCTTTAACACAGATGCAAGAAAGATGCCCCCCAGACAATGAATTCACTTAAGAGTCTATTCTTTAGGATTTCTGTGTCCTTTCGTACTGAATGGGAATAACTGAAGGTTATTTTAGCAAACACAGCCATTTCCTTCATTCCATTACTATCTTCCAGTTCCAAAAGGGTGAAGACCTGCCATTTACCTAAGAGCAAGTTTGCACTTTGTGCTCTTGGAAGTATGGAAAGCAAAAACCCTTCCCAAAAGCAACATTCTTTCATGAATTTTTTTAAAAAACATTCACGGCAATCTTTACATGTTCTGTTTAATTAAATCTTACTAGAATGCAGGGCATATAATGCATGTGAATAATATTGGGCTGTAATTAAGCAATGTTTGCAACAAATATGCTACTCCCATTGTTCATGATTATATGGATGACAAAAATACTCTGAAAAAATATTCCTGTTAACTGTTAACCCTGTCTGTTATAGTTATCAGACAACAATTTTCTTCATAATTATTGGCAAGTAGCATAGAATAGACAGTATTCGCTGATAAACCCAGTCTCTTAGCTATTTTAGACCCAAGTAACTGAGCTCTGGACACAGTCTACAGCTTCAAACTGAACACAAAGATTGAAAAGGTTTTGCCTATTATGTGACATTTTGTAACTTTTCACAGTAATAGTGAATTTTATGTGCAGGAAGCCCAGAGCTTTTGGGTCTCTGAAACTGTGGGTTGACTTCCCATGGGGACTGAGATCCACCAAAGTTCTCATTTTCCACCCAAGACATAAGACAAAGTGAAAGAAATCAAGAGATTCTCACAGCAAGGGAAATTATAACGTCATGGGATTTTGAGGTTTAAGCAATACGTGCAAAACTCAAAGAATATTTGGTTTTTGTTAACTAAACTGTTTCAGTAGGTTTAATGTATTCTAGGAATAATTGGGGGTAAAAAAAAATCTACAAACTTCCAGTTCTATTAAAAGAGACACATACAGCATCAGTGAAACACTCACTAATGAAACTACCCTGTGATTTGGACTGTGGTATTCTGCCATTTGTATGGCAGAATACCACACCTTAGGCTTCAACATTAAATACCCTTCTGCTATTTGTACATGGCTCTTAAGAAAGAGTTTAAGAAAGAAGATTTTTCTCTGTAATTTTGGAAGAGTATTCCCATATCCAGCCTTTTGATACATCCTCTTGGGAAGTTTTGGTTTACAGCCCTTTAAGCTAGAGGAGGTAATAGGATATAAGTCTCCCATTTCCTTGGCAACTGTGGTAACTATTAGGTTATTCTATGAAGGAAAAGCGTGAGCCCAGCTGAGTTCTTCGAGGAAGAGACTCTTGCTGCTTACTTTCAAGTAAAAGCTTTCTCAGGTGCTCTGTGCTGCTCTGTAAGCTTTCAGCCTGTTAAACACATTTTGCTGCAAGTGGATAAGATGATCAAATAATGGACACCACAAAAGAAGCCATAAAACATATATGTAATGTATTTGGCCTGGTCACTAAAAGAAGAGCATTTAAGAGTGCTGTTAACAGCATTTAAATAAATATATATAATAAATATATTTAAATATAAATATATTTAAACAAAATATTGGCCCATACTGTTAGCCTACATCAATGGCCAGGAAGCCAATGGCAAACTGTGCTATAACCATCTCAAATCTGCACTGCTCAGTGCTGATTCCTTGATAAATCGATATGTCTTGGATGGAGTTAATCCAACACATAGACAGCAACCGAGTTAACATTTAAGTAGCATGCTCAAGATCACGCTGTGGCCCTCTTGTATTTCACCATAGATGTACAAGAACGCAGGTAAGTTAGTACTTATATTTTCTCAAAGTTTTCAAAATCTTACAAAAGCTTCAAAAAAATATTTGGTTAAGAGCTGAAGTTAGGAATTTCTTAGATTTTGCTTTAATCTTTGTCCTTTTTTTTTTTTTTTTTTGAATTTATTTTTAAACTGGCAATCTTACCTGGAATAAACATTCTGGTTTATAAAAGGACTTCACAGTCAAAGGATGACCTTGTAACTGAATACAGTTACACCAAAGACAGTATCAGTTCAAATGTTCCCACAATGATGAGCAAACATACTAGAGATGTGGGTTTCAATGTTTTCTACTTTTGGAAGCTTAGCCATTTTTCAGTAGCATATAGAATGATTGTGGCTCACTGAAAAATAATCATCCTGCTTTTCTGAATTACCTGTGGTTTTATTCTTCAGAGGAATTTACAGTCACCATAACTCTAGGTATCACAGGTTAAACCCCATTATGCTGTACATATCTCAACATCTCATACTGCAGTCCTTTCTCATGCAGTTTTTACTTACCTTTGGTTTTGATTTCAATGACAGTTCTGCTTGATGTGGTTTTGGGGTTCAGTTGACCTCTTGTTTCCTAATTATTATTATTTTTTTTTTCATGGATAAGGTGCTTACTTGCAGCTTGTTTCCAAATGGTGGCTGAATTTCTCTCTTCTTTCCAAGGCAAATACTCTCCTAAAGTCTGTAACAGGAAAGCCAACTAACAGATGCGTGTAAGATAAAAGCATTCTTTTCTCATAAACACAGCAAATTCAGATCATACAGGAAACTATATTCACCTAGTTTCACTCCACCTTTAAAATATTCTACTTTGATTTTCTCTCAAGGTGACATAAAATAGAAAATACATTTGTTCTGAAAAGCAACTGAATAATGAGCCAATGTGAGCTACACTGAAATACCCATGACATTTATTCAATCATTTTCACTAATTTTAAACATAATACAGTCTTCAGCATAACAGTCTCTTCCCAGTCTTCTTTTAAGAGCAGAAGGTGAGAGTTTTCTATGGCTAAGGGATGTCACTTTCAAAGGAAAAAAAATGTAATAGGCATAACAGAACATGAAATCTACCTGAGAGTTCTTTTAGAGAACAAAGCTGTAGAGAAATTTTAAAACTATGAACTGTTCTTCAAAAAAAATCCCAAAGTGACAGTGGTTACTTACTTGTCTTTCTGGGATGTATTACAGGGGAACCCAGTCATGAGGAAGATACGCTCAGCAGCAGTGAATGAATCCCAAAGGGAAACAGGAGAGGGACGCGCTCCAAAGGATGTGCCACCCTGAGAAATTTGTCCTAAATTAGTTTATCTCCCAAAGAACATGGGAAACTTTTCTAAAGAATTCTCCTTAGCCTGTACATGCAGGAAATACTTACTGTCCTTTCTGATATTATATATATATATATATATATACACACATATATATATTTTAAATTAATTGCAAAGTATTGACTTGTAAAAGTCCTTGAAAAGTTATTTGATTTCTGGAGTTTAGACCAAATCATAAGTATAGAGTTGACATTTAACTCCTCACTACAGAAAGTAGAGCCGCCTACCAGGCTTCAACCCATAATCTACACATATCCTCTAAATTAAATATCCAAGTTCAGCTTCTGAACAGAGCTGAGGCTAAGCTAGAGCCCTAGAACCACAAACACTGGACTCAAAAGGTGCTCACTTTCCCACTGACATCAACCAGCCTGTTGTTTCCTATTTATAGTCTTATGAAGAAATAGCTATTTGCTCCCAGCTTGCTTCCAGCTATCTGGTGTTAATGCTGCCTTCCAAGTCGGCCACACAGGATAAGTGCATTGCACAACAGTAGTTTTAGTGGTTTCCTATGCTCTTAATGTTACATGTAGAGCCCAAACCATTCCCTGCCCTCATGTCTGAAATGCTGACATAGTCTGGCAGCTGTCTCTAACTGTATGTACAATTGTATGTCCCACACTTGGTATGCTTCCAGTAGCAGTCTTAATACCACCTATTAATCTTGTCATTAACATTCTAATTTCATCTGCCCATTTCAGGAAAGGGAGAGGTTATTTTGGGTGAGAGTTTACATCTTTTTCAGTAAAAATATTTTACCAGTTTTGTTCCCACTTACTGGCTAAACATTCCTTCAGCAAATATTCTCCTATGGAAACAGCCTCTGACTCACAAATAAATCAGGAGTCCTTCTCCATTAAACTCTGGTGTAACATGCTCCCTATCTCCAAATTGACTGTCTGTAAGGCAAACTCATTTGGAAAGCTACATACAGTTGTGGACAGAACAGCATTTCAAAGGTTTCTGAGCCTTTGTCCTGGCTTCCCTCTAGATTACTTTCCTGAAACCATCAAGGTCAGTCAAAGAAGCAACAAGGATGTAAGTACAATAATTTCTTTTATTAAAAGTTAGTAATGTACTTTTCAAGTCTTTAAGCCACATCTCCCTTAAGATATGGGTAGAATTAAAAAGTCCAGGGGGATTGTTTGAACTTTACCCCTGAGCTGAGCTCCATGGCATTTGTCTGAGGTAGAGAGCAAAGCAGAGGATTGCCAAACTAGAAACAGCTGGCTTGCACAGTTGCAAGTTGCGTGACTCGCCATGGAGCATCCTGACTCAGCAAAATAGACATGGGACATGCATTCACAGGACCAAACTCAACCTGAGGTTTTGGGGAGGTCTGGAGTGAGAAGTCAGTGGTTCCCTTTCTTCTTTGCATTCCTGGACAACAGTTGCACAATTTGAGCCATGGTGAAATTATCAGATTGACCTTTTCAGCCTGCTAAATGGAATGAAGGTCTTGAATAAACTACTTTCAGACTACTAAATCCCACCACTAGTTTCAGACAGCCCCAGGCAGAGTCTCAGAAACTCTGTGTTAAACTTGTATGGGACAAGACATAGGGATTCCCCACAAAGGACTGTCATGAGATCATTAATATCCAAATAGCCTAACCATACAGTTTTTAATTGACCAAAATCCATTAAAGCAGTCTGCTTTCGGACTGCATAGGTAACTTGTGTTTTTCTTTAACTATGGAAAAACCTGCACATGTATACAGGCTCATAGATCCAGTCACATTATTAAGGCCTCTTACCTTACAGTTTACTATCATCTTTAGGATGACAAATGCAGGGAGAAGCACCTGAAGCCTCGTTATCTGAATGCCAGCCACTTAGCCAGGCAAAAAAATAGTGCCGGAGAGAATCTGGTCTTTACACCTCTATGTGGGACTACAGAGTCCAAATCACAGGACTCTTTGGTGATGTAGCTGAATGCAGTTTATGTAAGTTGTGAGAAACTGTATCTGGTTATAAGAAATATTGTGTATTTCAGCAAGATTTCCCATGTGTATAACATGTTTTAGAAAACAGATTCATCACACAGACTTCCTCATATCTCAAACTCTGACTGTAAAGACAGGAAGAAGCCTTCTTTCATGAGAAATATTCCAGCAAGGCAATTTTTTGTTGTGATACTAATTGAAAGGCCTGTCCTATCAGACTAAGATTTTATCTTTCTACTGTTGAAATGTGAGAAACATTAGCATACTTTTGAAAGATTTTGAAGTCTGAATGACACCAGAAAAAGTCTGTGGATTTACCCTATCTAGTTCCAGATCTGTAATTTACGTCATCATAGCCTCTACTTAAAGACATGGGAGAAGAGACATATATATCCTCATGTACTCTCTTAGCATGTCCAGATGGCAAATTAGCCCACCTATCATCTGAGCCGCCCACTGACTGTTGAGTGTCAAAGGCAATTACATTCTTGACAGTGGATATTTGGTTATTGGCCTAAAATTAGTTTGGAAAAATCTGGACTCTGAAATGTTTAACATGCTGGCTGGTTAAGCTACTGTTGTCTCTTGCAGAATGAACTGCAATCTGTAGAGCAGAAAGGAGAGATAGAAAAAGCCGAAATGTCCCTATTTCTTCTGTATAAGTAAAACAAATAGCCAGGTGAAGCAATGAAGCACTATTCCAAGTTGAGCAGTCCTGAAAGAGTTTTCTATTCTAGTCATCACCATCAGTCTTAAAAGGAGTACCTTAATTAGGATAACAATTTCTTTTTTTTTTTTCAACAAAATTGCCGTAGGTTTTGCCCAAAGCAGTTGAGCTGATCTAGTTTGCAGCTGTATCTCTTTGGCTAATTTTATCAGATTGACTAGCAGATCTCATTTCAATTTGCTAATGTTCTTAACATTTTACTAATCTGTTTCTCTGTCCTTTCATCACTGTTTCTTGATGAGTGTCCTTGGGTTTTATTATCTCCTGATAAATCATATTGCAAGGCATATTTTCATGGTTTCTAAAATAATTTCTGCATGTCAGTTGTGAGCACTAGAGGTATGGTTGGTACACAAATAAGTCACTTCCTGTTCCCTACACTTTTACAAACAAACAAACAAGAGGAAAGGGAGGGTGGTGAAAACTTGCTCTTGATCTGACATGAAAATGCAATGCAGCTGGACCTAGATGTTGGGATATGCCCCCATGTTCCACAGCTTAGACTGCCTTATGTGCTATCAGTACATCACAAAGGCAGTAAAATAAGAAAATAAGGAGTACATATATTTTTTTTTCTTATGAGACTTCCTGTGACCTCAAGCTGCACCAGGGGAGGTTTAGATTGGGTATTAAGAAAGATTTCTTCATCAAAAGGGGGATTAGGCATTGTAACATGCTGCCCAGGGAAGTGGTGGAATCACCATCCCTGGAAGCGATCAAAAACCATCTAAATGAAGCCCTTAGTGACATGATTTAGTGGTGGACTCAGCAGTCCTGGAGTAATGGCTGGAATTGATGATATTGAAGGTAGTTTCCAACCCACCTGATTCTGTGATTCCATGATTCTACGATTCTATGATTCTACGATCTACCTTTCCAAAGTGTAGTAATGGCTGATCCATCTCTTTACAGAGCCAGTGTTTAAAGCTATAAAATTTTGGCTATCAGTTCAGATTTTGACTAGGTAGAACTCAGTCAACACTTGTTTCTTTTGCTCCATTCATCCTGGACTAGTCACTTTAGGATTACTAAAGGAAGTTACAAGTTTAATTCAGTAGAAATCAAGAAGCAAATTTAAATTTATATAATTACTAGAATCAAAGCTCCAACCTGTTTGCTGGTTTATTTCTAAAATAACCTGGTAGAAGGCATAGCTTCATGTTAATAAAAAATAATGGGGAAACATATTTCTTCAAAGAAATGTGTCTTTTCTCTTCATACCTTTCAGACTTCCTAAACTACCCAACATATTAATTTCCAAAGCATTTCTAAGGCATTATTTACTAACAGCTACACTCATTTAAACTGAATTTATATAGGCTTCTATTACCAAAATGCCATGCTAATTTACTAATATAACTTAACTTTGAACTTGGATGCTTTCAAAAACAGATTACTAAGCACCCAAGACATCCCAACTTCATAAAGATATAGCTTTACTTTCCTTGCTAGACATCAGTAAGATTTTTAAATGGTAATTAAAGTCCTTCTGATAGTAAAATAACTTATATTTATTAGCTTGCCCATAACGCAGTTCATTTTATCCGAATAAAGCAAACTTCTTAGATCTGTATTTTCCCTCACTGCATTTCTGCAAAGCCAAATAGCCATGGTAGCTTCATCATAATTTTTATGGAGTTGTGCTAAGTGAATAAATAAATAAATTAGAAGGTCTGGAATTTTTAAGAGCTATTTCTAGTCTGTTCTTTAATGTTAGGGAAAATTCTACTGCACAAGAGGGACCACTTTAATTTCACCTATATCTAAAAATTGCATGGGGACAAATGCAGTGGCTGACAGCCTTAGCATAAACATATTAATTGAGGTTCAGACAAGAATAAACTAAATCCCAGTTTTCTATTTTTCTCAGAACACAGTGGAAGTAAAATTCTGGAAACTCACAGGATAAAAAATATCCAGAAAAGCCAAAATTATAAATTTTAGAAGCAAAGGAAACATTGCAGAACTTCCTAAAACCATGACAAGTTAAGGGATCAGCTGACCAAGCAACTTAAAGCAGTCAAAAGCAGTTCTTATATATAATAAATAAATAAATAACCCCCCAAAAAAACAACAACCAAACAAGCAAAATCACAACAACAACAAAAATGGCTTAACTGCAACGGAAAATTAATAAGACGAGCTGAAGCTAGGACTGCTCTAATAATTAAGGTCTGAGGACTCCATTGGGATATAGCTTCAACTAAACTGAACTGATGTGGAAAATAAAATGACAGTAGCTGATCAGCAAGATTCTTGAACTTTGAGATACAACTTTTTCTATTGTATAGGTCATGGAATGAGGTTGGTAAGTCTTGCTGGAAGACCTTTGGTGAAAATAACTAAGTAAGAGTTTAATGGCTAAAGAGAATAAATATATTTTCATTTTACTTGCCTTACAAAGAGAACAGAGCCATAGCCAAAAGTAATTTACATTCAATGCTCACATATAATCAAAGTAAATGGCCTTCTAACCATAGAAATCAAAAGCATGGCTCCATCAATGCCTAGAAATACTTGCACCATAATCTGTATATGCTTTCATATTTTGCTGCTTTGCATTGCATCAAGATGAGTAAAGAAACTGGAAAAGCATCATAAATGCCCGATTAAAAGATATCTAAAGCTTTTATGTACTATTTATCTGTATAAGCTCTAATTAAAATATGGTAGGCACCTGTAGGGGGCAATTCATTCTACCATAAAAACAGATGCCTAAAACAGTGGGATGAATTGGTCTTTGGAGATACACACTTCTTTTACTATGGAAATAACTTGTCTAATGTAGGCAACATAGCTAATACATATCTAGGTGGTTAAAATGAGTGAACCCTGCCTGGAGGATATTGATTATTAGCTGCTAGTGATAGACTGAGATATGTTATGTACTTAGTTAAATTTCAAGCCAGATTAGTCTGAGATGCCTAACCTTTGTATGACTAAACTCAGATAAAAAAGCGTATCTAATGACGAGGATGAGAAGAGAAGGCTGCGTGGAGACCTCATAGCAGCCTTCCAAGGTCTGAAGGGGGGCTGTAGGGATGCTGGAGAAGGACTCTTCATGAGGGACTGTAGTGATAGGACAAGGGGTAACGGGTTCAAACTTAAACAGGGAAAGTTTAGATTGGATATGAGGAAGAAATTCTTTACTGTGAGGGTGGTGAGGCACTGGAATGGGTTGCCCAGGGAAGTTGTGAATGCTGCATCGCTGGCGGTGTTCAATGCTGGGTTGAACAGAGCCTTGGGTGCCATGGTTTAGTGTGAGGTGTCCCTGCCCATGGCAGGGGGGTTGGAGCTAGATGATCTGAAGGTGCTTTCCAACCCTAACTATTCTATGATTCTATGACTACCCTAGAAAACAGATTACAAGTCATCTTCCAGCTTATTCCAAGTGTGAATGTTGTGAGAAGGAAATACTTGAAAAATTCATCAATATTTATATTATAAATCATCATAATTTTAATTAATCATAAAATTATATTTTACTTCAATGCATTAAAATATTTTTCCCAATAGCTGTTTCAAATGGAAGGAGATGCTAAGAGACTTGTCAAGTTACCCTAAATTCAACAGTTACACATAGTGCGTGTCATGGGTTCAGCAGCAGCAGTCATTTTTTCTCCATCTTGGTAACTGGTGCAGCACTGTGTTTTTGATTTTGGGCCTGGGAGCAGCGCTGGTAACACCAGTGTTTTCAGTTACTGCTTGGTAGTGTTTTGGTTTGACCAAGGACTTTCTGAGTCTCATGCTATGCCAGGGAGGAGGGGAAGCCGGGAGGAGGCAGAGACAGGACACCTGACCCAAACTGACCAAAGAGGTTATTCCATACCACAGCATGTCATGTCCAGGATGTGAAACATGGAGAGTAGAGACCCGGAAGGGTGTGGTGGTGGACTGGGGGTGCACGGCATGGTCAGGTTTTTGGGATTGGGGGGTTCGCTGCTGGGGGTGCACTGGCTGGGTCGGGCTTGGTGAGCAGTTGTATTCTCTTTCCTTGTATTTCTCTTGTATTATTACTGGTGGTAGCAGCAGTGGTTTGTGTTATACCTTAGTTACTAAACTGTTCTTATCTCAACCTGTGCGAGTTGAATTCTTTTGATTCTCCTCCCCATCCCCCCAGGACTGGGGGAAGAAAGAGGGGGAGTGAGTGAGTAAAACTGCGTGGGTGGGGGGCTTAAACCACGACAGTGCGTCAAGATTACTTTGAGCACTGTGTTGTGAACAGTCGTAGCCTCACATCACCTGTAAGTGGCTCTGCAAGAAAGCAGTGGAGATAGTCCACCTGTATATGACTACTTCTTTTTTATGTTGCCCCAAATACCTGTATCTGCATGGCTTTATGCAAACACTAAGATATAGCATTCACAAATCTGATGATTCATTTCTGGGTGAAACTTCACTGAATACCATTCTTGTATTTCTGGTTTTGTTTTGTTTTGGATTTAGTTAGTAAATGTTGCTACATCAGTTTTAAAAAAGCAAGGGTACTCAAAACTAAAAATTAAACTAATTGGCTAATAATCCACCTGCTCTATAGTTTCTCAATAGTTAGTCATAATTAAGAGGCTTTTTAAAAAAATATAGAAGAGGCATATAACAATATTAAACTTGATAACATATAAATTCATTCTACTTTTTGCTCTGTAGGCTATAAAAATATAGGGCATGTAAACAGATACAGATGTAACCCAAATGATAACTTTCTACTTAAAAAGGTCTATGGCTGCTCCTTCACCTGATGTTTAATGATTTCTACAACACAAGATATTAGCCTGGCATTGAAATATGTAGCTCCGTGGAGGTTTTCTGGTTGGTGGGGGGTTTTTTTTGTTTGTTTTTTGGTTTTTTTTGGGTGGGGGATGTTGGGGTTTTTTGTTGTTGTTTCATATAGTATTGCTTTTTTAGTTACTGTAGTTACTGTGTAGTATAAGAGTGGACAATGGTAGAAGCATTCTTAGTTGAACTGAATTCAATTACAGGATAAATCACATATACTGATACATATTAAGAAGTACTTATTAATCAGCTAGTTAATACTTTATTTTGCAGTCCACATAGTGTTGATGTCTGAGTTGGAATATGGGAAGCCCATACCTTTAGTTCTGTCCAAGAGAGAAAGAGGATTTATTTAATGAGATCTACTTTTATACAAAAGCATAACTAATGCTATTACATCTTTGGTTGTCTAGCACTACAGTCCTTTCTGTTAACTGAGGAGTGACATTAAATTAGAGAGTAATTATCTTATTACTCTGTTTGTACTTCTGATACTAGCAGAAATTTAGTGTTCTAGTTCTCTCCTTTTAGAAGCTCTTTAAGGGCCAGAACAGTTCTAGTGGGGGAGAAATAAAAATTTTTGAATCTTCAGCCAGGGTTTTTAGAGCTCTTCTTGTGGTTTGCCTCTATGACCAGTTAGTTTTAAAAAGCTTAGTCCTGTAGTTCTTCCTAATATCTGTCTTAAGTGATAATGGAATGAAAAGTGCCTAGCTGCTTCATAGTAATGTAAGTACTTCATGAAAATAAGTTTATGTAGGTGGGTAAGTGGCATTTTTAGATTTAATATAAGGAAAAAATTCTTCAGTGACAGGGCACTCAGGTATTGGAACAGGCTTCCTAGGGAAGTGGTGGAACCATTATTCTTGGAAGTGTTCAAAAAACATGTAGATGAGGTCCCTCACTGACACGGTTTCACAGCAGAGTTGGCAGTCCCGGGTTAACAGCTGGATTTGATGATCTTTAAGGTCTTTTCCAACCTAGCTGATTCTATGATTTGAGTCAGAAGTAAGAAATGTTGATGAATGCAGATGTTTATTTGATTGTACGCATACATACATCATTGTGCTCTGGTGTGACCTTTCTTCTTATTTGTCATTGCTCTGTTTATTGTACTATCATTTATTGCTTGTGATTTTCATCCATTTTAAGTTGAATTTGAGCTTTTCCTTTCCTGTTCCATCCCTCTCTTGGTAGGTTTCTTGATTTTTTTTTTCTGTTTTCAGGTGTTCCTCTCTCCAAAACAGAAGCTATTTTAAAAGGGATAGCAAAATCAAGGACTGTTTGGTAGGTTGTAACTGGTGTTACAGCACTTTTTCAAGAAGCTGTATTTAGTGCTCAGGCATTCATACTGGGATGAATCTTTCCGAAGGCTGATCATGTTACCTCTCTGCTTTCATAATTATTCTTTATCTTAAAACTCTTTGTGACATTTGAAATACACATTAAAATGCCCATTAGAATCAAGTATATGTTCCATCATATTTAGAGTAACATTTCAAACACTGGCTATAGCTGTTTCTTGAACAAGCCACTTTTTGCTATAGCTACCACCTTTGTCCAAAGAGGATTTTAATATGTTCTAAGAAGATACATGGTTTGTTTAGGGTATTGTCTACATTTCTTAGGTGTGTTTTTTTGTTCTCCCAAATACAGAAGCTGTTTAAATGCAGAATGATGCTTAGGTTTCCTTCTCACACTACATCGTCTACTTCTTTCAAAGGTGTTTGTGTTTTTTCATTCTTAGTGTATGATGATTAGGGGTCTGGAGCACCTCTCTTATGAAGAGAGATTGCGGGAGCTGAGAGTGTTTAATCTAGAGAAGACTGAAAGGAGATCTTATTAATGCATACAAGTATCTTACAGGCAGATGCCAGGAGCATGGTGCCAGACTCTTTTCAGTGGTGACCAGTGACAGGACAAGGAGCAGTGGCTATAAACTAAACCACAAGAAGTTTCACCTCAACATGAGGAAGAACTTTTTTACATTGAGGGTGGCAGAGCACTGAAATAGGCTGTTTAGGACAGCTGCGGACTCTCTCTGTCTGGAGACATTCAAAACTGCCTGGACACATTTCTGTGTAACCTCCTTTAGGTGGCCCTGCCTTGGCAGGGGGTTTGGACATGATGATCGCCAGAGGTCTCTTCCAACACTATGATTATGTGATTCTGTGAATCTCACTTAATCCCCCATTTGTCTTTAGTTTGCTGCTCAGTCTTCTGTGATATCACTTTATTTTCTTGTTCAAGCTTGTAATCTGCAATACAGATGTGCTTGAGTAACTTACGTTCACATTTCCCCTAAGTCTAATGGAGAATCCTGATAGTTTTCCTCTCTGTTGGTTTCTGATTCATATTACAATCTGGTCCCAAATCAGAGATTTTGTGGTACTCCCAAATCATCTCTCTGACAGAACTCTTGAACTCTTATTTCTTTAATAAATACCTTGAAAAACCCAAGGGATTTTTTTTTATATGAATCTAGTAACTTTCAAAAGCAGCTTTCCTTAAAACACGATACTCTTCAAATAGGTTACCCTGTTCTTCCTGATGAGAAATTGAAGTTGGATGCTTCAGATTGCACAATTTTACATTAAAAGCAAACAAACAAACAAACAAACAAACAAAAAACCCAAACAAAATAATTCAAGTATTACTTTGATCCTTGAAGTTTGGGGTATTTTTTTTTGTTTGGGTTGGGTGTTTTTAGTGTTGTTTTTTTTTCTTGTTTTATTAGTGTGATACATATATGAGGGCGAATGGAACTAGATTCTTGTTTGAATCTCTCCTGATGTAATAACTTCTACAAGAATTGTAGTTAAACTGGGTTCCTGAACTCCTTTCTTCTCATCCCTCCCCCCTTTTTCAATTTTTCTTCTCCCCGTTATGGTACATCCTCCATATCCGTGTGTTTCTTCCTTGTCTTGTATTACTACAGCAAACTTTTTTTGAAGGAATTGATGAGATAGATGTTTGGCAGGCATTTGGAGATAGGAAGAGAGAGGTGGTTTCTTTGTTTTCTCATCTGCTGTTCTAAACTCCTGTGGGATTAGAAGGAGAGAAACACATTGGTGTGTTAACTCTAACTCTGAAAATGATTTACTATTCACAATACTAAGTGCTGAAAAATGGTGTACCTAGAATTTGCTCAGTGTAGATGCTCCTTCATAGAGATTTGGTAGCCTAATGATCATAGCACTCTTCCAAATATGAAACACTGGGAGACACTGAAATTCACTCTGGTTCAAATCCCCAGTTTTATCCAAGATCTTATATTTCTTGTATTTTTACAAAAAGGTGAATAAAGAGGCGGTGGAGGTTTGTGTTTGTGGCTTGTTTGGTTCTGGTTGCTGTTTTTTGTTTGTTGTTTTAGGTTTTTTTTTGGGGGGGAGGGAGGTATGTTTGGGTTTTGCTGCTTTTTTCAGTTATTATTATTTTTTTTTATTTTTAATCCCCTGTCCTCTCTAGTTGTATTACGTAGGACTTCCTTCCAAATAGGGAAGAATCTTTCTTCAGTGGATCTAAGCTGGTAGTAAACAAAGAGAAGATGCTTTCCCACCATGAGCTTCAAAGTTAATGTGTTATTAAATGTGACAGCAGTCTTATCAAGGAAAATCTGTGCCCTGTTGGCTTTTTAAAAAAGATAGCAAAGAAGATGAATAAGGAATGATGGAAAGATGAATAAGGAATGCTCCATACCAGAGACAAAGAAATAGAATAAAACTCTGACTCAGGAAAACGAAGATGCAAGAAAGTAGCATGTTGCCATGCACTACCAGCTTTGAAATGCACCTCTTGCAGAGGCTTTCTTGATGTCCTTTGGGAGATCATGTACCACAGTGGCTGTAAGAGTACCCACAGGGCTTTTTTTTCCCCTAATTTTCCAACTAAAGAAAAAGATCCTGATAACCTGTCCACAGCAGATGCCTCTTGTTATAAAAAGTTCATAGATCCTGCACTTGTAGACGTCAAATTATGCTATACTGTAAAATCTGAGATTTCAGAGTCTCCAGAAGTGATGCCTCCATATAAATCATGCCAAAGCTTAAAAAAAACCAAAACCAAACCCAAAACAAAAACAAAACCACCAAAAAAGCCCCCACAAAAAACACCACACACACACACAAAAAACAACCAAAAAACACAACACCCCCCCCCCCAAAAAAAAAAAACCAAACCAAAAAAAAACCCGAAAACAAATAGGAGAAGAGAAAGTAAAACATACCACAGTAATGGGACTTGGATTAATCTACAGTGGGTGGTGTTCTAAGGGAAATGCTTCAAAACTGTTGCCTTCAATATTGTTGTAGGCACAGCACCTGATCCTTCTAAATATAGGTGAGCAGAACCACTTGTAACACAAGAATTTTGGGGAGCAAAGAAGAAAATTAAATGGACTCCTAACTGTGAGTTAGAGGAATGGGAGCAGTCAGGAGAACAAGGATTGAGGAAGCCAGCTGGGTTAAGATCTATTCTCTATCTTATCAGGTCAGTTAAAAGCCTCCAGAACAAAGAACCAATTCCCAATATGAAGTGTGTTACTAAACTGTATGAGAAACTGCAGTACCTCAGGGCAGAACTGGCAAAATCCATACACCGAGAAGCAGTAGAGATGGAGAATGTCACACAAATAATTACCAAGTAGGCTTTGTCCAAATGCTTTGCAAAATGTTATAATCTAATTAGAATAATAAATTGTGGTTTGTATGCTTGCCTCTTGGTTTAAACGTTTGCTGTATTCTCCTAGAAATATCAGGAACAGTGCTTGTTCTCGGGTCTGGTTGAAATGGGAAGTTCCTTTTGGCTGCCCTACTGATACACATTAGTAAGAAAATCATATGTCAAGTAACTAGCGTAGTATTACTTTGTAATTATAAGTCTTCAGAGCAAAAAATACATAGAATCTTGCAGACAATAATGTGACCAGTGCAGGAACTAGTACATGCATAAGCCTCAGAGTTCTGTAAGTGCAACGTGATAATTCACATCTAGAAAGTCTCTGTGTGATTGGACTTGTAGCCGAGAAGTTCACTGAGCTATTAATTTAACAGAACCCTGGGACTCTGTATTTTAAAATCAACACAAAGCCTGAAAGGGCTTAATTTAATATACAGTTGCTCAATAAAATGGTTTTAAATATCTTACAGTTACTAAAAATATGTCCATGGATAACTGTGTGGGTTTTTAAGCACTCTAGACTGCTTTCTTCTGTGATCACAGCACCATCCCTTCAGTTTCCTAGCTAGACTTCCAAAGCTTTCACTGACAACACAATTGTCCTAAATATAATCCCTAGCATCCTGCTCTGAGTCTGGAATTTTAATTGAAAATTGAACTGGTTTATCTGTTTGAGAAGTCTGAATAATGTGATTGCAGTCTTGTCTGAAAGCACAGAAATAACAGAAATAATCTCATCCCATTTTTCATATTGGGATATACAAGATTACTGCTTGCAGATTAGCACATTCATATTGTGAGGGTTTTTTATGTCTGCCAAGCTAATTTAGTTTCCAATGGAGTTCAGGTGCTGGAACCGTAAGCTTCTACTTTTCACAATTTTTTTTTTTTTTATTTTTTTTTTGGTATGTGTACTCAGTTTTAAAGAAAGCATTTAAATGAGTTTGGCTAAAGTAGAATTGAAGTCTACATGTTAGACACAATAGAAAAAAATGAAGAGAAAAGTGGGTGAGGGGGTGCACAGAGAGACCTTTTGGATAGCAAACTCTGGGATTCGGGATAGCTGGCATAATAAATAAATAAAGATTTTGTTTGTTTTCCTT
The DNA here is from genome assembly GCA_017639245.1 of Myiopsitta monachus. Taxonomy (NCBI): domain Eukaryota; kingdom Metazoa; phylum Chordata; class Aves; order Psittaciformes; family Psittacidae; genus Myiopsitta; species Myiopsitta monachus. Next base: position 54,218,034 of record CM029919.1, read on the forward strand.
CTGCATGTATCTACAATTAAGATTTGGAAAACCTGACTTGTAAAAAAGTCATGACAAAGCAAATAAATTTGGAGAGTTGAATTTATTTTTTTTTGTTTGTTTTGTTTTTATTTTTAAAATATATGAGCTTTGTTTTCATTTATGCTGTATATAGAAACACAACATGAGTAAGCATACTGGTGTAGCTATTTGACCTGGAAAACAATTGGAAAGGGAGGAACTTCATTAGGGACTGTAGTGATAGGACAAGGGGTAACGGGTTCAAACTTAAACATGTGACGTTTAGATTGGATATAAGGAGGAAGTTCTTTACTGTGAGGGTGGTGAGGCACTGGAATGGGCTTGCCCAGGGAAGTTGTGAATGCTCCATTGCTGGCGGTGTTCAAGGCCGGGTTGAACAGAGCCTTGGGTGCCGTGGTTTAGTGTGAGGTGTCCCTGCCCATGGCAGGGGGGTTGGAACTAGGATGATCTGAAGGTGCTTTCCAACCCTAACTATTCTACGATTGTATGATTCTATGAACAAGCATCTCCCTTGTAGGAATGGAGAAGGCCTTGTCTCCAATATAGAGGCAGTGTGGAGCCTGTCCTGTGCTTTTTATCATTAAAGAAAAACTTATGTTATTATTTGTACATGTTGTAAATTATGTTGTAAACTTTTGTGGGTTGGGCTCCCTCCATAATAAAGTCCCAAAATAAATGCTGACATCTTAAAATGAAGATAAATGGACATTATGAAGGAGGAATGCAAAAATAAACTTTAGCTTTGTTGTGACTATGTGATGAAGATTTTTTTTTTTTTAACTAATCAAATTAACAGCCTCACAATATATCTTGATGGTGACAGAAGCTTAGTGACCAGGAGACTACTTCCTCCCCACGCCCCCTTACTAGTGCTTTAAATCCTACTTATGGAAAAATTGTGATGTTAAGAGGTAGTTTCTTCAGGTGAACAAAGAACTCTAACATCACCTGACTGTAGTAAATTGCAAGTTCTATTGCACAAGTACTAAATTCTGTGATTCATAACTCCCTGGCTGCAATTTGATATGTAAACTGTCTAGCTTACATATTTTGAAGTTATCTTATTCCAAGCTCCCTCCTTGCTTGTGAAGAAATTACTATATTGGTGTGTATGATCTTTTGAAAGCCTAAATAAATGAAGCCCTGGAAGTACAATTCAAAAATATAAGGGTTAGGTTATGAAATTGTGGAACTTTCTCCTTTATGAGCCGTCATACAGGATAGGGGAGCTTTCAAATTACCTGGTGGAAATTCTTGTTCCACTTTGTTGAAACTCACGTTTGTACAACGCTGATCCATGTGAGCAGTGATAGTGAACAAGACAGACTGCCAGACTCTGATTCTGGATGACATCTGAACAATTTGTTCTGCTAAAACTTATTTATAAAGGTGCCAAGTGAATGAATGCAACTGCTGAAAACCCCACCTTAGAGTAAAAGGGAGAGGCTGACTGATGAAGTGCTTCATTCTGTATCGGCAAGCACATGTTAGCAACCAGGAAAACAGTTGAGTATTGTCAGAAATAAGACATGTTCTGGTTGCAAAGCTCTTAACAGTGGTTTTCAGTTGACTGAATTTGTTTCAATGGTATAATAAATCCCTCTTTCAAATATGTACTACTAGATCCTCTGCAGCTACATGAAGCAAAAGGCTGATCTGGTACAGAGCCTTCAAAACTATACTGCCATTTAAAAAAAAAGGCCCACAATACACAACAAACCAAAGAAGAAAACACAAAAGCACAAGAATGCAAACAACAATGAAAAAATCTGAACAAAATATTGAACCTGTAATAATTTAATGCTACCTACAAGACTACAGTCAAGATCAGACTTAGCATAAGGCTTGTCCAGGTGAAATGTGTACTCCTGAATGCTCTTACTGTGGCACAGTACTGGTATTATTGCTCAGAATCAGTCCAAAGAATATGAATTATGAGTATTGCAGCCATATTTAAAAAAAACAAAACAAAACACCAACCCCGCCCCCCCCAGAAAAACAAACAAACAAACAAAAAAAAAAAACTAAAAGAAAGGAAAAGGCTTCCTCTGAGGACCAAACAAAAAGTGAAAATATGACTGTGAATGAGGACTGAACACTCAGTTCCCAACTGAAGCCATTAACAGCCTCACAAGTTAGAGACTACTTTGTATTTTGAGACAAGAGATCTTGAGGTAGACTATAAAGAAGGTCCAGAGTTATTATTGCTTGGCAAATCCTAGTTGCAGTGTCAAAGACTATTGCTCATTGCAGGCTGAAGCTTATGGAAGGTGGACTTTGCACTGTGGACACTAAGCAAGATCCCCCTAAAAGCAAAAAGGACTTGAAATAAAAAAAAAAAAAGAGATGCAGTATAGCAGTTGCAACTTGCAGAGAATAATGCTCACCACACTGCATGTGGGTCTACAACACAAGCCCAGACAAATACCAGAGTTTGGAGCAATAGGCTAAAACTGCAATAAATTGCATCACTTTCACAAAAGTTTGCCAGCACTTACCTTTTATGGCACATGCATTAATATGCCAATGACAGCATTAGTACAGAAGAAAAATTTTGAGATGTGACGGACAATGTTACACCAAAAGATTGTCCATTTGTCAAGCAGAGTATGTTTGGTGAAGGTTTGGATCTAAAGGAGCACAGTTTAAAACACAGAAATGAGCTAAAAGGTGTGGGTTTTTTCTTTTTTTATTCTCCCTTCCTCCTTTCTTCCCCCACTTCTTGCCTGTAGGGATGATTTTAGGTACTCCCTAAAAGAAGAGCTAGACAGACTTGTAACTCTGATTCTTAGAGGTAATGCAATTTGGTGATGATGAAAATAATTCTTGTGTCTCCTTTTATCACAGCCAGATTATTATTTTCTTTTTCTCCAACTACAGTAGAAGAATTGTAATTGAAAGCTTTTGAAGCTCTGAACATTTTAAATACTTCTTGGATGATCTCTGGTTCCACCAACTGCATCCGGAAAGTAGCTTTTTCTTCAGTTATGGCACAAATCTGCCTCTCTGCTACCTGGACAGCTACTTTCAGAAAACCTGTATTAATTTACTGGTTTTGGCATCCCCAGTTCTCTGTAAAAAAGTGCTTGAAACTTGGCTTGAATGCTTAAGCATTAGGTGGGCGATACACAAGCTTAAGAAAGAGGACAGCTGCATACTCCTTTTATAATTGCTGTTATTCAGGAGGAAAGTGTTTGCAAATACATTTATCTGTATTCAGAATCAGCAGAATTCCAGACTTTATTCAGGTGCTCTTTTGGAGGAAAGAATAAAAAGAAGAAAATATGACAGCACACACTTTCTTCGGAGGGCAGTTTTCTGCAGACTGCCATCCAAGCCACATTTGGCATGCAGACTTCTCTCCCTCTGCCCCATAACATGTATTCTGGCCTGTACACCTAAAATTTTTAGCTGTGTAACACAGCAGAAAGTGTGGCAAAACTGAAGGGCTATAATTCCAACAGATTAAAAAAAATACCAATGTAAGAAATGTGAACATAAGAAAGCAACCTCGCTGAAAGGATGTAAGATCTACTGTCAGGGTGCCTGCCGCCAGGCCTCCTTTATCCTCCGAAAAGCAGGTGAGGCATCCTGGAGCTGGTGAATCACAGAAAGACAGTCTAGTTCCAATGCCCCTGCCATGGGCAGGAACGCCTCACACTAGAATATGTTGCCCAAAGCCCTGTCTAACCCGGACTTGAACACTGCCAGGGATGGAGCATTCACAGCTCCCTTAGGCATCCTGTTCCAGTTCCTCACCCCCTCACAGTAAAGAACTTTTTCCATATAGTCAACCAAAATCTCCCATTTAAGTCTGAAGGTCCTACTCCTTGCCCTATTGCTCCAGTCCCTGATGAAGAGTCCCTCTCCAGCATCCTTGTAGGCACCCTTTGTATACTGGAAGGCTGCTATGAGATCTCCACATAGCCTTCTCTTCTCCAGGCTGCACAGTACAAATTTTCTGAGCCCGTCTTTGTATGGGAGGTGCTCCAGCTCCCTTATCACCCCCGTGGCCCTCCTCTAGACTTACTCCAACAGTTCCATGTCACCATGATGGGCACACTCCAAGAACGGTCTCATGAGAGCAGAGTAGAACACAACTTAAGGAAATCCTGTTCTCCTTTAACAACTGTATTTAGTGAACTCTGCATTAAGGAAAAGAGCCTATTACTCCTGGAGAAGACTCTGCCTAGCTAGCACTACAAAGCATATGCACGGGGGGCTGGGGGATTAACGCACTGGGACACAGCTTCTGCAATTGGTCACACCAGACTTGTTGCACCCAAACCGTACGTTGATGCTCAAACGTGGGGCCTTATGGCGACATGACGAGCATGCAACGGCTGTCCTCGCTAAAACCGGGAGCTTCTGCGTCTTATCCAAACACCCCAGGACACTTAAATAAAACCAGACAGGCAGGCAGTGTCATTAGGGTGAAGGACAAGCTCCGTACGGAGCTTCACACACACCCCACGAGCACGACTTCGGGTGTCCCGGCCGGTACTCAGAAACCTTACCGCCCGCCACCACCAGCCGCAGGCGCAAGCTCCCACTCAGCCCCAAATTACCCGGGAGCCGCGCCGGGGGCCGATTGCGGGCGGCGCATGCGGCCTGGGGCCCGGCTGGCCGCGGAGGGGAGGCGGGCGGAAGGCGGGGCCGGCGCGGCTGTGCGGAGAGAGGGCGGCGGCGCTGCTGAGGCGAAACTGGGGGGGAACGCTGCAGCCGGTGGCCTTCACCCCCAACTCCCCACATCCCCGTAGCGGGAAGGGGGAAGAGAACGGCTGCTTCCCCAGCCCCCTTCCCGGAGGCATACAGTCTTGCCTAGAGCTCGGCGCGGCGGCCGCGCTGAGCCCGGGGCGGAAGGCGAGCGGGCGGGAAGCCGGAGCTCTGAGCCGCCGCTTGAGGGGAGGAGAGGGGTATTCCCGCACCCCCCGGCCCCGGCCGGGGTGGATGTGCTCCGCGGAGGGCGGCGGCGGCGGCTGTTGCGGCCTCCCCATGGCTGGGCCCCGGCGGTGAAGGCGGCGGGAGCCGCCTGTGTCCGAGCCGCGCCGGGAGGCGGTGCAGCCAGCAGGGGGCGGGCGGGGAGGGGGATGAGCGCTGCAGCCGCCGCCGCCGCCTCTGCGGGAGCCGCCGCCGCCGCCTGCACCGGGGCCGAGGGCGGCTTCTTCTTCCTTTCCAGCGGCTCCGGCCCGGCGGGGTCCATGGGGCCCGAAGAGGGCTCAGCCGGCGGGCTGGGAGCCCTGCCTGGCGCTCTGGCGGCGCCGTCGCTGGGCTGCCGGAGCCGCTACCAGCTGCTGCTCTCCGGGAAGGCCCTGGCCGACAGATACCGGAAGATTTACACGGCGGCTCTGAGCGATCGGGAGCTGGGGAGCCACCCGGGCAGGTAACGCACCCCGAGCTCCCTCCTGGGCGAGACGGGCAGCCGTCGGCAGCCGCCACCACCCCTCCCATCGCCGGCTGGGAGCGGCCCTTCTCCCGGTCCCGTGAGTGCACCGTTCTCCTGGCAGCCGCCCTCCTTATTCTCCCTCCTCCCGCGGCTATCCCCGCTGCCTCTACCATGTGGCCGCCGCCGGGCCTCGGAGGACGAAGGGGGCGGTGATGTAACGAGGCGGCTGCCTAGGTGCCACCGGGCCCAGACGCTAGCTTGGCCGGCGTTGTCGTACTGATGGCGCTGACACCCTTCTTGTCTGGGGGCCGGGGCGGCTTGGAGGGTGTATGGTGGTGGTTACCTGTGTCCGCTCCCCTCCCCCAGCGCGGAGGCCGGGGGCTCCACCGCGCCCATGTGGCGGGGGGGGGAGCGATGTAAAGCCCCGCTCCATCCGTCCTCCTGTGGCCGCCGCGGGGGATAGAGCATTTCCTCACTCATAAGTGTCCATGTTGAGACCTCGCTCCGGCCGCGGCCTGTGGTGCCACTGAAACGGGCACCCGTGTTTTCTGCCCAGCACCCGCTGAGGGGGGGGCGCCCGAAGAGGGACCTTAGTGCTTGCCGTATTTCGGATCAGCCTTTGCCTGCCCTGCTTTTATTTTTCCGCTTCTTTCGGTAATCTCTTTCTCTGCCACCTTGGACGCGGCCTCGGTAACTGGGGGGAAGTTGCGCCCTGGACAGCGCTCTCCGGGGGTGGTGTGAGGGGTGTGCCCGGGTCCCCCCGGCGGATGGTGCTCCTCGGGACTCCCTGTCCTGCCAGCTGCCTCTCGGGCTCCGTCCCCAGGCCGCAGCAGGGTGCCTGTTGCGCCTGCCGCTCTTTGCCCGGTATGCCCTCGCCTCTCTCCTCATCGCAGGACTGGGGAGGCGGCTGTGGGGTCAGGCGGTGAGGGGCGGTGAGTGTTGCTGTTACCCGCGGCCCCCGCCCTGGTCTGGAGACCGAGCGGCGGGGGCGAGGGCGGGGTGTGCCCGGTCGGGGTCGGCCTGGCTGAGGGGAGCCAGGGGCCGGCTCCCCTTAGGTGCCGGGGCGCTCCCCACTGTTTCCCTCCAGAGGTGGTGGTGAGGATGTGGATGACACGAAACCGGCACCTTCCTGTGTTCTCGGCCTCTGCCGGCCTTGTGCGTGGCCAAATCGCGGTATGGCTTTGAGTCAGCGTTGTTTTAACTTTGTAAATGGTTGTAAAGCACTAGATGGTTGGCCTCTTCGGTTTAGGTTTTTTTTTCAGTCTGACTGGAACAGCAGGGTTTATCTCCCCTCCTTCCGCCCCAAAAGTCTGTGCCTGGGAGTGGTGTTAACATAAGAAGCTAAAAGAATAACATAACTTTCCCAATCTGCTTATGGCAAACGCTGCAAACGTGGACTGTTGACACTGGCATTTGACATCTTTGCAATTACTGAGCACAGGGTGTGTGACAGGGAAACTGTAGTTCTTTTTTTCCCTATTTCCCTATAAAACGTGTTTTCTTACTCCATATATTCCCTAGTTCAGTGCTCATGCTTTTTCCTTTAAATCTTCTCTTCCTGCTTTTGAGCTTTGTATCATTTAATCCTGGGTCTGCAAGTGCTAATTGTAAGGGAACTACTAAATGCAAGGAGATCAGCTATGTGATTGCTCCATGGTATTCAGATATTTATCTGAATTTTGCCTTAACGTGTCTGTATTAAAGCCGTAGTCTTGACTTTGTTCTGCCCTCCATGTTTTTCAGTTTCAAGATAATTAAGCTGGTATCTCTTGTATTTACAGTTGTAGGAAATACTAGCTTTAGGTGGGTGTAAATGTTAATGTTTCTTTTAATTGGCATTCTTAAAAGAATTACTTTTAACTCCAAGGTACCATAAATTGCATTCTTTTGCATTCTGTTTTTTATTAGCAGATTCTTAGGAGAATGCCAGTTAAAAGAAACAGTAACATTTGCCGTTACTCTATGTCTTTATTTTTGAGGGCTAGATTTAGTCATCTTGGAACCATTCGAAGAAGCCAGACTCTTCATAGAGAGAAAACAGGTTATATTAAGCTATTGACAAGTAAATGACAGCTAGTTAATACTAGTGAATACAATCAATGTACTGTTGTACTTTTGAGGGGAGGATGTTTAATAATAGACTGGTTTCCAGCTATCTTGTGGTACTCACCCCCAGCATCTCATGTATCAGACTGATTGCAGCCAAGGTACCGCTCATGATCACCGCCCTTTTTCCATATTGGTGTCAAAATGTTGCAGTTGAAGGTTTGAGAACTTTAGCCACCTGCTTGAACAGAAATGGTCAAAAATGCTTTTTGACAAACATGGTAAAAATCCCAAACATTTTCTAAAGAGATGCTTTAAAGTTATTTGTGCCTGCATCTAATTGCTACAATAGATAACAGTGCCAGATAAATTAATTGGAAGCTAGGATAATATAGCTTATAAGAGAAAATGTGGAAAATCTGAAGCCTTCTAATCTGTCAGTAAGCATTTGTGACTACAAAAATATCTTTAACTTAAAAAAATAAACGGATTGGCTTATGAACATTAATGCACTTCTTCCTGTGCTCCAAGACTAATTTGAAGAATGATAGTGCAACCTACTTACTATATGTCAATTTCGAAAGAATTATTGATTCAAGTCTGCAAAATTGTACTGTGCACTTTACATGGTGTCACCAATACTTGCCTCAGAAGTGCTTTTATTCCAAACCTGACTTTAATGTTTATGAAGAACTAGAGTGCAATTTGAAAATGCTTGTGTGTAGATGAGAAAATGAAACATTGTGGAGATTATCTGAAAGTCACAAGTGAGATTACAATCACATTTGCAAGGTGTTTGTGCTGGCTGTCGTCTGAAAGTGGTGAATATCTTATGTTGAGTAGGATGCAGTAATGGGCTTTGAAACAGAAGTAGCAGTGCTTTGCATTTCCTCATGTGGTACCGGCTGCAGGTGTTGTGAACGCTTCAGTCTCCAAAGGGGACTGTTCAGTTAGTGTGCTTGTTCCTCCTGCCACGTTGACATAATTATTTATATAGTCTCTTGCGATAACAGATTAGAGACTTGGTCTGGGTTAAAATTAACTTGGCAAAAATGGTTTGTTGTAATCCAGACTAATTCCTGATCTGGCTCACCTTGTGATTGTGCTTGTGACAGTGTGAGGTGAAGGGTTGAACAAAGATCTATGTACAGAGGTGGGAGCAGAAACTGCTGGATTTAGCACTAGTGCCAGCCTAATGCTTTTTCTGTTTCATAAAATTGTCTAATTCTACAATTTAACGCGCAACTGTCTTTGCTCAGATAACAATATCTGATAACAAAATCTGTTATGGTACCACTAACAGTGAGAAATTTACTTATCAGAATTGGTTTGGAAGATAAGTCAGCTGTGAGTGTGCCTAATTTGTAGTCTCTGCTTTGTGTCTACTGAAAAATATGAAAATGACTAGTAATGGTATAATGGCTAATGTAGCTATAAAAGTCTGTAAAACACTAGTAGGAAGTATGAGCTTCAGAAGGCAAGTAAAAACTTAATGTTGTTGGAGTGTGGTCTCATACGCTAGATTCTGAGTGGATGAAAATGGAAGACTGCTCTGGTACTGAAGTAATATAAGTTGTTAGCTACTTTGAGTCCTGAAGCTTTGCATTTGCTAAATAAGGTACTCACAATAAGGTACTTACTTACCCAATTTTCACATTCTGTTGTCTTCAAATACACAGTTTTTCTGTTGTATAACTTAATCCTAACAAACATCGCTATCTAGCTGAATTGCTGCTGTTACCAATTGTGGATCTTGGGTTTTTCCCTGAACTGTCAGTTCCTTTACTCTTCTTTTACCCACATATGTACTACCAGAAGTAGCAGTTAGCCTCAGTGTGTTCTATGAGACTTTTTGTCAAATATAAATATTTCAATAGAAATAAAAATTCGAAGACTGTATCTGGATTTCTGTGGTAGCATTAGGTATCAGAGATGTAGCAGTATTTACTGAATAATATTAAGGTTGCAGAGGGGAGATTTAGATTAGACATTAAAGAAAAAAATATCACTATGAGGGCAGTGAAACACTGGAACAGGCCAAAGAAGCTGTGGATGTCGCATCCCTGGAAGTGTGGAGTCAGTCTGTTGATACCCCATCCCTTGTTGAGATCAAGGAACATTTCGGTGATGACTGGAATCTCTGCTATTAACAAGAAATCAGATGGCTGGTTTTTTTCCAGCCATTTTGGCTGAAGAAGAGGCAGCCAACTTTCTTTCATTTTAAGCTGATTCTTTCTACTGAACGATAAAAGAAATTTTTGGAAGTAGGCCAGCTCATCCACACTCATAGTAGTAAATTATGCATGCTCAGGAGAAAATTGATCATTAGGTGTTAGTCTTTAGGCTTTTCAAAGTTAACACAAAGTCTTCTCTTATGCCACTTCTTTTGCTTAGTAGTGCAATGCTTATTTGGCCCTGTGATGTTTTAAGTGTATAGTTTTCAAAATTTATTGGAGAAATGCTACTGAAACACTTTGCCCTTGTACTGCCAAGTTATCACAGAACTTGTAGAAGCCGAGTTTAATAGATTTAGATATGTGAAATTTGTTATTTTGATTGTGGGCACACAGGAAAACCTTAATTTCTTCAGATCTAAAGCCTTTACAAAAGCTGTAAGCTGTTTTTTGGTTGAAATTTGGTGGGTTTTTAAAATAAAATTATAATTGCAGAAAGTTTGGAAGCACTCATTTGATTGAAAATAAGATTGTATAAATGAAGTCTAACAGATGCATTAGATACAACATTTTCCTGCTTATTCCTGTAAAAAGGTTTGCTCCTTAGTTCCATTCCAACTGAAATATTCTAGTCTAGTCTATTCTAGTCTCATCTGTTTTTCAGTTCATGTTTTGTAAATGCCATTGTTCTGAAACAAAAGTTTGCCTTTATGAAAACTTAAAGTTTCATTTCATTTCATTGGAAAAACAATGTGCTGTTGAGTCTCTGTGTTAACCTGTGCATTAGAAAAGCTGGTAGGAGTTGCTGTCTTCTGTAGGCTTTTTAGCTGCGATATATATATTGCAGCTAATAGGCCAGGTTGGATGTGGCTTTGAGCAACTTGGTCTAGCGGAAGGTGTTCCTGCCCATGAGGTTGGAGCTGGATAGCCTTAAGGTCCTTTACAACCCCAACCATTCTGGGATTCTGTGAATATAGTAGTGTTTTAATACTGTATTATGCTGTTGTTTTTTAGGGTTTAGCTACTTTTACTTAACATCTTTACCTTATATTATGATAAGGAAAACAGTTTCACATAGTAGTAGTTCTAAAAATCTGTAGTAGTCACTTAGTCTAACATGGTTTGTATTTGTGGAGAAGCTGGAAAGAAGGTAATATATTGAGAGTCTTAAAATGTTTATTTGTGCATGTGTAAAAGTAATATAATTTATATAAACTACTTGAAAAATAAATTAAAAAATCCAAACCACCCTGAAATCCATAAGAATATTCATTCTGGGAGCTGATAAAAACGCATTTGCTTTTTGCAAAAATAGAGGCCGGAGCAGCCTTGGAAGGCAGGTGGTGCTAAAAGACACCTTTGTCTTTTGTAGTCATGCATCCTTCTGCTTCTTCATTTAGAAGGAAGATGTGTGGTTTGGAAAATAGTTACTGAATGTGATAGAATCACATTGTGTGATGATTTTTTTTTCTTGTTATTTGTTTTGGATTATGAAATAGCACTATGTGGAACCTTTTGCTCTTCAGTTAAAAGTTCAATTATAGGCCAAACTGTTACAAAAAAGTGTTACACTATTTTTTTAGCTATGGGGTATGCTTGTGTGAGAGTGTGTCAACAAGTAGCAGCAGCTACATTGTTTGTACTGCTAAATATCTTCTCCATAGGTGAACATTCTGAATGTTCACCCATGGTGTAGATTGGCATGTTCTCCGCATAACCAGTTTGTTACTGAATCATTTGTGTCAGTTACCTAATTATTTAGCTGCAATATTTTGGTCATTATGAGTTAAGCCTTTTTAATGTTCAAATAGTAATTGTTTTGGAAAGTGTCTTTTTATTAAAGTAAATAGTAATGACAGCATATTATTGCCCCTTTTTCAGTTCTCAATTACCTGCTCTTGGGTTTTTGCATTCTTGTATATGCTTTTCAAGCATAGGTAGGGCTGTACATAATTCCACTTTATTGCTACGTTAATTCTTGATATTTGGTGATCTCTTGATATGGTAGATCCATGAAAGTAGCAACAATACTTAATGTGTTTTAAACTTTTAAAATAATTTATCCTTTCTGAATTTAAGATTGGGGTTTGCTGATGAAAATATTTGTGGGAGTATGATTGTAGGTCTTGGTATCTATACAATGACAAAAGTAGTAACAGTGGCTGCATATCTGGCTCAGGTATTAGCGTTATACTCTCAGTAAATACTTCCATATTTAAAGAAGAGATTCAGAGCAGCCCTATGGAGAAGGACTTGGGGGTGTTGGTCGATGAGAAAATGAACATGAGCCAGCAATGTGCGCTTGCAGCCCAGAAAAGCCAACCGTATCCTGGGCTGCATCAAAAGGAGCGTGACCAGCAGGTCAAGGGAGGTGGTCCTGCCCCTCTACTCTGCTCTTGTGAGACCTCACTTGGAGTATTGTGTGCAGTTCTGGTGTCCTCACCATCAAAAGGACATGGAAGTGTTGGAACAAGTCGAGAGGAGGGCCACGAGGATGATGAGGGGACTGGAGCACCTCCCATGTGAAGACAGGCTGAGAAAGTTGGGGCTGTTGAGCTTGGAGAAGAGAAGGCTGTGTGGAGACCTCATAGCAGCCTTCCAAGGTCTGAAGGGGGGCTGTAGGGATGCTGGGGAGGGACACTTCCTTAGGGACTGTAGTGATAGGACAAGGGGTAACGGGTTCAAACTGAATTAGGGGAAGTTTAGATTGGATATGAGGAAGAAATTCTTTACTGTGAGGGTGGTGAGGCACTGGAATGGGTTGCCCAGGGAAGTTGTGAATGCTCCATCGCTGGCTGTGTTCAAGGCCGGGTTGGACAGAGCCTTGGGTGTCATGGTTTAGTGTGAGGTGTCCCTGCCCATGGCAGGGGGGTTGGAACTAGATGATCTTAAGGTCCTTTCCAACCCTAACTATTGTATGATTTTATGATTGTATGTTTCATATGAGGTCATTGCATGAATTCTGTGGGTGTTTTTTTATGTGGATGATGAATTCTCTTCCATTTGGAACGAGTAAATATTTCCTGAACGTTCTGCTGAAGTTCACAAGAATGTAGAATTTTAATATGAAAACATAAGTCAATATAATTGCTAAGTGTGACTGGAGAGGAATCAGCGTATTAGATTTGCAACCATGGTGGTTAATTCTGCTTAATATTTTAAGCAGTGACTGATTTATTTGTTCTAATTTATTTCAAAATGGCTACAGCTGGCAATTTGAGAAGTAATCAGTTATTTTTGCTTAACTGAAATTAGACTTTGCTTCCATTTTTTTAAAGGTGTGTGAGCTCTGTTGCCACCTTTCATATAAAGTCTGATTTCCTGTTCTCAGCTGTCTTCAGGCGTTCTCATCTGTGTGTCCCTGGGATTCTCACACCTACTGATGTAAAAACAGCATGCATGTTCTACATTTTTTTTTTTTCTCTTTTATATTGTAGGTTTGTGGTGGGTTTTTTTGGGTGTGCTTTTTGTCTTTTTTAAAAAAAGAGGAAATGCCAGTTAAAGTTTCAGTTTCAATTATGCTATCTGCTCTGGCATGCTGATGGTCTTTTAGGTAGCAAATATAATCAGTTAGATGGGAGCTGGACCAATTTAAGAAGTTACCATACCTCAGTGCTAGCTGTGTTAAATACAGTAAATGTGCTTCTTATAAACTTGATGTTTCTGCCATGTTAACCATCAGTTGTGGAGGGTTGGTTTTGTTTTTCCTCCCATATTATGATCTTCCTCCTGGCCAAAACATTCTGAAGGTATTTCTTGAGTAAATTCTTCTCTGACATAGGACTATGTACGTTTCACCATACCAATAATTTAAAGATATATGGCATATGTTATATAAAATACATATGACAGCAGTACAGTGTTTGATACTAAAGTTCTTTGTACAAACTGTTTTCCATGTCCTTCATTTACTTTGGAAACTAGCCCCTTGCAGCATCTCTTAAACACATAGTTTTTTTTTTTGTATTTTGCTTTCTTTCCTTGCTTGCCATCAACACTGCTTCACACTGAGGTGCTGTTTGGAATAGTACCCAAATAACTAAACTTTTTATATTGTAAGTAGGCTCTTTCACAGCTAATCTTTCCCAGTAGTCTTTCTCAGCTAATTCTTACTGTTGTGCCTCTCCAAGGGATGAATACTAGAAACTGGCACAGGAGAATGGGCTCTTTGTGCTGTAAGTGGCTAAATGAAGGTATATGATTTCTGTACATTTAGGTTTGATCTTTCATACATTAATATGTTTTTGGTCTGGGTTTGTTTTTGTTTTTTTTTTTTTAGAAAATACTTTATAGTAAATAGCATGTTATAGCTCACTGCATCCCGTTAGACTGATGAATATGTTGATGAACGTAATTAGTTTTTATTATTATAGCTGAGTTCTTTGCATCTAGTATATCTACTACTGCTTTGGCCTGAGAATACTCTGAAGATGTGTACACCTTAGACAAGAAACAAAAATTCAGCTTCTTTGTCCCCACGTAAAACTGGAGTTCTGTAGTTAGATCAGTACTATTCCTTATTTTCAGTTTGTTCCCTTATCTTTCCTTGACTTGCCTTCCCATGCATGATTGTCTGAGGTAAAGTTTTTTTTGAACTCAGGTTTTTGAAGTCTTGGAAAATACTTTATCAATTCTATGACATGGTGTTGTAGTTTAACCCCAGTAGTCAGCTCAGCACCACACAGCTGCTCAGTCACTCACCCCCTGCAGTGGCATGGAGAGACAGTTGAAGGGACAAACATGCAAAAACTCGTGTGTTGTGATAAAGGTGGTTTAATAGATTAAGCAAAAGCTATGTGCACAAGCCAAGCAAAATAAGGAATTCATTCACCACTTCCCATCGGCTGGCTGATGTTTAGCCATCTCCGGGAAAGCAGGGCTCCCTTGTCCATAGTGCTTACTTGTAAGCCCCAAAACTCTGAATGTTGCCCCCTTTCTCCTCCTTCCCTGCAGCTTTTATCGCTGAGCATATCACATAGTAAGGGATATCCCTGTGGTCAGCTGTCCTGGCTGTTTCCTCTTCCAACTTTTTGTGCCCCCCTAGCCTTCTCGCTGGTGGGTGGGGCGAGGAACAGAAAAGTTCTTGACTCTCTGTAAGTACTGTTCAGCAACAGCTAAAACATAGGTGTATTATCAGCACTTGTTTCCATCACAAATCCAGAACATACAAGCACCATACAAGCTACTCTGAAGAAAATTAACTTTATCCTAGCCAAAGCCAATACAGAGAGAATGTAAGTTAAGTTCAAAAAGTACAAGTATATTGTTTGTAGTTTAAAATCACAGGTGCTATAGTAGTTGTTTTGGTCATGATCTCTTGTCAGTGTGGAAAAATGTCTAGCTAAGAGTTTTGATCCTAATAAGGTCAAACCCTGAGCTTTTCATTTCTCCAGTGTTCTCCTTGTTGCAGTTGATAAACATCACTCATCTTTTCTGTTGCTGAGCCCTTAGGACAACTGTCTTTATACAGATCTGCAGCCAGTCATTTATATTACATTGAGATAAGCTTGTTATTAAATAAATACGTTATTCTCCTGTTTTTATTCTTTTGACCTCCTCTTTCTTGATTGTTTCACCATGAAGTATGTGTAGGGTTACTTATGACTCACCTCTTATCTGGCTTTGCCTTTCCCACTAGCCAATGTATTATTCATTCTAATGGACATGCTCATACATCTTCATTATGCCTGCATGTTTTCGGAGCAGTCATGTCTCTATTCTGTTTCTCTTCAACCAGTTCTCTATCCCTTTTCATTTCTAGAATATACTGTTATACAGGGTAGACCATTGACAGCTGTACATGTGAGTTTCCAGTTTGCAGTATATGGTTGCGTCTTCTGTGATTCAGTGAAGACAATGTAGGATTGATTTGGTTTACTTGCAACAGTAATTATTCAAAGGAATTTATACTGTCATTAACCACTGGTAATGTGCCTTTCTGAACAAGTACATTTCTCCCTGAACTTCATAGAGCATATTCCCTAAATTAAAACTCTGCTGCTATGATTCTGTGTAGGATCCAACCCTAACTATTCTGTGATTGTGATAATGTTGTATGCATTTTGGTTTTGGTGCTTGTGTTCAGACAGGAAAGTGGCCAAAGGTGTGGATATTGTCATCTTTGCTACGGCTATATGACCTTTTTTATTATTTTATTTTTTAATATTTTTTTTTTTAAATCAAGAGTCCTAAAAATGTTTTAAGTGTAAGAGATTCAGAAGTACTTTACACTGAAAAAATGGAGTTCAATGTTTTACTTTCATGTGTTCTTACAGATCTAACTTCATAGATGACAATGCAGCAAATAATAAACATCAGATAATTACAGAAAGGAAACTATGAGTGTCCTATTAGTCTACCTTTGTTTTTCTCTAAGCCTGTCTTAATTGTATTAAGATGTTCCTTACCCTGATTTGTGTATTTAGGTGGCAGGATTTTGGTGTTTTTTCCATTTGTAGATATACTGCTGAAGTGCCCTGACTTTCCTTTTATATTGGCCTTGATTAGTAATTCAAAGAAGATAGTGCATAAGCTGGTAGTGGTTTGGAGGGCATACACATGGCTGTTACAATGACTGTTGAGCTATTGCCTTCTTTACTAAAAATACGAGTTCCTCAAGCTTCAGATCTTAGGCTTGCTAAATGAAGATGTTATCAGTAATTTTAAATAGTTGAGGTCATCTAAGGTTAATATTGCCATTGTTGACAATCAAAAATACCAAGATTTTATTGTCTGGGGCGGAAATTTATCGTGCTCTCTGGTGGTGTTTTGAGATTTGCCTATCAAGCTGAGCTGAGCTGCTTCAATGATTCTCACTGCTAAGTTAAAAAAATCTGTAGGCCTTGATGAAAAGTAAAAGTACTCCCAGTAGTCCACTGTCCCTGCTCAATAGGAGCCACCTGGAGCCGGTGGCACAGGATCATGTCCAGATGGCTTTGAATATCACCAAGGATGGAGACTTCAGAACCTTGCTCGGGCAATGTGTGCCAGTGCTCAGTCACCCTCACAGTGAAAAAAAGCCTTACCTGAAGAGCTCCCGTCAAACCTAAATAATTCTGTAATTCTTAGAAAAAAAGGAGAAAGGATCTATATGAGGTTTATCTATCTGTCTTCTAACAGGAGGTGTCACAGGGAACAAATACACAGTGCCGAGCAATCAATTCTTGCAGCAGAGGTGTGTTTTAAGATGTGATCCTCCTTAGTGGAAACATAGAATCATGGGATCATTTAGGTTGGAAAAGACCTTTAAGATTGAGTCCAACTGTAAATCTAGCACTGCCAAGTCCACCACTAAAACATGACCCTAAGTACCGCATCTACACATCTTTTAAATACTTCCAGGGATGGGGACCCAGTCACTTCCCTGGGCAGCTTCTTCCAATGCCTGACAACCTTTTCTGTGAAGAAATTTTCCCTAATGTCAAATCTACACCTCCCTTAGCACAACATGGGGCTATTTCCTCTTCTCCTGTAGCTTGTTACTTGGGAGAAGAGACGAACGCCTCTCTACTCCTTTTGGGTGGTCATAGAGAGGTCTCTCCTCAGCCTCCTTTTCTCCAGGCTATAAACAGCCCAGTTCCATCAGTCACTCCTCACAGGACTTTTTCTCCAGAACCTTCACCAGCTTTGTTGACCTTCTTTGGTCATGTTCCAGCACCTCAATGTTTTTCTTATAGTGAGCTGAGCACAGTTGTCGTGGTTCAAGCCCAGCCGGCAACCCAGAACCATGCAACCACTTTCTCACTTTCCCCTCTTCCTCCCCTCAGCTCCCAGGGGGATGGGGAGGAGAATCAAAGGAATGTAACTCCCACGGGTTGAGATAAGAACAGTCCAGTAACCAAGGTATAACACAAACCACTGCTGCTACCACCAGTAATAATAATGAGAAGGGAAATAACAAGAGAATACAACTGCTCACCACCCACCGTCTGATACCCAGCCCAACCCGAGCAGTGATCTAGCCCTACTGGGTAACTGCCCCCAGTTTATATAGTGGGCATGACGTGCTGTGGTATGGAATACCTCTTTGGTCAGTTTGGGTCAGGTGTCCTGTCTCTGCTTCCTCCCGGCTTCCCCTCTTCATGCAGCGCGTGAGACTCAGGAAGTCTTTGGTCAGACTAAACATTGCTTAGCAACAACTAAAAATATTGATGTCAGCGCTGTTCCCAGGCTGAAAGTCAAAACCGCAGCGCTGCACCAGCTCCTAAGTAGGAGAAAAATGACTGCTACTGCTGAACCCAGGACAACAATGTTTGAGTTGCAGCCTCACCAGTGCTGGGTACAGGGTGATGATCACTGCCCTTGTCCTGCTGGCCACACTATTTCTGATACAGGCCAGGATGCTCTTGGCCTTAGTGGCTGCCTGGGCACAAGCTGGCTCATGTTCAGTGGCTGTCAACCAGCACCCCATGTCCTTTTCTGCCAGGCAGCTTTCCAGGCACTCTTCCCCAAGCCTGCAGCATTGCACGGGGTTGTTGTGACCCAAGTTCTGAACCCAGGTCTTACCTTGCTGAATCTCATACAGTTGCCATTGGGCAATTGATCCAGCCTGTCCAGATCCCTCTGCAGAGCCTTCCTACCCTCAAGCAGTGTTTTGATGCCACTCCTGCCCAGTATGATGTCGCCTGCAAACTTACTCAGGGTGCACTCGATCCCCTTACCCAGATCATTGATAAAGTTATTATACTGAACTGGCCCTAATACGGAGCCCTGGGGAACCACTTGTGACCAGCCACCAGTCGGATTTTGCTCCGCTCACCCTTTGGGCTCTGCCATCCAGCCAGTTTTTAACCTAGTGAAGAGTTCACTTGTCTAAGCCATGAACAGCCAGTTTCTCCAGGAGAATGCTGTGGGAAATGGTGTGAAAGGCTTTACCGAAGTCTAGGTAAGTAACATCCTCAGCCTTTCCTTCATATACTAAGTGGGTCATCTTGTCATAGAAGGAGATCAGGTTAGTGAAGCAGGACCTGCCTTTCATAAACCCATGCTGACCAGGCTTAATATGTGCTGTGTAATGGCACTCAAGATGATTTGCTCCATAACCTTCCCCAGCACTGAAGTCAGACTGACAGGCCTGGAGTTTCCTGGATATTCCTTTCGGCCCTTCTTGTAGATGGGTATCACATTTGCTAACCTCCAGTCACCTGGGACCACCCTGGTTAACCAGCACTGCTGATAAATGGCTGAAAGTGGCTTGGTGAGGACTTCTGCCAGTCTCCCTCAGTATCTTGGATGGATCCCATCTAGCCCCATAGACCTGTGTGTGTCTAAGTGGTGCAGCAGCTAGTTGACTATTTCCCCTCAGATTATGGGGGCTTCATTCTTTCTGTTTTCCAGCTCAGGGGGCCTGGGTACTTAGAGAGCAGCTTGTCTTACTACTAAGGACTGAGGCAATGAAGGCATTGAATACCTCACCCTTTTCCTTAGCTTTTGACTGTCTTTTCCCGTGTACCCAATAAATGCTAGAGATTCTCTTTAGCCCTCCCTTTTTGTAATATATTTACAGAAACATACATTGAACCTCTATGCTGTAGCTCAACAGAAGTAAAGGGAATATGAGGGGAACTGAAGAGTAGCAACGCTTGCAGTTTTAAATAAGTTTAAAGCTACACGTTTGTGCTACAATTCTTGCAGGAAGAGCTGCATGGTAACGAGATTTAAATGTAAGTAATTTATTACTTGGAGCTTTTTAAGCTGTTTTAAGATCTTGAGGTAGTGTGTGGGTATGTAGTGGCAATTTGTCCCCAGTTTGGGGGTATTACTGCAGGAAGTCTTAGCTTCCTTCTTCTGCAGCTTGTCTTCCACTTTTTTTTTTGTTTGTTTTGTTTTGCCAGCAAATGTCATATTAAAACTTCTACTGTATCACAACAGGCAAAAATATGGTCTGTGAGCCAACTGCCATGTAACTGAGCTACTTTGCTGTGATTTTGGCAGAAGCAGTAACTGCTACTTTTCCCAGCCTGGCCACAACTGTGCAAAGAGGAAAGGAAGGTCAAACCAGTGCTTCATGGGGGTATTTTTCATTGATTGCTTCACAGAGCAATTGTTCCCTTATCAGAGATATTCTAAAACCCAGAGATACTAACCAGTATTAGCAAAAGGTGGTCTTTTTTTTTTCTTAAGAATTCTGTATATTTTATTGCCAAGTTACAGTGAAAGAATTTAGATGACTGTATTTCTTCAGAAATTCTTGGGTTTTTTTTTGTATTTCTACTTATGATTTGTAGGTAAAATTTTGAGGGTATGGCGTAATATACACTTTGTACATGTATATTTCATAAAGCTCACTAATACTTAGTTTTGCATTACATGGAGTTTGTGTATTTGTGATACATATTTGTGTGCCACGTTTCAGTTTGCATTTGTGTATTGTGTTTCTTGTCAGTCATATCATGGTAGGTCCTTTTGGAAACTTGATAGGTAGTATTGTAGGGGATATGAGAAATGAAGCATTAAAAAGCTTTTGGAGCTATTGTCTGTAAGCAGACATTTTGTTTATCAGGACAAGAAGAGATTGGGTTTATTTGAGTGGTATTTATTTTCCTTCTTTATTCTTGCAGTCTGTGACACTGTCTCCCTGTGGTTGAAAGCATGTTGGATATTTCAGCTGTAAAAGGAATGATTACCTGTGGTTACTTAGTCATCAAAGGGAGGTATCTGTAAAGGCAAAAAGTAAAGCAAGGAAAGACTTAGGAAAGTTTGGTTTTAGGGTACTTTAGGGTAGCCTCTAAACATGAAACATTGCTGGGTCCAGTTTGACTTGAGCCACTTTCACATTGATTGATAGATTTGTCTTAAAGGGAGTTAGATGGAGTAACCTACAAATGAGCTAAGGGCAGAATTAAAAGTTTAGTTGCATAGATTGGACCTAGCACTTGAGCCATTTTCTGAATATCTCTGATCTTACAGTTATAAATGTAGGCGCTTAAAGATTATCCTAAAGTGATACATTCTGTATGCCAACTTTGTAGAAGGTATGTAGTGTTTTGATTATGTGAGTTGTTTAATTTGAGTTGCTTTATGAGGCGTATTGTGAGGCAGTTTCTCATTGTACATACTTTGGATTCTTGGCAGCTGAAATGTCTTTCTGCCCTTCATCTATGTGATCATGTGTCAGATAGTTATCTGCTTACAGAAGATAAGGAAAAAAATCAAAATGCACTTTGTAGTACTTCATCAGGAGAGTACCTCCTGGTTTTCTGCATGGCTGAAAAGTCTGATGCAGATCTAATAGAAAAAGTAGCTCTGCCTTACAATAAGTTAAAACAATTGCAGTGATGAAGGCAAGAGCAGAGAAAAAACAGGCTAGAAAGCAGTTATGTGTTTTCATAAGTATGATGAAATTCCCCCTCAGAGTGGCTGGAAAAATTGACTGAGGCAATTTCAAAGCTATTGGGAGAATTATTACCTTGGTGAATTCATAAATTGGTAAACAGTTCGTGACTGAAAAATAGGTAAAGAAGGACTGAAGTCACTTTAGTAAAGTGGAATTTTTGGGTGTGTTGCCTTGCACCTATCAATTTGGCCACCCCTGTTCTAACTGGAACTACTGTAAGGTGGATTTAAAACTCTGCCTAAGGCCACTCCAGGGGGGTGCTGTAGAAATTGCTGTCAAGGGGCTGTCCAGGAAAGCACAAAAGAGGCAGTAACTCTTGTTCTGCATCTGGATCTGTCCTAGGTCCTGAACTCTTGGGCTTCATCACTGACCATTCCATTGTGGGAATTGAGATTGTAGATGAAAAAGTTCATAGAAGATGCAAAACTAAGAAACACTACAGATGTACTGGAATAATAACCTCAGCAAATGCTTAGCTTCAAAACCAAACAAAAATCCAACCAACAAAAAACCAAACAAAACCCTAAGAACCAACCCCAGAACCCCAAACCGAACTAGCAAACACAAATGTAAAAACAACATTGAATAAAAGGTGAGGTAGAAGTTCCTCATGACAGCTTCTACACATTGTATAGAATTATAAAGTGCATGTGATTTAGCAGTGTCATGCGGTTGGACTGTTTCAGTTATTTTCCTTTTTTTTTCCACCTCAAAATGCATGAGAGGCATTCTTTTGTGTAGGAAACCTGAAGTAATTACTGACCTTTTATTTGCACTTCAGGATTGTGGCACTTATTTTCTCTGTCTCTCTGTCTCTCTCTGTGTCTCTCTCTCTTTTCACCCCTCCCTCCCCCTTTCCTCAACAAGAAGGACTAAGTGCAAGTATAAAAGTGTAGTGAAATTGGACATCAGTCATGTAAATGATTTGTGGTTTAGGTTTAAGGAACTGAGACTGCTTAATTGACTTATTTTCCTCAGACTTGAAAAAGAAATCTAGTTATAGAAAAGGCAGGAAAATAAACTGATTTTTCTACAGTGAAGATATATATATAGATAGATAGGGGGGGAGAGAGAGAGGCATTTAGTTGCCGTAACGACAATTTAGAAAAGCCCTCGCAAAGAACTTTCTATTAGGATTGTTGAGGACATGGTGGAAATGTGATCGTTAGCAGTGTTTAATGTCTCTACAGGGAAAAGGTCTGTAAAGAATGAAGTAGAATTTGACTAGTCCTGTGCTGGACCAGGGAATGGAAAGACTGGCTTTTTGGGGTCTTTTCTAGACACTGTTTTTAGTGATACCCTTCACTTGTCAGATTATATTTTAGATTGCCTGGGGACATGCACAAATGTCCTGTGCCACTGAAGTTTGGAGAAGTGTTGTTAAAGGTTCTGTATTCAGTGTCCATGTTGATCCATCTGCACAGAGAAACTCTTGGTTGTTGCATGTAAATGTGTTCTTTGCTGTGCATGTCTTATTATACCCTTAGGCATCGACTATATCCCAAGAAAGTGTGTATCAATTCAAGTGACTGGCTTGTCTCATACATTTTAAATGTAGTAGAGTGGTTTTCATCCATTGTTCTTTTGTAGGGGTTATGTAGTGTTGTAGGCTTGATTGTGCTGACTAATTCCCATAGAAGTCTGCTCTTAGCTTGAATTTGCTGTATGTTTGCTGATACAGATGGTGAGCAGATGAAAAGCTCAGTATGTCTCTACTTGGAAGAATAATCAGAAACATGGCACGGCACCAGGAAAAATGCTAAACTTGGAATGAGGAAAAAAAGGTACTCTTTCCACAATGTACAAGCACATTTATTACAGTCAGATTTTACTTTAGTGTGTAAACAGTGAGGGATCACAGAATTGATGGGATTAGAAGGGATCTCTGGAGACTGTCTAGTCCAACCTTCTTGCTCAAATTAGGATCAACCAGATCAGGCTGCTCTGGACATTGTCAAATTGGATTGAGAATATATTCAAGGATGAATATATTCAAGGAAGAATATAGCCTTTCAGGGCAACCTTTTCCAGTGTTTGACCACTCTTATGGTTCTTATGTTTAAATGGAACTTCAGAACTTGCTCCAACAAGTGAGTCTCTCTAAGTACTGGGGAGACCAAAACTAATTATGTAACTCCATATGTAGTCTTGCTAGTGTTGTATAGTATGTGAGAGCCAACTCCTCAACCTGCTGGCAGTAGTTTTTCTAATGCAGCCCAGAAGGCTGTGTGCCGTCTTCACTTCAGGGGTAGTGTTACTATCTCATGTTCAGTATGTCTACCATGAGGACCTATAGGTGTTTTTCTTTAAAACTACTTCCCAGCCAGTTGGCTGACAGTGTGTACAGGTACCTGAGGTGGTTCCTCTCCTGGTGCCAGACTTTGCAATCCCCTGTTAAACTTAATGACACTACTGGTGGCCCATTCCATCAATCTGTTAGGTTCCCTCTGAATGGCAGCAAAACCTTCTAGTTTATTAGCCACTCCTCAAAGTTTCGTGCTGTCTGCAAACTGTCTTGAAGGTGCGCTCTGTCCCATCACTCACAAGCCTTTGACCTTAGCAGTTTGGCCTCTTCAGTCCACATTTATCTATCTTATACTTCATCAGCTTGTGTATGGGGGTGTTGTGATTGACAGTGTCAAAAGCCTTACTAAAAGTTAAACAAAATCCACTGCTGTCTAGTCAGGCCTTAAGCCAGCCTTGTCACTGTAGAAGGCTACCAGGTTAGTCAAGCATGATTTCCACTTCATAAATCCAAGCTGACTATTCACTATCCTGTCCTTTGTGTGTATGGATTGCCTAATCTTCCCTCTTGGCCTTTCTGAAGATAGGAGTGACATTTGTTTTCTTCCAGTTCTCAGGAACCTGTGCTAATCACTGTGACCCTTCAGAGACTGAGAGTTGCCTTGCAGTATCATCAGCCACCTCCCTCAGTACTTGTGGGTGCATTCTGTCAGGTCCTGTGACTTATTTAAATGTTCCCTAACCTGAGCTTCCTTCGCCCTACTTCCACCTCTTGTATGCTTCCTTTTTATGCTTGAACTTTGTCAGGAGCTTGCTGTTCATCTGTGCAGACCTTCTGTCTCCTTTGACTTCCTGCATGTGTAAAAGTGTGGTCCTTGAAACTATCAGCCAGCTATTCTGCACCCCTTTCTATCCAGGGGACTGTATCCCATGAGAGTCTTGAAAGTAGATTGCTCAACAGGCCAGAGTCTGTTCTTCTGATGTCTAGGGTTGTGATCCTCCTTTTGCCTTGCTTCCTTCTTTGAGCCTCCTGAACTTCACCTGCGTTGTCACTACATCCATGACTGCCCTCAGCTTTCATGAACCTGACTTGTTCTTACTTGTGTCAAGTCCAGCAAAGTGCCTTTATTCATTGACTTCTCAACCACCTGTGTCATGAAATTACCATCCATGTGCTCCAGAAACCTCCTGCATTGCTTGTGCCCTGCTGTGTTCCTTTCCAGCAGATACTGGGATAGTTAGCTCAATTAACATCCCCCATAAGGACAAGGACCTGTCAATGTGAGGTTTCTGATCTACTTCTCCCTGATCGGAATATGTGTAGCAGACACCCGAAACAATATTGATAATACTGGCCTACTCTCTAATTTTAACTCTTAAACTCTCAGGTGGCTTGCCATCAGCTGTTGCATATTCTGAGTCACAGAAAGAACAGGGACAATCCAGTTGGTGTTCTGCAATAGCTGTGTTGAAAGTTCTGGTGAAGTTTGGACATGGGAAGGTAAAGGAGAACCATTAAACTAAATGGTGGAAAGTGAAAGTTGCTGTGTTTGCTGTTATTCTGATGAAGTATAATATGTATCTCCCAGAGATCAAAAGTAATGTCATCACATTTTCTGGGCAGTCATTCTGTGTTGATGCAGCTTTGTTTAGTCAAAACAACTTTTATTCCCCACCTCCCTTTTGTATGTAAGTCTGTAGTACTTAAGTTCTCCAATGGTGACTTAGGAGAAGTGGTATTTCTCTGTGTTATTGGGTGATGGTAAAGAAAAATCTGAAAAATTGTGGGCAGTCTGATGTTGTAGTATGCTTACTCAAGAAGCGAATCACAAAGGCATATAGACTTCTGCAAGTCAGGTACTCGTCTGTCAGTTTGTGGGCAGATCTTAAGGTAGATAAGATGGGGCACTGTGACTGATGTAACTACTTTGGACCAGTTAGCCTTCCTGTAGTACCACTGCCTTTATGGGAAGCATGATATTCTCTCCTGTAGGTGACAACCTCTGGATAATGTGTTTTGTAATTTGTAGATCGTCTGTGGCAGTAATATACAAAGAAAGCTGCCAAACGGCACTAGTCTGATGTCTGTGATTTAGTCATTATGTGATTGCTGCACAATAAAATGAGTATTGCTGATCTTGCACTGTTATTCCTTATGTGTGAGGAAGCTGAGGACGAAGCATGACTTCATTACTCTTCAACCAATGTCCTCATGTCAGTACTTGCATTTTACTGCCCTTGTGTAAAGTGTGTTGGTAAATTTAAAGCTTTTTAAGGAGCTCGATGCTGTGATGAAAGACCCTGAGACGTGATGGTGACTACGTGAGTGATAATAACTTGCTGTTGCTGGATACTTGATGGTTTCAGCTTCAGCCTATGGACTGTTCAGAAGAAAATGCTTGCTGTTTCTTGTCCAACCTAATTGACCACCAGCAGCAATAACTAACCAAGTGGAAGGAATGGCAGAATTGTTTGATACCACAAATGTGACTCTCATTTCAGTTTTACTGAATGGTTGCTGCCTATTAAGTGCATTTCCACTAGCCCTCAAATGCTTAAGCTGGCTGTGCAGAGTAAGCACCTATGGAAACAAAATAATACAGTGTATTTGTCATTTGTCTGGATACTGCATGACTTTTATAGACCTCTCCTGTCAACAGTGTAGTTCATCTCCAAGATGTTTAGCCACTGAACCAGAGCAAGCAACTTTAGACAAATACACTGAGTCAAAGTCAGTTGGAAGCTTTAAAATTCTCGTATGTGTTAGCATATGGCTTATTAAACTCTTTTCAGAAGTGTACTCGAGGATTTAATTAACAATCGAATGACTGGGTCTAAGGCTGTACTTGCTGCTGTGACCTTTGGTAGCATGTTTCAAATAGAAACAAAGGTTTTAGGTCAGACAGCAGTTGAATAACACTTTTGCTGTTCTTATTCTACCTCAGCAGCAGAGACAGAATAATATTTTTTTCCACTCATTAGTGACACCTTTAGTCTAACATACAGCCTAGAAGAGCTTGTGCAGGTGTGACACTATTAACCTGAGGTTAACATTTTAATCCTTATTGAGTAATTGAGTAACAACATTGAGTGGGGGGCACACTCAACACGCAAAGCTTTCTTCTCCAATGTAAGCCTATGAATTGCAGTTCAGGACTGTTGTGACTTTGAGGCTGTATTTGCATTTCCTCAGCTCTTTTGTAAGAGTTAGACAGAGTAAGAGCAATGGTGTTGAGATGGCTGAAGAATGTCCACCTAATAATGCAGCAAATATTGCAAGTGCTAGTTAATGCTGCTTCTGGTTTGAAAACAAATAAACTAAGCATGTTTTTACTCTCTTTAACTACAGATGCTACAAAACTGAATAGAAATTGTAATCATATAATTTAACAGCTATTTGAAATTGTCCAGAAATTGGTTGTTGCCCATCCTTCCCCCTTTTTTCCTCCTTTGGTTTGTGACAGTTGTTCCATGCTCCAGGGCTGAACATTTGAGGCCTTTGCTTTTGTTCTCAACAGGTTTTTCTGTGAAGGTTGTAACTCTGTCTTTGTGTCCATTTGCCACAAGTATTTTCTTGTCAAGGAATCTTCGTGTTCTGCACGCATTTGACTTGCACTTCCTTTGTGGTCCAATTGAAAACTGCTAACTTAGTCTCAAATGTTAGCTGGCTTGAAGCAGTTTGCAGTAAAACCTACCTAAGATTTGCTGATAATCAGTGTTTGTTTTGTGTGAATTAAGTAGTATCAACAACTTGAGTTGAAGGCCTAAAAGCCTTCTGCTACTGGAAGCAGATTGTCAGCATAGAGTTTTAGGACCTTTAGAAATGTCAGCTTACAGCAATTTACAGTTGTTAACCCAAA
Organism: Myiopsitta monachus; assembly: GCA_017639245.1. NCBI lineage: Eukaryota > Metazoa > Chordata > Aves > Psittaciformes > Psittacidae > Myiopsitta > Myiopsitta monachus. Next base: position 54,245,100 of record CM029919.1, read on the forward strand.
ACATAATTAACAATTTAGCTAAAAAATCCAACTGAGCCATATCAGGTCTTGTTAATCTTCAGGCAGCAAAAAAAGTCAGTCTTATAATTAACCCATGTGGTTACCAACAGGAAGTTACTCATAATCTGCTTAATGTTGTTTTTCATGAATATACTTACCCACATTTTATCCTTTCTATCTGAATATTTAAACCTCTTGGCATGATGGTATATAGCAGTAGAAGTGTGGACATATCCACAGTGTTGATGAGGATATTTTATTTTTTTAATTAATCACTAGTTCTAAAATCTCATTTGGATACAGGGGGAAAGTATGCTTCCCAACAAGAATGCTGGGGTTTCAGTATCCTTGAGGTTTTGTTTTAAGAAAAAATAGGGAGATAATGTGGATTCTTGACGTGACATTCCTATACCCCAAGTTGCTCCCATGTAAGAAATAGTTCAAGCCTAAGACCTGCTGAAGATAGTGACTGCTAGAAATTATCCAGGAAATACTAGGAATGACTAGGAAAATACTAGGAATGGACTAGGAAATGTTTATGCTTCTGGCTTCTTTAATGGTTGATGTAGTGGATGATCATAGCACCATCACTTGGAATCAGAAGGAGGAAGTAAAGCCCATTGCTAATCTCTTCTATTTGCTAATTGGAGAAAATGTTGTCTAGGTATTAGTGACAGATGAGGTTAGTCTGTAAAATGGTGGGAGTTCTAGGTGTATGCATACATACAAATACATGCAAAAATGCAAGGATTGATCCTGTGGCATATTTACAAAAAGAAAAAGTGCTTATAATGTTTGCAGACCATAATGAATTTGGAGAGTTTGCAAGGATTTTGTCAAGCAGGATTACATTTGAAATGTTTTGGCAACTTTAGTGTCCCTAAAAAAAAAAAAAAAAAAAAATGGGGGCAGGGGGAGAGAAAAAAGCAATACTTATCAAGTTATCTCTGAAAAGTGCAAATTGTACTGTGTTTAAAAGGCATGGTAAGAGGCATAAAAGGCACAACTAGATAAAGGATATTGGAAGTTCAGTTTGGAGGTTTGCAGGAAAGTGTTTTTAGGTTAGTCTGTGTTGCATAGGTCTGCTATAGCATATTGCTGTGAAGCTGTCAAATAATACCCGAAATACAGTTTGAAGTGTGACCTTGAAGACATACGAGGCATTCTTCTTCCTCTTCTTGACAGCAAATAATAAGTCCCTTTTTCAGTTCTGGTCAATGTGGTTTACTTGAGTGGACTGAGAGAGTTCAAAAGAAATCCAAAATAAGTCAGGTCTTTATCAAGACTTTGACAAAAGGTTATGTGGTCCAGAGAAGGAGAATGAATGGCTACAGAATGAAAAGGACTGCACTGTTCTTCATGTTTGACTGCAGAATAAAATTAACTGCATTAAACCCTCCTTAAATAGGTTGTATATTGTTATATATTGAAGCTGTGCTCTTGGAGGAACCTTAGGAGGTTACCGAGGTTCTCCTTATAAGGTTTTATTTGCCTGGGAGGGTGAAATATTCCTGGGGGAGGGAAGGGTGGGTTCCGATCACTGAATCACTTAACTCCAAAATTGTTCCTTATGTGGAAAGTGGTCAGCTGATTTGCTTCTTCGGGAAGTGTCTTGGTGAGGAACGTACTACTTCTTTGTTAATAGGTGAAGATGGGAAAGGTGATGAAATTTCTAGCAGGTAGTTTTCTTGGGATACTCTGCAGGTGTTCTTTGAGCTCATTTTCTGACTGCCAGGCCATTGGTCAGACTTCAGTCACCAGCTTTTGACTGCTGGACCATGAGACTTGTATACTCTTGCATTCTGAATGCTGTACAAGAGAGATTAGTAATAAATATGTTTTTAGTCTTCCAAAAATTTTATTTAAACCAAGATTTGTTTTGAATAAAATACTGGGTTTCTCCTGATTCTCAATCTCTTTCAGATTTGTTACCTGAAAGTGCAACTCCTTTCTACCTGTGACTTTCAGATTCCATAGTTTTATTTTCCTAACTATTCTGAACTGTGAACTATTTGAGTAATGTTTTAAATGGTACAGAAGAATGTGTTACTAGCTGTTCTTTAAAGTCCTATAGAGGATGAGTTGAGTGTTGCACAGTTAACATCTGCTTTTTCTTTGCAGAGGGTTTGTAATCTGAACAGACCAGAGAAATGTGGAGTAGGTTAAAAAGTGTTCATCTTGGAGTAATCTCAGTGATGGTGACAAAATAATTGTGTGTGTGTATATGGTGTCTTTGGGGGGTGTTATAATTTTTTTAACTTAGTAGTAAAATGGAGGAGTGAGAATGTGACAGGAATGAGGTGTAGGAAGAAGAGGATTAGAAGAGCGTATGTTAGCTAGAGGTGTAACGTAAAGAAGTGGAATGAAAAGTCTGTAAGCTGAGGGTGGAAAAAGTCCAGACAAAAATTTAAAAATTTGTGTTCAGAAGTTGCAGTTTCTTCCACCAGCAGAATTTTCTGCCAAATAATGCATTTTTAAAGCTTCGTTTTTTTGTCTCGGAGGACTTGAATCTTTATCTGGTAAAGCAGTTCACAAAACATATGTGTTCTGTAGTGACATAACAGGTTATCTTACTGAGGATCATCAGTAATTCTTGTTTCTAGCATTGTTGTGGCACTAATGGACTTCTAATAGAAACAGTAGGGTAAAACAGTGTGAAATACAAGGGTTTTTTTTGTCTGTCCTAGCATATATTCTGCTTAAATTGATGATACTAAAGGCCCTTAAAGCAGTGAAGCATTAGGAAAGTGTCATTTTATATGCTTTATACTCTGAAATTCTGCCTGTGTTGGTTTCCTTTGCTTAGGAGAAAATATTTTAGAAGGCTTCTTTCCTCTAAAGGATTTATGTCCTTTAGGACTTTCTTTTCTCTGCTGTTGCTGCTGTTTACCATGGGCGTGGAAGGGAGTTTAATTCTTTTGTTCTCATGGCTTTTCGTCTCTTTTTCAGAAGTAAGAAACTTTTTAGCAAGAAAAAATTGAAAAGGAAACAGAAGACTAAATTGAAAGTCAAAACACGCAACAAGGTAAGTCTGTAACTAACTGGACAAAGTTCTGACTCAAAAATGAAAGTAATTTCAACTGAGAGAAACATGAGAAAAAATTAACTAGCAATTTGTTTAGAAAAGATAATAATAGGCCAGTATTGTTTGTATGTTTACTGTATTCTACATGTCTGTAATGTTAACCTTATTCAGCTGTGTTTGCTACGAATGTTCATCATGAAATAATATGAAGAGCATTTTATGTTCTCCAGTTCCTAAAGTGTAAATATAGCTAAACGTTTGGTCTTACAGTTAAGTTTTAAGAGATGCATGTCTAGCCAACAGTTAGAGACTACTCCTGCAAAGAGTTCTGTCCATATCACCTAAAGGCAAAAGGGAGCATTCAGTGTCTAAGGAAGCCAAAGTTACCTCTGAGAATTCCTCCATGATGGAATAGATGATACTTTTTTGTTTCTATTAATATTTTCTCCCTGTGTAACTTCTGCCCCCATCCTTTTAAATGCATGGTAGCAGAAACAGTGAACCTCATTGAAAATGTTTACTTGTTGCAAACAAGAAATCTAGGCAGAAGCAACCGTATTTTAAAATACTGCTTTACTGCATTCTTTCTGTGTTACAGAGCTGTTATTTCTCTGTATAAACTGGAGTCTTGGGTGGATTTTCATGAAGGCCTACTGCAGACATAGAAGCTTCTTCCTAGGTTCCCACTGTAGTCAGTAAAGAAAAATAGCTCATTTCTGGAATAATTCTGAAGAACCACTGGAATATCCAGTAAAAATACAGTAGTCAGTTGAATGCTCTTATAATACAAATAGACTGTAGATCAGACTGGCCATGTTATCACTGTTTGCCACACCTTATGTAGTTCCTCTATCTCAAGACAGATGATTTTGGGAGGGTGAAGCAAGTTCTGTATCTCTTCACTTGGTATTGCCTTTTTGGATACTTACCAGATTGTTCTACTTATCTCAAGTAGTGCAGCTCCAGACTGTGGTATAAAAGGGTCTTATCTTCACTTTCTGTTCTCAGTACTGTACAGTGAAATATTTCTGGTCCAAACTGAATTTTCCAGCCCTTTCTTCAGTTGCTATGATACTAGCAGTTTTAGCCCTGTTCCTGTCATGATTTTATCAGACTCCCTGTCAACACAGAAAACCAAGTTAGAAATTTGAAGAAATTTTGCAGAAAGTAGTTAGTCTTTGTGTGTTCTACCTACTGTTGTGCTTCTAAAATAACTCTTCAGCTTTCATCATTGTTACTGTATAAAGGGAACCTTGTCTTTCTGGATAGTGGTGCCCTAGTTCAGCTGCCAAGTAGAAGCTAAATCCAGAACTTCTGTTCTTTGTAAGCTTGGCAGTCAAACGTGTTTCTTGGTTTTATTTGCGTTGCATAAATGGATTGGTAGGATCCCTTCTGAATGGCCAAGGACAATATGAGCATCCTAAAGGCTGGTTCTTATCAGTAGTTACAGACTTGGCACTAACTGATCATCTCTGCACTTCGTGCCTGTGGAGGGTTGTTTACAAGATTTTTCTTGGATTTAAAATGACTTCTACTTGAAGTATTAAGTGATATTTATCTGTCTTTGAAAGGCATAATGGGCCTGTCTTTTAGTGATGCCTGTATTCTAGACAGCCTTTAAGGTAAGGCAGCATTGGCCAGCAGAGTATTGGTATTTTGAGTCACTGAGGTAGAGGCATGTACTCCAACTTATTCCTGCCATGATAGCAGGAAATTGTGTATTGCATGAAAAACGTAGCTGAAAAGGGAAAGATAACATAAAGATGTAAGGCTGTCTTCATCAGACTTTGTTTACTGACAAAGTGAGGTGTTTTGGTTTGTTTTTTTTTGTTGTTTTTTTTTTTTTTTTGTTTGTTTTGATTGCTTCCTTGGTTTTTTTTTTTGTTGTTGGTTGTTTTGTTTCATTGGCTCCCCCCCCGTGCTTTTCAATGCATCCCCATGCTTACCAGTGCCGAATAAGCACAGTGATAATTTTTGCAATGGAATGTCTGAAAACAGATGTGTGTATTGTCAGGCAAATACACGTTTCCGTTTGAAGCCTTATGATAGGGTTTATTGAAAAGCCCATCACTGCTGGACATTCTGAGCAAGAGATCTTGTGTGCATTAGTTACAGTTTTTTAATAATCAGGGTCTTTCAGTCTGAACAGAGATGGGAGCTTTCTCTTAATAGACTTGGTAGAGGCTGAGAAGGCCTTAAATTAAAAATAAGCTGAAGGAACCCAAAAATTTGGTATTTATACCCTGCATTTAGTAAGTATGGGAATTGAGTAATTGAAGAGGAGAGAACATTAAGAAAAAGGAAAAAAAAGTCATTGTTGAGCAACTGGAAGAAAATTATTTCTGCTATTTAAGCATTAAATGTTACAACATTTTAAGTATAAAACTTTAATTGGTGTTTAATGCAGCCCAATAGTTAGCGCGTTAGTGGCTTTCTAAGCTGGGGTCATGTTATGATCGCTTGTATTTGAACTACTGCTAACTTTTGGGTTTATGGTTTATTATCTTATTTTTTTTTTAATGAAGGTATAAAAGTTTTCCATGTGGGTGCAGTGTGTTTTGGCTTCAAAATTCAGTGATGAATAAGAGTAACTCTGACACAGGAACAAGTATGTGGTTATTAGATGTGGGTGTAGCACCTTGGACCGGGGCCCTGGCCCCTCTTCCCTTCCCACCTCCCCCCCCCACTTCCATTTTTTTTTTGGCAACAGTTATCAGTTGAAAATTGTCGGCTGTGTAACTTACCTCAGCCCTATTGAATATTGCTGTTTCCCATCCCTCCTGCCTTCTCACTCCTTGGAGTTTTCGCACTTTACTGTTAACTCATAAAGGTGTTGCTTAGGGCATTTAGCTGAGAGACTGGACGGAAAGCCAGAGTTCACTATCTTTCGTTCTCATAATGTCATTTCAAGAAGACTGAAAAACTAGAGTCCACCAGAGACAGGGAATGCACTTCCAGTGATCAGCTTTTGTTTAGGTAAAAGTATTAAACTATGACTTCTTTAGCTTTATACAAATGGAAGGAATAAAACCTTTGGAAAGGACAGTTCATGTACCAGACAAATTTAAGCTAATGGTTTGATGTGTAAGGTGAATCAACTGGGATAAATATTTGTCTCATCAGAAGCACTCATAGCTACTCAAATAATTTGGTAGTGGCAAGAGGGCATCCCTTTCCAAGAGATGTTTGAACTGTACAAAACAATATTTGGTGAGGTCCTATGCTCCGTTATGCACAGGTTAGATCAGATGGTTATTATAGCCTTATCTGTCTTTAACAACAGATTAGCTTTCCATTCCTAGATTATAGCCTATTTCCATCTCATCTGAGAATAAACAATTTTGCAGTCATCTGGTTCAAGACGCAGGAAATAAATTGGTCAGAAAATAAGCTATGTATGGATGTCATCTTTTGGGAAAACTGTTTACGTGTAAGGCAAGCGTAAGGGGAGATCAGAGGGTTTTGTTTTTTTTTTTTCCCTGCTTCTTGAGTGTACAGGAACATTACAAAAGGCTAACTGAAAAGGGTACTTGTGAGTCTGGTTGCTCTGCTGTATGAGCCAGATCTGTGCCATTTAACTTCTCCTATATAATGCATCCTTCCATTCAGCAGGGACTATGTTTACAAGAACAAGTCACACTTCAGAGTATGGGCATCTGCACTTCATTCTTGCTCTTGTAAAATAGCCTCTTATCTTTTAGATAAGAGCCTCTTTTAGGTAAGAGGCTTCTGTATTAGGCTTTTAGAAAAAAAGTAGTACATAAGAAATAAAATTTTACCTTTATATATTAAAGCTATGTTCATGATTCTTCACATACATTGGCATTGCAATTTTTCAGGTGTGTATTTAGATTTCATTATTCAGTAGCTCAGGATTAAAATGTTCTTTCTTTAATATCCCTTAAAACTTCAAGAGTAAGATTTTTTTTCTAATTTTTTCTTAAGTGTTTGGAGAACATAATCTTCTTCTCTTTTGTCTACCTAAAATACAGAAGACTTTGAGTGATTTAATTAGGTTTATTGCCTCTATCTGTTCATCTGAAAAAGATGCCTTAGTCCTTCTGACCATCAAAATGACTCTTCATCACTGTTACCTCACCTTGTATGGTTTCAGAATCTTCTTTTTGAAGCTTAATATTGTACATTTTGTGAGAATGACATTGTGTTTAAAAATTGCTCTTCCTTTCCATCAAAATTAATTTAAAATTTTTTGTCTAAGCACAAATAAACTTTTGCAGCACATGAGACAGAAGATGTGATAAATGCTGGGTATCTGTTAAGTTCTATGATGTATGTTTCATCATGTGTCTCGATTAAGAAGTTGCATTTTCAATTCATGGTGGTACCAAGTGAAACAAAAAAAATAGACTTCAGAATGTCCCACTTTCTTACAGCTCATATGAAATTCACTAAATCAAAAAGCATCATTCTGTTTTCCAGTCTTGATGCTCTTTTTTTTTTTTTTTTTTTTTTTTGAAAGTGGTAGCAATTTCATATTTCAAGAATCCAAATGCTTTGGGAGAAAAGAAAGGTAGAGCCTATCATCTGGTCTTCACTAACACATCCTAGAAGCTGGGCTTCTAGTAGTTTTTATACTTGGTAAGTGCTTTGGATTGCAGAATTCAAACACCCATTAAAAAAAAGGCCTTTTGGAGGTGTAGAAAATATGATTGTAGCTTTTCACTGTATGCACAGTGTCATGTAAAGCTATTTCATGCTTCTGTGAATCTTGATACCCTTAATACCAAGAAACAAGCTACAGGGTGGAGTTTTTGAAATAATATATCTCATAACTCAAGAGCAGTTGATTGGATTATTAATAATCCTAGATATGTGCAAAATTAATAAACGACTTCAATGAGTTTTTCGAAGTTGATTAACATTTTGTCTTAATCTTCTACCATTTTCCTTGGCAATGTAGAAGCACTTTGTGCTAACATGAATTGCAGTATCGTTATGAGAATTGTAACTTAAAATAGACTTTATTAGTTTGACATAAGAATTTTTAAATGGGGTTCTGTAGGTACAGTTAGTGGTTAGATTTTCATAGGGATGTGTTCTATGTCAAAATCTCAGAGCTGGTAGCAATATTGTACTGGTGGTAGCATAGACAAGTGACCCAGTGCCATAGCTCTCATTTGTTGCAGAAAAGGAAATTTTCAGTTGATGATGAGATGAATTTAAGTCCCAATTTCCTAACTTGATCTCATCAGTGCATCTGAGCTGAGTGAGGTTAGGAATCTGTTGTAATCTGGAAAGGAAAAAACTTGCCTTATATGGAAAAAAATTCTGATATCTGTTATTAATACTTTCCCTGCCATTGTTGAAGAAAATTAAAAATGGAAAGTGCTCACTGAATGAGTATTTGCATTAGAGGAGCAGAAGTATTTTCTGTTTCTTTTTTTTTTTTAATCAGTTCCATCTCTGCCTTTTGTAAAAGAAATAAAAAAAGTGATGTTAATACAACCTGGTTATATACCTCCACTTTTGAACAGATGTTTATTTTGAAGATCCGGAAACTATAAATATTATAGTTTAAGCTCCTCAGAGACTTGAGCAAATCTGTCATGAATAAATGGTCAGTGGTGTTTACCTTATAGTGAAGTGTGGGAGGAGAGAGAACAAGGTGATGACTGAAAGTTCTAGTCCTCATTTCCAACCAGAAACTGTCTTGTCATTCAACACCTTTCTTTTTGCCTTTAGACATCCCAAGCATCTGTATGCTTATACATTTAATATTAATTCAATTGAGTTTTTATTTTCTCCCGAAGTGAAAGATGTTAATTGGTGAAAGTCATAATTATCCTTAAGTTTTAACCTGTTCTTACAACCCTTATTGTTCAGCTTACTGTTCAAAAAAGGATTTATTTAATGCAGTTGTAAGGCCAGTCCTTTTAAACTGACAAAATTCTCAAGTACCCTTGTTAGGATTGCTACTATATTTGTTGAGTGTGTAACAGAATAAAGTATAATATACTTCTAGTTTCAAAGAATTTACAGATCTAGATACGATATTGTGAAGATAAAATAGAGGTATGAAATAAGAAATGTAGACAGTGGGTTAACATCACAGCTAGGAATTAAACTAGTGAGTCATATATTCTAATGCTGCACTGTTCAGGTAGAGCAGGGTGTTTTGGGTTCTGGAGAATATTGTGCTGTTGAAGTCTGGGTAGGAGATTGCTGTATATAACTAGTTTGCCCTGTTGTAAAAGACTGAGACACTGAACACAAAAGATAGAATGGTTAAAGTGCTTACTATTTAAAAGCTAATGCATTAGGTAAGGGACTTTTTAATAGTTGTATTAAGAATAAGGAAGGAGTTAATTTCTGAAAATTAGTCAGCTTTTTATTAATAGGCGAGAAAGCATACATTGATATTTTGTCTAGCACTGTCATGTCTAAAATTATCTGTGCTGGTTAACTTGGCCAGCCTATTTCAGAAGAGGCTATGTGAGCTGCAGAACTGAGGCTGTTCTGGAACAAAGACTAAGCTGAACTCCTGACAAGAAAACCAGAATAGAAACTGTTTGCAGATTTTATATTTGCAATATCTGATACTAATTAGATAGGTGAACTTCAGACAGAGATATTTCAGAGATTCCAGATACTTTTGCCTTCCTGTAACTGTCAGTAAATTAGGAAATGCATTGGAAACTTACTAAATCTCCTTTTTTTTTAACCTGCTGAGTTCAGCTATGTTAGTTTTAAAGCTGAAGGCTTACCTTGTGTGTTTGCCTTAGCAGCAGCTGCGAAAACTCTTTGGGTATGTGTATGGATATTTGACATACAGAGGAGTCATATGTTACAGCTGTTTAGTTTTCTGGTGCCAAATATATTTTAAAGTATGTAGTAGCTCATTATCATTGGTATCAGTCCAAATCTATTCTGATGCATTTTGATACTGGAATAACGTGACGTTTGAGTTCTTGTGGGATTTTAACATCAGCTTTATTATTTCAAAGACACTCATGCTTAACAAGGACCAAATTTACGTGGTCTTTCAAGCCCTAATGGCAGAAGTTATGTTGTGCTGAAAAAAGAAGGGAGAAAGCCCCCGAAATTCTTGTAAGTTTGTAGGGAACCTTTTCCAGCTTGCTTTTTTTCTCTCCTCCTCCCCCCACTCCATCTTTATTGTTTTGTGCTTACTGCTAACATTGACATGGGTAAAAAATTAACACATTGTCTGTGTTGTGTAAAATAGGGTATAGATTAAGTCATTGTTTTTTTTGACGTTTTAGCTTGCAATGATTTTGTAGTAATAATGGAAAGGAAAGATAGGCAAATATGTACCAGTACAGTTATAATAATAATATGGTCAAAAGTAAAATGAAATATGCAAACTGAAATATTTTGAAGCTATTTTGAATGGTTTTTTAGGCTTTGTAAAGCATGATGTTGAATGATCTAACTTAGAAGCCAGTGTTATTTCTGGTAATAATAAGATAAGCACAGATAAAAATGTATTGTGAATTATTGCTGTGTTTTGATGTACAAAGTTCTGACTGCTGTATTGCAGAATAAACCGCCCCATTAAAACATTATCCACTTCACGTTTCTCAAACTTCTTTTCCCTTGTTTTGTATTAAAGTCCTCTTTCGTGTCACTGTTTTCATAGATGTGTATTTCCACTCTTATCAGTTCCAAATCAGCTGTAATATGAATTGTTGCGTACTTTCCTGCCAGGTGAAGATTGTCATTCACAATACCTATTAAATAAAAAGAAAAGGCAAAAAGCCTCCACCCTCACTGCCCCCCAAGAATACAAGAAGCAAACCAAAATAACCTTGTGATGGTAGTCATGACCTTGACTCAGTCTGGCCTAATATATGTCCAAATTTTTTCTCGCGTGTTGAAGCAAATTTGTCCTTCACCCTTAACCTCGGCCTTCTCTCCTTAGCTAGTCTCTGTGTCTTCTGTCTACATCGAGGTATTACAGGGAATTGCTTCCTCCTGTATGCGTTAAGTCCAGTTTTTCACAGCCTGTGTTCAGACCAGCCTAGTATTCTGTAATGCACAGTGGAAGAGAAAGTATAACACTGCTTGGGGATTTTTTGTTGTGGCATTTTGGTTGTTGGTTTTTAAGTCTGTCATTTCTCCTGTCCTATCTTACTGTGCAGAAAGGAAGAGTAGGGGTCAGAATTTAAAAGATGGTTTTAGGATTTTTTTTTCTTAATACTTTTCCAAGTCTAATCACAGCTTCATGGAGGCTCTTTGTCTTGGCAGTGGCTGACAGTAACGTGCCACTAGTAGATACCAAGGGCAGGAGGGGCAGGGTAGTGATAGGGTAAGGGCATGTGTAGTGCTGGTTTCAGAACAGTTTCCCAACTCTTACTTTGGAGCTCGGGGCTTATGAGAACAGGATGGTGTCCTGTTATGCTATAGGCCTTGATAGATTTTTGTATTCAGTAGTTTGTCCACTAGATATTTATTAGTCACAAAATAATTATCCACAACATCCTGCCTGGGGAGTTTTTGAACTTGCCATCTGTTTTCATTTAATGACAAAACAAGTAATGGTATTTTTAATTTCTAATCTACATTTAACTTATATTTTATTATTATTTAACAAGGGATTAAAATGAACAAATAGAAAAATGCTTTTTTTAAATCCAGTAAGAATTAAAAAAACCCTGACAACTGACCCTGTTAAGAAGAGAGTAGGGTTTTTACTGTGGCAGAGGTTTGGACCATTCCACAGCCTGAGCTGCTTTCATTTTCCATCCCGGTGTCCTCAACAAGTTATGAGAGGCAGAGACTAAAGCCAGATGGAGTATAGTGGAATATCTTAATCTTCCTTGTTTCTTTCTTCCCTGAAATATAATTGGACTTCAACAGGAAAGTTTGGTCTCCAGCTTGTGTATCATTTGGTTGGCCAAAAATTCGGACTGTGGAGATTACTTACGTTTAGCAGAGCATGAAACTTCTAATAAACTTAAAACTAATCTTGTTTTCCAGACTGAAAACCTAGAGAGTACCATAACCATACCAGATATCAAATTACACAGCAACCCTTCAGCTTTTAATGTTTACTGCAATGTCCGCCATTGTGTGTTGGAGTGGCAGAAAAAGGAAGCATCTGTATCTCTGGCTTCAAAGAACAGTGTACAGAGTGGGGATTCGGACAGTGATGAAGAAGAGGAATCCAAAGAGCCACCTATTAAACTCCCAAAGGCAAGTAACTGGATATAGTTTAAAGCGTGCCATGCATTTCATCTAGTGTCGGTATGTTCTTTGTCGGGAATAAAGAGCAGCATTACAAGCCAGCTGCTCAGAAAATAGCTATAGTTTATTTGTAGTCAGTCTAGTCCAGAATCGTCTGATTTGATGAATTAGGAAGATCTGTGTATCCCAGTAATTAATTTTAAGTCAGTTAAATGTCAGGTAAACATGAAGCATGTACTCCTTTACTGGTGGTTGAAAACTAACCAACAGCCTAAAAGGTCTACAAAAAATGTAAATAAGGCAGCTCTTATCTGTCAGAAGCTACTACCTGTAGTGATAAAGGCTGCTTTCTTTTGCTTTACTCTATGAATGAATACATTTTTCTGCTATTGGAATTCAACTGGCAGAGTGTTTTCTAAGATGATTTGCCAGGTATATGTGAAATTGCAGTAATTGCCTATTATTCTTACTACCTTAGTTTTTTGATCATCCCCTGTTTTGGCTCTAGTGCCTTTTGGCACTATAGCAATGCACATCAAGCATTTGGACATTACAGTTCAACAGGGTAGGTTTTTTACTGTTCACTACTTCTGTGCTTACAATTTATATAGAAATTACTGATTTTTTTTTTCTTTTAATTTGCTGATTCACTGGTTTTGTACTATGTAACTTCTAGTTAACTTCTTCTAGTTGCTTAGAAATTAGGAATTTTATAGGTACTTGTGTTTAGCATTATCTGAAGGGCAGAGTTTGCACCTGAATATAATGATGAAGAATTGAAATTGAAAATTGAAGAATTGAAGAAATTGAAAATAAAACAAAGTCATATAACTGCAATTTGGTAGCTGAAATTTCATGGTTGATAAGTCACAGAGTAAACAGACTGGTTTGGGTTGGAAGGGACCTTAAGGATCACCTGGTTCCAACCCTCCCTGCTGTGGGCAGGAACACCTTCCACTAGACGAGGTTACTCAATGCCTATCCAACCTGATCTTAAACACTGCCAGGGATGGGACAGCCACATCTTCTCTGGGCAACCTGTGCCAGTATCTCACCTTCCTGTCTTTCCCCTTGCAGTTTAGAGCCATTCCCCTTGTTTATGAACTGCATTTGACTCCTTGTGGATTATGTTAAGTGAATTAGCAAGTGATTGTAGATGTGTCATTTGAAATATAAGTGAAAGGCAATGTAGCTATTAGCATTCATAAAGAATTCAATGGAGTCTTGAAGGGATTTTGAAATGAAAATGGGTTCCAAGAAGGATGAGATTTATCAGGGGTATGGACAGAACACTTGTATGTGGAAACTAAAACACTGACATTGTTTAAAGGGAGCTTATCAGAAGGATAAGCCAGAAAAGTGGTGCAGGTTTAAAAAGATGGTGGCTTAGGAAAAATGGTAGGGAAACTCTAGGTAGGAAAGTTTTTCTTTTATCTCATAATGTCTGTGTCCAGGCTAGAATTTCGTGTACCTTTCGTTAGGTGGGTTTATACTTATGAAGTCTCAAAGATATTGCAAAGGGAATGAGAGGATGGCTGCATGAAGAGCATCAGTAAGAGCTGGCAGGTTGTGACACAGAGACTATGGCTGCAGCAATACTTGTTTTGGCTCAGACCTGTCAGAGAGCAGCAAGAGCAAGCTTAAGATGTCTTGAAAAGAACTTTTCTTATTCTGTCCTTCAGTGCACAGTTTGGAGTTGAGACATTGTGTACATATGGGTCTATATATGTAATATATATACATATATATATATATAGATGTTAAAAGACCTGTTTTAAGAAGCCTGCCCAGTCTGTTGATCTCAAGATACTAAAAAAAAAAAACCCAAACAACCCAAAATGTGTGCAGATCAGGCAGAATCCCAGCAGAACTATCCATTGTTGATTCCTACTGTAGTGGAAGTTCATAAAATTGTTTTTTCTATTTGTTAGATTCTCTGCTTTCTCCAGCTGCCTCTGTCAGCTGCTAGATGAGGTTTTCAGTCTGAAGATCGGGAAGAATACAATAAACTGCTCAGTTTCTCTCAAAGATGCTATCACTGAAGAGAAAAATGCACTACAGTGCATTTTATTCTTTAGCCTACAAGGTCAGCATTGAAGGGTTTGGGTTGGTAGGGACCTTAAGGATCGCCTAGTTCCAAGCTCCCTGCCATGGGCAGAGCCACCTTCTGTTAAACAAGGTTGCTTAAAGCCCCATCCAAATTGGCCTTGAACGCTTAGAGGGATGGGGCAGCCACAGCTTCTTTGGGCAACCTGTTCCAGTGGCTCACCACCATCATAGTGAAGAATTGCTTCCAAATATCTAGTCTATATCTATCCTCTTTCAGTTCAAAGCTATTCACCCTTGTCCTATCGCTATTTGCTTTTATAAAAAGAAATAAAAATATGATAACTGTGTTTTGGATCCTGGAAGAACCATCCATGCTGTTGTTTCATATGTGTGTGCTTTCTCCCACTGCACTGAAGATATGAAATGAAAGGGCTGATTTGCAGGAAAATTGCGGTTGCACTTTGAAGACTTGATTTGATTGTTTCTATTCTTCCTCCAAAAATCAAACAGGTGATAAAATAACTTGAGGAAGGCAGGAATAAAAATAAATTGAATGACTGAAAAGACATTTATGAGGCATCCAGTAGAACTTACTATTGCCTGTCAGAATAGATTTATTTTAAACATGAGTGGCAGTTCCATTAACTTATTTTCATGTTTCAGTCTTTTTTTCCTTAGATTTTACTCAGGGTGAACCTACATTAAACACTCTAAGCACTGGGGCTCTGGTCGTGACAGCGACACATGGTAAAGTCTTGAAGATACGGCTGTGTCATGGTTTAAGCTCAGCTGGTAACTCAGAACCACACAGCCACTCGCTCACTCTTCCCCTTCTTCCTCCCCCCACCCCCAGTGGGATGGGGAGGATAATCAAAAGAATGCAACTCCCATGGGTTGACATGAGAACAGTCCAGTAACTAAGGTATAACACGAACCACTGCTGCTACCACCAGTAATAATAATGATAAGGGAAATAACAAGGGAAGAGAATACAACCGCTCACCACCTACCAACCGATACCCAGCCCGACCCGAGCAGTGATCTAACCCTTCCGGGTAACTGCCCCCAGTCTATATATAGTGGGCATGACGTACTGTGATATGGAATACCTCTTTGGCTAGTTTGGGTCAGGTGTCCTGTCTTTGCTTCCTCCCGGCTTTCCCTCCTCATGCAGAGCGTGAGACTCAGAAAGTCTTCGGGCAGAGTAAACATTACTGAACAACAACTAAAAACTTTGATGTTATCAGCATTGTTCCCAGGCTGAAAGTCAAAAACACAGTACTGCACCCCAGCTACTGCGAAGGAGAAAAATGACTGCTACTGCTGAACCCATGACAGGTTGTTTATTTGTAATTAGTTAACCTTCTTTCACCTTCATCATTATTACATACTTTGAAAAGGAAGTGAATTCAGTGGAGAGGGGAATAATTGTAATCTCAGAATATTCAGGAATTCTAAAAGAGAAAATCAGGAGTGGCTGTAACAGTGATTTTACAGATGTTGTATTTGTTGGCATAATGCATGTCTAAGTACATGTGGAGTTCCAGTGACGAGCAATTAATCCTCATTTTTGTGACAAAAAATAATCTCAGCAGCTTTGAAGAGGAAAGTACTAGTTCTGCCAGTATCAGCTGTCAAATGCATCATTACTCAATTTGGGAAGTCAGGTTGCAAGCCAATTCGAGCTTGCTGGTTCTTGTTAATGAGAAAGGAAAAAGGTCTCAAAGTGCAAACTCCATAGAAATTAGAAGGCCTCAAAGGCACAGTTTATCTTACATCATAAAAAAACCAAATAAGTTTTTCAGGGAACTATTACTTTCAGATAAGTGCTTTCATATAATGACATTACTTCTAATAGTTGCTAGTACAGTTGTGTAGGTGGGTTCTTGATCTTAATTCTTTTGAATTGCCTTTGTATTGTGTATTACATTTTTGTTATTCAAATAACTATCTTGTTCTGTGAACACTGGGATATACCCTTTTTGGTGAAGATGCAAAAATACTAACAGTTACTCTGAAATATCTGTGCTTCCTTAGATCATTGAAGTTGGATTATGTGAAGTCTTTGAACTGATAAAGGAGACAAGATTTTCTCATCCATCCTTGTGTCTCAGGAGCCTACAAGCCCTACTTAATGTACTTCAGGGCCAGCAACCAGAAGGCCTGCAATCAGAACCTCCTGAAGTCCTAGGTAATGTCTCATCTATTACTGTATTTGTATTAATATGTATCTGTTACTGTGTTAGAATTAAATGGTTTCTAGCAGGTATTTTTGTGAGATAGTAATGTGCTTGTTCTCAAGTGACTGACTTTATTCTGGAGTATAAACTCCTTATGGTGTAACCAGTACTTTCTCAGCATTAATTTTTTGTAGAACAGTAATCTTGGGATGTAAAGGAGTATGTGTGTTTATATATATGAAAGATTTTCTTGCTGTGCAGTGCAGCATTTCAGTGAAACATAGTAAATATCATAGTTTTTGTTCAATGTCTTTGTCGGTGACATGGACAGTGAGATTTAGTGCGCCCTCAGCAAGTTTGCCGATGACACCAAGCTGTGTGGTTCGGTTGATAACGCTGGAGGGAAGGGATGCCATCCAGAGGGACCTTGACAGGCTTGTGAGGTGGGCTGATGCCAACCTGATGAAGTTTAACCATGGCAAGTGTAAGGTCCTACACCTGGGTCAAAGCAATCCCAGGTACAGCTACAGGTTGGGCAGAGAAGAGATTGAGAGCAGCCCTGCTGAGAAGGACTTGGGGGTGTTGGTCGATGAGAAAATTATCATGAGCGGGCAGTGTGCACTCGCAGCCCAGAAAGCCAACCATATCCTGGGCTGCATCAAAAGGAGCATAACCAGCAGGTCGAAGGAGGTGATCCTGCCTCTCTACTCTGCTCTTGTGAGACCTCACTTGGAGTGTTGTGTACAGTTCTGGTGTCCTCACCATCAAAAGGACATGGAACTGTTGGAACAAGCACAGAGGAGGGCCACGAGGATGATGAGGGGACTGGAGCACCTCCTGTATGAAGATAGGATGAGAAAGTTGGGGCTGTTCAGCCTGGAAAAGAGAAGGCTGTGTGGAGACCTCATAACATCCTTCCAGTATCTGAAGGGGGCCTATAGGGATGCTGGGGAAGGGCTCTTCATGAGGGACTGTAGTGATAGGACAAGGGGTAATGCATTCAAACTTAAACATGTGACGTTTAGATTGGATATGAGGAAGTTTTTTACTGTGAGGGTGGTGAGGCACTGGAATGGGTTGCCCAGGGAAGTTGTGAATGCTCCATCGCTGGCAGTGTTCAAGGCTGGGTTGAACAGAGCCTTGGGTGTCATGGTTTAGTGTGAGGTGTCCCTGCCCATGGCAGGGTGCTTGGAGGTTGATGATCTTAAGGTCCTTTCCAACCCTAACTGTTCTATGATTCTGTGAAACCATACAACCATACAAATTTTTTTGTCTTGCTGAAGGTATAAAATACTTGGTCTTATTGGAAAGAAGATAGTTCTACAGTGAACTTATCATCTGCAGTTGTAATGTATAGCTTAGTTATTTAATGTTGCAATTTATATAAAGCTATTAAGAAAAGTGTCAGAATACTTGCTTTTGTTTCCTCTGGTCATTCAAAAGCTTCCCTGAAAATCAATTTTGCTTTTAATGATACTGAAAATAAAAGTTGAACTTCTGATGGCTTTGAGTGGGTTATTATGTCCTCCAATTTAAAATCTAATTATTTTTCATTAATTCATAATTTTACTGGTTTATAGAACTGTGAGGAAGGCTAGGCTGTATCATCTTTTATTTTAAAGTAAAAAAAAAAATAAAATACATCTTCAGAGTTCTTATGTATGTTTTCCTATATTATGGCTCAACAGTATTCCATTTCTGAACATGGTAGCAGTTTGCTCCAGAAGGCTTTTATTTTGTATTGATGCAGAGTATTAAAAAGCTACAAAGAAGGCTTTTCTTGATTGCTGCCTTGGTGATTATTTATGTATGCTATCAAAAATATGAGGTGGAATTCAGTTCACGCCTTGATTGTTACAGCTGTTCAGTCACTACACAGTGCTTGAAAAGCAGCACATGATCGAAATAGTTTTCAAGCTTTGATTTGAAATACTTGTTTCTGAGAAATGGGATGTGCTTCAACATGGGTCATGGTCATAAAGACCTGCACATCATCTTAAATGATGAGGTAGACTGAATAGGCAGGTAGAATAACTCTGGCCCATTTCTTGTTAATGTGTTCCACTGTAATAGAAGGACTTTGATTTTCTTCTCTGGCTGTTGTGATTATCAAGGCTTAATCTTTTCTGGTGGGAAAACAATGAAAAGTTCAAGATGTTTTAGGACTATTTAGATGGGATACTCTCTTTTCTAGGGCTAAACTTATGGCTGAGGAAAGATGTATTTTTTGTAAGTTTTAATTTCACATTGACTGGCAAATTGCTTTGTATGATTTTGTGACTTGTCTGTGTAATTACTGTGTTTTATCTGCAGAATCCCTGTTCCAGCTTCTTCTGGAGATAACTGTCCGTAGCACAGGAATGAATGACAGTACAGGACAGTCCTTGACAGCACTTTCCTGTGCTTGCCTCTTCAGTTTGGTAGCTGCATGGGGAGAGACAGGAAGGACGTTGCAAGCAATCTCTGCTATCCTCACCAATAATGGCAGCCATGCTTGTCAGACTATTCAGGTCTTGCAGTAAAACTTCTCTGTATCTGGGGGTTTATATAAATGATGTGTACATGAGTTCTGAGAAGATCTATTGTGTAAATTCAGTTAAGTTTTTTACCCTAGCTAGTTTTGCAATAAGAGTAGGTTTTTCTTTGTCTTTCTTGAGTTAGAAATAGAACAGAAAATGCAACATCTGAAAAACAGTTGTGTTTTTTACTCTTTATTTTACCATTTAGGTGCCAACCATTTTAAACTCTCTTCAACGGAGTGTACAGGCAGTTCTGGTGGGCAAAATCCAAATCCAGGACTGGTTCAGTAATGGGATAAAGAAGGCAGCCTTGATGCACAAATGGCCATTGAAAGAAATATCTGTAGATGATGATGACCAGTGCCTACTTCAGAGTGATGGCTTTTTCCTCTATCTCTTGTGTAAAGATGGACTTTACAAAATCGGTTCTGGATATAGCGGGACAGTGAGGGTAACGTGATTTCTTCTTGTTTGATGAATGGTAGTTAAAATAATAACTTTTATGATGTCCTGTTTCCATTGAGAATCTTTGAGCTTACTAATGATCAGTTCTTCTGCAGTTTGTCTAAATTTTTCTGATGATTTCTATGAGAATTTTACAGTATTTTCTTAAATTTTTTGCCTGTGAATATGGTTCAAGACATTGTTAGACAGTAAATGATTATTTGTAAAGTTGTCACTCTGATATTTATTAAATTATTGGATTTTTTTGCTTTCCAGGGCCATATATACAATTCTACATCCCGCATCAAAAATAGAAAAGAAAAAAGGTCTTGGTTAGGCTATGCTCAGGTAGGTGAATACTTAAAACATGCATCCCACCCCCCCGTCCTTCATGAGTAATTTAAGTAGGCCTTGGCTTAGAGTAAGCTTACATGGATATTGTATTGTTCTTTTGACTTTAGTTGTAAAAAATCAGGTTTTTGGTACTGACTTTTAAATTGTAGAAGATAAGGAACATCTAGAACTGACATATAGAAATGTGTAATGAAAAGTTTCACTGGTGTTGTCGCTCTAGACTTTCTCACAATATGATGGTTTAACATGTAAATTTGTGATTTGTACAGTCAGTTGATGTATGCTTCTTGAAGAAGTTAGTGGATGTAAAAATATGCTTTTGCAAAAAAATAGTGTAAAAATACTTGAAATATCTATTTATGAAAATTGACTTCAAAACATTTGCTGTAAAATAAGGAAGTGCTGTTTTGGTTGGGGAGGATTGAGGGTGCGTAAGCCATAAGTAGAGATAATTGTTCATGTTACCACTGCAGAGTTAACTATATTTGGATATTTTGTTTTCTTAGAATTAGTTTCTGGAATATCAACCACCTTTTTTTATACCTTTGCTATTCATTATAAAAATTGTGGGGTATTTAGAATCCTGTTATTACCACTGTATGTGTTCTCTTTCTCACTCTCAAAAAAACCCACAACAAACCCCAAAAGAAACAAAACCAACCCCCACAACAAAGCACAAATTAAATTTCAGAGAATAATTAATTTATCTTATAACTACTAAGTAATTTTTATGAGTGATCTCATTGTCCTATTGTGAAATTAAGTACACTTCTTGCTGTGTTTTTGGAATTAAATTGTTCAGTACAAATATGTATTCTATTATGCAGTTGTCTCATATATATGCATACACACACGCAAAATTGGGTTTTGTTTAGTATCAGAACAGGTCACCAAAAGCAATACTGGCATAATACATGTGTGCAGGTGCATTCATTCAGGAGCCCATTTTATCAGTTTGGAAAATAATAGGATCCATACAGTTTCACTTTATAGAGTTACACATTTGGACATTTTGTATATAGCTATAAATGTATTTGATATTCTTCTTCGAGTGCTTGTACAGGTGTATGCAGTCACAGTGACTGTACCCAAAGATGCTGTTAGTTGGAAGAATGTCAATCTGGGGCTATATTTATAGAAAGATGTGTAAATTGCAGTTATTGCTAAGTATGTGTTCATAAAAGAGGTGAAGATGTGCCTTCAGTCTCGTTTCACTTCAGATGCTTGATTAAGTCAGCTCAAATTCAAGTGATTTTTCTAACTTCATCACATCAGTTATTTTAGACTGAAACTTTTTCTTGTCTATTTTAATGCTCTTATTTTTCCTAGTTTATGTGGGTTTGATTTTTCAAATTTCACAGAGATTGATATATTCAGGAAATCTTAAGTAGTTTAGATGGAAGTAAAAGGGTTGATTGGATTTTTCTGTTGATGATTGTAATTAGGTTTGACAGATGAAGATATTCTGAGGTTAAGCCTTAATGACCTCCCTGTGAAATGCATGCATTCTTATGTGTGTGGAAGCCGCAACTGAGATCAGTTGTGCTTAAAGCAAGTGCAAGCCATTGTTGTATTTCCTGCTGTGACACTGCTGTTGTCAGGATCATTACTTAGTCATTTTTCATGTTGGCCTCTGCAATGCTCCTTCAGGTGAATACTATTTTTTTCTTGGCCTCAGTCACCTTGAATGAGTATGTTTATAAGAGCCCTTAAATAGTCTTCTTCTGTAGCTGCTTTTATAGCAGAAGTGCTTTCTAAGTGTAAATTCCCCAAATGTGTTCCTGCCCTGCTCCCTCAAAATCTTTGAAGGGTCCGCAAGCATTGTCACATCAAAAAAGATAGGAGAGCAAATTTGCCATGTAGCCTCTCTTACGGATCTGTGCACATTACGCACACATGGGGGGGGGCTTATGGAACCAATCTTGTTTAAGCTAAAAAAACGTTACTTGACTGTGGTTTTTTTTTAAAACATGCACTCAAAATTATAGGTATAAACAATAAACCTCAAACGTGAGATTCAGGTAGTCAAATCTTTTTACTGAGAAGCCTTCTAAACTGGTGACTGAATCAAACCTTACAAATATATGCACAAATGAACAGAGAGAGGATACTATTTTGGTATACCATGCCAAAGGAGACTTCCTGACATGGGCTGCTGACCAGAATAGGTAATTTTGGGGAAATGACGGTATTCTGCACATGGAGAATCAGAAAGAGAAATTTAGTAGTCCTGAGGATGTCTGTTCCCTTAGGTTTGGCAATGAGCTAGGAGGTGACCAGTGTATGTAACTCATTGTATGTAACCTTGTGTCTTGGCTGCTGTCACCAAAATCACCGTATACTTTGTGGGCATTTCTTTGAAGAGCTCAGAGAATAAATACATGGAATCTTGGTGTGGGAGTCAAAGTAGTTAATCAAGGTTTTTGAGAAATTCTCTAGTTTTTAATGCGCATATTCGTTAGTGATCACCCTTCTGTATGGGGTAATATATGTATCTCCTTCCTGGAATTCCTGTGAGTCTTTTGTTGATTTGGAAAGTGGGAACAGAACCACTGGTTTCTACTGTGGCTGTGGATCTGAACTGTAATTGTATGCACATATGAAAAACAGCATTACTGTGTATGGCTTCAAAAGCTGTATATGATCTGTAGTACGCTGATCTACAGCATGTAAAAATGATGGAGAAAGGAGATCAAATTTCCATTTTTACTGCAGAATTTGATTAGCGGAAAAAAGTTGATAAAATTAATTAATTTTAATGTAAAATTAAAAGGTTTCAAACATTTTTGAAAAATTCCAGAGATGGTTGTATTTTTTTTCTCTCTTGACAATAGTCTGTAATGTAATTAAGAATATTTTCGTAACTATATATATATTGTTACTCTTACCAGGGTTATTTATTATATAGAGATGCGAATAATCACAGTATGACAGCCATAAGAATAAACCCTGAAACCTTGGAACAAGACGGTACAGTTGCTTTGCCAGGTAAGAACCTCCAGCTATAAGAAGATGGTTATATAGCCTAGCATGTTTACATGCTATGTATTTTCAGGTAAGCAGAAGAGAAACTGAGACAGATTTTGAGGCTATAAAGAGACTGCTTTTTTATGACTTTGGCTTGCTGCACTAGACCAACCGCAGTATTTCATTCAGAGGTCTTGCATCTTGCTCTGACTTCTACAAGAATATTGCAACATTTTAGAATGTATGGTCATCTTAATTTAAATACTCCAAGAACTTAAATCCCTTCTCAAAAAAATTTTATTTCACCCCTTGTTTAAACTTTGGACATCTTACATCTAGCTAGTTACAAACTATGGCCAAACCCATTTGTTTTTTAATGTAGGTAGAAATGTATTCAGTAAACAAAGGAGGCTAATGAACACTGAGGAACTGTGCTCCTGATGTTTAAATTATGGATTTTCTTATATCTGTTTTGGATTATTTGTTTTTTTGTAGTTTTGTTTGGGCTTTTCGTTTGGGGTGTTTTTTGCAAAGGAGCCTCATAACTTGGGTCTGTGTTTTGAACATGAGGATGTTCTCGGAACATGCTTTAAAGACCTTTTGGAAAAGCACATCTGTTCTTAGCCGCTCACAAAAAAACAGTAGAAAGGCATAAGAATATCTTTTGATTGAACAACTACAGGCTTAGTCTGTACATCAGAAGAAAAATTTTGTATTGCATCTTGACATAAATAAAAAGGCACTGATTGAAACCTCAGGAAAAATCTCTAGGCTTTCTGTATTTCTAACACAAACAGTAATTTTTGAATTGCTTTGTAGGATTGTTTTTTCTACTTTCTTCACCTCAAGGTAGCTGCTTCAACCAGTAGGGTCCTTTGAGGATCTTAATTATGTTACTGCACTGGTAAACAAATCATTGCTCTTTGTGCAAGTCTTGAGAGACACTTGAGCACATTTAAAGTCTATGCCTCTGAACTGCTAGCTTTCTTTTGCAAATGTCAGTGACAAGTGTCATTCTGCAAGACAGACTGTATTGTGTTTATACTGGAAAAAGTCACAAATTAAACGAGCATGCCTGCTAAAGAAAAATGTATTAATCTTTCAGTGCAAAAGGAAATTTTGTAACTGTGGGAATACCCATTCATAACTCCTTCAAAGTATTTCACACAGGTGCATTTTGTATGTTTTTCTGATGGTGTCTAAGTGGATGCTAGATATTTTCATAATGCCTGTCCTTTGAATTTCAGCCCTTGAACTTGCTGTTTTACTTTCTGCACTCTGTCTGTTACACTGTGAGCAGAGATGGTCTTATTCTTTTGTCTAGGATAAATTCAAAGGGGTCCACTTCTGGTTATTTCAATTTCCTGTTAGAAGGAATGAAGGGGAGTAGGAGGTATATATCTTGAGGAAACCTAAGTAGGTACATAACTCTAAATAGTAGTGACTGCTAATAACTCACATGTTGTAGTTCTGGAAAACCACACTGGATAGAACGAGAGAGCAGTAACCTCACCAACAGCTGAACACTGATATGGCTCCTACTCGGTATGGTATTCAGACATGGCTATATCTGGAGTTATCTCTTTCAAATGTCCTGGGTTGGTGGTAGTGCAAATGCAAAAATAAGGTATTCATATTTATTCCTGCAGGTATGCATAGAAGATGAGGAGTTCATTAGGAGATGTGGTTAGGAATTGATCCTAGCTAGAGGTCATGTGAACTTAGAGAACTTAGTGAGCTATGGAATGTTATGTTTTCCTTTCTCAGCATGATCCATCAGCTTCTTGAAACCATAAACTTCTATTTCAAAGGGCGGTATTTCTGCTCTGATAGATAATCTAACAAATCTGACAGGATATCTGGAACTACTAGACTATGTGTGAGTGTTCTTATATCTAATGCTTTTGCCAAGCTTCCTACACTGTCCTTGATCTGTGGATCTGTCTTTCAACTCCAAATACCATAAAAGAGTCTCTGAGTTCTGTGAGATTTTCTAGGTGATTGAATCTAAATTTACAGAGGAGGTTTTCATCTTGAACATTTCTTCAGCTGTAGTGCTTAGAAAGGTTGCTATGCTCAGCTGAAGAAGTTGAAGTTACATGTTATGTGGTTTCATTGTTCTTTGAAATTACGCATGGATATCTTGGTGCTCAGGACGAGTCACTTATTCTGAAAAGTACTGCTGAGTGTAGCCTAGATGAGCTCAAGAGTACTAACTAGCTGGCACAAAATGCGCTGTCATAGATTCATAGGATGTTTTGTGTTGAAAGGGACCTTAAAGATCATCTAGTTCCAACCCCCTGCCATGGGTAGGGATGCCTTCCCCTAGACCAGGTTACTCAAAGCTCCATTCTTCCTGACCTTGAACACCTCCAGGGATGGGGTATCCACTACTCTGAACAACCTGTTCCAGTGTCTCACTACTCTATGCATAAATATTTAAATACAAAGGTGATGCTTGACAGTCATCTCTTGAAACCTCTAAGGAGGCTTGTGATTAACAGAAGTCTGTAGTTAGTGTCCTTTAAGTAAAACAGAAGCCCTTTCTGTTACAGTAATCTTCATACAGTAACCTTGGATAGCTTTGTCCCCAGACTAATTTCGAAAGTCAGATTGAATAAAGCTACAGCAAGAGCATCTTGCTAGCTGAGACACTGTAATATTCTGCTTTTTATAGATACTTCACTTGCCTTCCATTTTCTGCTCTCTCCATTAATTCGATAATTAATGCTGGGCCTGGATGTTATCTTATTAAGTGCTAATTTTTAGGAACGATTCAGAAGAACGTATACATTAAACCCCCAAAATCAAACAAAAACCCCCACACCCCTAAAACATGCCTGTTCAAATTTTATGAACACACCTACAAAACATCTAAACCAACACCCAAAATCATTTACTGGGAGGCTTGCCTCTTCTTGAAATGACTCAAGAAATTGGCCAACAGGGTTATATAGATCCACTGGTGGCCAAAATATCCTGTTTCCTTGACTGTTGTGCTTATGTGAGCATTTAATTTTCAGCCATTAAAGGGTTCTTAATACTTAGCAATTTTCTATAAACTTTCAGAAATGTAATTTAAATTTTTTTTGGAACTTGTCCTCAAGTTATAGACAACTCTTTTGTTTTAACACTAGTACTACTTCACAGCATAGAGAATTAGAAAAATGAACTGACTTTAGACAGAGATTATGAGAGATTATTTCTGAGGCAGCAATATTGCAAACTTCATTGTATCTGCAATTCTCCATCCTGTTTGCTGCTTACTTCCTTTGTGATTCGTACCTGTGTGTGCTCAAAGAGGGAAGTTGTCTACTTTAGGTCTGTTTCTTCAAGGTGTGAGAATTAGAGAAGGCCGTCTAATGCATATTCTATTTCTGGTAAGATACTGTATTAGACTGGGCAGTATAGCAGGAAAATGTAAACATGTTTATGGGTTTGTGAATCCTGTGGGGTTTTCCAGCTGTATTATTTTTATTAGAACACTCCAGCTGGCTAGAAAAACTAGCAAACCTGCTGGTTATGCCAGAAAGATGTTATATGTGCTTCATTTAGCATTAAATTTGTTAGATAAAATGATACTGGATCTTTGTTCTGGTTATGAAGCAGATATTTGAAGTGTAAAGTAGCTGTCCTGTAGTAGAGATCTCTTTCCTGTGGGTAATCAATGGAATGAGCACCTTACAAGCCATATAATACCATATTAGTAGTTTTGCCAGCAGAGGAGGAAGGGAAGAAGAAATGGTGCAGGGTCATGCTTCGAGACTTGTAGAGAAAGTCGTCACTCCCCCCTCCTCACCACCCCCACCCCCAAAAATATGGGCAGAATTCCAGAATTCTTTCCTTACCTGTTTTTCTTGGAAATAGCTGAGTAGAGGTCTTCAGTAGAGGTGCAGTATATTCAAATATATGCTTTATAGTTTTTCAACCTTCCTAGTTTTATAGTTTGATGGAATTTATAAGCAATGGAAAAATGAAATAAATAATGAAAAGTCTGGTTCTGTTTCATTTATTTCTGTAGGGTTTATATGATGGACTGAGAAATCTTTTCTTTACAGAATGGCTTTATTAAAAGAAAAAATAAAGTCTTTGGGGAAGGAGAAAGACTCTCAGAAAATTAAAATTCAGTTATGTTATTATAGTTTAGAATAGCCCTCACAGGTGAACACTAGATGCTTTTGCTGTTAAATTGTGCGGTAAGCTCTTAAGTTTCATACAGTGGAGAGTGCTTTAGTAACTCATGGGGACAAAGGAGTATTATGCTTTTGATGAGAGAGGAGAACCTAGCATAATATAACATGTTATCAGAACAGTAAGATCTCTCTTTAGACAAGCTAGAACTCTCATAGTCTCACTGTAATGAGAATAAATTAGAAGCAGAGAACAGTGTCTGTGTGTATGTTGATGTAAACCTCAGTCTACTTAATCTTTCTCTTACAGATTGTCATTCTGAAGGGCAGAATATCCTTTTCACTGATGGAGAATATATTAATCAAATAGCAGCATCTAGAGATGTAAGTCTTACATGTATTGGGTAAACTACTTTTCTTTGAATTGTTTTATTTTACAATACTTACAGCTTCCTTTTTGCTTCCTGTTTGGCTTTTTCTTCACTAACACTGAAATCCATGTAGCTAGAGATAACTAGCTAGATAACTAGTGAGAATCTGCCACGTTTGTGCATAAAGGAGCGCTATTTTGGTATCTATCCACACAATTGTGAGTTTTTGATAGATTTTTCAGGTGTTTTTCTATTTTTCAGATTAATTTTCAGGAAAAAAATTGTTGCTTTTCCTGAGGAAAATAATCTTATGTGGAATAATGGCTTTTTAACATGTTATTGTTCAGGGTCTCTATGTGATAAGCTTCTTAGAGCTTAATACCCCCCCCCCCCCCCAGTTTAATTCTCTATGATTGCTTTGGTACCTGTTGGGGGGAATTTCTGCCAGATTTAATGCAAGAGGTATGAAGGATACTATGTTTCAATAGATTTTTTAATATGAAAATTGCCTATTGGCCAAAGCTGTAGAACCAACCAAATGTTTTTAGTAGGGGCAAAACCAGTTTTAGCTGTTCTCTGTTTTCTTCGGTAGACAGTTATTATGTTCTTAGTTCTGGACAGGTCCTTGTTTTTAGAGAAAGCTGTAAAACAGGGATGGGGTGAGACAGGGTTTTCAAGAGATGCCAGACGTGCATCTGTAATAAAACCAGGATCAATCCATTTTCCTTCCAACAGAACAATTGTGGGTTTTTTAATATGGCCAGAATTTTGTGTTCTGAATCGGGAGAATTCAGGGCTTAAAAGATAGACAAAAATAGTTACAAAAGCAAGATTTCTGTATTAAAGTTCAAAGTTAATTATTTCTATAGCAATTTACTATTTTCATTGTGTTCATAGTGTTTTTGTAGAAGCCAGTATATATAATATATTTAAGGTCTGTTCAGCTCATCCTGTTTGGTATTTTCTTCTTTTCTCCTCTATAATAAATGTTACTTTATCAATGTGTTCTTTAATAACTTAGTCTGAAATAGTATTATATGGATGTACTTAGGCCATGAAAAGTAAATTAATGCATTTATTTCACAGTCTAAAGTAGATTTTTAAAAATTTATTTATTTATTGCAGGACGGCTTTGTAGTGCGAATATTTGCAACAAGTACTGAGCCAGTACTGCAACAAGAACTGCAGCTTAAGCTTGCTAGAAAATGCTTACATGCTTGTGGCATATCCTTATTTGATCTGGAGAAAGACCTGCACATTATCAGTAAGTCCGCTTCCTTGAAGGTTAATAACAAGCCTAGTAATTCAAATGATAAAACTGAAACACTGTCCTTGCCTTTGTTTGGCTTTATTGTGTGCAAGAAGGTGTAGCTCAGTTATAAACATGTGGAGAAGTACAAGGGTTTTGAAACTGCTTAAGTGTTATTTGACTCATAGTAATCCATATGTCCAGTCTTAACCACCTTTCTGTCTATAGCACTATACGTGGTTTTCCAGTGTTTTCCTCTAGTTCTGTAATAAATACAATATTGTTTGAAGCTTGGACCTCATAGTAGCACTCCTGTAACATGTATTTAAGCTACAGAGCTGTTTGCTGTGGGTCAAAGTTAACAAAATTTGAAAGGTCTGCTGGCTGGATTAATGGAAAAGAAATGCACTGAAAAATACTAAATAAATGGAAATAATTTCTTTGCATCAGAATTTCAGTTGCAAAATTCTTGGTGTCTGTGAAGGCAATTTGGAGAAATATCAGTTGGCTTTTGCTTTGGGCTTTTTTGTTTGTTTTTTTTTTTCTCTGTTAGCTGTCTGCTCTTGGCACTATCAGAACAAATGCATCTTTGGCTACATGGAGCATTTGTCTGACCAGTTGCACTTATGCTAGTGCTTTTCCTCTTTGAACAACTCTGTCAGGTCTATCCCAGTAAGCCTTCTTGTGGCAGAAAAACTTTGTTCCACTTGTAACTTTCTTAGAACCTTCGTTATGAAACGTTCTCCCTGGCAGATTTAGGTCTGTAAACTGGTCTGTGAAAGTGCCTGTCTCAACTGTTCAGTTAACGCAATCTTACTTGCACAGGTACAGGGTTTGATGAGGAATCAGCTGTCCTTGGTGCTGGAAGAGAGTTTGCACTAATGAAAACCTCTAGTGGAAAGGTACTGAAAATGTTCTGTAGTAAAGAACAAATTGCATCAATGTATTTCTAAATGCTTTTTAATTTATTTTCCCCAATTCTTTTCTTGCCTTTTTAGTATGTTAGGATATATTTATGTGACTGTATTTAAATACATATTTGGAGCCCATGTTAAAGGGAAAAAGACAAATCGTTATTTGAAAGCACAAACAGATGGTGTTGGAAACATTGAGAAATCTGTGGCTTGGGTTTATAGGAATCGATCTCAGAGATAGTATGAAGCTTTGTTTTAGATTTGAAGGGCAGATTTACCTTTTGTCTACAAATGATGTACATTTGCAGAATTTTTTACCTCATAACTTTGCATAAGTCTAACCACTGTAATTTGTTTAAATCCTAGCCTGATTTTTCTGATACCTCAGGGAATTATTGACTTCACCTATGCAAAGTTTTTCAGTTCATTCCTTTAAACCTCTTCAGTACGGTTTCATATGTTGGTTCTGCTCAGTGGAGACTGTATTTCAGAGGCATTTGAATGTTCATTGAAATGTAAAAATAATTTTGCTTTCTGTCGCTAAATTTTTTTTACATGATTTACTGTGTTTCTATTTTGGTTTGGGAAACTAATGTTATTTAACTTGTAGAAGCATAGTTCTTTGTTTTCCTGTGTTCATAATTGTGGGTTTTTTTGTTGGAATAAAGGCCTTGCTCTGCTGCTTTCGAAACAATGAGAATGATGAAAATGTTCATAAATAAACATAACCATTTTTTCTTAATAAAATTTAATGGCATGAAACAGCATTTGACCAAGCAGAACTCTTCAGACATCAGAGGAGACAGATTAGTTTGATCTTCAGACTAACAAATGCCTCTTCAATATAAAATTAACAAATTTCTAGTTTTGATATCTAAAGTTCTGTGTCTAGGTATGAAATACACTTTATAAAACAATGAAAATGGCTTTAAGTGTCCACATAGGTTGACACACCCATTTTATAGTACTATTAAGAAGCATAGTTCTAGAGGAAACTTTTTAGTCCATATTAGTAGTTTTGTTTGTTGATGTGGAATATTTTATTCTGTGTTATGTATTCTGTGGCCACTGTGAATTTACTGAAAACAAGTTTTAAAAATGTGTTGAAGCATGTTCAAGGTTGTAGCAATTTGGTATTTTAAATTATTTTTATTATCATAGTACCATTTTGGTTCTGTGCAAACCAGACATTTTTCTGAAGTCTTCTAAATGCTTAGTTTTCTCTAGGTAGTTTCTCCTGAACAGTTCTTTCTTTTGTGTTTAATTCATCTAGTGAAACAGTTATATATGAAAACTAACTGTGGCACTGTAGAAAGCACATTTTAAAACAAGCAGAATCTAATCAGAATGTTTCCCCCATTAAGGTGAAATTCACGGCTTCAGGGTAGAGGTGCTGAAATGACAGGATTTAACAACAGCGCAACTTGAAAAATGATGCAAGTTTTAAGTGCTGTGGCATAACTGAAAATGATAAACTGTTTTCTTCTAGATTTATTATACTGGTAAATATCAAAGCCTTGGTATCAAACAAGGTGGTCCTTCAGCAGGAAAATGGGTGGAACTCCCAATCACAAAATCTCCAAAGATTATTCAGTTCTCTGTTGGACATGATGGCTCACACGCCTTACTTGTTGCTGAAGATGGGAGCATATTCTTCACAGGTTCTGCTAGTAAGGGAGAGGATGGCGAATCAAGTACGTATTATGCTTGCTTGACTAATGGTTGATAAAACCCTATTAACCACCTTTTAATTTGAAAATAAAGGGTTTAACATTTTCCAAGAACAGGTAAGCATGCCACTAGGTTTGAATTTTATGTGAGCCACAGGTCCTGACAACCAGTGCCACCATGTTGCCCAGCGAGAGTTGCTGATCTGTTTTACTACAGTTTGGATTGTGTGGTGGGAGTGCTATTTTAGAGTTGTCCTGAGAAAAGGTAGTCATAAGTGTGGTCAAGAGGCCATGCTTGGGTGTGGTGTGTGTGTGTTCTTTGTAGAAAGTTGATAATTGTCAACAAGTGAAAACTAGCTGGCAGTTCTCTCACTTGATGAAAATTCGCAGGCAGTAATGGCAGCTGTGAGTTGTTTTATCCAGTCTTCAGCTATGTTGTTACTGTTTCATTTGACGCCAGATTGCAAGCAATGATATTGGGGTGAGTTGGGAGGGTTTTAGTACTTTTTCCTCATTTTTTTCTCTTGTGAATCTTGGGAATATGTTGTGACTGAAAGTTTTCTAATCAGGGTTTTAATAAATAGAGGATTTAGTATGTTCTTAAAGAAAAAAAAAAGAGAAGAACTTGTGTAACATTTCTTTGTGCATTTATTGTACATATATTGCCATACATATTCTCCTCAGCTGGCAATGGGGACTTTTTTAATATGCTCTGCTTTGTCAAGTTCACAAAGTTAGTTCAGTATATGTGTGTGTGTACATATATATAAGAAAATCTTCAAGAATCATTCCTGAAAGTTACCTATCTAATGATGACTTCGCTTACCATAAATTTTTTTGAGAGAAACCAGCATAATTCAATAAAAATTAGGCAAGGAGATCATATAGATAGAATTTGGTGGGGTTTATTTATTTAATTTTTTTTTGGTCAGTGGCAATTCAAAAACTAACCCCTAATTAAAAACAACAACAACAACAAAAATGCTACTGTGGCTTTGAATGTTTGGGATTTTTTGTTTTTGTTTTTTGTACAGTGACTTGTAATTTATCTATTTATTTAAAGCTAAAAGCAGACGGCAGTCAAAACCATACAAGCCTAAAAAAATTATTAAAATGGAAGGGAAGATTGTCATATCTACAGCGTGCAATAATGGCAGCAGTTCTGTAATTTCAAAAGATGGAGAACTCTACATGTTTGGAAAAGATGCCATTTACTCTGACAGTACAAGTAAGTTAATATTTGGTTTTTAAGTGATTTCTCAACTACAGTAATTGAGTCTGGAACATTTTAGCCTGTGGCAGTTTGTGTGTTTCTTACTCTCCTAATAGAATTTTCTAATTTTTGCTGATTCAGCTGAGTATGACAGAAGGATAGAGAAGAGTTTCGTTAGATTCTGTAAAAATATATAACAGCACTGGTGACAAATACCTGAATGAATGCTTCCACTAAGGAGAAAAAATAAAAAAAATATAATTTGTTGTATTAATCTGACACTAAAAAGCCACACAGGGAGAAGTCACAGAAATGAGGTGTTACAAATAATGGCTGTAGGAAGCTGAGCCTTATACATTGCTCACAAATGAAACATTGAAGAAATAAATTTCAGTGGCATTATGACAACTTAAGAATTGTTTTTCAGAACAAGTGATTTGCAGCAGTGTTTGCTTTGGCTTTCCTTCCTGTGCAGGACAAATGGTCTAGGCCTAATTCTCCTTTTACTTTTTAATCTAGCACTTGTTTTTTGTATTTGCTGGTTTTCTTCCTTGACATTGATCTAAAAATTGGTAGTACCCACTAGCAATTTTGTTATAATCAGTGAAGTTTGTTTCTTAGGTAGAAAGTGCAGTTTATCACTCAACTGTTTAATGTCTTACAGGTTTAGTAACAGATTTGAAAGGCCATTTTGTGACTCAGGTAGCCATGGGCAAAGCTCACACCTGTGTGTTAATGAAGAACGGAGAAGTTTGGACATTTGGTGTAAATAATAAAGGACAGTGTGGACGAGACACAGGCTCCATGAGCCAGGGAGGAAAAGGTAAGAGACCTAGATTTTTGCTTTTGTTTGCTGGAAAAAGTTACAAGTGAAGCCATAGCTAAGCATCTTATTATATTTCCAATACTAAAGCTTAAGTGTATGCATCATGCTTACATCCATTAAAAAAAACAGGTATGGATGTTTTCACTTCAGCTGTCGGCTATTTAGTGTTCTGCACATACTAATAAACTTAGTTACATTTAAAGAACAAAGCTCAATTACTTTTCTTTAGTAGATGGAAAAGCTTTTCTTGGGAAAAAAAAATTAAACCAAAACTCATCACTTCTTGTCTAACTATGTGCCGTTTTCTTAGTAAGAAATAATTTTCTACCTGCAAACAGCATTTAGTCTTAAGGCTTTTTTGCCTAAACAGGCATAAATGCAAGTCTACATCTTTCTCTATACAACTGAACTTTCCCATTACTCCTAAGTATAGGTATGAAAAATCATACTGATTCACCTTTGCCTGATTGGAGTATTTTATATATAACAAGTAAATGACTTGTTACTTGCATACCGAATATAAATGCTTCATTTCCCTCTTAGTTGTAAAACCTAGCTATATATCATACCCATGCTCAGAGAGGATTCAAAAGTGTCATTGTGCTGGCAGAGGGTGCAAATCAGGCATGCTTAGCCCTTCCTTCTAAAGCCTGATCTGTGAGCGTTCTTTGTGGCTTCCTTAGTAGCTAATGTTGGCCACACAAAGACAGCTGTTTCTTGTTTCAATATCTTAATTAGGTTTTGGAGTTGAGAACATGGCAACAGCAATGGATGAAGACCTAGAAGAGGAGCTGGATGAAAAAGATGAGAAGTCCATGATGTGTCCTCCAGGCATGCATAAGTGGAAGCTGGAGCAGTGTATGGTGTGCACTGTATGTGGAGATTGCACAGGCTATGGAGCTAGCTGTGTTAGTAGTGGGCGTCCTGACAGAGTACCTGGAGGGTAAGGAAACATATGGAAATACACTTGCTATAGTGTGTGGAATGTAAATTGAGTTGATGAATTCTTAAGCTTCAGTCTGAGGTGAAATCATATCTAAAAAGAAGCTGCACTTTTGAAATCAGAAGTAGACTAAAATTTTTCTAAATATCTTTATGGTTGTAGGTAATTTAAACACATTTTTTTTTACATTTCTTTAGCCTATAGGTCTTTACTAGGAACTATTGGATATGAGCACCAGTATAATCTTTCTCGTGACAGAACTGCTGGCTTTGGCATAACCTTTCTTAATCCTATGATGGAAGCTTTTTTATCTTGCTTTTCTAGTTGCTTTTATCTGTCACCTCAGGATTGAGCTGCATAAAGGGCCACTGCTTTACATATTGCCATTGCTATTTCTTCAGCATTGCATGTACTCATTTTTTCCTTATGTTTCCATGTGGTGTATGTTTAATTAAATGGAGAAAAGGTAATGCTGAGAAGTCAGTTCAGATATGTATGGTCCTTGTATTCGCCCTGGGACCATGCAACAGCAACTAGGTTTTAAACTGCTATGCTTTCTGTTTATCTTGGGAAAATGACATATCCACAATAGGACAAACTAATATATGTTTTAGTTACCAAGGCATCAGTAATGCACAAAAATAAAAGATAGTGATAAAGCAACTCTCTTTGCTGCAGAATCTGTGGCTGTGGCTCAGGTGAGTCAGGCTGTGCTGTATGTGGCTGCTGCAAGGCATGTGCTAGAGAGCTGGATGGCCAGGAAGCAAGGCAACGAGGAATCCTTGATGCTGTAAAAGAGATGATACCTTTAGATCTCTTGCTGGGTAAGTGATACAAAATTAGCAAGATTACTTTTAATTTTCTTTCTTACTGTGCTTTTTTTTTTTTCCTCCTCAGTGCATATGTTTATACTCTTTAATAGACTCAGTCCTACTGCTGACTTCTGAAACATGATTTAGAATAACATATTGGTTTAGAAATATGTTTGTTCTCTTCAGTTAGTATTCTGATTCCTTTGTGTGATAAAACTGTCTTAAATAATCCAGTTCTTTCTTTCCAATAAAATTACTGAGATTTTAGGATTACAGGGCAGTGTTAGTATAAAATTGTTGAAATGGTTAAAATATTTATCAAAGAGATTCGTTTATTAGTGATACAGCAAAGCGGCATCATACTGGTAAGTGAATTATTTTAAACTTGCCCTTATTTGTAGACGTGTGCCATTTTGACCTGTGTGGTTATGATACTAATGCTGATACTACAAAGTTGTTCTTGTCCTGTTTCGATAGCCTGAAAATTTTACCATCATCCTTTTATCAGGGCTTTTTTGCAGTCACATAAAAGATTAGGAATATTGTTTTTTGAAGAAGCTCTCTTTTTTAGTCTTGGAAATTTTCAGTGAAAACACTGTCAGGAATATGAAAATTACTTTAAAAAAAGAACCCAAAACACCTCCCACCTCACCTCCCTTCCCCAAAAATACTTACCTTAGAGGAAAAGATACCACTTGGTATGATTATTGGAAACTACAGTTTGGGATCTTGCCTTGTGAGATCTATTATCACAACATTTTTATACTGTATTCTTGGTACTGTGCAGTTACAGGTGTATGGAGATGAGACTTTCCTCCTTTTTTTTTCCATTTTTTTTTTTTTTTTTTGGTAATATTTAGGTTTACATAGAGCCCTTAATCCTGCATGGATGTATGGATATAGTATCTGGTATAAAAAAGGACCATAAAACAGATATGTGTCTTAAGGTATTTATACCACCAATTTATCTTGGGGGTTGTGAGGGAATAGAAAATTTGATTCTAATGCTTATTGTGTGATTTTTGATGGTTTTTTTCCCCCAAAAAATAAGCCAAAGTTAAATGGATACTGGAAGTGGTTCTCTTGATAAGTTAACACTCAGGACACCGAATAACCTCAGTGTGCAGTCCTGATACTTCCATACAAGTGTTTCTAAATATAATTTGATTGTGTATGACTGTCATAGAAGTAGATTTATCCTGATGGTGATTGTGGCAATACCACCTCTGCTTCACAGCTCTATTCTCATGCACGACCAGAGAGGAGTTTTGGTTTTTTTGCTAACCTCTGCTTTGCTAACTCCTCTCTTAATGGGGTAGATAACAGCTCTGATTCTGTGTTGGGTTGAGCGTAGTTTGAGGTGAGGGCATTGACCGTGTTTGTCTGGAGGAAAAAAGCAGTGCTTCCAGATGGAGTTTTTGTTTGATACTGGAGCAAGGTATATTTTTTCAGGAAGTTGCAACTTGCTGAAAAAACGTTGGAAAAAGTTTTTTCTTTTAGTAGTAGTTTTATTGTTGTGCTCATTCAAGTCCTGTTTTCTGTTTTAAAATTGTGATTTCTCAGTTTGCTTCAAATTCCTATTAGTTGACTAGCTTGGTAAGTAAGTCTGATTATAGACCGACATACATGTGCATTGAAGTAATTGCATGCTTTTTAGTAAACACAAAGAATGTAGTTGTATAGCATTCTAAAACCAAAAAATACCTGATCTATTTAAAATGTTTTTAAAATATAACAAAGTTTATGCTTATTTTAATAAAACTCCTTTCTGAAACTTTTTTTTTTTGAAAATTTAGGTAATCATGACAGCTCATAACTAAATATAAATATACCTAATAGAAAAAAAATACTAAATGCTATTCAGTGTTGTTGGAATTGTGGCGGGTTCATGAAAACCAGGCAATTCAGAGATGAGGCCTAAAACTCTTTCTCAGATTTACTCAACTCCTTTCTTTATTTCTAAATGCTGTCAGCACCATGTGAATAGCAGGAAATGAGTAGGCTTTGGTTTTCATTTACTCTGAGTTCTTCAAGGGCTTATTACCATCATAACAGTTGTTAGAAATAGGTTTATGTATTTTATTTTGTTAATCTATGTAGCTGTCCCTGTTCCTGGAGTAAATATTGAAGAACACCTTCAGTTACGGCAAGAAGAAAAGCGTCAACGTGTAAATAGGAGACATAGGTTGGAAGAAGGAAGAGGTAAGTGGCTTTCTTACTGATGAGAGGCTTGAATAGTTAAAGCAAACTTCTTAATCTGTTTTCTAAGATTGGCAATTAATTAGTTTTGCTCTGGTAAGCCAATACAATAACCACCCAAAAATCGAAACCTAGACAGCTAGTTTATTTTAGCATGCTTTTGGAAAATTGTGAAAAATCTGCATGTCTACTCATAAGAATCAGACTTTTAATGGTGAAGAATAGCATTTTTGTATCACTCTTACATAGTTAATTTTTTTTGTGTTTCCCGGTTGGGTAACAGTCTTCTAAAAATGTATATGCTAAAGCATATTTTCAAATGAAGTGTTTATATGCCTTTTTATACAAAGGATTTTAAATGACCGCAAGCCTGTCCAGTGCTAGCTACCTGTAATACACATTATTTAATTACTGTTCTAAATTATTGAATTTCTGTTTTGTAATAGTAAGCAGAATTTCTTGTTTTATAAAATGAACTTTTCAATATTTGAACAGCATTAAAAAAAGACACACTGACTGAGTTAAAATCAAACAAGAAAACACTGCATAGTTTCAACATTTTTTTACCTTGTGTATTATGTGCCTCAGGATTTATTGTTGATTTTCCTCAGGAAATATGTTGCTGTTACGTTCCTTAACAGGTTTTCAGCACTCTCTTTAAAATGCCTCAGTGTCTTAGTCTAGTAAATAATTAAAGTTGAGTGATTTAGACTGATACAAATCATAATATTTTAGTGAAGCATGAGGATGTGATTGGCAGTATTAGTGTGTGTTGAGAAGAGGAACAACTTCATTTGAATGTTACGCTTTTCACGTTCCTGCTGTGTTAGTAAATACCATTTTGTTTCTTCTTTTAGGAATTAGGTAACTGTTTTTACTCAGACACAAAATGCGCATTATAATCAAACCTGGCTCCTATGCAGAATGCCAGTGAACCTTTTGAGGCAAACTGTGACTTTGTTTCACTTGCATGTAAGAAATTACTGGTTTTATCACAAATAAGGAGCAAAAGGGAAGATTAAGCTTATTGTGTCCTGCGCATATGGAAAATGATGTTTGTTTTATTTTCCTTCAATCTTCATGGTTAATTTTAGCTGTGAGGTGAAGAGGGGAAGCCTTTTTTTCTTCCTCTGTCTAGGTCATGTTGGAGCTGCCTTGCATACTGCTGGCAAATGCTAGGTACGGCTAAGAGTCATTTTTTTCTTAAATCCTCACTGAATCTCTGGACATTATTGAAGCTGCTCCTGTGCTAAGAGGCAAATTTCAGTTGGGAAAAAAAAAAAAAGCAGCAGAGAAACATCTCATTTTGCTTCCATTCCTGTGGTTAGAAGTAAAACCAGAGCAACTTACCTATTTTGTGTACCATATGTCTTCTGGAAGCAAACAACTCCCCTCCCTCCACCCAACTCCTCCCACACACATATAAAAAAAGTTTTCTTTCTAACAGTGTCTCAGAGAATCAGTATCAGGAATGTGTTGTTATTGTTGGCTTGATAGGTATATAGGGAGTATGGCTAAACACATATTGCTAGCGAGCTTGTTGCACAAATCCATTCTGTATCAAAAGAGCATTGAAATGTCATACCTATGTGGCTACTGAAGCTAGTGGGGTATGTTTAACTAGAAGGGTTGGAGATTATTCTTCTGTTTTGCTTCAGAATGACTTAAGTGATAAAGCGGGGGACAGTTTTTCACAAGCAGAGATCTTGATTTACATAATCAGGTGTGAAAATTTGATTTGATTATTCATCTTGATTTACATAATCAGATGAAAAAAATGGACTTTTGTTGCTTCTCCATCCAAGTGCTGCAGTTTTCCATGGGCAGGTGTAGAGATACCACCATTCTTGAGGACTCTTACAATGCTGCTGGCTTCCTGAGAGAGACCAAGAACAGTTAAATAATTACTAGGTTTTCATTTTGCTATGCAAGAAAGGTTTTGCATCCTGGGAAAAACAAAACAAAACAAAAACAATCTGCATATTCTTTTTAACATTAGTATAACTTAGCTTTCCCCAAAACCTAGTATTTGTGCATAGGTAACTTAACAAAATGAAATAGCCGTTTAGAAAACCAAAGAAGGGTTTCAGCCTTTCACTTCTATACAAACATTGCTTAGACAGTTCAAGGCCAGATTAGCATATTGAAGGTCTTTCCTTCAAGTACGCAGTGTTTTGTTTGTCCGGATTATGATGTCTGGATTCTATTGTGTTAATGTGCGGCTTGTTCTTTTATGCTTGATCAGTGAGAAAAAACTGTGTGTAGTTTTTGGTAGTCAGGAGTAGGATCCATCGCTGAATGTTGCTGATCACTCTTTAGTTACAGTTGGTGACCTTTATTTAACACAAATATTTTCAGTAGATCTTGAATGTTATATGAACAAGAGGACTATGAAAGCTTTTTAAATAAATAGAGGAATATTTTATTTCTAAACCAAGCAAACAAACAAAACAAAAAGATCATAAAGGAACCTTTCACTCCTTTTGCCACTGAATGTGTTGAAATATGAGTATAGTTTAAGGACAGAGGCATAAGAGCACAACTTCTGGAAGTATACTGGTTTCCACACTGCAGGTTTTTAAGTGGTCTAATTATTTGTGTGTTTTAGTCCTGTTACTGTGACCTCTGTTTTCAAAATATGTTCCAGTAGTCCACTTGAATTAAGAGAGAATGTGATGCTTATATCTACAGGCATGGCAATCGTGTAACTCTTTCACAAGGTCAGTTGTGGTCTCTTGTATGGAAGATAAGTATGCTCATTTTTATTTGCATTTTCCTGCAAATATAAAATATGACTTCTTTTGAGAAGTAGCTTTCATGAATATCCACAATATCAATGACTGAGTTAAATGTTACTGTATTTTCAATGAAGAGCAGTTAACTCGTATCTCAAATATCTTACAAGTCACAGTAGCCTGCTGCTGTTGTAAGGGATGTGTATGTATCTAGGCTGTTCAGCAGCACCACCTTGAGTGATAAGTAGCTTCATAAATTGGTGCTGATGCTGAAGATATTTTTTTTTTTTTAATAGAACTTGAAATCACAGAATCAAAGAATAGTTAGGGTAGCAAAGGAACTTAATCTCATCTAGTTCCAACTCCCCTGCCATGGGCAAGGACACCTCACACTAAGCGGTGTCAACCAGGCCTTGAACAGCAGCGGGGATGGAGCATTCACAGCTTCCCTGGGCAACCCATTCCAGTGCCTCACCACCCTCACAGTAAAGAACTTGTTCCTTATAGCCAATCCTAACTTCCCCTCTTTTAAGTTTGAACCCATTACCCTTTGTTCTATCACTACAGTCCCTGATGCTGGGGAGGGACTCTTCATTCTTACAGCCCCATTTAGATATTGGAAGGCTACTATGAGGTCTCCACACAGCCTTCTCTTCTCCAGGCTCAATTGCCCCAACTTTCTCAGCCTGTCTTCGTGCAGGAGGTGCTCCATCCCCTGATCATCCTCGTGGCCCTCCTCTGTGCTTGTTCCAACAGTTCCATGTCCTTTTTATGTTGAGGACACCAGAACTGCACACAGTACTCCCAAGTGAGGTCTCACAAGAGCAGAGTAGAGGGGCAAGATCACCTCCCTCGACCTGCTGATCACGCTCCTTTTGATGCAGCCCAGGATACGGTTGGCTTTCTGGGCTGCGAGTGCACACTGCCCGCTCATGATAATTTTCTCATCGACCAACACCCCCAAGTCCTTCTCCACAGGGCTGCTCTGAATCTCTTCCCTGCCCAACCTGTAGCTGTGCCTTGGATTGCTCTGACCCAGGTGTAGGACCTTGCACTTGGCATGGTTAAACTTGATCAGGTTGTCATCAGCCCACCTCACAAGCATGTCAAGGTCCCTCTGGATGGCATTCCTTCCCTCCAGTGTTACCAACCGAACTACACAGCTTGATGTCATTGTCAGACTTGCTGAGGGTGCACTCAGTCCCACTGTCCATGTCACCAACAAAGATGTTGAACAAGACCGGTCCCAACACCAATCCCTGAGGGACACCACTCGGTACTGGTCTCCAGCTGAACATTGGAGCCATTGACCACAGCTCTTTGCTTGCGGCCATCCAGACAGTTCTTTATTCACTGAGTGGTTCACCTATCAAATTGATGTCTCTCCAACTTAGAGACAAGGATGTCATGTGGGACAATGTCAAACGCTTTGCACAAGTCCAGGTAGATGACATCAACTGTTCTACCCCTGTCCATCAGTTCAGTAGCCCCATCATAGAAGGCCACCAGATTGGTCAGGCAGGATTTCCCCTTAAGTGAAGCCATGCTGGTTGTCACCAACCACCTTGTTGTCTTTTATGTGCCTTAGCATGCTTTCCAGGAGAATCAGCTCCAAGATTTTGGCATGCACAGAGGCGAGACTGACTGGTCTGTAATTCCCCAGCTCATCCATTTTCCCCTTCTTGAAAATGGGGTTTATAGTTCCCTTTCTCCAGTCATCAGGAACTTCACCTCACTGCCATGATTTTTCAAATATGATGGACAGTGTCTTAGCAAGTTCATTTGCCAGCTCCTTCAGGACCCACGGATGGATTTCATCAGGTCCCATGGACTTGTGTACTTCATTAAGATGGTCTCGAACCAGATCCTCTCCTACAGTGGGCCTAAGGTCTTCATTCTGACAGTCCCTGCACCTGCCTTCTGAGACTTGGGTGGTGTGGTGAGAGCATTTGCTGGTGAACACTGAGGCAAAGAAGTCATTAAGAACCTCAGCCTTCTCCAAATCCAGGGTAACCAGTTCTCCCGATAGCTTCTGGAGAGGGCCCACGTTGTCCCTAGTCTGTCTTTTATTTGCAGTGTAACTACAGAATCCCTTCCTGTTATCCTTAACATCCCTAGCCAAGTTTAATTCTAAGTGGGCCTTAGCTTTACTAATCTGGTCCCTAGCTTCCCAGACAACATCCCTGTATTCTTTCCAGGCTGCCTGTCCTTGCTTTCATCTTCTATAAGCCTCTTTTTTTCCCCTCTGAAGTTTCCTCAACAACTCCTTATCCATCCATGGAGGTCTCCTGGCCCTCCTGCTGCACTTCCTTGTAGTCGGGATGCAGTGCTCCTGAGCTTGTAGCAGGCAACCCTTGAATATCAACCAACAGTCTTGGGCCCCCTGCCCTCAAGGGCTATATCCCATGGTACCTTACTGAGCAGGTTCCTGAAGAGGCCAAAGTCTGCTCTCTTGAAGTCCAGGGCAGTGAATTTGCTGCACGCTCTTCTCACTGTCCTAAGGATCTCGACCATCTCGTGATCACTACAACTAAGGCTGCACTGGAGATTCACATTTCCAACCAGCCCTTCCCTGCTGTTGAGCACGAGGTCAAGCATGGCACCTCTCCTTGTGGGCTCCTCTATTACTTGCAGAAGGAAGTTGTTTTCCACGCAATCGAGGAACTTCCTGGATTGCTTGTGCCGGGCCCTACCATCCCTGCAACAGGTATCAGGGTGGTTGAAGTCCCCCATGAGAACAAGGGTCTGCGAGAGTGAGGCTGTTCCTATCTGTCACAGAGTCCTCTTGATCAGGCAGTCTGTAACAGATCCCCACAGTAATGTCCCCTGTCACTGTTCTCCCTTGGACCCTGACCCACAAACTCTCTATTAACTGGTCACCTGAAATGAGTCACAGCAGATTCTGATATCACTTGCTATGATAGAATTGTAAGCAATAAATAATTTTTATGTTTAGAATCAATTTTTTGCGTTACTTCACTCTGCAAAAAACAATATTTGTGGCAAATTAGATTTGTTAAAATTAACAGCAGCTAAAGGTGCTTCAGTTCGGGACAATAAAATTGTAATTTCTAAAGACCCAGGAGTTTCTTAATATTATGTGTATTTCTTTGCTGTTTTCTGTGCAACAAATACATACAGTGTCTTCAGGTGTTTTACTTCTTTTTTGCGACAGTGATAGAGCTGCTTCACTCAGCTGCTTCCTTCTGCTTCTATCTCAATGGCTGTGACAAGCAGTAAGGAGGGCTCAAAATCAGTGCCACATTTTTGAGTCTGATGTATGATCTTTTGAGAAATAAAGCCAGCTATATTCATCACAGCTTTTATTCTAATTCATACTTCCTCAACATGATTATTGGTATATGCTTCTCAGTTTTCCACTGCCTCTATTCTGGTGAGAAGTGAAGGAGCTGATGTACCATATGAAGAAATGTTTGTTGTTTTTCAAGCTGGTTTAGGGCTTGATATGAGTAGTGGGAGCTGACTGTAGGAGTAGGTGCTCTTTATTCAGTGTTAATGAGGAAGTTTTTTATGTTAGAATGTTCAGAACATTCTAACATACATTATTTTTTCTTTCTAAGAAGCGCCTATTTTTTTTTTTTTAGTCTTTAGTCCATTAGATTATGCTTTAATGGATTACAGAAATCCCTGGGCCACATTATATAATTAATGTAATAAATCTAACTTGACCATTTACTGAGTGAGCTAATCCTGAAAGCTGTTCCTGCAACTTTTTCAGACTGACATTTGCAGTAATAGCATTTAGTAATAGTAAAAAATTTCAGCTTACCATTTAAAAGCTTACCTTTTTCGGAAGGCTGGATAATGTGAAAATATCTTTTTAAACAAAAAATATTTAGCTAATAAGCAAAAAATACTAATAAGCAAAGAAATAGCTCTTAAGATGGTGATAATAAATGATCTTGTGCTTCACTGATATTTCGCTGCTTATTTTTCTTAGCATATGATGCAAAAACCTATAGGTAATCATCATTGAGATTGCAGATTTGATCTGTAACTAACTAGTAAAACAAGGTTTAGCTTTTGATGCCTTTACAGAAAGGGCAAATAATTTTCCGTCAATTTTACTCTACTTGGAACAAGAAAAGAACCCACAGGAGATTTATTAATTTGAGTCAGAGGTGCTGTGTTTTGAGACAATATAATCTAAGCCTGTCTGTATTTGGGCAGGTTTTTTATTTTTCTGGAGTGTACCTGATTCACTTAATTCAGTAATGTAGGCTGAGTATCAGATAAATCTGTTTAACATCTGCCCAAGCCCCTATAAGCTTGGAATCAGTTCGTTAGTAACACTGTTTTTCATCCATTGCGGAACATACACGTAGATATACAGCAGAACTATGTATTCAAATCCAGTTATTCCCATTAAATATTAGTACAGCTTCTTGCTATAGTTTTGATTAAGTATTTATTTTGGTGCTTTTAGGATTTGGAGGTTGTATTTGTTTCGGAGTACTTCAAACAAACCAAAGCCAATCAGAAAAAACATACTTTTTACTTGAAGCAGTATCAAACCTGTACATGACTTTCTTTTTAAGAATGCTTTCAAGAGAAAGCTGTAGGTTTTTGTTCTTAATGGCCAGCAGGTCTGGTTCTGTGGAATTACATTGTTGTACTTCAGTTTGTGGTTACTGAAGGTAAAACAAAAGCAAACTATGATCCTTTACCATCAGAAGCAGTTCTTCATATCCCAGAGCAGGGGGACCTACTTTGGGATAAAGAGATTCCAGATAAAAAAAATCTATTCTGTGTGTGTATCACGTACATGAATAATGAGGTTTGGGGCATTATGGTAGCTAATACATGTACACATATGTATATATATGTATATAACAGACGTCTGAATCTCAAAACTACAGGCCAGTAGTGGATTTACAATAAACAAAAGAAATTGTGTTTAAGTTAATGCTAAAATTTGGGAACTCTGTGTGAAAGCAAGTTTCTTCATCAGAAGGTTTTACAAGTAGATAAATTTGGCCTAACTTCCA
This sequence comes from Myiopsitta monachus, assembly GCA_017639245.1. Classification (NCBI taxonomy): domain Eukaryota; kingdom Metazoa; phylum Chordata; class Aves; order Psittaciformes; family Psittacidae; genus Myiopsitta; species Myiopsitta monachus. Next base: position 54,289,874 of record CM029919.1, read on the forward strand.
CTTAAATTTCTTTCTGTACTGTTTACTATTAGTGAAGGAACTGAAGGTCTAAAGCTGACAGCAGGAAATCTGAGGCAGTGGGTGTTTATGAAAAGTTAGCCTATGTTAATTTGTTAATAAAGTTCAGCTATGGAAATAGACTATCAATGTTTTTGGGGAATGAGGAGGAATTCTTGTTTTCAATATTTTGCATAAGCTGTTTCTAACACAATACAAATATCAATTTGGGATGTATTCGGTGCTTTGGTTTCTTTTTATTGGGTTGGTTTGTTTGTGTTTTTTTGGGGGATTTGGGCAGTGGTAGGGGAGAGGGATTGAATATCCGTGTACATGAGGTCTGAGGACCCGTGGAATGGCGAGAGTGGCACTTGGCATATTAAGCTGGTCCAGATTCATGGTTTCTATTGAATGTGAGACTTCCGGAAGAAAATGATACCTCCAGAGAAATTCTTGGTGGAATGCTTATCAATTAAAATAGATGAAAAATGCAGGTTTAGGGGAGAAGTTGCTGGTTTATGATCTACGTATAATAGCCTCAATTAAACATATAATATAATCACATATATATCATATAATCATATGATACATATGTTCATATGTATATAATCAGCCTCAATTAAACTTCATACAGCGCTGCTTGGGTCTAGATTTTAAAGAGAAAAAGTAGTCTAGAAAAAATTTAAATACATACACCATTGCTTTCCTGAAATACAGATCTTCTCTTGAAGATCTTTACATAGATGGGTAGTATTTTAAAATAAATAGACTTCAGAATTTGCAGGTAGTAAATAAGGAAAAAATTATGATTTGAATAATTTTCTTCATGAAACAGGTGCATTTGGGTAGCTATTTTCTTTATAAGTCATAACTCTGGATTTTAACTGTAGCAATTAAAAATGAATGGTTATGGTTTTTAAAATTTGCATTGATATAATGAGACTGTTCCAAATCAGTATTTTGAATGTAACGCTGTAGGATGTAAGGCATGATAATTTTTTTTTACTATTAAAGACAGTAATGGGTATTTCCTATCAAATTTGTATAATACTTACACTGGAGCAAGATACAAAGTTCTGGAGTGCTTTTTTTCGTTGCTTGGAGTACAGTTGCATACTTATAAGTTCAAGTAGAACTGTCACTATGGGATATTGTTTCTTTGCATAATAGTTTGGTTTTATTATGAAGAAATGTCAACTTTCGTTTACTTAGTCTTTTGAATTTAGGAAAACAAGATTATCATACAGTTATTATTCATTTGTTTCATTGCTTTTTATTTGATTTTTGTTTAACACACTGTTTCCATTTTGTGAGCTTTCCTATGCATGTGCAAAATGTTTCTCCTCAGGCCCCCTTGTATTTCCTGGTCCTATTTTTATGAACCATCGAGAACAGGCTCTAGCCAGAATCAGACCCCATCCAGCACAGCTAAAGCATAAACGGGACAAGCACAAAGGTATTTGGTCTTCCTTGTTGGCTAGGGTGGAAATAAGCCCATCTTCCCAGTCACTTCTTCTGTGTGCTGAATCTCTCTTCTCAAAGAACTGCACAAAATGGGTTCTGCCTTTCCTCTTGTTACTATCTTGTTACCTGAGGAGAAAGAAACACATTTAAATGTTGACCTTTTCTTAAAAGTGTAAATGTTTGATGTCTGCATCATCTTCTTTTTTTTTTTTTTTCCCCTAAATATGCGTTGTCTCTCTCTGTGTCTTTCCTCATTTCCTAAGGGTCTTTAATGTACGAAACTTAAACAGCTTCCAGTGACTTGGACTGCCACATTGCTTTTGCATTGGTTTTTTTTGAACCTTTGTGTTGTGTATGTAGGGTGATTGCTTTAACGTGTCAATTCCAGACTTACTTATTAACTCTAGCACCCAATTTTTAATTGGTGTTATCTTCTAGCCAGCCTCTTTTAGAAATTAAATATTTAAAATAATGTAAATAGCAACTTTCTTTCTCCTTTGCTAGCTTTGAATAGGGAAAATGCAAATTAAAGCACAGATTTTATGTTACAATATTCTTGATTTAAATATTCTTTTGCAGAATGTATGTAAGGAGGTGTCTTTGATATTTCTGATGGTTTTGCATGTCTGGAAAGCCACTTCATTGTGTGTTAAATTTCTAAAGGTGTAATTCGTTCAGATGTAATTCCTCCCTATCCCCAACTTAGGAAGATGTAGTACATTTAAAAAAAAAAAAATCAGCTGAATTTATTAAATCTGAGCTGCATCAAGTCTGTCTGTAGTTTGTGTGTATCTGTATATAGCTATGTGTGTGTGTGTGTATATATATATATAAGGGATAAATATGTAAAATATAGATTATAGACCTGATTGAAGTAAGGAGAAAGCTCCTAAAATATGAGGGCCTTGAAGTTTCAACTATTTTCTGAAGAACAGCTAAGTATGAAAAGAATTGTTGGAATGCCATATCAGTTGAAATAGCGGAAGTTAGTGGTAGTATTTGGTATGTATGCAAACAAATTGTGTGACAGCTTGAAGCTTTTTGGGATATGATTTCAGTGTGTGGGTGACAGGTCTACCTAGTTATGAACATACTGGATCATGAAGTCATCTTAAGTTTACTTCACAGAAATGAAAGCAGAATGTGATCCTTTCTATTTGCATAACATATGTTCAGTCTATTTGGAAAACTTATCATCTGAGGTTTAAATCTTGATGGATTAAATAGAATATCCTATTACAATCTGCCTGGGACAGATTGGATGCTGAGAAACAGAACATACAGAACCTAAATACTGTCATTTGAGTGACAGTTTGCTGATCACCAGTATTCTTGAGCTGGATACTACTGCTGGTTTTACTGCTTGCAAGCCCTTGGGCTTATAGGCAAATGCATAAAGGAGTATAGTCATCCTGTGTATATCTGTACTTTTTTGGTATGTGTTAGTTGCAGCTCACTTTCAGCTCAACTTTCCTTACAAGAGATATATTCATTAGTGTCAGTCTGAGGTTTACATTGTTTCTTGGAGTTGCAAGAGCAATGTGAAGATATGTATTGTGCTGAAAATTTTTGTCAGATACGCTCTGAAGAACTGGGCATTTATTTTTCTTTGAGGAAAGTGATATGTGAAGAAAATGTTCAGTTTATTTTAGTTCTTTGTATCTCGTGCTAAACAGATAAGATTGTAACATCTTTACAAGTAAACTTTGGCATCCTTCTCTGCCTCAGAAGGCTGCTTCTCAAAAGGCAGCCATAAATTCCACTAGAAACTAGAAATGCCCCTTAACTTCTGGAAGAGCTTCCAAGGGAAAAAGGGGAACTGGTGAAGTAGGATGTTATCAAAATAATGAGAAAGGTGGGAATTGTGAAAAAGATAAGTGGTATACCTCATCTTAAAAGGTATACCTCTTTTACTATAGATAGAATGCAAAAGCAATTATCAAGCAAGCTGAAATGGGGATGTTGACTTTGGTAAAAGCACACTATAACATTGAAATCAACATGTTCTTTTGTTTTACTTTTGAATATGATGCTTTCCGTACTGGCATTCTTGCTTCAGATATTTCTGCTAAAGGAGTCTTGTAACTCTTCACACCAACCAGACCTTCAAGATCTTTGGGCAAAGAAAATTTATTTTGACTGCTAGTATTGATGAGGCCAGTACTAAACTTGGTGGTCCATGTTCCTGCTTCTCCAAAGCTGCAGAACTTCTCTGTAATGATATTTAAACTTGAATGTGAACAGCTCCTTCAGGACTAACAACTGTGGCCTAATTTTAAGAGTGTATTTGATATGTACTTGTGCATGCTATCAAATTTACATTATTTTAATTTGTGGAATTCTTCTGTTGGATTGCTCAGTTGAAAACTCCTTCAACTTCATCAAAATACCTATTTTACGGAAAGCTTGCTATTGTCATCTTATTTCACACAGGGTCTGTGTATCAAGATCCTTGTTATTATAGAAAATACATATTAAGCATAATCATAATCTTTCTGATCTATGCCTGTGCCTTCATCATAGGTGTAGACAGAAAGGAGTAGGTACCACCTTCTTGGTATTCATGGAGTGCTTTGAGTACTAAGAAGAAAATGACCTTGTGCTTCATCCTCAGTCTTCAATGAGTTAGTGAATTCGCAGTATGCATCTCCAATCCCCGTGGACTTCATCACTGGCAATCTGAGTAAAAAAAAATTAGTGCAAGTCTATAATTTTCTCAACTGTAGAAATGAACAGAATAGCAGTTAAAACCAAAGTAAGCTCCTTGAGTCTGTTAAAATTATGCAAGCAAATACTACTTTTTTTCTGTATTTAGGAGAACAATGTTCTAAATAATATGCAACCCAGTACCCTCAAAAGGATAAAGGCTACATGAAACTGAACCTGCACTGATGGAACAAACCAGAAGTGAACCATTTTTTCAAATGCTAATACAAACTTATTAGAGATTCAAGAAAATTTACTTGTAATTTACTTTTTAACTATAAAATACAGCATCTGAAGGGTAGTTTGAAGCACTTATTGAAGAAAGACAGCTGACAATGAAAAATGATACTGGAGTATGGCAGTATGTTCCATATTGGCATTTCCATAGTCCAGTAGTCTTGTTCTATTTGCAAAGTGTTCAAAAACAAGTTCAAAATGCAGCTAAAGATGTGTTGCTTAAGACCTGTGCTCTTTGCTTGAAAAGATTTAAGTTGCACAAAAATGTTTTAGAGACACTGAGGTTTTTTTACTAGGTTTTTACACACTGCCAGTAATAAGGAGACATGTTAGGCACTTTTTTTGGAATTGGAGACGTGAAGAATGTGAGAGTATGTCAAACCTCACAAGCATACATAATCAGTATATTAACATCACAGGTATTAACTAGTAACTTGACTGATATGCCTTACTTAGGTAATTGCTGCTGAACTAAACAGATTTGCTGGCAAATTATGCGGTCTAAAGAGACAGTTATTCTAAGAATTTTTTTGTGTATGTGTATGATCATATTGCATTAAAACTTTTCATCTTTGGGGAGAAGAAATGTATTTAATATCTTTAGAAGCACTTTCTCCGTTCTTCAAAGCTGATATGTGAGAAGCGAAATACTATCACCCTCTTACTGCAACTGGGGAGCACTAACAAAATGTTTTCCTTTTTGTGGTGTTTTGTTGGGTTTTTTTCCCCAGCAGAACTCTGATTTATAGTTGATGACTTTGCTTGCTGTTGAGACTGAATAAGCTTTTTCTTTGTTCCTTGAAAGCAGTTTTGGTTTTTTTTTCTCTTGCATTTCTCTAGACTAGAGATGCTGTGACTAAAGTCATTCATGAGCTTTATGTTTTTTTCATTGTAAAAATGCAATTTCTTTGGAGCTTTCATTGCCCACTTTCTGCATAGCTATAGGTGTTCTAATGGTGATGAGCATGTCTCTTTCTCTGTCATGTTGGTTTCCGGCTACTATCGAGAAACCACCTTCCTTTGTGACCCTGTGACCATGTAGTTTAATTACAGTATAATTGTTAGATGACTTAAATATTCTGATTTCTGGAGAAGATAGTGCTTTTTAACAGGTTTATAAATGATACAATTCTTTGTCACTTTGGTACTTTAATCTGACATAAGAGCAGTTTGACTGTAAGAACCAATAATGCACTTCATACTTACTAGAAAAAGTCACGGAGATGATGTCTAAAAATGCATCTTTGATAGGAAACAGACATACTAGTAGTAAGCACATTGGCATTGTTAGAAATGACCTGCATTGTTAGTTACAAAAAACAAGGGCTATATGGCCAAGTTGAAGTCAAGTGAAATGCTTAACAAGAAGTAACTGAAAAAAAAAAAACACCAAACAAGCTGTGCCTATTGAGTTTAGCTCCAGGGCTTTCTGTCTTTTTCTGTGATAATCATTAAGCAAAACTTCTCAAGTTGTTTGAATTTCCTGTTTTCTGGTCATTTTTGTCTGCTCCTCAGAAGTTTCTGCTTTAGAGGTGATGTTTTCCAATGTGTGACTTTGTAATAGGTTTAGAAGTAGAGGTTCTGTCATCTTTCTCATCTAATTTGATGCCACATTTTGAGCTGTCTCTTTTACTCCTATGTGAGTTCTTTCTTATGCCTTGCAAACGGCAGGGTGGGGAGTTATGTTCTATTTATTCTTCTAATATAACCTTTAGTTATAACATGGGATATAACTAAGTTTTGTTTATAGACGGAAGTGGAGAAAGAGGTGAGAAGGATGCCAGCAAAATCACAACATACCCACCAGGGGCTGTCCGCTTTGACTGTGAACTGCGAGCTGTGCAAGTCAGTTGTGGATTTCACCATTCAGGTAAAATAAAACTAATTGGTGTTAATTATAGCATAGATTTTTTTTATTTTTTTTTTGTAAAGGGTTCGTATGTGTTTTCACTGCTTTGTGTTTAATTTTCAGTAAGATGTACACAGGAATGATAAAGTTTAGAAAGGTTGCAGTATCATTTTATAGGTTGCTACACTGTCCTTCAGCAGTGAAAAGGACTATAAGTATCATATATCGAGTTAGATCAGAGCTCTTAAGCTATTTTTAAGTCATTTGGAAGCATCTGCATGGCACAGTTCTAGCCCTTCATAGAGATGCCAGCTGTGAAGGATTGTGGAATCTGGTATTGATTATCTCTTAGTGTTTTAGTAGGGATCATTAACTGTGCTGCTCAGAAAGGCTAACCAGCACTGGTGCAATACCATATTAACATGGGCATGTCAAAAATACTCTTCTTGTTTGTTTTTCAGTGGTTTTGATGGAGAATGGTGATGTTTACACATTTGGATATGGGCAGCATGGGCAGCTTGGACATGGTGATGTTAATTCCAGGTGAGCTGGTAATTAAAGGATGTGATTGTGTATTGATGTACTGCTGCATAAAAAGTGGCTGAATTTCTGGTTTTGTGTAGTAGCAAGCATGAAAACTCAAAATATATTCCAAATAAAGTTGGTAAGCTCTTGTTCTATACTTAATTTTCCATACGCCTCTGGATATAGATACAGTAGCAGTACTGTTGTACTGTATAATTTAATACATAAAGGCTTTTGCATAAAGTTATTATCAGAGCTTTGATAGCTGAGTTGAGTCAAAATGCTTCTGTCTCTTTAATTCTCCCTGCATATGAGAATGACATCAAAATCTCATTTTCATTATTTCTGTAAAATACTGCATATGCAATAATTATAGTAGTATGATATTGTAAACCTAGATTAACCTGTTTCTGTTACACCATTGATAATAGCTTAGTTATGATAAAATCTCATTTTTGTTTATTATTACTCCAAAAGTAAGTTTACTAAGCTTGAGTTTCAGCTGCATTTCATAGACACTTATTATGGATGTCAGTATGAGTGATGTGTGCTTTCTTTGCTGTCAGTGAAAATAGAGAAGTCAACAGAGTGTGGAGAGCTATTTGAATAATCACCCACTACTTAACTGTTTTAGGTATGCTGTGTAGCTCTGTAAACTTCATGAGCATGATTCCATTGAGTACAGTGACATAATTAAATATAGGCGTCTTTAATGTGAAGCTCAATCTCACTCTTAGTATCTCATCCTTAGCATCTTATCTGCACACTAAAGTAAAAAATCAACATACTGCCATAAAAGGAAATGTAGTAGTGTTGTTCTTGGGTGCATACTTACGTGGTATAACACATAAGATGGGATTTTGAATAGTAGAAATTACTAAGGGTTTGCATATGTCCTGTAATGCCTGGTATCCTTGTGTGAAAGGCAGAGTGGAGCATCTGTGATCTGTCTTCAGTTCTGTCATTTCTCTTTTAGTAGTGAGATGAAAATGACTAAACATCTGTCCTAATCTCTTTGGAGACTTCCAAATAATTTCTTCTGTCAAGTTTCTGAAGAAATCTTCATCATCTTAAAATTTTCATTGGTTTCACTAAACAAAAGAGGGGGAGGGAAGGAAGGAAGTTTGCCAGAAGTGTTACTCTGTATTGACTGCTGTGCATAATGCTAGTCTCTAAACTGTTACCGGTTCAGTTTGCATTGGACTGGTGAATGCAGTCTGTGTTTCTGCCCATGGTAGAGCCGTATCACAGATAAATAACCTTGTTTTCATTCCTGAAAATTCTTGGGCACTTGTTCCAAGCTACAGTGGCTTTTAGCTGGCAATTCAAGTCACTACTAGAATAAGGCCAGTTTTGTGTTAAAAGACTGAAGAGGTACAAATAACAGTGGCATTTGTACTGGTAACACTTGGCCTGTTTCCAACTTTGATGAAATCACTTGGCTTTTTTGGAGGCATCGGAGCTATCTGCTGTATCTATCAGAATTTTAGGTGGTAAACCCCACATCTGTTGCTTATTTAGGCAGAGACTGAATGGAGACCAAATGTAGTTCCAAGTGAGATCCTAGAAGAGAATATGAAACATCCTATACCAAGAGATAGTGCTTGACCAGTCCTAGAAGCTGAGGAGGTGAGGTCCAAATGACCTGGCACTGACCATTATAACATTCTACAGCAGACCCTAGAGAGTGTCTGAGAAAAGCCTTGAAGAAATTTGGAGTATGTCCTGTGCATGAGAACTGGCTGTAGTACTATATTGCTGTTTAGCGTACTCATTCAAATTATGATTTCCTCATTGATGTACTTCTTTTTCCAGCTTTAAGTAGAGATCTGTCCTCTATCCTCACAGTAAGGGATTCAGAGAAGGAAACAGGGAATCCTTATGCAGAGTTCCACCTCAGTTGGGACGCAGTGGTGCTCAGATGGCCAGCTCCAGCCAGGTCAGTGGTATGTCAGTCATGCAGTGTGTCACATTGCTTGTATTGACTTCAGGAAGACTATCATCTTCTGAATCCAGGAACTGATACTCTGCTGTATTTCTGAGAGAGAGTGAAAGAAAAAAAAAAAGGCACCAATGTTTAGACAGCCTAGCTAGTATGCCTAAATATGGGACCCCTGAAAATGAGAACTATAAGGGAAAATACAGGAGCTCTCATTTTCATCTGAGTGAGCCATCTTCATTGCCAGATGAAGCAATTATGGAAGTTCCTGCGCAGCAATTGATGACTTATCCTTTCAGAGACTTCTGTCTTGCAGTGTAAAGATTTAATAGTGAGACCTTCTTTTTTAAAGTCTTGAAAATGTTTAACTAGTTTGAATTTTGTGCACCTGTCCAGGCATGGCTTTCTCCTTAATTAAGGGGTTTGGACTTCTCTATTAGAGTATGGTAGACACTACAAATTCTTCCCTGTACTTCAGTAGGGATGAGACATATTACACATCCTAGAAGGACTTACCACTACTTTTTTATGCACACAAAAACCCAAAACATCAGATGAACAGGACAAAGTGATTCTTAATAAACCATTAATAGAACTGAAATGGTGTGGAGGACAAAGCAATATGCACAAAGTGGTGGGTTTTTTTCTCCAGCAAACATTTCAGCCATTCACGGATGGACCCCTTAAAAACGCAAGTGATCTGTTTCTTTGGAGTCCATCTTTTCCTTGCCAGTATGTTGAAGCTATTAGACTAGTCTGTGTGGGCTTTCTATTCTAGAATCCACAGAGGCAGATGTTGATGAGCTATTAGCTACATGAAGGATTTCTTAGTCTCTGCTAATATTCTCATCACATTAGATGCTGGTGTGTTGAAAGTGGAAGCAAGAAGTGCTTTGCAGAATCTAATCTTGGTGAAAAACAGCATGTCTTGTATTCAAGTAATCAAAGGCCTGTTTGTTTTTTGATGAAGCTGGAACTTAAAACTCTAGGATCTTTCTACTGTTGCTCAAATATTGCCTGAATTTCTTGTGCAAACTGTTGTCTTCAGCACTACATTATCAAGAGTATGATCTGGCAGTGAAGCTTGAGAAGCGGAACACCTGAAGTAAGACAATCCTTAAGTAATTTTGCTCCTGAAGTTTCAATGATAACATGGAAGAAAACAGAGCAGACCTTCCATGGACAGTCACCCACGTTCTGTTTGAAGATGAGGTGTAGGCACTATACCCTATTAATATCTCTAGGAAAAAAAAGTGTTCCATCATGTCTGTTTGATTGGACCATGTTTTTAGGTACATTGTCTGACTATTCAATTCTTATGTGTGGGTCTTATTTATATCTTTTCACCAGAGTTCCAGTTACCCCAAATGTAAAAATCTCCTTTTTCTTTTTAACTCCATAATGTCTAACTCTGCCTGCAACTGGCAGAAGTCACTACTGGTTTCCTTTTACCCACTACAAAGTAACAGCCCATGGTGAACCTGAATTTGCAGCAGCACCAGGATCAGTTGCCCCAAGTGACATCATTCTGGAGCTGGCAGCCAGCTGTTGCCTGAATAAGTACTATGGGCAGCAGTTGTCCAAACAGTTAATGCGGTTTGAGGTTTCAAACACCATGTCTACTCACAGGAATGCTTACTCTTCAGAACTGAAGAGAGTTTTGGTGTGGACAGCCAAAATGCATTTGGACCTTCTGCAGGATCCTGAATTAGCTGACGCATGTGTATCTGCTGGTTTTCATTCAGCAAGCTTGCATTTTCCCAAGACATCTTAGGTTACTTTTTATATAGTTGTGTTCATCTTTAGTGATTGATGTGTGCCAGAAACCAAAGAATCTGTGATTTGACACCAGTGTGTCTTTCAAATCCATCCCAGAAGACAGCTTCTTCCTTTCTCCCTTTCAAGTGGAGAAACCCTAGTTATCAAAACTTTGTTCAAAGAGTCTCTCAGGCTCTTAAGTCTTGTCTATGCTGAGCTCTTCTGTGTTGTGTTTTAGAGGGATAGAGAACTAGCCAATTGTACTTGCAGGTTTTAAACTATATACACCAGTCAAAGTGGCTTACTGTATTTTTCAAGATCCATCCTTTCATGAAGTGAAAACAATTTTTTCTGTAATTTCACTTTATTTTTTTGACGTAGTTGAGTGTCTTAAGCTTTTTCCTTTTCTGTTCTTTAGTTGGTACACTGCTGTTGGCCGTTCTAAAATCTGGGTTAACTTAATAAAAGACCTATTTAAGAGGATGACGTACAACATCTCTTTATCTTAGTTGCTTGTCCAGTTTTGTTTTGCTGCTGCCAAGGTAATTTCATACACAGCATTCTGATAGCTTGGCTGATAGATTCGATTGAAAAAACAAAGTTACATATTTTTGATGTTAATAGCTTAGCTTTTATGCATCAAAAAGATGAAATGTTCACCTTTTTTTATTTTAAAGCATAGGATTGGTAATTCTGTGCCTGCAGCTATCAGAATTTTGAAGAAGAGGAAAAAAAACATGTAATAAAAGTGTTTCCTTTCAACAGGAATGCGTTTGGATTAGTTCTTAACTATATTTTGTTTCTGCATCAGTGCTTTTTTGAGCTTCCTTAAAGTTAATGGGAGGCAAATGTGATATTTTTGTCTAGCTTTAAGATGTTTCATCATTGGTGCTGCTGAACTTGCCTTGTGTGTCTGTGTATAATCTTATTGATGTCCAAACCCATGCACCTGTAGTCCAACAAAGGCTACTATATATATATATGAATGTCATGTTGTGCATCCTCTACCAAATTCTGTGCAGCTCTTCACTCTCTCCATGTCCACTAGAATTGCCCACTGGAAGCTACATTCACCACAAAGGAATAATTTCTTTCTGTATACCTGTGTTCCCCCTCCTTCAAGTCATCAAGCTGTCTTCATGCTACATTCCTCTGTTTCACATATTTGGATGTTCACATCTTATCTGTCCTTTCTTACTGAACACAGTGCCTCTTCTTCCTCCTACTTTCTCAGCTTACGTTCTACCTGCAATTCAGCCAAGATCAGAATATGCAGACAGCCCATCTTCTTGCAAATCAGCTGCCAAATGATTACTAAATGATCGTGGTTTGACACTTGTCTTTTTTTATTCCGTCGTAAGACAAACTGTTAATTTACTTTTGAAAGTGTGTGTTTAAATTAAATTTAAATAGTGTTGCTGTTCTCTGGGATTAGAGTTCCCAAACAAAGTTATTTGGGAATAACTAGTTCTTCAAATTCACAGTCTTTCTAAGTGCACAATAAATTTGAAGTCTAGGTAGGCATTCATTATGGGATTCAAAGTCTGGTGCAGTTCTTGTAGGCTCCTGTTCACTTTGTTGGGTTGAGATCATGTTTTAGTTTTAGTATCTCATATTTCTTTTTTTTATCTTTTCTGCTATTTGTATTACAAGTCATCACTTCACGTTTTCTTTCTTCGCTTTTTGATCATCCTGTTGGGCTTTTTTTCCATCATTTTTACTGGAATAGGAGATTTATTTTCTTATACCTGGGAGACATATGGATTAGGCTTTTTCAGATCTTCCTGGAAAACTATTTGGAGAGATGTGTTCTGTCTTGAATCTGTGATTTTAATGGAGAGCAGGTTTTGAATGCATTATTCTCCATTAGAAATGGAGAATAACGCATTATACTATTGCATTGTAATAATGCGTTAGAAAGCTGATAAGGTGGGTAGACCTTCCCTTTCTTTTATAGTTCCCTAGAAAGTGGTCTCAGGAAGGCTATATAAATGGTGCTTCTGGTAATTGTACTGGTGTACTAACTACATAAGGCTTTTGATTCTTCATAATGCAAACAGCTTGGGTTTTTTTTTTTTTTAAGTGTTTCATCAACATCCTCACAAAGATTTTTTTTACTGCTGCAGTTCATTGCAATATATTTTATATGCATACACATATATATATATAACTACAGTAATATTAATGGAATCCTACAACTATATATTAAATTAACTGGTATTATTCTATGCTAATTTGAGTTTAGCTGAAGAGAGTGTACTTAATCCACTTCCCCGTTAGAAGATGGTGTAAACTTAAGTATCTGGTACAGTGTTTAAAACCTGTCTCTTTAATATGTAAGGTGCTGCTTGACTCCGATTCCATGTAGTGTGTGAACACAGTGAATACATTTCACAGTGATTGAAATCCTTATAATACTAATGTATGTGTTAAGTGTTGCCTAAGCATATATTAATACAGAATTCATTTATTTTGATGTAGGGGATGTCCCACTTTGGTGCAGGCATTACCGGGTCCTAGTACACAAGTTACTGCTGGGAGCAACCATACAGCTATTCTCTTAATGGATGGCCAGGTTTTCACATTTGGAAGTTTCTCAGTAAGGAAATAATAATAATGATAATAGTTACTCATGGAATATGCTAATATTTAAAGTTGGTTTTATTTTTTTGTTTTCAAAACTGTTCATACATATTCTTACAGAACTACTTATAACTTCCGCATTTCTTTTGCGTCTGTCATGTTTAAAAATGTGGCCTCTAATATTTTTGTGGTTATAAAAGCACAATGCCAGAAATTCTTCATGGTTTTTATTTTTTAGTGAAGACAATGATTTAGAACTGGATCATTCTGTAAGGTGCACCAGTTTTGTCAAACTCTTACTGTTGCAAGTGTGGTTGAAAATAAGTATATATTAGGTATTCTATGACCTGCCTGTCTGCATTTGTTAGAAAAAGTAAGCATCCTGCTTATGAAAGAAAACAGGACACTGAGCAGTGAGTTGCAGAAGTTATGCTCCCACTTGAGGGGATATCATTGCTCAGTGTGACACAGCATAACTCTGGTACTCTCGACTTCCATATCCACATGGCATATATTCTCCTATGTCCATGTTAGATTGGAGATAAGGAAGAAATTCTTTACTGTAAGGGTGGTGAGGCACTGGAATGGGTTGCAGACGGAAGTTGCGAATGCTCCATCGCTGGCAGTGTTCAAGGCCAGGTTGGACAGTGCCTTGGGTGCCATGGTTTGTGTGAGGTGTCCCTGCCCATGGCAGGGGGGTTGGAACTAGATGATCTTAAGGTCCTTTCCAACCCTAAGTATTCTATGATTCTATGTGGAATCTATCTTATGTTCACTGACCATACGCAGAGGTGCTTACTTGGGTATTTTATGCTCTTTTTAGGTCAAGTTTGGTGTGCTGATTGTTTTCTAGGTACTTTTAAGAGGCATTTGCTCTGCAAGACTTGAAGTCCATAGAAGTTCAGAATTGAGTGGAATTTAGACTGTCTGAATCTGGATGTAGATAATTCCCTTTGCTCTTCCCTGCTCCCCCCAATTAATTAATTCATTGTTTAGCACTTAAGTTGTTTGGAAATTGAGTATTGAAGGAGAATTATGATTTTATGTTTGATGGATAGTTTGACTTGCATTTAAAAAAAAAAATCACTAAAAAACCTAGCTGAACAGAGAGAAAAATATCTGTCAATAGCTTGTTCCTTGTATTTAAATGTGTAGTGCTTCACTTAGAGTAGCCGTTACTTTGTGAAGGTAATTTTGTGGTAAGATATCTCTTCGAGATTACTGCTTTTGTATATTGTAACTATCAAAGTAACTTGTTAATATTTGAGACTTATTGTTAGTGTTACGTACTAATTCTGTATTCCCTCTGTAGAAAGGTCAGCTTGGTAGACCAATTCTGGATATGCCTTACTGGAATGCAAAGCCAGCACCTATGCCTAATATAGGCTCCAAATATGGACGCAAAGCAACATGGATTGGAGCAAGTGGAGACCAGACTTTTCTCAGGATCGATGAAGCTCTCATTAATTCTCATGTGCTTGCTACATCAGAGATATTTGCAAGCAGGCATATAATAGGCAAGAACTCTTCTATAATATTGTCATAGTTTAAGCTGTAAATCTCACGCAGCCCATTCACTCACTTCTCCCTCTTTCTTACCCCCCACTCTGAAGGGGTGGGGGGTGAATGGGGAGAAGAATCGAAAGAATGTAACTCCCACGGGTTGAAATAAGAACAGTCCAGTAACTGAGGTATAATACAAATCACTGCTGCTACCACCAATAATAATAATGACCAGGGAAATACAAGGGAAGTGGATGCAACTGCTCACCACCCAACCGAGCCGAGAGAGAGAGGGACTTCCAGGTTCCTGCCCCCAATTTTTTACATCCTGGGCATGATGTACTGTGGCATGGAATAGCTCTTTGGTCAGTTTGGGTCAGATGTCCTGTCTCTGCTTCCTCGCAGCTTCCCCTCCCCGGCGGAGCATGAGACTCAGAAAGTCCTTGGTCAGACCAAAACATTACCAAGCAGTAACTGAAAACACTGGTGTTATCAGCGCTGCTCTCAGGCCCGAAATCAAAAACACAGCACTGCACCAGCTACCAAGAAGGAAAAAAAAAAAAATAATGACTGTTACTGCTGAACCCAGGACAAATATTTAAATGCTTATGGAAGTATTAGAGGAGAAAATAGCTTCAGTCGTGAACAGTGGCGGAGCAACAGGTTAAAAATGTGAATGGAGGGAATTAAGATATTTTGGCTGTCTAGTTACACTGCACATGGTGATCCTAGTTCCTGTAGGAATTAGTTTTATTAAAAATAAGAATGTAAAAATCAAAACTTTTCTTGCATTTAATTCTTACACTGCTATGGCAGAAATAAACCACAGTATCTGTTCTTCCCTGCTACGTTAATGCTTGTCCTGGTTTCAGATGGGATAGAGTTAATTTTCTTCCTAGTAGTTGGTTCAGTGAGGTGTTTTGGCTTTAGTCTGAGAATAATGCCACGTAATGAGTGGGATTTTCATGTTTTTCTGCTCTTTTTGCTCCCCAATCTAGGTTTGGTACCAGCTTCAATATCAGAACCTCCTCCTTTCAAATGTCTTCTGATAAATAAAGTAGATGGCAGTTGCAAAACATTCAATGATTCTGAGCAGGAAGACCTTCAAGGTTCTGGTGTGTGTCTGGATCCTGTCTATGATGTTATTTGGAGGCAAGTGTGGATTATAGCTAATAAAGTTGTAGTATAGAAATCCTGTTTAAAATATTTTGGGAGGCTGGAGATTGATTATGCTCATTTCCTTAGTAAATGAAGAACAATACTTACTCTTCCATGTATCTTTTCTGGGTTTTTTTGGGTTTTTTTTGGATGATTTGTTCAGGTAGGCTGGAAACAAACATCTCTTGCCTTGGCGTTCTTTTTCCTTTTTTAATTTTTTTTTTTTTTTTTTTTTTGCATCATTGTCTTTCAGTCTCATGATGTTTGGTGAACACCAACTCCAATCTCTTCTTCTTATTTACTGTTTTCACTCTTCCCTTATTTGCTTCCATATGCTTAACACTTCACTGAATAATTTTCTTGCCATATCCAGCTTCCACAGCCTTATATCTTAAATCTTCATCCTTCTGTCTGATGTTATTGGTTAAGACTTAATAGGAGAAGGGGTAGAGTAATAGTATTCTTTTCAGTTATGACATTTTGGGAGGTCAATATAAAAATACTTATTTAGATGGCTTAGACATTCAAATTCTGATTGTACTTTTTTCACAGTCTTCCTGGTGGTTGCTTTCAGTGGAGTCTTTGAGCAGGCGTAGATCAAAAGCGGCTGTTCCAAAACAGAATTGTAACATTCAATTCTTCTATAATGATTTAAAAGCTATGTTAACCATGTTTTGGGAGAGAAATTTGACTTTTGTCCAAGCGCAGGTGATCAATTACGTTACAACTGAAGACTTAGGAAAAACAAAAATAACCACAGACTAAAGCAGAGAGCTGGCTAGTCTATATTCATCTGAAAATGATAGTCTCATGTAGGATCAGATCCTTAAAAGATCATTGTGTCTGTAGGCTACTTGCATCCTACTTTAGATGTCTTCATCCAGAATTCCATTTTTATTTAATAGAAAATATTAAAACAGTCAAAGAAGAGAGACATTAATGAATGTGCCCTTCAGTAGAGAAGTATCTTGTATATTAATTATTCCTGGATGTTTTTATTCATACCTTTTTAAATTACGTTTCTCTGTACAGAGAGACAGCGTTCTTGATTATGTAGATTTTAAAGATTTTCTTTATAACCTTCTCCAGGTAGTAGTGAAATTCAATAAATAGTAATTTTGTAGGTGTGTCTGTATAAACTTGCACATTGCTAACTTGTTGAAATCCTGAATACGTATGGTTTCCTGTAATATTTTTCATCAAAACTATTTCTTTCTCCATTAGATAGACCATCTTAACCCAATATAGGGAAGGGTACCAAGTAAATATTCTTTTGTGCTTAATCAGAACAAAACCCAGGGGTTTTGTTTCTTCCTTTTACACAGTGACATCAATGACTTTTTTTTTTTTGCTTTTTCTCCATGTTAATCTATATTAATCTTAATTTCTCCACATTAGTGTATAATACAGAAGGTCTTTGTAGTTCCTTGTTTATGCTGCCCTTTTCAATAATCCGTTGTAATCTTATGAAGTGATGTTATCCATTTAAAAAAGCCCAAACAAAATATATTGGATTTCTTGAGATGTTTTTACTCTTATTTGAAGGTAACCATTTCACTTTCAATTGGCATCTTTTTCATTTTTTAGCACACCTCTCATTATATCTAGTACTTTGCTAGTTAATTCATGCTTCTTAATAGATTATACCATTTTAATATTAGCTTTGAAAAGTATCTAACATTTTCTGAAATTTGTAAACTCATAATACTGTTTGACTTGAAGTACAATAAAAGTGGTTTTGTCTTTCCATTTCCTAGTGTGTTGTGCTAGTAAAGTTTATATGTGTTTGGTGTAATGATTTACGTTTTACATTAAATAGCTTATAAAATTTAATTGTTAGATTTTTTTTATTTTTTTTTGGCCGGTGAAAGGTTGGGTTTTTTTTTTTTCCTAACTCTGTTTTGTCTTGCTCTAGGTTTCGACCAAGTGCTAGGGAACTGTGGAGTTACAATGCAGTAGTTGCAGATTCCAGACTTCCCTCAGCTCCAGACATGCAATCCCGGTGTAGTATTTTGAGTCCAGAACTTGCCCTACCAAGTGGTTCCAAAGCTCTAACCACAAGATCTCATGCAGCTTTGCACATTCTAGGTATACATTTATAGTTGATGAGTCAGAAGCTTAGATGAAATAAATAAACATTCCTTAATGTATACATGAATCCTAATCTAACAGCTTTCTGACTTTTTTTTTGAGTTAAAAACTTGCTATGTAGTCTTTCATCATGGCTCTTTAACACCTATGGTCTGGCTGATATGCATTATTTTTAATCAAACTAATTATCTTCTGCTATCTTAATGGTGCTGGAGGCGTTTAGAGTTCTGATGGGACCTGCTGTTAGAGGTCAGCAAGAGACCTTCTTAGATGATTTTTTTTTTTTTTTCGGACTGTCTGCAGAGTAAAGTCAATACTGGTAAATTAACCTGGAGCTTCCAAGAGACAGGAAAAAAGTGATCTTAAATAAGCTAATTTTATTTTAAAGTAAATGCAGTACCTGAAATTAGAATTTTCTCTTGTTAATTTTGTATAATGGGGCACTAACATTAATATGATTTACCTTTAGTAGTCTAAAAGGCCTACCAAAACACAAATAATCCCATGATATTAATATGAAAACTGGCCATATGCAACATACACAGTGCTTCAAAACACAGCTTTGGAAGTCATTTTCAGTCACTTGCTCACTGATTGTGATGAGGGATCTGGTCCTTGTGTTGCCCCTTTCAGTGTGTGTGAGATATGTGATAAATTTTAAATTAGAATCATAGAATGGTTTGGGTTCGAAAGGACCTTAAAGATCATCTAGTTCCAACCCCACCTGTTATGGGCAGGGACATTCAAATCTGCCCATAATTGTTACTACTTCAACTCTTTTTTTGGTAATATGGGAAATCTAAAAAGGAAAAAAAAAATGAAGGTGTTGTTGGTAATTTATTTACCATTGTAAAAGTTGGAAAGTAGATTTAATCACATTACTTGGTTATTCTGAAAAATGAGTAATTTAAATGAAATTGATCTTCAGTAGTGAACCTTGAGATTCTACAGCAGTGACCCTTGACCTAATCGAAGCTATAATGATATTTGGTAGCGTATGTTTGGTTATTTCTGTTTTGCTGATTATAATCAGCAGTGAGAAATTTTGACTTCTTTTTGGTTTTGCTTTCTTTCAGGTTGTCTTGATACTTTGGCTGCTATGCAGGACTTAAAAATGGGTGTAGCAAATATGGAAGAAGAGACTCAAGCAGTAATGAAAGTCTATTCTAAAGAAGACTACAGTGTTGTTAACAGATTTGAAAGTATGTACACGGTATAATTTCATAACATAAGCCAGTCAGCTTGCAGAATGAAAGAGTAAGATAGATTAACTGTATTTTTGCTCTTTTTTTTTTTTTTTTTTCCCCCTGCAGGTCATGGAGGAGGCTGGGGTTATTCAGCCCACTCAGTAGAAGCTATCCGTTTCTGTGCTGATACGGATATTTTGTTAGGTGGTCTTGGTCTCTTTGGAGGTAGGGGTGAATACACCGCTAAAATAAAGGTAAACTTTTTAGTTTGATTTTAAACAATATTATGTGTCAAAATCAGAACTTCAGAAATGCCAACTAAAACCTGATTAATTTTATTTCTTGATGAATGAGTGGTTTGCTGTATATTAAAAGCACTTGTAATAGAACTAGTACGCAGCTTCTCAGTGAGAAGTAATGAAACTTGTGCAGGTAAGGTGGTTGAAACAGATGTCTGAGAATTAGACATCTGAGAAATAGACATCTGAAAACCTTCTTGTCAAGAATTGACCCAGTCTTACCTTCAGTAAACGCTATGCCATCTTACAACTATCTTGAGCAGATGTGGTAGTGGGTTAAAAGGTTCTGTGATCTATTTATACAAAGCTTGGAGGTCCGCCTGCAGAAAGTTTGTGTTGTGGGCTTCAAGTTAGAATTGCATCTGGTTCTAACTAACATGAGGGACTGCTTCTCAAAACCAGGAAGAGCTGCTTATCAGTAGCTTCTTAGCTGGGATTATTTAACTGAGAGTGAATGGCACCAAAGATACTTAACTCTGGTTTGTGGCAAATGTAAGAATGATTAGGGCTGGAGCATGTGTGCTGACTTAAAATAAATAAACAAACCTGACTTTGCATAAAAAAGCTTGCATAAACACACAGTGTAATGACAGAGCTCTGGTTTCCAATGAGTAATTGCTGTTCCTGCATTTAATAAGGATTTCAGAAACTCTGTGAAACAATTTAAGAGAAGGATCCAGTATCTGAGATTTATATCTGATTTATATATTCAGAATACGTTTTTGTTGCTACTTGACATTTAGTGGGTTGTTGAGTTTTTCTGTTTTCAGATGACTAGGTGTTCAGGTTTGTTTTAGGGAAATAGATGGCATATGCTTAGCAATAGCATTTGCATAAGTCCGCAGGAGATCCAAAATAAGTAGCTGTACTTTATTCTAGTTTAACAGTGATTAAATATTGCAAATGAATAAGGAAATCCAAGAAACTTTACAAAAAAAAGCAAACAATGCTTGACTAATGTTTATATACTGAAGGTAGTAAGCCTGTGAAAGCACACTAGTAATACTTTTTCAATTTGTTTCTGGTTTTCTAGGGTTAGCTTATAACCAAAATAAGAATTGCCAGTCATACTGCGGATAAACTGTGTGTTAAATAGGTGTCTGAAAGGGAAGTCATAAATTTGTCATGGTCCTTTTTCAAATTCCTCAAACTGTAAAAATTATTTTTGACTAGGAAACCCAAGTTCTTTTGCAAAAGGTATCATCTTTTGTCCTTGTCACCATTTATAATACTGTTGACTAGCTGTGCTAAACAGTCAAGCTCTCCTTTTTCAGAGAAGTTGAGTAGATCTTCAGTGCATTTCAGCCTAAGACAAAAGCTTGCACCTTCTACACATCTTTGCCTTTCTTGAATACTCTGTGTTTGACCTGCTTGCAAGTGGAGTTTCTCCACTTAAGAATATAAGCTGGGCATAAGGTTTTGGGGGGGAGGGGTGGGAATCAGTGTCAGATGCTATTTTTTGACAGTTAATAATAGTAAAAAATCCTGATTTCCGGGTAGGAATTTGTGCGAATCACAATTCTGTCAGTAATAGTAACTGGCAATTACTTTTGGGGAGAAGGAATAGGAGTAGAGAGTTTGCAGAATGCCAGACAGGAAAAAGTGGTATTATGAGGTTTCTAACACCTAAGACATATTTTTACCTTTTCTTCTTACTCCACTAGTTGTTTGAATTGGGTCCAGATGGGGGAGACCATGAGACTGATGGAGACCTTCTTGCTGAAACAGATGTCTTAGCGTATGATTGTGCTGCTAGGTAAGATGTTTTCCTTACCTGTGGCTACTTACTTCTTGATCTTTATTTTTACTCTATTTATGCACATTTTAAAATCAGAGATGATGTACATCATTAGAAGTTTGCAGCAGGTGATGTAAAACTTACACACAAAGTGTATTAAGTGGAGCAGTAAAATACCAAATACCTCACCAGACCACTCTGGCACTAAATTAAAAGAAGGCAAAATCATTTCTCACTTGTTCTTGTATAAATCAAAGTCAAATCACACATTCTTGTGATGAGAAGACAAGACGTTGCAGCAGCTCTTTTGAATGCTTCTGTCAAAAGAATGCTTTCAAGCATAAATGGGTATTGTCATTAAACAGTTCATCATTAAACTTACTGCAGTATGAAATTATCATAACCAAAAGAAGAGTTATTGTGCTTCAGCTCATTAGAATACAAGCAGGTATTGTTTGAAAGATTTTGTGCATATGGATGGGGTTAGCCATGTTTTAGCTGCTTTTTCATTCCTTGTTATGAAATAGTTTAACATTCAAATCATCCATGACTACTTCTTTTAGGTTTAATTCTTATGTATCAATACTGCTAAATATATGCTTTCTTAAATATTCATGTGTAATTCCTCAGAATTCACATATAAGCTCTTGTCATTTACAAAAACTTTCTGGAATTGAATTAATGTAAATAATATTTTATAATTAGTACTTTTTTGCAGTATCATGTATTAAATGTAATTTGCTTGTGTGTGTTAATTTAACTCAATCTTTCTTTATTTGGCATTTGATGTCTGATTGTTTCAAAATGCAAGGTCAGGCTAGTCTTAAGCATTTGTAGGTCCTTCTGATTTATTTTTTAATTACTTAAGTATTTTTCAATGAAATATTTTTACTTTCTGAATATTAATATATAACTGACATTACTGACTAAATTCCATTAATTCTCAATTTTTTTTTAGAATCAGGGTGGAATTCATTAAAGATTAATTTGAAAACTAATTCATATGTATCTTTTTCGAAATCTCTTTATCCCAGAGAGAAGTACGCAATGATGTTTGATGAACCAGTACTCCTACAGGCTGGCTGGTGGTATGTTGCCTGGGCAAGAGTGTCAGGACCCAGCAGTGACTGTGGATCTCATGGACAGGCCTCTATTACTACCGATGATGGGTATATTTATTTATTTTTTTTAATGCAAAAGGAGATGTCTAATATGACTGGACTAATAATTGGATTATTTCTCTTTCAGTGTTGTATTTCAGTTTAAAAGTTCCAAGAAATCAAATAACGGTACAGATGTTAATGCAGGGCAGATCCCGCAGTTACTGTACAGGTAATATTTTGATATCTATTTAGAACAATTTATTGGCATGTCTTTTAAATAGAAGCCTCGTTAAAATAAGCATATGTTTCATGAAGTTATTACTGTATTAGGCTAAGGAAATCAATATCTGAAAAATTTGAGGAAAATTTAGTGTATTTGAGAAATGTAATAAAACAATTATAACAACATTTGCTTCTTTGCAGTTTTTCTTGCAGTCATTCTTCAGATGTTATGTTCTCAGACTTTCATTTAGTTCTGTAGAGCCTCATGATTTCACCTAATATGCTTCATTTTTTTACTAGTCACGAAGTATTCTATTTAGTAGGCCTTATTTTAGGAGCAGTAGTACACTGCACTACACTGTAGTAGTAGCACACTGAACTACAGTTCATCAAACAGTTGAACTTAATGAACACCAACCCTCCATCCTGCAAAAAACCAACCCAGAGAAGCAGAGGAACAAACATCTAATGTCCTTTACAATAAGTTACTATAAACTTACTATTCTCATGATAAATGTTATATAGCTCTGTTTTCAAAAGCTAGAGCTCTTTTGCTGTATTGCTTGTATATTTTTCAGACTTCCTCAGATATATACAAACCCTAATTTGATATTTTATGCATACATATATATAGCCATCTGCCCCCACGTTAATTCTGAAGCTTGGAATTTCTTCACAGCAGTTCTTTTGCTATGTCCTTTGTAAGCATGTCATTTTCAGAGTTTCTTATCAGAGCAGCTTGCTTTGGCCGGTAAGTGTATCTGTAGACCTCTGTCTCTCCAGAGGAAAGCTTCATTTTGACTGATGCACTTAAAGTCCTGGCATAACCTATTATCATTTGAGTGATTTCCATGGATAGATGGCAGTAGGTGCCTCTGAAGGAAGGATATGGCTGAAGAACCGTGAGTGACGCGAAAGAAGAAGTGCTGTAGTAATAAGTGCTGTCTGTGTTTTTTTTATATCTCCATATATATTTTACCTCCACAAAACTACTGTCTTGAAGGAAATAATGTTTCTAGTCTTAAAAATGTCATCTTGCTGCAAGTAAATACTTGTAATAATTTAATGTGTAATTAAATCTGAACTTTATTAGCAGTTGTCACAATCCTGCCAATTGAACAGAATACTAGATATTTCATTACTGTTCCAGAACCGTTAGGAACTGAAGGAAGTTATGCTGGAAATTAATATTTATTTTTTTTTCTGTTAATTATCTTAAAAGTTTCTTCCACTTTTGTTCCACTTGAACAATATAAACAGTAAAACCTGCTAAAAATAAAAAGTGCAGACTTCCAAGTCAGTTGTTTAAATTGTTCTTCCAGGTTGCCAACAAGTGATGGCAGTGCATCTAAAGGAAAACAGCAAACCAGTGAACCTGTGCATATTTTAAAGAGATCTTTTGCCAGAACTGTCTCAGTGGTGAGTATTATCAAAAATCATCTGTGTTCCCTGCAAGTTCATTCATACTTGGAAAACAGGAAAACATAAATGTGGAAATAACTAATGATATTTTTCTGTCTGCTTTATCAAGCAGAAGATAGTTACACTGAAATATATATATATCTTATATCTCAATTTTATATATTTATAACATTGTCTTTTTTTTAACTTTTCCTGAATATTTCAGGTGTAAGCTTAAGCTTTGTATTGACCTGAGGGTAAGAGCCTAGAAATACACTTGTTTTACAAGGTTGAGCCTACTTAGATTTGGGGATTCGTACTTGCTGGCTGTAGTGTGTACAAGCCTTGCTCCCTGTCAGTCAATTAATATTAGCATGCTTTTTAGAGTTTTGAGGGAGCTTTACTATATGCTGTCTTCCGTGGCTTTTAAATTACTGTCATTGCTGAGATTTGTCTTCCTCTTGGATGCATTCCAGTGTACACTGAGTATCAGATAGTATTCAATTTCACTTCCATATGCTGAGGAAAACGGTATTAATAGGCACAGTGAACTGCAACTATTAATAAAAGATAATCTGCAGTTCTTCGCATACAAGGAGGTTAGTTAAATTGTGAGAAATACTACATTAATTTAAATGCAGTATTCGCATGCAGGACAAGGCAAATTCAATTGCCGTGTTTTTTAAAGTACCGTCCCTTCCTTATGTGTTACAAGCAATGATTTTTCTCAGTTCCATCCCGGTTTATATTTTATACTGTATTACACTGCTGTCACTATTCTCCACAGATAGTTACATTGAAGTTACTGCTTCCATATGGCCACTCACAGTCCGATTTTTCTTAGCCCCCTTGCTTTCATTTATGTATTCTCCATTTCTTCAGTATTTTCTAATTATCAGAATTACCTTCTGTTCAGGTTTATTTTACAAATATATTATCTGCATGATTTGCATTTTTAGTGATTTTATTGGCATAATAATAGCTATTCTTAATACATGTTTGCTAAAAAAAATGCACTTAGCTATGAACTCTTACTACTTTTAATTCTTCGCACTGTATCCTCTCTCTTCATTAGTTTGCTGCTGTTATACCTCATGATCTGACTTGGGATTAGAGGAGAGTTTTGGTTTTCTGAAGCATTAGATACTTTATAATTAACTTTTGAACAATTAACCTGATTGTTGCATCTTGAAGGTATACCTGCAACTTGAAAGTATTCAATGCCAAATGCTTGTAGTTTGCCTTCTGAGGTACAACTTTGTGAAACTATCAACCGTATTTAATAATACTAGAAACCAATTCTTGGACAAAAAAAACTTTTTAAATCCTTGAGTTTTTGTGGACTATCATGTACTTCTGTTGAACTTTGAAGTACTGTAAATGTGATGTAGTTCCCATGACCCTGCAAATCCTAGCTGTTTAAAGACAGAGACAGGCCTGATGGGTTATGACAAAAATATATTCTGTTAAAAGTATTATACTATTCATATGGGGACAAAGCAAGTAAAATACATTGAAAAATCTCTGTTACAGGTGAATACAAGCAATTACTAGTTCTTAAATAACTGGGAGACTTCCACACACAAATAACATATATGATATAGATTGCTTTTAGCATGCTGTTACAGTGCAGTCTTCCCTACATTCTCAGTGCTCTTTATTCTCAAGCAGATAGGATTTGTGTGTTGTTTGGTAGATGTGTAGAGACATAAATACGTTTTCATAAGAAACATGGATATAAATGCGCTTTGCTTCTCATTTTACACTGATCCTGCCAGACCAATCTGGTGGCCTTTTATGATGGGGCTACGGAACTGATGGACAGGGGTAGAACAGTTAATGTCATCTACCTGGACTTGTGCAAAGCGTTTGACACTGTCCCACATGACATCCTTGTCTCTAAGTTGGAGAGACATCAATTTGATAGGTGGACCACTCAGTGAATAAAGAACTGTCTGGATGGCCGCAAGCAAAGAGCTGTGGTCAGTGGCTCAATGTCCAGCTGGAGACCAGTACCGAGTTGTGTCCCTCAGGGATTGGTGTTGGGACCGGTTTTGTTCAACATCTTTGTTGGTGACATGGAGAGTGGGATTGAGTGTGCCCTCAGCAAGTTTGCTGATGACACCAAGCTGTGTGGTTCGGTTGATACGTTGGAGGGAAGGAATGCCATCCAGAGGGACCTTGACATGCTTGTGAGGTGGGCTGATGCCAACCTCATGAAGTTTAACCATGCCAAGTGGAAAGTCCTGCAGCTGGTTTGGAGCAATTCCAGGCACAGCTACAGGCTGGGCAGGGAAGAGATTCAGAGCAGCCCTGTGGAGAAGGACTTGGGGGTGTTGGTCGATGAGAAAATGAACGTGAGCTGACTTCAGTGTGCGCTTACAGCCCAGAAAGCCAACCGTTATCGTGGGCTGCATCAAAAGGAGCATGACCAGCAGGTTGAGGGAGGTGATCTTGCCCCTCTACTCTGCTCTTGTGAGACCTCACTTGGGCGTATTGTGTGCAGTTCTGGTGTCCTCACCATCAAAAGGACATGGAACTGTTGGAACAAGTCCAGAGGAGGGCCACGAGGATGATCAGGGGACCGGAGCATCTCCCATATGAAGACAGGCCATGAAAGTTGGGGCTGTTGAGTGTGGAGAAGAGAAGGCTGTGTGGAGACCTCATAGCAGCCTTCCAGCACCTGAAGGGGCCCTATAGGGATGCTGGGGAGGGACTCTTCATGAGGGACTGTAGTGATAGGACAAGGGGTAATGGGTTCAAACTTAAAAGAGGGGAAGTTTAGATTGGATGTAAGGGAGAAATTCTTTACTGTGAGGCTGGTGAGGCACTGGAATGGGTTGCCCAGGGAAGTTATGAATGCTCCATCC
Source organism: Myiopsitta monachus (assembly GCA_017639245.1). Taxonomy (NCBI): domain Eukaryota; kingdom Metazoa; phylum Chordata; class Aves; order Psittaciformes; family Psittacidae; genus Myiopsitta; species Myiopsitta monachus. The sequence goes on from CM029919.1 coordinate 54,316,504, forward strand.
CTGGTGGTGTTCAAGGCTGGGTTGGACAGAGCCTTGGGTGTCATGGTTTAGTGTGAGGTGTCTGTGCCCATTGCAGGGTGGTTGGAACTAGATGATCTTAAGGTCCTTTCCAACCCTAACTATTCTATGATTCTATGATTCTATGCTGAAAGTTCAGCTTTTGTTTTTAACACAAAATCTGTCTTCTCTATTTTTCATATAACCTGAAATAGGAATGCTTTGAATCTTTACTGAGCATTCTTCACTGGAGCTGGACAACACTGGTGCTGGGAGTTGAAGAACTTCGTGGACTTAAAGGATTCCAATACACTGCTACTCTTTTGGATTTAGAAAGGTTGCGTTTTGTGGGCACTTGCTGTCTGAGATTGCTGAGGGTCTACACCTGTGAAATATATCCAATATCAGGTATTCCTTAAACCACAACATCCTCTTAATTTGCTAGTTTCGTATTTATCAGCAAATAATCTACAGAAGATTCAAAACTTGATCTAAGTATTCATGTAGGGTATGCTATCAGATGAAATTGCCTGTACAGATGGCTTTATCAGAGCAATTAAGAGACTTGCTGTCAGAAATGGGACACTTGCAATAATCTGCATGAGTAAGCATCCAACACCAGATGTTTACACTAACTTTTGTGTATTTAAAAGTTAATTTTTTTTTTGGCTTGACAGTTGAGGTTTTTTTGACTACTTGGGGCTTCGGGGTTTTTTTGTGTGTTTTTTTTTTTTGGATGGTTGGTTGGTTTTGTGCTTAGTAGTTGCTTTGCTGGTGATGTAAGACCAAGTTGGATGGGGCTTTGAGCAACCTGGCCTAGAGGAAGGTGTCCCTGCCTGTGGGACACCGTTCTGTGATTATGAAACACTGAAAAATTGGAACTTTCTGATGTTCAGGTTTCTTTGATGTAGTTTAACACCCTTCATTGTTTTCCTTCTTAAATTAGCTTCACTGAATATAGATTTATCAGTGTTGCTAAATTCTAGTTGGTTTGTCTGCATGTAAAATGTGCGTTTTAATATGAAAATGTTTCATTTATTTTACATCTAATGCTCCTCTTTGTCTAACCTTCTAGCTACAGCTAAGGCAGTGGTAGAAGAAACGAGCAAATTAGCAGATTGCATTGGAAAAACAAGGACCTTGCTGAGAAAAATTTTATCTGAAGGAGTTGATCATTGCATGGTGAAGTTGGACAATGATCCACAAGGATACCTCAGTCAGCCTCTCACTCTTTTAGAAGCTGTTCTTCAGGAATGTCATAACACATTCACAGCTTGTTTTCATTCATTTTATCCAACACCAGCTCTCCAGTGGGCATGTCTTTGTGACTTGTTGAATTGTTTGGACCAGGTACATTAAAATGGCATAAATAAATACTACAGCTTAGCTTTCCTTTTAGCTCAAAGAGAAGCCAAGCAGTATTTAAAGCCTTTATTCCTTTTTTTCTGGTGTTTATTCTAGTTTACAGTTCAAATTCTGCTTTGTACAAGTTCCAACAGGAGCTTAGGAACTTCTGTTTCCATTAGCAGTAAAATTCTCTCAGTGACACTGAAGAAAATTTGTGATGCTGCTAACTGTTGGCACCTACTTTTTCAGTGTTGAGTCCATGCCTTATATCTTATTACTCGTGCTGCATGTTGCTTGGGAGCATACATGTGCCGTTTTTTTATACCCATTACTAATAGTTGAATGATTTCTCATTATTAAATGTTAACAATAGTGTTGTGATCCAGCAAGGTATATGAGAAGCTGGCAATATTATTTTGTAATAAACAACTTTTTTTTTTAAGTGTCTTACTGTGAAGGGACAATCCCCATTCAAACAGTGTAGTTGCTTGGTTGCACTGATTCAATTGAGATGTAAACAATTTCCTTTCCAATTTGCATGGAAATTCATTTAACATATAAAAATTCAATGAAGGATCAGTTCTTTAATATATTATTCTTATTATTTAAAATACATGCTTTGTATTCAAAGGGTGTCATAATTTCAAAAGTAATTTTTAGTTGGTTTATTATTTTAAAACATGTCAACCAACAAATTATAATTTCTTCAATGTGAAAGATCTCAATGGAAGCTAATGAAAGAAGATAATGTAAAATTAACAGGAAAGCTATCAGTATATGAAATGCTTTCTCTAAATTATTCTTGTGATAAAAGTGGAAAGTTCCTTTCGAAAGTAGTTTCTTTGTCATTTACTTTGAATGCAACAGTACCATTCTGTTGATTTCTGTTTATGTTTTTAGGACATCCAGGAAGCAAATTTCAAAACCTCCAGTAGCCGGCTTCTTGCTGCAGTTATGTCTGCTCTCTGCCATACTTCAGTGAAACTGACCTCTATCTTTCCAATTGCTTATGATGGAGAGGCATTGCTGCGATCAATGGTTAAACAAGTCAGCACTGAGAATGACTCTGCTCTGGCCCATCGTTTTCCTCTTTTGGTTGCCCACATGGAAAAACTTAGCCAGGTTAGGATATATTCTAAAAATTTAATGATTTGTTTTGCTTTGCAACAAAACCCAGTTATGTAAGTTGAAGTTTTAGCTTTATAAGGATGTAGCTGAATTTGTCTGAGCTTCCCCCCCCTCCCCCCCAAAAAAAATCGTGTTTTAGAAGCCTATTATTTTGTCCAAATTTCATCTTTTGGTCTGAAGTATTCCAATTATTCCTTGTTTGGAGAATGAGCAATATTAAATTGGTTGCAATGCAGTTTGGAGTTGTTTTCCATTGCGTAGTGTTTTCTGCAACAATTTTTAGCCCTTTTCGTAATCATGAGAATTAACATATGGGTAGATTCAGTGTTTTTAGGAAGAGTCAACACAGCTTTGGGAATAGAGTCATGTCTCAAATTGGATTTTTTAAAGGAGTCAGCAAGACAAAAGAAGGCCAGTTCATACAGTTCTATCAAAGGTTATTAAATCCTTGGCCTCCCAAATGTCGTAGTATTCCAGTTCTATAATTTCAGAGTAGATTTACCGACATAAAAGGGTAAAGATGATAATCAAAGATATGGAGCTACTAAATAGTATTCTTTACTTTGGAAGTCAAGAGGGGTAAGATCTTACAACATTATAAAATATTCATGAAAGTTAAGGGTAATTGTTGAGTCTTCCAATGACAAAAGTTTGGAGCAACCAGAGACCTTAGCAAAAGCTAAGTAAAGGAGACTGCTGTTCTTCGAAAAATACACAATTAAGCTATGGAATGTATTCCTACAGGCCATTATTATGCTAAAAGCTTTCACAGATTGAGAATGCACCTGTGCAAATTAATGAAGAGGAAAATCACCAAAACTATTAGGTGCAAAGATAATATTTCCATCTTACGTACTGCTGCCTCTTAACTCCTAAAGATGGAAAGAGTTCTGTGCAGGCATCTTTACAGGTTTGCTTGACCTGATTGTCTTCCCTGTCTGTTTACTACTTGGATATTTTGGGGAGACAAAATGATAAGAAAAACGTCAGTAGAGCTGATTTATTTTTCCATATTGGGAATGACTGTCAGTATGGGTAACTGTTTCAAAAAATAGTGGGTGTTATAGCTAGGTAGAAGATGCAGTAGATGCGTAAGCTTAGATAATTTCCATTCAGTAATGAACAACTGTTTTTGTAAGCATCCCACCATAGGTTTTATCCTACCTGTTTGTGTAGAAGAGTCTCTTCTCTAACATCAAAGCCAAAAGCTTCTGAGTTTATTTTTAGACATTGGGGAGGACAATGACATGAAGAATTGCATAGAATCATAGAATAGTTAGGGTTGGATAGGACCTTAAGATCATCCAGTTTCAACTCCCCTGCCGTGGGCAGGGACACCTCACACTAAACCATGCCACCCAAGGCTCTGTCCAACCTGGCCTTGAACACCACCAGAGATGGAGCATTAACAACTTGCTTGGGCAACGCATTCCAGTGCCTCACCACCCTCACAGTAAAGAATTTCTTCCTTATAGCCAATCCTAACTTACCCTCTTTTAAGTTTGAACCCATTACCCCTTGTTCTATCACTACAGTCCCCCATGAAGAGTCACTCCCCAGCATCCCTATAGGCCCCCTTCAGGTGCTGGAAGGCTGCTATGAGGTCTCCACACAGCCTTCTCTTCTCCAGGCTGAACAGCCCCAACTTTCTCAGCCTATCTTCACACGGGAGGTGCTTCAGCCCCCTGATCATCACTGTGGTGCTCCTCTGGACTTGTTCCATCAGTTCCATGTCTTTTTTATGTTGAGGACACCAGAACTGTACACAATACTCCAGATGAAGTCTCATGAGAGCAAAGGTAGCTATTTATCTGTTCACAAAGGAATAGATACTCTAATAGCTTTGAGAATTAATTTTTTCTTCTTACTCTCTAGGCAATTTCATATTTTTAAGAGATCACTGGTTTCTCTGTTATCTGATTTTCACATATTATAAGCATCAATGTTTTTAAGAACATTGTAAGAATGATGTAATTTGTCATTTTTCTCTTCATAATGCAGAGTGAAGAAAATGTTTCAGGGATGACAAGCTTTCGGGAAGTGCTAGAAAAGATGTTGGTCATTGTTGTTCTACCAGTACGGAACAGCCTTAGAAGAGAAAATGAGCTTTTCTCTTCACATCTGGTTTCTAATACCTGTGGGTTGCTTGCTAGTATTGTGAGTGAGCTCACAGCATCGGCATTAGGATCTGAGGTAAAGATTTTATGAAATCATGGCTATAAGTCTTTCAGGGCAAGTATATTATGAATGTGATACACACTGTGACAGAAATTTTATAGGTGCTAATTCATCATATAAAATGCATATTTAAATTCTAAAAAAAAAAATAAAAATAGAAGTAACATTCCTAACTATTCCTAGTATTCCCAGTTACCAAAAATCACATTTTCTTTTTAGTCAGTATTGAATAGAAGCCCTCTTAGTGGCATCTTCTATGTTTTGTCATTTGACTTTTAAAATTTACCCAGTTGAAAATATCATAGTTTTGTTCACTCTGTTAAGGTTGCTTAATGTTTAGCATGTAATTTTTTTCTGGTGCTTGCTTTTAACGTTGTACAGGTTGATGGCCTGAATTCTCTCCATTCTGTGAAATCCACTCCAAACCGATTCACTAAAACAAGTCAGGGAAGAAGTTGGAATACTGGAAATGGATCCCCTGATGCGATATGTTTTTCTGTCGATAAACCTGGTGTAGTTGTAGTAGGATTTTCTGTTTACGGTGGAGGAGGAATTCATGAATATGAGTTGGAAGTATTAGTTGATGATGTAAGTACTGCATTTGCAAAATCAATTTGAACAGAAGTAACTCCAGGGGTTTTGTGATACGTTTTAGAAAGTAAGATTGTATTATTACGGTACTTTACAGTCTAGGCTACCAGTGAAACAGTACACTGGTAGTAGGGCTTTTTTGTTTGCTTGTGGTGGTGATTTTTGTGGTATTGCAAGCTACATACCATATCCAGTAGCCACCTTATAGGTTATGATTATCCTGATTATAGGTTATCCTGATTATAGTCTCAAAATCTTAATTTATGACAAATAGCATTTGAAGTATAGTGGGTCTTTCACTTCCCGGAGCTGAATGTAAATTAGTATCGGCTGCGAAGAAAATTAGGAAATAAAGAAGACCAATTTAAAACAATTTAAATCAATAATTGAAGAAAGGGGTTGCTACCAACATGGTCAGGCTGTGTAGCTACAGATGTTTCATGTGTTGGTGTTCTCTTAGAAGCAGCATAAAACTGTATTGTGTGTTCTTGTAATGAGGAAAGATCTCTATTCTTTTGCACCTTACTTTTTCAATTTAACTGATTGTTCTAACCTCTTCCAGAGGGCAAGCATATGTTGCTATGGGAAATTAATTATTTGCTCAGTAATTTCCTTTTTAGCAGAAGGGCTTTACTCTTGACTCTGAACAACCTTTTCAGCTTTGATATATTTGTAATGATGTATTTAACAATTCATGCAAGAAATCATGCACAATTGCATAAATGTGTCATGTATTTACATTATAAAAGTATTGTTTCTTTGAATCAGAGTGATCATACTGGAGATTCAACTCATTCACACAGATGGACATCTTTAGAATTGGTTAAAGGAACTTACACCACAGATGATTCTCCCAGTGACATAGCTGAAATCAGACTTGACAAAGTTGTGCCACTGAAGGTAAATAAAAGAAGTGCACATCTGTAGGTTTCATATGACTTCTCTAGATAACACAAATCAGAATGTTCAACATAAATTTGGGGGTTTGTGTATACATTTGCTCTTGACACATTTGCTTTATCAAGTCTCTGTTTCACTCTAACTGAAAAGTTTGAATTCTTTTAAATTTTAGCAGCAAAAAGAAATTAAATCTCAGTTTTAATAATAACATAAGATAGATTGTAACTGCTTAGTAATTTCAGAATATTCTTGAATGTGCAACTTTTTTTCATGCAATGTGGTAGCTCATTTTCTTGGATACCTGGTCACTTTTCAAGTAATTAGGAGTAATATTTTACTTAAGTTATGGCCCATTGGTGGGGAACAAAGAACAGTTTTGACTTTTGTTAAATGCTGGATCTTTCTGAGTTAATTTCATTCATAGTGTTTTGAAGGACTTTTCAGGCTCTTCAGTATTAATGTAAAATAATAGCTTTCATAATGCCATGAAGTCTAACTTGTTGTATAATCAGTACTATTTTTGGCTCTCCTTTTTAAGGAAAATGTGAAATATGCAGTTCGCTTGAGGAATTACGGAAGCCGGACTGCCAATGGAGATGGAGGAATGACCACAGTTCAGTGTCCAGATGGTGTAACATTTACATTTAGTACATGTAGTCTGAGCAGTAATGGCACAAACCAAACGCGAGGACAAATTCCACAGATTCTTTATTACAGGTTTGTGTGTTGTCATAATCCATTTCTAAGAAAAGTAAATAAAACTATTGTAGTGCAATTATACCACGTATGTTTTTGAGAAGTAACAGAAAGAAATACATCTAGAGTGTGTTTGAGGAAAGAGTTTCATTAACAGTAGTGCTGTGTTCTTCCTGTGTAGTTTCAGACTTGACAGTTTTTGCGACACCAGTTGTACTGGTGCTTCTTCCAGTCTTGTTTTAGATTTTTTTTTCGTTTGACTTGGCAAATAACTTGATGGTTGACCTCTCTTATAAGGTCCATTGTCTACTGCTTTAAAGCTGTAATATGTGGAACTGGTAAGATGCACCACTTCAATCTTGTGTGACTTTCTATAACCCATGAGATTTTTGAGAGCCTACTTGCTAGAATGTGTGTCTCTCTGATTTCATTTAGTTCCTTCCTCTGTTTCCATAAAGGATAGCATTATGTAATGAAGCAAAGTCTGCTTATGTAGGAACTGTCTCCTCTTACTGTAGCCTTCAAAGTTGTGGAAAAAGAAATTGCAACAGCCTGAAAGAGATAAACTAAAACATCTAGCTATCCTGCAGGGAAGCTTTAATGTAATCTTTCAGGATAATAGTAGGAATTCACTTAAGGTAATGCTTTTGCAGAAAGCATTACTTTAATTTTTGAGGTGCGTACATACACTGATATGCATGGAGTATGTCAGCACCTGAATATATGAATTACTACTATCTCTACAGACAAAAAGGTGTCACATCTTTTACTCATATCTCAATTTTTGTCATAAAAGGCTAATCAACAGTAGGTCCAAGGACCAAAAGGAGTAAGAAATAGTAATTTACTTTGCTATTTTGTTATGTGTGAGATGTACATACTTAATGAAAGATGAAAGGATGCTACAACAAGTGACATATTTTGGACTAAATCACAATAACATGTTGCTCTTAGAGAAGATAAAATACGAAGAAATCAAATTTCCAGCAAAATGGTAGTAACAGGTCTTGTTGAAGATAAAAGATAGTTCTACACTTCTAAAACATGAGATTGGCTGTACTCAAAGATCCAGCCTGTCAGTAATAGCAGTAATTGATTATGAAAGAATGGAATTGTACTCAAAGATCCAGCCTGTCAGTAATAGCAGTAATTGATTATGAAAGAATGGAATTGCAATGGTGTATATCGTAGTTCTGTTGATTTGGTCTCCTTGAACATCTGTATTTAGGGAATTCCTCCAGCATTTTGAGTATTTTTATTGTGAAGATTTGTAATTATGAAGCATCATATTATGTAACAAGGAGGAAAAAAGACAAGGAAAACATTTATTCACACTCCTAAAATATATATGCTTTTATATAAGAGAAAGTGGGAATAAAGGAGAAATAACAATTACTTTGATTTCAGAAAAGGACATAAAACTTCAGTAAATGGAATCTTCAAGGCACTCTAACTTAAAAATAAGCTAACATATGGCAAAAAACCCACACTGAAGTGCTTTCTTACGAACAGTCTCAGTTTTTTTTGTTTCAACTGTGATAAAATTCTAAGAAGCTTTTGAAGGACCATAATAGCACAACTAAGAACCGTTACAGAATAAATTAAGTTCTGTTTGGAAAGTTTGCATACTGCTGCCTGGAGTCAGAATGTCTTTTGAAGTTTGCTTGGACAGCAGAATCTTAAATGTTATCTGATGCGTCACTATAGTCATGGACTTTGTTTGAGGATTCCCAGATTGATATATAATGATCTGAGGTTTTGATTTACAGGAAAGGAGCAAATGTTCAGTCAACTATTATAGAACAGAGCTTGTAAGAGTCACACTCAATTTTTTGGTTTTTTTTTGAAGGATGCTCAAATACAGATAGAACTGCTGCTTATGCAAATGCCAATAAAGGCCATACCAAAATGAGTGTGTTAACACACTTCTGATAAGGGCAGAAATGCTTTAGCAGGATTTGTTGGAAAAGTACCCAGTTGGAATTGCACCGTCAGTCACTAATAAAATTAAAAAGGCTTGAGCAAAAATACAGTTCTAGGACACACTCACAAAAAAGAAAAGAAAAAAAGGATAAAAAGCTTTTTCTCAGAGTGCTTAATTTAAGTCATAGAGAAAGATAGGTATCCTTTTTGTGTACAGAACTGCTCCAAGTAAAGTTTTTGAGCATTCTCGGGTGCCAGTCCTGGAATCTTAATATTCTGGAACTGTGTTGTGAAAGATAATATTTTTTTCAACAAACAGAGGAATTCTAAAAGAGAATGGGAAGTTTTGTTTTACGTGTTGATTAAGAGATTTTGGTTGTCTACGGCAAGGCTTAATCACTATCATATTGAAGGCTGGAACTAGTTTGCAATTATCATTTGTCTGCTTTGAAAAAGCTGATCAAACCAGATCTTCTGTATACCTTATTGAAATAATTTTCTGCATAATGTTGTTTAGGAGAACCTAATTTGACATAGAGTGAATTCCAAAGAAAAAAACTGTTTGTTATGGGTAAGCCTAAGGTTGTATTTCAAAATCAAAATTAATCTTTAGAATAGGGAAGGAGAATCTTTTTCCTGTTTATGTTACTGTAGAAGTATCCATTGAAAGAGTTGTACTCATTTCTGTGATGCATTTAGTATTATTCTGTTTTCATCAAGACGGGTGGTTGGGCTTGGAAGAGCACAGCAATTAATATATTTCTGTGGTTTGAAAGGCATCTAGCCAAAAGAAACAGTTCAGAAAAATGCTTTTAATATTTTCTGCCAAATGAAAATAAAATGATTGCAGAGGGCTAAAACTGAGGCATTGCCTCCAAATATCCTCTGTGGTTTCTTTGTTTCCTTTACTGCTTCGTCATAAATTGTTTTACTTATTCTATGCCAAAAATCAGTCACAGTTTTTTTAACTATGATTTTGTATTTTGTGAACTTACTTTAATGTAATCCACCATCCAGGAGTGAGTATGATGGAGATCTACAATCACAGCTGTTGAACAAAGCTAATGAAGAAGATAAAAATTGTAGCAGGGCTCTTTCTGTCGTGAGTGCTGTTGTACGAGCAGCCAAAGACCTATTGCACAGGGCTCTTGCTGTAGATGGTAAGGCTTTTGAAAATTGACTTTCAGAATTTACTTTTCAAATCTGTCTTTGATAGCAAGAGATAATAGTAGAATCAGTGTATTGTTATCAGTGTTTTGTATCAGTGATACAAAAATGGTGATATCTCTCTTTGCTTTCCAAAGAATGTTTTTCTAAACTTTCATTGCTGTAGGTATCAAACTGTAACTTTCTAAGTCATTTAGTTGCACTTGAGATATCATAGGCAGATACGTCCTATAATTTGCTCATCAGTTTAGCAAGTATCATATTAAAGCTGGTAAGTTTCTTTATTTGCAAAAGATACACAGTAAAAATTCTGTCCTTACCTGTGGCAGTGGTTTGAAACTAGCTTTGAAGTCCCTTCTAATCCAAACCATTCTATGATTGCATGATATGCTGTGATGGATAAGTTCCAAATTTTGTTGCATGTTTTGCACATTGATGGGAATCAGGAAAACTGGTCAGTGTAATACCTTTAAAAGCACTTAAGCATCCATTTTTGAGAAATGTGGGCATTAGCCTTTAAACTGAATGTTTTTAAGCTATTGTCTTCAGCCATTTTAGTCAAAATGTCCAGAATATTCTGTAGTGCTATCGAAATTGATTTGGAGGGCTGGGAAGAGCTTGTTGTGATAGTTTTTGTACCATAGAAAGTATGAGCACAGCTTCACAAAATGGTAAAGAATGCAACAAAATTATACTCTTAAGAGGAGAAAATTTTTGAGCAGAAAACTGTATGTAATGACATTTCTCTCAGGTGAAATTTGCAGGTTTAGAATTTGAGAGTGCCTAGAATGAAAATAATTTGAAGTAAAAACCAATGGAGAAACTTGAAGTATAACTTATAAAAATCAAACTATAAAAATGTGTTCTGAATCATGGTACCTCTATTAATAACACCCGTATTGTAATTATCTTTGTTTAGCTGAAGACATTCCAGAACTACTCAGCTCTTCCAGTCTATTTTCAATGCTGCTTCCCCTCATAATAGCCTACATAGGACCAGTAGCAGCAGCTATTCCCAAGGTATGCTCCTCAACAGAAATTACTGAAGAAATCTAAGAATGTTATACAAGGTTTACTCTGAAAATCTGAGCATCTTGATTTCTTACGATTTTATAAAGTAGTGGTTTATATTTGACCATGTGACTCATGAGTTTTACAGAGTCAAGAATTTTAGCATCTTATCAAGTTTTTAAAATGACTTTTTAAAAACTTAAATTGAAGACATAATGAGATTAATATCTTAAGCAGAGAGAAATATGATGGGCATTAATAGTAGAAAAAGACATGAAGCTAGAAGGATCTGTATTTGTGACTCATTGATGAATATTGGTGGGATGAAATGTTTCTCATATTATGTAAATTCTGTCTTTACAGTAGACATCCAAAGTAGTAGTAGCTGCTCATTAAATTAAGATTATTTACATCAAATTCAGAGATGGGGAGTTGTCAGCTGTAAATAAAAAATAGCCTTACTTCTCAATGGCATAGCATTCTTGCATGTGCCTAGTCTGGAGCACTCTTCAAATCTCTTACTAGATTTTAAAATGTCATTAACTTAACAAGTAGACACTGTTGCCTTTTACTGCTTTTTCATTAACTGTACTCTTTTTTTTTACTTCTCTTTAAAGGGGGTAAAGGGGGAGGAAAGAGGACTGGCTGCATAAAATCTAGCAGATTCATTTAATTAAAAATTGTTTTAAAATTAACTTGTTACTGTGATGAACTGTGTTTAGAACCAGGTGTTTTGCTTTAGAAGTGTTTTTATCCTTTATAATGTCATGAAGATTACAATTAGTAATGCAGTGCTAAATGCTACATACATTAAAGTATGTTGAGTGTTTGGAAAACACAATATCAATGTCATTATTAAACAAAATACAACTGGACTGTGACTTCAGTATGGTATTTGCTTTCTATCAGCTCATGCTTATTGTTTGTTAGTGGCTTTTTAGTAGAATGTATCTTGCAGTTGTGTACAGATTTTTGTTTCAGCTTTGACAAGTCTCCAAGAGGAGTAATTGAGATTAATGTAGTGATGCTTTTTCTGTCAGGATCATGTAGATGCAGAACTGAAAAATAACTGAATGAATTGTAGTAGTAGTGATATTCTGAGAATATCTAAAATTACTATTGTAGAGAAATGTGTTTGTGAGTATTGTTTTTACCCAGTCATAAGTAATACTTTATTGTATATGGTGTTTTGTTACAGGTTGCTGTTGAGGTCTTCGGCCTGGTACAACAGTTGCTTCCTTCGGTGGCAGTTCTGAATCAGAAATATGCCCCTCCAGCTTTTAACCCAAATCAGTCTACAGACAGCACTACTGGAAACCAACCAGAGCAAGGGCTTTCAGCTTGTACTACCTCAAATCATTATGCTGTTGTAGAAAGTGAGCATCCCTACAAACCTGCCTGTGTTACACACTATAAGGTGAGCACCATTTCCAAGTGTTCATGCAGTTTCTTAAAAGATTTTGACATGTGGGTTTTGTTTTGTCAGTGTTTACTCTCAGAAAAATTGTTCCCATGGATGATAATCCATGTTGTCTACTCTAGGAGACAGTTTTATATACAATTACTGTACTGCTTTCTGGAGAAAACTCCATCCAGTAAGTATAATGGAAACTGTAGTGGAAACAAGTGTAGTGTTAACCCCCTAATGCAGGGTTAAGCCCCCTAATCTAGGGTTAAAGTCCCTACATTTGCTCAATCTTAGTTTTTGCTACTGTCATGTACAGTTTCTTTGCTCTAACTATACAGACTGTAAGAGGTTGGATATGTATACATTATGTAATCATATCTCAGACTTTCTTAACTAATGCTAAAAGAATGCTTTATAAAAATACTGTCAATTCAAGTCAAATTAATTATGGCGTAGGGATCCCTATACTGGCTGTTTTTTTCTGCCAATTTAAATTTTTCATTAATTACTTTGACTTGGACCATGATTTGGCATTGCAGAAGTCTCTGAAGTCTTTAACTGTGTTAAGTCACTCTGAGTAGGAGGCGTTCCACCTTACATCTGTGGCTATTGCAATAAAGCCAGGTTTTTCTCAAGGTCAGTAGTGAAAGGGTGTTTTTTTTAGTTAAAGGCTGAGGCATAGATTACTTGCCTGAGAGAGACATCGCACGTTTCAGTTCTTGAAATAGTGAGTTCTGCAGTCACACAGATTCCATGACTGCAAATCAGGAGGCAGCAAACCTGGAATAAAGAGCTGGATGAGTTCATTTATTACTATTCCACTTGCTTCTTCTGTAAGACAGCAAGACCTTCACTGGAGAAAATGTAGTTACCGTATGATCTTCCTGATGCTCTGATGCTTATTGTAGTTCTACAAGTTTATAGAGTTTATCTGAAGCCTTAGGCTTAGTTGCTGCTGCTTTTGAATTTCTGTAGTTAGATGCTGTCGTACTGCAGGCCGTGTTCACAAGTGCAATTCAGCTGCTGTGTACTTTTCTGGGATTGCGCAAGACAGATACTGAATGTGTTTGTTGAAGTTTGCATTTAAAAACCTATTTGAGAGTAAGATGTTTGTAGTGGTCAGTGGCTGTTTTGTTTAATGATCCTGTGAAGTTCTTAAAAACAATCACAAAAGGTATCATGAGCACAAATACCTAATCTGAATGTAAGTTATAATACATAATTGTAATTCATTAAGGTGTGAAGCATTTCAGGTATATCTGAACATCAAAGAATAAATTAGGATAATGTTAATCTAAAGCATATCAAAGCAAACGTACAGAATTGTGTAATTGAATGACTTCTCTAGCCTAAAGAGTTGAAACCAAATGGAAGTAAAAAAGCATTTAATTAGACTATTTTTTTGTTCTAGGTGACTTTTCCTGAATGTGTCAGGTGGATAACAATAGAGTTTGACACTCAGTGTGGCACTGCTCAATCAGAGGATGTTCTTCGTTTACTAATTCCTGTTAGAATTGCACAGAGTCTGGGATTTGGGCCAAAGCATGCTTCTGTTCATGACAACCTTAATTCATGGGTAGAGCTGAAAAAATTCTCTGGATCTTCAGGATGGCCTACCATGGTATTAGTATTGCCAGGTAATAAATAGATACTGCAGTATTTTTTTGCTAATGTGAATTATTAAAATAATAAAAGAAGGTTTGATTTTTCTGCAAAATTATCTTAGAAAGCAAAGTTGAAAAGGTGTCTCCATCTAAGCTGGCAAGACACTGTGAGCCATTGTTGTACATCAGTTGATTGTGTTTTTATATTAGATTTCTTTTTTGAAATGTTGATCTGCGTATTATTTGTGGTTTTATTTGCATGTTATAAAGCCTAGGTTTCATATATGATCATATGGAAGAAACATACAAAAAAAGGAAAAGTATCAAATTTTTGTATATTTATTTTATGTATCCTTTTACTTATTATAAGGAAATGAAGCTCTTTTTTCTCTGGAGACTGCCTCAGACTATGTGAAAGATGAAAAGGCTTGTTTTTATGGTTTCAAATGTTATGCAATTGGATATGAATTTAGTCCAGGATCTGATGAGGTAAGTAAAAAGTGAAATAGCTACAGTTGCTGCACCTATTAATTCTCTTCTATAAGGCTAGGGTTTTTTTTGTTTGGTTTGTGTTTTTTTGTGTTTTTTTTTGTTTTTTTTTTTTTAATATTTGTATTTCTACTCCTGACTAAATAACATTAGCAAAAACGTTTTAATTTTGTATAAGTTTTTAAGGATTTGTTTTGGTTTTTTTACAGGCATTTGTGGAATTTGTTTGGAATTGTTTAATCTGAATATTATTGGAATGACTTTTTATTTGGTTTGGGTTTTTAATAACTGACAGTCTGCAAATAAATAGCATGTCAATGGGATATGAAATTTCCTAGAATTTTGACCTAATGTTCCATCAGAAATCCAAAGGATTGGGACTTTCAGATACACAGTGATCAGTATTTTACTGTCACTGCCAATCATGGGATGACAAACTTGCATTATTTTTCCGTGTTCACTTATAGCAGAACTCTTGGACTCCCTGGAGATGCTGTCCTCATTTAGGCTACCTGAGATTTTGTGCAGTGGTCACCTCATCTTGCTTTTAAGGACACGTGTTATTTCAACCACTGTTGCCTTGTTGCAAAGGAAAGATAAAATTTCTTCATGCTCTTGGGCCAGTTACTCATTTTGGCTTATTTTAAGAGATTAATGATAAAAGGCTTTATAATAATGCTGGAAAAATAGCCCCTCCCTTACTTGGGAGTCTTTGAGCCCATTGCAGACCTTGTGAAGTGCTTACACTACAGCCCTCACAGAAGATTTACCTCATTTTATTCCTGGATTCTGCTCAAGCTTAATCATGTCTTCAGGTTTTCAAAACATGAAATTCTTCAGAATTTCATAGTATTCAGATAGTAAAACATACTGTAAGATTATTAGCTGTGGTGGCCAAGGGGGAGTGAGCGAGTGGCTGCTTGGTTCTGAATTACCAGCTGGGCTTAAACCACAACACTCTCCCTTGCTCGTACCAAATCAGATTTACAAATCCTATAAATAATCTAAATAGTCTGTGTTGAGTCATAATAATTCTTGCTTAAGTGGAAAAAAAGGATGCAGAATCATACACATCATTATCTTTTTTCAAGCCATTTGCAAGCTAAGCTGCTGGTGTGTTTTTCACACTCTGCTAAAATATGCCAGCCAGTATGTTAGTTAACTATACCAGCTAAAGAGAAGTTGTCTTTTCAAACGTACCTTTTTATGGACCAAAACCTCTAATTTACAGTTTTATAAATGGAAAAGCTACCTTGCATCTCATAGCTAAAGCCTTAAGTTGGTTACACAATGCAGGTTTCTCATTCTTTTTGGAACTTTGTGATGATAAGTTTTGGAAGTATTATCACTGGTAGAAAAAGAAGTGTATGTTCTGGTGACCACTGTGTTTTCTCTAGATGAAAGGAATCAGTAAGACCTAACTCAAGGCAGTGGGATTAATTTTCTCACATTTGATTCTCTTTCTTTCCAGTGAACAAGCTTCTGGTACCATTACCAAACTATAGTATATTGAACGACATTAATTGTTAGGGAAGTGTGCAAAAAATGAAAGGTGTCATACTGTGAGCTAGTGCGTCAAGGAATTGGGTGTGGTTGAACTATTAAACTTCATTGAAACCTAGGATTTTTGCATGAATTTTAGATTTATGCTTTGAATGAAAAGGAAGGCTTTTTGCTGGTCATTATTAAATCTACAAATTACATGTAAAATCTGCCTTCTGCATAAAGGGTGTTCACACGGCAGGGAACTGTCTAGTGGGTTGATCCACATTTCATATCTTTACTTGTTTGCTATTTCAGCACCTGCTGTTTTGAGTCCTAAAGGTGCAGTTTATCAGGAGTTTCGCTTAAAATGCAGTTTGGAGAGTTTGCAGTGTGTTTGGGGTCTCTGAGATTACAGAGCAAGTATAGGGGTACTGATTTTGAAGGCTCTTTCCAAAAGAAGAATATTTTTATCTACTTTATATATTGCCAGTTTCTGTAAGTCTGCCTTGAAAATCCATCATAGAGAGGTTTCCCATCTCCCCCACTGGTTTTGGCAGTGTTTTTTGGTTTTGGATTTTGTTTTTGTTTTCCCTCCAGGAGAGGCGTCTTTCAGAGGTGTGTACTGATCCACCCACAGATTCCTTTAAAATTTCAAATTGGTGTTAGTGTCAACACCTTTTTGTGAGCAAAGTTAAAGAGGTTGTGCCTGCATGTAGCTGGGACAAGTTGAAGGGAAAATATCAGACATCTTTCTTCATGGTGTAAAAACTAGCTAGAACCTCCATTGCCATTTGGGTGCACCCCTTCCTTTTCCTTGCACCCAGCATCCATCCCTCCATGTATTTGAAAATCGTGTGCATGGTCTGTTCAGGTTTTTTTGTTGGGTTTTTTTTTTACTGTGAGCAAGGTTGAATATTCCTGATGGAGAAACTCTCATGTGTTTTTAGTGACAATCTGGTGGGTGGGAGGGAGTCTTCTCATTCCCTACAACAGCAGTGTAAATGGAAAGAAGTAACTTTGCAGCACAACTAGAAGGGAGAAACTGACAAGGGCATTACCCAGGATATATAATGGAGAAAGGGAAATTATGGAATCATTTTCCGTCCTTGCCTCTCCAACTAGAGAGAGGGAAGAGGAAAAAGGAGAAAGGAAAAAAGGTTTTGAACAATGCTACATTTAAACAAGATGAGAATGTGAGCCTGTGTGGTACAGCTTAAAAGAGGCATTGCTCTGCAGTCTGAAAATGTATGAGTAGAGCTTTTTTGTATTAGGAAGTTTCCTTTCTCTTTAATGGTAAAAATTTTGGTACTCTGGCCCATGTCACAGCAAAATATGACAGTATATTGCTGAGGAACTTCAAACTGGAACATACACTCTCTCTCTTAGGATAAAGTAGTGTCAAGGAAGCATATTCATTGTCCTATTCTCTGAGACACTTTTTGTTTTCAAATTTGTTTCAATTTGAAGGGTATTATTCAGCTGGAGAAGGAATTGGCAAATTTAGGAGGATCTTGTGCAGCAGCTTTGATGAAGAAAGATCTAGCACTTCCTATTGGTAAGTACTCAAAGAATATACTTTGCTATTTCATCATTAGTTTGGGTTTTCTGAATTAATGCTACCTTTAAGACTTAATGTTGCTTTTAGTTAGAGATAATCATATAAAATTAATTCTTTAAGCTGAATTAAGCAAACAAGATAGTAAAGTGGTGTTCCCTTTAAGTGTGTATGGGGAGGAGGGAAACTTAGTCATTTAAATCTGAACCAACTCCCCCCCATCCACAGGTAGTGTATCAGTGTACGAGCTATGTCTTACAGTTTCCTCGTGGCACTTCACAAATGTGCAGGTATCTTATTTGTATTTCTCTTTCACTGGTTTTTCTCCCTGCATTCCACACCTTTCTGAATGTAAAATACCTGCAGCATTGAATTGCAAGATTTAAAATTGCTAGTTGAAAAATTGAAAGTGACCTTATAGCCCAAAATATTGCTGCTGTAGGGGTATTTTTTACAATTACAAAAAAGACCCATACACTTCTACAGCAAATGAAGCAAATAAGCTTGCAGTAACCCAAATGCAGTTTAAAATGTAAGAAAAAATATGAGTTTATGAAAACTAATGGATATGGAGATGAATTAGAACTCCTACTGGTGCTTCCATATTCTGTGTAATAGCATTCCTCCTAATTAACATTAGCGTATAGGAAAAACACTCTTATACTATATAATAGGATCTTTTTGATCATTTTCATTTAAGAGCACAAACAAGAGCTCAAATATTAATGAGACTGAAGTGTGTATTAATGAGCTGGAAGGCATTGATCAGGGTTCAGTTATAACCACAAAACCTAATTCGAATTTTATTTTTTTTGTTACTTGGTATTTTGCTTGTGTATTTGAATGTGCAAATTTCTTTATGTTGTAAATAGGCACCTCAATTGCACTGGTAGCTCTGCATTTCTCTCTCAAAAGTATAAGGCAATTCTATACTTTTAATAGTGCTCTCTTATCCTCCAAACAGCTGCGTTAACTCCTTAGTTTGTTGACTAACCTAGCATCCATTTCTACTTCTGTTATGAAAAAAAAAAAAAGGTTCTAACTTAATTTCCCACGTTTCCTAATACACTTCTCTCTAAAGTGTTTTCTTGTTTTGTTCTAATTTTGAATGTAGGTGGTACATAGATTGTCTTTGTATACTTTCGGATAGAAGCAATCTGAAATAAAATATGCAGTCAAGTTTCCTCAAGTCTCAGCCGCCTATAAAAGTGGTTGTGTAAGATCTACAGGAGAAGAGGCATAGGTGCATTGGCCTGCAAATAGTTTCTGGAGTACTGGTGTAATTGATTTATCTGACTATTTACACCAACTTAAGGACGTCAGCCAAGTTCTGTTAGTGTCCCTGATAATATTACAGTGCCAATGACATACATGCATACATATTGTTTCATCTACAAAATTAATCTACAAGACCACTAGACCCTGTGAATAAATAAAACAGATTAATTCTAGGCACCAGTGGTAGCTGCTTTTTTACAACGGTTTTTGGTTGTTCAGGTCACACTTCATCCTTGCCAGTTCTTTTAATTTTTAAATTTAAGATACTTCTTCCCAAGAGAGATCTGATCTGTGTCAAAGATCGAACTTGAACAGCAATGTGGAAATATATTTAACATTATTGCTAGCAAGTAATTGCTAGCATTTCAAATTTGGTAGAAGTTACTTCTGAGTGCAGAGTTTTTAGATATCTCTATTTCTTTGAATTTTAAAAATGCCTTAGGACTTGATTACTCTCCTTTCTCTTTCTCTCTTCTGACTATCAGAATTTCCTGACATGCTTTTGTGAGAGAGTAGAAATATGATAACCTTATCTGGTTTATTTTTCTATTGAAAGACTGTGTTTGGCAATTCTGGTCAACCTGAAATCAGAATTTCAAGTTGCATCTGTGAGAAAGAAGTATTGTGTAATAGAATGTATTTGAGTTTTATATTTTAAGGAGAAATCATAATTAACAAAACTTTGCAGAGATTTCAGGCTTTCAAATACTAGGGTAAGCTTGTAAAAGGGAGCACTTAGTATTGCTTCCCAGAAACTATCTTGACCTGCTAATATATTTTTCTGAAAGTTTCTACTCACATCCAAAGATTTGCCATGCATATTGTCTTAGAGATAAGAAGTACCAATGTTCTGTTTTGTGTAATGTATATTGTTGTTCTGGGCAAACAACAATTGTTTATTTGCTTGTGCACAGTACTGCATGTTTACTATATTACTTGAAAATACTCATCTTTCAATTGCTGGATAAATAGTATTACATATCCTCACACAAACTTAAATTTTGCAATATAAAAGGTTTCACTAAACAGAGTTGAATTTAACATTTTATTATATGCAAATAAATGTCAGTGTTATTGTTATGAAAAAATAGATACTTCTATTTTTACAGCAGGTAATGAATTTGAAGAAGATCTTGAGATACTTGAAGAGGCTGCCTTACAGGTATACTGCAGCTTTTTATCCATTGCAGCATTCTTAAGCTAATCACTTTTAAGGATTATATGATAGGGGGGAATCCACCTTTTTATAAAACAGTTTAAGAAAATCTTGCAGAAGTTTAGTATTTACATTCAATCTTTTTTTTTATAATCACTCAGAGAAAAATGCAGTAATTATTACATAGAAAGTTATCAAGTGTATTTCAAAATATGTAAGTGTTTGGCTGAAGTTACACTGTTTAGGAAATTTTAAATGTTACCAAAATTAATCTTTTATATGTCTTTGTAATTGCAGAAATAAAATCACTTCTTCAGTTGGGTGGTAACATTTACCAAGTCCCCAGATAATATGATTGCAGTTGTTCTGGTTTGGTTATGGTATTTTGTTTGTTGTAATGGTAGCTAATGCTAGTCAGTAATTCCCTGTCTGTAATCTCTAGCCGATGATGAACAGTGAAGAGGAGTTTTCGTATTCTCTCTCTTTCCTTATTATCTTCAGGGCAACTGCTTTGAAATTCAGTTGTCGCAGTACTTGTTGGGAAACTGTGTCAGTGCTACTGCATGACACTATTGCAGAGGCCTTAGATGACAGAACAGTAAACGGAAGCTGTCTAGGAAGAGTCAGATGTTCCTTGGAAGAAATATTTTTTCAGCAATCTGCTCTTAGACCCACCATGTTCCTAATTCAAAGTGTGAGCTAGGAGTGTGCATGGAAGTAACGGATTTTCAGGTTTAGTCCTGTCTATTCAGTGTTTCCTGTATCTTCCCACCTTACTTCCCTTCTTGAAAAGAAAGGTTTTATTTTACTTTGTCTCATTAAAAAAATTCTTTCTCTAAGAGACAACTTCTAGAAAGGTATATATCTGTGGCCTTTTATATTCCTTTGGAACATGCTCATTGGTAATATTTTCAGAATGGCTTTCTTCATTCTTCTGGTCACAGTTCAGTAGTTCAGGGTACTCTTAAGATGAAAGTTCATATTACCTTTTTGTTTCCTCCAGAAATTCTCTCTTAACTCAAGATCATTTAATCTTCTTCAACATAAGTTATTGTTTTATAGACTGAGCTGACTCTTTTTTTTTAACTTGCTTCAGAGTAAAGTTTATCCACTCCTCTCCTCCTTGAATGATTTTTAGTGCTCAAAGTGTCTGCAATTGTGTCTTATTATGGGAAAGTGCCTACATGTAAGATACTGAAAAGCTGTTTTATGTCTCCATCCTTTCACCCCCACCTCAACCTCTGCAAAAAAACATAGGTGTGCAAATCTCACTCCGGCATTCTTGGGAAGGGCTTGGCACTGTCTCACTCCCCAACCATTTTGGAAGCTCTCGAAGGAAATCTTCCACTTCAGGTACAAAGCAATGAACAGTCATTTCTGGAGGATTTCATTGCTTGTGTGCCAGGATCAAGTGGTGGACGACTTGCAAGGTAAGAGTTTGTATGCCGCACGAATAAACCCATTACTTCATTGTTGTACTGTTTTAAGTTTTGCAGTGAAGTAGAAAATGTTGCATTATCTGCTAAATTTTAAAACCTGTGCACTGTTGCATGTCTATAAAACCAGCTATAGAACTTTTAACAGTTATAGTAAATATTAGTTGAATAAAACTATTTGGCTGTATTGTTTCTATTAATATAATAGGTAAAAGTGTTTGTTTATGTATTCAGACCTTCTATATCCTTTCTTAGGTGGTTGTCAAATTTGTACAGAGTAAGAATTTATCTTTTGAGGGGCTGTATGGGATTTTAATGTTAGGTGGTTTTCTTTGCTGTAGGTGGCTTCAGCCAGATTCATATGCTGATCCTCAAAAAACATCATTGATTTTGAATAAAGATGACATTCGCTGTGGTTGGCCAACTGTTATTACCGTACAAACAAAAGACCAGTACGGGGATGTTGTTCATGTTCCTAATATGAAGGTAATTACTGTAATCTTGACGACTTAGACTTCATTGTGCCATCTTTTAGTATTTGTTGCAGATACTTACAGAATATTCTTGTATAGGGCAGAAAGCGGCATTCATAAATTCAGTGTAGTCAGACTTTCTTACGTCTAAATCCACAACATTATCAAATTCTGTATTATGCCAACACCATTTCCTGCAGTTTATATCTTGTCTGTAAAGAGCTACACTTGTGTACATATGGAAATAATCAGTTGTAGGCAATGTTTGATGGGGATGATGTGTAAGGTGACATAAGAATCCATTTTTCAACTTAATTATTGTGTTTCTTCACAAATATATTAAAGTAACAGAAACCTCATTCTGTTGGCCTCTTTCAGTGTGCACACCACTGAAGCATCTTCATTGAATGAAGTCAAATTTTGATACAAGTATGTGAAATCTGCAGTATTTAAACATACTTTATTGCAGATTTAGAAAGAGTAATGCATAAACTTATTTTCCAGGTAGTCTGTTCTCCCTCAGCAAACTATTTACAGCTGACGGTGTTACTGGCACTAACGGAGATCTGTGGGACCTCTGGGGAAAAAAAGTCAGTTAAAATAATGTTAAAGAGCACAGTATAAGTGTACAGTGCTGATAAACTAGGGTGGCGGAGCTAGACAAGATCCAGTCTCGCCAGTGCTGACCCACATCTGGCAGGTCCTGTTGATACACTCTTAAATCTGTGTACTTGTTTGGAAGTCTCTTTTCCTAGACCATAGGGTTTTCAGTTGTGGGAAAACTTAACTAAGCAAACCAGACTCCATGCTGCTTGCCAGGGGGTGCTCTGGGGCTGGCAGAACTCACACTGCCTGCCCCTTTGCTAGTCATGTGCCAAGTCAGTTGGGTGCTTCTCTCATGTATATTTACATTGTTCAGAGATGCTGTGCTTGGCTTTGCAGATTGTTTGGTGTAGACACATAGGTTTTTGACACAGATGGATTTATAGTGAGTGCCCTGAGCACTTTATCACTGTACATTATCAAGTATAAAAAACGTGTGTGTGTTTTCTTCCGAAATCACCTTCTGTATTCCACATCTTACTGCAGGTAGAAGTCAAAGCTATTCCTGTTTCTCAGAAAAAAACATCTTTGCAACAAGAGCAAGCTAAAAAGGTACAACGGATACCAGGGAGTCCTGCAACAGCTGCATCCCCTAGCAGTGATATGACCTTTGGAGGACTTCCTTCACCAAAGCTCGATTCTTCCTATGAGCCAATGATAGTAAAAGAAGCTCGATATATTGCTATTACAATGATGAAGGTAAATTACTGCATTTCATCAATGTAACTATAAAATTCAGCATTCAAAGTGTGAAAAGGCATGTATATGAGAAGGAAAAAGGTATATTTGTTTTTGGTCACAATCTAAAAATACATTAATTACAAATCACTTTGGTTATATTTAAGTTCAGCAGAAAACTGGGTGCATCAAAAGAGCCAATTGCCTGAACTCTAGAGCCGTTATAAACTGGATAAGCATTTAAAAAGAAAAGTTGTCTTTGCTTTTGCGTCATACTGATTAACAAACTAGTCTGAATCACTCAGGAGAAATGAAAACAGCTATTGAAATCGTTTAAAAGGAAGTGAAAGCGATGTATCCATGTAGAGTTGGAGTGTTGCAGTGAACCTGTTTTAGAAACTAAAACTGGTAAACATAGGGAAAAAATCAGAGCTCAGCACAGTAAAAAAAGTCATGATTTCTGTATCAGTGCATAAAATTTAAACAGCATCTGTTGAAATTAGCTGTTGTCAAATGGATCAGCTCTCTCTTCATGTTGAAACATGCTTAACTTCTATATTTAACATGTTTCTGGGGAATCTTCCAGAGATTCCTTTCAGGTTACTCTTACATCCAAAACTGTAACATTTTTTTTTTTAATTCACAAGAGAGCTGACATTTTGCTGCTTAAATTAAGGACTGTCTGACATTCTGGGAAATGCAGATGTGTTAGCTACTGTAATTGATTAGCTTATTAACATCTTTACTGATTCAAGAACGTGTAAACATTCTCTTCTACTTCCCTCCCTGCATTTACCGAGTACATTCATTTTAGTGTAAAAGGCAGATGTCCTGTCACCTTTTCATACCAGCCTGCATGTTGTATCAGTACTTGATATAAACATCCAAATATGATTAGAATCTCTAGCTTCTCACTTCAGGACAGTAAATTATGACATGTTGTATAGAGACCCAAAATGGCTAGGCTGCATCTATGTTCAAATGTTACTGAACTTTTAAACACCTCTTCTTCCCCTGTTGTGTTTAGTTTAACACGGCAGTCGTATAACTCAGCAACCATTGCAGCCCAGAGATTCTTGCTGAGGGACTTTCTGAAGTTCTAGGACTACCATTAGTTACTTCTTCTGGGGCTTTTCAGTGCATTAATTTCACAGGAAACTGTGCAAGTGAAACCGGTTTTTTTTGTAGTGGGAATCCATGGAAATACCCCTTCAACATAGAGTGAATATGTTCTTCACTTTCAGTAGAAAGAAAACTACACTGATAAATCCACTGGCCTGGCTTGTAGTTTTTGATCTGCAACATATTTTGCTTTATCCTCACATGGTCTCAAATTCTCTACCTGCATTCAAAGACTTTTTATACAAGTGTGAGATGGGAATAGATTCAAGGACTTCACTGTGAACAAAGGTTTAGTTAGCAGTACCTATGTTTGTTATCTAAATATTGGCTGTTTCAAAGAGAAAGTGAAGATACTTTTTTTTCATATATGTATATATATGTCTGTGTTTCTGTGCTTTGGAATTTGTTTCTGGTTCCCTGACCAGTGCTTCTGGTGAATGTAAAGTTTGATTACTGTGTTCTTTGAGAAAATACTCTGCTTTCTTTTATTCATGACTGTCCTATAACTGGTAACTGTTGATTTTATGTTTGTTGAATTTAATCTGTTTATAGGCATATGAAAATTATTCTTTTGAAGAACTACGCTTTGCTTCACCAACACCAAAGAGGTAAACATTAAAAATTCCCTTTTTGATAGGGACTTAATTAAAATGCCCTATTATTTCTGCTTACACACAGATTCACAAGCCTTGATTGCAGGTAAACTTGTATAAGGACAGAAGCAGAAAAATTGCTTCTTTTCTCTTTCTTTTTAAATTTGCATATATTTTCTTAAATTTAGGGATTTTGTTTAGAATGGTTAATTCTTAATTGTGCTAATGTTGGTTCCCTGTTAGTATTATCTTCTCTCTGAATGCATTCTTTCATCATTTTCTGTAAATAAATGTGGCATAGAGAGCTATAACTTCATAATAAATAATAAGGGCTTAGTACATTGGATAGAGAAAAATGGTACCACAGATGGTTTCCAATAAAACAGTCATTGTTTAATCATGTCAATTGTTCTATTTATGTCTAGACCCAGTGAAAACATGTTGATCAGAGTCAATAATGATGGTACATACTGTGCAAACTGGACTCCTGGAGCTGTTGGTCTCTATACCATTCATGTTACTATAGATGGCATTGAAATAGGTATTTATTTTTCACTATACTTAAGCATAAATTTATATTACATCCACTTTGTATACTGACAAATGTATGTCTTGGTGCTCACGAGGCTTGTTATTACAGTTCATAGCAAAACTTAGCACCCAAGTAACAACCCACTAAAGAACCAAAGGAAAAGGGAATTTGTTTCTGACCAGGCAGAAGTAAATAATATCACTTTTACTGTGGAAAACCGAGAAAGTATGGTCTTAATTGAGACTCTACCCTAGGTCTCAATTACTTGCACTAATTTTTAAATGCTTTGGGTTTCTTCCGTGCTGGAAATCTTTCAGTTGTCTTGCTAGTCCTACAAATTATACTTTGAGATACTATAGCATGCTGTGGAAAGATTTCCTCTCCAAAAAGGTCTACTGAGACCATTAATTTGTAGTTTGGCTTTAACAGTGATTGCTGAGAGAATTTCTTTTACTATTATAGGGACTGTAGTGATAGGACAAGGGGTAACGGGTTCAAACTTAAACAGGGGAAGTTTAGATTGGATATGAGGAAGAAATTCTTTGCTGTAAGGGTGGTGAGGCACTGGAATGGGTTGCCCAGGGAGGTTGTGAATGCTCCATTGCTGGCGGTGTTCAAGGCCGGGTAGGACATGGCCTTGGATAGCATGGTTTAGTGTGAGGTGTCCCTACCTGTGGCAGGGGGGTTGGAACTGGATGATCTTAAGGTCCTTTCCAACCCTAACTATTATATGATTCTATGATTATTACTCAAAGTTATATCCATCTGGTTTTGGTTGGGTTTTTTTGGGGGTTGGTTTGGTTTGGTGTTTTTCAACATAGTCTTTGTTTGCTTACAGATGCTGGACTAGAAGTGAAAGTAAAAGATCCTCCAAAAGGAATGATACCTCCAGGAACCCAACTTATTAAACCAAAAGCAGAGCCTCAGCCAAACAAGGTTTGGAGAAATGAAAAAAAAAAATAAACCCCACAATCACACACAAACAGATAGTTACATTCATTGGGGTGGGATTTATTGTTTACTACGTACTTTACCATGTTACAGTTCTGCAGGACTTAAGGATATTTGAAGCCATTTTAATGTACTAAATGGAATGAAATTAATATACTGGATACAGTGAAAGCTGTGCATTCCATTTTCTTTCTGTTTATCCATGAATAACACTGTTAGAAGCTCAACAGAAACTTTCTTAGTCTTGGATTGTTGCACAAATATTGTGCAACTGTTATGAAAGCCACAGGCTGCATTCTGCACTATTATTAGTTCTTTGATACTGTACTTATGAAATTAGTTGCATAAAGGGCTTTATAAAGATTTTGTTTTGTGATAAGGATCTTCTTCAGTCAAAATGAAATCCAAAATTAGCTTCTTTAGTAATATCTACTTTTCTTAGAACATCGTGATTTTATTTTTAATAGTTATTCTTTCTGTAGCTTTTGATTTCCCCATTTCACCTTGTCATTCCACCCTGAGGGACTAAAGTAGACATAAATAATGGAGGAAAGCCAAAAGGTGCTGTGGCAGTGGTATAAGGAAAATACCCTGATGAGGGGACTTCATCTTCTCACTCATCATCCTAATCATCCACTTCCTCTTAAATGCAAAGGAAAGGATATTAAAAGAGTCATTAAATCCTTTTTTCAATGAAGAAAGCTATATTAAAAGATATGGAATTCTGAAATACCACAAGGTTATCCTTCCCTGTCTTGATACAGCTGTAAACGAGGCTAAGAAATACTTGATTACAAAAAACGATTGGGTGTTTACCGGCTTCTTACCTATACAGCATATCCTGTTTTACTTGTTCTAGAGTCAGCAGTTTTGTTGTACAGTTCCCCAGTCTGTAAATGCATCCAGCGTCTGCTTGTACTACTAACAAGATTCTTTTCCTTGCACCCACACCTCAAAATAAAAATATTTACCTTTAGTTTCCACCCACTTTTTTTATCCTTCATTGATTTCTTTTGGGGGGAAAAAAAAAAAAGATGAGAAATAATTTTTTTTAGGTTTTTTCCCTTCTTTTGGAAGGGAGACTTCTGTTTACTTCATTATCTTAGTTAAAACTTCCAGTTCCTACTGGGTGAGATTCATCTCACAGAACTTAATTATATCTGTCCAAGCTAATCATCATATGTGTTGTTTGTTGTTGCCTAAGTGAGAGGCATCTGGTATAAGATGAGATAAATTGCTGGATGGAAGTGCTGTGTTCTTTTGAATTTTTGCAGTGGAAATTGACATGACTGGTTCGTACAATAGCGGCTACATTTTGTCAATTAACAGTCTTTGTGACAGTTAAAAATACTTGACAAAAGTTAGGCCTCTGTCATTCTGAGGCATTACTTAGTGTTTAAAAATCTCCCTGTCTTCTTCCGCTCGCATGTCTTGTTTCTTGCTCCAAGCTCTAGTCTCTTTGAAAAAGGAGACATCTTTCTGTGCTTTATATAGTGTTTGTAGAGCCTGCTGCAAAAATAAGTTAGACCTTCCAGTGGTAAATCACATAATCACATGACAAACCAGGTTAGAACAATTGTGTATGAACAGTAGCATTAGAAGTAATCCAGAAAGGTAATTATTGCACTGTGCTACATGTATATGAAGCCAAGAGTACAGATTAGACATGTATTAGAGATAGTCCAATATACCAAATCACGTTTTGCTGAGAGGGCATTGTTAGAAGCTTCTTCCTCTTCACTGTCAGCCTGAAATTTAATATAATCAAAGGACACTAACAGTGTATTCCCAGTGATGATCTGTTCCTGACTAGAAATGCCAACATATTTTCATTAAGGTAATGGAACATTCCAATTTTGTAGTCAAAACTTATTTGAGTTGCAAGATGAAAATTGAATAGTGTGTGTATATATATATATACGTACATATATGTATCTTCCAATTTTGTAAAAACTTCTTTCTCTACTATTTGAAGTCAGATGAAAATCTATTTTTCCTGTCCATTCAAGTTGCTAAAGGAGATTATAGGGATCTGTATTCAGCCTGGAGTATATGACCCATAGGAACTGCTTCTTCTTCATTGTCTGTGAAACTTAGATTAACTAACATGCAGAAAATTCCATTCCACATTGTACTGAGGGAAACATTACCTTTCAAGCTATGTAATGTAATTCAGAGTAGCTGGAACCATGAGGAAGGAAGCAGTTCTGATTTAGCTGAATTGGAAATGGCAAGACTGGTACCACAGCAACAGATCTCTTGAAAACTGCTGTGCACTGCAGTACCTTAATTGCTGAGCCTTTCTACATTAGTCACTCCTTTAGTCAAAGTCCATTTTGTTATGAACTGGTTATAGGGTTACAGGGCAGAGTTAGTGAACCATAGAGAAATATTCTAGGCAAAGAGGTGCTATATCAGGAGGAAGACTTAGACAATTAAGTTTTTCATGATGATCAGAAATGGAGCATAATTTCATCTCTCTTTTTGTTGTATTGTCTGTCAGTGGATCTGATCACTAAACCGTTTGTAGTTACAGCTTGAAGTTTTCTATTAACTAGTTAGCTGCTGCAAAGGGGAAAAATGCTCTTTCCTGGCCTGCGCATGTCCACATCTTGAGTGCCAGTACTTCCTCCTCTAAATCCAAGGTTTTAATTCAATTTTTAGCTTCTTCTTGTATGATTTTCTGAAGTAACATTTTTTAATGCAGGGACCCTAATTTGCAAGGCTTTGTTTATGGACCTTTCTGTGCTGAGAGTGCTGTCAGCAGTGATTCAGCCTTACATTTTTACAAGGACCTTGTAAGTCCTACTTTTGCCTGTTGAAAAATCTAGATCTTTGGAGTGACAGGACTGTTAGTAAACTAAACCTTGCACATTCTGGAGTAAGATACATTTGAAATTCTTCACATTTCTGTCTTTTTTTTTTTTAAATTAGCTTTAAAATAAATACCATTTCTTAAAATGAATAGTTTATTTGGGGGAAGGGGGGAAATCAGGCACTTAGCTGTTACCCTTCATTACGTTTTCCTGAGTTTATTCTTTCTATACTATTCTGTGCTTTATGTTAAGTTAGGGTCTATACTACAGTTGATACTTTTTTTTAGTTTTGCCTGTGGAGTTTGAAAATAACCTTACAAGAAAAAAACTTTACACTGCATGGATGGAATATATGCACTTCTTAAAACCGAAGACCAAAAGCATGGCTTGCATTTGTTCTCTATGGGATAGGTGCCTGATAATGTGTTTGGATGGTGAAAGAAATGATAGTGAATAACAACTAGGATATTTTTGGGGGTGTGGTAAATCAAACTAGTAACAAGGAGCATCTGATGTAACCTTCCTGTGAAAAAGGGAGAAACTATTCAAAGAGCCATTTGAAAACTAAAGAAGTAGAAAAATCTGTTATTTCTCTGTTTTAAAATGGCTATTTAAACTGTATAGCTAAAGAAAATATCCAAATTCTGGCCAAAAAGCTGACTAAAGAGGATATTGTCACAGCACTAATGAGAAGTGGTAATCCCAGGTTGATCAATTACTGGAAATACTACATTTGAAAAGGCAAAACCCTTGAAAGTTGGAAGCGTTAGTAAAACGGATGGAGGGCAGCACTTAAAGGAATCAGAAGCCTGTACTGAATATTGTGTGGTATAATGAGGATCTTTCTAAGGCTGAGTCAATGCACTTTTAGGGCTTTTCTTAACATTGTGATTTTATTGGTTATAGTAAAAAAGTGAAGTTACACACAGCAGCCATGGGAAACTAGCAACAAACTGTAACTCTTAAGACTGCTGTCTCATCACTGGCATTTCAGAATCTATTAAACCTACTTCTTTTACTCTTTTGAGAGCTCTGTTCCAATTTTTTCTTCCTTACTGTCTTCCTTTGCTTCTCTTAGGTTCGCAAATTTGTGGCCAAGGACAGTGCAGGGCTTCGTATCCGTAGCCACCCTTCCCTTCAGAGTGAGCAAATAGGCATAGTGAAAGTCAATGGATCCATCACTTTCATTGACGAGGTAATTAAGGGATTTCTGTTGAAAATTGGGCTAAGATGTGAAGTTAATTCATGCAAATAATGTTTTTTCATGTTTAGATGTTGACATATACAAATTAAGAACATAACAGTATAAATCACAAAAATCTAAATATTTACTAATTTAGTTTTTCAAGCTGTCATTTCCTTTTACTTACTTGAAAACCTGTGTAACAAACTTTCAAGACTAATAAGAGGAAACAAAATTCCTAGAGTTCATCTTATAATAATATCTCTAAGAATTAAGGTGTTCATACCTTACTATTTCAACCCTACATAAAAATTTAGGTGTAGGTGTTATTTTCATTACATCTTTCGCTTACACTTCTGAAAGATCACTAGTGTGTTAGACTACTATGCATGTATATTTTTTACAGTATAACTTCATATACAAGGAATATTTTTGCAATTTACTAAGTTATGTGAACAGTGGAAAATTGGCATGTGAAGAACTTAAAAAAGCTTCATGAAGACTTGACTTCCCTCTTCTCTCAAAGCAACTCTTATTACTGCATGATCTGATTTAAATTTATCTTTGCACCTTGCCTTCTAAAAAGATATGCCTCCCACTGCTTTGAAATTCTGGTTTTGTTGATGTTTCTCTTTACCTGTTTCTTAATTCTGTCAGCAAAGTGGTGATCATTGCTTCCTTGCTACTGTTATCTGTCTGAAGTCTGTTAATCCTTACTAGCTTTGGAACAGTTACAGAAGGGCATGGCTCGTTTTTGTTGCTTGTTTCCCATAGATCCACAATGATGATGGTGTTTGGCTGAGGCTGAATGATGAGACAATAAAGAAGTATGTTCCTAACATGAACGGTTACACTGAAGCCTGGTGTCTGTCTTTTAACCAGCATCTTGGCAAGAGCCTTCTGGTACCTGTTGACGTAAGTAAAAGGTGCCTTTGAAAAATATCCAAAAGGTACACTCTATCCTCATTACAAGACTTTCTTTAATTAAGGCTGCAAATGAGTCCTGAGGTAAACGATACTTTAGTTACCAAATACTACCTTATACATGTTTGCATTTTTGAGGGCTATTGTGTAATGAGGGTGGAGTGTAGAAAGGTATGAGGCTTTCATGTTGAAACCTCTTGTCCTAGAAGAGAAACAAAAATGCAAGGACTGCTATAACAGCATACAAAAGTATAATCATTCTAGTTTGTTGTTTGCACCAGATGTTTCTGATGCAAGATTTCATTGTCCACAAAGTGGTCCACTGATGCCTTGATTTCAGAAGAGTATTGCAGCCAATAGTGAATTGATGTAACTGAGGCTTTCTTAAGAAACTGGGAAACTTCTTTAGGCTTAAGTTGCTTTTTTGTGTATATTTTTGGTGAGTTTCACACCTGAATCCTTGAGTTATCAATTTATTAACTAATCAAAGAGTCCCGGAGCATCAAGACTGAGTAAAAAATTGAATTTCTAAGAGGAGGCACAATGTAACTGAGTAACTTTAATGGTGATCACCATCATGACAATTCAAAGATTACTTCTTTAATGGAAACAAGATATTGTTTTAAAAAAGTACGTTAGCCAAACCAGTGTTTCTCAGAAAAATTGTTAAAGTGCAGGCCTTTCCGGCTCATCTGGTTTTGTGCATTCCCTAAAATGGGCAGTACCTTGGTTTCTTCAGGGTAGAATGTGAGAACCTGATCTAACTGCAAATACTGCTATTTAGATCTGATCTGTCATGTTATATGAGTGAGCTGCTGCTGCTGTTTGAGCGAAACAGGGCTGTTTGCTAGTAACCAACTGTGAAAGTTCATAAATCCCTTGTGGCTACAGTCTCCGTTCTGACACTGTTACTCCCTGTCCATGTCAGGGGGGTTGGAACTAGATAATCTTTAAAGCTCCCTTGCAACCAAAACTACTCTATAAATCTATGACGTGATTAGATTATTTTCTTATTCACTTTCTTGTCTATAAATTATTCATTATTTGGGGAATTACTTTAATAGTGCATTTAGGAAGCAAAGTATTTCTGTAGTCAGCCATGAGACACTCAAAACGATGATGGGCATATTTATCTAACTTGTAGCATATATGAAAACATGGACAAAAATTCAGCTTTACTTAAAATGTTTTCCCTTAGAAATTGATGCTCATGGGAATTGCTATATTCCACAAAACATTAATATTTGCATGCAGCAGTTGCATTTTATCCATTGACCAGTGATAAAAGTAAATTCACTGTGACTAAGTAGTTAACTTCAGTAAATATTGTAAGTGTAGATGGGTATTACATTGTTATATTTTATTTTTTGGTTTTTGTTTTTTAGTTTAACTATTTCCAATTATTTTTTACTTGCTGAAGGGAATAGTTTTGAGCTCAGCAGTCATGAATATGGTTAGCAAGAACTTTCTGCTAACCACATACATGACTTTCAAATAGCTTTAGTACACTCTGACTTCTAGAGAAGAACATACCCTGTGCTCCCTGAGAAAAGCCTGAAAGAAAATGGCTGCCATAAATAACATTCAATCTCGATAAGGTAATCTTGAGAATTCAAATTTCATTTGAATAAGTAGGTCAGGTACAATCAAGTGTGAAAAACAGTATTTAATTATCATATGTTTCATTCTCTTCTGTAAACTTCAAATAAAATTCTTTTTTCTTTTTTTTTTTTTAAATGATGTTGTAAATTAGTTTTGATACCATTTAGACTATTAAAAGCTGGTAGATATGCCTGATTTTCTTTTAAGTAGCCAGTTGCATTACATCTTTAATGACACAAGGAGAAACAATGCATGCTTGCTTAGCTTCTTATAAACAATGGCCAAAATAGTAGAAGTATTACAGAAGCAACTATTGTAACAATGTAGCTGTATATAATGAGATGTGTTCTGAACTAGCTTTAGATGGAAGGTTTCTTTGCATCTCTCATACACTTCCAAATTTTTGAACGGACTTAGCATGTCCTTAAACTATTTGATTTCATTATGACCATATATAAGCATAAAGATTTGTCATTTGATTCATAATAATAAGAAGTAAAAGGAAAAACTGTTCTCTAATATTTTCTTTCTTAAAGGCCACAGAAAAAAAATCAAGGTTCAGTGGCTTACTTCTGAGTCCCTTAGTCTTTACCGCATGCTTTTCTACCATTATGCACCACACAGCTTTATGAAATTCACGAAACTCTTTTGTAAGCTCCTGATTTTTGTAGTTCAGCTTAAAACTTTTTTTCTGCTATATCTTGATCATCCTTCAAGTAAATAAAATCTCATTACATTTTTTAAAATATGTAAAAATGTGTATTTTTAAAAGCAAGCTTTAATGCTTCATCACTGTATTAATTGAACAGTGAACAAAAAAAACCCATCATTTTGCAGCAGTTTTAATTTTGACCTCTTGTCCTCTTGAGACATATATTGTATCTACATTTTATTTATTGACATTAATTAGATATTTTATGGTAAAGCAAACATTGAATATCGTCGATCTCCTAAATACGTTACTTCTGTATATTTTGACCAAAGCTGTTATATTTAAAGACAAATGATTTTAGGAAAGCAGAGATCCACTGTAGTTACTAGACTATTTACATGAGCTGTGGTCATTACCTTCTTAGAAAATCTGCACAGTTGAATCTGTTCCTCTTGTTGCTCTTGTCCTTTCATGAGAAACTGCTATATAGGAATTGTGCTTCCAATCCATTCTAGGCAATGTGGTTATGAGACTATGAATTTAATAGACTCAGATTTTGGATAAGCTGCTTCCATCCCTGGTAGTAATTTTTCTTTTCGTCTTGCGACATTTAGTCAACTTTTTGAGAAAGTCCTTGTGAAGTTCCTTAAACATTTATGTTCTTATGCTTACACACAGTAGTACTTAGTAGAAAGGTACAAACATCATAAACCAGTACACACTAGGAGGCAATAAATTTGATCTTGATTAAACTCTGGCACATGATTTCTGGTTTTTAATTTTACATATAAAACTTTACTATAAGGCATACTGTACCCTGCTGGCCAGTTGTGTCATTACATTCCTCAACCACCGGGCAGGCAAGCAGGACTGAGAAACTGCATTTTTTTTTAAAACCATTATTGCAGTAGAAGAAAGAACCAAAATTAATATATAGACTGCAGTGTTAGGTCACAGAACCTCAGAAAGCTGAATGCGCTGTGGAAACATTGAAGGACATTTACAAGAGTTTTCTGTCATCCTTTTAGGCACAATGGAAGGCAGTTGGAAAGTAAGATTATGTTGAGTAAAATGTCGAGATATTTTTTCAGAGCTAAGGCTTATCTTAATATTGAGATTTTGAATACTTCTGAATGATCTGCTAATTTTTGGTGGCACATTTAAGTAATTTTTTTTTCCCCTGAAGCTTTATTGAAAAGAAGTATGAATTCCTAATTTTTTATTTTTCCTTTCTTTTTGGAAGGGAAAGCTTGAAAGGAAAAAAAGGACTGAAATCTGCAGATGATAGCATAAGGATTAAATATTGAGCTTGTATTTAGTACTTTCTTCAGAATGAAAACTAAAATACATGCCCAATCTGTTCATCTAAACTAGCATACAGTGTGGTAATAGCCAGGAAGCTCTTAAGCTCCCAGTCAAAAGGAGAGCATGAGACAGAAGCACAGATTTACTTACTTTTAACATGTAAATGTCTTTCAAGGAATATAGGGAAGGCATGCCAAGAGTGTTTCGTACTCGTTTCTGCTTAAAGGGGTTCATTGCCTTTTCTGTAATTACTGTTTAATTTTAATGTGACTGCTGTCCAGTGATTTCACTTGGTTTCCCTATCAGGATAGGGATAGGAAATGAGACTTCATTTCCTGTTTGTGGAGATAAAAAGCTTGATTTGCCAAAGGGATTCTGTCATAAATACCCATTATTAGTACTACTGTATACATACTATTAATCCTTTCATTTAACAGGAAAAGTGAAAAATTATTTTAAATTAGTAGAAACCAGTTTATGGAGGAAAAAATGGTTTCTTTTTCATGTTTTCCAGTGGTTAAGAAATGCTGGCCTAGCTGTTCTGTAGGTGTTAAAAATAGACAGAAGAGCAGCACTCATTTCTAGAGTTTTTGTTATTTGTTATAAAATCAGTGAAGTCTCTCTGGCAGCTCTATTTAGTTTATGATGGTTCATAACAAACTAGTAAATGCTTTTTATATTTTATGAAACTGATGAAATTTTAGCATTCTCCTTACAGCACTCTGAAATTTTTGGCTCTGGTAAAGAGCACAGTATTGGTGTACAAACTGGTGAAATCATTCTCTGCAACTGAATTGCTTTCAGCAACAGAGCCCTTAGCCCTTCCGCATCTCTTCAGTTCTGACTTGGTGACTAAAGGTCCATGTGCGTTTGTCTTGCAGTAGTTGAAATTACCTTTCAGAACAGCAGACCATCTTGCTATACAGAACCCTGGTTTGTGGTGAGACCAGCTGCTGTTTCATTGTAACAGAAGCAAGGGCTTTTTCTCTGCGTGAAGTCTCCAGCTTTATAAGGAATGTCTGGCTCTTAATTTCAGTAAATGGCATGACACACTACATCCATTTCGAGCTTTTGACATACTGAACTGGTTTTGTTTAATGGATGATTTGCCATGGTGAGCAATGGACTGGGGTGACTTGATCAGGAAAGCAAAACTTTTCCCCTTTTGCAAAACATTCTACCAGTAAATTTACATGTGGAGAAAGTTTGCGTTATAGTACCTCGAGCTTCTTCCTCCAGTGTTTCTCTGTTCCCATTTCTTTGTTGATATATGTCTTTTTTTTTTAAACTTTGTTGCTCAGAATGTCTTTAATGCTAGCCAAGGAGTAAGGGATTTGGACTTTTTTACATGGACTTCCAAAGCTTTACCCCTTAAGGTGAGTTGAATGACAGGAACAATCACTCTGTATCTTGTGTTTTCAGATTGTACCTTATGACTCAATTTCATACTAAATATTCCTTGAAGTCTGTTTTACTTTGAATTATTTTTGCAGGAAATGGCAGATTTGCATACGGTGCTGTTATCTGTGTCTCTTTCTTTAGGATGAGAAAAAATACCAGGGCAGATAATTGAATTTTCCTTAACTCATAAGTAGCATTTTTCTTTTTTAACAAACCAAATCAGAAATTGAGTGATGGCCTGGTAACATCATAAAGGCTTTCATTCTCTTTGATGCACAATGTCCTAGTAATTTTTAATTTTATTTTTTTTTTTGTTATTGAAGTGTTCACATTAAGTTGCAGCATTTAATAAGGTTATATTTCTATGGGGAAAGCCACAAATATTTAATAAATACTTAGCCAATTCTTGTTCCTTTCATTTTATAATTTAAAAATAAAAGGATTAAGTTATGTACAGTTAAGGTGTTAAAATCATCTGCAGAAGTGCTTCTCTAAATCAGTCTGTAGCTCTGTAGCAATTTAGTCAAGGGTTTTTTTCAGAAGATATTGTAATGAAGATGACACTCAGTATCTGTTTAGAGATTTAAAAACTTGATTTTCCACTGAATTTTTTTCCCCAAAATAATAAACTGCTTTATTATTTTGTCAAAATCTAGACAATATTTAAGCTGTCTTTAAAACATACAGACTGTTTTGGTTTTTTTTTTTCATTGAACCTATTTACCTCAGCTTGCGTTAACCTGCTTTGAAAGTTAGGTATTACAGAACAGATTCATTGTTTGTATAAAAGCTTCTTGTAAAGACTGCAGTATTAGTTTGGACATAGTGCACAGACCAAAAAGCTGAAAGTAAGATAATTAAAGAGACTAAGAAAATGCTTATGTTATTTTCTTTTTAATTAATACAGAAGTTTGGTTTAAAACAGGTGAAAGTAGTATTCTAAACGGCAGGAAGTGGACTTGTGGAAGGTGTTACAGACCGTGGATGCAAAAATTATCAGCATTATCAGAAGAAATTAAACAAATTTATAGGAATCAGATTTATAAATAAATATTAAGGAAAATAGCAAATAACCTCCAACATCCGTAATAAAAAGATATTAAATGTAGTTGGTGTATAAAGGGCAGACCACTATTAGGGACTTGTATGCTAATTCTAAAGAGCATCTCCTGTTGCCGCTGCTAAAAACAATAAATTGGACTAGGTGATCCACCGGCTTCATCCTGTAGGGCATTTCTTAGTTCTTAACTTTCAGTTGTTCCTTTAAAAGCAGCCAATACTTGCATTATAAGCATATTACTTTACTCCTGTACCATGTATTTTTCTGTACAAGAGCCTTTTTCTTCAGGCTATGGCTGGCTGAAAAACTTATGCTAATATTTCTCTCCTTTCAGTAACTACCATTTTTTTCTCAGTAGGAAACTCAAAAAGTGTTTTCTTATTTCAGATTTCAGTATAGATTTTCCCTGTAATTGGTACCAGGTGAAATAAATTTGCAGACCATTTTTATTCTCATCATGAAAATAATAAATATGCACTAATATTGACATGTGCATTTAAGAATCTATGGTGTTGCTGTTCTTTGTCTTTACTCTAAATTACCAATGTATTCTAAATGTTAAATCAAAAAAAGCATTTCATTTGGAAAGAGATAATATTCAAATTCCCTTTACAGAGCCCCAAACTTTTTTGTCAAAATTTCAGAAATATAGCAGGAAGACAGTGTGTATACTGATAAATGTCAGTATGAAATGACGTTTAATGAAAGTGCTTAGAATAAATAATTCGTCTGTAGTGGTAGATATGAGATGTTACTTTTACATAAATGGTTAAGTTTATACCACCTTTGTTTCAGGAGTAATTTGGTGACTTTCCAGTTAATATCCAATTTACTAGTAGTTACTTATTCATCGTTGCACATTAAAATTAGCAATATAACTAGTACCTCTTTTAGCTTTGAAATTTAGCTTTTTTAGTCTTAAAATGAGTATTTATCTAAAGATTTCAAAGGTATTATTAATAGGTTTTACTCTGTTTTGTTTTGCCTTTTTTTTTTTTTTTTTTAATTTCTCAGGAATCTAGGTGTAATACTGATGATTTTTTCAAAGACCTAAATTCACACTGCCCACAGGAAGCAGTGATGCAAGAACAAGATATGCCATTCCTTCGAGGTGGACCTGGAGTGTACAAGGTAGTGAAGACTGGCCCATCAGGTCACAACATCAGAAGCTGCCCTAACCTTAGAGGTATCCCAATTGGAATGTTAGTTCTGGGAAACAAAGTCAAGGCAGTGGGCGAGGTATGGATCCTTGTAGCTTCAGTTCATGTCTTCATAGATACCAGTATATAACAGTAGTAAACACAACAAAAGACTCTGCCCCTGTACAGGTTTGCTTTTCCAACCCTCATGATAAATACTAACCTATGAACTTGGTTTATATTATAAGTACTAATGCAATTATGTCTTTTGCCTTTTAGGTGTGCATTGATTGGAATAATGTTAGAATTGTATTGCAGTTGCATATGCTTGCTTATATATTTCTGTTACAGTTATTGTTATGTTACAGTATTCCTTACAAAATTATGTTTCATGTTCAACTTTTTTGTCATCTTCTTTGACAGAATTTTGTTTCATTGAATAGATGTTTTTCTAGGATCTAACCAATTAACACATTCTGTTTCTCTGTATTGATTGTATTCGTTTGTTCAGTTGCTGAACTATTGTTACTATTCCAGCTGTGGTATTTTATGATTAAGAAGGGCTTAAGGATGAAGTGTGTCATGCTATTTCCTAAATATAATGTCAAGGAAAAAATTAGTACTTGTACAAACTTTGCATAAAGAACTTGGTATTACAATTCTACTGTTGCAGCCACCAATAAAAAGGCATGTTTTGGTGAATATCTCCTTCAAGTTTTTATACGGCTTTTTTTTGATGTTCTGAAGTTGTGGTGTTGGTGTTTTGCTTCTTTTGAACATAAACAGGTCTAAGATTTTTGGGAATACTCCTAACTGTAAATGTGCCATAAGTAGATTTGGTACTTCAGTCTGCCTCAGCCTGTGGCCTTAATTTAAGAAACTTTTTTTTTACATTTCCTTTGTAATATAAAGATTGGAATGAGTGTGTTTTTCATGTACTATAAGAAGTTGCTGACTAATGCTACTGAATTATCTGAAAAGTCAATAAATTCCACTTTTTTTATGTGTGTGCATCAGGTGACTAATTCAGAAGGTACATGGGTGCAAATGGATAAGAACAGCATGGTAGAGTTCTGTGAAAGTGATGAAGGCGAGGCATGGTCATTAGCTAGAGACAGAGGTGGAAACCAGTATCTCCGACATGAAGATGGCAAGTTGTTGTTTTGGTTTTTAATTTAACTTATTAAAAATTTAGCAGTCTAAACATGACAAAGAAGTAAAGACAGAACTGAGTTTTAAACAGGTATAACATTAATTCACGATTTTTCATTTGACTTACTTTACACAGTTGGACTTCAAAGTTGTTTAGAAATATACTTCAAATATTTTTTAAAAGAATAGTTAAAATATTTCCCTGTGTTTTCTTCTGTACCAGTTACCAATCGTAATTTTAATTATCCTTCTTTCAGTGAAGAAGGGGAATAACCAGGAGCTTTTAATGTGTAAATTATGGACAGGGAAAAAGTGTTTACTTAATACTTAGCACAGTGTCTTTTTTTGTAGTCATAGATTTTCCATTTTTGGTTATGTCTAATAATGTCAAGTTCTGAGGAGTTCAAAGAGCACAAGTAGATTCTAGAAATTAAGTATTTGTGAATTAGAGCACTAACTTGATGTTGAAAGCATGTTTATTCAATATTAGAGTTGTTAACTTCATTATTTCCTGTTCTAATATGAGCCTATTTGCTTTTCCAGTAGAAACGTATTTCTCTGAACTTAATAAATTAAGCAGTGTGCAGAAATTTCCACTCAAGAGTACTTATTTTGAGTAAATATAACCTAAATTTAAATAACTTGACAGTATTTTGTGTAATTTTAGTCTTTTCTAGTTTTAGTAGTTTTAGATGTCATTTCATCTTTCCTGAAATTTCTCTGTGCTTTAAGAAAGAATTCCCAAGTTTGGAAGAATTTAAATAAGACCCTTTCTTGAAGGTCTGGCTTCAGATTCTCGATTCTTCTGTACTGTTACTGAAAGATGTCTTCAAGTACATAAAATTGTTCTCACAGAAACACAGAAATGCAAGCTCCAGACTTTGAGGTCAAAACCCTGTAGTAGGACTTTTGCAATCCAGTGCATAGGGATACCATCTTAGAAACTTTCTGATGTGAGTCCTAAGCCTCGACATGTCTGGTATTATTCCTTTCTAGATGAGTCTATGTTTTTATAAGTAGGGTGAAGATAGGTGTCTCTTGTGCATCTCTCTACAGCAGTTTCAGTAGTTATTAGTGCAATTACTAATATTTCAACCTGGTTTATGTTCCTAGTCTATTTTAGTACCAGGCGAAACTAATGTGCTTAAGCGACATCTGAAAATTATTTTAATTAATTGCTGTTATTTACTGTCAAATTAATTAGAACTACACTTTGTCATCAGTTTCAATGCTTTTGCTGGAGGAAAATAATTAATATTTGGAGGAGCTCCAACTACATTTGCAACTATCTATATTTTTATTCAGAAATAATACCGTCTTTAAAATTACTTTTGTATTTTCCATATTTAATAAAATGATAATGAAATTCTCAGAAAGAAGTAGGATTTCTTTCAGGGACAAAGCAAAAGCCTTATTGAATCCACAAGTCTTCAGCCAGGTGTCCAGATACTTTAGCTGAAACACTACAGCGAGATCTACATTTGCCTCCAATTGAGAAAATTCCAGCGGTTTTCTTGGAGCTGATAATTTTACTTTTTTTTTTTTTCTTTTAATTTAGCTGTGTGTATCTTGTAAATGTACTCTGAAATGCAGTTTTGGCCTGAAATGTAGTTTTCTAACAAATTTAACAACTGCTGTCTAAAGCATAAACATTGAATGGTGTGGTGTCACCGAAAGACAGTGTACATCCTGTTCCAAAGTGGCATATGACAGCAAAGCTGGCAACAACTTGGTCAAACATAAAAGCAGTTTGCATGGTATTAAGTCTTCATCTTTATATTTTTATAGCATGAGCTCGTAAGAGAGGAGTGCCTTTCTTTTTGAAGAGAATTGAGTACAGGTGGAAGAATGCTATCTGTGGGGAAAAAAAAATCACTTCTTTGTTTTGTGACTCATCATTCCAATGTAAACTAGTTACAAAGAAGGTCTAATTCTGAAGTGGCATGTTGGTTTTTTTTCGCAGAACAAGTTCTTCTAGATCAAAATGTTCAGACTCCTCCCCCAAGCCCTTTTTCAATACAAGCTTTCAGTAAGGGGACAAGCTGTAGTAATGGACAAGGGTTTGATTATGGCCTTGGAAATACCAAAGGTATGTTTATACACTCATATTTTTAAAAAATCATGGTTTTATTAACTTTGTATATGTTTTTATTACTCATTTTTTACTCTTTTTGGCCCTATGAGATGGTCTCCAAAGGACATAAGCAGTAGTGCAATGAATTGCAAGGTGTTTTACAAAGCACGTAGTTAGTGCTGTAACTGCTTTTTTTCTGCTTTAATATCACTCAGTCTAAATACTCTGTGGGTTATCAAAGATCTGTATCTTACAGTTGAGGTTTTCTGCAACAGTAGATACAAAACTGTAATGCAGAAATCAGAAATACATACTTGCAAAACAAGATAATGGAAACTCTTTGATTTAGAAAGCAGGGCTTTACATTGGTGAGAAACATTTGTAGACACTTCTCACCTGTCCTGACATTTTTTAAGAGCCTCTAATGGGATGTCAAGACAAAAAGATACCATCCGAGATGTAAGTTTCAGTGTTTTACTGCATGAAGAAGCAGTTCATACTTGTCCGTGCATTCCTATAGGAACCCACTTTTTGTTTATTTTTTTAAAAGATGGAAAAATTGTTTTCTTTTTGATTTATAGGGGGTTTTATATAGAACTGCTTTTTCCACTTCAGCCATACTCTTTTCAAACTAATGGTTGAATCACAGAAGTAGGAATGTTTAAGATATTCAGTGTGTAAGGCAGTATTACAGGTTGTCTCTCAGCATCAATTATTCTTTTTCTGCAGAAGCATATTATGAAAATATTTTCTGTTGTCCAGAGATAATATAGCATATTGATCTCCAAGATTTTAACAGGTATATTAGTTTTTGAAGACCTCGTGATTCTTTTTATTAGATCCTATCTTAAACAGTTCCTAAGGTGTTTCTTTGGGATATTACAGTTGCAGAAAGTTTGGAAGCTACTCCTGGTATTGAAATCCATACAATTTTATTCACAATATTCTCTTGACATGCTCTCAGGCAGTGCTGTTTAGTGTGAGTGAGCAATTCAGGCAGATGACTGACTTCGTTCTGTGTACTGTCATTTCTTCTAAATTGCCCAAGAGTGGAAAGTTGGTGGCAACTAAATTGAAAGAATAATTATATTATTTTCCCCAAAATAGAATCCCTCATCTGTATTCTTACTTTGCATACAGTCATTTGCCTTTTCAGGTCTAAGAAGCTTCGAGTTTTGTGGAAAACTAAAAAACTGAAGGCACAAGCACAATCTCTTAGGGGAATTTCTGCATGAAGCTGTTCTTTTTTTTAGGTGATTGTTATGAGAACTTCTGTTGGGATGCACTAGTTTCAATGAAAATTCAGTCACCATCTATGAGCATTTCAAACTTCTGGTCAAATGTAAAGATCCTCATGTAATATGTCTGTTTACAATCTTACCTGTAAGGCAAAAGACATAATTTCCAGAATCATTCTGTTTGATTTAGCTGTATCTTCCCTATTCCAGCCTTCTCCATTGCAGACAAGCCTTTAATATTCCTCGTAAATGGCCCTACTCACCTCCATATTCAATTATTGAGGGCAGATGACTTTCAGCCTCTTCTCAGATGTGTTTCCCTTTAAAATAATTACTCCTTTTAGTAAATAGGCCTGGTGTATTTAATACTGATAGTGGTTTTTCAAACTTGTCAATCACTTATCATCAGGATTATTAAGGTAGGAATGATCACTGCTCAAGTACTGATTCCAGTATGTTTGGGTGTGTACTACATCTAAAACAGTTATTGATATGTTTAGGTGATTATTTAGAAAGGCATTCCAGCTATTTTCTGGTATTTTTGTTCTCTCAATTTTTAAATCAAAATATCAAGAAAATAAAATCAAATTTTGGACCTCTCAGGTAATGAAGGGTTCCATACACCCTCTGGTCTTTCTCTAATTCCATTAAAAGACAATTGATAATAACCTTAAAATGCTGTAAATTCAGTGAGTTGTAAATTCTGTATTAGCATCTAATTTTTTACTAGGATTTCTAGAATGCTGCCGAAGTTATATGAATTTGGAGAATAAACTAATGCTGTTAGGATTTTCTTGGTGTTGGTTCAAATCTGAAATGCTCTCAAACTCTTGCGAAATGCTCGTATTTCTAAGTATACTTCAAGTTATGACATGGATGATAAACTCTGCCTTCTTACTATAGGCTTCATGTATTTCTAATGCTTGCATAGAGTTTGTTGAGAATTGGCATTCATAAGTAAAATCTATTTTTAACATGCTAGTTTTTTGAAGACCTTCATGTGCCTCACAGCGAATATATGTAGTTCTTCAAAAAAACACTTCCAGTTCCTACGTGGTACTTCGATTTTCTTAAATTATCTTCAATCTGATCTTGAAAAACAGCATGATGGAATACTTTTCAAGATATTTGAAAACAAGCAAATATTTACCAAAGCCTTGGCACAGAAATACACTTGCCAAAGCCTAATTACATGTTACCTTTCCCTTCTCATCAGTTTTTCTAATCTTTTTCTGCATGTTCTGTTGCATGTGTATTATTGTAAATGCTAGGATTTTCTGTTTGTTTTTTTTTTTTTTTTTTTACTTTGGCTGCTCTTCATTTTTTAGTGAAGGTGAATATAAATCTCTATTTTGAAATGTTTAAAATAATTGAAATAAAATACATGCAATCCTTAACAACCCTGCTTATCATATACAGTAATTTTATTGCCATGTGTCCATTCTTTCGATTCTCCTCCCCATCCCTCAGGGAACGGGGGGGACAAAGAAGGGGAGGGAGGGAGTGAGTGGCAGCATGTTTCTGAGTTACCGGCTGGGCTTAAACCACAACATCATGCATGGGGTGAGATTTTTAAGTTTAGCCATAACCAGAGTTTTATGTGGCTAAATGAGATTTATGATCTTTCTCTATTATCATCATTTAAACTTTAATGAGCACCATTTTACTCTGCCTTTCTGGAGAATGATAGGTAACAGGTTGTAGTTTTGACTGTTTTGCCCACTACAGGTGACCAACTGAGTGCCATACTGAATTCCATTCAGTCACGGCCAAATCTCCCAGCTCCTTCCATCTTTGATCAAGCTGCAAAACCTCCCTCTTCCCTAGTCCACAGTCCATTTGTGTTCGGACAGCCCCTTTCCTTCCAGCAGCCTCAGCCACAGCTTCAGAGTAAGTTTGTCAGCCTTACCTGCCTCATCAGTCCATTTCTGCAGCTTTGACATTGCTGTTCTCAGTTGCTTACCAGCTACTAATCATCCCTCAGTGCACCTTTTTGGTTTTATTTTGTTAAGTTTTTCTTGAT
Organism: Myiopsitta monachus; assembly: GCA_017639245.1. Lineage (NCBI taxonomy): Eukaryota > Metazoa > Chordata > Aves > Psittaciformes > Psittacidae > Myiopsitta > Myiopsitta monachus. The sequence continues at coordinate 54,361,374 of CM029919.1, forward strand.
TTAAAAGCATGCAAGGTGTAATGCTCCTAAAGAAGTATACTTGTTCAACTTAAATTTCTATATTGATAATGTTTTGCTTTTGTATGTGTTCTGCAGTGTAGATAAGTCATGAGAGTGTTTTCAGTATTGTATGCACCTCTGGGTTTACCCTTAAGGTAAATATTTTATATGGTACAAAGTGTTGATAATTCTTTTAACATCAGGAATGGACTGCAGTAAGTTCATAGGTATTACATTTTCTCACCTTCTGAATTCTTGTTTTTGTCATCACTCCTAACTTTAGGGATATAGCTGGACAGTTGGAACAACTTAGCACTAAAATACTCATAAGTAGTCTTCTGTCTAGTAGTCTGTGAGTTTAGTGCTGATAGGATTGGCATGAATATGAAAGTCTGCACCTTGAAGTGAATAGTAGTTAACCTATTACTGATGGGAGGACAGGAAACTGTTTAGTTTTTAACTAATGATAAAAGCTCAGCATTCATGATGGATATCACATATTGCAGTAAATTTTTCCTTATATACAGAACAGGTATAGCATGAGTCACAGAAATAGTAGTCTTCTCCTGTCTCCCATAAACTGTCCTTCAGAAATGCCTCAGCTCTTTCCTGTGGGACCCTGTTACTCAGTTCAGTCTTTACGTCTCTGCAGTCCTGGATCTAGCCAGCTCATCTTATTGAAGTGACAGTGACATGCTTCAAATAATAACTAGGTTAAGATATCTAATTCACATTTATAATCAGAAATAGTCCAGCATCCTGAAAGCAGGATATTCTAAAACCTACTCAATTAAAACAGCTGATTGCCAGTGGCATTAGTTCACCGTCATTGAGAATTTGTCAATTGTATATTCTTTCCCATCACTTTTAGTTTTCTTCTCTTGTTAAGAGTAATGAAGTCAGAGCTTCTTATTCAGCTCTGCATCAAAAATAATCATAAATGTCTTCTTTCAAATTTCAGATAATTTGCTCATTAGCGTTTAAATCTATACTGTATGAAAAGAAAAGCTGTCAAGATTTTTTTGTCTGCCCACCAAGATCTTGCTCAATGGATTTATCTATCCAACAGATGTGTATAAACTATATTCAGTAAGCTTACATCCATGCTTTGTGTTTTAGTAAGGATCCTTTATTCAGAAGGGAACAGTTTTTGTTACATAGGGGAAGCATTGGTAGTCTACAGTATAAAATAATAATGAAACTGGAAAAATTTTTCAAGTTTCTTTCTGATTTGGGATCTTAGCTTAGTATAAGATCTCAATCAATACAGTTCTTTGTCTTTCCAGCAGGTCAATAATCATCAACCAGAATGGATATGCTGTTGTACTAGTTGTGATTTGATACAAGGTCTTTCTTCCAGTTTATTATCTAATTTAAGATTGATGCAGATAATATAAATTATGCATAAAGGAGAGAAATAGTAAAATTTTTGTTTTGGCTATGAAAATGTCATAATAATATGGGGGAAAAAAATCCTGCTTTAACTTCCTTTAGTCTTTGCAAATTTATTACTCCTCCATCCAAATTCAGAATATTGTTAGGGAGTCCTAGAAGGCTATATTCATACAGTTTTTCATTTAATAGTCAAGGAAATTATTAGGGATATAGTACTCTAGATTAAGTGTTTTAAGCAGTTGTTTTACTATGACTATATAGCTATGTATGACTATGTCTGTGGCTTCACATATTAGAAAGTAATGGATTGATTTGCAATATAAGGTTAATTAGAATAGCAAGGCATATATGCAGTAAAAATATTTAGACAGAATAGTTCTATTTAGGTTGAATTCTGCTGTGTGGGTTTTAATCTATGTTCAGTGCTGATGCAGTTATAATAGAACTATAATGGAAACTCTTCATAAGTGTTCAATTTTAATTCATTATTTCCAAAGAACTTTTCAGTCTCCTGTTAGCAAACATGTAATTAAAATTTAAATCCATTAAACAATACATCCCAAGGCTCCACATCAAATCACTTGGATTTTGCCCTAGACATGCTTGCTTTTAGTTTCAAATTATGTGCTCCATCCTTATGTGCTTCTTGCTGTAAAGTTAGATCTAAAAATTAAAATGAACATTTGTAGTTGATAACTGCTATATTAAAGCGGCTTATGGCAGTCTAATAGTTTTAAAAGAAGTTGTGCCAGCCTAGATTTCTATGGCTGTAGAAGTTCTGTATTAAATACCAGTCTTGACTGAAAATCTGCCTAGTCTACCACTTAGATTTTTCTGTTCTTCCTCAAATATCTGTCCTTCTAAGGAGAAATTTTATTTGGAAGCATAATTCTGAGAAAAGTCAGGATCATGTTGAATGTCCTCCAGGATTATTTCTTTAAGATAGATTTTTGTAATAGGAAGAAAAATACTGGTATGATTATAAAATATGCTCTGTGCCACTGAGAGATTGTAGTTTTCCTTTAAAAGTTTCATGTTATTTACTAGAACTCAATGAAGGGCTGATTGTTCTGTCCTATTTAATTCCTTTGCTAATTTTCACACATAGCCACGCAAGGGGAAAAAAGCTGGGGGATTGTTTTCTTTTTCACAGGGACAGACAAAATTAACGTGCTCTTGTCATGTAGTTTAAATCCTTTTCAGTCTTTTGTACAACTAGAAGTCCAAAGCAGCTACAAAAGATGGTGTAGCCTGCATGAGTTCAGGAACAGCTGTGCTGACTTGGAAACTTAGGAAGGACTTTTTTTTTTCCAGAAAGAGCACAAGTTTATGTATGTTTCTTCCTTGATTATTTCAACAAAGCAGCCTGTAATTACTGAAGCCTCTGAATGCTTGCTTCTGAGAAGTTTGTAGGATCATCAGTGGCAGATTTCTCAGGACTGCAACCTCACAGAGCTGCAAGATTATTAATGGTTGCTTGATTAATTTGTCTCTGAACTTTGTGAAGAGTACGGAAGAGTCAAATTTCTCCTTGAATTTGGAGTATAAATGAAGTGTGGAAACTTAAAGGGTCAAGACAGATTTGTTTCTCAGCCTTCAGCAGTGTTTGCTTTGTCATAAAAGTCCTTAGATGTGACAAGTCAAGGAAACAGGATAATGCCATGCTGTCCAGGATCAGTTATCAGATTTTCACTGTCGGCTGTTGAACTCTGAACTTGGGAATTGTGAGACCTTGAATTCACCAGTGTTTGACTTGGATGTGAGGAGACGTGACATTAGAGTTCCTATTGCAAACCCCCTTGTTAGCTTCATCTTGCACAGCCACTGCTTACTGACTCATCTCAGTCCAGACAGAAGCTGAGCTGCTGTTCAGTGCGTTCATAGTGAGTGTCCTGTCAGGCTGCTTCCTTACCAAGCCGTGCTGCAGAGCTGCAATCAAGCATATACCCCAACTATGTGTGATCAGCCCCTACCGTTCATGTTAGGATTTCCTATGTGTCCCTGCAGTACTGTGCTACTATTTTCTCTTGGTTTTGTTCCTTTCTTCTCTAGGTGCTAATTAGAGAGCATTTAGAACCACTGGCGTTGCCTGTAGTGCTTCTATGTGCATTTCTTAAGTTGGAGAGGGGAGCACAAAAGACCAGCACACATATGGAACCCTTCTCAGTAGTGTTTCAGCAAAATGGAGAGAATATTCTCAACCAAGGACACTGATATCTTCCATATCATGCTAAAATGACCCAATTGTCATGCAAAACAGCCAGAGTATTGGTTTAACCTTTTTTTTTTTTTCAGATGCTGCGTATTGCTGAAGCATCATTCCTGAAAATTTGGGCTAAGTTAGTGTTTCATGCCTTAGGCTTTACAGACTTGATTAGCAAAGATACGTATGAAGTGTACATTGTCCAAGTCAGTCCAAAACCATCCCTGGGAGACTGGGATGTTAGGAAGAGCACAAACTGTGTCATGCTTTAGAAGCATATAAATATGGCCTATCACATCTTCAAAAATTGTAGTTACAATTTATAAAATCGTAGAATCTTTTTTATCTACCTTTCTAGCACAGGAATTCTTCTTTCTGTTAATAACCTGAAGTGGCTCAAGTGTTGGTGCTCCAAGCCCTACCTTTGGGTAGAGTTGCTAATATTTTTCAGCTTTTGCTCTCCCTCACAGGCTGATGCCCCTAATTTAACAGTATCTGATACTTTTCTGCCCTTTTTTTCCCTTCTCCAGCTGTCCATATAGCATTTGGCTTTTCAGGGTGTGAAGAAGATACATTGATTGCAGTGCTTGAGGAAATTCAGCTAAAAGCATTATTGTAGCTTCCTTTTCAGTAAGAGCGAGTAAAAGGAATGCGTTCTTATGAGGAGGTATCCATTGCTTAGGCGAAAGGGAAAAGAAGGTCAATGCTTTCCTTCATCATCACGCAGAAAAGCAGTGGCATTTTGGAAGAAACTTTTAACTTCACTCTCCAGAGACATTTTACCAGTTTGTTTGAAAAAGGCTAACGTGGACCAGTTGGTGGTATGTCATGCCTCCTGAATTGATTTACCAGCATTGTAGGCATGGTTGGTAGAAGACTGTATCCTGCCATAGGAATTGAACTCTTAAGTCTCTACATTGTGTGGTTTACCAAGCTGGAGCTATTTCCATGTTGAAGGAAAGCATGTGACTAAAGATACGCTGTTACATTCAAATGTGATGTGAGACAGATCTTGCCTACCTTGTATTTCTAGTTTTTGTAGTCTTTGAGGGTGATTCAAAAAGAATGAATGCTGACCAAAAAGCTGGTCCCTGTGACTGACTAGTTATCATGGATAGACACAGATCATTCACCAAGGCAGCATGGAGGTTGTGTGGGAAACTCAATTCTCTTTGACCCATGGTCCCCTTGAAATGATTTAGTCGTACATTGTTCAGTATAAAACTAGGTTCCAGCAATGTAAGTATTCTCAGACGTGGAATGAAACAATAAAGTGTAAATGTGCATTCATGAAGATGGATTTAGTATGGATTTTCATTTAATTATTCATAGACTAGAATGCTAATGTATCAATTTGACATTTTTAGGATTGCCTTTGCTGCTACTTTGTGATCTTAATGTGTTTTTTTGCATTTTAACCTTTAAAAATTGGTGGAGTGACATCCTGATACTCAGAAGCTATGTAATTAGTACTGGATGTCTCAAAATCATTTCTAGTCATCAAAGTAGGCAATACTGTTCTTACATCTATGTTAATCCTGGATTAAGAAAATAGAGAGTATTTTGTTGTTTTAAAGACTGAAATTCTTACTTCAAATGTGTGAACACCTTGTTGGACAGTCTATAGAATATAACTCATTGCATGAGATAGGAGGGTTAGTATGTTTATATGTACAAGTTATTAAATATACTACCAGACAAAAAGATGTCTTAAGCAGTGCAGGAGTTGCAATAACTTATTTTCAATACACCTGTCTTATTCCAGTTGTACAAAAGAGTCTCTCTAAAAGAGAATATTCTAGTGTACAAATACTCTTTAAAATTATTAATGCAGTGAGAATTTGACTTATTTCTTTCTAAATGAAGGAATAGGAATTGGAATTATAATTAAAAATAACATTGTAGGAATGCAAAATGATAGATCTGAAACTTAAAGTTCCTGCTGTTAGCTCACTCCCAAGTTTCATTTGAAGCTGTACCTCTTAACAGATATAATGTCAGTAGCCTCTCTACTGAAATAATCTTGGATTGCATCACATTAAATTCTTCTTAAGGCAACATTATTTTTAAGGGTTGATACAGACTTGGGTTTATGTCTGTACTGTTTGATAGAGAAGCTCTTCTGATAGCTATGTCTGTTGATGATACTGAGAATCCACAGTTCACATTATGTACATGAAGTTTTCCAAAACATTACATATTGAGGTGCATTCATATTTGAAAACAGGTAGTTTTGATGAGTTTAATATATTTTTCTTCCTTCTTTCCAGTGGAACTTTCCAACACAAACACCTAGATTGTCTCTAATTTTTTCAAAACCATAACTCTCATTGAATAATCTACACATATTTTTAGACCCTAGAAGCTAATGCTGAAATCACAGATTGTCTTCTATTTTTAAAAAATTTAGCTCAGGGGAAATATTTTTAAGTAACTCTTCTCAATAAAAACTAATGCAGGAGTTTAAACAATGAAATCCGAATACTTAACAAAGGAGATATATATAATTTGAAGTGCTTGTTTTGCCTTTACTGCTTTTTCCATTGAATCTGTGCTGCTTCTGTGCAACTGTTTTCCACTGTAGAAACTCCATCCTGCTGCCTTGCTTCTCGTGAGCGTATTTACAAAACTAGTGATGTAGCTGGGCCTGCCTCTGCTATTTCATCTCTCTCTCACAAACTGAAGGGTGGGTATACATGTCAACATAGCAAGGTTATTCAGATTTTTACATTCAAAATGGTTTTTTGGTTGGTGGTTTTGGTTTGGTTTTGTTCTGGTTTTTTTTCTTCTCCTTCCATTCGTTTTCATTTCATTCACTTAATAATGTTTTGAAAGTAAGTGTTCAGGTTTGGTCTTTGTTGGGAGCTTGTTTGGTATAAGCATTCAGTGTTGCCTTTCTGAGTTACCTCAACTTCATGGTACGTGATCTGGCTAATTCTGCTTTGCAAACAGAAAGATGACTGTTAATCTGATCTAATACGGTCTGTTTTCAAACAATAGGCAAATGAAATATAGAAGAAGAAAGGGGGAAAAATATAAGGTGTTTTTTTTTGCTTACAGTTAAAGCAGTTCTTGACATGGTTATGCAGCTTTCCATTTTGGTATTTTTGGGTGGGGTTTTTTTGTGCTGATAGTCTGGAATTGGGATTATTTATCTGTATATGTGTGAATCCAAACCTTTGGTTTTTAAATTATTTTTTTTCTTGCTGGAAGCTGCTGTTTAAGCTATGCCTTTCATCAGCAGTTTCATTCCAGAACGTTGTCCTACTTGATATTCACTAGTTATGCATATATTTTGAGTTCGATACATTGCTGAATGGCTCGCAGTGTTTTATGTCCTTGCCAACTTTTCACTATGCTTTGCTTTATAAAGAATTCTCTAAAAAGGTTCTATCTAGAGAATTTTCTCATCTGACACATGGCTAGACCTTAAATTAATCTTTTTATCTGTTTGTGGGAAAAGTGTGTTTAAAGTAATTACTGTTTACATTTTTGAATTCGTGTATCACAAAGTAGACATCTCAAAATAGCTCATCAGTAGAACTGAGCTGGCATGAGCAAAATGCTTGAACTGATCTGTAAAACACTTTTTAGTTTGGGGGTTTTTTTCTTTAGCAAGAGCAATCATTTTATAAATCATGTTGTACCATGCTTTGTTTTCCCCTCCTCTTCCCCCTCCTTCTGAAGAAAAAACTTATTACAGAACTCATGAGAAAAAAGAATAAAGATGGATTAGACTCTCAAAATTTATTATTATCATGTTTGAGATGTTCTCATTACGTTCTTCTGTTTACATTTGGCATATTGTTCCTGAATATAGACAAAATATTTCTTCTCTGCCTGGAGAAGTATTAACTCCTACATTGTCCTATCTCCTGGGAAGCCAGGACAGTACCCTAGCCTTCAAGCTTGTCAAATATTTCAGTATAGCTATCCTTCACTTTTTCCTGTTGCTATTTATTTTATTATAAGCTACTTAAATACAGAGGTAGAAAAATAATAATTGTTTGTAACTTCAGGAAACATCTGGGTTGCTAGACTTTGCTCCAAAAAATACATTTGTTTTTGTACTATGAGAGGTAACAGTAGGAGAAACTGCTCCTGTGTATTTTCTAGCATACGGATAAGGCTTCATGAGTGAGAACTGGAAGACGGCTCAGATCCCGTAATGCAAAAGGAAGTAAACACAGATTTCCCACCTTTAACTTGTGAAAACCCATCCAGATCAGAAGGACTTAACTGTACCTTCAGAACTTTGCAGTGTAAAGTCTTGCTTTGTGGAGAAACAGTTATATTTAATTCCCAGCTTGTCGCCAGTAATTTCAACATTGCTTGTCTTAATTTTCAATTCTACGAGACTGTGTTCACAGAATTACTAGAAGCAGATTGCTTTCATGAGCTGCTACTTTGCATATACTTGGGGTTTATGTATTTATATTAGCTACCCATAGTTTTCAGTTCTGTGGATTAATATATGTATAAAATCAGCGTGCACAGAAACAATAAATTAGTGCATCAAAATAAGAGGACATCATAACTAACTATTCCATGATTCTATAGACCACAGTTGATGGTTTAGCTTAGTGGTTGGAAAAGGTTGGTTGGTTTGTTGGGCATCTTTTAGTATGTTGTGTTCTGGTGCAGAACATTGGTAGTCTGTGGTCTTAAAAAGGTATATACCTCAGATTATCAATGTGAATCATTTTAGGTATGTTTGTAAACCTCTTACTCAATTCGCCTTACAGCTGTATTTACTTCCTATGTTTCCTGACTTTTGAGCATTAAAGAAATTAAGACTGGTAATACATTTGATCTTTCTACAAGTCTTTTGTCTCAGTCAGGCTGTAACTCGTAGAGATAATAAATAAATAATCCCTGTTTTCTATTGCAACTGTGGTAAACTTGGATAACTCCTGACATTTGCCTAAGGACTGTGTTTCCTTTACTAGTGTTTTTGGAAACAGAGGACTGTGACTTTCGATAACTTCTTAGTGGTGTTTCTCTGTAAATACTTCCTATAACTTGTTTGTATGTATCATTGGGACAAGAAATGCATTGAAAAGAAAGTCCCTCTATATTTCCTTTCATTTTGCTGTGAACAGAAGCATGTGTTTGATTTTTATCTTGTGTTCAGATCTTTCTAATCCTTTTGTATTGCTGTTTTGTATTATTAAAGGTATCACTGTCAAAGTATAATAATTATAAAATATGCTAAACAGGTGACCGAATGAATTTCACAGGAGCTGCTAGACCAATTTCTCCATCAGGAAAATCAGACATGTCATCAAAACATAGAGCTGACAGTAGGTCACCCAAGCTTGATGTGCGAATCAATAGAGCTGCTGCTGACCAGAAGAAACCTAGAAATACAGATGGCTTATCTGCCAGTGAGTCTCTTATGCTGAAATCAGATGCTGCAAAATTGCGATCAGACTCTCACAGCAGGTCTTTGTCTCCAAATCATAACACTTTGCAAACACTAAAAACTGATGGTAGAACAACTACTGGTCTGAGAGCTGAATCTCCAGGGCCAGGAACCCGATCATCTTCTCCAAAGACAAAGACACTCACAGCTGTTAGATCTGGTGCTAGTTCTCCGCGATCCTCATCACCGCATGACAAAACTCTACCTCAGAAAGCTCCATCCCCTGTAAAAACAAAGCTTGATCCTCCTCGAGAACGCTCCAAATCAGATTCTTACACGTTAGATCCAGATACCCTTCGCAAAAAGAAAGTACCCCTAACAGAGCCCTTGAGGGGCAGGTCCACTTCGCCCAAACCAAAAATTATTGCACAAGATGGAAAACCTGTTACAGAAACTGAAAATAGAGCTCCTTCCCCTCATGTTGTACAAGAAAATCTTCACAGTGAGGTAGTTGAAGTATGTACTTCAAGTACTTTAAAGACTAACAGTATTATAGATAGTACCTGTGAAGACAACACAGAATTCAGAAGTCTGGACGATAGTTCTAATAAAGTTCATTTCAGCATAGGAAAAGCACCACTGAAAGATGAGCAAGACATGAGAGCATCTCCAAAAGTGAGCCGTAAGTGTGCTGGTAGACATACAAGACCCAAAAAAGAAAAATCCAGCTTTCTTTTTAAAGGAGATGGCTCCAAGCCTGTAGAGCCTGCCAAGCAAGCAATGTCACCTTCTGTTGCAGAATGTGCTAGAGCTGTATTTGCTGCATTTCTCTGGCATGAAGGTATTGTTCATGATGCTATGGCTTGTTCATCTTTTCTGAAGTTTAATCCAGAACTGTCCAAAGAGCATGCACCAATTCGAAGCAGTCTTACTCAACAACCTGCAGAGGAAAAAGAAACAAAGTTGAAAAATAGACATTCATTGGAAATATCATCTGCTCTTAACATGTTCAACATCTCGCCTCATGGACCAGATATATCTAAAATGGGTAGCATCAATAAAAACAAAGTCCTCTCAATGCTAAAAGAACCACCTCTGCATGAAAAGTGTGAAGATGGAAAAGCTGAAACTACCTCCTTTGAAACATCGAGTCACCACACAATAAAATCCAAGTCTCCTCTTCCATTAACATTGCAGCACTTGGTAGCTTTCTGGGAAGATATTTCTTTAGCAACTATTAAAGCAGCTTCCCAAAACATGATTTTTCCAAGTCCTGGTTCTTGTGCAGTGTTAAAGAAGAAGGAAAGTGACAAAGATAACAAGAAAACTAAAAAAGAGAAAAAGAAAAAAGAAAAGGTTGAGACTAGGCCAAGAGGAAATCTTTTTGGCGAGATGGCCCAGCTTGCAGTGGGAGGACCTGAAAAAGATACCATCTGTGAGTTGTGTGGAGAATCCCATCCATATCCAGTGACTTACCACATGAGACAAGCTCATCCAGGTAAGAGTGCATATTTTTTAATTTCCATGTCCATCTGTAAAATATATTGCACATGCACCTTTTGGTATTAATTACTGTTATGAAAATATGTCAGGCTGTCTTGTTTAACATTTTAACACATTTAACACATAATTTTCGCTACATAAGCTAAATTAAAACTTACTGTAGAAATTACACATTTGTATATGTTATCTTTAAGTAGTTATGGATCTAAGCTTTCAAAGATGCTCAAGCAAGTTGTTTGAAACAAGGCCAAAATCACAAGCTAACTTTACAGTAGATCTTCAGAGCAGAAACATGCCATTTATTAAACTTTAGGACTTGAAGCTGTGCTGAGAAAATTGGAAATAAAAATCAGAGATTGATTAATTAGGGTTACTGTAAATAGTAGAAAACTTCTTTATCTGCTGTGTCAGCACTGGGTATCAGTGACTTCATTTTGTGTGTTTAAAATGCATTTTAAAAAAATCCAGTCCATGCCTCTAGACAACTTGTATGGTAAAACACCGCCTCAGTCTCATATTTTGTCTCTTGATTTGGGTCCCTGATTGTTTTTCAGGACCTTATTTTTAGGAAAATGGAGTAAATCAGTGCTAGGTAGGCATTATCGTAGCCAGTCAAATGAGTTCAAAAGCTACGTAAGTTGTGTTTCCTTTAGAAAAGGGATTGCTAATAGAAGGAATTAGCTACAGTGTAGCTTGTAATAAATAACCTCATTAAAGACAAAATTGTTTCTGTGTTTTCCAGTTTGTAAACATAACTAATTATGTTATCAGGCTGAAGATGTATGAACTTGTTTTAACACTGCATGCAAAGTAAAACAAAATTAAGGGAGCCTTATTATTCAGAGTTATGAATGCACTGAACCTTTCTGAGAAACAGTAATCTCAAAGAAATGTACTTAATTCCCTTTTAAGCTTTGTTAGGCAGGGGGTAGGTTTTCTGTGTTAAATTATATATTATCTTGGCTAATACATGATACTGATCTTACCATCCCTTATCTGTCTGAATAGGGAGCTGTTGATGCTTTGGATAAGTTCATAATAAAACCTTAAAAAACTAAAATCCATTTGAATTCTTTGGGTACTGGTGGGACACATGGACATGCACCTTATTTTTTAATCAGTTCAGAGATACAGAAACAGAGAAAATTAGGACAGGAAAAGACAAGCATCTTCCTTCCCCCTCTCCTTCCCTCTTTGACAGTAATAGATAACATAATACTAAACCTTCTTTTGAAATAATTCTTTTTTCATCTTTTTCCCAATATAGGTTGTGGCCGTTATGCAGGTGGCCAAGGTTATAATAGCATTGGGCACTTTTGTGGAGGATGGGCTGGTAATTGTGGTGATGGTGGTATTGGAGGAAGCACTTGGTATTTGGTCTGTGATCGATGCAGAGAAAAATATCTCCGTGAAAAGCAAGCAGCAGCAAGAGAGAAGGTATTTTTATCTGGTTAATACTCTTATCTGCTTAATAATACTGCGTTCACAACTTCAAAATAAGGTAGGAGCAGTTTAAAAAATTTGTAATTTCCAAAGGTTTTGGAATATCTGCTTGTCATTTATAGGTTTAAAATACTAAGACAGAAACTTTGCTTGTTACTTCTGACTGGATTTCTTCCCTTCAGACAGTTGTGTTTTCAAATTTGTAAAGTAATCTTAGTTTTTTATCCCAGTACAACTGCAGTATAGAATGCAGTACCTAATTTTTTAAAAGTATTTGCCAGCTCATTGAACTTCTGTTTATTAGTTTATTGAAATATGAGTACTGTTTTAACTTTATATGTTTATCGTTTCTTTAATAAACTTAATTCTTGATATCATTGGATATAAGATGCCAAACACTGGGCTGACTAGAGCAGTTTTTAATGGGAATAGTACAAAAGATGTTTTTGCTTGTATGCATCTTCCATGACCAATTTTAAATTCATGCTTAAAGCATATAAAAAAGTTGAGGTTTTAAGATAAGCAGAAGAATGCTAATTTAACTTTATTTTTGAAACTTAATTTGTTGAAACTTTTTGCACGCAAAATTCATCATGAGGTAAACATCAAAACTTTCATCTGTTTAGTAAAAGTTTGCAAAGTTATGAAGATAATAGAAGTGCCATTTTGTGATATAAAATATAACAGGAAGAACCAAGCAACTTTAGTCTAAGTGACACTGTCAGCTTCCTTGTGATGAAGTATAGTTTAAATACGCATTTTTCTATTTTCTCTAGATTAAACAGTCTCGGAGAAAGCCAATGCAAGTTAAAACTCCTCGTGCCTTGCCAACTATGGAAGCTCATCAAGTGATTAAAGCCAATGCACTGTATTTACTGTCGCTGAGTAGTGCTGCTGAGCCCAGTATCCTCTGCTATCACCCTGCAAAGGCATTCCAGTCTCAACTTCCCAGTGTCAAAGAAGGAATTTCTGAAGACTTCCCCATTAAAATGCCATGTCTCTATCTACAGACTTTAGCAAGGTAATTAAAGGATGTTTATGAATACAGATTTTAATACTTAACTATTTATAGTGTTGGACAAAAATATGCATAAACTAAACTAGCACATACATAAAAAAATAGTTATTTTCCTAATTCTTTATGATCTTTTCCCTTTCCATGATCTTGTTCAATTTCTTACACATATTTGCTTCAAGGATCAAAAATACCCTGAGTACCTTTTGAATGCTACATTGTTTTTTAACAACAGCTTAGTTTCTACTCAGAAAATTTAGAATTTCCTGAAGAGTTTAACTTAGTGTGTTAGTACCAGGCGTAGTGCTACTTCTCATTCTTCGCAGTTAAAAACAATAAGAACAAAACCGGAAGACTTGTTCTTGGTATTTCTAAGTAGATTTCACTGTAGTGGCTCATGTTTATGATGGCTAGACATTCGTGCATCCAATACATAATGGAAATACCTAATACTAAGTTATAGCAAAGGGTGATTCCTCTCCCTCTTGGTTGAGAATGCTATCATGTTTTCCACTAGCACTCTAAGTCACAGTCAGCTTAAATACATTAGGTGAGGAGTAAATGAACAGTGTCGGCTGGCAAAATGTATTGACAAAGGACTTTTATGTATGTCTGTGTTTCAGGAATTTATAATCCTTAATCCTAATTTAAAAATCTAATTTGATGTAGGCATCATCATGAAAACTTTGTTGGGTACCAGGATGACAACCTCTTCCAGGACGAGATGAGGTACCTGCGCTCAACTTCAGTACCTGCACCGTACATCTCGGTTACTCCTGATGCAAGCCCTAATGTCTTTGAAGAGCCAGAAAGTAACATGAAATCTATGCCCCCAAGGTACTTCCTTGTAACTTTAGGTACTACTTACAAATGCTAACGCATTAGCGTAACACCAGTTTTAAAAAGAGCAGCCCAGATCCATCTCTGAAATCGCTTCTCTGTAGTGAAGTCTTGGGTTTGCAACCTAAATATGAAAAAAGTTTGTTTAGAAATTAGTAAGGACTCTTAGCTTAACTCAGGGAAATTTATCCATCCATTCCAGGCCTGTTTATTTCCCCATAGAGACAAATACAATTTTTCCAGAATCTTAGAACTGCAGAACTAAAGAAGTGATCTAAAGAGCAATGGTCCAAGGACCATAGCTGTTGCAGGTTTTTTCCCCCTGTACTTCTATAACATAACTGGCTGGAGTGCAGATTAATGGCATTTTTTGAAGGAAGTGGCAGTTATCTTCCTTTCAGGGTTTCATTCTGAAGGGAAGTTTGAAGAGGAGGCAATTTCATTACCTTACATTTTTCAAAGTAAATATTGCTGATTCTTTCTGTAAGAAGCTAAAATGACACTGAAGAAATTATAATTTTGTTCTACCTGAGACCAAGAGTGCTAGATGGTTTCTATCAGGCTAAGACAGTTTCTTACCTCATTAAATTTACTATGATCTAATTAAAGCAATTGGGGGGGGGGAGGCTCTTACTGTTTCTTAATAATAGCCCGAAATCAACTTAGATGCTCCACGTTTTCAGATGTCAGACAGTGATTCTTCGTAATGAGGATATAATGAAGAGAAAACTTGCTTTTAATCTGTTTTTATTTCAATCTGTTATATTTTATACTGATTGCAAGAACAGTTTATTGGAATACTACAATCTATAATGTAGTCTTTTCAGAAATAGAATTTTTCTGACAAAACTCCTTAAGAGTGCATCATATTGGTATATTCCTTTATTAAAACTGTGGACACCATGGTCTCCTGAGGCCTATAGGGACAGCATAAGCTGGGAGTTCTTCTGCAGATTGTAAGAAGTCCACTGAAGGTAAGGAGTAAAATATGTCAGAGGCGTAGCCATAGCAATTGAATATTGGCTTTAAGGCTAATAATGTTAGAAGCTTTTACTTCACATAAAGTTCTAAATTTAAGTTGGCTTGCATATTAAAAATTAACCCCATTGATGTTTTCATGTGCATTCCCAGAGCAAATTTGGTCTGAAGCGTCAATTTAGTCATGACATGAATGTTTATGTTCTCTCTAAGAAATACCTAAATTCTTGGAACTTACCATGTACATTATTACATTTGTTTATAAAGCACTTTGCATGCATTTTCACCATGTGTAATTCTAATACTTATTCCTTCTTTTCCAGCATTTAAACAGTTATTAGGTACATAAGACGAAGTTTCATGCAGTAGTAACATTGCCATTATGAAATGCATGTGTCTTTATTTTAATAGTTACGTCAAATTCATGTATACCATATATATTCATTAATGGGTCTGTAACTTCACTGATTTCTTTGTAGTTTGGAAACCAGTCCAATAACAGACACAGATCTTGCGAAACGTACAGTCTTTCAAAGATCATATTCAGTCGTTGCATCGGAATATGACAAACAGCACTCAATTTTGCCAGCACGTGTAAAGGCAATCCCTAGGAGACGAGTCAACAGTGGAGATGCAGGTAAGAGCAAAGACATCAGAAGCAGGAGAAAAAATACTAAAGGATATGGCACTGTGTTTGCAGTTCTTCTTGGAAACTGTAGACAAATAGGGCTTTTTGTAACTACATGTAGTGGCTTTTATTCCTATTTATTAATAAAAATTATCTGTTTGTTAATCCACACAGAATTAGCCTAAAACCAGTTCAGGAATTACTGTAATTCTGAAATTTGTGGTGCATCTTTTGTGCTTGATGTAAAAGTTAAAGTGGTATTCTCTTTGTCAGTTGAAGCATCATTTTTCCATGTTGCTTTTTTTTTTTACGCATTTTCCTCATGGAAAAAATTAATAAAAATATCAATCCTAAAACTGCTCTGTTACTTTTTATTTTTACTGTAGCTATACAATTAAAATACACACAGAATCTAATGAATGCATATTTTTATGCTTTTGAATAGAAGTGGGGTCCTCTCTCCTGAGACATCCATCTCCTGAACTTTCTCGGTTAATCTCCGCCCACAGCTCTCTTTCCAAAGGAGAGAGAAATTTCCAGTGGCCAGTATTGGCATTTGTAATCCAGCATCATGATCTGGAAGGACTTGAAGTAGCAATGAAACAAGCCTTACGGAAATCTGCTTGCCGAGTCTTTGCCATGGAGGTATTAATTTACTAATGGTTCTTGTATGATTAAAATGAGACATTTTAAAATCCTGTCTCAGATGTCTTTTAAGAATTATCATTTGATGTGCAGTAACCTTATTCTGAAAGTTCACTTACTAATATTAGTAACTCTTAAATGTTGTTAATACAAAAGTATTGCCTGTAAACCTTCAGTAGTTTATCTGTCATGTAGAAAATGTCTGATGAAAATATTAATCAGTTACAGAAATAGTGTTTTCTCCTCATTTGCTGAGCATCTCCCTGGTTCTACTTACCTTTTGTAAGGTCTTTCCTTTTTCAAATATTGGACTGAGTATTCTTTTTTTAGAATTGTTCTGGTTTTGGTAATATGTAGATACTTCATAACTTCCTTCTGAGAAGGGTGAATGCTACCCCTGTTATGTAGATAGTAAACGAGCAGCCAAAAGATCCATTAAAGATTAATTAAAGATTAATTGATTCAATGAAAGCTGAGGCCATTTTTTTTTTTATTTCAGCTAAGCTTTAGTAGCATTTCTTCTGAACCTGTATTCAGGATGGGTATTTTTCAGGCTTCTGTAACATGTGAAAATATAGGTGGATTTTCTCAGATAAAGTACCACACCTCTACTGTTAAACACCAACCATCAAATTACCAAACATCAATATGCAGCAAAATTGCAGCTTTTAGAAGAACATATGAATGTTAAAATTTAAAAACAAAACAAAACAAAAAAACACAACTTTTTTTTCCCATTATGTTGATTTTTTTTGGGGTTTTTTTTGTTTTGTTTTTTTTTTAATTAATTTTGTCAATGGCAGAGACCAAACAAGGAAACCAAATCTCAGCCTAGAGAGATCTAAATTGAAAAGGATATGTACTTTGTTAACCAATTTGTTTAGTAAGGAGTGCTTATCTCATCCTGTAATTGTGACTAAAAATACATAAGAACTTTGCCTTCTTTATCCTTAGAGTTTTTGTCAAAGAACTTCTTTTTGTGTATGGTGTTTCTCAATTACTTTGCTGTGTCCTCTGTTATATAGTTGTCATTTTAATAAAATGTTTTGGCCTCTCATTTGAAGACTTTACTTGCGTGTCCAAAAGCATCAGTGCACCTCTTTACTTACATAAATGGTTTAAGAAATGATTTTACTCCAGGTTTCCTTAAGTGATTGATAACTCTTTGTATTTTATTTTAGGCTTTCAACTGGCTTCTTTGTAATGTCATTCAGACAACTTCTCTTCATGATATTTTGTGGCATTTTGTGGCTTCCCTGACTCCTGCACCTGTAGAACCTGAAGAAGAGGAAGATGAAGAAAATAAATCAAATAAAGAAAATGCAGAACAAGTGAGCCTTCATTTTGTAAATACAATATCTCTGTTGATTTTGCAGTTAATTTTTTATGTGTTGAAAAAATCCCAAGCAGCAACAACAAAACTAATCTTTTCTTTGTGAAGCAGACCCTTAGCTATGTAATGAAAATTCATAGTCTTAAATTGTAGTTGAAGTCTGTTGATAGTTATAGATAAATAATTTTTTCTTTTAAATTGCCAGATTAGAAAAAAAAGGCGAAAGCATAAGCACTTTGCTGAGCCAGGAACAAAACAGATTACTGTTGCCTTTTTATTCTTGCTTTGTCCCTCCCCTTCCCCCAAAAAAATTAACAGATGAAAAAGAAAATGTTTTGAGAGAAGCTTTGTTCTTTGGTCTGCTGTGGCTTTCAGTGCTCTAATTATAGATACACTACAGATAGAAAAATCTATAGTTAGTTCTGAAAACATAGCGCGTAAAAAGGTATAGCCTACCCTGTCACTCTTCCAAAAAGCATCTTCAGTCTCTTCTAGATTTAGCTCTGATTGAAAGCATAATCATGTCCACAATAAATAGCTCAAGAAATCATGCTAATGTTGTGAGTAAGTCAGGGTAATTTTTATCTTCAAATCTAATTCAGCTTTGATTGTAAGTTCTGAAATGAGTCTTTTCAGCATTGCAGCCCTGATACATCGCTATAGTCATTTACAGAGCAACTGTATTCTTGTCTTGAATTTTATGTGGCATATCAGCTTTCCGATGTTACTGTTTCAACATGCAGAATTATAATTTGACTTATTTTCAAGTGTGCCAAATTCTTTTATGTCTACATTGAAGCTGATCTGCAGTAGCTCTATGTATTATATTCTGAAGATTGTTTCTATGCTTGGCTCCAACAGGTTTCTAACTGTAATACTTTCAGCTGCTACATCAAAAGCACTGCTAGAGTGAGGGAAATGTGTTGTAACTGGTCCTTATCCTGGTCAGCCTGTAAAATAAGAATCTTTACTGTATAAAAGAAATATTGTCTTAGCTGTAGGTTGGATAATTACTGACTGAAAGGTAAGGGATACTGGAAGGGAGTGTTAAGTCACTTCTGCTCTGGTGAGAATGATGCTTCTCTTTTGATGTAATGAAGGGGAGAATTAAAAAATTCCCCTGGGTTTTGTGGTTCAAGCAGGATCAGATTTTCTTTTAATAGAGTAGCAGGGGAAAGAGTTTGTATCCTTCATAGATGAGTCAGTCCTTGCCTTCTGAAATAGGATATCATGATCAGAACCTCCTTCTCTTTCTCTGGTAATCTTCCTCATAACTCATCTCACTGAACCCAGTCCTCTTTAGTCTTCTGCCTTTGTACTCACTGCTCAGTGGAACTTGTCCCACTACACAACCATTCTGATACTGGCACACCTTAATTAAGAATCATTATTTCCACAGCTCTGAAGAAATAAGGCATCTGATAACCTTAGCTTCATTACCAAGTTTGTTATGGCTAAGGTTTGCTGCTCAAAAAAGTTGTTATTAACAGCTAGAATGTTACTTTTTTCTAGTTTGTTTATTTTCAAATTATTGCAACACAATTTTTTACATCTTTAATTCGTGAGAAATATATGGTAGTATGCAGCATACTTCCCAAATTCCTTGTTAGGTGTTCATATGTAAAATGTTATTGTAAAAAATCTCTGACAGGAGCTGCTTTGAAATTTACATTCGTTATAGGATTGTTGTGGTTATTCTTCAACCAAATAACATAAATGTTTTTATTTCTATTTATTTAACCAATTTTCTCTAAAGTCTGTTGACATACAAATTGCTTTGCATCTTAGGAAAAAGACACAAGAGTATGTGAACATCCTCTGTCAGATATAGTGATTGCTGGCGAAGCAGCTCACCCATTACCCCACACATTTCATCGCCTGCTCCAGACTATCTCTGATCTTATGATGTCTCTTCCCAGTGGTAGTGCGTTACAGCAAATGGCCTTAAGGTAAGCACAAATTAAGAAAAATCTTAAAAGGCTGGAAATATGGTAACATTATATATGAAAAGATTTTGTAATGTAGATAGGAAGTTTGAGGCAACTGTGTGCATGTGTAAAAAGAAGCATGTCTACCCTTACATGTAGGAAAGATATAAGATCTCTGTATGTGTTTATACATATGAATAATTGTATAAAAGGCTGTGTAGAGAAAAACGTATTTGCTCTTACATTCTTTATTGTATCCACTATAAAAAAAAAACCAATGTAACCAATAACCAACTGTTAAAATTTAAGAGAAGTTTATTGCTGTCTTTCTCAAAATGATGCATAGAACCACTTAAGTTACTGCAAACATTTGAAGTTAAAGGTTTATAGAAGATATTCTGAGAAACAAAAATGTAATTGTTCCACTGGTAGGGCTGTGTCTTTTAGACAACATGCAAAATTTCAAATTGCACTTAATGTGTTTTCAGGTGCTGGAGTCTCAAATTCAAGCAATCGGATCACCAGTTCCTGCACCAGAGCAATGTTTTTCATCATATCAACAATATTTTGTCTAAATCCGATGATGGAGATAGTGAAGAGAGTTTTAGTATCAGTGTTCAGTCTGGTTTTGAAGTCATGAATCAGGCAAGTATTCCACATCTCAGAAGTGGAGATCAGTTGTGAACAGCCTGTACTCCTTATGATAATTCTGTTTGAATTAAACATTCTTTTTTGCACTGTCATATTTCCTTGGATGTGTCTCTGGAATCTTGTTGCTGATATTCAGGTTCTCATGCTTGGCTTCAGAGTTTCAGATACTGACCTTTAGCATGTCTATCACTCAAACCTAAATTCTGGAGAAGTTAAGAGTTTGTTTGTAAGCAAAGCATTTGGGGATGGATGTCTTATAGTTCATTTAGGTAATTCATTTGTGTTCTTTGAGTTAATTCATCTTTTAAATGCTGCATACTTTTAGTTTGTACTTGCTTAGACTTTTTTTTCTTCCGTTATTCTGAGGAGCACAAATTAATACTGCTGATGAATGTATTTAAAGCATTTTCTTCTTTCTATATTTATATTAATAAATGTATTTATTATATTTAGGCATTTATTAATATATTCAGCTGTTAGGTATTAATACTTCCTTTGTTTAAAAGGCTGAATAATTTGAACCAATAAATGACAAATTTCTTCTATAAATCAAAGGATATGTTCCTCAGAACAGAAGTGTCTGTATAGTTTTAAGAATTGTAAATAATGCCTGCATTTGGGCTTACTTTCAGATATTGTAATAATTTCCATTTGCTTTCACAGGAACTCTGTATAGTGGTTTGTCTAAAAGACTTAACCAGCATTGTTGACATTAAAACATCAAGCCGACCTGCCATGATTGGTAGTTTAACAGATGGATCTACGGAAACATTCTGGGAGTCAGGAGATGAAGATAAAAACAAAACTAAAAATATCACAATTAACTGCGTAAAAGGAATTAATGCACGTTATGTGTGTGTTCATGTAGACAATTCCAGAGATCTTGGGGTAAGAGGACAATGAAATGAAATGAAATGTCTCTTACTGAAGGTGCATAGTCAAAGCTGTATGCATTTATCAGTAAAGAACCACCATTTTCTTTGTCCAGTTCAGTTTGTAATTCTAATTTAGAACCTCACATTTCAAAGTAAACTTTGTAATTCCTGTGGTTTTGAAAGCAGTACCTGGTAGGATCAGACCAATCCAACTGCATTTGCAGTTTGCATGAACCCATGACTGGGAAACTTAGTTCTCAGTGGCATGTTCAGTTTCACATGTGTTTTCAAGCGTTTAATATTTTCATAAGTTACTTTTCCTGCTCACAATTGCTATAGAAACATTCAAATAAGAAGTTTTCATAAAATCCAAAATATTTTCTAGGACTTATTTCATGTCTACGTGTTTGTTGACCTGTGCAGTGGTGTTACAAGTCTGTCTTTATTTCAACTACAGCTTTTAATACAGGGATTAAATTACTTTTTTTTTTTTTTTGAGAGCTGTGCTTTGGAATTCTTTGTGTTGGTTTTGATCACTTTTGTTTGTTGTTTTGTTGGGTTTTTTTTTAACGAAACATCTTGTCTCTCTTCTATGAGCATACTCTCTTAATACAAAAGAAATAGAATGGTCCTCAGGTGAAGTGTTTTATTCTTATCTTGCTTTGCTTGTCTGTTGCAGAACAAAGTGACTTCAATGACCTTCCTAACTGGCAAGGCAGTAGAAGATCTCTGCAGAATAAAGCAGGTAAACATTTAAATAGTTGACACTGAAAAATTGCTGTCATTTTTTTAGCTGTATGTGGCAGAGAAAATTCTAAGCAAATTGCTTCCGTTCCTTATGGTAGATAAATTACATTACAGATATCAGGCATCATAATATTCTTGGAAAATACGGTATTATTAATGATGGGAATTCAGTCATATATACTGAATATTGTCATGGAATCATAGAATGACTTGCATTGGAAGGGACCTTAAAGATCATCTAGTCCCCGCCCCCTCTGCCATGGGCACGGACACCTTCTACTAAATGTTGATCCAGCTTTTACTCTTTTACTGGAACAGAACAGGGTGATATAAAATCTTCCTTAGATTTTTTTTTTAAATCACTGTAGCTGTAAGAAAGAGCATCAAAGAAAGGAGAAGAGATCATCTAGAACGTTTAAAAAAAAGACTGTTTAGGTTGTGTCTTATAAGGACCAACAAGCTGTTTGATTTCTTTTAGGGTACTTCTATCTGAATATACCTGAAATACTTGCATTAAGTAGTACTACACATTGTTCAATATTCTGATGTCCAGCTTAGTGTTAAACTGTCATTGCCTTTTATCTGCTTCATGGAATCATTCTTCATCAGAGAAATGCAGCTTAAAAGTTAGCAGAATGCCATGAGAAAGGAGAAAATAAATCATTTACCCTCAGCACAAGCTTTTCTAGTTACATGATCTAATGCATATTTATAGCACAAATTTTATCCTGCCATTTTAATTCTCCAGGTAGCTGAAGACTTCTGTACTGAAACTCAAGTTCAGAATGGTTTTCAGTCTTTGTAATTCTGTTGCTAAGCCATGTGAGAGATGCATGGTTTTTACACATAGAACAATGTATTTTGAACAGTGTATTTTGACACTGACGTGACCCATCAAAGATATTTAAGGTTTCAAGCAGGAAGGTACCATACTCGGCTCAAAACTTTATTATTTGGATTATTGACAGTCAGTGATAAAATTCTTCAGGAGGACACATTTTCTTATTACAGAGAGCTTTTCTCTACCTCGTAGCCTCAGAAAACATTTAAGGCACAGGTATAGCTCCAAAAGATGTTACCAGTCTGAAGAAACAAAACTGTGGTGTAGTGGGCTCATACTAAACAGTGAAGTGTGAGTGTGTATATAAGCAAACAGATCTAAAGTGTGTGTGTGTGTGTCTGTTTCTTGTGAGTGTATATATGTAGATGAAAAATATTGATGGGCACATACACACACCTCCAAACATTATTATTTTATGATTTTTTTTTTTTTTTTTTATTGTGAGAATTCTGACATGGTATGCCTGGCCATCCAGCTAAATAAAAGAATGCCATGGCAGAACTCAGGTGCTGGACTCATGATCATTTGTACAGCTTGTTTGTTATCTTTCTCCCTGGCCTTACTTCTCTCTGCTCAAACCCAGTGCCCAGGCATTTTTTCCAGGGATGGTTCACTCCCAGGAGACAGGTGGGACTTGATTCAGCTTTGCTTCTCTTTCCTGGACAGTTTTCTATCACTTCTCCCAACACTTTTTTTATCTTCAAACACACCCACATACTATACCCTAGCTCATGCATATTTCTGTCTCATGGCATTTAAAAAAAAATAGTCATTCTTGCCTGCTGCAGCGCATTTCAGTGCAGACACTAAGCATTAGGGCAGAAATGGGAAAGAACAGATGTTAGCTTCATTATCATTGAGCCTATGGATATGAGGGAGGGCTCAGAGCAACCCAAGGAAGACTTAGGCCAACTTGGATTGCTCTGAGCAAAGATGTGAGGCACTGTGGTTTTTGGCTATCAGTAGTGACATCACAGTTTAAATCATATAACAGTATTTTTTCAAAGCATATTTATTTTAAAATAATTGAATCTGATACAGTTCATTTGTCCTTTTTACAGTTATTAAGTCTTGCATCCCTTGATAAGGATATCGGACACTGACTTCCACAGAGTTACAATTTCTGTGGCAGGGTTTTATGTGAACAGGAATGAAATAACTACTGATAAGTGTGTGTTATATTTTCATTTAAATTATGGCAGTTTTGGGTTTTTTGTTCTTCTAATTAAATGTAGTGAGCAAATATTATTTCAAAGTGGTTTTGAGTATGTGAACTGTTGCTTAGAGGGTAAATGGTATAGCTAGGCCAGTATTTCTAATAGGCTTTAAAAACAAAAAATAAATGGCTATATGTCATTGGTTTATAAGTTTAAGAATATTTTAAATTTGAATTCATGAGGTTGAATGTTTTTATAATTACACATGATAGTCTTACTGCACAGGATGAAAATTTCATTTCAGAAACTGTGTTGGTTCCATTGATATATGAAGGGTTTGTTTTAGAGGTGAATGACTTTTTGTTTGATGCAATGTCAGTTCCCATCTTTCCCATATTCCTGTTTAATAGGTAGACTTGGATTCAAGACATATTGGCTGGGTTACAAGTGAACTTCCTGGAGGTGATAATCACATCATCAAAATTGAATTGAAGGGTCCAGAGAACACACTAAGAGTTCGACAAGTGAAAATTCTTGGATGGAAAGATGGTGAAAGCATTAAAATAGCAGGCCAGATTTCTGCAAGTGTTGCTCAACAGAGAAACTGTGAATCTGAGACACTGCGAGTATTCCGTCTTATTACATCCCAGGTGGGATTTTAATGATGTGAAATCATTAAATAATTATTTATGTGAAATAATAATCATTTAATGATGTGAAATTATTAAATGCTGTGAAAGTTAGTGTAAATTGTAGACTTGCAGTACTTTATGTTTATATTGTAATGTAAAATGTCACACTTGCAGAACTTTAGCTTTCAGATAAGCTAACTGTCACAGTCTTTCTTCCAGGTGTTTGGAAAACTCATCTCTGGAGATGCTGAGCCAACCCCAGAACAAGAGGAAAAAGCACTGTTGTCTTCCCCAGAAGGAGAAGAAAAAGTACACAATGTATTTATTTGTATTCTATCAATAATACTTTGCTGAAAAAATTGCTCAGGATGATTTTCAGTATTTGTCCTATGGCTTATGCTAAATAATTTTCAGATCAGAACAGAAATAAAATGTCACAATTGCTTATTTTTTTAAATTAATCATTGATACTGGGGTTTATTAGCAGATTATAATTGGGGCGTATCTTTTAATGGAAACATCAATTATGCCTGCAATTACAGAAATACTTGACACCTGCAGCGATGGTCAGCCTGAAAGTCCTTCTTGCCTATTATCTTGTGCCTTAGAAGGGGCCCTGTTGGTGTTTCTAGCATTAAGAAACCACACTGGTATCCTTTTACCCAGCATAGTCTTCTGTCTTCCAGCAAGGATAGTTTCATAATTGCTCCTGAAGAAGTCCCTATATACGGACTGTTATGTTTAACAGCCAAAATTGGACTCTCCCCAATGAAAGAAATTCTGGTTTTCAGATGATAGATGGTTTTGCTCTAGCCAGAACCTTGTGACAATAAGTTCCATAACTGAATTATAAATTTCTAGCAGTGTATTTTTCCTCACACATGCTGAGTTATGTGTTCCCTGTTTCTTTTATTGTGAAATGTATGAACTGAAAAGTATATTCCATGCACTGCTTTACAGAAGTAATCAGTGATTGTATTAAGCTACGTGAAAAGGCTGAATCTTGGATAATTATACTTGTTTTGCTTATAGATTCTTTTATATTTATTTTCTGATGTATTTTATGTCATGATCAAATTTCCTCCAAGAAAGTAAATACATCTAAGAGATATTTATTAACCATAGCTAAATTGATTGTGCTTAGATATCTTATTTCTCTGTAACAGAAAGCTACAAACTTTTACAACAGCTTGTTAATATTCCATGTTAATCACTACAGTAATTAGGAAATGTTCTTGAAACCCTTGATCTAATATTAAATGCACTTTTTGTAAAGGCAACATCAGATGCAGACCTCAAGGAGCACATGGTAGGGATCATATTCAGCCGGAGCAAACTGACAAATTTGCAGAAGCAGGTTTGTTCATTCTGAAATGCTTTATAGTTTAAATATTTGTGTGTTATAATAACTATGCTCATTTTCAATGAATATAGAACCTTTTATTTGACACTCTCAGTTGTTCTTTCTAATCAAATTTTTATTTACATTTTAAATAGTGTGTGTCTGTGCTGAAACTGTGACACTGAAAAAAATCCACTTTAATAGGATTAAAAAAAAAATCCTATGCTATTCTACTTAATTTGAAAACTTTATAATTGAGCTTATAAAGGGTACTCAGTCATGTTTGCTGGTGATAATAGCATTATAGTAGGCCATCTCAAATTTCTATGGGAGGTTCAATGACAGTTTAGATTCCTAAGTTTGCACATTTTCAGCCCATTTCTGTAATCAAAAAGTATTTAGGCTTGATAAAATATAATCATAAAAAAGTAATCAATGCATATATCATTAAGTTATTATTTCCTGCAGCCAGTGAAAGACTGGCTTTATGGTTTTCTTACTGATCTTTGTTTTTCTTAAAAAAGAGGTTTTTCTTCTTTTTTTTTTTGAGTGCTTTCTTTTTAGTATACCAACTAAAGCATCTCTAATATTGTCTGCATTAAACCTATCATGAGAAAGACATTACCGTAAAGGTTTTCACAGTAATACAAGAGGGTTTAGATTAATTTTGAAGTTTTTTAGACTAGTAAGTCTAATCTACCTTTTTAGTCACTCATCCTAGAAAGCTTTCAAATCTCTTAAATATGCTTTTTAACATGATATTGGTAAAATGTTAACACAATTTCTAAGACTTATTTTTTAAGCTTCCTGAAGAGTAAAAAAAATAAGAGCCTAAGTATTTTAGTAAGTCCTTTTGTGAGTGTTGAGTAAATGTATTTCTTTGGTGGTTGTTTTGGGGGGGAAGGAGGAAGTAGTGTTAACCTGAATTGTATGTAAAAAGCAAATTAAAAGGCAGAAACTACAATAAGAAAATACTTATTTCTATGAAATTTTCCAGAATGAAGTTGAGCAAATTCAGTATTAAATCTAAATATTAATTCTGAAGAATTTTAATCTTTACTCTGAATTTAAATCTAAACTTTATTCTTTGTTTGAATTTATGTTGAAAAGTAGCTTAAGTACAGACCAAATTTCACAGGCTTCCCACTTTAGTCATAGGTGTGAAGGTATATAAAACAATCTTTTTCACTTTGTAAAGAGTTATTATGTATTTGGCTTCTGTTTGGATAGGTATGTGCTCATATAGTCCAGGCCATAAGAATGGAAGCGACCCGTGTACGTGAAGAATGGGAGCATGCCATCTCCAGCAAAGAGAACGCCAACTCGCAGCCTAATGATGAAGATGCTTCTTCTGATGCTTATTGCTTTGAGCTGCTGTCAATGGTTCTGGCACTGAGCGGTTCCAACGTAGGCCGGCAGTATCTGGCTCAGCAGCTGACTCTGCTCCAGGATCTCTTCTCATTGCTACACACTGCTTCTCCCAGGGTGCAGAGACAGGTGAGTGCTAACTGTTCCTTGTCTTGGTATTCCTAGAAAGAAAAGGCTCAAAAATCCTGTAATTGTGTGCATGATAGTATAATATGTACTTGAACTTCTTTGTGTGTGTCTTCTCTTAAAAAATGTTTTCCCAGTCATATTCAGATCATCTCTGTATTCCACGTAGAGAGTAACTGTTAAAGCCACCCGTTTTGCTACTGCAGTCATGAGGAGAGGGCAAAACTGGTGAGCCTGTAACAACAAATTATAAAATCTTTTTTTGGAATTTAAGTGTCAGGTGTAGGATTTTTTCCCCCAGTTTTTGAATGGGATTAAGATGATGAAGTTTTATGTGTTTGATATATAAACACATACACAGTTCAGCATCACCTGGAATTTGACTGTATAGAACTATTTGTAGGAAGCACAGTGTTGAAGACAAGGCTACAGTTATGAAATTGATACAAATTAACTTTTGAGCAAGTTTGTAATGCACTGTCTCCAAGAGCTAGAACTGAGGTGTAGGAACCCAAAGCTGCTTAATTAATGCTTATGTCATTATGAACCTCAGTCAGCAAACTATTCTGAAACACCTTTGAGTAATATCACTCTTCCCCTTTAGTGTCTCTGTTCTGAAGGATTTGGAATAGGGCAAGATAAATTGCTTTCTCAAATCATACAATAAAGGGACATACGGTTTACTTGGCAGGGGCTGTTACTGAAATAAAGTAGGATGCACAACAGCAGTTAATCATTTTGTGTGTCTTAATGGGGATGTTTCACAAGCAAACTGGCCTTCATTTTGAAGTGGTACTGCAAAGGATTCTCCAGTGAATCTAGACTTCACAGTATTCAGCAAATCTTACTTCACAGTATCCCAGTTGTTCACATTTCAATTCATCCGTGTCCTGTTACATATGTTCAGTTTGTCAGGTTTTTCCTTTCTATCACAATGAGTAAGAAGTCTCTTTTTCAAGATGAAAGGTCAGACTCTGAAGTTGGCACTGCCTTGTTATGGCAGTACTTAAATTTAGACCAGTGTTATGTATTACATTTCAAAATTGAAGTTCATGCATTGCATTTGTCTGCCTTATTTATAAATTATTACATATAATTGCAAGAACCAGAGATGCTCCTTTTAAATATAAGAGCTGTTAATTTTCCATATCTCAAACGTATGAAGTTTAAAAGTTGTTTTGTTTATTTATTGCAAATAAGAATTCTGCATAAAAAAAGCAGTTAAATTTTCAGGTGTGGAAGGAAACTGAAGTGACTGCTTATTTTTTAGTAAGATCTCATGCCCACTGCATTGTGGGGAAAGGATCTGAGACTGAGTTGTACAAATATCTGTATCACTGTTGTCCTAAGCCCAGTACCAGTCATATTTTTGTTATTATATGAAGACCAAGTATTATTTGAGTGAGACTGGTTCTAGGCTTTTTGGCATTGTCTCATTGGGTATGTTAATAAGCACTTCAAAGCAAGATAGAAACCTTACAGAATTTCTAACACTTGTGATTTAAGTACAGAAAGTAGATTCAGTCCTTCTTACTGAAATAACTTGTGAAGAAAGACTTTATTTGATTTTGTTTGAAAACTCCAGCTGCCTCAGTAAGAATTATGGTGTTCTGATTTTATTCTCCAGGTAACATCATTACTAAGACGTGTTTTGCCCGAGGTAACCCCTAGTCGCCTGGCTAGCATTATAGGAGTGAAGTCTCTTCCGCCAGCAGATATAAGTGATATCATTCACTCAACAGAAAAAGGCGACTGGAACAAACTAGGTATCTTAGACATGTTTTTGGGATGCATTGCCAAAGCTCTCACTGTACAGCTAAAAGCCAAAGGAACTACTATAACAGGGACAGCTGGCACTACTGCAGGCAAAGGAGTTACTACTGTCACACTTCCCATGATCTTCAATTCCAGGTTTGTTTACAAATACGTATATATTCTCATGCTAAAACCACAAAATAATGACACTCTTTGAAGTCAGTTATGTTGTCTTTGTTTTATAAATGGAAAAAAAATTGTACCTGAGTATGAATTTCTCTGTTCTGGATTTTGACAAGTAGTAACTAATTACTTGCATTTTTTTCATGTCCTTTGCAGCTATATTCGGCGAGGTGAAAGCCACTGGTGGATGAAGGGTTCAACACCTACACAAATTTCAGAGATCATTATTAAACTCATTAAAGACATGGCAGCAGTAAGTTTCTATCCTTTAAATGTGTGGAGGATATTCACATATTTCTGGTTATGAAGAGTAGATTTTTTAATTACTTTCTATTACGCTTAGTACTGGGTTTAGCTGTTTAAATGTGAGTCGGTCTGAAGAAGAAAAGGGTATAGTCTTCTACGTAGAGTCTAGGCATAGAAGCAGCAAGAAAAAAGAAAAATCCAGTTTTGAAATAAGCTTTTAAATAAGTCACTTGTACCAGAACCTTAAGTAGTACACAGTAATTGTGTGTCATTTTCTACATTAGTAACTTAGAAGCCTGAGTTTTCAATCTTAGCATTCAGAACTCCACTTGGAACCAGAAAGTGTCTGTGGAGTAAGACAATAGTGTTGTTTTCATGTCAATGTATGTAGATTTTATATGTGGAGTTCTGGTTAAGACTGCATGTTAAGATTGCTGCCTTTCATAAAATCATAGAATCACAGAATAGTTAGGGTTGGAAAGGACCTTAAGATCATCTAGTTCCAATCCCCCTGCCATGGGCAGGGACGCCTCACAGTAAACCATGTCACCCAAGGCTCTGTCCAACCTGGCCTTGAACACTGACAGCGATGGAGCATTTGCAGCTTCCCTGGGCAACCCATTCCACTGCCTCACCTCCCTTACAGAAAAGAATTTCTTCTCATATCAAATTTAAACTTCACCTGTTTAAGTTTTAACCCATTACTCCTTTGTCCCATCACTACAGTCCCTCAAGAAGAGTCCCTCCCCAGCATCCCTATAGGGCCCCTTCAGATACTGAAAGGCTGCTCTGAGGTCTCCACTGCAGCCTTCTCTTCTCCAGGCTCAACAGCCCCAACTTTCTCAGGCCTGTCTTCATACAGGAGGTGCTCCAGTCCCCTGATCATCCTCATGGCCCTCCTCTCGACTTGCTCCAACACTTCCATGTCCTTTTTATGTTGAGGACACCAGAGCTGCACACAGTACTCCAAGTGAGGTCTCACAAGAGCAGAGTAGAGGGGCAGGATCACATCCTTTGACCTGCTGGTCACGCTCCTTTTGATGCAGCCCAGGATATGGTTGGCTTTCTGGGCTGCAAGCGCACACTGGTGGCTCATGTTCATTTTTTCATCAACCAACACCCCCAAGTCCTTCTCCGCAGGGCTGCTCTCAATCTCTTCTCTGCCCAACCTGTAGCTGTGCCTGGAATTGCTCCGACTCAGGTGTGGGACCTTGCCACTTGGCATGGTTAAACCGTACAAGGCTGGTATTAGCCCACCTCACAACGTGTCAGGGTCCTTCTAGATGGCATCCCTTCCCTCCAACATATAAACCAAGCCACACAGCTTGGTGTCATTAGTCAAACTTGCTGAGGGCGCACTCAATCCCACTGTCCATGTCACCCACAAAGATGTTGATCAAGACCAGTCCCAGCACCGGTCCCTGAAGGACACCACTCATTACTGGTCCCCAGCTGTTCATTGAGCCATTGAGCACTACTCTTTGCGTGCAGCCATCCAGCCAGTTCTTTATCCACCAAGTGGTCCACCCATCAAATTGATGTCTCTCTAATTTAGAGACAAGAATATCATGTGGGACAGTGTTGAAAGCTTTGCACAAGTCCAGGTAAATGACATCAACTGCTCTACCCCTGTCTGTCAGTTCCATAGCCCCATCATAGAAGGCCACCAAATAGGTCAGGCAGGATTTCCCCTTAGTGAATCCATTCTGGCTGTCACCAAGCACCTTGTTGTTTTTCATGTCACTCAGCATGCCTTCCAGGAGGATCTGCTCTAAGATCTTGCCAGTCACAGAGGTGAGGCTGACATGGTCTGTAGTTCCCCGGCTCATCCATTTTCCCCTTCTTGAAAATGGGGGTTATATTTCCCTTTTTCCAGTCATCAGGAGCTTCACCTGACTGCCATGATTTTTCAAATATGATGGACAGTGGCTTAGCAACTTCATTTGCCAGCTCCTTCAGGGCCTGCGGATGGATTTAATCTGGTCCCATGGACTTGTGTATATTCAGATTCTTAAGATGGTCTCGAACCAGATCCTCTTCTACAGTGGGCCCAGGGCCTTCATTCTCACAGTCCCTGCTTCTGCCTTCCAAGACTTGGGTAGTGTGATCATAGCATTTGCCAGTGAAGGCCGAGGCAAAGAAGTCATTAAGAAACTCAGCCTTCTCCAAATCCAGGGTAGCCAGTTCTCCTGATAGCTTCAGTCTTACTGAAATCTACATTTATAGTTGTTTATTACTTTTAACCATCCGGATTATGTCTGCTACAGGCAAGTTTTTTGGTAGGAGAATTCAATAAAAAGTGATTCACCTATTTCAAAAGTCGAAAAAACCAAAACACAACAGGTTTTGTGTATATTACGAGGAAGAGAGCTTAGATGGGAGGTTCATTTTGTTTTCCTTAATTCTGTACCTGTTTCAGTGAGATGCTCTAGATGGCCCAGATTTTCGCCTGTGATTAACCTTTGAAAGCTTTTTCGATATGTTCAGCTTTGGAGTCCTGTTTCTAAGCCATTCACTGTGTTTAGGTTAAGGAGATCCCTTCTCTAAGTTGGTCAAGCTGGATGGGAATTCTCTGCAATTGCTACTGTTGATTCTGACCAAGATTTCAGAATCTCACAATTCGTCTTCAGTTGAAAGTTACAATTGAAGTGTCTCATCCCTCAGTAGTACTGGCCCATGCATAAAATGATCACTTAGTCTTTGCTTCCAGTGGTCCAGTGACTAGAGGGAAAAGGGCTGTTGTAGGTGCCACTGTGATTCTGCATGATAGATTTCCTGGTTTTGCTTACTTGTATCAACATTTTAGGAAATTGCATATAAAAATTAGAACCCCCAAAATAGCAGTTGCAAAGGCAATTAAGTACTCAGAAGATAGTAAATGCCTAGGATTAAGATAGTGTGCACCTATGTAAAACATACATATGTAAAACATACATATGCCTGTATGTTTTTCTCAGGCACCCTGCTTCTTTCAGTGTGTAAGATGAAACATATATTGGGAATTAATTGAGGGGGGTGGTAATTCAAGATTTTTTTAAGGGTTGTTGTTAATATCTGTAGCCATTGTTGGTAGGTATGCTTTGGGTAAGCAGGAAAACATGAGGGAAATGCTGGATTCTCTTCTGCAGCATTTTTAAATAGTTCTGGGCAAGTCTTTTAAAGCAAACTCTGTGGTCCTTGTTTTATGGGATTCTGGCTCACATGATGATGGGAGAGCCTGTCCCTTAATCAGCAGCTGATTAAAACTAAGCTGAGCAGAAGTTTTTGCCAGGTATCAAAGAATGAGATTAGTAGGAATAGATAATGGCTGGCTGACCAGAATCAGGTGCTTGTATTGTTGTCTAAGCAGCTCCTCCAGCCAAGACCGTAACCCATGAAACTGTTGTATTTGCTAATATCTGGTTCTCCAAAACCAGTGTAGAATTAGTAGGAAAGTTCTTAAAGCTCTGATGTTAGATATGACAACTTGTATGCTTATCCAGAGTATGCTAGGCTCCATCTCCCACATACCTGGTAGCTTTCCAATAGTGCTGGCTGTTTGGTCTTCAATTCTCTTGTTTAAGAGAATGTAAATATTTACCACAAAAGGAGACGGACCAAGTCACTGGGCAAAGTGTAGTCCTCTCAGGTGTGGATATAAATCCCTTTCAATAGAGTCTGAATTGCTTTAAGAGTAGCAGCTCCTAAAGTAGTGATTGGGACTGAGTTTACTCTGAAGTATTCAGTAGCCAGACAATACGGTTCTCCCTCTCTTGTATAAAGAAGAGATCTGAACTTTATTCCCTTTCATTCTAGATGAGGGAGACCTGACTGAGGCTATTCAGGGGTGGGAGTAATAATATTTCCTAATTATGTTTTGTCAGGGACCTCTGTGGTTTAGGCATACTTGAAACTTGTTCTGGGGTTCAGCTCTTTTACCCAGAAGAGAGTGGAGGAATAGAGGGGTCCTAGTTTAAAAACCTTTCTCTGAGGCTTTTTAGAACTGTATCCACATCCAAGTTAGTCACTATAGCTTCCTTTTTAGAGTCCAGTGAGTCTTAATTATTTCTGTCACTTCTAGCATGAGATTTAGAAACTTAGAGGTTACATTGAGGATTCAGCAGTCTCTGAATCGGGAACTCTGAGATTTGAGGCAGTGCCATAGGTTCAGAATCTTCAAGGCTGATTAAGAAAGTATGCTATAGTTCTGATGTCTTCTGTGTAGTCCTCTTTATTTCTTTCAAATATCGAAACTGCAGAGAGTATTCAGGAACACCAAGCTAAGCAAGTGAAGCTGATTTCTCTAGGGATCCACTGTCATCTGTGCGTTGTTCAGTCACTTATTTGTGCTCCAGCTCTGTATCTTTCTTTCTCTTGGGGGGGCTTTAGGAATATGCCTTTTCATTCTTCAAATCATATGCCCTCTGCCTACACCAAGTTGGTTATTGCAGTAGCTGCTCAGAGACTACCTCAGTCAGTCACCTTAGTATTTGAGGGCTGATATTTGAGATATGTCTGATTTAAAAACACTTGAATTGTCAAAGTCATCCCTGACTTCCTTTTCTTCTACCTTGCAATGATTGCATGATGTTGCTTGTAGCAGCTCTAATTACAGTTTTAGTTGATCTTAATAAAAGCTGTAATAAACTGAGTTTCTCTTTAACAGGGCCATCTGTCAGAAGCTTGGTCCCGTGTGACGAAGAATGCTATTGCTGAAACCATCATAGCTCTGACCAAAATGGAAGAAGAATACAGATCACCAGTGAGGTGCATTGCAACAACCTAGGGTAAGACTTTTACTAAACTTAACATTAGTTCATTGTAAATGTGCAATAGGAGCCTATCCAGGAGCCTTCCTATATTTTAGAAAAACCTTCCTTATACAGGCTTTTTCAGGAAACAATACATAAAGTGTATGGTTTATAGTCTCCAAATCTAGCTGTGTGCATTATGGACAGGTAGTGTTTGTCCTGATAAGTCTTGCTTTCTCTGTGTCACAGCAGATACAGGTTTATTCTTTGTAGCAGAAATACACCAGTAAAAACTGAATCGTGTTAAATATGCATCTTGGGTACTTCCCAAATAATGAAAAAGTTACATTTATGCATTTGGGATTTTATCCTTGAGGTAATTCTGCTTTAAGTTTGTGATATTTGTGATAAATTTTACTCAATTTATGAGCTCATTTGCATGGAAAATTCCATAATATGTGTCAGCTGTCTTGCTCCAACACAATTATTTTAAGTGGTTTGACTTCTAGGTTATCAGCCATATCTCAAGGCTATTACAAAAACATTCAGTAACAAACATTCTCTAGGACAGTTAAGCTAAACTTCACCTTTGTTTAGTCTCAAAATGACAAATCAATTGCTGAGCCCATTATTATTTACATGGGGTGGGTTGGTTTTTTTTCCTTTCCATTTACTTGTTCCGTGAATCTCTAATAGAAATTGGGCTAATTTAACTTTATTAGATTGCTTGAAACACCGTGAAAAGCATACTTGTAAATTATTACATGGCTTCTCAAGCATAATAACGACATGTAAAAGAAGAGGTTTGCAGTGGTTACAAGCATTTGACACTCAGGTTATTTTCTATCTTAAAAGGCTGTGCCAGTTATCCTTTTTATCTCGTTGCTCGTATATTCTCTGCTTTTTGGAAGACGCAGTCTTGGAGTACCACCAGCTGCTGCTGTCAC
This sequence comes from Myiopsitta monachus, assembly GCA_017639245.1. NCBI lineage: Eukaryota > Metazoa > Chordata > Aves > Psittaciformes > Psittacidae > Myiopsitta > Myiopsitta monachus. The sequence goes on from CM029919.1 coordinate 54,396,250, forward strand.
TGTTAGTTTAAGCAGGTCTTGGAGGAGCCCTGAACACCAGCCTGGCTCTCCTTGTGAATGAACTTAGTTCTGTCATGGAGGTGTTGTTTTGGGGGTTGGGAGTCCAACAGCCTTTTCAACAAAAGCTATTTTGTTCAAATCAAACCTTTGAGCAAAACCGTTGTAAAATGCACCTGACACGTGTATTTCAGTTTGGGTTGCAGGCCTACCAATAAATTATCCTCATGTAGCTCATCTCTCTAGAATTTCACTGTAGCCATTGGACAGGAAGAGGGGAAAGCTTCCTTTGAAGAATAGTTAGCTCAGAACCCTCTTCTAGGTAATCTCAAACCCCCCATGCAGCAAGGATAGAACACAGGGAAACCGGTCTCATTGAGCTGAAGCTCTGTTGTTGTTGACATACCTGAAAGAAACAAGGTAGTTCCCAGAAATTCAGTGAGTTTTATTGTGTGCTTGACTTCTTGTGGAAAATAGAAAACTTGCATTGTATGAGCAGGCTTCAGCTAATGATGACACTGTTTACAGGTAACAGTGACATTCTTATCTGCCCAAGTTTGTATCTTTAGTGTTTGGGGTGGGGTTTTTGTTTGTTTGGGGTTTGGGTGGGTTTTTTTCGCTTGGAGTTTTGTTTGGATTTTTTTTTATTATTATTTCTAAACCGTTTAATTTTACCTTTCATTTCAATAGCTATGGCTGGCGTTAGCATCCCTCTGTGTACTTGATCAGGATCATGTTGATAGACTATCCTCAGGAAGATGGATGGGAAAGGACGGACAACAGAAACAGATGGTGAGACTGAATCATACCTTTTTGTGTTTATTTTGATTTATTCAGTAGTCAGAGAATTTAGAACAATAGGAAAAGTTAGGCTTGGCCTAACCTTATTGCTCCCTTTTGTTCCCAGTGGAGATTGTACATACATGTTTGAAGTATTTGCTCTAAACAAGCACTGCTCAGAAAAACAAATTTTCAACTTAAAACAGGTGGCAATTCTACTGGTATTCAGGATGGAGCAAGGCCTTCCTAACACCTGTAGGATGGATTTTTGAGAGCAGATGTGACATGCTCTATCAGAGCTTTTTTCTCTGTGGATCTCTGTCACATACTGCAGTCAATTCTTTTTTGTTGCACAATAACATCTCTGTAACTAAGCTTCCTCTTCCCCATCCCAGCAGAGGGTGATTACCCCAAAGAGAAAGAAACACTTTCCAACTGGATTTAGTAAGGCTACCATTTACCCAGAGAATTTATAACTTTAATATGGAACATGATGGGTTGAACTTCTGTCTACATTTTTCCAGCATCACAAAAAGCTTATGATTTTTTTTTAATACCCATCTGGAAAGAGCAAAATAATGAAGCTGATTTCATTATAACTTAGTTAGGTGCATCCCTGTGAGAGACAAGGGAAGATTGTGCCTTTCCACTAGCAGCTGAGGGTGCTTAGAGCAAAGAAGCCTCCAAAGCAGTTTAGTATAGGTAGAATGAGAATACAGGAGACACAGAGCTGCTGCAGCAGCAAGGACTAAAACCCTGCTGAGACAGAGGTTTCTGAGGTGATTAAGAAAGTCAAGGGACTTCTGCAACGACTTGGAAGTGTCAGAGGAGTAGTCCAAGACATCATCAAGCAGGGATGCTGAACCCAGCCTGAAATTCCCCACTCCTATATTATACCAGGATATTCAAATGTTGAGGTGAACTGTGTGTCCCCCTACTAGGACTGCTGTTGAAAGGATTCTGTTCTAAGTTGCTTGAGCAGTATCGTGGAAACCAGTGTTCTGGGAGTGCGATGGGAACTTGTTCTCAGACGTATGCATATGCATAATCAAATCAGTCACTGAACTCTTTATTTGTACAGATATTTTGAACTGAAAAACAGAACTGTGTTAAATTAAAATATATATCAGTGGAGCAACTCAATTTTATGATGGATTTTAAAGTTTATTACTACAACTATATTCTCTCTGAGTTATCGGTGGCCTATAGATTTGATTAATGTTTGAACAGAGTAAACATGCCATATCAAAGTAGTGAAGGGTAAATATCACGCCTGTTGACTGACCTGAGTACTCATAGCTGAACTTTTCTGTGAACATGCCCATAAGCCATTATTGTTACCGCATAAATCTTTTCTCAGGCTAGTTGAAAAGTGTAACTATATTATTGAAAACCACATTTTTGCTACATCATGCAAAATAAGAGATGAAGAATATCAGGAGAACTGACGTAGTAAATTGGGGGGTTTTGTGTCCCGGAGTAGTTATTTAGATACTGATGATTCTAAAGATACAATTAATAGTCTAAACAAGCTCTTTACTCCCTTTATTGATTTGGGGGGGGGATGAATGGGGAGAGAATAAAAACAGATGCAGAAAGGAAGTGAGCGATTTAATAGAATTATTTCTTCTTTTTTTTCCTCCAGCCAATGTGTGATAACCATGATGATGGTGAAACTGCTGCAATCATTTTATGTAATGTCTGTGGGAACTTGTGTACAGATTGTGACCGATTCCTTCATCTCCATCGGCGAACAAAAACTCATCAGAGACAGGTAGAGTACACGTGACATTGTGTTGTGTGCACTGCATGCATTGTGTACATTTCTCCTATTAATATATAACCAACAAGCAGTAGCAAGTATCCAATCTGAAAATGGCGTTTTCCTTTATTTTGGAAATGGGATAATTTTCCATTTAATTATTTTTAGGGTTTTGTTGTTTTTTTTTTAGTTAAATTCCCTTGTCCTTTATCTTTTGAAGATTAGAAAATCTGTAGCAGTCCCTAATTCTAACACTTAACGCTACATAAGCTTTTTTCTCTCTTATTCTGACATTGTTTAGGAACATTTTTAGGAGAATCTAGGAACTTCTTAAGTAAACATTGGTCCTTTATTTCTGTTAAATTGTTATCTCCTTTACTGTTTCTGTCATGAGTCAGTGCTTGTCAACCCCTGATTTTCAATGTAGATAACCTTTTCAAATATCCAGGAAGATCACTTGGCAGCAAATGTTCCTACTTGTCCCTTTATGTCAGTCTTCTCTTATTTTTCAATATTCCTCCAGCTCTGACTGTCTTTCACAGCTAAGTATATTGTCATATCCGTAACCTTGAAATTTTCCTGACTTCTTTTGGTCTTGTTTTTAGAATTGAAACATCTCACCTCTTTGACTTAGATGAGGTTTTATAAATTGCTGTGTACTCTGCTAATTAGTTTTCTTTTGTGTTATTCTTTTATCCTCTTCATCTCTAAACTTGAAACTACATTCTCCTTTGTATATTTCTTTTTCTAATTGAAACTAATGTTGAAGATTCTATTACTTGTGAAACTACTGAACATTTCCCCTTTTTTGACTGTTTCTCTTTTATGGTCCTTTATTTTCCCCTTTCCTCTGATTATTTACGTATGTGCAAAGGCTAAATACAAAACTACATTAATAAAGTTAATTTAATAGAAATTGTTCCTCTTCTTCCTCTCCTACAGTGCATCTACATCAGTTTTTTACTGTAGGACCAGGAATGGGCTTTTGAAACATACATTTATGTCTCTTTAACATACATTGATTTGTGTTTTAGAGCAGCTTCAGAGTGCACAAGCTGGATTCCTTTCTGGTGGGACTAAAAACAGCAAAACAAGATAGGTGAAGGGACACACTGCTAACGATTATTCAGTGCAGGTGACCAGCTAGTCTAGAGCATGTGTAATGTAAACATCAGGTCATGGGCACTGAGTTTGTCACCACAGATCTCCTTGGTGCCGCAGCACTGGCAATGTAGACTCAGCCTGGAAGTTGCATGGGGATCTGTTACTTTCTATTTCTTTGCCAGAATCTTTGCAATCCCCTTTGAAATTTTCCTGGTTTGTCATCCCAAGAAGATGATTTTTTTATGTCTACTCTTCCTTCGTGCGCAGCACAGTCTAGTCTCATTTATTTTTCTGATTTCTCCTATATAGCCTGTTCAGATTACAGTTGATAAAAAGTAAGTTCTTATCTCACAGAAGTCCTCACATCTCCCCTTTAATCTGTCCAAAATAGCTACTTATCAGATTTTTCCTATTTACTTCTAAAAGCATGTTTAAACTTTTAATCTTTATTCACCACCTTTACCTTTACATCTCTCGTGTTAAGCACCTAAATTTAAACTGTCATGTTCCCTGTCTCCTGTTTGCTGTTAGCTTTGTTCTTTGTCCATCTTCTGTCATACCTACCTCTCTTTAATGTATTTTCTCTCCCTTCAAGAAAGGACAGCCTATAAGTTACTATGATCTGCTTATGCAAATACTCTGTGAAGTAATTAGGGTTTTTTTTCGTGATTCTAATGTGAAGTAATACAAAGTTTAAATTGAGTGTATACATCCCCATACCCAGGAAAATTCTAACTTTCATTGCATTGCAGGTGAAATGAATGAGAACAGAACCGCCTTCAAAACCTAGGAAAGGAGAAAAAGAAGAAACTGCATAAAGACCACTAAGGATTTAATGCAGTTTTTTGATTTTGCAAAAATTTTATCTTTTCCTCATTGTAGCCAAAAGCATCCACTATTTATATAAAAGTCAAAATATTAATATCACACACTTAAGTAATTGTTGCTGCATAGTACATATTATTAAAATCATAATTATCAATGTTGCTTTGTCACTACTGGCATCGTAAAGATATGTGAAGATATTTCTAGTGTTATCTTGTGCTTTTAATGTACTGTGGTCTACTTAGATGAGTTGGATAGTAGTTACGAAGTCATAGGTCCCTATTCTTAAAGTGGAAAAAATGTCGTGCAGCATTCATCTTACATATTTTTATTTCTAAAAACACCTTTGTCCATTCTGCAATATATACAAATTATAAAATGCCAAAGGAAAAGCAGCCTACAGTAGACAGACTCCAGAGAATCTCTAAAACGTCTGATGAAAATCTGAAAAAGCAGTGACAAACACATAGAGATGCTATTTATTATCTGTTTGGTTAACCTGACAGGTATTCAAAGAAGAAGAAGAAGCTATCAAAGTTGATCTCCACGAGGGTTGTGGCAGGACCAAACTTTTCTGGCTGATGGCACTAGCAGATTCTAAAACTATGAAGGCGATGGTGGAGTTTAGAGAACAGACAGGTAAAACACAACTGTTATCGCTCTTTATTGTGATGATTTACCTTCTAAATGAGCATTTGTCAAGGGTTTGGGAATCAATCAGTTGGGGGTTTTGCCTGGTTTAGGGCAATGCTTTTTATTGTTTGTTAATAAAAAAAAATAGTTTAACTGCATAACAGTTGCTGGTTTTCTGGTGGCTTTCTGCAATTATTGTTTAAATATCTGTAGTTAGAGTATCAGTCTCTCCTGTTTCATTACAAGAATTTCTGGTTTTGTTTACTCTTGTGGACCTAGGCAAGCCAACCACCAGCAGTTCTGAAGCATGTCGTTTCTGTGGATGTAGGAGTGGAACAGAGTTATCAGCAGTGGGAAGCGTTTGTTCTGATACAGACTGCCAGGTGTGTTTTAACAAGTATCAAATGTTATTAATTACATAAATAGAAAAGACTATAGGATCAAATTGATTTCTTTTGAGTAAACCTTGTTCATCCGTGTGGTCCATTTTAAATCAAAGTTTCCATACGAAAAGGTTTTAATGCTGGACATTATAATTCAAATACTTCTGAGTTTGTAAATGCTTAGTTTAATTACAGGCTACAAACACCAGTAGTCAACCAAAATCCTGGGTAGTTTCAATATTGTCTTCAAAAGTATCTTAAGTTTTCACAATAGCACTTGACTTGTAATATGCACACTGTCAACATAAAGTCTAGTGTACTGGAAATCTTGATAAAAGTGATTTGTGTTAACAATCTCTTTGTTACGTGAGCATAGAACGTTTAGGGCTTGGCCAGATTTGTCAAATGTATCCTAATACACACACTGCACAAGAAGCGCAGCTTTTCTCAAGTACCTGCTGTAGCAGTAAGACAGTGTGAATCTTGATTCTTTCCTCTGCTTTCACTGCACAAACCAGCAGTGCTTCAGACCATCCAGTGGCCTGGTGTTTTCCAGAGAGGAAAAAAAGGCATTAATTATTTACTTTCATTTACTTTTAATAGGAGTATGCTAAAATTGCCTGCAGCAAGACACACCCCTGTGGCCATCCATGTGGGGGCGTCAAGAATGAAGAGCACTGTTTGCCATGCTTGCATGGCTGTGATAAGAGTGCTACAACTCTTAAACAAGATGCTGATGACATGTGCATGATCTGCTTTACCGAAGCACTTTCAGCAGCACCAGCTATCCAGGTTTTATCTTTTTTCTCCCCATTTAGGGATTAATATTATGGTTGAAATGTTAATTGTAGAAGTTAAAATCTGAAGTCCTTCAGATCATACTCTTCAGAAATTCAAGACAGACACTGTAACAGTACATAAATTACTTAAAAAGCTTTCTTTTTGTCTGACACTACTGCTGTTTCAAGACAGCAGATTGTATCAATTTAGATTGCTGTGTCTGCTTCATTAAAATGTATGCTAATTTATAAATGAGTAAAACAACTGAGGTAATTAATGGATATACTTGATATATTTCATATGTTCACTGGTAGTTTTGGAGTGGAAAGGTTATAATTTAAACGACCATTTTATGTTCTCTCTGTTAAGAAGAAAATAAGGGTCTTCTAGGATTTAAATTCTGTAATTGATATATGTTGCCACTTGATCTTCTACTTCAGTGGTTAATTGAACTGAAGCGTTCACTCACATGTATTCTTTTCTAAAGCTGGACTGCAGCCACGTTTTCCATTTGCAATGCTGTCAACGAGTACTGGAAAACAGATGGCTTGGGCCAAGGATAACGTTTGGGTTTATGTCCTGTCCTATTTGCAAGGTAAATGAGCTATGTGCTTACTGGCTAGGTCAAACGAGCTACCTAATACTGTCTTGTCTCTATCTGTTATTAATAATATATTGCTTGTCACAGTATAAATTACTTGCACGTCACTTGTTGCCTTAATTTTTCATGTCACTAAAGAAATGGTATCCTTGATGTATCTTCTTACCTTTCCATACTGTTCCCTGAAGTAAAGTCCCTTTTAAAAAGAAAGCATAATGTAGACATTATATTAATGCTGATTTATTCTTAGCACCATCAGTTTGTAAATTCCCAATATTTGGGGACAGTGGGGAGGGGAGGAAGTAATCTTAATGCACATTATTATCTGAACCAGGAAACTTGGCTTCTCTATTTTACTAAGCCCTTTTAAAGCTGCTTTGCTTTTCAGTATGAGGACAGAGCTGAACAATGTATGTACTTGGTTCAGCTTACATTACTAAAACTTCCTCTTGTGCTCTACAAAATTGTAATTGCTGTAAGCAAAAGCATATGATAGCTGAAGGAAGGGAGATCACCTTAACACCCTAGGAATATGTAATTTGTGAATGACAAGCCATTCTGCATGTTCTGTTCTTCCCTCATGCTGTGTTTTGGTAACTTACGGCAATAGCTTGTGAGCATTAAATGATAAATAGCTTGCAGTAATGAGGACTCTTAGTCATTAGTCCTAATTGCTGAGCAGTAAGTCAAGAAGGACCCAAATTAGAGAAAACATACAATCAGAATATTCTTGTGCTGTGGTGCGTACTTTATGTACCCTTTACCATCCCTCTGTGGTTGTTACAGTCTATTGTAAGGGCTGATGATTTCATGTAACGAAAGACCATATAAATAGCATTCCTGGTTATATAAAGCATTTTGCAGCAAATAAAGCATATACTATATCAGTAATTTTTTTTAAATGTCTGTTACCTGAGCTCTTAGGTTGATGACATTCATTACGCTTCTGTGTTTGACCATAATACAGATTATCACAGCAGTTGTAATAAAGATACAAGATATTTTAATCAGCTGGGGTTTTTTTATTTCAGAACAAAATCAATCATACAGTATTAAAGGATTTGCTTGATCCAATCAAAGAACTCTATGAAGACGTAAGGAGAAAAGCACTAATGAGACTGGAGTATGAAGGGTTGCACAAGAGCGAGGCCATCACGACACCAGGTGTTAGATTTTATAATGACCCAGCTGGCTACGCTATGAACAGATATGCTTATTATGTTTGCTACAAGTGCAAAAAGGTATGAGGATTAGTACTTTCTCAAATGAAATGTTATAGTTTCAAAAGTAATGTCTTAAAGAACAGAACATATATTTAATGTGTCGTGTATGGAGTAGGGAAGCAGGAAAAGAAATCATCGTTAAATCATTATAAAAACAAAGTGTTCGGCAAATTAAATATACGTAATGTCTTACCTTGTAAAGCTTAACGGTATATACACAGCAGGTCAGAAACCAAAAGTGTATTGAGGCAGTAGCCTTCTTAGAACAGTGTGCAGATTATGCTGTGTTAGAACACCAACTGTCCCTTTCTCCCACTTCCAACTTACACTTTACATGACTATTATAATAGTCTAAATACAGGTTTAATTCTAACTGTGATATGGAAAGCTCCTAACCCAAGATTCCACTGAAATACTACTTTTACCAAGTTGGAGTTCATTGCAACTGCATTTAAGTGACTTGGATGGGGAGAAGTGTTAGAAGAATGAAAAAGGAGAAGGAGGAAATGTGTGGTCTAGCCTGGTGGACTCTGGGTGGTATATGTAGAGTTTTAATTCCCTGACATACATTCCATAGGACTCTCCCTTTTCTTTTTAGTCTGCAGAGTTTGGGGGAAGCTGGGCTTCCTCCTCTCCCATCGTTGCCTTGAGACCACTTTCCCTGTCCTTTTACAATCACTGCAAAAAGGCGAGAATTGCTGAGAGCAAGAACTTTCTATGTAGTCTTATTAGTTAATAAAATGATGACGAAGGAAGTTACTTATTGCCTCATCTCACCACTTGATGTGAAAATAGCAGATGAGGAAATTCATCATTGGTACATTTTTGTGCCCAGTGTGTCCTGGTAGAATATGATGAGAAAGTAGAAAGAATCTGTAGAAAACAGCAAAATCTTGTGATAAAGGATCCCACATGTGCATAAAACCTGATACTCCTTTCAGCTAGTAAAAAGCCCTGGTAGAATGCTTATCTGCTGCTTTCAGCCTCAGTCCTCTCTTTCTTACATACAGTTGATAGAGCATCCAAACACTGTTTCAAAAGCCTTACACTCATTTGCAGTAAGTCAGAGTATCTTGCACAATTATTGGTCTTGTTTATCCTGAGATGGAGAGATACTGTCTTAATGCTCAAAAACGTGTCTGGAATCATAGTCAAGAGATATTAGAGTAGTGGAGACAACTGTAATGGCTGCTGTTCATCATTTTCCTCTTACAAATTGAATTTTTTAAAATAATAGTTGTGTCTGGTTTCATCTCCAATCATTTTTGTATAACATTAAGGCATATTTTGGTGGCGAAGCTCGTTGTGATGCTGAGGCTGGACAAGGAGATGACTATGATCCAAGAGAGCTTATTTGTGGTGCGTGCTCTGATGTTTCAAGGGCTCAGGTAAGTAAAGAACTCTGATGCTTGTTTTTATTTCTTTCTGAAGCTCCAAGTACCTGAGCTGTACAGCAATTCACAGTCATCAGTAATTATATGTATTGTATAACATTAACCACAGCATGTAGAAGTCTGTAGTTTGCATTGTTGCAGCATGGGTACTTCAGTTATTGGTGTTTGTTTTCTTTTGTTTAGATGTGTCCCAAACACGGTACGGATTTCTTAGAGTACAAATGCCGCTACTGCTGTTCAGTTGCTGTTTTCTTCTGTTTCGGGACAACACATTTTTGCAATGCTTGCCATGATGATTTCCAAAGAATGACAAGCATCCCTAAAGAAGAACTCCCACACTGTCCTGCAGGTAGTGTTTTTACAAAGCAAATTTACCACACTGAATTCTGAGATAAGTTCTAATTTACACCCTTCATAATGATAATTCTTAGGAAAACCGCAGAGTTAGGCATATGAATTCTGAGTTCAGTACCTTGAATAATATTAGAATATGTTTGTTCTATGCCTGCTTTTGTTCGCTTTCATTTTTCTGGCAATAAAACAGGCAATGTCATCACACACTGATCCTTTAAATATTAGATATTTTGATATAGAAAGACATTTCAAATTCCCTATTCCCAATTTCAATTCAGACTCCAGATTATAGAATCACAGAATGGTTTGGGTTGGAAGGGACCTTTAAAGCTCATCCAATTCCAACCCCCTGCCATGGGCAGGGACACCTTCCACTGGACCAGGTTGTTCAGAGCCCCATCCAACCTGGTGACGCAATGCATTAAATTCATATTGAAAAAAATAACACATTATTAAATGCTGTATCTGTAGCTAGGTACCTGCCATGTGCAAACTTGCCCCAAGGCCTTAGTTTCTAACTTCATGTGCCACTGAATTGATCTTAATAAATCACATCATTTATCTTGCTGTTGGGGGAAAAAAAAAGTGAGAATGATCTTTTTAAGGTATTTACATGAAAGAAGTAAACAAAAAATATAGTTCATGGCATAACCTTATTAATTATTGTTTCCTGCAGTGTTGCTCCTTTTTCATATTTACTGATTTTGCTTTTAGATTGTGCAACTTTTTTCCACAGTATTAATGAGATGAAGCTTATTTTGGTGATTCTCCCTATAAGCTGTTTTTACATTGAACTTGATTTACTTTAAATTCCGTGGCACTTGGATCAGTTGGGGGATTTTTTTCTTCAAATACCAATTCAACGTTTGACATAAACTTTTAGCTTCTTAAAACACTTTCGATCATGTTTTGTCAGATCTATTTGATACTGTTTCTCTTGGCTTATTAAGCTTTTAGACTTCTTGCTTGATTTTGACTGTGTGAAGGCACTTTTCAACCTGCTGCTTCTTAAGGCTTCATTTTTGGTGCCTTATAACTTTATATTATGGAAGTATTACTTTCACTTAGTACAGTGTTTTTTGAGGAATATATATATATATACACACACACATGTTTGTTGACGTTGTCTGTAAGCATTAATCTTTTTTCTGTTTTTTTTTCCCCCTCACCCTTAAATTCACCGCAGGTCCCAAAGGTAAACAACTTGAAGGAACAGAATGTCCACTTCATGTTGTCCATCCACCCACTGGTGAAGAATTTGCTCTGGGTTGTGGGGTTTGCAGAAATGCTCACACTTTTTAGACTAGCATTTTTTTTTTACCAGAGCAAAACAGGTGCCCTCATCCCTCAAGTGTCCTGAAACTAAAGTCCAGCTGGGATGAGGACGGGACCATTTCATAACCCAGGTAAAAGGAACAATTTACAGTGCAAGAAGGATGCCAAATACCATGTACATAATTCTTGCTGTGAGATATTGACAGTTTTTGAACCGAGACATCAAAACTTGTGAGGTGTTTGCATGTGGCCATTACAGTCATCACCTAGGAAACATTGGACATTTACAAATAAATAATTACTATTAAAGGATCTGTGTGTCTGTGGACTATGAATGATACTGGCTTTCAGGAGAAAGAAAAAATACTGATTATTGTATACTGACTTTTTGTAATCTTGTACAATTGTAACGCATCACAAGTGGGGATGGGAAAGAGGAATATTCTGGTTTATTTCCTAGACTGTTATTAAAAAAAATTGTGTTAGGAAGGCATAAATGTAACAGGTATCATGCTGTATATAAAGGTATCAATGTTTGTCCTGTATAAGAATTATTAAATTACAACAGCAGTTTCATTTAAACTTCTGGGTTATGTTTGAGCCTGAAATTTTAATGAAGTGCAATACTGAGTGTGCCTCATATCTTGCAGCTGTAAACATAATGGAATGTACATGTCAATAAAGCCACTGTACATTTTTATACAGTGAAAGTCTAATGAATGTGTACGCCTCTGTTTTCAGACGAGTTTTTTTAAAATGGGAGGAGAGGAGGGGAGGTGTTGTAATTACTTTAGTAGGCTCTTAAACAGCAGTAAAGTTTGTTGGCTAAACTGGTGGTTATGGAAGTACTTAAGACATAAAAAGCGCTGCTCCAATCTTTCAGCAGAAAAGCTGGATAAATGTACTAACATTCATGTGAAGTATTGCCATTTCAATTTCCAACAGTTTCAAACACAAAAGGAGACTCCATATTAAATTACTTTCTGTCAATCAGTTATATTTTACTTTTAGGACAAGCAGCCTTTTGCCATCAATGCCAAAATGTTCATTTGATAAAAGTCCCAAAACACCTGCTGCTGTATAGTGAAAGCAAAATATAACTTCAGCTAAAGGGGTTTTTTTTTCCCATAAGATTTTTCTCCTCAGGTTTTCTCTGTTGGATATGTTCAACTCCTTTTCTAGTATTTCTTCTTCACGTAGATGAAATGTGCATTACCAGTGGACACGAACAGCTGCGCTTACATTTAAGGTGGCATCCATGTCAGATGACCTTCATCAGACTTTGGACCCACATGATCCATCTCATCTAACTTCAGCCTGTCTGCATTTTAGAATAGCTGGGGAAAAACACACACCTCTGAAGCACAATTTATCTTAGAGTAGCACAGGAGCTCTGGCAGAGGGATCTGGACAGGCTGGATTGATGGGCTGTGGCCAGTGCTTTGAGGTTCAACAAGGCAAAGTGCTGGGTCCTGCATTTGGTCCACAACAACCCCATGCAACGCTACAGGCTTGGGGAAGAGAGGCTGGAAAGCTGCTCTTGAAAAAGGACCTGGGGATGCTGACTGATGGCTGCTGAACATGATCCAGCTTGTGCCCAGCCAGCCAAGAAAGCCAACAGCATCCTGGCCTGTATCAGAGATAGCATAGCCAGCAGGGCCAGGGCAGTGATCAACACCCTGTACTGGTGAAGCCAAAGAGGAGAGAGAAAACAAGATAAAGAAACTACATTCAGTACATTGACAGAAGTCTTGGGTAATATCCTATGGTAATAAAGTGTAATGAAAAAAAATGATTTATGGAGCTGACATCTTCAGAACAACCAAGATCACAGCCAGCAGCCATCCTACTGCAAACAAAGGGTGTAACTTGTACTAAGCAGTCAGCTTGGCCAAGTCAGGAATTACATATTAAAGAAAAGGTGAGGCGAAACCCGCAAATAACTACAGATGACCAGTGGGCAGGGCAAGATACAAGATCAATTTAATTTGCGATGGACATAAAGAATAACGAGTAGGTGAGAGAAGGATCCATCCCATACCTGCAGTGATGGAGCCCTTCCTTCCACAAAAAAGGAAAAAAACAAACCCCCAACAATTTCAAATCATGTTAAACCCTCTATTTGCATGTCAGGAGGGAGCCAATGTGGGGGGTTTATTCAGCATCTTGAAGAGTCAAAAGATTCCTCCTATGCTGTACTTCACTTACAGAAACCAGGAGTGCGACTCACCTGACAGATGATGTCCATACTGTAGATGTTTACCTCAGACACAGTCATCCCCAGTGGGGAGGGACAGGCACTTCCAGGATGTGGTTCATTCCATCTCATCCCGACATAAAACACAAGCCACATGAATAGCCTGGATGTAGATGACTACAAAGTGCATTTCCAAATGTGAGTCACCACAGCCTACTCTGCAGTCTGGAGCAGAAGCAATGTTTTGGAGCTAGACCACCACAAAGGCAGCACCAAGGCAGATTATTTTCTCTGAAAGCATGTCAAGATAGGAAGAGTGAAAACCCTTCGGTGTTTGTGGCTGCCTGTTCCCTGGTTAATGGGGTTTTTCATAAGCCTTTCTTCCGCCATAGCATTCTGCCCATTCTGGCAGGTAAAGGGCGGACATAGTAGCCTGAGGTTTGAGAGTCCATCTCAGTTGTCGGATTCTTCCTGGAGACCTACTGTGAACCATAAAAAGACTAAGTGTCGTCTTCTGAAAATTTAAGTTCCTTACTCAGTACTTGACAATCTTATATCTGCAACCGGTGAACCCATCTATTGGACACACCGTCAGTCACTTCAGAACAGCAGATGCGGAGTACAAGATGCCGAGTGCTGTTCTAAGGACTCTTCTACTCGTCAACAAGAAATGTGCTGTAGGGTCATCGGAACTATAACTGTTAGCTGGGAAGTGCTGCTGTACATCTGGATTATTAAATCAGTGGTTAGAGTACAACAGGGCGCACACAGACAGAAGGTGAAAGAAAGCAGAGCCCCGTGTATTTACTAAGATCTCCCTACCATACCATTCAGACACATTTCTCCTCCACAAAACCCAGTGCCCTCCTCACTCCCTACCTCTCATCTACACTCAAAGCCTCATGTCACTGCCCCCACTCTTCACCAGGACTCCCAGGTGTTGCTTTCTGTCCTAATCCAGCACACACAAGCCTTTCTTCTCCTTTCAGTGGTTTCTGGCTACTGTTTCTCCATGTCAGGAGCCCCTTCCTGCACCACAGTGTGGAGGGGTAGCAGGAGGAGCGGTGTCCGTAGTCAGGCTGAGCACTGCTGCTCTTCCCCACAGACCGCAGAGCCAAGGAGACACAGCAGAATCTGGAGCTGCCAGATCCAGTGTACGGGGTATGCTGCACCATTTTAAAGCCAAGAAATAAGATGTTACAAAAAGGGGGAGGTTTATTGGGTTTTTTTCCTGTGTAAGTATGCAAAGAGGAACCTTATTTTAAGTGCTCATAATGCAGGTGCAACCAGTACATAAAAGATACGGCTGCACTTACACCACGGATTTCAGCACTTCCATGTTCCTAGGTCATGGATTAGAATAGAAACTTAATTCAGAGGGTATTTGGTTTAGTAAAGTCATCTTTCTGATTGTAAGCTGACTTGATGAAGAATCAGTAGAAGAAAAAACGAGAAAGCTCTTGCCCAAAAAGGGTACTGAAGAAACACACATGAACTACAGTGTAACATGAAATAATGCATATAATTTGCACTGGTTTATATCTTTTTGCATGAGTTCTTGACATAGGTCCTTGTGGGTCTTAAATTCTAGAAAACTGAGTTACAGAGAGCAGAGGAATGAGGTGTGTGACCCACTGTCCTTTTTAGAACATTTCTGAGTGTAGCACCATAGTTTAATTAACTAAATTAAATTAAATTCTATTTTTTAATTTTCCAGCCTTCTCTTTCATTTTAGATCAATATGAGTACTAATTTAGGAAACTGAGATTACAGTGGGGAAAGGACATGACACTGCTCCATTCAGTTTATTAAGTGGGCTGAGGCAGAGGTAGGCCGTGTCAGGGACATGTTTCTCTCATACCTGACTGATCCATCCCCCATTACTCCTCCAGTGAGACAGCACGGCTGAGCAGGAGCATCAGGCTCTTGAGTAGAGCTCAGCTGTAATAACCATGCCTTGGACACTCCACTTGTACACCATGTCAGACATTCACATCACCACATCTCCCCCCACACCAGTCTCTACTGCTGATCATAGCCAGATGCCAGCACAGGCCACTAATCAGATCAGTCCTCTGTCAGATTGCTGTGTGCCTTTCCAGCACCTCACGTGCTTTTCTGTCAGCTGCTGAGCCACAGCCCACACAACAGAAATACTCAGTTCTTGGCTGCACCACCCTGTTTGCCACCACACTCAGCTAACTCCCACCAAACTGAGCTCCTGGCCAAGGCGAGTCCACAGTGCTCCCACGCAGATCATACATCATTAGTTCACAAATAGCTTAAGCTTTCACGGGCGTATCCGAACACAAAATGAACAGTAAAAGTTAATAAGGTATAGACAAATAACCAGTCACCAACCTTACAAAACAGTTTTCGTTCATCACATCGTACTTAGTTTGTTGTTTCACCTAACAGAGGCCAGCTCAGGAGCTTCAGGACCACAGGGATATAACTTATATATAATATAATATATAATATATGATATAATATATATATGATAATATATATATAATATATGATATATTTGGCTACCGAAACCATGAACAGTACTTGAGGCATTGCTTTGGGTCAGCTGCTGAGCAGTACGCACAGCGCTGTCTGCTGTCACTCTCGTGGCATTGCTTCTACACTCCCACTCTTTTCTGCAGCCCACTGGGATAACCATTTGCATCACCCTTCCTGGATACTGGTATAAAAGCTGATACACACAAAGAGCCACCTCCATTGGTCACTACTTGCACTTTTTCTTCTACCCCAGACGCACATCACCTGTCTGTAAGTCAAACTGGATGATAAACTAGGCTCTATAAGGTAGACAATACTGGAATGACAAATGTAGCATCAATGGATCAGTTGTTACAGCTCCAGTACGTTCTGACATCAGTAAAGTCACCAATGCAGGGCTGTGCCTGTGGACTTTCTCAGTTACCTGTGGCAGAGGAGCAAACCAGCCTGCAGGAGCCCCATCTGGCAGGGGGTGGCAATGATGCAGGTAGCCCCTGAACCCCTCCCTCTACTTGTGGCCCATTACTGCTCCACCTGAGGCCCAGAAAAGCATGCTGCACCACTGAGGATCAACCAGGCTGTGCCCTTTAGCCAAATAGCTCCCTTTTTGCATGAATGCCCCATGCAGCTACCTGCTTGTAGCTTGGCTTCTAGCGCTGTAGCTCTTGGCGTGATTGAGTACCACGCCTTGGCACAGGAGGAACTCCTTGTTTGAGCATGGACCAGGTGATTTCAACACCCTCAGCCCACAGTAGCTCTCAGCTACTTACTCCCACCTCCCCTATGTTCATTAATATTCCTTTCCTGAGACAGCATGATGTGGCTTTGTGTACATCCTCCCCTGCACAGCTTATCCTTTCTGCTGACTCAGCTGCCCTGGAAAGGGTTCCCACTCCACCCAACCACATTCCTATGTTGCTCCTAGGAGTGTCATCCACCCCATCTGAGCGGCCATGTGATGGCATTAAACACACTGGCACATGAAGAGAATACATAACCCACTGTGGCCACGTGCACAGCACTGTCACATTACTTAAAGCTGTACCACCTCCAAACACTTGGAGATTCAGGTGGTTTCGTATGATGGGCAGGATATGGTTCACAAGCACTAATTCACTAAATAATGCCTATTCCTAACGAGACTTAGAAATTTGAGCCATGAACCTGAACATTTTAAATGCATTTGCCTGGAGGCAGGTTCTACCAGTGGACTTTGTCAAGGAGCACCAACACCAACAGGATGATCCCCACTACAAGGTGAATGCAACTTAGTCCCTGTAGGTTTTGCTCTAATAGACATATACATTAGATGATACACTGCATCTGCATCCAACTCTGTCCGTGTTTTCCCCAGTACAAACAGGATTTGCGCAACAACATCCCAGCTCAAGACACTGTTACTCATAAGACTATCGTCTCTACCTCTATGCTTTCGGGATTTTCCATGTGCCTGGTGTGGGGTTGTATGGCCTGGGCCCATATATCTTTATTTCCCCCTCAATGGAGGCTGGGCACAACTAC
Organism: Myiopsitta monachus; assembly: GCA_017639245.1. Lineage (NCBI taxonomy): Eukaryota > Metazoa > Chordata > Aves > Psittaciformes > Psittacidae > Myiopsitta > Myiopsitta monachus. The sequence continues at coordinate 54,413,587 of CM029919.1, forward strand.
ATACTCCCCAACAGCCAAATCCGACATTCTGGCAAGCCCCAAGTACCTTACTGCTGACTGAAGTGGACATTCCACAGGAATATGTGCCTACTGGCAGGATATTGCCTGTCTTCTTCCAGCACACTCCTACATTGAAGGAACTGGTGGATAACATCTGTGGTTTTCCCCCAGTTCTGGAACACAAGAGTTAAAACCATCCATATTTAAAAACCAGCATTAGGGTGCCTGGCAGGAGTCATCTCAAATGCCACATAAGGTACTCTCCTTCTTCAGTGGATACTTGATACCAAGGCCAATCCTAATACAGTGCCAGCCCCCTCTTAGCATTAAGTCTGTTGGGGATCTTTTCCCACTGCTAGCTTTCTAATCGTGTTAACTCCTCACCCACTGGCAGAGACAGCTGAACCAATCTGCAGGGAGAGCCACAGAACACAGAGAAAGCCCCTGTAAACCAAGAGGCTCCTCTTCCAGGTTGCTGTCTAGGACAGCGCTGCCCCTCTCCAGCAGTATTCTCCTCTCAGCTGGTGATCCATGGTCCACACCATAGAAATGTTCAGTTCTTGTGTGCTGCCATCCGCACCCCTCAGCACGTTCAGCCCATTTGTACAGAACTCCTACCGAAAGCCAGGCCATGACACTCCTGTATCAGAGAGACTCCAGCAAATGGCAGTTTTTACAGTTACCTTACAAAACACAGCAGAGCGATATGACAGCTTTCACCAATGAAGCAACCATCTGAGCCAGCTCATCTGGGAAGAACCACTACAGACTCTAGAGACAGAAATAACTTCAGACAGCAAGTTTTGAGGAACCTTTTAAAGCAATTATCTCTGGTTTTTACTGAAGCATAAGCAACATTGCCTAGCAATCAGCCTGTTGCAGGCAACACTGTACCTTGCTGTCACTCATCCTTGGTTTTATCTTTTACTTTTCTGTGGCCATGAGGCCTTAAACTGAGGTCATCTGGTTTAAAGACCATTCTACTTGTGGCTTCAGTTTTGAAAAACTGGTGAGTTTCAGCTCTTGTTCTGTAACCTCTTCTTTATGACAGATAATATATACTAGTTCCATCAGTCCCTAATACTGTAGTCCAACATGATAAGAACTTCCCCCTAGAAAATCTTCCTGTATAGATATATGAAGAGAATAAAAAAAGGGAAGTTTCCCTAATGATGCTGGAAAACAACAACTTCATTTGGCATTATTAAAGAACAAGTTCTGTTTTCCTTAGTTTTTCTTTTTCAGCAGAGCCTGCTGAATAATAAGACTATCACAGGCAGCCTAGAACAGGTCCTTCCTTCAGCCATTGACTCATCATACTAAGCTCCCCATATTCTTCACAGCTTGTATGTTCCTTAAATTGGAGTGGGCTGCTTGTGCCCTGCAAGCCACATGTTATTTCACCATAGCTGGATCTGTTCCATTTTATTGTTACTTAACTCCCTTCTGATGGCTCCTGTTATTTTCCCCTCTGCATTTTCTTTCCTAGCCAGACGCAAGCCAGGCTTATTAGGGTAGAGGACAGCTGCTTCATGACTGCTTCAGACCTACCTGAAGAGCCCAAAAATTGGCACAGATGAGACTGTCAGCACTAAAAGCTCTAACACTTACAACCAAGACCTCCTATCTGCAATGCTGCCGCAGGCTTCGTCAGACAGGCAGCCTATCAAATGAGATAGGAAGAAGTGTACCTGTACTACGTCAGCCGGATGTGGTGAGATGTCCTATTTGCTAGGCTGTTACCAGATACCGTTCTCTTGGCTTCAAATCTCTGCCATAAATGACCCTCCAACCAGAAAAACTAAAACTGCAGAAAGCTTCTCCTTCTCTTTTTGAAAAAGAAAACATTACAAGGCAGTTTCCTCAGCAGTTTGGTTTCTGTGTACCAGTGCTCTGTACAGGCCACTGGACTTCCGGTACTATTAAAAGTGTGCACAAATCATTTAACCTTTATAATTTAAAATATTCCCCTCTCAAACTCGTTTGCTGTTAGATAAGTAAGGCAGAGAAACCACCTAACTAAGACAGATTTCCAAGTTACTGACTAAAGCTTTGAGGTGCCCTGCCACAGCTGGCCACAACACAGCTCTTTCACACACCAGCCCAGACTGCTCAATGTTGTCTTTGGACCTTTGCTACTTGGACTTTTCTTAACTTGCTGCCATCTCCCTCAGTGCCAGCTACCTCAGTGCCCACGAGCTCTACAAACAGCATGGTTTGCCTGTTGGCTAAACCAAAGACAGCCATGGGGGCTCACCAGGTGCCAGGAGAGGGTGCCCACATCATCAGCTGCCCATAGGTTTTCTGATTCAATTCTGGTAAATCCCTCAGTTCTCATGCTTTGCCAACAGATGCCACAGACACTGTCGGCAGTGCTCTCTGTACCGTGTCCAGGGTCTGATTTGGCTCCAAGTGCGGAGCTGCAGCTGCCTTTCTTGCTGATTTTGGACACTATGTTCACAAATAATGCAACGCAAGAGCTCCTTCTGCACTTGTTCTCTTCTCCTACACTTAATGTGCCTAAAACATACACAAGCAATCACAACAAAGTAAATAAGCGCACAGGCATTTATGCAGATTTTCTTTACTCCAAATATTGGGCGGTGGAATATAACTGCAAGGCACTGTAAGCAGTCTCCCCCAGAAACTCCATACATCTAAACCCAGATAATGCAGTAGCGGTTTTAAAATAAGGATACCTCAAAACAATGAAATTGCAGCTGCTGCATCGCCTGAGACTGCCACAAAGACACAGAAAATACATATTATTTTTGCCACAAGATGTTCCACCTTTTTAATGCAGATGCTGGAATTTGATCACAGCACTGGTCTTGATGAAAAGGATATTTCTACTGACATCACCTGACATGGATCAGTTACACCACACCATCAGCATAATGCTGCCTGAAAACAGTGAGGGAGGCTGCCTGCTCCACATTCATGTACAAATACTAGATCCTTCTCCCCACATACCAGGCTCAGGTCTGGATCAACCCTCTGCAGTCAGTCTACCTTCATCTCCAGCACCTCCAGCAGCTTGCAAGTTATATACCTGAAAATATGACTTTTCATTACTAGAAACTGTAACTGTGGGCTGTTATCTTCCCACCTTTAGAGAACCAGCTATGAACCAGAACACGGGACTGAAAGGAGAATTCCTAAACAGTGAGAATGGAAGACATCAAACATTTCCATGTGGAAACAGCAAAACACTTACTACAGTTTTCTTGACATTATATGTGCTTCACCCACAAACACGCGTATTTCACAAGGTGCGTGTAGCTGTTCCATATAACAAATTACACAGTCACGTTTGCTATTACAAGCATTTCCGAGATGCCCATTGATCTGCTCAAGGTGAGGTGATAACTCACCTCTTCTTGCCTGATTTTTGTTGCGTTTCCTAACAAGCTGAAGGCTGGACATAGATTTATAAACACACAGAGAAACGTAACAGCTGAGCTGTAGTAAATGTCTCCAAGACATTCTGAACTGGAGAAGAACACATTATTCTCTCATAGAAATTCAAATTTAAAATGAACATGTCTCACTGAAAAACACTGTATTTAAGTCATATTTCCCCACTAATAGTCTCAAAGAACTAGACTTAAAATGGAAGGAGGGGGAAGAGTTTTTCAATAGACTTAAAGTATGCAAGAAAAAGCTGCTCAAGTTTTATTATATAGTGCTCTCAAAAACGTCAGGGATGGTAACATTTGAGAGATCACTGAAGTACCATCACCCTGTTTCAAAGCCATTTCAAGACTGGGGAGAGCACTGGATCACATCTGCCTGTTTCTAAGAGACTTAATGGTGGGGATTATTGCTATCAGAATCCACTAGTCTGAAACTGAAAATTCAAGCAGTAATTTATTATGTCTTGCAATAAATAATTAAGTTTGGGGGATCTCAACGTTAAAAAGTTCAGTCACACAGAGGACTGAAAACCAAGCTGTATGCCATGCTCCACATATGCAGAGGCACTTGCAACACAGAGGAACTGTCACCCATTATTTTGTCTCCTTTGCCTGGAGCAACCCAAGCACTCAATTCCCAGAGCCTCCTGGACCCACAGAGAACAATTGCTTGTGTTCTTCATTCCATTTATTCCTTATTCCACGTCCCCAGTGAAGATAGGCTAAGAGAGATGGGCTTGTTCAGCCTGGAAAAGAGAAGGTTCCAGGGAGACCTTACTGCAGCCTTTTAGTACCCAAAGAGGGCCTGGAAGAAATCTGGAAGACTGTTTACAAAGGACTGTAGCAACAGGACAAGGGGGGATGGCTCTAAACTGAAAAAGGGCAGATTTAGATTAGACATGAGGAAGAAGCTCTTTACTGTAAGGATGCTGAGACACTGGAATAGGTTGTCCAAAGCAGCTGTGGCAGCTCTATCCCTGGCAGTGTCCAAGGCAGGGCTGGATGAGCTTTCCGAGCAACCTGGTCGAGTGGAAGTGTCGTGGTTTAAGATACATGATGGGGGCTGGAACTAGGTAATTTTGAAGGTCCCTTCCCACCCATACCATTCCATGATTCTAAGGGTAGCCTAACATGGAGCTTTCAAATTGCCACGATAATTAGGCTGTATCAGCAATGAGGCTGCTCTATCAGTACTACCCCCAGTGTACTTCTCTAGACTTCATTTCCCCCATTCCCAGACGCCCAGCACCACACCGAAACCCGTCCACGCAGCTCGGGCCCTGCCACTCCGCAGTGCAGCAGCCAGGCGCACCCACCGGCCCGCGTACGCCGAGGCACGGCACACCGAGCTGGGAGCCGGAGCCGGAGCCGCCGGGGAGGCGGGAACAGAACAAGCTCGCCGATCCCTAACGCAGCGGGCAGCAACCCCCCGCCGCCCCGAGCGCACCGCCTCCCGCCTCCGAAGGGGAGGCGGCACACCGCCTCACAGCCCGTTCGCCGCCATTTTGGCCGGTTTGCGTCGCTTCCGCTGCTGGGAAGTAAACAGAGAGGGGAGGGAGAGAGGGAAGGAAACGGCGACGTGGGTGGGACGGGACGACACGACTCGGGACGGATAGGCGAGCGGAGGAGGCGTTGGGTGGCTTCGCTGGAGGGAGCTGATGTGGTCGGAGCGGAGGCGGCAGCGCGGCCCGAGTCCCGGTTAATGCGAAGCGCAGCAGGGAGCCGTCAGGTGAAGGGGCTGGAAGGGGGTGGGCAGCGGCGCAAGATCTTCGTCTGGACCCCGCCAGCGCTGTCGGTGGAGGGAGGAGAGAGAGGGGTCCGAGAAGAGGCCCTGCCTGGGAGCGGAGTCCCCGCGGGCTGGGGCCGGGCCGGAAGTAGCCGACCCTGAGGTGAAGCTTCTCCGGGAGTAGCGGGGCTTACAGCCTTACCTTCGTCTTTCGAGGGTGTCGCTGTCTGCAGCCGTCTCGTGGTAACAGTAACCGATTGTAAACCCCTTGCTGGTTTCAGCTGAGCTAGTTGGTCGTGGCGGTTAGGGGTCTTTAGGTCCGTTGTCCCCATTAACGCACTCCTTTCATTTCTGGAACAGCCTTACTTCAGGTGTAAAGCAACACCACGAGCTCAGTTAGGCTTGTTCGTGGGAAAGCGTTAGCAGCGGGGTGGAAACAGCCATGCATAGTTGCTTGGGTTTTGGTTTGTGGTTTTAGGGTTTTTTTTTTTTTGGTGTTTGCGTTTTGGTTTGTGGTTTTAGGTTGGTTTTGTTTTTTTTTTTTTTTGGGTGTTTGGGTTGTTTGGGTTTTGGTTGGGTTTTGGTTGTGGGTTTTTTGGTTGGTTGTTTTGGGGTTGGTTTCGGTTTTTTGTTTGTTTTGGGTTTGCTTGGGTTGGGTTTTTTTGGAGCTGTCTCCTCTGCACCTCACTCAGCAATAAAAACAATGTTAAGCATGTGCTTTGCTCCTCCTGCTTGCTGACTGAACTGTGATTATGGTTCAACATGACTGTATTGCAAACAAGATAGAGTGGGTTGCACCCAGGTGCGGAGTTCAGAACAGTGAGTTCTGAAACAAGTTGTTACAGTAGGTTGAGAAATGTACCTGGAACATCTTAAAGAGTCACACATTCTGATTTCACTCATCTTTCTGTCCCGGCAGAGTTGGCTATTCCTGTTTTTTGGCTTTCCTTTCCTGATATCTTAAAGCAAAGTTGATTATAGCAGCAACGTGGAAAAACTGATCACTGATAAGTGTCTCCTGTGTATACGTGAGAGAGTTAAAAGCAGGATTGATGGTTCAAGCATTGTAGGAAGTGATCAGTCACTGTTTGGAAAATTCGTTGTACCCATACAGTAATGTGCCAGCATCAGTGTCTTCCTTGCTAAAAACTTATTTCCATTGGCCTTGGATTACATCTTGGTTACATCCTTAGACTGTCAGATACATAAAACAAAATGAACTGAACTGCCTGATTACATTTGCCTCTTTCTATATTAAATTTGCAGAAAGGTTTATTCTTTTAATTGGTCTTTTTTTTTTTTTAATAATTTTTATATGACTCTGTAAATTTCTGTAGGCAAATCTGCATTCTTTCAATTTTGCATTTGTTTTATTGTCAGGCATGTTAGGAACTTGAAACCAGTTATGTGTTTAAAAGCTATTCTAATACTTTAATTTCTGAAACAAGATGACAAAAATTAGATGAACAAGTTAATAAGAATATGAACTTGGGATAGTATACCACAACTTCCAGAGTGGGTTTTGATCTGTAACCATCATAAATTAACTACTTTAAACCTCAGCCAAGTTAGAGGTGCAGCATGTAAGTTGGCTGTGGTTGACCTGGGCTGCTTTTGTCAGCCATCTCTCAGGAGTTAATTTTCTGGCTGAAAAATTAATACAGATTCACAGCTTTGTCAGTGGCAGCTCACTCCTGGTCTTTTCAAAAGAAAATAAAAGTGTCAGATCTAGTCCTCTTGTCTTTGAAAAGATCAGTTACAGTAAGCATGCTGCATATGTGGATCAGCTCTATTGTAACATGCACAATAGCACCTAGAATGTGGTAAGGGAGAAAATACAGAACTTGTCCCCCTAAAGCAGTGATAAAAGCAGCCTATCTAACTAGAAAATCTATGCACATATATTACCTTATTAGCAAAAGATGAGGTGGGATCTCCCTAAGGGAAGACTTGGAGAGCCAAGTCTCAGTTACCTTGTGTAGGTTTTGACATATTAACAAGAGATGGCTTTGGAAAGACTTAAAGACATCAAACATCCCAAATTTGGCAAGCGAATAGCTTGCACATAGTAATTGCTTGTTATAGCCTAGTTGTTAGGAATATCTATTTAGCTTAAAGTTTAAAGGAATGTTGCATTTCAGACTAGTTTATTACAAATAGTAATCTGGGACTGTGCTTAGTAGTTGTCTCAAAGACAAACATGACAGGTTTGCGGTGGATTTGCTCATCTAATTCTTGATTAGGCTTAGGTTTATTTTGCAGATGGTTCTGAGTCACTATTCGCTTTTCTTGCTTTTCTTGTGTATCAGTGAAGTTAGTGGCCCAGCAGCAGAATTCTCTGCCAGGTGAAAAGCTTGTTCCAGCACAGGAGTCACGTTTTGCACCGTCTCATAGTCGTGATCTATGAATTACAGTAAATGTAGGTATTTTTGCCCAGTAGCGTTTTCGTCTTATGCTTGTACCCAAGTGCCACTGGGATTAGAAAATGAAGTTGAAAAAAATCAAGAGACAAATTCTGTTCATCAGGCTTTCATGACAGTATGTTCAAGTTTGTTTACATCGTTTTATGAATAGCTTCAGATCTTAAGTGACAGTTTGCCTTTGTCATGTGAGTAGGTAAGGTTAAAGCGCTTTAAAGATAGGTAAGGAGATGCTGGCTTTGAGAAAATAACCTGTGATGCGCTGGATGATAAACAGTATAATTTTTCACTTCTATATCTGTTACACTTTGTTTTTTAAAAAGACTTCTGAACTTCTGTTTAGCTGCAGTACATAGCAAGTAAAATTAAGTGTCCAGGTCCCCCATGGACTGGGATGTGATAATCTTATATGTGTAATTGTATTTGAATGTTAAACCAGAATTATTTCAGTGTGTATGAAGTACGTGTTTATCTTATAGAAATCATGGGGCTTGGGAGGTGTTTATACGTGTAAAGCCCACCTCTCCTCTGGATTCTCTCAGCTTTTGAGAGACTAGAATTCAGTGTGTTCTAGTTCAGTGTGAGTCTCATTCATTATCCTTTAGGACACAGTATGCATTGCACTGAGCTTTTAAAAAAACAGTTGGCTGCTAAGTTCAGTTGTAAGCTGGCATATATAAAAGAATACACTTTGATCAAAATGCAGTGCTAGATTTATTCCAGATTTATATGTAACTTAAAGTAAAACTTGTGTGAGAGCACTATGGATGCTCTTGATAATGAGATAACGTTTTGCCTCAGACTTGTTGAATTTAGTATGATTTTGAAAAAAGTTTTCCCACTCTTTTGTAAACGTGTGTGTGTGTGTGTGTGTGTGTGTGTGTGTGTGTGTGTGTGTGTGTGTGTGTGTGTTAAAGGTTCCTGACTGTTGCTGGAAATCTTTCATAATCCCTCTTTACTAGTTAGTTGGAAAACCAGAAGCACACCAGTGTTCTTGATGAAACATGTTTTTAAGGGTACTGATTTAAAATAGGTGCATATTGAACTAACCTTTTTAGAAATAAATAAATAAAGGTTCTTTCTGGGAATAAAATGAGCTTGACAGATACAGTTTCTGCAAGATGCAATGCCTGCAAGCATGCATACACTTGTTATTTACTTTCTTGTGTGACATTTACCTTCCTTGTTATTTTTGGATTACCACTTCAAAATCATAGTTGTGGATTGGTTGGAGGAATTTTTGTTTCTTTTTCTTTTCTCTGTATAAGGGAGGAAAAAGAAACCTGCAGAAGTGTGTTTACAGAAAACATACCTTCTCACCTCATCACTTTTTTGTTGATACTGTTACGTTAACAAAATGTATAGATTTTTATTTTATTAATACCATTTTTGTAGAATGAAACGAGGAAGGAAGACTACTGAGGCCAACAGCAGTTCATGTGAAGAGGCAACTGAGAAAGAATCTAAAAGACACAAAGTCACAGATGAGAAAACTGTAATCATGCAGAGTCCAGACTGGGCAAACCTGCTTCAAGACATTATCCTACAGGTGTTCCAGTACTTGCCCCTTCTGGATCGTGCTCATGCATCACAGGTCTGCCGAAGCTGGAACCAAGTGTTTCATATGCCTGATCTCTGGAGGTGTTTTGAGTTTGAACTGAATCAGCCAGCTACATCTTACTTGAGGGCTACACATCCTGAACTAATCAAGCAAATAATAAAGAGGCATTCCAATCACCTGCAGTATGTAAGCTTCAAGGTAGTGTATTTTATAGGCTTTTAAACAATTTTTATGAAAATAAAAGCATTTGTTAAGCTTAGTTCTTTTTTTTTCCCTGCATTTTGTTTAGAGTGCTTTAAAGAAACATCTCAAATACTTTTGAGACGGTTTTGATGGTTCATCTATAATAAATATCAAAGCGTAAGACATATGGTTTGTGCCAGTAATGGGAAAATCTGATGATAAGGGGTAATTGACAGTTGTGATCAGAACATTTTAACACATTGAAAGTTAAAGAACATTACTAAGTGTTAAGAAAGGCTTATGATGTTATTTTTGTGGTTAGGATTGTCAGTTATTTAGAAAGAAAAACAGCAGCTCTCAGTGTGGTAGGCCTTGTTTTCAGGCCTGCTGCAGAAATGGGTTCTCTAAATGGGCATATGGGCATGGAGGTTACCTCCCAGTTAATTTTTTTTTGATATATTTTCAGGACTAAATCTTGGAATAACAGTTCTGAGCATAACTTTTCATTGCTTTAATTCATTTAGGTGCAGATTTTCTTGTTCGGTGCTTGCTTTATTTGTTTTTTCTTGTAACAGCTGTTTAAAATTCTGCATCAATGAGTGGGAAGAAGTACTTCAGTTGTGGTACTGCTGTACATGTACCTGCCTCAGAATTAAGTTTCATCAGGATGCATAAATTGAGTGTTTTCCCATCTCGCATTCTGTAGGGAGCTGGATCTGTTCATGGCTAGAAAAAATCTAATTCACAGAGAGTGACTTCAGTACTACTAATAAGCAGCTATCACTTTTGATACTAAATTGAGTGGTATTGTCTGTGTATGGCATCTACTTAGCACAGCTGCATTTCAGTTAACTGGAAAACTACATGGGATTTGCATAGGATGGTACTTGGCTGAGAACTGTCTTTGGAATCATGGAATTATTTTCAGCAGACAAAAACCTTTAACGTTGGTTTACATGTCACTGTTCTGGAAGGGTGCTGTGAAACAGTTATGGCTGTATATGCAACAGCTAAGTGACAAATTTAGAAAAGAAGTTACTTCTGCAGCCAAGTGGACATACTAATTGTTTGTTTCAGAGATCTGGCAGTTTTAATGTAGGAATCATGAGCATGTTGGTAGCTCTACCAGCCTCTGCCTGATCACATGTATTGCTGCTTCATGCAATACCAGATACAAACTGTTATCACAAGGTTTGCAGGGTTTTTATCAGTGTCCAAATAAAGAATATTTATGGCAGTATTGAAATGACCTTCTGGTGCTATCTCCTGTCTGTGTGGCTTTGCACCAAGTGATTTTGATGGATTTCAGATGCCCTTCACTGGTAGGGTAAATACCCACATAATTTCTTAAACATGTCCCTTTAGTTCTCCGTCAGTGTTGTAGAATGAACTCTACATCACGGGGAGTGCTAAGTAGCAAGGGTAATGTGGATATAAAACTCCATGTTACTCTGTCAAGGCTGAAAATATGAGGGGTTTTTTGTAGGCAAAGAAAGACTGGATTGTTGAAACGAGGCTTTTTGCCTTGTGTTCAAGCAGAAAACGAACATTCATTGGACTTGGGTCAGTTGCTGACAAGCTACCATGGCTTACGGTAGACTTCAGATTGATCTTGTGATCAAACCCATGTTCTGCGGATTTGCAAAGCTGTCTTGCATACAGAGCATCTGTGTGTTGGGGGAAATCCACTTGAGGCATGTTAAGTGATTCAGTTTTGTAACAAGCTGACTAACAAAGATTTATTTTTTCAGGGTATCCATTGATATCTGTTGCGGTATTAATGATGAAGGTCTAGTGGAAGGTACCCATGCAGAAGGATTTGAACTAGATGATGTTTAAGGTGCCTTCCAACCCTAACCATTCTGTCATAGAGGTTCATGTGATAATGCACTTAACTCTCCAGCAGCTGTATGTTATGGTCTGAGTCACCATAAAAAAAAGCAACTTACAGAATTCTTGCAATTTGATAAGGAAGAATGTGAAGAGGAAGTAAGGTAGGCTCTGGACCCAAGTGAACCTATGCTTGCTTATTATTTGATGTGGATTGACTATCTTGAAATAACTGTTAAGCTGACCCCCTCACCGTGCTAAGTTTTACCAGAGTGTTCAGGAGAGTGGCAGATTTATAGCAAATTATCTTGGATTTTTGGTATGTACTTTTTTGGGGAAAAAGAATGGCACTGATGGATTCTCAATGAGGTGGTTTGTGGGATTTTTTGACATCACAATTCAGAAGGTAAGTGGAAAAAAAACCATTAAAGTATATCTGCTCTACTTTGCTTTTTGTAAAAAGGGTGTGCTTGATGCAGTGTTTTCTGAACAATAAATCTGTTTTGTTTTAAGGTGGACAGTAGCAAAGAATCTGCAGAAGCAGCTTGTGATATTTTATCGCAGCTTGTGAATTGCTCTCTGAAAACACTTGGGTTAATTTCAACTGCGCGGCCAAGCTTCATGGATTTACCAAAGGTATTTTGATAGGTATATTTTTCTATAACATAGTATTTCAGTGTTTCATGCGGTATTTCTACAACATTATGAAAAGCTTTATTGTAAGAATATGAATCTTTAGTTAAAAAAAGCTTTATTACTGAGCTCTATTAAAGGGAGGATCTGAGATGTTGCACTAAGATGGATAACTAAAGTTTCATTCATTCTCTGCATCATGTGAGAACTTGATTCTGACCTTGTTCTTCTAAGTGCTTTTGTCAGTTGACCTCAATGTAATACTGAGCAACATGATGAAAGTCAGGAGGGTAGACGATTCGTGTCTGTATAATTGTACTGTTGGACTGTGGGGATGTTTAGGAGACTATTTCAGTCAAATGAGTGGTAGAGTTTTATCCATGTTGGCTTACTGTAGGGATTATATGTTCTATGAGCTCTCGTTAGAAAGCAATATGATCGTGATTTTCAGTACTTCATGTCACACAGTCAAGTGTCAGATTCTTAGGCAAAGTGCACTGTGTTTGTGAAATTTTCTGTAAGATTTTTACCTTGAATGTTTACCAAAAATTAGACTTTGTTAGAATACATCTACCGTAGATGACAACGAATCTCTTATATGTGTTTCTAAACAAGAATTCCTGCTAGTGAGGTAAAGTGTGCTATTGCTGAAAAGCAGGAGAGTGATTGGGGTAAGCTGGCCTGCTTGTTCTATGGCAGTGACATCTTGGGTGTCTTACAGCCTCAGTTCTTGAATCCCGCCTCACATGTATGTGGAGTGCCAGAGCTAGACTATTAGCTAAATCTCAGTGACGTCATTGCTAATGACGGCAACAAGGATAAGGAAGAACCAGGGACAGCCTCAGGAAAGGAAGTAGGTTATAGAGCTTAAGCAAGGTTAGTTACAGAAGGATTATCAATTACTATCCTTGGCAGTGATCACAGCCACATCATATAGTTCTCTTGAACATGTATTTTTAATCCTTAATTTTGAAAGGGGATTTCCAGATCTTTATTTTTGTATGCTTTTTCCCTTTTTGATCTGCTTTGAGAAGTGACTGTAAGAAAACCTGAACGTGGTGAAAACAGTCCACAGTGTGTTGGAAATACTTTGTCCTTTCAGCTTTTGATTCTTGCTTTATTTCTTAATCTGAATGCTGGTTTAGCTGTCTTACTTAGTTTTCACTGGAGGGATATGTTACGATCCTATTCAGCTTGTCAGTACAGTTGGGAGTGGTCCCTAAAGCCAAAATGCCTAATACTTCTGATTTGAACTTTCTGTTTCCATTTACATTAACTGATTTTGACAGTTTATGTTAATGTAAAAATATTAATTACTGCTGTAAATCTAAGTGTGTGTGAGTTTTACCAAAACCACATGCATATCACATAGGAGTGAGCTAATACTGTTGCCAGGCCTTCTTTCATATAACTCTATTCAGGATTCTACAAGTGCATGTGGCTCAGAGTGAAACTGTATTGAAGTCAAAGTAGCAGGTAATTTTATGGGATACCTAATGTAGTGCATGGAGGAAGTACTTTTTTTTAAGTCTTCTATTCAGTAATTCCTGTAAGAAATCATGAAGATAATTATTCACTTTTACTCACTTCCTTCATACCATCAATGATTTCTACAAGCACTGCTGCATCTGCTCCATAGTCTGTGTTTCTCAAGTTCTGGTGCTCTGGGCTCTGCCTTTACTGGTAAGTTTCAGTGGTTACATAGAAATGCTGAGGATCAACCTGTACCACTGGACCTCCATTATCTGTGCTACTTAATCCATAATTGATCACCTGCTCCTTGGCTCTGTTTAGACTTCACCACTTTACTTTCCAAGACAAACCCATTTAGACCCTAAATTCTCTGTATGGGTGGTAGGCAGGCAGTAGTAGTACTTGGCTCTGGACACATCTTAACAGTATAGAGTTGCCAGTTTTGACTGTGTTTGCATCTTACTGGTGCAGCTTAATTTGCCACATGAAATTCCTATTCAAAGATGTTTCTTTTAGAGTGTGATGTGCAAATAACCCTCGAAATTAGGACTTGTAGGCTTTCTCTTTGGTTGTGGTCTTCCTATAGCTTTAGGTTTGTGTAGTGGATTGTCCTGGGCCAGGTTCTTGATTGATGTCTGATGTTAGACATTCTGATTTGCCAAATACATAGAGTGATATAAGAAAGTTACTGTATTTTATCTACTCAAAAATACATAAATTTTAATATTAATTTTTAATTATGCAGTATCAAAGGAATGCTTTTCCAGCAAATGTTGTCAATAGGTAAAGTAAAACTAGGACTGCTGTGCAGTGTAAAACCATTGAAATGTTTATTTCAAGTACTAGTGTTTCATTTACGCTCTTTTTTTTCCAGTCTCACTTTATTTCTGCACTGACAGTGGTGTTCGTAAACTCCAAATCCCTCTCTTCACTTAAGATCGACGATACACCAGTGGATGATCCATCTCTCAAAGTGCTCGTGGCTAACAACAGTGACACGCTGAAACTGCTGAAAATGAGCAGTTGTCCTCATGTTTCTCCAGCTGGTAAGCTACTGTGGCTTGGTTTTTTTGTTTGGTTTGGTTTGGTTTTAAACATGAAATGCATTCTTTAAATTCTGTCTGAAACTGGTAAACCCTGAAAAAATAAAGGTGGGGTGAGAGCGAGGATGAATGTGGCATCTACAGAAAATGTCACTGAATAAAATACTAATTCAGTTGGCTGTCAGTCCGTCCATCCTACTACTTGCAGAGTGACTACTGAGCTAATAATAAAACAGCACATGTCTGTTCTGGACAAATAACTAACCTCCTGTGGAACTTAAAGGAATATATATTGACTTGATAATGCACTACTTCTGCAGTGACTATTTAAGTATTCCAGTATAATTAAACTTTTTGGAACATGAGTTCCTTTTCCGCAGTTTATTATGTATAGGTTTTGAGTGCTGCAATGTCATGGATTATGAAGATGCTGGTTTAGTCATTCTGAAATAAAGCAGTTTAATCTTTTACTGGAGAATAAGTGCAAACAGTACCAACAACAGGGAGATGAGACTGAGATGTGCAGAACTTCTGTCATTACCAGGTGTACTTCATTAACACTCTAAGCATGTTTGTGGCAAGAATGAAGCCAGTTCATATCAGAATGAAATTGCTGAGGATTGTTGGAGTTCATAGAATTAACATTTGTGGAAGATGTGTGCAATGCACTGCAAACTTAAGATTGATTCACAGCTCATTAACTTGACAGTTCAGATTTTTCACTGAGAAATGGAAGAGGAAATGAGGTAAATGAGATGCTGGCAACTTAATTCAGTTCCTCATTTGAGGATAAGTAGAAACTGCTGTAGTCACCATAGCTTTCTTCATGCAAGTATATTGCAACTGTAAATGTTAGGTATACTAAATGTAAAATTCACCTCCTAATATGTGGGGGAAATCATGCTGTAGCAGAGGGCATGTTACTCTAGTGATAACAAAGAAAACACAAACACATACCTTTTGCAGGTGAAGGTCTCAGACAAAACCTTGTATTTGGATTTATATACAAAATTTCTGAAAATGCAGGTTTGTTTTCTGGCAGGTTTGTCCAACAAGGTGTTCACCAGCATGTTAACTGGAATGTTATTTCCTTCAAAGCTTTGTAATCATAGGTTGTTTGAATTAGCTTGAGTGACTGCTTTTTCTGACTTACAATTTTGTGTGAGAGTCCTTGTGCCTGAGAAGTGCAGGAGCCATAACGTGTTTGTCAAGGGGAAGAGGCTCCAGCAGTAATTTGTTACTAGACAGAGTAAGTCAGTTCCTTGGACTTGGACTCCTCTTTAAGGACAGTTAGAAACTTTGAGCACTGAGATTCACCTGGATTTTTTTCTATCAGGAATATTATAATTTGCAGACTGCCATAAATGTGGAAGAACATGAATTGAACCAAAAGGGCAATGAGTTACGCAAAACTAATTACTTACAGATGCGCTTCAGATGGTATAACATGCCTTCAGATTGCAGACCAGGGTGAAGTGGAATATATTTATTACTGGATTAGTTCTCAAGAAGTTTGTCACTGAAGGACAGAGAAGAATAATGCAAGGTAGTGCAAGGGGGAGACTCCAGTACTACAGGGATAAAGGAGAAAGATTGATACCAAACTGTGAATTGCTTCCGAAGGATGCTCTGAATAGTCCCTGAGTTACTGTACAAAGAGGCATATTTGGGTTTGAGCTGGAGAAACAAAGGCAGTGATGTATTTATAATCTCTGTGAGCATATTTGAAGTTTCTGCTGTTTGCTGTTTCCTCTCTGAAGTTTAGCTTGCATTAGAACTGAAACAGTAACTTGTAAAAACAATAATGGTAACTTCTAAGTCCACATTGATATGCTGTTGTTTATTACCTGAAATATTAGCTGCTGGAACAGTGTGAACTGAAAGCCTTTCTGCTCTGCTTTGGGGGCAGGGAGTTGCTTCTTTTTGGATGGGGGAGTAGGGGAGAAGAGTGGCTGTTGAGTGCGTCTGCATTAGCAGTTCAGTAGAGGGATTTCTTTGATGCAAATCTGTGCTATATGGTATCAAGAGCGATTTACCTCTCAGTGGCACATAGGTTTAGGCAGTGCTGACTGAGGGATGTTCTGTGAACAGCATGGGCTCCAGGCACACCTTCCAGTAACTGTCTACACTGTATGCATGGTCAGTTCTATGTAACTTCATTGACAGAATGCAATGTGTATATCCAGTCCTTGACCCATCAAAAATCACAGCAAGTTGAACCCCCATTCTTCCCTTTTTGCATTGCACTAGTGAGTGATGTGTCAGTGTATGTGGATCTTGAAACTCTGTTTAAAGTATTTCATGTGCCAACAGACCTAGGTATTATGAAGCAGCATGCTTGAGTCTACTGAAAGGGAGTGGTCAGAATAACTTTTCCAGGAGTATTGCTGTAAGAATAACTTCATTACTATTTCAGGCCAGGACATTATCTCTGCAATGTGCCAGAGGTACACACAAGTTTGTAATTATGCTTAATTTTGTACTTCAATCTTAAAAAAAAAATTAAAAAAAAGTCCATATTTTCTCTTCATCTTGGATCCCATCCTTTCCTTCCTGAATGAACCGATGAGTACTGTTACATCTAGAAATTGTTTTTATAGGAAATAGTTGCTGTCAGAGTTGGGTTAAAATGCTGTTTACCTAAATTTTGCACTTTTTTTTCCTTTTTTTTTTTTTTAAATTTTTTGCATTTGATAGCGTTTGATATAGTTAAAATAGCTTCTGATGCATGTGTTCTTGCAGATCCTCAGGTGGAAAATACAGACTTCTTTGGAGTACACAGTTAAGCAATATTTTTACAGTTATTTATTTCAGAAAGGTTTTTTAGGCTCAGTATAGGCTTCTCTTTTGAGTTCAATAACTGGATCTTAAAATAACTGCTGTCTTTCTGTATTTATTCCCTTTGCTTCAAAGCTGTAGTGTACTGAGCTCAAGCTTTTCAGCTCCATATTAAATGTGATGTTCCCATCTTTTCTATTAATGGAAAGACCATATCCCAATTTTCACACAGTTTTCTGGGTCACAAGGAATACAGAGGAGTGCATGCTTTTTTTTAGTACTTTCGGGTTTATTTTAGTACTGTTACCAGCATGGTACCATTGCTTGTGTTTGCAAATAGGATGAGTGAGAAGCCTAAAGGCTGAACTGGATTCTTTCTGTTAATGTCTTTGCCATGAGCAGCAGGTTATGCTGATTCATGAAAGGGAGAGTCTGGAAATTGCTGTTCTATGAATTACTGCTTCTAATTTTTAGTGTTTTGCCTCTTCTATTTTCTTCTTGCTATTGCTTTTCCAAATTTAAGTATTTTAGTACTTTGCTAGAAAGAGCAAATACTGACAGCAGCAGCTTGCACATTTAATTAAATATCTAGCATTCATTTTCCATTTGCTTCCCTCAGGTGACAGATCTCGTTCATGGTTGCTTTGTAAGCCAGAGGGGGACAGCAGTTCTTCCAGAGCAGGCTGGCTAAGGAAGTACTTCTGTATAAGCCTCTTTTACAAAAATGAAGTTGAATATATGCGGCCTTACCAAAGGGCAGAACAGTCAGAGTATGCTATTTCTGTGTTTGTCACGTGAGAATCCGCTCCCACAGTTCTTAAGGTCCTTTCCAACTCAGACCATTCTGTGATTCTGTATTCTCTTTTCCCAGGTATCCTTTGCGTGGCTGACCAGTGTCATGGCTTACGTGAGCTGGCACTGAACTACCACCTGCTGAGTGATGAGCTTCTGCTTGCTTTGTCTTCGGAAAAACACGTCAGGTTGGAACACTTGCGCATTGATGTTGTCAGTGAGAACCCTGGACAGACTCAGTTCCACACAATTCAGAAGAGCAGCTGGGACGCTTTCATCAAGCATTCTCCTAAAGTAAATTTAGTCATGTACTTTTTCTTGTACGAAGAAGAGTTTGACCCATTCTTTCGTTACGAAATACCTGTCACTCACCTTTATTTTGGAAGATCGGTAAGCAAAGATGTACTTGGCCGCGTTGGGATGACGTGTCCTCGGTTGGTTGAACTGGTTGTGTGCGCCAACGGATTGCGGCCGCTGGATGAGGAGCTGATCCGTATTGCAGAACGTTGCAAGTATCTGTCAGCTGTTGGCCTCGGAGAATGTGAAGTCTCTTGCAGTGCCTTTGTTGAGTTTGTGAAGATGTGTGGTGGTCGTCTCTCACAGCTTTCTATTATGGAGGAAGTTTTGATTCCTGATCAGAAATACAGCTTAGAGCAGATTCACTGGGAAGTTTCAAAGCATCTTGGTAGAGTCTGGTTCCCAGACATGATGCCTACGTGGTAAAGTCCTTAAAAGACTTCAGGGCAGATGGAACAGCACCTTAAACCCAAGCTTACCATATTGCAATTTACTGTATAAGCTTATTTAATAATACAGCTTTTACTGTAAGTTACTTCATGGTTTGATTAGAAAATTAATTTTTCATTCAGAATTATTTATGAGATCCAGATTCAAAAACAGAAGTCATGGATAGCTCCAAACCCCATTGTTATCCAAATGAAAATCTCTTTTCTGTTCTGGATTTGTTCTTTGTCATTGACAGTGACCTCAAACTTTTATGGAAATAAAAAATGCATTTAAAATATGGAAATGTACCTACAAAGTATCAATTTCAATAGGTTGTTCTTTCATTTTGATACAACTATTGAATGGGATCAGACCTGATCTTAAAACCAGAACAAAGCCACACATAAATTGCATGCTTCTGGTGCAGACTACAGACACCAGTTCTAAGCCCAAGCACCTAGATGGCAAGACCTAGATAAACAGATAAATACAGCTAGATAAATACACCTAGAGGTGTATTTAGTAGGCTGTGAAATAATACATTCTTTTATATCAAAGTAATAAAAGGCAAGAGCAATACACAGTAACGTAGTTTAGACAACTAAAATATTGTTACCTTATTTAACAGAATATTAGATCCATCTAAAATGCATTTGGAGTGCAAATCCATAGTAGTGCGAGCAACCAGAAGTGGTGTGGGTTTTCTTACCCTCTACGCATTTTAATGTAGTCAGCTTATGAGGCCTCAGATCTATGTCTAAACCTGTTTTAAGGTATTTTATGTCTAGCTCAGGAAGCGAAAGCTTTCTGGGGAAAAATGTAGATACATTGTATTTAACTCACATTGGAGTTAATGAGCTTTTCTTGCCCATTAACCAGTTTTGCAGCTAGGGTCAGATGGAATAAGGTGTAGTTTATGAAGTGAACCCTGAAGTGTTAAATGTGATGACATGGATGTGAAGAGCATGAGATGTGAAGGTTAAATTTTAAGTGGTGACCAAGAATCTTCGAACAAAACCTTAGACCTTTTGGCTGCTTTCAATTTGAGAAAAATGACATTGTAACAGTTGCTTAAGCTGTATAAACTAATTGTATACTGTAAATCTGTTTCAGAAATGTTTATGTATAATGTTTGATAGATGATCATTTTGTATACCTTGAATTCAGCTAGCTCGATCACTTCATATTTAAAAACCTAACAGCAGTAAACTTGCGTGGAGTAGAGCAATAGGCAAAACCTTGTTTTGAATATTTGGTACATCAGTTTTATTAAAGAAAGTTTTTAGTCTGTAAGTGCTGTAGGCAGTGTATTGCCTGTGTTCTGGATGTGGCTTGTGACTTCATTTCTTTCCACCACCAGTTACATTATTTGCTCTCCTCCATTATTGATGGGTAACACTGTCTTCATGTGGCTGCTGAATGTGTTTGGAAGCCATCAAGGCAGAGCTGCTCCAGCCATGGGCCAGGCTCAGCTGAGCAGGCAGCTTCTTCTCATGCGAGCAGTACAGCTACTCCTGAAAATAAGTAAATTTTCTTCATTTCTGACTTGGGAAGGTTCATCCAAATGTACAGTTCAAGTGTAATACACTTACGAGTGTATTTTAAGTTCATAACTGTTTTGAGCAAGCAGTGCTCAGCAGACTGGACATCCTTATAGGGCAGTTGTACGTTTCTTTAGAGATTTGATTAAAGAATCGCGTTTTCTGAAATATGCATTTTTTGTATTAGAATTTGTTAAATCAATGTAATACTATAATTTGCTTTTATTTGTATAAAAGGTGTCAATATATTTAGTCCATAACAGTAAAAAAAGCTCAGTGTTTTTTATACTCTGACTCCTGGGTTTGCCTGCTTGATAAGGTGGAGTAGCACTAGGAATTACTAAATCACAAAATGAGTGTGTGAAGTAAGCTCACCCATCATGCAGCCAAAACATCTCTGAACTTTGATGGCTGGTGTCCCAATGTCAGCAAGGCAAACCTATTGCTTACTACTGTGGTAGTGGGAATAATTAGAGGCAATGCACACCCTACATGCTGGTGTTCCCTCACTTTGGAATTCATGTCTTTGAAATCCAACATTATGCTTCCCACAGAGAAACCTCTGTTGAATCTCTCCCTTCCACTGAAGGTCAGCAGTTTTTTGTTACAGCATTCTTAGCTCAAATAATGCAGCTATGAAGCAAGCTTCCCAGGCCAAGCCTATGTTGTAAGTGGCTTCAGGAAAAGCCAGTGCTCCTTTTTAGTCAATCTTGTACAAGTCTTATTTTGCAGATTCTTATGTTGGAACATATAAATAATAATAAAAAAAGTAAAAATCCATGCCATAGTAACCAGAATACCACAGACTGTCACAATGTTCACTAGGAACATGAACACAAGTGTCTTCCAGCAGTATAAAGTAATTTTCCTTGGGTTCATGTTTATTTATTCTTGTTTTCAGAAGACAATCCAGCATTGGCTTGGTTGTCTGGTTCGATGTAGGAGCTGTTGATATGTGCAGTCACAAATCTCACCTCTGACATAAGTGCAACATCACTTCAGGTTTTTGATACACAGTCACTGTTGAAAGCAGCTGGGGTAATCCTGACCAGTCATGCTCCGTGAGATAATAAAAGTGAAAAGGTGAGTAATATAAGAGTAGCTGATTACGTTTACTTTGTAGTTTCCTGTAGTTTACCTAAAGCTACAAACTTGAGAATTTAAGTGGGGGTTTAGGAAGTTGTTTTTGAAGTCAGAAACTTTCGCTAATAGTCATGTAAACTGATGTAACTGCACAGGTATACACGAGCTATGTATAGCCCAGTCACTGGTCAAATTTTGCTGTGGGCCAAATTAACTTCCTGTGAATTTAAAGCAGGGTTCAACCAAGGCCTCTTCAGATTTGAAGTAAGCCTGACTATAAACCTAGAGTTTGTCATGTTACTTCAGAGATCTGTCTTCACCTCTGGCTGGTCTAGTGGGTTGCACACACAATGGTAAACACAAGTGTGGCTGCTGCTGCTGCATGTAGAACTGGAGCATTGGTTTATGAGGAAAATAGTGAAGTCTTAGAGGGACTCAACTTCAGTGTCTGTAGCTCAGGCTACAAAGTGTAAGTTAATTCTCCTAAAATACAGGTGCTGTAGAAACAAGTTCCTTGGAGGTATGATCAAAGTTTAGGATGGTGAGACCACAATTAGCCTCAGATGTTCTGTATGTTCATCTGTTCATCCTTTCTGGAAGGTTTTTCTTGCAGGATCACATCCAGTGCTGGCCATTGTTGTTCATGTGCTTTGAAATTGAGACTGCCG
Source organism: Myiopsitta monachus (assembly GCA_017639245.1). NCBI lineage: Eukaryota > Metazoa > Chordata > Aves > Psittaciformes > Psittacidae > Myiopsitta > Myiopsitta monachus. The sequence continues at coordinate 54,435,460 of CM029919.1, forward strand.
TGTGCTTTCTACTCCGCAAGTTGGCATTTCCTGGCAAAATGCTGAGCAACCAGGACACTTTCCTGTGAAAGGTCTAAAGCTATCTGCTCCTTCTGGTCTTGCAACATGACAGAAAATATGTAGTTTCCCTTTTTAGGAAGCTCTTGCATGAAGATCAGCTGTCATGGTTTGTTACGTGAATGAGGGGAGAGATTGTTGTGATAACCTGGTACCTCATCTGCTGTACAGTCTTACATGGTTATAAGATAAAGAACTGCGTGATGTGCAGCCAGGCAGCTTGGATCTCAATGCCTTATCTAAACTCTAGTAAGGCAAGAACGTTGGTGGATGTAGCAGCAGACCCCTTTTGCTGCCTTATCCCCAAGGAGCAAGATTTAAGAGATAAAGAAGTGTCACCCCTGAACCCTCCCCCAAATAAAGGCTTGAGAATCTAGGATAGTATTTAGGTAGTATTTAGGGTGGGGGAAGAAGGAAAAGGGTCAATTTCCTAATCCTGTAAACTGAAATCTCTTGACAGTAACAGAAAATCTGGCCTGAAGGTCCTGATGGCCAGCTTCTTTCTTCCCTTTGAGGCTCAGGTACCCAAAAGCTGTTCTCTGCACTCTGTAACAGCCTTGATGCAGCAGAAGAGACAGGCTTTAGAACAGTCCCTTCTCGGTGGCCTGTAGCATCAAGCCCTTCAAGGGATTTTGACTCTCAGAGATGGTATGAACCCTCCAAGTTAAATTGTTTCACGAGGTGATGATGCTTTGCTCTAACTGTTCACAGTCAGTTTTGACAGTACTATGCTAGATGGCATAGTATCAGTTGAAAAATTCCTCATAGGAGTCCCTCAGCTGGTTAAAGCAAGAGCTGGTGTCTTTGGTTGCAGAGTAAAGTCCTTCAAGGTGAGGCAGAAGATGAAGTCTCACATAAGTGAAACTAATGAGCAGCTTTTCCCTGCAGCACAGAGCTGCTCACCTCATTCAACTCCCGCTGTCGTGCTCATCCCGTTGCAGGATAACGCAATTCAACTAATTAATTTTAGTGACTTTTTAACACAAGGTTAATTTTCTGCCATTCTTATGAACTTAATCAAATCACTGCGTACTCCCCTCTTTGCCTACACCGGGTTCTTAACTTGGCCCATCAGCTGAAACTGCAGAGCTGGGTTCCATGTCACTGCTTAGCCATGATATGGCAACAACCTCCGCAGCAACACTACTCATTCTGCAGCTAGTTAATAAAGTGATCAGTGTACATTTGGAGACAATTATGCTGCTGATACGTTTAGTGTGCAGGCACCTTGCTGGCCTCCAGAAAGCCAGTGGTCCCTTTGCTTTGGTCAGTTGGGTCTAAAAGAAATCCACTGCCAAGCTGCTCCACCATGGTCACCTGGAACAGGACTCAGGGACACTGCCGCTGGCACAGCACCAAGCACTAAGCACACAGCACTCACTTCTCACAGGCAAATCCATCACCAATGTGGATTTCTAACTAACTGTGACTAGCACCCCACAAACTGCCACTGCTTCTTTCACAGTAAGGGCTCAATGCTTTTAAAGACATTAAAAAGTAATATAAACACAACTTCTATGAAACTGACTTAACTGAAGCCTCAAGCAGATTTCAAGACAGGAGACTGCTAGAATGCTGCAGTTATGCATCAATGTCGACATCAAGAACAGGCTGTTTGCCTTCTATCTGTGCCAGAAAACACACACAAATCTTATGAAGAGCCATCTGTATTGTGTTTACAGTGCAAGTGAAGGAAGCAAAGTGAGGAAAAGCTACTACCCATGCCATCTTCAAGTAGATTCTGCCCCTTCCCACCCTGATGAACACCTATGTCACGAATCAGAGAACAGTTCATAGGTCCCAGTTGTACAAACCAAAGAAATACAGAAACATCAATGTAAGGCACATGTTGAGGGAACTGGGCACATCCAGGCATTCAGGTTTGTCAGCTCCCAACACGTGGATTAGACCAGCTGGTCAGACCAGGAAGTCCTTGTAATGCTCATGTCCACCCCTGCTGGTGGCCGCATGTGGAGACTAGAGCAGGCAGGCTGCCTCTCATGCACCCTTTGGCACTGCAGTCTAGCCAAGAGCAGCCACGCTGGCCCACCTTTAGACAGCAGGTCACACAGAAGCCAGCCATGTCAGAGACATTGAAGCGATACAGGTAACAAGTAAAAAAAAGGCAGAATCTTTCATATGGTCTAGCAAAGCCTTCCCAACACAACTTTTACAGTTGGCAATGAAACACTTGAACACCATCATGGTAGCGCTCCCATGTCCTGAAGATTATTCTGTCGTAAGGACAAGTCTGGTTCTTCTGTAAGCCATTACACATCAAAAGATGTTTTGCTTCCAGTAGGTAATGGGACCTCTTCATAAATTATTTTGAGATAAGGAAACTTCATAGGGTAAAAACCAGTATTCCAAGTTGTAGAAGAGGTAAAACTGATGATTCAGGATGACACGATCAATAATTTTTAGAAGATCCACAAAAAACTCCCTGACTGTCCGATGAGGTTTGAATGGGTAGTAGAAGTCCCTTATAGCTGCTGCCAATGTCTTGTTTCCTACTGGTCCAAAAATAGATGTTTCATTTCCCAGATAAACAGGCTCGCCACTAAATAAAATTATGCTTGTATAGTTTGTTTGTATCTTCTTAAAGACAGCTCCTAAGTCAGCCAGCTTCTGATATGTTCTCAGTATAAATTTAGAGCATTCATAAGAGTCAAACCACACTACTGATTGTTTGTCAGGACTTGCCTGAACAGTCCAGGTCTCATAGTAAATGCCAGTCTCATTGTCGTGTCTCACCCATTTTGCCATTTCATTAAACATGGTTCCTGTAAGAGATGAAAATAAGCGTTACAGAGACAAGGTAACAAATACATGACTCAAAATATTTTCCATCTATTTCAAGGTTTGCCTCCCTTCCCTGCAGAAGTTTACCTGCAACGTTACCTAACCATACAAGGACTCAAGGCTTAAGTTGGAGGGAGAAGCAATACTCAGCTGAAAAAGCTATATTTACATGTAAGTTATTTAAAGTGTAATTCCTTTTTCTGCCCCATTTCCTGCTACTATGCCGAAACACCCAAACGTCAGGGAACCATGACAGTTCTGACTTCGTTTTATCCATGCAGACAAGCAGTGCAGGTGGCAAAATCTACCAGAGATGCTGACCAAGTACTCATCAGCACAACAGGTGTTTCTGCACTTCCTTAAGTTTTACCTAAATTCAGCAATCCATAGAACGGTTTGGGTTGGAAGGGATCTTAAAGATCCTCAGGGCAGAAGTTTCATGTCTCCACACAAGAAACCCCAGACTGGGATACCTGCTGTTTCAGCAGCTCCTCAGACAGCAAAACTTAGCTAAAAGCCAAATGATGAGTGCGTGTGAAGACCAGTAAACTTAAAGCCCTTGAGGATTATTTCTTAATTTAGAATACACCTTTGGAGTACTCTGGCGATGGTGATTTCACGACTGGAATGAGGAAGACATCTCTAACTCATCTCTCTGGTAGCCTGCTATGGGTGATGCACCAGCCTCTGCTCCAAAATACAGCTGATGCACAGGGCTAATTTTCCTTCTGTTTTCCTCCAGTCCTAGCACTGAACCTCAGCTTGAGCCCTTCCCACCCTCTCTTTCCTAAGTCACAGCACAGTACAGCCATCCATGACTCAGCTCTGTCTGGCACATCACATTCACAGCATGATCAAATTTTGCAGATTATTCTTGCACAACACATCAGAAGACACAGCCAAACAACAGCTTGCTATACACAGCTTGAAGCTCCCCTTCAGTTTCTCTAATTCCTACCAGATTACCTTCCTAGCGTATATTCTTTAAGGCATGTTATTGAAAAGGATTTGTCTCTCCTAAAAAGACTGAGATGAACTTCATATGAAGTTCTGGCCTTAACCTCTTCAATTAAACAAAAATTATTATAGGTTAATGCATGTCTCCATGATAATCTCTTGGAAGATGCCTAAACAATCAAAAATCTGACTTTGGTTATTCCTGCCCTATTTCACAGAAGCAGCATACCCCTAAGTAACATTAACACAGCCAGTGGGCATTAAAGGAAAATGAGATTGCTTCACTGTGGTCTGCCGACAAAGAACAAAGAGGACCAGCTGTTTTATCCAGTTCAAGCCCTCTCCCACAAGATGGGATGCTTTTTGCCTGCTCTTTGAAGAAAGCAAGTTCAGCTCATGATTACAGAATCACAGAATTGTTTGCGTTGGAAGGGACCTTAAGATCATATAGTTCCAAACTCCCTGCCATGGGCAGGAACACCTTCCACTAGACCAGGCTGCTCAAAGCCCCGTCCAGCCTGGCCTTGAACACTGCCAGGGATGGGGCACTCATAACTTGTCTGGGCAACCTGTGCCAGTGTCTCATCTGAGCTCGCAACCATTCATCTTCTTCCACAGTAACTTTCGGCACTGGATAGATATCTAGAGACTAAGTCCAGCAAAGCTGCTGAAGGTGGATGCGGGCAAACATAAAGCACCACATCACACTATCTGTAACTTTCCACTGTGCCCTGTATACAGCTAACTTTGCAGAGTAAGTCATTTTGTCACAAAACTTGCAACTCTCCAAGTCCTCAGTGGGCTCTGTTTGTAAGTCATTCACTGTATTACTACAGTAGTCAGCCAGATTTATTTAAAGGACCTGTTTATTTTAGGATTTCAGTGTTCAGTATACACAAGGAAGCTATTCTGGTGATCATCCATTTATTTAGAGGTGTAACACCTGGTTTTGTTCTACACCCTACGACAGAGACCTATTACTGGGGACATCTGCACGGTTTTTAGTAACACATAATAGAGGAGAGAGAATTAAGGGATTAGTGCTCCTTATATTTCTGAGACAATTTCTAAATATGACTTGCTTGCCCAGTAATTTACACATTTCCACCAGTTTTTCTCTCTCAGCAGTCATCTGTCACTTCACAATAGAAGGCTTTGTTTTGTGAAATCATGTGAAACAAGTCCATAATGGTTCTGTACAAGCTGTTTTCTATTTTTACACTCAAAACACTCAGTGTTTTTGTACAGCAACACCAAATGACTCTCATTTAACAACTCTTCAGGGTGTTTTGTTCAAAAGGCAGCAGCCTCAGACCACTTTTTGTATAGAGTGCAGAGACAGTATTGCAGTTTGAAATTAGCATGGGTGACTAATATTGTAAATAACCTACAAACATGAACTGAAAAGATACTGCTTTACATGAAGATAAGGCTGACTCATAAGAGTCATTTTATATTAATTTTATATTAGCACTAGTAATTTTATATTAGCACTACCCAAAGCATCTGAAACCTACCTGATACTTGTGGTCACAAGAACTAAAGTTCCATTTTCCTTCCAGTGTGCATCATCTATTCCTTCATAAAAGCAGGCAGCACCCTGGTTACACCAGAACGGTGCCTCCATGCCAGGCCGGAGATGTGGAAATGTGCAGTTCCCAAGCTTGGAAGAGTTCATACCATTCCATCGTGTAGTTTTTGCCTGTTAGAGAGCTCTTGAAACCCACTGCATCATGCATAATTTTCTGGAAAAGAAAAAAAAACACCAAAGTCCCAGAACTTTAACATAAAAACTACTTCACCTTGAGCTGTACAGAAAATAAGACACTTGGAAGCTGCTGTGTAACAGGGCAAGAAGAGGGGAAGAGGTTCCTGTAACACCTTGGATTATTCAGCACTGGTGCACAACATACTGGATTGTATCACACACGTACTTTTATCACGGAGCCACACTGTCTCAGTGGTTGTCTATCCATCCATTATGAATTCTGCCTCCAGATACTCAGTAGGAGCTTATCTTCAAAACTCAAATTTACTTTTGAATCAACCTCACAAGGGGTATCAAAGAAATAAAGACCAGAACAGAGTTACCAAAACCAGATCTTAGGAATTAAAGCCACAAGAGGAATGAGATAAATATTTCTTTTAAAAGCTGTAAATAAATCAATCCAACCTTAGTTTAGCAACTATGATACTTGGAGTACTGCGTGCAGTTCTGGTGTCCTCAATATAAAAAGGACATGGAACTGTTGGAATAAGTCCAAAGGAGGGCCACGAGGATGATCAGGGGACTGGAGCTCCTCCTGTATGAAGATAGGATGAGAAAGTTGGGGCTGTTCAGCCTGGAGAAGAGAAGGCTGCATGGAGACCTCATAGCAGCCTTCCAATAACTGAAGGGGGCCTATAGGGATGCTAGGGAGGGACTCTTCATTAGGGACTGTAGTGATAGGACAAGGGGTAACGGGTTCAAACTTAAACAGAGGAAGTTTAGATTGGATATGAGGAAGAAATTCTTTACTGTAAGGGTGGTGAGGCACTGGAATGGGCTGCCCAGGGAAGCTGTGAATGTTCCATCGCTGGCGGTGTTAAAGGCCAGGTTGGACAGAGCCTTGGGTGGCATGGTTTAGTGTGAGGTGTCCCTGCCCATGGCAGGGGGGTTGGAACTAGATGATCTTAAGGTCCTTTCCAACCCTAACTATTCTATGATTCCTATGATTCTATGATTTGAAGCTATTTCCATTTTTGACTGTGTGTGCTTGGTTCTGATGTTGCTACTTCATGTTCAGTAGTATTTATTCACTAGGGATTGTGCTTTGAAGCTTAATTATGCTACTGATACAACTATAAATATCACTGAAGTTGAGATTCCTTAATTAAAGTCTCCATTAAAGCAATACAAGTATGAAAGTCTGTGATCAGTCTTAAGCAAAGCCTAATGATCAGTCTTAAATACTGATCATAACATTCAAGAAAGAACCATGAAAGCAACCAACTCCCCACAATCCACCATTCAGACCAGCCTGGCTGTCCACTCCTGACAGGTATTCATGTTCATGCAAAAATGTAAGTTTTTAACAACAGAAAAGTTAATTCACTAAGAAAGCACTTCATCTGATATAAGGGGATAAATAAATGTACTTTCTTGATGCAGTTCTGGTGCAGAAAAAAGAACAAATGTAATGGTGTGAGTATACAAAACACTGCCAAAGCTTCATGGGGGAACACACTCAAAACCACCAACAGTGCTGGTTATGCTCTTTTCTTTAGCTGAGCTAAACTCTGTAACTTCTGTTTAAAACTTACAGCTCCTTGGGTATCTTTCCTATAGACAGCTGAGCTTGAGTGCTCCAATACCCTTCCATGCAAACACATACCAAACTTACAGCTCCCATGCTTGACACCATCTGTTGAACTCAGCTGAATTTGCCGCTACAACTTTGTTAAACAGAAGCATCACCTTACCAAATGTCCTAGTAGGTCCCCATATTTGAATTCCCATACTGGAGCCTGTAATCGATACACTTCAATGACATCCTCTTCTTTCATAATTGGAATGGCAGAGCCAGTGGGACAGAAGGTGTAACGAGCTTGGCAGTAAGGATCGGTTTTTGGACGGTAGTCAAAGCGCCTGCATCGAGAAAGAGAAGCACAGAGAATGATAAGCACAGCTACTCGGCTGGAATAACTGCCTTGTGGCTTCTGAAGGGCCTGAGTGGGTCAGCCCAAGTGCCCAGCCACCACAAAGACAGGTTCTGTGATCCAGACACTGCAACACTTGGAGCCACACAAGTTGGTCAGGTGCTGAGGTGCACATCTGCAGAAACAGAACTTCAGACTCATGCCAGTCATGTCGTACGCAGTACTGAGCACAATACAAATGGAAGTACAACTCTTCTGCAACTGACAAAAGACTGTTTATAAGAAACATTCAGTGAAGAACCCTAAATGCGAAGATCACATACGGCCAGTTCTGAATTATTGCAAGCACTGAATTCTTTTAACTTCTTTTATATAACCTGGATAAGAACAAGTTTGGAAAGCACAGTTATTTATTAATTAACACTATTGGAAATGGATATCTATTGAACATGTAACTATTTCTGTGTACTTAACATCCCAAAGTTCAAATGAGTTAATGAAAATGTTCATATTATGGCTCAAATGGAAGAAATACCTGATTATATGAGTTGGACGTTATAATGTTAGTGACTTATTTTGGTAGTGGACTTGGCAGTCCTGGGGTAATGTTTGGATGTAGTGATCTTGAAGGTCTTTTCCAACCTGGTTGATTCTGTGATGGAGTTGAAATGATGCAGATTACAAAGAGTGACTTATATTCACAAAATCAAAGACACACAGATACTGGGGAGAGGACAGTTGAGATCTGCCTCACAAATATTCTCTTAACAGTTGGTCTACACAGGGATTAGCCAGTTTGCTCTGGGAAACTATTGTACAGTAAGAGCTTCCCACATGGAGCTATTTTTCCTCTAGAATATTGCCCATATCAGAACAATAACAAAGAATAATCTATTTCTGTATGCTAATTTAGATCATGAGGTCTAAGAACCTTGCAAGGATTACTGTTTCCATCCACCATTCCTATTAAACCTCAAAAACCGAAGACCAGATCTGGTTACTTAGCACTTTTTATACGAACAGCAAAACACTTTTCCAGCAAGTCTTCCTTTCCCCAGTTTCCCTCAGATTCCCTCCCTGTATTTCAGTTAAAACACAGGTTCCTATGTTCCTGTTACCAAGACAGACTGGCAAACATAGCTTGGCCCAGAGCACAGCCTAAGAACCAAACGCAGTCACCCAGAGCTACTGAATGACACAAATAGCCCAGCCATGAGATGACGCAAGGACACAGGACCTCCTCAGCCATAGTAAGGCCAGTAGCCCTGCTGAGACATAACCGACTATCAATGCCGACTTCTTCTCCAAGCCTTCCGGGTACTTCAGCATATCAGCTGTATTTTGTCCAGGGGAAAAGGGAAATGAAGCCAAAAAAAGAATACATAGTTACAAAACAAAGACTTATGCCAGCCACACATTAAAGTCCTGTTTCTAAATTGCACACCTTGTATTTTCAACTTCCCCTCCTACTGCACCTCGCATGTAACAGGGATGTAATAAGCATGTTAGGAAGCACTAAAATACCACATTTCTGAGGTTCTCACACTGGCAGTCTTGCATTCCAGTTTGACCACCCCAAGACCCAGCCTTGCAACTACTGAACTTGCTGGAAAACCTGAACAACTCGTGACTGCAAGATCAGCTCCTTCAGGCATCACCTGACACAAACATAACTGCTCATAATTAGACAACAGGCTTTCAAAACTTCAGGCGTGCATTAGATAGCAGTTAAATATTGAGAACACCTCCCTTTACAAACAGCAAACCCACACAAATACACACGCAAGCACAGCTCTTCTCTGAAGAGGCTCACTTCCTCAGCGTTACTCAAACTGCAGCTATTTGCTCCAGTAAAATGCACTCTCCTGCTTTCCCCAACACCACCACGTCTTCCTCTGGAGCTAAGAAAGCTCTGCCACAGAAATGGGGAGTTTATACAAGTTTCATTTAATATGAACAGAAGTACGAAGTAAAGTTAAAGTTTAAAAGATACAACAAATCGTAGCCTGACTTCCTCATCGTAACTTTTCACTAGAATGGGAATTAAAGGATCACCTTTAAAGCAAGGGCGGTCATTCTCACTGCTGACAGAGTGCTCACAGGGATGAGATACCCACCGCCTTGCGCGCTAAATACACTCAGTACTGCATACATGACAAACACCTCCGCGCTTAAAAAGGGTAAACTATTCATGGCCATTGTAGTCTGAAAGTTAAATAAGCAAAGAAAACCAGCAGAAAGGTGACGGGCCCTGAAGCAGGCGGCGGAGGGGGGCAGTTAAGCGCGGGCAGCCGTGCTGCTGTGCCTCTCCCCGCTGCGGCCACTGGGCCCCGTCCGCCTGTACTCACTCACCTGTAAGGCACCGGCCACCGCCGCTGCGGGGAGCGGGACCCCGCCGAGAAACACAGATCCCAAACCGCCGCCGCCAGCAGCAGCAGCCGGCAGTATCGAGCGGCGCCCATGGCGGCGCGGCCTGAAGGGCCTGCGGGCCCCGGCGCTGCGGCCCGGCGGGGGAGGCGGCCGGGCTGACACGGCCGGCGGAAGGGAAGGAGTGAGGCCGCCCCCGAGCCCGCCCACAGTTCCCGGAGAGGCGGCGGTGTGCCGGGAGTGCCTGGGCCGGAGGGCTTGAGGCAGGAAAGGCTGGAGGGCTGTACGCCAGGTCCCGACCAACGGCAGGGGGGGTTTAACCTCTTTCTGAAGGAAACCTGCCGTGTGGTGAATCGGCCCTTAAAAACGCCACTTGATGAGCCACGACTTCGGTTTTCTGGAGACAATTATGCATTCTTTTAATTTATCTGAAGCACTTGTTAGCAGCCCGGCGTGTTGTTTCAAGCCTTGCTTTGGGGCCACTTAAAAACACATGAAATGGCCATCCTTACAAGCAGAATGCCCCGAGAGGGCTGACCTGAATTTGGACCCAGGATGAGGAGCTGAGGCCTCACCAAGCGGCAGAAGGGCATTTGCTGTGATTAACAGAGCTGCCCTGACACCCTTCTGGCTGCCCAGAAGTCTCGTCTGAAGCGCTTCAGGGCTTCAAGCTAAGTTCATATACCAGTCACCCACGCCAGAATACTGACTCAAGGTTGTAATAACTTACATTATGGGAGTTTATTCTCTCATTTTTACAACACAACAAGAACTATCTATCGGAGGAACTCTGGCTAAGAGAAACAGCAACTACAGCTTTGCGAGCTGCATCCCTGCAGCAGAGAGATCTTTCCAGCCCTGAAAAGTTCAAAACCGGCTATGCTAGCATCAGAGCCCAGAAGAAATTTGGTAGTTAGCATCCACAGTGGAAGAGCTGGTGTATGCTATTCACTGGGTAAATAACTGTGCTGAGAACTTTTGACTACCGGGAGGTAGAGAAACATCCCTCTTCATTCATTGCATATAAGCCCCTAAAGAACAATCAGTTCTCTAGTCAGCACTATGCTAGCCTATCTCCAAACAAAATTGGAGGTGGAAAACCCTACATCCTACATAAATATACAGGATTGGCTGCTGAATACCAGTCTCTGTAATGCTGGAGGTACTAGAGGTGTTCAGAAAACCCTAAGATGGCACAGCTATTAAAATCTTTCATTTCAGCCACTCTATCTCACTTCATTGCTGCCTGATTCTATACTGCTTATGTTTAAAACCCATGTCATTCAGCACTATACATTAATTTAATGCATGTATACATGATCTATATTATCTAGACTGTGCTTTTGCCAAGAAAGATTGGAGCAGGTGATCCTTGAGGTCCCTTCCAAACTGGTACTCAATGATTCCATGATTCTACCATGATTCTATAGGATTCTTGTACCTATATTTCAGTATTTCATTTTAATCTCATGCATGTTATTTGTTCCTGCTTTAAAGTAAAACTCTGGTTTTGTTCTTTATAAACCAAAGTGTGCTATTGTTCATGTGTTTTTTAGCTTGAGTGTAGTACAAGATGCCAGTTTTTTCATGTGTTTGAAAAGGTATTATGTTTGTGTGGAATACAGCTGTCTTTCCTTTTTTTAGAGATTTTGATGTGTAACCTTGGAAGTACTTTATGAAATAAGGGAAGAATAATTTATCCTTTCCACGAAGCTAGGATGGAGGGAAGTGGAACGACATAATGAAGGTGCCATAGCCGCTCATTAGCCAAACTAGACATACAGTATGAACTGGTTCTTAGCCCTGGCTCAGCATGTGTTTGCAGTTTGGACTGTTAAGTCTTTATTCAGGCACTGCTGTGGTTGCTGAAAGTGTTGGGTCAAGTGGCTAAGATGGCCAAGCTATTGACATTTTTCATTTCAGTAGCATTTTTGTATCTCACTTCATTGCACCCCTTAGGTTGTATGAGAAGAAAAAAAATGGGAGTACTGTGCAGCAAAAGTTTCCTAAGTTACACTGTGAAACATATTTTAACATTGAAAATAAACTAATAAATATACTTGAGCTAAAAAGCTATTGTTAGCTATTTCTGAATCAGCAGCTGTCTATTAGCCAGACACATGTCAAAGTGCCCTTTGTAAACCCACAGAACTGATCTGCATCTTTGTCCATTGGCAGGCTTAGAGGAAAGATTGAGACTGGCTATAAAGATTATACTGGAACAGGTTGCTCAGAGAAGTTTTGGGTGCCACGTCCCTGGCAGTGTTCACAGTAAGGCTGGACAGGGCTTTGAGCAATCTGGTCTAGCAGGAGTTGTCTCTTTCAATGGCAAGGGGATTGGAACTAGATGGGCCTTAAGGCCTATTCCAACCCAAGCCATTCTATGATTCCGGGAAAAATCAGCTTCTGGAGTTGACAGGATTCCTATATTTTTCTCATTTCCTGGAGTATTTTCTTTTGCTTAGTGAAAACCAAACATTTTCCTGATACAATGAAGAAGACTCTTCAATATGATTTCCAGTTATAAAAGTACCTTCTCCATCTCTGCCCTCGAGAGCAACAGGATGGAAAGAAAAGAGAAAGGGGAAAACAAACCCCTGCTGTAGCCAAAGGTTGTGGGTTTGAATAACTACTTTGGTTTTGAACATCTACACAAGTCATCACACTGTAACGAAACACAAGACTGAAGCAAACACTGTCCAGCAAACAGCAGTCTGCCCTCAAGCAAGGAGCTTTGCTATCTCAGCACTTTGCTGTTCAAGAATCTCTATTCATCACCCTGCACAGACTCCCCACCTCTCAATATATAGCTGAATGCATTTTGCTAGAGACTTTGCTTTCTTTCATATGCCATTTGCAGTGTAAGCACTGTTGTTTGCCCTGCAGAGCCCCCATACTACAAATTCATGAAGCTGGGAGCGGATCAAAGGCAGCAAGTTCATTTTCCAAAGAAACTCTGGGTTTCCTGGCAAAATGGAGCCACTCCCCAGAACACAATGTGAGGCTACGACAGGCAAAAGGTGTCTCATGTCAGGGTACTATTGACCCTCAACAGCATCAGAACCCAGAAGGCTTCTGCCTAAACTCAACTTATTCTTGTTTTCAAAGCTGTCTCCTCATTACATCGTTATAGTCCTATGTGTAAACCAAAAAAAACCCCACATTGCTGGGCCTCTGTGAGGTCCTGCTGGAAGCAAACCAACTTCCAGAAGAGAGCTGCAGCAATACAGATAGGTAACAGCACCACGCAGCACCAGCTCAGTGCTACTGCTCCGCTGCGGTGAGCAGGCCGGGAAGTGAGACCGAAAATACGTCTGAGCCTGCTTAATTTAAAACAAAAGGCACATCTTTCTTTCACATCCCTCCCCAGGTTTCCCCCTGCCGTTTAAAACCCATCCTCACCTACAGTGTTATAGGTAGGAAAGAGAGCACCTAGAGGACAGCTGCCCGCAGAGGACTGCATGCGGCGTGCCAGACCCTCCGAGCAAGCTTAACACGCACAGCCACCGCCTGTAGGACGGCGGGCCCTGCAAGATGTAGGCCTAGCGGAGCCCAGCGGCGCAGGCGCAGCAACAGGACGGGGAAGAAGGAGGGTGCTGCGAGGCCCGGGTTCGGCAGCGTGAGCAGCCTCTGCCCGGCCGCTATGGGCAAGCGGGTAGCTCTGGTTCTCGCCGGCTGTGGCGTCTTCGATGGCAGCGAGATTCACGAGGCCTCGGCGGCGCTGGTGCACCTCAGCCGCGGCGGCGCAGAGGTAGGGGGCGGTGGGTCCTGCTCCTCGGCACCCCGCAGGGTTGTGGCGGAGCTGGAAGTGGCAGTCTCTGGGGCGGGGTATGGCTCCGCCGTCTTTTTGTGCCCCTCAGCAGCTGAGGGACCCCCGGCCGCCTTGGCCGCCCACCCCTCGGTGACCGGGACACGCCAGCCCGTGGCTGCTGTTGTCTGTGGGATCGGGCCTCCCCCGCTTCACGGTGTTTCTTTTCCCCGCCACAGCACACGACAACGCCTTTTCAGCCATAATCTTTCTTACTATCTTGCCCTTTCCCTTTTCTTTATTCGGCCCCTCCCCAAAGCCGTAACGGTCCCTCTGAGGAGCAGCTACGCCAGGCAGGCCGGGGTGTGACGGGTGGCAGGCGGCCTTGCCCGCTGTTTTACGGGGTCCTGGAGATGGGGCCCAGTTAAAATGCTTGATCGGCTTTCTGATTGTTTTTGCCGAGGTCAGGGGCTCACCTTTGCTTGCGTTCACCTGCATGCCTTCTGTTACCTGTTTCTGGGCTTTTTCAGTAAGTGTGCTAATTCAGTAACAATTACTTGTTCAAGTAACCGGAGGAGCCTGGGCCAAGATCATAGAATCACGGAATGGTTTGTGTTGGAAGGGACCTTAAACATCATGTAGTTCCAACCTCCGTGCCAGGGGCAGGAACGCCTTCCACAAAACCAGGCTGCTCAGAGCGATGCGGTGGTGTGCTCTGTTCCTGTCTGTGGCTTCAGACAGTGGAAGGTGATCACTTTCTGTCTGCTGATAGCTGCACTCAGGTGTTTGATGGTAACAACCAGCACCCCCATATTTAGCACAGAATTATTCTCTCTAAAATCAACTGGAGTGGTGAGCCCTGAGAAGTCTACAAAGCAAGACTTCTGTTTTGAAAAGCAGATACGTGAAAATAGGGCCTGCAGTACACCTTTCACAAAGCTTTGCACTTCGATGCAGCTTTCCCCTCTTGTGTCTAGCCAGAATATGTTCTTCCATGTTTTGTTTTCCCTTCCTCCTACCAGTGTTTTGAGAAAGCGACTAACTCTTAATACCTGCAGTACAAATGCTTGTGAAGTTTGCATCCTTATATTGTAAAACTTTTTTAGCAGTCTGATCCCTTAACAGTTACGAGCAGCCTTTCTTCAGACTCAGCTGTGTCCCCGGTCAGGCTACTGATATAAATTGTGGTGCTCTGTTTGCCCTTGGGGTTATCTGCAGAAGGAAGGCAGGCCGTGGCAAAATCAGTAAGCTTAATGTTGGTATCAGAATGCAGTCCTGTCAAAAAGCTGCAGGAATAGGATGGGGAAGATGGACAGGTCTACCTGTCCTAATATGTCACCTATTGCTTTAGTTATTTAATGCCATAGATCCATCCTGTGGAATCCACTTCTCTTGTTTATTATGACCAGTACGTAAGAGGTCTGTTTACATTCACAAAATCGTTTTATCTCTATTCTAGGTGAAGATATTTGCCCCCAATATTGAGCAAAGGGATGTAGTCAATCACCTAAAAGGAAGTCCAACGGAAGAGAAGAGAAACGTGTTAGTAGAAAGTGCCAGGTTGGCAAGAGGAAACATTCAAGATTTGGCTGAACTGAAAACCAGTGAATTTGATGCAGTCATTTTCCCTGGTAGGTTCAATTCCCTGCAAATTGAAATTCTTCTGTTACTTTTTTATTTTTAGATCCATTTAGAGAATAAATTATACTCTTTGATTTGTGAGGTATGTGTGAGGATATTCTTTTTTTTTTTTTTAACTTTCTTTCAAGGCTGAGAATATGTTTTAGCAAGCTCTTACGAGCTGATAAGTCATCTCTGTTTATTTATTAATTTATAGTTCAGTAATCTAAAATGCCAGACTGTTCTTTTGATGTTAAGTTATACATTACACAAGTGGTTCCTTCTTTCTAAGGATAGTGAAAACTTGAATACCTACTTGCGGACAAGAACAAAAGCAGGGCCAGAGCTTGAGCAGTGCATGGCAATGCCTTGATTTTGGGACCTCTGAAATTGTTGGCAAAATAGCAGGTTTCCAAATAGATTATGTTCCCTGTCAGATGTGAGTACATTTTGTTTTAATTATGTATCTGATCTGCTGCTGATTAAGTTACACTAAACATATTTATGGATAATTTTTTATTTATAGACCACAGAATTGCCTTTCAGACCGAGGTAATTGTAATCACTTTAGAAATGCAGAAACCAAAGTGTCACAAGGAAGTTACTATTTACTGAAGATGACTTTCCAGAATATTCATAGTACTGTTAAATACTGCCTTCATGATTATGCCTAAGTGTTAATTTTGGAGTTGTGACGCTGTCTTCTGTTGTAAAGCCAGCAGAGGGAGAGTGTGTATAAGGCAAGAGGAAACATACTTCCAGCACTAAAGTGTGCTGGTGACATCATTGCTGAACAGGGAGTAGATGCTAGCAAGTATTTTCCATGTTAATTTCATGCTGTTATAACCCAGGCTCAGAATGGTTGCTTGTAATAACTTTTACAGGGAAATAAAGTATATGAAGTTTGAAAATTAAAATCTTACCTTAGGGATTCCTGATAGCACTCAAAAGTGAGCAAAGAGTGAAAAGACAAATATTAAAAATACAAAGCTGCTTGATGTTGTCCATTGAAATACTTGTGGAAATTTCTGTTTGTTACTGTAAAAAGGCTGATGTTGTGCACATCCCTTAAGGATTCAAATGTAATGGATGGTTACACTTATTAATAATCTTCTCTGATTATTCTGATCTGGTGAGTGAAGGTGCCATAAAATACAATCTGCTTGTGCAATTAAATGAAGATTAAATGCAAGTTTATTGTTATATATATGTAGTTATTATTGTTATAACTAATTACTAGAAAGACAAGTGCATTATTTTTAATAGGAAATTATGTTATCATTCGCAAGTGGTGTGTCTCAGAATATCATATGTTATAATTTCCTTTTTATGTAATATTCATTTGGGTTTTATTGTGTTAACCCGTTCTTTTAAGTCCAAAAATAATACTAAAGCAGTAAAAAAGCTTAAGTATTCAACTAAAACTTGAGAGTGAATTACTGTAGAGGGTCAAATCACTGCATTATTCTTGTGACTTACATTTTTCTACTTCTGACTATCACTGGTCTTTTTTCTGATCCCTCTCTTGCTTATTGAGGGATGCATATCAGATGGTGCAGCTTTTCCAATGACTAGCATTGAAGGTGAGCTTTCCTGTTTGTTTGTTGCTCAAAGTTAAGCTTTCTGACCTATGTATCATATGTGGTATGAAAAAGCGCAGTTAAACTTTTAACATTGTAAACCCATCAGTGTTTCACGTGCTGAAAGCTTTCAGTGTGGTAACTTAGCCGTCCTATGTATGCCAAGATCACGTTGTAAAAAAAAAAAAAGGGGGAAAACTTCTGTCTGGTATTGAATTGAATGCCTTTTAGCAGTGTCATATATTTGAGCTTTTTGTTTGTTTTCTTTTTTTTTTTTAGGTGGCTTTGGTGTAGCAAAGAACCTGTGTTCCTGGGCTGTAGATGGCAAGAACTGTACTGTTAACTGAGCACGTGAACTCCACACTCCAGGCTTTCCACAGTGCTAAAAAGCCCATTGGTTTGTGCTGCATATCACCGGTTCTGGCAGCTAAAGTCTTTCCTGGTTGTGAGGTTACAGTTGGCCAAGATAAAGATGTAGATGGAAGGTAAGAAGGAAATGGATAGAGATAATTTACATGGGAATTCAGCTTAAGAAATGGCCAGTCTTCTGTGCAGAGGTCTGAGGTCTCTGGTGCCAGTAATCCTTGGGTAACTTCTGAGTGACGTTTTTCATTTATTTATAATTTTTGCTTGCATAATAGTTCTTGTATAATGAGCAGAGCTCTCAGGGGAGACAGACTGAATCTGCGAGGTCAGGTGACTTGTGCACTACAACATTGGAACAATTTATCCCTAAATTCAGAAATACATTGGTCTGTGATATCACAGAATCATTTAGGTTGGAAAAGACCTTTAAGATCATTGAGTCCAACCGTTAACTCAGAACGGCCAAGTCCACCACTAAAACATGTCCCTAAGCACCACATCTACATGTCTTTTACATACCTCCAAGTGTTCTGATACCAACATGCCCAGGCACGCTACAGTTAGTAGTTTGATGACTCTAGGTAGCCTTATCTCTTGCATAAGCTGTCACTCTGTGAGCCACTGAAGGTGATGTGAGTTCCTGCACTGGCTTTATTGTGCAGTGTGGGCCCTAATGAGTCAGTGGATGTAGCATCTGTCAGTCCTAAAAGTGACAGAACAAAGCGACTTTTATGGAATCATAGCTGCGCAAACATGCAGATGACCAAGGATATCAAGTAATTTTTTCCGCATTATATTCATGGTTACTCAGCTATGGATTTTAGCTCGTACAGAATGTGCTTACCCAGTGCCTTTGAAGGCCATGATTCATATTGCAAATGTGGGAATGAAGAACAGGCATGTGGCCAGCTGGCATTCAGAAACTTGGTACCCTGTGGTAATTGAAGTGACTGTTTAAATTGCATCTGTGGGCTTTTGTCTGCTCAGGGATTTTTAGTTTTTCTGTCAGTAGTGGTTTGGGGCCAGTTGAGAACAGGACCTGGCAGAAGGATGTGCTGCTCAGGAACTGTCAGCTCCAATAAAACTTCTGAATGGAGTTTCATCTCAGCAGTGATACTGAGGGTTTGCCTCTGCTCCTTCCTTAGGGGAAAAAAGACTAACAAAATTGTGCAGAATCCCAGCAAAAGACTGGGATTTCCATGGAGCTTCTGGAAAAGGTCTGAAGTGTCTGCAAGTTCAGCTAGCATCTCTCAGACTTTTGAGGATCAATTATGATCACTTGGTATCATCTTGTAAACTTACTGAAAGATTGTTAAAAACAGAATTACACCTTCTGCCAATCTGTGGCTCTGCATTTTTGTCCTTGTTTTCAGAGCTATCAGATAATCTGTTTTGCCATAAAGGATGGAAGGACTTGGCAGTAGCAGTCTGATTCCCTTGTCATCATCAAGAGTCACTTAAATGTTATTGTAGTTCTCTCATTCAAGTTATGTTCACAGAACTTTATGCCTGTATTATCTCTTTTAAGTTAATGACAATGTTTTTGTTTACAGATTTCCTGATGCTGAAACGGCATCTGCTATAGTCGAGCTTGGATGTAAGCACATTTGCAAAAATGTAAATGAATCCCATGTGGACAAAGCCAATAAAATAGTTACTACCTGTGCCTTCATGTGCAAGGCTCCTCTGCATGAAATCTTTGATGGAATTGGAACAATGGTACAAGAAGTCCTGAAACTTGCATGACTGGAATCATACAGGCTTCTGCAAGGAAATCAATATAACTGAGAATAAACATCTAGCTTCCTTTGAATGTAGTAATAAAATAATGCAGCTACTAAACTTCACAGTTCTTGGTTTTTTGTTTGGTTTAGTTTTAAAATCTGTACATCACAGGGTTATGTCTAATTTTATCCTATTTATTTCTTTTATAAAGTAGAAAATGTGTTGAAGGTTGTGTGTGAAGGTGTATTTTTTTTTTTTGTTTATTATTATTGTGCATATTTTTTTTTCCTTATGAATCTGAATGTATTCAGTCGTGATGAGACAGCCCTTCTCGGAGAGGGACTTTTTGCAAGGACATGTAGTGACAGGACAAGAGGAAATAGCTTTAAACTGAAAGAGAGTAGATTTAGATTAGATACTACGAAGTTCTTCACTGTGAGAGTGGTGAGACACTGGAAGAGGTTGCCCAGAGAAGTTGTGGCTGCTCCATCCCTTTCAGTGTTCAAGGCCAGGTTGGATGGGGCTTTGAGCAACCTGGTCTAGTGGAAGGTGTTCCTGCCTGTGGCAGGGGGTTTGGGACTAGATGAGCTTTAAGGTCCCTTCCAACCCAAACCAATCCTGTGATTGTATGATAATGTAGGAACCCTCTTTGCCCAGTGGTCTGATTATCAGTAATACATATTTGGTGTTACCCGGCTATAATTACTGTTGAAATAGCTCTAAATGAGCTTGTATGCCTTTGGTATAGACGAGTAATTAAATTCTAATAGGAAGGGAAAAAGTTTGCAAGTCTTTAAGCAGGTATAACTATGGACTTAACTTTATAAACCAAGAATCAGAGGTTTAAGTATGAATTAATACATTAAGGAAAACACACAAGTTTTGCTGTAATATATGAAATTACTTGAGGTTTAGTTGGCAAAATGAAGTAACTTAATTTTATGATTTTTTTTTTATACATAGTTTAGTGCCCTAAGGAAGGTACACTTTACATATTCCAGAACACGAGCTTTGATCTCACAAATATGAACAAAGGTGGCCAGCCTCTCTAATAAGCACAATATGCGAGGTTTTGTACTCCTGAAGGAACCAAGGTAAGCTGAGAGTCCCTGTGGACCCTTAATTGTCTCAGTGTAAGAAGTGGTATGGTGCTTGCAGATCTCTGTTAGTATGCACAACAAATGTACTGCAGTCCATGCTTTGCAGTGCCCAAAGTAATCTAAACATGTCATCATCACTAGTGCTAATCGTGTCTTGTTGAGCAAGAGCCTGGAGTGGGAGTACAGCAGAAACAAACCTGTACCACAGAGCAGCCAAAAGATGGGACTAGGAAGTAATGCTTTTATGATGGGGAGCATTGAGTTGTGCCTCTTGCTCAGCAGCCAGCGTGTTCGGGGAGGCATTAACCTTTGCCTGTGATTCCTGACATGTTGCAGAGCATTGAGTGCTACTACTTTCTATGCGTGCCATGTTTATTTTAACACAAACATCAAAGTTCAGATGTAACCGGTGGCTTTTGCAAGGAGGTTTTAGAGTGAAATCTACAGAAATAAATATATAAAGACTTTTATTCTCTGTCCTTCTCAGGGATGTTCTTGTTCAGGGATGATTTGTATACTCCTCCAGAAATTCCTTTATGGAGTTACTTAGCAGAAGCAGAATATACAGACACTTTTGGTTGAAGAGTGGGGACATTTTTGTGTCGTGCACAAGCAGTGCTCTGCCTCTAGAGGTATAAAGGTAATGGAAGTGCCACCGATCATGCTAGCAGAGGATCTTCTGTTCAGCCCGAGCTGTGCACATAATCACTAAATTACGTAGTCAAAACCCACGGTATTTTACTGAGTGTGGCTCTTGGGTTACAGGAGTCCTGTTCAAAAGTGCTTGAGTCGCTAAATAAGAGTTTGTCCTGAACTTTGTGTTTGCTTTGTGAACAGTCTTGCTGTTGGCTCAAGCATTCAAAGGAAGCGCAGCTTCTCCAGAAGAGCTCTAGCTGTCTGTCCTGATAAAAGTGTACTTAACACAGAACAGTCCTCTACTTTTTCCAGATTGTACACGGTCTCTATGATGCCTTCTGTGGCTTCTGCAGGCAGGATGCTGGAGACATTGGATTGAAATTTTTTCTCCAAGTCCTCCTTTTTCAGGGGTTTCCTCCAGTGCCCATAGAACGTATCGCAGCGGTCAGTGATCATGTGGCCATCCTGAAGCATGACGCTCACTTCGCAGTAAAGACTCTCAAAGCTAGGTGTGTTATCAGGAGGGTGCTCCAGCTGTGTTTTGCAGAGGAGCTCCCGCAAGGCCGGCCGGTGAATGTTCTCACTGGCAAAGGACTGGACTGACATGCTGCCGTCCAGCAAAGCAGAGCATGCAACAAACTGGAAGGAGTGTCGAGCTTCGTGCTCTGAGGTAGGGCTGGCTCTGTTCACGTATTTGACCTCTGGGACTCTGAGAATGATTTTCTCAATTTTATCAAGGGGGAGCAAGTTGCTGCTCTCCACAAGCTTCCTCCTAACAGAAGATGCTGCATCAGCCACCCAGTGTGTTCCAAGGTGAGCAGGAAAGCGTTTGATGGCGACATCTTGCTGGTCCAACAGCCATGGATAGGACTGCAAGGTTGGCAGAGTCTGTGGGTTGTAATCTGTATAAAAGGCACCTATCCCCGACTCCATATCCAAGATCTGCTTGTTTCCTTGAAGGCCCTGTGATGCTAAGCAAGCTGCTTCCAGTCCATGCTTGGCAGCATTGCCAATGTGGAGGGGTTTCGTTTGGGTTGCATGCATTAGCCAGTGGGGCACCTGCATAGGAGGCAGCGATGGCCAAGGTGTTTTTACATTGCAGTTGGTCAAGAGCTAGCAGTTTAGCACAAGCTGCTGCACTCCCCATTGTACCCACCACAGTAGGTGGGTGAAACCTGAGAAAACAAAAATATCTTCATTACCATATTTCAAAAAGTCATCTGAACTCACTATATACAAAAGCTCCAATTTCCTAGCACTGCTGTGGAAGACAGATTGAGCCATAAGGAAACATACACTCAAAATTCATGTGTGGTTCCAGTGGGAAAAGCTGTTGCTTCTTCCCAGGAATAAGTTAAACTGGAATAGTACTACTTCCAATAGATCTTCCTCAGAAGGCAATTAAAACTTTAGAACTGCTGATAATTCAAGGCACACCAAGCAGAATAATGGCAAAAGCATCACAGTTTATAGTCATCTATAAATTATATATATTGGGGGAAGCAAGTTTTGTCATTCTGAACTAGTTTTGTAGAACTGATAGAAGGAACACACAGAAAATAGCAGAAGACATCTAGTCCATCCCATGCTTCAAGCTTTCCCCTAAGCACACCCCATCTTCCTGGGCTCTGCTCTGAGCCCAGCTCCGGTTGCTCTCCCCTCTGCTGAGAGCAAGGCACTGTTTGCAGTTGAGGCATGATCGTATGTATTCATGAGAGCCTGAAATCTCTGCTGTTAATCATTGCCCTTTTGCTGATGTTTTTAATAGATAGGGAGCTCATTACCTCCTCCTTGTAAACTGCTCAATGCTCTCATAAAGAAAGCTATTAGCAAAGCCATAAGGAGTCATGTAAGTGTATTTATGTTTAAGATGAACCTTTCTTAACTTTCCAGACAAGCAACATAGAAAATATGAATGACTACGCCATCTGTATTTTAACTGGCATTTAATTAAGTGTATTAACACTGAGAAAACAAACCCATTCCACTCAACTTTCTACTTGAAGCATTTCTATGTACCTTTTTGG
Organism: Myiopsitta monachus; assembly: GCA_017639245.1. Lineage (NCBI taxonomy): Eukaryota > Metazoa > Chordata > Aves > Psittaciformes > Psittacidae > Myiopsitta > Myiopsitta monachus. Next base: position 54,458,084 of record CM029919.1, read on the forward strand.
GATATTCCTGGCTTCGCTGGAGAAGCGCAGCAGCCGGCCTTGCACTTCGATTCCCACATTGAAAGCTAAGAGCAGATCAAGACCTGAGATTTTTTTCTTCCGAGGAAAGGCCTCTGAGAGTGCAATCACAGCAGGAAGCACAGCCCCAGAAGGGTGTGTGGCAGGATGCCAGGTGTCGTCAAAATCCATTGAGTGCACCTAATGGAAAGAAAAGCCTTGACATGTCATCAGAAATAAACTCTGAGTTGGCAAGATTGGCTCAGTCAAATCAAACTACAGAAATTGGTATAAAAAAGAGCTGAAGAACTAAATTTTCCTTAGAAAGCAAAACTTCAGAAATCCTTCCTTCAAAGACCTTTACTCCCAACATGGCTCCATAGGAAGTGGCAATGCAGTACAAATCTTGCCTCGAAGGAGTGTAATTCTAATTCAAGTTGTAGCAGTCTAACACCAGTATGACAATGATTCATCTTTCTTAGAGTAGGCTTTTGCTGCTTTAGTTAGACTGGTATAATTAAGGCAGCAGTTCTAGGTCCATCATATGAATGGTGAATTTTCACTTCCTCCAAAACAGTATATAAACATGTTGAAACTATTTCCACAGTGCTGCGACTGATGCTGCCATTAGGGCTCATACCATTAAAGCTGCAGCAGTCTAGTCCATACTGCTAACTCTAAGTTATACCATCAGAACAGCTTCTTCAGTGCAACCCTCCACAGGCAATAGGTACAAGCCTGCAAATGTACATGAGGCTTTATCCTGAATTCTCAGCACATCGAAACAAGACCTGTCACATGAGGAACCAGGCTCCCCGGGGTTGCTAGGACCTAGGAGAATGTTGGTCTTTAAACTGGGATAAGCTCTTTAGTCCTTGAGAGTATCCAGAGAGGTGCCTCCTCTCTCCCATGCCCACAGCTCAGCTGCTCGGGAAGATTTTGGGTATTCCCAGCATGGTAGGAGACTACTCCCAGCAGTGCAGTCAGTGCTTGCAATGTACTGCTTGATGGACCCCCACACCTCCCCACAAGATTTTGAGAATCCACAAGGACTTGAGAACATCAGGGGCAGCACTTCTAATAACATAATAATGTCTCAAAAGCTGAACTTTCACCCCTGTTCACCCATGTCTTACAGTCAGAGCAACTGGGAAGGTGGTCAGGCTCCCCAGTGCTCAGGTCTTGCCCCATAATACAGGGAATATGCACTTCTGATGACTGTGTTTCTGAACAGGCAAAAGAAAACATGGTTTCTACCTTGAAAAACTTAGATGCCAGCTGGAAAGATGCCCTGCAGTGCTGGACAGGGAAAGTTGTGCCCAACACCCGGTAAGCTCTGTTCTTGGCATCTTCAATAGGCACTTAGAATCAACCTGTGACTCAGATGTAAACTGAAATGATCATACACATGCTAAAAGCCAGATTTGAACGTCAAATAGGCTGCAAGGAGCTGAGAGGCTCCGAGTCTCTTTTCCAAGGTAATTTTTTCTACATTGGAAATGAGGTGTCAAACTGGACCTCTGATCTTGTTGTTACACTAATTTGGATAGGTTTAATATTACCATTTCCTTGGTTGATCACCTTCCCTAGTTTTGCATAATTGCCAAATTTGTCTACCCCACCTCTTGTGCATATTTCAATTTCAAATGGTTTCAACCTTAATCTGAGTTTAGACAAATGTATGGGGAAACAGTTACTACTTTAATGACAATGTGTGTGTCCAAAACATATGATTGGCTTTTTGCAAACTGCATAACCAAAGATTAAATTGCCTTGTGATATTTTATGTATGTGTATGTGCATCTGTCTGTATTTATGTTTTCCTGCAACTGTACTTTGCCAGCTGGCATGAAATTTGGATCCCAGTGACATCAGCGAGAGCTAGGAGTATCTCTTTAGAATGCAGCTGTAGCAAGGTTGTAACAAGCTGTAGAGTTCTGACCTTTGAAAACACCCTCGAGTCCCACGTTAAAGGTATGGGATGCTGTTGAGCTGAGTCAGGTATGTATTATACCTTGATCTGAGCCTCATTGGGAGAAAGTTGAAGCACATAAGGAGAATGGTCTAGGAAAGTTTTGTAGCAGGCTTCAGGCAGAAGAATAAAGTAAACCAAGATTTTAGGAGCTTTCTCTTCTCTCTAGAGCAAGAATGGCATCAATTACTGTGGTTTAAGAGCAAACAAAAGAGCATCCCTTACAGCCACTCCATTCACAAAAGCTGCATACAGAGGAGGCAGTCGGAAATCCAAGTGGCCCCAGATGGTACTGGATATATCTGAGCTGTAGATCTGAAAGAAATTGACACAAATTACTCAAAACCCTGAACCCAAGGATAAATGTGTGCCATATCTCTGATGTAACCGAGATCAGGCTGTACCCTCTCGGGACCCAACTGTTCCCTTTCATGAGAAAAATATTGTTCTTTAGAAAGTATGAAAAGAAACTCACTTTCCTGTTGGTTTATGTCCCTTTCCACCCAAACAGACTTCAGGTGCCAGACCAACACCATGCACCTGGCCACTCAATACCTTCACACAACCTCTGGCCATTGGTATCCCTTCCCACAGCGCATCTGCAGTTGTCTCGATACTGTCATCATCTTGTTGGGAAGATCTCCAGCTAAAGGTTCTGGTTTTCTACTTTTAGTAAGACCCTGAGTAAATGATATACAGCCTCCTGGAGAAAGTAGCCCCAAGCTCCTTCTCTTTTGCTGTGCAGATCTTTGTAGCCAATGAAAAGATTTTACAGAACTAAATAAAACAAAACCCCCATGTTTTGGGAAGGGGCGGTCTTTGTGCAAATGGACTCACAGAGCTCTGGAGCACGAGTAAAACTGGGCAAGTCTAATCAATAAAACAGGAGGTTTAAACTCCTTCTCATGTGCTCCTCTGTTGGGAAGGCTTCTCCTCAGGGTCAAGTACTGCTCTAGTTAGGGAAAGCAGGACCAGAGGAGAAACATGACCAATGTACTCCAGACAACAATTATATTTTGGGAAGTAACCCACTTTTAGCTCTCCATCCCAGTAACAGGCTCTTATTTTTGAAAGTTGATGATAAGGGATATTTACTTTGCTGATGTTTTTATGAAAATCTCACAGGCAAAATAAAGCAACAGTTCTTAATTATCTGTGCTTGCAGGGGGTTATCTTAACATACAGTCTGTTACAGAGACTTTTGCCCATCCAGAGTTAAATAACTCAAACAATGAAGTTTCCCTGTGCAAAGTGGGAAGAACCCTGTGTCTCTCTTTCCACCCCCCAAAGAATTTCACCATGAGGAAGTTTCCCCGTATAGCCCAAATTTTCCTTTACTGTCCTTAGAGCTGAACTTTAGGGCATGCTATGAATGCCAGGCATCTTACCTTGCTGTATTGTGTCACTTTGTGGCAGACCTCAGTGTTGGTACCCAGAAGCCCCACTCCAAGAGTATCGAGAATCATTCTCTTGCTTCTCTGAATGACTTGGTCTGTCAAGTGGTTTGCATTCAAACCATGAATAACATTGGCAAAATTTCCTGTAATTGTCTGGGGGGGGAGGGAAACAAACCACAAAGAAAAAGATATTTCTGTTCATTTAAAGAAAACACTTTTTTTTCTTCCTTTTTTTCCTCTTTCTTTTGGTTTCAGACTACCACTTAGCATACCGGTCATTTTTGTTGCCCTGCCCATGCTTACATGAATTGCATCAGCAAAGCTAATGTTTGAATTCTTCCTCTTTTTATTCCCAGAAATGCCACAGTATTATTTATATTTTATTCATACTTTCATCAGTGTCTGTTCTGTATTTCTGCTGCTTCCTCCTTTAACTTGAGTCCTTGAGGGTAAGCACTGCAGATGATGTAACTTTGCAAGATATCTTCATCTCCACCTCTACACACATACAAACATACATAAAACAAATAGAACAAACCCCACCTGGCTTTCTATAGCACCTTGCTATTGCAATCAGTGAGAAAGTCGCATTTCAATCCCGTGCAGCCACTGCCACACAAGGAGGAAAGATTTAGTCTCCCTGAGTAGCAGAATCACTTTCCCAAATCTTGCTGAGCTTGGAGCTCAGTGGGACCGGCACCTCTACCTTGCACCCAGCTGCTCCTAGCTCCCAGCTCTCACTGAATTCGTACTCAGCTGGGGTCCCAGCTTTTCTCCAAGACAAGATCTCACCTTTTTGGAAGCAGTCACTCCTTTTTCCTGGCTCCTGCTGATCTGGGAATTATGTTTCTAGTTTTTTTTTCCTTTGCTTTCCTATTGAACCCATTATGCAAGTTCAGCCTGCTTCTTGGCTGGGGTTGTTAGCTGCCATTAATACATCTATTAGAAATTAATCTAGAACTTCCCTTTTCTGACCACTAGAAACACCCCCATATAGAGGTTTATATTATTTACAACCAGCCTACACACACAATGGCTTTTTTTCATATTGGTACTACTGAATATAGCTGTTGTCCCTTTTGGGAATTGTCTCCTTCCCTTTATCCTTCCCGTTCTTCTACTCCCCTGCACATATCCACACAAGGTGGTATTTCCTCTTAGCCTTCATTTTGCTAAAGTAAACAAACCAAACAGTGCTGCTTTCTCCTTTACAACGTAGACTCGCCCCTAACTATGCTAGTAGCTTTTCAACGTGTTGTACACATTTGATTTCTATTTTATAGCAATGGTGACCAGAATTGTACCCATTATTTCAGACAAGTTCTCACTCAGCTTTGTACTAAAGCATTAAGACTATCTTGAGGAACACAAGTCATTTAAAGGAGATGAACCGCGTATCCCATGGTGTGGCTCCCTAAAACATAGAGAGTGAGGGTACAAGGATACAAAAGCTTAAACAGAAATGCGCATCTTACAATGCAAAGAAACAAGACAGTACCTTTGCCCACATCACGGAGGGATGGTGCAGGGTTCCAGGGACATGCAGCAAATGAGTGGCAGCCAGTGAGCAGGGGAAATAATTCTCTCACTATTTATACGGGTAAGTCTGGGGTGGGGAAAGAAACATTGGGCCTTTTTTCTTGCTCATCATGTCCTGCCCATTTCCTCCTCTGCCTGGAAATGTTCCTTTTTCTTCTTTCTTTCAACTTGCCTCCAACTGTAGCATAAACTGCTGAGACATGTGCTATAGGACTTTGCCAGTCATGTTCACATGTTGTGTAAACTGATATGTGATATTTTATTACCAGATAGAAACCAGTATATTGAGTGTCTTACATTTGTTAGTATGGAAAGAAGTGGTCATCGGGTGTATCAGGCTAGCCTTGGACAACCACACTAGTCCATGGATAACTCTACTGGTTGAGTGAGCAATCAGCCCAGTGCTAGACTACAGGATGGCAGAAGCTGTTTTAACTTAAACAATCTGTTGGTTTGTTTTTTTTCTTCCTTCACTATATGTCTCTTCTATAATATGTAGAATTCAGACATGGGAAACGTGTGGCATAAGAACTTCAAAACATCAGCTGTATTAAGGCAGCTCTTGAGGACTGGACTAGATGACCTTTGAAGGTCTCTTCCAACCCAGACTATTCCATGATTCTATTATTCTATGGTTCTTGGTATTTAATAGTGTTTTAACAGCATGCATCACTCTGCGAGACCATAATTTCTAACTAGCAGGTTTTCTGCATCTCAGTCAAGGATGCTTTCTCTGAAGAAGGAGGTGATTCTCTCACCACCAGTTTAGGCATCTGGGGGAATCCCAGACTACTACAAGATAGTGAGTTGGAAATCCTTGCCCATCCCATCAGGAAGGGAGCAGACCCCAGATGAGCAGGAGTAGAGGCCGCTGAGTAATTCTGAAGTGAAAAAGTAATGTAATTCTGAAATTTGGGAACCTCCTGGATTGCGGAACTAAGCATAAGTCTTCTCAGGATTGCAGTCTTGCACTTCCATGCTAAAGCACTGCCTAAAACTTACTGTAGGAACCTCAGCCCTTTACTCAGCCTAGCCTCAAATAATTTTATAAAGCTGTATCTGATCTCTGAGTGCTTCCAGGTAGAGACTGGCATAGGTCTATAGGCAAAGTCAAACATTGATTTGAGTGGCTCTTATTAATACTAACAGGTCGTGTTTTAGGCTGCATCCTCTCCCCTTTCCTGTTCCTTTCATCCTCCTTGTGCCAGTCCTGTTGCTGAGCAGACCGTTTTCTGAGCTGGTCCAGCCTGTCTCCAGAGCCAGCTCAGGGATCCTCAACAGCCAGGCAAAACTGAGTTTCTTGCCTTAGAAATGCAATACTAAATCCAGCAGCACACATGGAGGGAGACAGAAGTAGGGCTAGCAGTATTCCGTGACATTCTGGAAGGGCATATGCGGGTAAAAAGAGATGAGAGGGCATCAGCTGTTCTTGAGCAAGCTCTAATCCAGACATTTCCTATCTTGCCTGTGCCTTGAGCCAGTTCTGCTTATGGATGTCATCTTCGGGTGCCTAACTTGATGCTGAAAATTGCACTGGGTAAGTTCAAGAGTGCCTTAAATGACAGAAGCAGTGATGTGACTTTTCTCAGATTTAGCCAAAGAGGTTGAGGCCCAGGACTCCCAAACCCCAGCCCTACAAACACATACACACTTTTGTATGGGCTAATCTGCATGACGTGTAAGCTCCATTTAAAAATCTTGTCCTTTCTCTTCAGTATGAGCAGCTGTTCAGCATGGCATGGCTAAACCTCTTCCCACACATATTTCTTTTTGAGTATACCACATTTTTTTATGAGTATTTCTTCACTCATGTATGCATAACCTGCATCTATGTACAATAGCCAAGCAGCATTTACTAGTTCCTGGGTGAGATGTGCATTTTGGCCAAATCCTCACCCCATGGGGAGAGAGAACCAGAATGTTCATCAATGCGTCTTCCTTGCCCCCTCATTTCCATGCTAAGAAAAACCTCACAGGTGGCCTGGATGTGCTGAAGGATTACCTTTGGTGCTGATAAAACCCAGCCCAGCTAACAGGATTACTCTCATAGACAAGTTTGGCAGTGGTTAGAAAGGCTAGTAGAAGTTAATGCTATTAGTCTGAAAAAGGGAAACATCTTCTTAACTTTCACTTTCGTTCTTCCCTCCAGAAAATGGAAGAAAATATCTAAATCACAGAACCACGGAATCACAGAGTGGCTGAGGTTGGAAAAGATCATCTGGTCCAAACGGCATACTCTAGCAGAGCTACCCAGAGCAGGCTGTCCAGCACTGTGTCCACTTGGGTTTTGGATATCTCCGAAGATGGAGACTCCACAGCCTCTCTGGGAAACTTGCGACAGTGTTAGACCACAAAAAAAATTGCATATTCGATCCCTAAAGTCAGTCCTCTTTCAGTCATTTGCTTGCTTTACCTTTGGGGTATCTGTTATAGTCTCATTCTGTTTCTCATTTCTTCCTCAAGTGAGACTGAAGTGAAATTTTTAATATCTCCTGTGATCCCTCTGTGCTTCTGGTATGGCACAAAGGAGACACAACCACCTCACAGCCAGTTAAGGAGAATTTCCCCACATAAGAAGCAATGTGGGACCCTTTTCATTTCCCCTGACAACTCCAATTTCAGTGAATACATCTGAACGCCTGAAAAGCATGAGAAAACTATGCAGTAATGCAATTCCTGATTAATTTATTATTTTAATGACTGATCTAATACAGCTGGCATTATACTGGAAAGCCCACAATCAGAATTGAGCAAAAATGGCCCATAACCCTTTTTATTTCTAGAAGGCACAGTGTAGTGTCAGCCTGTAGGACTGCATCCTCAGCCTTCATTATTCCTCAAAACAAGGTCCATACAACAGCTTACAGTTTACAGTGTCTTATGTCCCCCCCCAAACACTCTGAAACACTATTACTGGCAGTAATAAGTGCGTAGCTGCCTTTAATCCTATGTCAAGACTCCAAAGTGAATTCAGATTGGAGCCAGAACTTGTGATGTGCCTTGCAGTGTGGTGTGCGGTCACGCTGCTAGCTGATCTCAGATACATGATCACTTCCTTACGTAACCTTGATTGCAGGGTGGGTTGTCCCATGTATTGCAATAGGAGCATCAGCACTATTTAAGGACTGGACAGAGGTATGAGAAAGTGACTTCTTTAAAAAAAAAATGAAGTGAAACTGTAAATGCAAATAATTAAGTTACTTGGGAGACCAGTTTCCAAAATGTAGTCTGAAGACCTCAGAGTCAGATGGACACTGTAGACTTGGGAGTGAAAGGAAAGCAATATGATTATCGCTGTAGGGGGAAGAGGCATCTATACAAAGCCCTGTACATCCACAGGAGAATTCATAGGGGTCGAAACAGAAGAAGGTTGAAAAGCAGTGACTGAGAGTTTGGAACAGGCTGTCCACCTTGACAAAGGGACTCTGCTGCTCTCCTCTTCTTTGACACTATATGCATGGTTTAGCAATTTGGGCAATTTGTTAACTAATGACCATGATGGAAAGACAAAATGCGTTCATCCAAATGCCATTTGCAACATTGTGCACAGCTACAGTAATGAGCTCTGTTGATTACAGAACAAGGCTTTAGAAAACCAGTGCCCCACAGAGTCTATTTTCTCCTGCTGACATCACATTTTTAAGCTGCTTTTTTTCCTTCTTTTGCCTCCAGTTATTTCAGGCTAAACTCTGCCCACACCTGCAAGCTGTATGGTTGCAACTGAAAGCAGATTTGGCCTTAGCCTTGTGCTTCTTTTGTTCTAAAGAAATATAAAAAATTGTGTCAAAAATGCAGAGTCCAAGCTTCCTTTTCTTTAAGCCAGCTTTTAAGATGTGACTTTGTTCATGGGCTGTGCTAAAATGAGAAAATGGCAGGCAGGTGCCAATGTGCTCTGTTTGCAGAGTCTTTCTAATTGCTGAGGGTCTGAAAACACAAGTGCAGGATCTGCTCCTTTTCCCTCTGCTGGGATATTTTAAGTACGGTAAACAGGTAAGAATCTTAGCAAATGGCTTGGAATAGGTGGTTTAATCTGAAATGCTGCTATCAGCCATACAACCATAAATTTTGGGATCCCACAGTTCTTCACCACTATCATTATAGTCTTTTGTGCCTCTTTTTCCACAAGCCTACCATCTCATGTTCAACAGCAGCTACTGAGCCAGCCAGCAATAATACACAGCATACGTAATAGGCAATGATTGCACCATAAAACGTATAATTCTGGAAATTTCTAGCTAACAGTAGTTGCCCTATTCCCTCACTTGCTGTCATGGTTCAAGCCCAGCCACAAATCAGCCATGCAGTCTCTCATTCCCCCCTCCCCCCTTCCTCCCCCCACTCCAGGAGGGATTGGAAGGAGAATCGAAAGAATGTAACTCCCACGGGTTGAGATAAGAACAGTCCAGTAACTAAGGTATAACACAGACCACTGCTGCTACCGCCAATAATAACAATGATAAGGGAAATAATAAGGGAAGAGAATACAACCGCTCACCACCCGCCGACCGATACCCAGCCTGACCGAGCAGTGATCTAGCCCTTTCAGGTAACTGCCCCTAGTTTATATAGTGGGCATGATGTGCTGTAGTATGGAATACCTGTTTGGTCAGTTTGGGTCAGGTGTCCTGTCTCTGCTTCTTCCTGGCTCCCCCTCTTCCCTGGCAGAGCATGACACTCAGAAAGTCCTCGGTCAGACTAAACATTTGAGCAGTAACTAAAAACACTGGTGTTATCAGCATTGTTCCCAGGCTGAAAGTCAAAAACACAGCACTGCATCAGCTACTAAGAAGGAGAAAAATTATTGCTACTGCTGAACCCAGGACACCTGCACAACTAGTGACAACAGCAGTACAGTCTCTGAGAAGTTACAACACCCTTGTTTCCTTTTCTCAAACTCCTCACAGCAAGTCTTGGAAGTGCCAGGCCATATTCTGGTAAAGGCTGCTACAAGCCAGCACACAAGGTCTACATTACACAGTCCATATGGCCTTCATAAATTAGCTATGCTATTCCTAAAGGCCAGTTCATCTTGCAGTCCATTTAAACTTGCAATGCAGATGTTGATTTGCTTAAACGAGCTGTAAGAAGTACCAGACAAAGCTGGAATAATCATGTAGGATCTTGGTCAAGACAGATCAAGCATTTCAGTATAGACATACTCTGAACAGGGCTCAAACAACTACAGTACAGGCAAAAGCGCATTTGAAGCCAAAGAGTGTGTTGCTGGATGATTAGGCAAGTCCCTTTGGTATAATTGATGGAGTAATGTGAAGGGGCATGAACTATAACAGCGTGAGAAGACACCACGTTTCTATGAAATTCCCATTGGTGCAGTGCAAATGTTAGGTCTCACTCATAGCATAGCCTTTACCTGTAATGCTAGTGCCAGCGTTCAGATGCTGACAGTGCAACAGGCCACACCGTACTTACCTGCCCCAGGTTCACAGCTCAGGAGGAGGAGGTGCAGGGGAAGGTGACACAGCCAGGCCCAGACCCCTGTGAACCACTCTGCAGCCTGGGGTACCATCCCTTCTCCCTGGGATGCCTTGCAGGCAAGTTCCCAAAGCTTTTATTCATCCCACTGTAGCTTCCTACCCTATTTGCTAAAGAAATAAGGTTACCTAGATGAGTAGCAGGTGGCTGTAGGGTTTCTGTATGGCACGACCTCCACTCTGAATACGGCAGCTAGTGTAGGAGATCACATAGGTTTTCTGTATGTGCATAGACTTTGATGTAACTTCCCCTTGCTGATGGTTTTGGCATCTTGGGACACACGTTGCTCTCTTAATCAAAAAGCAGTCGTGATATCTGTACTCGGCCAAAAATGCAGCCAGATGTCATTACAGGACTTGTGCCATTTGGGGAGACTTTAAAACTTGACTAACATAAATTCAGAGTTTGATTAGTGGAAACCAAACTACTGCGAGCACATATGAAGGATGTGGCAATTTTAATTAAATTAACAGCAGATCTCTGTGGTGCAAATGAGGCATTAGTCACTGTGCTGGGGTGCTGCATCGTACATGCAAAGGTACCCAGAAAACAGCCCCTCCTGATCATTTCTGAGAGAGCCCAGATGTCGCGCTGTAACAGGTCCCAGCAAGCCTGCAATGGTGGTCCAGTGGGGAGATGTGGTATCGAGTCCTAGTATATGACAAGCTTAAACACTAACTGAGGGATTAAAGAGCCTCTCTGCATCCGAACTATTACTCAGGGATTTTGAACCACTAGGAAATTATCCCACATGCCATTACAAACTTCTGTATGCAGCGGTAGGGCTAAAATAACACCTAAAGCATATACAGCAAAACCAGAATGAATAATAAAACATGCTTCTTCAAGCGGAAACAGGCTTTGGGAGAAAAGTTAATCTAATTTTGTGGGAGTTCATCCTGTTAGCAGATGCAGAAGCACTTGAGACAGGTACTGGGGGACGCTATGTGAGCTGGCAGAATTGTTTCTCCAGCTTTCACCACAGATGCTCTCTCTTTCTCCCAGCTTAGTTCCTCCTAAACATAAAGGCGCTGGAAAGATTCAGACAATCAGCCATGTTGCAAAAGCCACAGAGTACTTGCTGCTAATGGATTGCTCACTCTGCAAGCCTGGGCCATAGGTTGATTCCCTTCCACCCTCCTCTCTTAATCTCTGGACTGCAACATGTGCTCAAAAAATATGCTCTCATTGGGGTTCCCAAGGCAGCTTGGACATCCCATGAGCTACACGAATGTCACTGCCCTTTAAAATCTCTTTTTGGGAACTCCAGTAACTGGAGAAAGATTCCTTTTCCTCCTCTGTAGTTGTACACAGCTACATCATGTATTTTCCACCCCGATATATTTCAGAAGTGAGAAGAAATATTGCAAAATGGCCTAAAATTACACTTTAAATGTGGCAGCCTCTGATTAATGGTGCAATTATAAAACATGCCATGGTAGTTATTAGTCGTGAGATTGAGTATTACACGTTTCAGACTGTAAAACATACTGGATAATTTCTAGCTGTGATTGCATATTCACCTCTAAAGAGAAAATGGGCGTAATTACACTGACATTTATGAAAGGGAGAAATAAAAGCAAAAACAGAAGAGAAGTTAAATTTGAAGACGAGCTATGAATATATAGAACATTTATAGCGTTACAATTTTCTAATTGACCATTTAAGCAGAAGCTAATTATTTGATTTAAATTGGTCCTTTTTTACATAAGTAGCATTTGAAGAATTTTGGCTTTTAGAATTTATAATGACACTATCTTTTTCCCCAACATTACTCATCTTCAGCATAGTAGATTGAGACAGATGCAGGAAGCATTAAAAATCAAGGAAAATACTTTCACAACATGAAAGAAGTGACTCTGTAAGATTTGATCGTCCATGCCAACTCTTCAGCATCAGCAGGGTTTAAAACTATATACCTAAAAATGATACCAACTGTCAGATGTAGTGGACAGTATTTTATTTACCTTCTTTCTCTGCTGCCATAGTTGGAAGATGTCCCTCCTTATGTGGCCTTGGATGTTGCAGGAGCAAGAGAGCTGGCTGTAAGGAAAATAACACGTTGAGTCACAGCATTTTTGATTTAAAAAGTTGCTTCAGCTCAAATTCAGTGAGAATATATGATGTTAGTGCTACCACCAACTCGCACAGCTTGTCCTACTGACTTTGGTAACTGTTTTGTGTGGCGCAATGCCAGCACTATGGTTTTAACATCATAAGCAAATAAACCAATCTGAGTCCTCCTTTCTGCAATTAGAAGATTTGTCCATTTTTTGAAATCTGGCTATTTCCATTCTTTATCAAATTGGGCAGTTTGGAAGTCTATTTTGAAGTTCACGTTTTCCTTTTGGATTTTTTATTTCCTTTATTCGGTATAGTATTTTATTAAACTTGGGGTTGGGGAGGGTTGCAAATGAAGGAATACTGAAATATGGCACATCCTAAAATGCAGCAGGGCACAAATCATACTATTCAACCAGAGATACACAGGGTAGGGACAATGCAATGCTGTTTTACTGCATAAGAAAAGCAGGCAGCTGCCGAGGCTGTCAACTTTTAGGAGGCAGCTTGCTGCCTGTGCTGCTTACAAATGAAAAAATAAAGCTGTATGTTTTTCAGCTTGACCCACCCGTTGCTGCTTTGTGCTTCTGCATTCCCCTGCAGCCACTGCAGCCAAAGGAAGGGCTCCTAAGGAGGAACAGGGTGTCTGATGCTAAGAAGTTGCTTTTCCTCACAGCTTCCCGCTGTCTTGCCCCACAACCCTTGGCAAGAGGACTCTCCTCCAACTTTCAAGTGCAACCCAGCCTTGCACTGCCCCTTCTCCTCCTGCTCTAATAAGACCCAGATGTATTTTCCCACACTCTTCCACTCCATGCGAATTTGGGAAACCTATCCAGTCAAAATCAATTGCATCAAATCCCATGTCTCCATCATCATCATCATCAGGCTGAGACAGGAGAGGCCCCTCTGCTTAACCAACCTCCATAAAATAAAGGGCAACTGCTCCAAAATGTCAGTGTTTTAGAGGGAGCTGGTACACTGGGGTGCAGAGCAATGTATACAGAGCTGTTGGATGGAAGAGTAACCGGTCAGCCCAGGAAGCCCCTATAGATCAGTACCAAGTCTGGTACTACAGTAAGGTCCATACCCTTTGCCATAGTCCACAAGTGGTTTGTGACCATTCAGTTAGTGCTGGGCCTTGGCAGGCACTAACAAAGGCTGCTCTGCACGGCTTCCTGAGCCAGGGTTATATGGCTTTATGTCTGCCCCCATTTTCCTTGCTGGCAGCACTTGGCTTGCCTCTTCCTGGTCCCCTGGACAGTTTAGCACAACTCAAAATAGCCTTGGGGCTGTGTCCAGCTGTCTGGCACAACTGGAGCAGGAGCTGCCCAGCAATAATGGCAGCAGCTCCTTCCCTCTGTTTTCTTGGTCATGCACACAAGGCCCTAGGGCAGATGAGATTTGTGCTATCTGTCCTCTGCTCCTGACTTGGTTTTGCCTGTGCTCTCATTTCTAGTCAGAAATGCTGCCTGCCTCTTTCAGATGCTGTAAGAAGGTCGTCTGTGAGTTGACTTTGTGCCAGAGACGTTGTGACTCAGGGGTTTGATGCAACATGGGAGTTGACCATGTTGATGTCTGCTCTTGAGCTGTGGCTGAGAAAGAAACCCCAAAGCAAACAAAAATCCCAAGCATATAATTCCTTCCTAGGATTAGATTGCTTTCACAAGTAGTCTGTACCCACAGTCTTTTCCTGTAAGTATAGACATCTTTCCTAGCTAGTAGCTGTTAAGGCAGCTGCTCCAAAGTTTGCAATTCTGCATCATGCATCCAAACTTGGCTTTCATTCCTATGTAATAGAAGGACATGTGCTGTGAAGCCCTCCCCGAGACTGTAGGTCAGCAAAGGGAAATGTTAAAGAGACAGAGAGAAGGAAAGGGTTTGTGGTCAAACTTCTGCATACCCTCCATGTGCCCATAAAAAAGGTGGGAAAAGCAATGGCTAAGAGAGGGAGGAAAGTATCTGTTCATATCTATTGTATGAAATGCAGTATCATTTAATGTGATGCTGCTTCCAGACAGAGTTAGAGGTACGGTGAGGTTGTTCACTGAATCCAAGTGAAAAATACCAATAGATCTATGGCCATCCTCAGCATGCTGTGCTATTTAACCTATTATATGGTATTGTATCCCTTCTTTACGTGGAGAAATTGTCCATCCTTTATTCCTTCCTTTTTTCCACTCCTGTTCTCATACGTCAGCTGAGATCATTCCCCACCTGAAAGCAGTGCAGGGTGACAACTTCCCACAACTTTATCAGAAAAAGTCCACTCCAGTTTATGTCCTAGATGTGGGTGCCAAACTGATGCTGAAAAAATGGTGATCTTAAGTCAGACTGGCCAAAACCAGGACAATGACGCATGCTGGAATGAGATCACGATGGGACCGGCAGTGAGTGCTGGAGGCGGCACTCGGAAAGTGGTAAGCCCTCTTTTCTGTCTTGTCCCTTAATCCATCAGCCTGAACAATCTCCATTAGGGTGGGTGCTTCTGACAGAGACCTGGAGCTTCAGGAACATTCAAGAAAAAATGTGCAATGTTGGGAGAGGAAGCTGAATTGGAGGATCTGCTTCTGGGATGTGAAAAAAGTATGGTCAGTCCCTGAGAAATCCCTGTAAGAATATGGAAAGATGAGCTTCAAAAACTCATTAGGTTCTTACAAGAGGGAGGCAGCATATAAAGGTGAGTGGGGTTCCTTCCTTCATGTCATCACAGCATAAGGAAGCCTGTAACGGTGAGACCGGGCTTGAAGGTCCTCCATCTGTATCATCTCTGAGCCTGAAGCGCAGTATCCAAAGCCTGCCCATAGGCTTCTGCTAATTCCATACTCTGAGAGCCATGAGAGCCTTCACAAGAAGGACAAGAAGGACTAGCAGCTCTTGCCTTCAGATCAGGCATTTCTGAGTGTTTCTGAACAAGCTGGCTCATCTCAGTCATGATCTGATTACAAAGGATAATGCAACTCACAGGTTACCACAGTCTGTGGTGGGATATGAGTTCAGCTGCACAGTCAGTGATGTAATCATTATTAGCACATCCTTCTCTACAGCGCGGGTTTCATCCACGGCAGACACCCAGCACAGGCTCCAAGCTCACTATTGCTAACAGGTGATGGGATTTAAAAGATCTTTATATTCGGGACCTTTATTACTTTAACTTTGCTGTTTCTGTATCCTCAGGCTTCACATTCTCCACATTTTTATAGTGAAACTCTAATAGTAAAAACTTAAACTCTTAATTGGGTATATGACCTTGGGTGGTGATGGCTTGAAAAGCAAAAAACAAATACTTCAAGACTCTAGATCATGTGTTGAGAGAACTGTATGAACACGAATCAGGAGTGAATCCATACTGGGAAATATAAATTATTTATACATATCTAAAAGAATACAGGAAATCTTAACACCTTATTCATAAACATTGCCACAGAATTATATTTGCATGAAGCCATTAACCCCAAAAGAGTTCAGATCACATGAAAGACTGACTGAGAATTCACATGCCTACTCTCAATGTACGTCAGTGCATACACATGGCAAAACTGAAGGAAACTAAAGGGAAATTATCTTCATCAAGAGAAACTCTTGCCTGGATGATGTTCTAAATTAAAATTAAACATGATTCTATGATGAGTAGAGATTGGAATGACCTTCCTTAAACTGCAAAAGCATGGCATACGGTGACACCCTTGTGTTTATCACCCATCTTGTGAGCACTTATTAAGCCTGTAGGCAAAGTCACGGTAATGGCACATACAAATTAGGCATGGAAAAACGGGCAGAAGAGATATGAGCAGCAGCAGCTCTTCTTAACCTTTCTGATGGCTTGCTCACTCATAACTGAATCATGCATTGTAAACATTCATTGAATACAGAAATATGTTAAAGGCACTATGTATGAAAAGCACAGAGAAAAACTGGAGAGGATTCAGAGCATAAGAACAATAATAGATCTAGAAAGCATGGCCTGTGAAAGAGGTGTGAGGGTGTTTGCCTAGCCTAGAAAAGAAAACTTGTGTTGTTTCACATCACAACTAAGCCAGCCCAACCACTGGCACTTGTCTGATGCCCTCCATAGGGCTTGAACTAAGTCAGCAGAAAATTAATTTTATTAAAGAACTGAAAGCTTCTCCACTTTATCCTCTGACATGGTTCATCACAATCACACAAGCACTGGCTGAACAGGGAAAAAAATTAGGTGGTTAATTCTGGCAACAGCTAACCTTCAGGCTGGCTTAGTTTTAATATGAAAGTGCACCATATACAGGTACACAAACCAGAAATACTCTCTGTATATTTTAGGAAGAAAAGGATATTGAGCAACCTTGTTCTATCTGCTGAGAAAGAAGACAAAAAGAAATCTGCTAAGTACTTATCAAAAATTCTTGATTTATGTGAAAAAACCCCAACCAAATCCCACCTTTGAAACAGGAATGATACTGGGTACTGAAACATTAAAACACCATACATAAGAATATTGTGGAATTGCCTTCACTGGAATCATTACCAGTGTATTATGTGGATGTCCGCAGGGACTGTCCAAAGTTTCTTATGTTGCCTTGGTACAGAGGTGGACTGGAGGATGATCTCTTGAGATTCATTCCATTCCTCCCTTTTTCTGAATTCACAGTTTACTGAGTTCACCAGAATTCAGGCTAATTCTGCCTGAATTAGCTCTGACTGATTCAGTACTACTTAGAAAAATGGCTTTAACCAGAACAGTGTCAAATTCTAATACTGTTACTTGACTAATACTTTGTTGAAGACCAGAGAAGCATCTGTGAACACACTGTCTATGCACACATTATCAGACACACTGCCCATGGTCTGCTTTATATTCTAGAAAACTTCCCAGATTGGCAGAGCTGGTTTCTAAACACAGTATGAAAATAAGCCCATGAGAATAAGTCATACTTCAGAGGTGATTCCCAGGCTTATGGTTCAGACCACAAATGGGAATGCAACATTGGCAAATAGTTGCTCAAGCATGATGGAAAACCAGTTGCAAACACTGGCAATCAGGTCACCAACTGGGAAACAGGTACACTAAGATACACAATTTCATTAATATATCAGAAGTATAACAAACAGCAATTTTTGTTGAAATATAAGTGATGTTCATATTCAATCTGCAGAAGTGTGAAATTGGGGTTAAAATTAAGTACAGGGATGTACTGTATTCAGGAATTCTTTTTTTCCTTCTTTTTGGAAAACTTCCAGAAATAACAGACTGCATAATCAAAGTCTGTCTGATTGGTAAAACACTGAAGTACACTTAACTTTCTGTCTTCCCATAGTCAAGAAATGCTATTATTAGTGATGTTCCCTAGAGAAGTGTTTTGCAGACAAACCAAACACCACAGCTTTCCTACACAGAACTCTCTATTCTCTTTACTGTAGGGAAGTTCTGGGAAG
This sequence comes from Myiopsitta monachus, assembly GCA_017639245.1. Classification (NCBI taxonomy): domain Eukaryota; kingdom Metazoa; phylum Chordata; class Aves; order Psittaciformes; family Psittacidae; genus Myiopsitta; species Myiopsitta monachus. The sequence continues at coordinate 54,475,952 of CM029919.1, forward strand.
AGCCCTGTAGGAAGAATAGAACCAAATAATTTTACAGGCATTTACTAAGGAAATAGGCCAATTAATTAATAGAACTTTGTTATCTAAGTAAGTAGACAAAACAGTTCAAATGCAGCAAGTCTGGGGATTCATCTAAGACTTTACAGGTGAGGGATCAAGCTAAGAAGTAAGCTTTATGGATTATCTTTTCAAGTCTTTGGAAGTCCTGTCAAATGGAGAGGATCAATAATAATTTGGGAAGGGTACGTAAGCCCTTCAAAGAAACCTGAGCACAGAACTTGCTGTGTAATCACGCCCATCCTGCTGATTCCAGTGCAGCCTCACATGGGGACCACCACTGTGGGACACAAAGCTGCCATCCGCAGTTTGAGGAGCGGGCAACTTTCTTCTTTTACAAGCCCTGCTACCTTTGAAGCTGGGATCTGCTTGTTCTAATGGGACTGATTATAGAAGGAGAGGAAACTTCAAAAGGCTTCGCTGCCTCTGTGAACTAAATAGTCAGAAGTCTGCACTGACTTCCTTCTGTGACATGTATCATAGCTTATTTTTTAACTTGTTCCTCTTTCTGACCTTTAACATTAGCATCTTCTTTCTTTATGTGTGTGAGAATGCTGAACTTTGCAGACACATCATAAAATAATCAGTTCCTCTGCCTTAAATGGGACCCCTCCCATATTTCTCCCTTCTGGGCTCCATGCACTTTTTTCTCTCAAGTATTCTTCTCAGCTGCACATTTTTAAAGCCATTGTGATCCTGATTCAGCAATGTGATACACGGTTGTGACTGCCTGACTGATGAGAAGCATATTATAGGGATAATTCAATGGGAAGGGCAGTAATAACTGACACATGGAATAGGAAAGAACAAAATGCAAACAAAATCCTGAAGATGGGTCTGCAATTCCTCCAGGCCTCTGTGTGTGTGTTTATTTAATTTAATTTCACTCACTTAATGCTGCACTGTGCTGATGCTGTCTGTTCTCTTCTTGCCAGATGCAGCCCATCTACTTTGAGTCCAAAGCAGGGTGATGCACAAGAAATCTCCCCTTTCTCAGCCTTGGAAGTAACCCATGAGTCAATGTCCTCTGTTCATTTCCTTCTGCTTCCATCTGCCCTTATGGAAGGCATGACTTCCTCAGCTGATCAACCAGAATACCACTTCTCATCCAAACCCTTTCTGTAAAATGTGTTTCATCAGATGCCCTTATTTACAGGAATAAATTGTAAAACCAATCTCAGAGAGAACTTCCAAGTGCCTCCATTCTGACATATTTGTCTTTTCATGGTGTAATGTTAAAAGAACAGGGATTTTTTTATTTTGGTAACAATATCAAATATGTCGCCCACCACGTAACTGAGATGTTCCATTTGAGGAGTCCATATTAAAGATAAAACCAGATCCATATTTATATAACAAATAAGCTGACAGAAATGCTTTGATCATTATGCACACATCTAGTTTTAGCATGTCTTGAAATTGTTGACCTCAGTGATTCACATCTCATCCTTTCAAAGAAAAATATTTTACTTCACTTACTCCCTCAGTTTATAGTTGTGCCTTTTATCTTACTTTCCTTGATCTCCAGAGGCCGAATTTGTCCTTTATGTGAGTCCTCGTGGGGTAACAGAAGCCACAGAAATTACATTTCCTGTTTTTACTGGTTTTGCTTTTGTCTTGCACATTCAAATCACAGGCACATAAAGAAGAAAGAAAAGAAAGGATGACCCAGCTTGATATACCTCATCACACCCACCATAAAGACCTGGTCTCACAGCTTGCTCCCACATGTTTACAAGCTCTCTCCACCACTCTCAAACAAGCTAAGGCAGCTGCTGTCACTCTGTCCCTGCTCCCTTCCTCCTCCAGCCCTTTCAGGTAACAGATGTCCTATCTGGTATATCTGTACTCATAAGCAAAAGAGAGTGAGGCAGTGAGCTCTGATTTTGGACCCCTGATTATCTGCATTGCTTAATCATTAATCTTGTGGTTTGGCTCTTTGCTGGACCACTGGAGTTAGCTCTATCTGCAAGACAACCTGTTTCCAAGCCATTAACAGAGCAGACATAAGCCAGCCAATCTCACTTGACCTCAGAGCCAGTACTGTGAACACAGCTTCAGATCAGGAAAAGACAAAGGCACTGTCAGGCATCACATCTACTGCCTCCCTAATGCCCTTCTAGTTACATGGTGAAACACTAGTTTTATTGCATCAGTAATGTTTGCTCCTGTCAATGACACTGCTACTGCATTTACTGGTGAGAAAAGAATCACAGAATCCTAGAGTGGTTTGGGTTGGAAGGCACCTTAAAGATCCCCTGCCATGGGCAGGGACACCTTCGACTAGACCAAGTTGCTCAAAGCCCCACCCAACCTGGCCTTGAACACTGCCAGGGATGGGGCAGCCACAGCTTCTCTGGGCAACCTGTGCCAGTGTCTCACCACCCTCACAGTATATAATTTCTTCCTAATCTTTAATCTAGATCTATCTTCTTTCAGTTTAAAGTCATCACCCTTGTCCTGTCACTACGTGCCGTTGCAAAAAGTCCCTCTCCTGGTTTCCTGTAGGACCCCTTTAGGTACTGGAAGGCTTCTATAAGAGCCAAAATAAAAGCAATCACTAATTAATGATGTGATTCCAGAATAATTTAATCACATGGTTCTGGAACATTTTATTACTTGCACAACAATGGTGCCATTTTTCTTTTTTTTCTTTAACTTATAGAAACAGAAGGCACCTGCACCTGCCAGTGAGGGCTGCCAAGAGCATCAGTAAAGATGCATGGTTCGTTCACTTTTAGGTAAAGAAATCTTGGGTTAAAAATAGAAGTAACAAAAAGTCACTTGTACTCCCTGCTACATACCTATACACCTATACTTCTTCCGACATACACTATTGCAAATGCTATATACATGACTTAAGTGAATTTCACATGGAGAATGATACTGTTTGTAGTCTGGAGATTAGGTCCATACCACCTGATAAGGCTAGTTGACACTGCCCATGAGCAGAAGTGCCTCTGGTTAAAGAAACTGGAACTTCTAAACGTCTTCATGAAATGGCTCTCCTGGAGCTGCGCTACTGCAGTGCCTTAAAACGAGAGTGCAGAGACAGCACTGCCACCTACTGCTGCCAAGGACATGGCTCTCACTCAGCAAGGGAACAAAAAGTTTGGGTAGTAAAAGTTGGCATGTACCACAAAAATACATTTACTGTAAAAGTAAATGTTAAAAATTAATTTTAAAATAGATAGCTAAAACCCCATATTTACCATAAAATTAAATACCCACTTTTCCCTTTGCAAAGCATCAGGGAATAAAATAAGCTACCATTATGATCCTGTCACAATTTAAAAAACCAAACGATCCATCTTACCACCCTGTTTTGTAGCTTAGTCACATACTTTGATACTTTTATTTTTAGCTAGTTCAATGTAAAGAGCTTTGTTAGGAATTTACTGAAACTGAGCATCTTGCCAGACTAAGTCTTTATATTAACAATGCTGTCCTTAAAGAAAGGTATGATGGACAACAGAAGTTATGTGATAACAGAAAGAATAACACACAAGAAAACTTATTTCAAAATCATATTAAAATGCATGACCTGAAAGTGATAGTGTATGTATTTCTATTTTTTTTTTGCATCACCTGTCCTATATATCTGAAATTGTTAACCTGAGCCTCAGAAGTCTTGTCCTTGATAAACACTACCAGAAATGCACCTAAAGAGTTACTATTTAAGGTCATAATAGAAACTATCACATCATTTGCAGTATTGAAATGGCACATTAATGGTACAAGCTAATAGCTACTACTATTGCTCTAAAGCTTTGTGGAAATGGAGCACCGATGTTTGTGGCTAGCAAGAGACGTGGTTCATCCACACTAATTCAGTCACAACAAACCTGTCTAGTGAAGGGTGATTCTAAGGCGACTATACAGTTGATGCTAAAGAAACTAAACTGGGATTGTAAGGGTTGCTGGGCCTGCAACCCCTGGAGCTTTCGATGACACTTTATTAAAGAATGTGATTAGAATTTGTGATTTAAATACTGAGTTGCAAAGGTTGCCAGAAACTGCAAAACGAGTGGTGACTTTTTCTTACAACACATATGTAAATTTTTTAAGAAAGTCACTGCACAGTTTGGGAAATTAAATTTCAGCTCTTCCCCTTGGAAATGCTTTCATGAAGTCGAGAAGTGTATACGGAAAGGCCTGAATACAATGCTGTCAGTCACACATGCTGTCTGAAATCCTGGCTCAAACCACATGGAAGTTTGCCACCAAGCTGAGAGAGGCCAAAATTTCAACTTCTGTGTTTACATTTGCATGTGGATTTCACCAGGAAGTATCTACTTCCTGGCTTTTGGAACTTCACTTCTTTGGGCTTGATTCTAAAAAAGACTGCTTTTCACATTAAAAATAACACTTGGCACACAGTGTGGCATTAAACCAGCTCATACTTTGTCTTCCAATGCTTTGAATCAGGATCATCTTTGCTTATCAAGTCAAGCTGCCTACTGCTGCACTACCCGAGGTTTATTAACGCTGCTTTGTAAGCCCATTTTTTTGTACCTATTAAAACTCCTTCCTCATAAGTCATTCAAATCCCTGAACCTAAGCCCTGCTCCACTACTGCTTTTAGTCATTTTTATTTATGCCTGGAAGATTTTTTGTATGTCAGAAACAAAGCCAACTGAGACAAATGCATGCTAATGTATTTCTTTCCCCTTCTGGTGTAAATTCAAGCAAGTTGGCTTCTAGTATGTGGTTTGAACAAGAGTTGAGCTAAGGAATATTTCCACAGCCAGACATGAGTCTCAGCTGTAAGAAAGAGACTAACAGCACTGCTTCTTGGATAGCCAGGTTCCTGGAATTTCCCAGCTGTGGCATATTTGACTGGGTCCTCATTTGGATGCACCAGGCTAGGAGGTTTGCCCAGCCAAAGCACTGTGAATGTACTGAGTCCTTTCTAAAGAAAATTATTCTGAATCCTAACACAAATTATGACACTGAATGTGATACTTCCAGACTAGTTAAAGCTCATGACACACACACACACAAAATTATAATAAAAAAATAAATCAAGAAATCATCTGAATATAATTTGAGGTAGTAGCTACTATGAAGTTCAAACTTAACAAGGATGGAAAGCAGAAGTTAGATAAAAAATATACAGGTTAAATTAGTTCATAGTTGCTCTTTCATGCAATGTTAGCAGAAAAAACCTACAGACTTCATATGCATTACCAGTATATTGTCTCCCACTGACACCTTAAAGTATCAGTATGTGCTTTAAAGAGCACAAAACTACCTACTGTCTAACTAGCTCGGGTGATAGATGTTTGTGCTTTAGGAGTAGGGATTAATGAATTAAATTAGCATTTCCCGTGCAGCAATTTGCCAGAAGTATGGATGGATTTACGATTTGCATAACAAGAGCTGAGACACTCAAAGCTGAAAAACTGGAACAGAATATTTCAGTTGGAAGGGTCCTACAATGATCATTTACCCCAAGATTTAGCCAAACATCTCCAATTAATGTAGTGGGAATTGAGTGGTTAAGACTGCTAATTGGTTTTGTGTCTTCAACCATGAATCTTTACAGTGTCATAAATTTTCTTATAGAACCTAGTATTTATGCTCCAGGTAAGATGAATATTATATAAAGAAAGTATTGTTCAAAACCTACAAGAACATTCAAAATAAGATTCAGGATTGGTGAATGGAACAAACCCAGTGTTAGCTTAAGCTGGTGTGATCTGTAAGGTTTAAATGCTCAATAAGCTTCCTGACAATACCCAGCGGAGATTAGTAAACCAAATTTCATTCTTCACAGAAAAAGCACGATATCAGAAAAATGACTTTTGCTCAGTGGATGGGAATAAAGGGTTTATGCAGAAGAATAAATTACATGAAGCAGAGAAAAACTAGTTGGGCAGTAGTTGCACAATCAGTTTTGTACTGTCAGTCATTACAATACATACAAATGGAATTATCTTGACATTTCCCAACCTGTTTATCAAATACGTATTGCTGAAATGTGCTCACCTCACTTCTGATGAGCTTCTGTGGGTGATACAGTTACTAATACTAAACATAGATACAATTTTTTTTCCCCTTTGTATAGCTTCCAGAGGACCTTGTCCATTCCATTCCACTCATCTGCTCCTCCACTCCATCTTACTCCTGACACCTTTTCTGGACACATGATGCATGCTTAATTTGGCGCTGTTGATAATCTGTCCTCTCGTACCTGCAGAGATGCCAACTCTTAGGGTTGTATGTAAGCACCTCCTCTGGCTTCCCAAACGTTTTATCCCTACTACAGAACAAGAAAACCTGGAACAGATGCATTGAATATATTCACTCTAGATGAAGGAAAAAAAGCTCCAGCACATAAAAAGGAAGAAAGTAGAATTTTCCTAGAGAAAGCAATTGGAAGATGCCCTCCTAGTACAACTCGTGATACTAAATGGCAGTGATCCAAACATCATCTTTTTCCTCTAGAAATCAAGGGGACAGACACATTAGCCTTGACCAAATGACAGAGGCCGAGAAAGAGGTTAAGAGGTCACATGAGTAGGTTACTGATGAGCAGTTTGCTGTTGACAGTCACTCCACTATCAAACACATTTATTGTCTATATATAGTATTAAAGACCTGGCTGCATAGTTACTGTACTCCTCTAAAATACTGGAAATTTGGACCTCAGGGCTTATAAAATACAGAAATAATTGTTCTGTACTTATTTCACTTTTCCTTAGCTATATATTTTATTTCTTCCCTTCTCCTCTTCTCTTTTAATAAGCCTTATGCTTGGCAATTTTAATTTTTTTCCTTTCTCAGACTGTCAGTCACAGGCAGCATCTTGACTTATAAAGAGATCTTTTCCTATTTATCACTATGACTGCAGGCTTTATGCTTATCTGCTGCCTCTCAGATAAGCTCCCCCTTGGCTAAGATCCATCCTATAATCTCAACCTATTTCTATGTGATTTAACCTCCTTGAGATAAATAGATTTTCTTTTGCCTTTTTTATTTGAAAGGACTGTATTTAGAGGGATAAATTCTGATTCAATCTAGACTTGTGGCATTCGGTTAAAAAATATAAACAATAATGAAGAGAGCTTTCCATTCTCTCAGAAAGGCAGTTTGGCAAAAACTGTACATACACAACACGCATGAAAAATTAAAGGGTGAAAACAAACAAACAATTTCCTTTTCATGGGCATAACTCTTTCTAGGCTATCAAAACTTTATGGCATATACTCCTGCCATTGCAGATACAAAAAAAGATAATTTCTGTGCTTAGCTCATAAGCAAATAATAAATAATCTTTATCAACAGCTTGCAGGTATACAAAGAGGGGAGTGGTTTAAAAATCTAATTCCTGTATTCTCAAGAATTCCTTTTCTAAGAAGGAAGACAAACTTATAAAACTCACCTCCAAATGAACTACAGCAACTCTCAGTTTTTCTTTACAAGTAAGAAACAGCTGCTTTTCATTACTTTGAGCGGTAACATCTCATTAGCATAGCAATTCAGGAAGCTGGGGAATCATCAACTATGCCTAACAAAGTTGATTCTAAGTTTCTTCAAGCTTGGCTCAGCCGAAGCAGAAAATCAAGTTGGGTTATGCAGTGGATAATGGGTAAAAGTTCTGGAAATGCCGCTGAGGATGAAGGCTGTTCTGGCAAACTCAACTTTGGCCCTAAAAGAGGCTGACTTCTGCTATTTCACTCTCTAGGCGGAGATTTTTGGCAGCTAGGCAGCAAATAATTTCCTCTGCTAAATAAGTGAAAAGAAATGTATCCTCCATGACACATTAATTTACATGGCAGGTCAGGGAGGGTATCAGTGAATAGGAGGTCCAGCATCCCATTCTGGCATGGGCTGCACAGCTGTGTTACGCTGCCTGCAGGAGCTAAGATTAATTACAGCCTTCATTCACAGATGTCCCCACTGGCATGAACCCTAGTTATAGCTGTCAGTGACATGTACTTTGGCAAGGTCTTGACAGAATGGATATTTTCCAGGATGCCTGGAGCAGTAAGAGCTTCTGGAGCTGCATCCTCCACACACAAGCTTCTGTGCTCAGAGGCCAAAGGAGAAACAAGTTTGAGTCTCCTGACAAAAAAGAGTCTCTCCCTTTATGTGTATATAAATGGTTTTTCATCTTCTGGGTGGGAAGGTGAACACCGAGTCTCTAATGAGACTTCATTAATTTAATTTCAGCCTGTGCCAAGAAATGAAATCTGGTGGAAAAATACTTGGCTGCGGAGCCCAGTAGAAAGCTAGAACCACCTCTACCATATTCAAAACATCCTTTGGGACTACTACCCTGGTGGGAGATGAGCAAGTAGGGGACTTCACAACACTATATAAGTGTTGTGCAGCCATTCATTCCTTGAAGCTATCCATTTCTTGAGAGTTTAATATCGCCTGTTAGTTTAAATGGGCTGTGAAACAAGCAGGGTTTGACACCAATACAGACAGTTCTGCCACTGAGAATATGAGCTTAAGTCTTCTTGGAGAAAAAAACCAAACAAAAATCAAACTAGTGTAAACATGGTTTTCTTAGGTAGTGAAGAAAGGTAGATAAGGTAGTAAAAAATCAGTTGCCAACTTACCCATACTACTGTGCCTGCTGTGGACTTTCACCTAAGGCTTTCACCTCCTTCATACTTTTACAGATGCTGTAAGCATCCCTGGTAAGGATTCTGATATTTCTTCTATTAAACATAACAGATTTTAAATTGATCTCAATAGAAATAAAGATGTAAAGAGAACAAAGCAGAACATTTGATTTCAATGAGTTCAATGAGAACTTTCAAATGAGTCTGTCAGAACAAATGATTGCATTTCATTTCATTTATTTTAATCTAAATTGAAGAGTTAACAGTGGTTAGGCCCAGCTTGCATTGGTACATAATGGCAGAAAGAAAAAGCAAATGCATTAATTACTGTTCACTGACCACAGGTATGATTTTGAAATGTACTAGATTAGTGAATACTATGTCTCTAACAATCACAGCTAAAGCAAATGCATATTAGAAACACACAACCACCAATGCCATTATTATTAGCTATTTTACCTTTGAAGAATCACTCTGATGAAAAGAATAATTACATTCAATATTTTGAATTCCTTGGTTAAGACACATTTTTACAAGAAAAGGGTATAAGTAAGACCAGTAAATTTTGAAAATTTCATTAAAAAGCATTTTCTAATGGAGAGAGCTCCTGCCCAGGAATGATACCACCACAGTGATTAGCTTCTCAGAGACACAGTCTTAGGGACAATTCTTAACTTGCTCCTCTGCAAACCAATGCTCTTAGATTTTGATTTAGCTCCCTCCAAAAAATATGTGCTTTTTTCCCCACTGAAGCCTATTCTGAAGCCTGACTGATCCCACAGGCAAGCAGGCTGATAAGAAGTGGAAGTAGAGGTTGTATCTGATATCCTAATTGGCTAGATAATGAGTTGCATTTTCCTGACTAGAAGGCTCCTTTGCTGAATCCTCATACTGCCAAATTCTAGGAGATGGCTTTAAGGCTGTTGATCCACATGGATGATTCATGTAGAAGATCGATGTAGTTTCCACTCACATTTGTAAAGGTCTGGTTGTCTTTCTGTTGTTGCTGTGGTAGAAGCTACGTCAGAATGCTATTTATCCAGATAGGAAAATCATGAAGGGGAGATCTGAAGACGTGAATGAAATGTTTCACAGAGATACAGAAGATTAATTTCAGAGTCAAGGCTCAAAAAAAGAATCCTGATTTAAAACTGCTCCATAGGGGTTATGAGCAATTTAGCACAGGAGAAAAACCTCACATGTTGTGCACGTAAAATACCACACCACTACATATTATAAAATGACTTACCTGTCCTCTGCTTTTTTGGCATCAGACAGAGCTGTAACTTTCTGATAATGAACCAAAGAAGGGAAACAGAAAATCAAGCATCAGATGTTCCTAGATATCACCTGAAAAGAAACAGCTGGGAGTACTTCCACATTTGGCATAAGGTGCATAATCTCTTTTCCTGTGCCCTCCAAATTCAGTGACCCTCAAGATGTGTGTAGAAGGTGTTCCCTTCAATGCTTCTACTGAGGTAGGAACAACCTGCCAACACCATGACATTGAGAGGGTGCATTTTGTCTCCCAATTTTTGCAAAGGTGCTTGAAGGAAATTAATACAGCTCTGAACTTCACTAATTGCTCACTTGATTATGTTTTTCAGCCACAGCTCTGTATCATCCAAGGACATTGAACAGACAGCTAATGGCTGTCTTCCCTCCCTCCTTCCCTGCTTTCCTCTGTCCCTCCTTCCCTCTCCTCCAGGCACTGCAGAGCATTACCATCACAAAATTATTCAAAGCAATGTCTGTATCACACTGGCAGAAGGAAAGTGCTTGAGCACTTCGATGACCTCCTGAGGTTGCTTTTAACCTGAATTATTCTATGATTTTTCAATATCTTTCATGCTTGAACATATGTATTTTCATAGCAGCTGGACTTCCTAGAACTTGCAGTTCCAGCTAGACATATTCAGCTGCATATACAAACATACAGGTTATGAACAGATATATATAGAACATGTAACAAATATAACTTCGAAAATAACATTAATTACAATTCTCATGAAATATGGAAATCCATAACTTGTGCATTCGCATTGTCCAGCTACATACAGCATGTGAGACTGCGTTTGCAGGGAAAGAGAACTCTCTTTAGAAGGAGTTGAGTTCTTCAGGCTTTGGGTGGAATAATAACGATTCAAGTTTTTGGCAGCATTACTTGGTATTGCTTCGGTATAATGCTGAGCTGGATAATTTCACCCTGAGCAATCATTCAGAAATGGGAAAGGTTTCATCTAATAGCCAGCCACTGACTAAGTCAAACCTACAGAATACACATTTAGAGAGCATATAAACTCCAAAAATGTGAAGTGTTCCCAACTCCTATGCAATAAACTCTGCTGTGGGACTAAATATACTCTTTTTCCTATACTCTCGAAGCAAGATTGTGAAGCCCAAAAGAGCATACTTCAGCCACTGGTTCAGTTTAGACCACTAACTCCTGTTTTTGGTTTTATGCAGGAGGCTAAATATTTCACTGAATTTAGCATTAAAAATTTAAACAATTCAGTCATCTCTAATTAGGCATTTTTCTAAGCGATATTATACCATTTCATACAATACAGACTGAAAAAAGAACTAACAAATGCTTACCACCATTTTTAGTTCAGAACAGGGATAAAATAGTTTACATCTACTTTTTATGACCGAAAACTTATAGTTTTCTCTCTATTACGAATCTTTGGAGCTCTTTGCATTTCTTAATTGCAATGTAGGTTTACTCCCACTAGGTGTTACTCTTCCTCTATGGTTTGTGAAGGAAACCATCCTGAATAAACCTGGACCACCAGTTGGTGCGCTGCCCAAAATGCAAAATAGGAGCTCATTCTCCATCCCATCGTGATGGAAACATGTCTATAAATACTGATACAACAACACCCCCCCTCCCCCTGAAAAAAAAAAAGCCACCCCACCAAACAACCAAACGAAATACCCAAAACCAAGTGTAAACTTCTCAAAATATCAAAAACTGTTGGATCCCATCAGATTAAGATAGCATGCATCCAACACATAGCTACTTCTGGTAGGCAGCTAATAGCAAACACCAAACTGCAACTGTCTTATCTGAAGGAGTTACTGCTCAGAAATGTCATGATGGTACTGCAGAGTCAAAGAAATTCAACCACACGTTTATTTATTGTCATAAAGCCTAGCATGTCCATTACACTGTATTTAATATTTAAAGTCCCTTACAGAGGGATATATACCTTATGAGGCATTCTGTGGCAGTCTTGAATATTACGCGTACTAATATTGCATTGTCCCCCACACAAAATAAGAATAAACCACTGAGATTATGACTGTGTTGCACAAGCTGGTAACTGACACGTAAGTAAAAATAGTTGATATCCATTATAATACCCCCAGATGAAGTCCAGTTGTGTGCAACCAAATGAAAAGAGGTAGGAAATACAGAAGAAGTTAGTTGAATATTTTTTGAAAAGAAGAAAAAAAATCTGTTAAACAAAAGAGTTACAATAATCAAAGCCTTGGAGCCAAGTGAAGTATCCTCACATGCATAAAGCAGCAGTGAGATGCCCAGAGAAGATAATTCTTCCGAAGAGAGGTTGGTTCACACCAGCTATTTCAGTGCTGGGCATGTTTTTAAGCCCAGTAAATGACAGCTATCTCAGAGACAAACACTACAAACTGGGCCTTTGCCCAGGACTGTTGAACAGGCTGTATGAGAAGTATCTTCTCATGAGAAGGCTCCTTGTTTCAGTGGCCTGCGGGAGTCGAGTCAGCTTGTACATTGGCACACAGAACACTGCAGTGAGATGGGCTGGTTCATAGCACTACAGAAAGATCTGGGACAGTGGCCCAAATAAGGTGCTAGCTAAAGCTGTGTGTCTGTGTCGTCCCCACACTCCCCACCCTTAATGTGCATGACTTTGGACATGGTGCTGCACGAGAATCTGGTGTGTCCTTCTTTATCTGGCCTCCCCTAGTTGATAGGCAGGTGGAGGTGCAGCTCTGAAGAGCCAGTGTCTGAAGCAGCAGCATAACTTGGCAGACTGAGCTGGGCTTCTTCAGCCTGGAGAAGAGAAAGCTCCAGGAAGACCTTAGAGCAGCTTCCAGTGCCCAAAGAAATATGGAGAGGGACTATGAAGTGATAGAACAAGAGGTAATGGCCTTAAAATGAAAGAAGGGAGATTTAGATTAGACATTAGGAAAAGGTCCATTACTCTGAGGGTGGTGAGACACTGGAACAGGTTGCCCAGAGAAGCTGCAGCTGCCCCATTCCTGGCAGTGCTCAAGGCCAGGTTGGACAGGGCTCTGATCAATCTGGTCTAGTGGATGATGTCCCTGCTCATGGCAGAGGGCTTGGAGCTAGACAGTCTTTGAGGTCCCTTCCAACCCAAACTATTCTACGATTCTGTGCTTCTATGAACTTACTTGTCTGTGAAGCTTCTGAAAACATGAGCTGGAAGATCCATTAAGCTCAGATTTTATCAAGTCTGGTCTCAAATCTAACAAATCTCAGGGCAAATAAAAAGTTCAAGCATAATAAATATGTTAGTGCTATTTTTTATTAGCCTACATTAATACTCAATGCTAAAGAAATTAAGGTTAATTAATAGATTAATTAATTATCCCTTCAAATATATATATATATATATATATATATGGGAACATTTGTAAGACTCACCTGCTGGTAGGTACAAAATACTCCAGTGCAAATTCTGCTGTGAATAAGAGCCTGCACAAACATTATATGATTTCATCTGCTGGGTGCACAGTTTAATCACAGTGCTCTCAACAGAGAGCCCACACTAGGGAAGTAGAGTTTAAAATACGAATCTGTGGGAGGCTCTTGAGGTGGCTTCTTGCTAAGAATGGCCAGAAGCAGGGTGATGTGGGGGGAGATGCCACATTAAGAGACTGAGAGGTAAAAGTAACTCCATGAAACTGTTACCAGCAAACCACCATGTGAAAATTTTGTGTGCTTTTAGGCTGGTGAATTGACCCTAAAATAGTATAAGGGAAGAAAACAAAGACTCCCTCTGTGCTAGCAGCTAAATCCCATTATTTTCCCTTTTTTCTTTCCTACAGCAACAGACTTGGGTATTTTAAAGGGCAACAAATCAACTTCATTCAGGCTTACTTTAATTTTCCCTGATCTTTCAGAGCTGTTTTCACCTCTTTTCTACTCCCCTAAAACTAAAATAAAATAAATTAAAAAAAGGAGACAAACAAGCTGCTTGTTACAAAATGTCAGCAAAACATCAGATAAACCTGATTTTCCATTTTGCTCCCACAAGTGAAAATACTTGGTGGTCAAAGCCCTGCCAGCTGACTTTCCCACATGGAAAAAGTAATGTTCTACATCTTTGCTACCCTACTCTTGAGTCTTGATCAGATTAAATGCCTGTAATTTCCAAGTGTCCCATGCCCCAAGCCCCACCCCATCTCCTTCCTTAGACCACAGAATCTCCCTCTCAGCTCTCCCTCGACACATCCTTTTTCTCTGTCATCTATTTGCTTTTTAAAACTTCTATTTCTTAACTCCCCCTCTTTTTCCTTCCTCTTTTGCCTCTTCTTCTATTGAGCAAACTTAGCTTGCTTCTTGAGAACTTGCCCTTCCTTACTCTCTCATTTCTCAGTTTTCAAAGGACTTCTTACCCCCTGCCTCTGCATCTTTTGATTTCTACTTCGTGGATCACTGCATTAGGACATTTTGCAGCCGGGCAGCCCAGAGAGGAAGGCACTGACATTGCTTTCTTAGCCCTCAGACCTTCCTGTCCTTTCAGCTGCTCTTTCGAGGAGGCTGAACACTTGGACTCCCAGAGGAGAGCAACTGAGTACTGCGAGGCAGCAGCTCTGTAGTGTTACTTGCAAAGAGGCACAGAAATGTAGATAAAATTCAAGCCTGAAGCGTAATTTCAATGCTCTCTGCCAATGCATGTTAAAAAGGTGCTAATATTTCACGCAAATCCCCTACCTAATTAATCCAAATGAAATCCGAGCTGTAAGAGCACTCAATTACACGCGTATTCACGCAGACACGAGGAACTCTCACGCTTGACAGGCAGGCAGAGGGGGACCCCATCCTCTCCGGGGTCCCCCTCGCCCTCCGCGCCCCGACGGCGGGCACTCCAGCATGGAACTCCCGGTGCCACCAGGGGGTGTCCCGGGTCAGCGAGAGGTTGTGAAGGGGGTCCTTAAAACCTGCGTAAGGACGGTGTTTTTCAAGCCCAGAAACAGGCGGGGAACCAGGGTGAGGCGAGTGCGGGCAGCACCGCACGCTAGCGTTTGTCCCCTGTCAAGAGGATGGAAGGGAGGGGACACGGTTACCTCGTCGGGGTCTCGCTCTGCGAGGGTTTGGGCAAGCCTTAGAAAGACTAGCGGGGGGCTCAGCGCGGCTCCTTCAGCGGGACAACAGCGTCCCGCCGCCTCCCAGCTCCCGCACCTCGGGGCGAGTGGAGGGGGGTTCTTGTCTGCGAAGAGACGAGACGCCACGGAGAAGCCGCCAGGGAGCGAGCCGAAAGCCCCGGAGGTGCGGGGAGGGGGGGGAAGGGGCAAGGTTTTACCCCGCCGGCTGCACGCCGAGGTGCTAGTCCACCGGGCGGGAAGAGGATTGCCGCCGAGGTAGGCGAAGCAGGACCGGGAGGGAGGGGGGGGGGGGGGGGGGGGGAAATACGACGACGAGGGACCCTGCGTCAGTGCGGGGCCGTCCCCTTCCCCTCCCCGTGCACTCGGCTCTGCCTCCCGCCAGCCCCCCCCGCCTCCCGCGAGGTGCGGCCGCGCTACATAAACACGGCCCCGCCGCCGGGGTTCTTCGCTCGCAGCCCGACGGAAGCGCTTGGAGGCTACCGGGCAGCAGAGCGGCGGCGGGGAGCGGGTTGGCGGCGGCCGTGCGGCTCCGGGGACAGACGGGGCGGGAGGCGCCGGCGGGCAGCGGCGGAGGGTTGCGAGGGCCCCCGCTGACGGCGGCAGCCCCACCGGAGCCCAGGCGGCCAGAGGAGGAGGAGGAGGAGGAGAAAGGGCGGAGGCTCTCTGCCGGCGGCGGTTTCGCTCCGGTATGGCCCTGGCGGAGAGCGCCCGCGGGCTGCCCAACGGCGGCGGCGTGTCGCCGGCGGCAGGGAGCGGGGCAGCGGGGAGCGGGGCGGCGGCGGCGGCGGGCGGCTGGTCGTCCTTCCCGGAGATCGTGGAGCTGAACGTGGGAGGGCAGGTGTACGTGACGCGGCGCTGCACCGTGGTCTCGGTGCGAGACTCGCTACTCTGGCGCATGTTCTCGCAGCAGCAGCCCAGTGAGCTGCCCCGGGACAGCAAGGGCCGCTTCTTCCTTGACCGCGACGGCTTCCTCTTTCGGTACATCCTGGACTACTTGCGGGACCTGCAGCTCGTGCTGCCCGAGCACTTCCCAGAGCGCAGCCGCCTCCAGCGGGAGGCCGAGTACTTCCAGCTGCCGGACCTGGCCCGCCGCCTGGCGCAGGCTCGGGCCGCCGCCGCTCGCCCCTCCGCACTGCACCGCGACGGCTCGCTCTGCGCCGAGGAGCCGCCGCCGCAGCCGCTTCTCGGCTACCTGGAGGCCGAGCCTCTGGAAGGAGGCGGCGGTGGCGGTGCCTCGGCATCCGCCCCGTCTCCCACCGCCAGCCGCAGCCCCTCTGGCGGGCCACTGCTCACGCCGTCGCAGTCGCTGGACGGGGCGGGCGGGCGGCGCTCGGGCTACATCACCATCGGCTACCGGGGGTCCTACACTATCGGGCGGGAGGCGCAGGCCGACGCCAAGTTCCGGCGGGTGGCTCGCATCACTGTCTGCGGCAAGACGGCGCTGGCCAAGGAGGTCTTCGGCGATACGCTGAATGAGAGTCGCGACCCCGACCGCCCTCCTGAGCGCTACACTGCCCGCTACTACCTCAAGTTCAACTTCCTCGAGCAAGCCTTCGACCGTCTCTCCGAGGCCGGTTTCCGCATGGCCGCTTGCTCCTCCACCGGCACCTGCGCCTTTGGCCCTGAGCAGGGCGGCCCTGCCGAGGACAAGATCTGGACCAGCTACACTGAGTATGTCTTCTGCCGGGACTGAGCATCTGCCCAGCCCGTGGTGGGGGGATAAGGCGTTGGCCCCTACACACCCTCACTCTCATGGTCCCCTCCCGTCATGGAGGAAGGAGGATGTGGAGGGGGGCAGTGTCCCCCTGCACTTTCTTCACCCTGGTGCATGCATCTATGCACAAGGGCAGGTCAGCCTCCAGCACAGCCCCCATCACTCCTACATGCAGCTCCTGATGGCCCCAGGGACCGGAGGACATCATGTCTGCTGTGGCCACCATGTCCGTTTTTGGCTACCATGTCCCTGCTCAACCACCATACTTCCAGCTCATCCCGTCGTCCTCCTTCCAATGCCTCCCAGTAGCTGTGTTGGGAGTGAGGAAGGAGAGGTATCTGGAGTACGCAAATACTTGCCCCAGGAAAGCGTGTATGTCTGTCCAGCCCCTGCCCCTGTCAGCGCACAGGAGCTGAGGGATAGCTCTGTCAGGGTGGAGTGTTTTAAAACCCACCCATTTAGGGGCTGAGGAACTTTCCAGTTGCTTTTCAGCAACTTCTGTTGAACACAGCATGACAAATGGCTGTCTTTTCTCATCCCCATGTCTTTAAGTGGGATTTCACCTTTGTGGGTGGACCCACAGTGGCCCATTTTATCCCCTCACCCCATCAAAATGATGCCTGTCTGTGAAGGACCGTCACACTCAAGTGATACCTGACTGAGGGGTTGGCACTCCTGCTCAGACTTCATCTACAGAAATGAGTAATTTTGCAGGAGGCAAATGTGTGTGGCCCTTCAGGACTGGTTGCATCTACCTCCCCTGCCTGCTCCCTACCTTTCAAACTCCCCTTTCCATGTTCTTAAACTGGACCAGGGCTTGCATAGCAGGTGCATAAAGCTGACGATGAAAGAACAAGTTCTCTGGATAACCAACCGTTTGAACTATAATGTGTCCTCAGAGACACACGTATATTTCCTTGAGAGGTAAAACAGTCGTGCTTTGAAAAATTAGAGTGCTTGTGAATCGTAGTTTTCGTGGGTGGTATAAAGTCCTTAAAATGCTCTTGAAGTTTCTGGCTATAATATGCTTAGAAATCCCAATGCGTATTTCCTTAAATACCCTCAGAATGAGGGGGGTGAGATGAAGCCAGGCTTGCCAGAGTGAAGGTAGGACCTGCTTCCTGGGAAGCTAAAATCATGTATATTGAATTAATTAAGGTAGATGTACATTCCAAGTGTAATCACAAGCACCCTGCTTCTTAGTTTTGGTCACATTAGTGCTGTAAAACTTGGAAGCCAACAGAACTGATGCAGAAGCCACTTTTTTAAGAACCAGTTTCTTAGATTTCATGGCAGTACTACCAGGGCAGTGACACTGCTGAGAGTTAAGTACATCTTCCTAGCCAAAATTAGTGCTTCTTAGAAAGAATTAGGCCCCATCCTTACAAAACTGAGAGCAATGCCAAGTTTCTTCAGGGGAAATCACCCTTTCCAAACTGCATTTTGTTTGTGTTATCTAACCATTTTTCTTTCCCAGAGGAGGCAGCAATAGCTTGCTTTAGAACAGATGATCTAAGCAGCAGGGCTTACGGTAGGGAAGATTGAGCAAGCTGCTCAATCTCAATAAATTAATGAAGATTAGGGTACAAAAGCATTTTCTTTTAAAACCTGTACTTGATTTAAGATCCTATACTGTCCTTTCAGACCTTCACAGAAAAATATCCTAAATGTATCTAAAGTGTTGAGGGATTTAACAGTACATAGTGAAGGCTTGAAGTTACATTTTTAAAACTCTTAAATAAGAAATTGTTCTAAGTCCAAATTTAGAAATACTTCTAGCACTTGTATTCTAACCAAAGAATTTCACAGTAGGGTTTTGTTTTTAAAACCTTAATTCCTTTGAAAAGAGCTATTGCTACATATGTATTGAGTTTCAGTGCTCAGCCTCTGTGTTCACCACCTGGTCTTTCATTAAGTGCATGCACAATGCATAAAACTGAAAACAATTGGCGTCACCATAGTTTGTTTTTTTTTTTTTCAAGATTGCTTGTCAGTTTGATTAAATTGAAGATGCACGTATGAAAGCACTGGGTATTGCAGACAGTTGCACAATGGAGTATTTTTAAAAGGAGAGACATGTATACCTGCCAACTTACATGAGCAATAAGACAGAGTGAGAGGCCAATATACCTGAAGACAGAATGAAACCTGTTTGTCCCATGCCTTACTCTGAAATGATTTCTTTGTGCTTAACATTTATACCACAGCTGAAAGGACACTGATCACAGCTACTAGGTCTTTACAATGCTGTTCTTGAGAATAAGGACCATCCTTTTCTAGATTCTGTTAAGTAATTCTGAAGTATGTTTTTTAAGATTTTATATAAAATCAGTTTTCAGTAAAGTGTTTAAATTTGCTCTAGATTGCTCTAAATAGCTTTTTTTTTCTTTTTTTTTTAAGAAGCTGGTAGCTTACTATATCCATCGTAGGACCTATGAATAGGGGCAGTTTTAAATTGAACTTGGGATTTAGTGTGTATATATATATATATACAGTATATAAACATTTTACACGAATCATTTAGTTTTTTAATCATTTTAGTGCTACAGAATTTCATAATATATCTAGCTGATCATTTGCATATTACGCTATGTACATAATATGGTAATGTTTTACTGGTTTCCTATACCCGTTTCTATGGAAAAATTGAATATGAATATCAGCTTGTAGAACTGAAATCAATTATGTATTTGCTTGAATGTGAATCATGACTAAACTTCCAGGTACCTGAATGCATCTCTAAAACAGTGATCTCCTGTATTTTGATAAGTGATTGCCTATCTGTTTGCTGGCCGATGACCCAGAAATTCTCACATTTTACATGAAAATGGGTGTAATAAAACCATAAACTGATGATTTTTTAATCTTTGTGTTTGTGCTAAAAACTCTGAGCATTACTAGTATTAGGAAATGGGGCCCTACATTTACTGATAACTCACTACATCTAGGCTTAAAAGGATGCTGCCATAAATGTAATAGTAATTTGAATGTTTGCCACAAAAGACAATATTTTTCTTAAACATTGCTCAGTAATTTCAGTAAATTTTTTAAAAGGTTAAAACACCCAAGGCAAAGTCACTGAGTTTTACTGGTCTCTTCTACTTGGAGCTCAAGTAAAGGATAACCATGACAACTCTGCCAACCTGTTGACATGCAGGAGGACAGGAAACTAAAGGCACAATACTGGAGTCCTGTATACATTTTGTAGCTGTTGTTCTCATTTCATGTTCTTATTTAATGCAGTAGTTTTACAAGTGCTATTAAAAAAGTCAGTGTTTCTTTTAATTAGAAGTTAAGGCATAGGTCTATCTAGTGATGCATATCATGAGCAGTGACTTTGCAGATGTTTGATAGAATGTTTATATTTTTATACATGTAGATAATGAGCCACTTGTTCATTCTTATTTTCACATGTATAACATTGGAAATAAAGATCCTCCTAGGAAAACATTGCATACCAAATTAAATTCTTGTTCTTTAAATAGTAACTCAGTTGTGTGGTTTATGCTGTTCTTTTTACTCTTGGTAAAAATGTTTGCTCTCTCTTCCACAGTATCATATTCATAACTTCATCAATACTCCAAACTAATATGTAAAGCAGAAACACTGGGGAAAGAATATTGTGTATATAGGGATTTCTAGTGGCACCTGTGGCAAGATAAACAGAAATGCATAATGCTCAGACTTCCCTTTTAAGTGTCATTGAGAATTTTTGTAGCACTGGTCAATATAAATCAGTCCTCTGGAAATGGTAGTGATTAAACAGCTTGAGTAGCACAGAATAATTCTTGAAATAAAATGATAATGCTTTTTATGAAGCCAAAGAATAATAACATATAATTATAAATAATATATATAATATATATATAACATATAATTATAAATAATAATAAAAGAATAATAACATTGGATATAGTGAAAGAAACATTAATACCTAAGGATATAGATGATCCAAGA
Source organism: Myiopsitta monachus (assembly GCA_017639245.1). Taxonomy (NCBI): domain Eukaryota; kingdom Metazoa; phylum Chordata; class Aves; order Psittaciformes; family Psittacidae; genus Myiopsitta; species Myiopsitta monachus. The sequence continues at coordinate 54,496,598 of CM029919.1, forward strand.
GAAATGCACTTAGAAATTCTATTAAGGAACAGAGGGGTGATCTTGCTAGGTACTATGTGATCTCTAGTAAACTATTACAAACCTGATAGTTCATAATAAACCGGTGGTAAATTTCGTAGAAAATTAGTAAAATTATTCTCGTATAAGTGTGGGAAGCATCTGTGTATTTAAGAGCCGCCTTGGGTATCATGGTTATAATGCAAAGGAAGCAGCTGAACTAAGTTTAATCATTTTATTTGATGGCTTGATAGTATGTGAGGGCTTTGTTATTATACAATAATGTAAGAAAGGAGGTTGTTCCATGAGCAACAAAACTTTGAGTCTGCTTTTCTGCAGACTTAGGTCTCATTTCCTTTATACTACCACTTCAATAACTCTGCTAACCCCAACCCTTTTATTTTACTTCTACCAGGCAAAAGATGGCATGTTCTTTGGCAGAGCCAGCTTCTGCTATGCTGAAGGATATAGCTGAATTCTGCCTTTCTCCCTCAGTGAACTATGGATTCTTTTCCACTTTACATCACCCTGCCACCAGTATTAATGGAATTCATAAGAACATAACATCTGCGAACTTTTTTTAGCTTTTAATTGTGTTTGAAACTACGCATCAACTCAGAAGTTGTTAAGGGGGACAGATGTCCACCCAAATGGACAATGCAAGTCTATAAGCCTTACTTTCTTAGGAGGCAAGGCTGACAACAAATTACAGTAATTAATGTCTGGCACTGTCTGTATAAAACCTTTTGTCAAAGGAGGACAGAGTAGCTCGAGTGCACTACATCCCTATAGACTGAGGAGGCCAAGTGGTTGCACTTACTTTTGTGACACTGGCCAGTCAGCCAAACAAATGGGTGGCCTAAAATGTCTTAACAGTATTTCCATCCTCCAGATTTCTGCAGTTTCCAAGTGTAGCCTGAACACCTTTGAGACATGTTGCAACAGCCATTCTTGCCTGCCTGTCTTAAACCTGTTCGTAAGTATGAGTGCATACATAAGGCACACGGTTCTTAGCATAATGCAGGCATCCCAGCATATTGTACCTGAGAATGACCGCCTAGAGGGCATGGTCAGCTCCCCGTCAGCTGCCCGTCTTGCTGCCTCTTACTGGAGTGGGCATGGGAACTTTAGTTTTCATCCAACCCTTTGTTCTCAACATCCTGTATGTTTTGGGGGTTTTTCTTTTCCCTGAGGAAGATGAGGAGTCTTTCCTATCATTGCCAGCTAATAGAGAACAGCTTTAATTCATCGGCTACTTCTTAGATGAGGTAGATTTAAAGTGGGCATTCCCATGTAACTTACCAGTTCTATCTTTTCCAGGTGACAAAAAATAATCTTTCTGTAAACAGAAGCTCCCTACAATCTTTTAAATGATTCTCATCTTAACAGAGTTTGTGGTATAGCAACATGGCGAAGAGGTCTGGGGCTTTCGTACTGAATGTAAAGAAGGATGGAATGAAAGCATAGCAAGATAACAGAAATAGCGACCAGTGGCTTTATGGGCAAAAGTAGTGTTTTTGTTTCTCAGACTGGGAGAAGCAGCAACATACTCAAGTTCTTTCCTTGTCAAGACCTTTACCTGGATGCAAGTGCCTCCTCACATTTCTTAGGAGAAACAGCAAAGTTCCTGGGAGAAAGAAAAAGCTTATACAAGTGCAACCATTGCATGACATTTTTGTCTTCTTGGACAGGTAAGTATCAGAGAGAGAGAAGTGAAACCCAGAGATGGAGAGAGGAATAAAAAGGGAAGGGACTCATCCAAATACAGAGACTGGCCAGATACACATTTCAGCATCTATCTGTATTCATAAACGTTTTTCTGTCATGTCTTTCCTAATCCATAGACTCTCTCAGTATACTTTCTTTTACATTTTGCATTCTGCAGGATGCAGATGGCAAGGTAGAGATAGGACTTTCGCAATTCTTTCTGCTTTTTTACTAGTATAGCTGAAAAGTCACTCTAAGAGTAGTCTTGTGACATAACATGACATTATCAGAAGTCCTTTCCAGCCCTAACCTATTCTAACCCTAACTATTCTATGATTCTATGAAGTGTGTACTCAAATAATATGAAATAACTGCTATCCTATAATGTGTTTCATAAACTATATCCTAAATTTTGTTTCAAAAAGACATAGTAATCCGGTAATAGAGTAATAAACATTAATAAATAATAGTAATAAATAATAGTAACAAACATTGTTTGTGTGTGCCCCAGTCTGTGACACAGGCAGGTGCTGGCACAGCCCTGCCATGTGGGGAAGGCCACAGGGTCAGGATGATGCCCAATGGGACAGGACAGTGGAGCTGCCCACACCTCTGGTGGGACGTGGCACCGAGACTCACCAGGAGGTGACAACGCAGAAGCCACAGGGCCACATGAAGACGAGGGGGCTGCTGCTCGTCCCTTCCGCCCCTCCTCGGCAGCACACACCGATGACGCCCTCGCGCCGCTCAGCACCTGGAGCAGGCCCAGGGCCAGGCACAGCAGTGGGAGCGGGCTGCTGCACGTCTGCAAAGGGGAGTGGCCTGTGGGTGTCTGAGGCCGCTGCCTGCCCTCTGGCGCTCGCCTGCCATGGGCACGGCCACGGGTGCACGCAGCACCAAGGTGCAGGGGGACTGGGACTGTTCCTTGGCTGTCCCTGCTCTGGTGCCCTGGTGCCAGGGCCAGGGCTTGGGAGGAAAGGCAGCTGGGCTCTGCCAGTCTTACTTGGTCTTGGCGATGACCATGGTGTCCCTGAAGAGGAGGAGGTCTCTCTTCTTCTTCTATCCATAACTCTGGGCCACCTTCACTCGCTCCTGCAGCAGTGTCTCGGGCAGCACCGGGTCAGGCTCACATTGCTGCTCGGGTCCAGGATCGTCCCTGCAGAACAGGCAGCATCAGGCATGAGCAAGGCAGCTGCTGAGGGCCCAGCTGTGCCTGCATGTCCCTGAGCTGTGGAGGAACCCACCTGGACTTGCAGCAGCAGAACCACTGGCCCATCCTGTCAGGGCTGGGGGAAGTCTCTTCTGAACGCATGTGTAAAGCACACAGAGTGGGAGTGCTCCTCTCCAGGAGATGGGCACCCCCAGTGCCGCTGGTGCTGTAACACAGCTCCGTCCCTGCAGGCACTGGGGCTGTTGCTGGTCCAGCACTGGGTTAGAACAGAACACCACGGCTGTGGAGCTGGACCTCCAGCCCACTGTCAAGGGCCAACCTGATGTCACAGGAGGCACGCTCACTGGCTACCAGATGGAAGATCCTCTCTGTGGATGACAATGCTCATTGAGCAGAGCCAGCAGGTCCTGAGGGCATAGAGAAGGAGAGTTGCTGGGCTGGAGACAGGCCCTAGGGCAGGTTCTGGGGACAGCCCCTCTCTAGAGGAGCTGATGGGATGGGATGGGATGGGATGGGATGGGATGGGATGGGATGGGATGGGATGGGATGGGATGGGATAGGATGGGATGGGGGCCCCCTGGCCAGGGTGGCTTACCGGATGGTCTGGAGCAGCGTGCTGTCCTGACTACAGACAGCTGCCAGGGGCCAGCCAAAGAGAGCACCCCTGCGAGCAGAGCCCAATGACCCCAGCACCTCTGCTGCAGCCAAATTCCCTGGCTACGCAAATGGCCAGGGCAGCCTCCTCCTGCTCCTGCAGGTCCCGCCTGCTGCCAAGGGAAACAGAGCAAAGAGCCGTGGAGGAGAAGCACCAGGAGGGCCCTCTCAGACTTCCTCAGTGCTGTCCCCCTGATGCCCAGGGCATGGGAGAGGTGGTGTCGTTTGATTATGAGGGGCCCCGGGGCTCAGCTGTCTCCTGCTGCAGAGCGGTAAGGATGGACGTGCCCTGCTGGAAGGGCAGCAGCAGCCCCATCGCAGCACATGTGCCCGTCTGCAAGAGCAGGTGAGAAGGGCCATCCTGCCCCCATCTTCTCCACACTCACCATCCGTGTGGCCCTGTCCACCTGGACTGTGGGAGGGGATGGGAGGTGTCAGCTGCTTGGCACCAGCCTGCAAGAAATGTGATGCAGTCACCAAGCAGCCCCGCAGCAGCTGCATCAGCCCCTGGCCGTGTGAGAGGTGGGGATGGGAGAGATTGCACCACAAAAGACCATGACCCGAGCCTGGCACTGGAGCAGCTTCTCCAGGCTGCCGGTGTCCAGTGTCATCACCTGGGCAAGGGGAAAAGAGCAGAAATTGAGCAGCGATGCAGCTGATGCTGAGCTGGGTCAGCCCCTGGGGGTAGAGCAGGGGCGGGAAGGACAGTCACAGCATGGTGGCCACTCAGCTTCTTGAGCACGAGCTTGGTGGAGGGCATCTGGGTGATCGGGGCTCCTTGCACTCCTTCGGTGGTCTGTGCATGGGGAAGGGGCAGAGACCCCAAGCCAGGGGCATCCCAAACCAAGCCAGCTCTTCCTTCTGCTGCCAACCTGGAAGAGCCGGAACAGCTGGCGCCGCCCAGCAGTGGAGTGGGAGCAGTGGTAGTGGTGAGGATGGGGCTGGGCAGGGGTTGACTGGACACAGCTGGCCAAAGCAGCTCTGCCAGATGTGCCGGATCAGCAGCGGAGATGCATCTGTCAGCAGCTGTGGCAAACCTCTGCCTGCAGCTGTGGAATGTTTCTGCCTGTAGCTGGAGAACACCTCTGACTGAAGCTGTGGGGGCACCTCTGCTCAGCTCAGCAGAGGTGTTTCCATATGTTTTGGATGCCACACGTGGACCCGTGATGGGAGCATGGGTTGCTCCGGCTGCGGTGCCAGGCAGGGAGTACCCAAGAAGGGCGCTTACCCAGACCTCCTTCACCGCCCGCGAGCTGCCAAAAGAGAGGAGAAACAGCCTCAGTGCCTGCTGTGCCCCAGCCTGCGAACAGAGGCAGGTGTCAGCACAGCTCTGCTGCATGGGGACAGCCACAGGGTAGGGATGATGCCTGATGCGACAGGACAACGGAGCTGCCCACACCTCTGGTGGGACGTGGCACCGAGACTCACCAGGAGGTGACAATGAAGGAGCTGTAGGGCCAGATGAAGACGATGGAGCTGCTGCTTTTCCCTTTTTCCTCCTCCTCAGCAGCATCCCTGGACGACCGCTGCTCGCTGCTCAGCACCTGGAGCAGGCCCAGGGCCAGGCACAGCAGCGGGCATGGGGGGCTACCATGTCTGCAGAGAGGAGCAGAAGGGAGTGACCTGGAGGTGTCCAAGCCCTCTGGCTCCCCTCTGGCACTGGCCTTCCGTGGGCATGGCCACAGGTGCATGCAGCATCAGGGTGCCAGGGGCCTGGGACTGCTCCTTGGCTGTCCCTGCTCTGGTGCCCTGGTGCCAGGGCCAGGGCTTGGGAGGAAAGGCAGCTGGGCTCTGCCAGTCTTACTTGGTCTTGGCGATGACCATGGTGTCCCTGAAGAGGAGGAGGTCTCTCTTCTTCTTCTGTCCATGGCTCTGGGCCACCTTCACTCGCTCCTGCAGCAGTGTCTCGGGCAGCACCGGGTCAGGCTCACACTGCTGCTCAGGTCCAGGATCATCCCTGCAGAACAGGCAGCATCAGGCATGAGCAAGGCAGCTGCTGAGGGCCTGGCTGTGCCTGCATGTCCCTGAGCTGTGGAGGAACCCACCTGGACTTGCAGCAGCAGAACCACTGGCTCTAGTTGGGCTTTGGCCTTTCATGATGTCTCCCTGCATGTGTGAGCCACAACTCGGTAGTCTTCCTGAGAAGTTTGACATTGTTTCTAGAGACCATGCAATTTCTTTTCCCACCCTGGTTCCAGGAGCCATTCCAGGCTGCTCTTCTGCCACACTTGCTCAACTTTCATCGATAAGATGGAATTGTTTCTCCTGGCCTTTCCAAAGGTGGTTCTTTAAAAGTGACCATCTCTCATGAGCCCCTAAATCATGAAAAGCACATTCCCAGGAGACATTGACATAAGCTCCATGAGTAGCTTGAAGTTTGCCCTCTTGATGTCCAGGGAAGCATTTGTGCTGAACTTCTTTCTCATCACACCCAAAATTTTGAGTCTTTGGGATTACTGTGGCCAAGAGAGCCTCCTACCACCATCTCTCCCATGAGTCCTTGATTCACTAAGAGCAAGTCCAGGAGGGCACCTTTCCTAGTTGGCTCACAGAGTACTCGTATAAAGAAATTACCTTCAATAAACAGTATGGTATTCCTACTGAGATGTGGGAAATTGAAATATCCCGTAAGGAGAAGGGCTACCTATCCAGAGGTTTCTCCTAATTGGCTATAGAATAATTCATCAGTGGTATCCTCCTGGCTGGGTGATTGCTAGTAGACACCCACAAGGACACCTTCTTTGTTTTCTATCTCTTTGCCCTCAGTTGTAGGCTCTCAGCCAGCTCACTCTGACCATAAGTGTTGTAAAGTCCAACCTATCCCTGCCTATGCTTCCTGAGCGGCCTCATGGGCCCTCCTGAGCAGTGATGCTCTCTCACCATTCTGCACCAGGGACAATAAAGCTTGTCTGCATAACTTCCAGATTCACAAGAGAAAATGGCCACCTGAATCATGATGGTTTTACTACGGAACCATGCTGAGACCGTACACTCTAATAAAATATACACAATTTGTGAGTCAGTAAAAATGTGCTAAGACGCAATTACAGTTAGCAGAGTATCAAGTTGTTCATGTTGTCCTAAATCATAGAATCATAGAATAGTTAGGGTTGGAATGGACCTTAAGATCATATAGTTCCAACACCCCTGCCATGGGCAGGGACACCTCCCACTAAACCATGCCATCCAAGGCTATGTCCAACCTGGCCTTGAACGCTGCCAGAGATGGAACATTCACAACTTCCCTGGGCAACCCATTCCAGGGCCTCACTGCCCTTACAGTAAAGAATTTCTTCCTCATATCCAATCTAAACTTCTCCTGCTTAAGTTTGAACACATTACCCCTTGTCCTCTCACTACAGTCCCTAATGAAGAGTCCCTCCCCAGAATCCCTATAGGCCCCCTTCAGATACTGGAAGGCTGCTATGAGGTCTCCATGCAGCCTTCTCTTCTCCAGGATGAACAGCACCAACTTTCTCATCCTATCTTCATACGGGATGTGCTCCAGTCTGTTGATCATCCTCGTGGCCCTCCTCTCGACTTGTTCCAACACTTCCATGTCCTTTTTATGTTGAGGCCACTGGAACTGCACACAATACTCCAAGTGAGGTCTCACAAGAGCAGAGTAGAGGTGCAGGATCATCTCCCTCGACCTGCTGGTCACACTCCTTTTGATACAGCCCAGGGTACGGTTGGCTTTCTGGGCTGTAAGTGCACACTGAAGCCGGCTCATGATCATTTTTTCATCGACCAACACCCCCAAGTCCTTCTCCACAGGGCTGCTCTGAATCTCTTCCCTGCCCAACCTGTAGCTGTAACTGGGATTGCTCCGAACCAGGTGTAGGACCTTCCACTTGGCATGGTTAAACTTCATCAGGTTGGCATCAGCCCACCACACAAGCGTGTCAAGGTCCCTCTGGATGGCATCCCTTCCCTCCAGTGTTATCAACCGAACCACACAGCTTGGTGTCATCGGCAAACTTGCTGAGGGTGCACTCAATCCCACTGTCCCTGTCACTGACAAAGATGTTGAACAAGACTGGTCCCAACACTGATCCCTGAGGGACACCACTCGGTACTGGTCTCCAGCTGGACATTGAGACATTGAGCACTACTCTTTGCATGCAGCCACCCAGCCAGCTCTTTATCCACTGAGTAGTCCACCTATCAAATTGATGTCTCTCCAACTTAGAGACAAGTGTGGGACAGTGTCAAACGCTTTGCACAAATCCAGGTAGATGACATGAACTGCTCTACCCCTGTCCATCAGTTCTGTAGCCCCATAATAGAAGGCCACCAGATTGGTCAGGCAGGATTTCCCCTTAGTGAAGCCATGCTGGCTGTCACCAAGCACCTTGTTGTTTTTCATGTGCCTTAGCATGCCTTCCAGGAGAATCTGCTCCAAGATTTTGGCAGGCACAGAGGCGAGACTGACTGGTCTGTAATTCCCCAGCTCATCCATTTTCTCCTTCTTGAAAACGGGGGTTATATTTCCCTTTTTCCAGTCATCGGGAATTTCACCTGACTGCCATGATTTTTCAGATATGATGGACAGTGGCTTAGCAACTTCATTTGTCAGCTCCTTCAGGACCCACGGATGGATCTCATCAGATCCCATGGACTTGTGTATGTTCAGGTTCCTAAGATGGTCTCGAACCAGATCCTCTCCTACAGTGGGCCCAGGGTCTTCATTCTCTCAGTCCCTGCACCTGCCTTCCAAGACTTGGGTGGTGTGGTTGGAGCATTTGCTGGTGAAGACTGAGGCAAAGATGTCATTAAGAACCTCAGCCTTCTCCAAATCCAGGGTAACCAGTTCTCCTGATAGCTTCCAGAGGGGGCCCACATTGTCCCTAGCCTGTCTTTTATTTGCAATGTATCTACAGAATCCCTTCCTGTTATCTTTCACATCCCTAGCCAAGTTGAATTCTAAGTGGGCCTTAGCTTTCCTGAGCTGGTCCCCAGCTTCCCAGACAACATCCCTGTATTCTTCCCAGGCTGCCTGTCCTTGCTTCCACCTTTTATAAGCCTCTTTTTTCTTTCGATGTCTCCTCAGCAGCTCCTTATCCATCCAAGGAGGTCTCCTGGCCCTCCTGCTGCACTTCCTTCTGGTAGGGATGTATCGCTCCTGGACTTGTAGTAGGTGATCCTTGAATATCAACCAAGAGTCTTGGGCCCCCCTGCCCTCTAGGGCTATATTCCATGGAACTTTACTGAGCAGGTTCCTGAAGAGGCCCAAGTCTGCTCTCTTGAAGTCCAGGGCATTGAGCTTGCTGCACGCTCTTCTCACTGTCCCGAGGATCTCAAATTCAACCATCTCATGATCGCTACAACCAAGGCTGCCCTGGAGCCTCACATTTCCAACCAGCCCTTCCCTGTTGGTGAGCATGAGGTCAATCATGGCACCTGTCCTTGTCAGCTCCTCTATTTCTTGCAGAAGGAAGTTGTCGTCCGCACTACTGAGGAACTTCCTGGTTTGCTTGTGCCAGGCCGTACCATCCTTCCCAACAGATATCAGGGTGGTTGAAGTACCCCATGAGAACAAAGGCCTGCGAGTGTGAGGCTGTTCCTATCTGTCTATAGAGCACTTCATCCACAGAGTCCTCTTGATCAGGCGGTCTGTAACAGATCCCCACAATAATGTCACCCATCACTGTTCTCCCTTTAACCCTGACCCACAAACTCTCTGTTAACTGCTCACCTGTCCCCAGACAGAGTTCCATACTCTCCAGCCTGTCCCTAACATAAACAGCAACTCCCCCTCCCCACCTGCTGGTCCTGTCTTTCCTAAAGAGCCTGTAACCTCCCATTCCAACACACAAGTCATAGGAGCCATGCCACCATGTTTCTGTGGTGCCTATGATATCATACCCCCGTAGATGTGCACACATCTCTAATTCCTCTTATTTGTTCCCCATGCTACGGGCGTTTGTATAGAGGCGTCTGAGCCGCGCTCCAGTTGAAGCCGGCTCATTGGCTGGAGCATCTGGAATATCTCTATATTGCTCCAAACGTTTACTGTAGGTGCTGGCCAGTGATTGGGTGTGTTGGGATGCAATGATGCCCCCCTCCCCCAACACATCTAGTTTAAAGCTTCCTTGACCAGTCTGGCAAGCCTCCTACCAAATCCACTCTTCCCTTTCTTTGTCAGACCAGCTCCACCAGCCCCCAGTACACCTGGCCTACTAAATTGAGTCCCATGTTCTAGATACCCAAACCTCTGACTAGGACACCACCCTTCTAACCATTTATTAACCTGGCCAATCCTCCTCACCTTTTTAAGGTATCCCTGTATCTCCCTGTATCCTGGAGAATTGACGAAAAGACAATCTGCACTCCAGAGCCCCTAACCACGTCTCCCAGATCTCTGTAGTCCTTCTTTATGTTCTCCGGGCTACTGCTATCTATATCAGCAGCACCCACATGGATCACTAGAAGTAGGTAATAGTCAGTGGGGTCGACTAGAGCAGGCAGCTTCTCTGCAACATCCCTGATCCGAGCCCCTGGTAGGCAACACACCTCCCTTGAGCCTGGGTCAGGCCGACAGATGGGTGCCTCTGTTCCTTTCAAAGTAGAGTCCCCTACTACTACGGCCCATTGCTTTTTCCTGGCAGCACCAGTAGTGATCTTCTTTACCAGTGCATCAGCCGGCTGTTCCTGGTGGGATTGTGGTTCCTCATCAGCCCGCTGCAGGACAGTAAAGTGGTTCTGGGTGGGGACAACAGATTTAGGAGGAAGCCCCTTGCTTTTAATTGTCCTCTTCCTCCTTTTTTTGTTGTGTTTTTTTTTTTTTTTTTTTTTTTTTTTTTGTTGTTTTTTTTTCTGTTACAGTTTCCCAGCTTCCTGGGTTAGCGGCCTCCTTACCTGCATGAGCGACAGAAGTCACTTGAGGCCCCTGCACAGTCTGGCCCTGGAGCAAGCAGTGCTGTTTCTTCTCAGCTACCCTGACACCTTTCAGCCTAGTAACAGCTTCCTGCAGCTCAGCCACCTGCTGCAGGAGGGCCTCCACCAGGGAGCACCGATCTTTAGGACGCCTTAACTGAAAATATTGTCTAGGGTCTCAGTTTAATTTCTTACACACAGGCAACTTAATGCCATTTAAGATGCCATAATGAAACTAGCAAAAGCCTAGCAGATATGACGTAGGACCTATGCACAGTCTTCCCCTTTGGAAGGTACAGCTGGAAGCCAGATGACATACCTATAGAATCTCAGATCATACCCAAATTATGCTAAGGAGTAGGCTGCTTCATCAAGCCCTTGATGCCCACTCACTATAATGGCTGTATGGACACCTAGTCCAGACAGAGACACAGAAGTTAGGGTGAGCTGAATCCCACCCTAGTTTTAGTTCCTTCTTCAGTCAAGGAGGTTTACATTCTGTATCCCCACAGCTGAGACGCAGTGGGAGCATTCTCCATGCAGTTTTTGTAGCTCGTGAAGTTCAGAGCAAACACTGGGGCTAACAGGCTCTTTTTTGTTGTCTGTATCCCATGGGATGGGAATGAGAATTGGAAAAGGCAAAATCTGTGTGTTGAGATAGAAACAGTTCAATCACTGAAATCAAGTGAATAATAATAACAATAATAATTAGTGAGAAAAGGGAGATAACAAAAAGAGAAAGAGAAATAAAACTCAAGAAAAAAATACAAGAGATGCACAATACAATTGCTTACCACCCACTGACTCATGCCCAGTTTGTCTCTGAGACGGGACATCCACAAATTCTCTGGGCAATCTATTCCAGTGTCTTACCACCCCCATGGTGAAGAATTTTTTCACATGTGAAGCATGTGAAAAATGTGCTGGTGACTGACTGGTGTTGTGACTGTTGTCTGATGTCCCATGTTACAATAAATATGTCCACAAACACTAACCAGCCTGAAATGTGTTAAGAACATGAGAACAGCGGTTCTGGGTCAGACAAAGGGCCTGTTCTTTTTCTAGTGCTCTCCTTTCGACTGCCCAGTACTCAGCTGGTGTATTCATGGGTACACCCCAAAACAGTCCAGCCTCTGTTTTCTGGGGTAAGTAGGCAAAACCTATTTCTTCATATTATTTCTATTGTTTTACTAGAGAATCTGAAGTTGCATATACCTTTTTTTTTTTTTTTAATGCATCAGCAATTCATTGGGTCCCAGCTGAATATAAATTATCTGCCTGCAGCAAAATTTGGGCCGAGCCCTCCATTAATAACCAGCCATTGGTTAACTTTGTTTCTGAAATACAGAAGAATGTGGTGGAATAGGAAAATGAGACAGGTATTAGTTAAGATTTTCTGGAAGGAGGTGGAAAACTTTTGAAGGAAATTTTGTTAATAGTATTATTGTGAATATCTTAAGAGTAGCACGTGAGAGTGAAGTATCTTTGCTCAGCTAAAGTAGTGGAGGATGCACTGAGTTTGTTGCTAAGTTAGAGCAATAGCAGCTACTGCTCCAGGCAAATGGCTTTTTAGAATTAGAAGCCATTACTGTCTGAAGTGACACATTTAGAAAATATCTCTACATGAATAATTAGCTCACAAGGCAAAGCTGCAGCTACCTGATAGCACACTATTTTTCCCACTTTGGAGGCTTTTAATTTATCTAAACCTTTCAAATTGTCATCAATGCTAGCTTATTCCCTGTATGACAAGTCAGTCGTAAATGAGGGTGTTCTCATATGTTGCAAAAAATCTTCATATTTACCTTCTTTACAGCTGTTGCAAAGATGTAATTGAAACCCTGAAGAGCTTTTGCTCTTTATGCTACTGAAAGCCACACTAAAAAGCTTTTTGCAAATTTTCGGTTTGAAGAACTGCAGAATAATTATTCAAGTGTTTATGCAGAGGGAAAAAAAGTCTTCAGAGACAGTATTTTGACTCAGATTTTAGTTGTCTCTTTTCTGGTACATCTGCCTTTTCTCCAGGTCAGAAACATCTCCTTCCTTAAAAATTCTTCTAATTTGATACGGTGGAATATGTGTGCAGTAGCTGCAAAGGAATTGGACCTGCCCTTTGTCAGTCAAATACCACACTAAGTTATCATTTACATAATGCATGCAGTTTTCCTTGTTACAGAAAATTGCCAAACTATTTTCATTGCTCCCATAAATCTGGAGGCCACCTATCAATCTAAAGGTATGGCCCAGCATTACTTTTTGCAGCTGAGCTAAAAATCCATGCCAAATTGTATCATAACCCAGGAATAAAAGCAATAGGGATGACTAACTTGACATAGTATTGTCTGCAGATTGTTATGACCAGCTGCAAGTAAATGAGGAAAATATAGGTAGTTGATATTTCTAATTTAATCTTTGACATCTCAATAAGTCATTTTAATATTAAAATCATTTTTACTATACTTTCTGCATGGAAGATCAAAAGAATCTATGTTTTTAATAGAATTTATGCAGGAAAACATTGACAAAAAAGTACTAGAGTACTTTTAATATTTGTTCCTACATCAAACATGCTGCGATGAGGCTTAAATGGCCACCAGGGAATTCAAATTTGCCTCAATGCTGTCAGTAAAAGCTTTAATTTTCTGTATTTTTTTGAAAATGCTTAAAATGAAACACAGCTTAATTCTCAGTTATAGAACAATGTAGTACAGCAAAGACATTAACATTATTTTCTCATTATAAGATGTGGGTGCATAACCAGGAAGAGCACTAACATGATTACTTGTTAGTAAACCTTTACAGTATATAACTGTATAGTGGAGCAGTGAAAATGAGAACTTATTCTGATTATCACAGCAGAACACTTCCTTTATATGGGTAGACAAAGAGCTTGACTTTCTGGGATATTTTCACTCTTGCAATCCCTGTATCCTCCCCTTTGATTGTCAGTAACCTCACTACCCAGCAATTTTTTGGGGGGATTATGGTTAGCCTAATTGCTTTCCCCTTCACTTTTGGCAGCATTAGTGAGGCTAGCATCTCCAGCAGAGTCCCTTGGTCCTTACTACTACTGAATAATGCATGCCCGAGCTCTGTACCCTAGACCAACTTTTACCCACCTGTATTAAAGGGTTTAGCAAAGGGAAGTATAATCCCAAAAGAGGCTGAACATAGACTGGGGTAGAAGTAGGCAAGGCTGGCAATGACCTAATTAGGAGCCATGGGACTAGGAGGGACCATAGAGTTTACATGACCATGCCTAGCCCTTGGAAAAAGAAACCCAAGATTGTTGCTTGGGTTTACTTTATTGATCTATTAAAGCAGCCACGGATACCTTTCAGTTTTTCCTCTGTCCACATCTTTTACATTTCTTTTATTTTTTTCTACAGCTGAAGCCTAACAGCTGAAGGGAAACTTCCAAATATATTGTGACAGGGAAGGGCATACTGCCTTTTTCAGTTGCTGAAGTTTTAAATACTTAACTGTTCAATTGTATATGCAGTGCAGGGGAAAAACAACTGGGGAGAAATGTCAGTGGAATGAGGGGATAGGTAGGAATATTCTAGATAGGAACAAGTATGCCAGGTCAGGTACAAGTTTCATCTAGCATAGTATTGTCTTTCTAGAAATGAGCAATAGGGAAGTTTAGGGAAGAAAGTGTGAAGTGACGGGAGGGATACAAGGCCCATAAGTGTAAAGCAAACATGTGATGGTATTTCCTATTACCATTGTCAGATTCTAAACCAGTAGCAGTGTCAATTATGCTGAGTGGATTTCTAGTCCATGACTTTATATGTAGTTACTTTTACACCTGTTAACCTTTCATATCTCCAACATCTAGCAGCAGCAAATTCCAAGGTTTAGCTATATCATGCTAAAAATCTTCATTCCCTTTTTGCTTTCAACCTGCCACATAAATTTATTTGATGACCATTAGTACTTGTATGGGAAAAGAGTAATCGTTCCTCATTCACCTTCTCCCTTCCATGACTTTTTTTAGCCCTCTGTCATATTGTCTCCTTAGTCGTCAATTACCCAGGGTAAAAAGCCCTTGTGTAGTTGGTCATTCCTTGTCATTCTCTGCCTCTGATCAGTCTTCTGCTATTTTCATCTTCAGTATGGGTCTTCCTGTTCTCTTGGCAGCTTGTAGTTCTCACCAACGTACCTACATTGATTCCTTCATACACAGTCCTGCAATTCAGGGTCTGAAAGTGGGAAGCTGACATGAGTCAGACCAGAAGTCTGTTTGCTGTCCTGTCTCACGATATCCATCGGTGGGTATCTAGGGAACCATGTAAAACCAGACTGTTCTTCAAGAAGATTTGCACTTTAAACTTTAGGTTCATGCACTGCAAATTGCTTTTTCATTCTTTTTTTGAATGGTACAAAATTTAGACTTGTCCAAAAAAGAATTTTTAACCATCCTCCACCCCAGCTTTGACCCTTACTGTCTAATAATAAAGGAAAAGATTGTCTCCTGATTGCATGTTCTGTTTCTTGGGGATCTTAAAAACAGGAAGACATTTCCCCATTAAGAGATTGCCTGGTGTTATAAAAAGTTCCATAAAGTAAATAAGCCCAGAATAATAATTCAAAACTATTAATTTCAAGGATAAAAGTTTTATATTCACACTGAATAGTAATTTCCTGGGGATGAAAACCTTGGAAATCTGAAGGGAGCCCTGCTCCAAATTTGTTCTGCTGTAAAAAATAAATACAGAATGCTACAGAATGCAATTAATGTAGCAGATCCTGAGCTGATGACTGTGTTAGATATTTGCTGAACCCTGGTTTTGGGGAATATAATGATCTGGGCAAACTGACAAGTAGCCACTGCTGATAGACCTTCTATTAAACTCATAAACCTTCACTGATTAACATTTTGGTGACCTAAGAAACTATCATATAAATACTTAATGACTGTATAAAGGAATTAATCACTTAAAATGCTGCTTCAGCGTACATCTTTTAAGTTGGTTAGAAATAATTAACTTCATGATGTTTTATTGAAGAGATTAATCTTTCAGTCAGAGTTGGAATAATCTACATGACCTCTTCTTAAGAATATTGCTCACTACAGTTTTAACGGGTATTGGATGAGCTAAGAGAGTGTTGCTTGCTTTTGCTACCACCCAACAGACATTCTGCCTCTGTGCCTCTTTGTGCATGTAGTTTATGTTCACTGGAATATACCCAATTAAGCAGTATCATATTTTGAACACTTTCTTTCTTGATGCAAAGGTTTTAAAAAAGGCAAGCCCTGAAGAATCTCACAGGTCAGATCTTTCCATCTTTTGCAGCACTAGTCAGCATAATACCAAAGCATAAACTGTTTGTTGGCTGTCAGATTTTCTGTGGAAATCATAAAGCCACAGGAGGTTAAGTGTGTGTGTAAAGTCCTATTGATTTACAATTAACAAAGATAATGTCTAGAGTCTATGGATACTGTAGGCATAATATTCGCATTTGTTCATTGAATTGAATGTGTATATAATCATAAATTTGAATCTACATCACAAAAAGCATGCTGCTTGCATCAGGTTTTTTGCTTCAAAATTTTTGATACACAAAAATGCCTAACTTCTCCAGCAATCAGCAGAAAAGAGTTAGTTATATCTTAATGACAGATTACTTATTTACAGATACTTATAAATCTACCCTGAAAAACAATCCGAGAAATTTCGTGTGCATGTTTCTCCTCTCTTTGATTTCTTCCCAGCACAGTTAACTCCCATTTCAGCTTAGAAAAGCAGACTGCCTTGCTCACATCATGATCTCTGACTTTTTATGGGTTTCAGCCAATCTGAGCATAACACTTAGATTGTTAAAAGCATATTCATCTCCAATTCTTCCTGGAACCAGCTTTTAGCCTTATAAATAATAAGTTGTGTGATGCCAGAAGGAACCAAACATTATATTTCCTACAGAATACTTTTGACAATCCAAATTGGTTTACATTGTTTGATTTCATGTCTCTGTTATCAGCCTTTTTACATTTTGTTCCCAGTATGCAGGGAGGACAGCAAACTAAGGAAGACAAGTTAGTTGCAGAAAAATGCCATCAATTATGCATGATAGTGTGTCTCCCCCCTGCCCATGTCACACATATGTCTCACATAATACATGTCAGATAAATATCTTCACTCTAGCTGATATTTTTACTTAGCTAACAAGAAGAATTTTCTGGAATATCAGCTAGCAGGATCCCTTCCTGAAGTGTCCCTTGCTTTTGTACTTATTTTCAGTATCCTCTGTCAGACATGTAAAAAAGCTTTTGTTATTAAGAGCTGGTATGACAAAGTAATAGCAAAATAATCATATGAATTAACCAGAATAGCTTTCTGCTGAAGTGAAGCTAAGCTTTCTACACACTACGATGCATGTGTTTTAAGGTTCTTTTGCGTGCTTTACTGCTTAGCACTGCTCCGGTTTTATCTGGGTCACTTCACCACTTCCTTTTGCTCACGAGGCATTTCATCACCCACAAGACCATATCTGATCTCTTACTAGCCAAAAAAGTCTGGGCAATTGGCACATGCAGGGCTTGATGGCAGAGCAGCAGTTGGGAACTGGCAGTGCATACTCTAACTTGGGAATACTAGTCTAGTGTATAAGCAACTTCCAGTTTAATAATCCTACTTTTCATTAAAACTTGTTTTCTCTCTTTATTGGCCAGTAAGACTTAGTGACACAGGAAGGAACAATCTTGTGGTAACAAGATTTCGAAAGACAAGTTAAATTTGTTCATATAGAAAAGGAAGGATGTGAGAAGTAGGAAGTGCTGAGAACAACAGATAGGCTTATGAGAAGTTTACAGGCTCTAAGAAGCTCTTCTGATACCAGAAGGGCCTGCTTTGCACAACCTCCAAGTCTAGGCTAACACAACAAACCAGTATGCGACAGAGACAGATTTTTTTTTCCACAAGGAGCTGTTTTTCTCAGATGGTCTAAAAGCCCAGAAGGGAAACTTCCACCCTCAATTTAGAGATTATTAGGGCTTTTGCTTTTGGCAAATCCAGCCTCCTTGGTTTCTTGATCCATGAACAAGGACTTCATTCTCAGCACTACTAATTGCTTTTGTGTTAACTAGCTAGAATTTGTAGCTTTTGAAGTTTCTCTTCATTTTCCCTTCTACCTGCAGAAGTTGATTTTAAGCTAGGGAAGTTAGTTTTCCTATGTTTCCTCTGTTGTCAGCACAGTAAAAGTAGTCGCTGTCATTGGTGAGGCAAAGCACCTTCCTTTAGTCTCTTGCTCTCAGTTGCTACTCTCTCCATAGGTCATATGGGAATCCTGAGGTGAGTCTCCCAAGGAAAAACAGCATCATGAATATCCCAGGAGCATCAACTGACCTATCTGAAAAACAAGGTAGTATTTAACCCTTCTTATAAGAAGACTACAGATGAGGAGTGCTGAGCTGATAGACACAATAATCACCAACTGCCCAGAGTAGCAGCAGCTCTCTCCTCACATAGTCTTTGCCTTTGTATGCAACTGAGCACACTAACTGCAGAACTAACCCTCAGTATAGCTAGATAATTTTGTACGCCCTTTATCCAAGACTGGTAATGTTGCTTGCATCACAACAGCTGTCCTAGGATTGGAGTCATCAGTTAAGAGATTTGCAGAATGACAGAATGGTTGAGGTTGAGGCACCTCTGGAGACTGCCCTCCAATCCCGTGCTCAAAGTGGGGTCACCTAGAACTGGTTACCCAGGACCGTGTCCAGATGGCTTTTGAGTATTTCCAAGGATGGAGGCTCTACAACATTTCTGGACAACCTGTTGCAGTGTTCAACCACCCTCACAGTAATTAAATGAGCTTCATCTTCAGACAGAATATCACATGTTAGTTTGTACCCACATGTTTCAATGGTTTTGTGTCCAAATTAGTGGTTCTCTTTATAGTGTGGTATTTGTTTCACCTTGAGACTGACTTAGCTTATTTAAAGTAAATGTCTAAGGCAATGTTGCATCTGTACAGTGTGGGACCAGCCACCTGTATGGACAGTGTGTCTGAGAGCAGGTTGGAAGGGTCCCAAGCAGACCCAGAGAGTAAGGCGAGGAACAAGCAGTGTGTGTGGTCAAGGACCAGTGCTTGCTTGCTGCAACGTTGCACCTTGTAAGGAACAGCATTTATTTCCCCCTAAAGATGCCTGAAGGATTCATTACAACCATGATGCTTAACATCTTCACCATACAGAGGTCTTTGTGCCATTAATGTAGCATTCCCTTGGCTCCTGTGTGTGTAGTTTCGAATGAAGGACACAGAAAGGGAGAGATTTAAAACATATACTCTCCGTATATTAGGGGATAGATACTGAGAATCAGCATTCTTCATGATTTTCTTCTTAGGTATTTTGAGGCAAAAGTCAGGCCTTTTAATTGTTTCATAGATGGTTCAAGAGTCTCAGTATCTTCTTTTTGTGGCCTGGGATACATTTATTTCTTGTCTTAGATGTCAGTAACTCATACACATCTATCTTGTATTACAGATACCACCCTTATGGTGTCTCCACTGTTAGCCTGAAAAGTGGTATGATTGTTATCCTCCAGCCTAAAATTCCAAACCTGTATGTATGCACTCAAAAAGAAATTTTATCTTCTGCAGGACTACATTGTGACTGATCCAGAGTCTTGTTGGTAATGTGTGTCAGGAACAGGAAACCAAATTAATTTCCGTAATGTCACTTCAGCGATTTACACTGGAAAAAATGTTACAGAGTAAAACAAAGTCTGGGGAAGTTTTCTAGTGACTCTCAGGGACCTTAAAGCCAGGAGTTACTTCGTTTTTGGCATTACAGCTATGTAGTTGGGTTCAGACCAAGTATTGTTTTTCCACTACAGAAACTGCCTCATGAAACAGTGGTTGGTTGTCAGCTCTTCCTTTGCTTGTGTACACCAGCCTGGCTATTATATTCTTTTCCATTTTATAACATTAACACAAAGCTTTGGGAACTTATTAGGAAAAGTTTAGGGTGCTTTCTTACATGGAGATAGGAGAAGAGAGAAGAAGTTTTGCAAACCCTTAGATAAAGAATATGTAATAACCATTGTCTTTAATAAGGACCTCATTTATCAGTATTTAACAACGGAAAGGTATTCATTTTACCTTCACTTTGCTTTTCAACAGTTATCATTAGTGACAAGAGAGTTGGGAAATTAAATAATGGAACATTATTTTATTCCACAACTGGGCTAGCTTGTTGTTTTAGTTTTCTCTTAAAAACTCCCTAATTCTGCTTTCCCAAAGGAAGGATAGTGGGTGGAGATCCATTTATCTAGCTCCAGCACCTGTGTCTTCATATTAGGTACCTGGTGATTCCCCCTTACATCTCTCTCTATGCAAATAAATAAATAAATATTTTAATGTAATAACTAAATACCCTTCCTAATTGTAGGGGAAAGGTTAGATGCGTTTGAAGGCCTCCAGAGGGAGATCCACTCCAACTAAAATGAATTTAAAATTCAATAATGTCAATAACTAAGCACTTAATTTTGGTGAATTTGAGCTCTTTTTGGACATCTTCAAAAGCACCTTACTCCTTCAGTTCTTGATTCATCTACTTGGAGAACTGACCCAACAGATAGATACTTAACAATTAGACACAACCAAATCTCCAAATCGAAATAAAACAAAGATAGAATTCTTTTCAGATGGGTCAGCTCCTTCATTTTTATGTCTGCATGTGGTATGACAAATCATATTTGTCACATATTTTTGACCATCTGTACTTAAATCTTCTTGGCATTTCAAACATCTCTTCTAATTGCTTCTGTTTATTCAAAATTTCATTTGTCTCAGGCTATAAAACCAGATCAGGCACCAAGGAGTTGTGTAATGCTGGAGGGTATAAGATCAAATCTTTCTCACATGGATCAGAGATAAAAATTCTGAGAAAAGCATACAGTAGTCAGAATAAATGGAAGGAAATGCTTGATGGTATCATTTTTAATAATAGCCAGAAAGCAAGATTTTCCAATGTTGCATTACCTTAGGGTAACCATCCCTGGACAATGCTAAAATATTCTATCAGTCTGTACTGCACTACCTGTGTACAGAATGATTGTGTTATCTGTGATTTTAGAAAAGCAGTTTGAGGACATAAATCTTTTAAGTGGAAATTTTATCTCTTTTTTAAAAGAAAAAAGCACTAACTGTTGCTTAGAGATCATGTCCCTACCCCTGCTAAGTTTAGGGCCTGTTGACCCATCTCCAGCCAAATTTGAAGACAAGTAAGACTTATTTACAAAGGAAGACAGTTGTGTTACCACCCTTGTATGAAAACTGATGTCTGGGTGGAAACAGGGTCCAGGCTAATGGCGCAAATAAGAGAAAGCTTGAAGGATCTAACTGATGCTTAAGCACATGCGCTTGTCCAGGATAACAACGCCATTACCGCCTCTCGTTTCATTTGGTTGCACTAAAGGTATGCAGAAGTACTGGGGCTATTGTGGTAGGGACACTCTGAAGGGGAAGATTGTTCATCTATAATGGATCTGGGCTTCATTTACTTTCCTGCTTATAGAACAGCTATGCTTTTTAAGCTCTTGTAAAATGTATGTGATTCTTAGTACAGGAGCAGAAGTCTCAATTTAGTCCTTATTTGTAGAATCATGGAATAGTTAGGGTTGGAAAGGACCTTAAGATCATATAGTTCCAACCCCCCTGCCATGGGCAGGACACCTCCCACCAAACCATGCCACCCAAGGCTCTGTCCAACCTGGCCTTGAACACTGCCAGCGATGGAGCATTCACAACTTCTCTGGGCAACCCCTTCCAGTGTCCCACCACCCTCACAGTAAAGAATTTCTTCCTAATATCCAATCTAAACTTCCCCTGTTTAAGTTTGAACCCATTACCCCTTGTCATATCACTACATTCCCTAATGAAGAGTCCCTCCCCAGCATTCCTATAGCCCCCCTTCAGATACTGCTCACTCACACTCCTTTTGATGCAGCCCACAGGTACGGTTGGCTTTCTGGCCTGTGAGCACACACTGAAGCTGGCTCATATTCATTTTCTCATCAACCCACACCCCCAAGTCCTTCTCCACAGGGCTGCTCTCAATCTCTTCCCTGCCCAGCCTGTAGCTGTGACTGGGAATTGCTCTGATCCAGCTGTAGGACCTTGCACTTGGCACAGTTAAACTTCATCAGGTTGGCATCAGCCCACCTCACAAGCGTGTCAAGGTCCCTCTGGATGGCATCCCTTCCCTCCAGTGTTATCAACCAAGCACACAGCTTGGTGTCATCGGCAAACTTGCTGAGAGCGCACTCAATCCCACTGTCCATGTCACTGACAAAGATGTTGAACAAGACTGGTCCTAATACTGATCCCTGAGGGACACCACTCGTTACTGGTCTCCAGCTGGACACTGAGCCATTGAGCACTATTCTTTGCATGCAGCCATCCAGCCAGCTCTTTATCCACTGAGTAGTCCACCTATCAAATTGATGTCTCTCCAACTTAGAGACAAGTGTGGGACAGTGTCAAACGCTTTGCACAAATCCAGGTAGATGACATGAACTGCTCTACCCCTGTCCATCAGATCTGTAGCCCCATCATAGAAGGCCACCAGATTGGTCAGGCAGGATTTCCCCTTAGTGAAGCCATGCTGGCTGTCACCAAGCACCGTGTTGTTTTTCATGTGCCTTAGCATGCCTTCCAGGAGAATCTGCTCCAAGATTTTGGCAGGCACAGAGGCGAGACTGACTGGTCTGTAATTCCGCAGCTCATCCATTTTCTCCTTCTTGAAAACGGGGGTTATATTTCCCTTTTTCCAGTCATCGGGAACTTAACCTGACTGCCATGATTTTTCAGATATGATGGACAGTGGCTTAGCAACGTCATTTGTCAGCTCCTTCAGGACCCACGGATGGATCTCATCAGGTCCCATGGACTTGTGTATGTTCAGGTTCCTAAGATGGTCTCGAACCAGATCCTCTCCTGCAGTGGGCCCAGGGTCTTCATTACTCACAGTCCCTGCATCCTGCCTTCCAAGACTTGGGTGGTGTGGTTGGAGCATTTGCCAGTGAAGACTGAGGCAAAGAAGTCATTAAGAACCTCAGCCTTCTCCAAATCCAGGGTAACCAGTTCTCCTGATAGCTTCCAGAGGGGGCCCACATTGTCCCTAGCCTGTCTTTTATTTGCAATGTATCTACAGAATCCCTTCCTGTTATCTTTCACATCCCTAGCCAAGTTGAATTCTAAGTGGGCCTTAGCTTTCCTGAGCTGGTCCCCAGCTTCCCAGACAACATCCCTGTATTCTTCCCAGGCTGCCTGTCCTTGCTTCCACCTTTTATAAGCCTCTTTTTTCTTTCGATGTCTCCTCAGCAGCTCCTTATCCATCCAAGGAGGTCTCCTGGCCCTCCTGCAGCACTTCCTTCTGGTAGGGATGTATCGCTCCTGGACTTGTAGTAGGTGATCCTTGAATATCAACCAAGAGTCTTGGGCCCCCCTGCCCTCTAGGGCTATATTCCATGGAACCTTACTAAGCAGGTTCCTGAAGAGGCCCAAGTCTGCTCTCTTGAAGTCCAGGGCAGTGAGCTTGCTGCACGCTCTTCTCACTGTCCTGAGGATCCCGAATTCGACCATCTCTTGATCGCCTATATGGCAATATATTGGCCTATAATATTGGCTTATATTATGATATATAGGCCAATCTGTGCTTTTTACCTCTGTAAATTCCAGCTCTTTACAGATGCAGGCAGAAATCAAGACATTGGTTACATTCAAGTTAAATTTTAAATCTTTTTTTTTTTTAATGCCTAAAAACTTCTTTTTAGAATGAAAACTGAGATTCTAAGGTACGACCCCAAGACCTATGTATGAATAAGGTTTCTTCTGACCTCTGTTATACAACTTATTTGTGCTACATTTATAATATGAAAAAGAAGACTCTTCAGCACTTTGTTCTGCTTGAGCAGCATTATTGCCTTCCCTTGAAATACGTTGCCCACTGGCACTTTATCTGTGGCTCCTTGGCAAGCTTGAAATGGGTAATTTCATATTCATGCTATTAAACCCCCTACACCTCATGGAAACCCAGTGTTATATCATGTATCCTGTTTATGTCTACTGCATGCAAGAAGTCTGACCAGGATCTAACTTTAGCTTGCAGGATTTATGTTTTATCATGTATATTATATTTGACGAACATTTATTTGACTTAAAATGACAACATTCACATCTGCACCTGCTATGGACATTTGGCCTGTATGCTGGTAGATGACAAATATAATCTTATGAGATTACTATTCTCATGCTATATTTTTCTGAACTATAGAAACTCCTTTTGTTTAAATAAAATAGAGGAGTTTACATTTAGTGTCATAGAATTACCTTATTTTTACATTGTCTTTTTCTTTCTTTCTTCTTTTTTTTTTCCCCCAAATGTTCTTTCTGCTCGTAGCACTGAAGATAGTATAATTACCTATATTTATATTTTTGGATTTTGATATTAAAAATTGTCTTTTATTTCCTGGGGAAGGTCCAGCTATGTTCCAGAAGGCTTGCTTTTTCTTTAGCAGGTCTCTCTTTGTGTGATTCAGTGAGATTATCGTGAGTTTAAACAGGATGTACATGAGCAGTAAGCAGCCTGGCAGACCCTTAGATTCACTATTTATTTCCAGTATTCAGACCCTGTACGCAAACCCCAGATTGACTGTGGACAGGCAGATGGACTATCTAGACTTGCTTGCTGACATATTCATTCCCTAATGTCAAATGTCATATCAGTAGCATATGAGATGCCCCTACTTGCAAGCTCACATGTGCTCTGGGTGGTGCTGTCAATGACTGAAGCTATTTTGAAGATGACCTTTGTTTGCCTGTCTATCAAACAAAACATGTGCTCAACATAATTTTTTCCCAAAACTCAGTCTTTGACTGCAAGATACAGATTTAAATTGCATCTTATTTCCAAGTTTTGTAGCATAAACAGAAATAACTGAGGAAAAATTTATACACAATGTGTTGTAAGAACTGTTATATTAAACACAAGGTGACTGGAGATATTGAAAAATGCCTACTGTGAAGGAAATACAGCAGACTACTCAGGAAACCTTTGGATTGCATCAGGGAGAATGTTTCTGATTCAACAAGTAAAGAAAGCAAATAAAGGGGAGATTCTTTTATATTCATTGACAACTGTGAGGAATGGATGAGAATTTGAGGCTGGAAGATCCATTCAAGAGTGGCCATTAGAAAAATAATTCATGATCATTCAAGTCAGAAGGAGCAATAGCAGGTGAGTGATAGAAGATAGACTTCAATATATTCACAGAATGGGTAAGCAAGATCTCATGTAAAAGAAAATGCTTTTAAAGATTTAGCACCTTAGAAATAATACACACAATAACATAATATTCCATCTACAGGTGTATACTATCCCACTGTAAAGAAAGAGAGAAAATGCAGTAAGAGATCAGTTTGATTAAAGCATGAGCTGTGCATGAACCTCTAACAGCAAGAAAGAATCAAGCTGGAAGCAGAAACTAGGTCAGACTACTGAAGACAAGTGATAAATATAACATGAACATGTAGGAAAAAAATTTAAAAAAGCCAAAGCTCAAAACAAGATGCATGTGCCAAGAGAGATCAATCAATTTAGAAGTGCAACTGTAAGAGAGAGAAAGTGAAGGAAAGGGTGAATTGGTCAGCTGCTCAGTGGAGAGGAAAAGCTATTGTTGGATGATACTCAGAATGTCAAATCTGGTAATAACTTTATTGCCTCAGTAAAAAGTAAAGAATAATAATAAAGAATAATAAGTAAAGACCTCAACTTTGAATGGGAAAGGAACAATTTAGAGGTTAGAGGTTTTCAAGTCAGCAAGGGATTATGAATTTCCAAATGAAGAAGTTAAAGAACTTCATGGTGAAATATTAGATACTACTGTTGTACTTGAAAGCATGTGATGGGCAAGTAATGTCTTGAAAGATTAATGAAGGGAATACTAATATCTGTCCTTAAAGAGCTTAATTTCTGCTCTCAGAAAATGTTTGAATTGACAAAACCTTATTGTTAGCACTGGAAGGCAACAAGTATGTTAATAGCAGCCAATGTAAAAATTTCAAATCCATGTGACTTCCTCCTATAGCAAGGCAACAGTATTTGAGAACATAAATGTCTTTATGTATCATATTATACTAAAAAATAGGAAAATATGATCTGTATTTGGGGTGTTTGGCTAGAAGATTTTCGGAAGTCCCTTCCAACCCAAACCATGCTATGCTGTAATTCCTTGAAGCACTGACATAGTGTGAATACAGAAGGGTTTGGTAGGTTTTACAAGCCATGAAATGATGATCAGTGATTTGCAAGAAGAGAAATCACTGTGTCTAGTATGGTTCCACAGAGATGTTTCTTCAGTCTGTGTTCCTATTTTTTCTTAACGATCTGAAGAATATCCTGTTGTGGTTTAAGCCATTCAATTTTCAGGTGACACAGAGCTGGGTGGCATGAGAAGAACATAGAATTCAAAATGACAAAAATTTACTAAGTTGCTTGAAAATAGTAAAATGAAACTGAATAGGGACAAGTGTAATGAATTATTCTTGGGCAGGAGTAAACAACTATGCATATATGAGAAAGTAATATCCAGTTAAATAGCAATACTTCAGAAAAGGGGATGGGGCTGCATTAGATGACAAGGTAAGTACAAAACATAGAAGGAAAAAGGCAAAAGTAATTTTTAAATATCCAGCGAGCATAGTATGTAAGACATAAAATACTACTTGTTATCATCAAGGTTACAGAACAGTATCAAAGTTTGGGGCAATGCATTTAAATAAAGGCAACTGACAAGTTCAGAGAAAAGGATTAAGAGTGATCACAAATATAGAAAATATGATCTGCATTGAAACACCTGGCCTGCATGGACTAATGACTACCTGTAGTCCCTTCTAGCTCTGTGATATTTAAAGTTAGAAGTCAGTTCACATAGGTTCAATGATTATGTTACAATATCCCAGCTGTCAGTCTGTCTTCGGGGGTTATAATGTGAAAATACTTGATACAAAAAGGGGGGATGACTAAACCCCAGACATATTATTGGAAAGGTTAACAAAACATACAGCAAGATGACATGCACTAGAATAGAATAAATCCAGTGTAAAAGAGAACCATAGAATCATAGAATCAACTAGGTTGGAAAAGATCTTTAAGATCATCAAGTCCAAAGCCAGGACTGCCAAATCCACCACTAAACCATATCACTAAATATGAGTGACATCACAGAGATATGAGTTCTTTTGGCACATATGTATGTGAAAATATAAGTATGAAAATATATGAAAATCTGTGATATTCAGTCATTTACTTTCCTGTTCAAGAAAAGAATTATCTTAGGGCTATAACTACAAAGGCCACAAACTTGTATTAGATAGGACCTTTACAAAAAAACAAAAAAAGTTGATATGTGCTTTCTGAAATAAAGCATGTCCTATATTTGCAGTATAACATTGTATTCAACTGATATGATTTGAGTAAAGGTTTAAAATGAGGACTGCACAAATCTGTTAGGTAATGCTCTCTTCAAAATATTGTGACCTACAGCAATTTCGCTTTTTCTAAAAGCAAACACTTTGTTCTGCAAAACTAATTTATAACTCATTTTTAGTTCAGATGATTTAGCAGTATTCAAATAAGAGAGCCTTCACAAAGAAGAAAAATATTCCAGACTTCACAAAACTGATTAACAGCTTTCTGGGGCAAATACCTCCACTATAATATCAGATGCGCTCATGAGAGAAAAGAAACTAACCCTGAAGAAGGTGAGAAAGCAGCTGTAGATAAGAAAAATTATTTCATTGCTAACTTTTATATTAAAAATGAATCAATTACATTAAACAAGGAAAATAAGAGCAAATAAAAAGAAAGTTCAGTTTTCATATCAGCTGTCATAATATGTGAAGAACTGCTTAAAATGTTCTATTACTAACATATATTATTTACATTGCTGTGATTAGAAAGCTGAGGCTAAAGTCTGGAGTTTGAATACTAGAGGCCCTGTGAAGTGGATGCACCCTCCTGACTGAAGTAATTTTTGTCATATTTTGAAGTCAGTGTATGTTCCATCCTTCCAAGCCATTACAGCTGGGAAAGAGAAGGCAGCTTAATTTTGTATTTGCTAGCTGTAGACCAGTGATGCCTAAAATGCAGGCAAACAAGTTGCACAAAATCCAATTAAAAGCAATGATGAAAAAAAAAAGAAATTCAACTGGCTAGAGGTGTCCATGTTTTGGTAAAACTTGGCTTTTTATGTAATTTTCTTTTGCATGCTTTAGAACAATCAATGGAATTTTGGTTCTATTTGCATTAGAAAAATCATTACTTTGGCTTGTGAGGTTCCTGGTGTATTTATAGCCTCATACTGAAAGATTAAAGAATGGATCAACACAAAGAGAAGCACACAATGAAGACTTTGGACCTTGTGCTAGTTTTGGCTGGAATAGAGATAATTTTATTTATTGTAGCTAGTATGGAGCTATGTTGTGCATTTCTGCTGGAAACAGTGTTGATAACACAGGGGTGTTTTAGTAACTGCTGAGGAGTGCTTACTCAGAGTTGTTTTCTGCTCTTCACCCTACCCCACCGGCAAGTAGGCTGGGAGTGCACAAGAAGCTGGAAGGGAACACAGCAGGGACAGCTGACTCCAACTGACCCAAGGTACATCCTATAGCATATGGTGTCATGCTATATAAAGATGCAGGAAGAAAAAAGAAAGGGGGAAGTGATGGCATTTGTCTTCCCAAAAAACATTATATGTGATGGAGCCCTGCTTTCCTGGAGATGGCTGAACACCTGCCTGCCCATGAGAAGTGATGAACGAATTCTTTGTTTTGCTATTCTTGTGCGTGTGGCCTTTGCTCTCCCCATTAAACTGACTTTATCTCAATCCACAAATTTTCTCACTTTTATTCTTCTGCTTATCTCCCCCATCCCAATGTGGTGGGTGTGAGCGAGTGGCTGTGTGGGCTTAGTTGGCAACAGGGGATAAACCACACAGACCTGATTCTCTTCTCACACTTTCTTCAAAATATCATATTCCAGTTGACTGCAATGGAGTTATTCTTTATATGTACTGGAGTTAAGATAAAACAGCAGTAGACACGTACATGAATAGAGAAAGAGAAAATAGGGAAATGTTGATTTCACTGGTCTAGTGCAGGGCTAGCTCTATCCTGACAAACGTAATTCCTCCAGACAGTGATTCTGAGTCTGCAGGCCAAGTGAGATGTGGTTAGGGCTACCCTGCACTTCAGTAACTCGACTACATCCATGCTGTAAAATGGTCAGCTCCGGGGCCTGTTGGATGCTCTTGCAGATTTCATTCTTATTTTGTGTGTGGTATTTCTGGTTCAGTGTCTGCAATAGTCCTAGGAGAATATTGCAGCCTGCCAGATTGCACTGTTTAAAAGGAGTGACATTTGTCAAGAATAGGAATAAGAGGGATGTATCTTTTCTTTATACCTACAGTGGCACTTGGAGAGGCTTATGATAACTGGTATGATGCTCCTACCACCCCCCTCCCAAACCCAATTTGCTTCACTAAAAAGATTCCCCAAACCACCTCCAATGTTGGCCAAAATAGGCAGCTGTTCCTGGAGGAACACGCAGGACGAAGCACACCCATCCTTTTGTAGGGACATAAAAAGGAAAAGCAGGAACAGATTCAATGTTCTGGAGGAATATCTATGCATTTTGGGATTTTTCATTAAGAGATGTGATAAGAAGTCATCTTCTTTAGACTTGAAGAGTAATATGGAAAACAATCCTCATGGGTGGAGTTTTGCTTAGTTTAGGCCCAAAAGCTACAAGGATGCTTTGCATTCAGTGAACTGAAAATGCTCTTGTGCATGTCGTCTGTCTTTCAGTTGGTCCTTGTCTCTGGACCTGCCAGGACTGTTCAGTTTGACAGTGAATTGTTCAGTTCCCTTAGTAAGCAAATTGTTGATTCTTGTGTGGCTTCCAATATAGGTGCCGATACCAGACCAAGAGGACTGCTGCTTTCTGTAGGAGAGCTATGGGGTCCCATTTTCTACCCACAGCTTGTGTGTGCTTTGTGTGGGAATCTTGTAAGGACCTTGGCTGTCACTGGAATAAGGTGTGTTACCCTGGTGTCATGTATCTTGTCTTCCAGGTGATTGCATAAAAAAGGCCAAAGAATTGCAACTGAAGGCCACAGAGGACAACCAGACCACTTTGCACTCCCCCTTCTCCACTGTGCCAGCATAGAGGATGCTACAGAGGGGATGGAAAGAAGGCATCCATGGAGCTTCCCATTTCAGAGGGGACACTTGGATCCATGCTACCTGTAGGGAAGCCACAGCTCCTGACAGTGTGCCCTTTCTCAAAGTTTTGGGGCAGCAGGCTGATTCTGTGGGGGGAGCTCTGTTTTACCTTGAATCATCTACTAAACCCATGTGCAACAGGCAAAGCTAAGTCCTCTGCATCCCATGGGTTTCTCTGTCCTGTGCTAATACAAGTTAGCAGATGCTGGCAGGGTAGGTTAATCGTACGTGCACAGTACAGAAAAGCAGCCCTGGGTACAGTTAAGGAAAGAGAGTTTCTATGCCTGCATTGAATGGCCAGGAGCATTCATGGTGGTGTGTTACATGGCTGGGGCACTCACCAGGACACCCTAAAAATCAGGCACTTCAGGCAGGGCAATCGAGGCAAAAAGGGTTTTCAAGAGAGGCTTTTACTTAGAAATTCACCACAGTGACAGGAAATGTCCTCCAAGTTACACTGTATGCTTTTAGAAATATTTTCATTTAAATACAAGTTATCCCTCACAGCTTTTCAATCTTCAGGATTCATTTATCTTCGAGTTTAATTTCTTCCGTATGTTTATCATCAGCTAAAGAGCAAGAGCTAATGAGCTGCTCAGAAATGCTTTGTCATGCTGCATATGAGTTTCTTGCTTTGCAGCTAAATGTTTTTACATTTAACTTACAACCCTTCTGAGAAGAGATGAGTATTCATTGTTAGTACTGTTATTTCAAACTTACATAACAGCTATTAATTTGTTTGATGAATGAATTCTCCATTAAGGATTTCCAAGCCTCACATCACAGTAGTCTGGAGTTGCAATCACAGTTCGATGCAACCTTGGCTTGCACATAATTAGTACTGAGCGGTGCATGATGTCACCATCTTTCCCTATGATGGAAACTCTGGTTTAGGTGGTGCAGAGCACTTGCATTTGATCTAAACAAAATTGACTCAATTTAGTAAGTCAATCTCACTGAGGAGCATCTTTATTGGGTTAAGTCCCTTAATTGGGACTTAATAACATGCATACAGTATGATAAAATGGTTTGTAAGTGCAAGGGTAAATAGGGTTCCTGTTACAGACACTATTAGATAAATTTGTAAATGGATGTTTGTTCTACATTTATAAAAAATTTCATGCAATTCTACCACTGACTATCTATAGATATACTTCATAATTATATTCGTCTTTCAGATTGCCTTTGGAGTCTACTGTGTAAGAATTTTATCAATGAAATTTAGCAAAGTGAAAGCAGAAAAAAACCAAATTTGGTTACATTAGGCATAATTCAGAATAGGTTTAGCACTCAGCGAATTCTTTTTGCTTGTAAAGTCAGCAGACATGTCTGTCAATTTTTACCAAAATATTTTAGAAAGCCATGGGAGTAAGAGAAGAAAGTAGAAAACTTGCAGTAGTACACTTGCAGTTTCATTTAGGTTCATTATTTGGCCATTCATGTCTGAATTGCTGCAGAATTGATACTACGTGAATAGTAGAAGGACATACTCTAAAAGGGTCTTGCTTAGCAGGACTGTGAATCACCAGTGATAAAACAAGATCTGACCCGGCCTTCTGCTCCATATCTTAAATAAACAGATTTGTCAGACTCCATTCTTCACACCTCTGTCATTCACTGCAGCATTGATTGACACCTGCTCCACAATACAAAATGCAGCAGCCGTCCTGACCAGTCTCTTCATGCTGTGACCAAGCTCCCACATGCATTAAATTACATCATTCCCTCCTAGAGGAGAGTTCCCATCAGCTGCCTCTGTCTGGATGTCAAGAGCCCAGCCACACTGCTGGGACATGTGAGAAACCAATTGCATGCCATGGATCCATTGAGGTACCCATCTACTGTACGCTGGATGTTATGTCTACTGTGAAATACCAAAAAGAATAGCACACCTTTTAAATTAATTCAAGGGAAATCCAGGATTTAGGGGAAGTATGAACAGTGACATTAAGTTTGACAGCTGTCCAAATTCGCATGAGTTTAACATAAAGATCTCTGCAGAAGCTAACAGCTGACACATAGTAACAATGAACAGTCAGCAACATAAATATTCATATGCAACTAAATTGATTTAACAACATAGAATAATCAAACAGGAAGAGTAAATTACCCTTGGAATCTGGTAAACTGAAGAAACTCTGGAGAATCTTCTCTACCTAAATCCTGCTGTATCATACCCTTATATCCCTGAAATCCTCATAGGAATCTGCAATTGTTAGTCTCAAAATTAGTTCCCAACGGATGATAGGCTGGGGGGAAAAAAAATTAAAAAAGCTCAGTCCAACTCTTGTAATAGCATAAAGTTTGGAAATCTAAATGAGAAATTATATGCTTTTTATCAGTAGTTTTTCCAGCTACACTGTTGGACTAAACATAATACTGTGAAAGCTTTTGTTTGCCTGTGGGACAAATGAAAAGAGGAACTTCTATACACCCAGAATATCTATCAAAACCCACCAAACAGATGTGCCGCTGCTTTTTCAGTAAGGAACAGTCACTTCCTGATATTTTCCCCGAAGACATACCACGTTTGAAAGCAATACCACAGTTTTTAACACTTCCTTTACATTTTTTGAAATCAGAGATCTCATTGTGTGCTTTGACTGTTGCAATTATTTAATGTTGGTTTCCAAAGGAAGTTTGTAATAAGTACATTTTGCGTGTGAATGGTGGTATATAATCAATGGTAACAACACACAGATTTTCAAATGTTAGACTATCTATCTTCCTGACTAAAGCAGTGGCTAAATCCTTACGCTTTATCACCAAATCAGGTCTGGGATAACTCGACATGCTCAGCGAAAAAACTTGTGAGACTCTCAGCTGTTTTGCCACCAGTGAACACCAGATCACACATTATTCTGTGGAACAGGACTGTCAAACGTTTTTGCTGGGAATGGTATCATCAAGATGTTCATGTCACAGTGCTCCTTTTTTCTGGCTTAGATTCCTCCTCTCTTTCCCAGGTGAGCCCCTTGACAGGAAAAGAGAAATAAGTGCTGTGTAATTTTCTGGCTTGATGTGGTTTTTAAGTACACCCTTTTTTCTGTGTTGAGCAATAAACACCAAAGTGGTGTTACAGGCCGTAATTTCTCTTCCCTATTGTTAATGAAGATGTTTTACATCTAGTCTTCTCTTGTATTTCTGATACGATCTGAGAAGTTTAGTATATTAAATCATTAAGCTTCTCTTTACTGTATTTAGGAAATCAGCATAGAAAGGAGATGCCAATCATTTTCATTTTTAGTACAGAATTATCTGGCGAGCTCTGTTATCCCTTGGATAATCTGTGGAATGAAAGGTAGAAGAACAAATCTGATCCCCACTACAGTCTTAGCAGCTCCAAAATCCTTCAAGGATACCTGTTTTGGCTTTGACTACACGTGTTAAAAGTGTAATCCAATTTTATATTGCTGTTGTATATAATTGCCTTCTCTTTGACTAAACATTATTTCTCAACCAGGAATCCCCATGTGACCTGAAAACACTGCCCATATCACTGCTATATATGAATGCATTGCTGCTGGCAGAGAAATAACCATGGAGCTTTTTGTGGAGTTTTTTGCAAATACTTCATCAATTATCATTTGCCTGTGAAAGTGTATCATATATTGGTATCATCCTAGGAATACCATAATTGTGGCCATTAGTGGGAGGGCAGGAAGAAGAGTGAGGCATTATTTTCCTTTTTCTTCAGAATCTTTTTAATGCAGGCTTACACAGAATTCCCAGGACACATTGCAATTGAAACAGCAAAAAAAAATATTCTTGCAAACCTGCACAATATCTATTTTGTATTCAGATGGGATAAAGTCAGCAGAATGAAAAAGCAGTGTTGGGCTCCTCCTGAGTTTTTGACAAAGGCACAAATCCTGGCTTTTATTCTCTGCTGCACCACTATTCAAATAGAATAAAATATCAGTTGTGAATTTTTTTAATATATCTGAATGGGCTCTCTTGGCATTTCAGGCTTGGTGCACAGTGTGCTGGGTACTTGAATTTTAATTTTCCTGTTCAGATAAATGCGGCAACATTTCATGGTCCTGATAGTCCTGAAGCCCTCTTAACAATCTTTGAAAGAGCCTTTTTTACTTTATGTATATCTTATACTTCAAAGTTTGCTATACAAATTCTCCACAAGCCACTGGCAACCACGGCTAGCAGGCCAATAAGTGCATGAGCATCAGTTGGACTGTGGGCAAGGCTGGTTTTGAAGAAACAGTTGTAGATAATTCTGCTTAAAACAGCTCTAGGAGCCTAAGGTGGATATTATTTCATTGTCTGACTTCCAGGGGAACTGAACTCTGAGCTCTTACTCCAAAGGAGACCCCAAGAGCCAGCCTCAGTGAGCACTGAGAAATATAAAGGTGTTTGTGCTTACTGCAAGATGGCAAATTCTGTTTTCAGTGGTGTTTGGAAAGATATTCTTGAAGCATTTCTGCTGGTCTCCTACATGTGACAAGGGTTTCTGAAAAACTGAACCTTAGCAGTTGCATCTTAGTAGGCACTAATAGGATATTTGTTGATTTGTTGCTCAGTGAGAAATTTTCCTTTTCCTCTACCCAAACAAGTTGCTAAAACTCCCTCACAAAAAGCTGCTTGTTTTCAACTCCTGATACTTTTCATCGTTTCTTTACTCCTTCATGACACAGCTGTTGGGAAAAGGAAAATGTGACTCAGGCTGCACAGGCCACTTGAAGCTCACGAAGAAATTTGTGTGCTTGCTGACTGCCTGAGAAGCATCCTCTCTTATTCCTACCATGCTGGAGCAGTGACAATCTGGTGATGAGATACTGTTGAGAAACCTGCAAGAGCTCCCTGTGGAGGGAGCATCATGGCAGTTGTATATCCTTCTCCTTTGAGAATTGCACATACATCATAAGAAATGGACTGAACATGGCAGTCAAAAACCTGCTCAGAACCAAGACAGGTGTAATCTGGTTTAGGACCTGAAAGCAGCAGGATAAAACTAAGTGTGGGTTAAATACCATCCTGGCATTCACCCAATGTCTGGGATAGATTTCACAGTCTGTAGTTAAGTTTCGTGTTGCCATAGCTACGGTGCCCTTGCTGGATGGTTAAAACACACTCAAGGGTTTCTGCCTGAGTGGCAGGGCTGTCTTTGCATTTAGATGCTTCTTGTGTGCTGTCATCTGACCCAAGAAAACTCTTCATTGACTTAGTTTGTAAGCTTAGCCTCTCTCTGCCCTAAAACCTGCTTTGCTGAGGTAGGTTGTGCATCATTTAATCTGCTTTTAAATAAGACATAAAAATGAAAAGGCATGTCACAGTTTAACCCTAGCCAGCAGCCAAAGTACTACAGAGATTGTAGGATGGGGAGGAGAATTGGACAAGAAGGTAAACCCCATGGGTTGACATCAGAACAGTGTAACAATTGAAATAAAGTACTACTACAACAGCAACAGCAACAGCAACAGCAACAGCAACAATAATAATAATAATAATAATAATAGAGAAATAAACTCTAAGGAACCTAAGGGAAGCACAATATAATTGCTTGCTATCCGCTGACTAATACCCAGCCCAACCCCGACCAGCAATCGGTCCCTTCTAGGTGACTGCCCCCAGTCACATACTGGGCATGACGTGCTGTGGTATGGAATACCCCTTTAGCTAGTTTGGGTCAGGTTCCCTATCTCTGCTTCTTTGTGTTTTCTTGTGCCTCTCCTCACTGGCAGAGCATAAGACACTGAAAATTCCTTGATCAGGGTAAGTGCTACTGAGCAACAACCGAAACATTGGTGTGCTATCAGCATTGTTCTCATACTAAATGAATACTGAATGCTAATAGTGTATATCTGTTTGTGGAAACACTGTTTTGTCTCCTCTCTTTCGAGCTGAGTGCATGCAACTTTTTCTTCTTGGATATCTTTGCGTTGTAAAGGACAGTGGAGTGGTTTTCACTTGCCTTTGCAGGTAAAGGCTGGGGTTAATGATGTCTTCTGTGCTCCAACGTCACTTCTCACCCTGTGCCTGGTTAAAGGACTAGCAGTGTTAGCTGAGGATTTCCCAGTGTAAGGGAATGAGGAGTAATCCAAAGGGTAGAGAAAGAAGAATAAGTTCTCATTCTTCCTTTAATGGTTACTATATCTTCTGCAACATAAAATAGGAAAAGGCATGTGCACTCCTTTCTATTTTGATACAGTAATTTCTTACAGTGACTTTCAAAATCAACTCTTTTAAAGACAAAGTTTCCAACAGTCTGAAGCCACAAAAGTGAAGTCAAATTATGTGGACTTCTGACAGTCACAACAAACACAACACTGAAAAGCTGTGCTGGTATGGAAGAAGTGATTCTTACATATATGGGGATGAAATCAGGCCAGTTGATACTGCAGCAGACGCGACTCCATGGAGGCTAGTATGCCTTGGGCACTGGGAGTGTTTGTAATATTCTGGAACATTTGTCAGATGGCTTTACACGATGTCAGCTTTTCCTTATTTTCACTTTGTTTTTCTTTCACTTCCATGGCAGTTTCCAGCCACAATGAGAGCATGAAAGTGGGATTAAAATATGGGTGCATAAGAGTAGGATCAGGAAATGAAACCACCACAAGGTGCCTAGTAAGTGGTAGGTAAAGCGCTACGGTATGTGGCAGGAAATTTTCTCAGCATGTGCACAGATAGACAGTAGTTATCCACTTTATCTGACCTTTATTTTCTCTTCTTCAGTGCAATCACACAAT
Source organism: Myiopsitta monachus (assembly GCA_017639245.1). Classification (NCBI taxonomy): domain Eukaryota; kingdom Metazoa; phylum Chordata; class Aves; order Psittaciformes; family Psittacidae; genus Myiopsitta; species Myiopsitta monachus. Next base: position 54,533,006 of record CM029919.1, read on the forward strand.
TATTTATTTACCTGGAATTAGAATTTCATGCTGTTATATCTGTACACGCAGCATGTGTGTATTTAACTGTGGATATATCACATAAAGAAAACTATCACTATGTCAGAAAACTCTAAGGTATCTTCTAGTACATCCAACCACACTGTTAAAACCATTAATTCTTGACCTGCCAAAGTGCCTTGCATCGTTTCCCATCTTTCAGAAAAGCTGTGGTCTTTCTTGTTCAGTGGCTGTGGGAGAAAATGGGAAACTGAATATCAGTTATCTAACCAGCTGGTTTTTCCTCCTCTGAACTTGTTTTATCTTTTACTCCTGACCACTTCTGCTGGTAGGGAAAAAGCTTTTGCATGATTTTTGCTGAAAACTCACCCATTTTTTAATTTTGCTGGTTTTGCTTTTTCCATTTGCCAAATAAACATGTATAGATAGGCATGGATATGTAGGCATCAAAGAACCATGGAAAATACTTTAATCCAAGCATTCCCATATTAGAAGATTACAAGCAGAAAGGGCCAGTGTTGGCTCTTCTTTTGCCGTGCAGCTAGTGGCCTACTAAAATAGCTTGAAGTTACAGCCGTTTTTAAAGTTGCAAACCTTTGGAGTTACCAGAGTGTCCTTTGTCTCCTGAACTCACTGTCATACATAGAGTTAAACTGCCATCAGAGGGTCAGTCCCTGTGACACCAGGACACTCATGCTGCTCTGTCTTCCTGCCATGCCACAGGGTGTTGGAATGTTTGGTTCCTGGGTCAAATGTACACCCTGAAATAGAGCAAGCCACAATTGTTAAGCCCTCCTCTGAGTTCTCAGGTGGATAGCTGCATCTTTCTATCTCTGTAGATTGAGTAAAGTTGAAAGACTTCAAGATTATGACACTGGAGTGATAAGGCAAATACAGGTTTTGATTGGATATTAGGAAAAAATCTTCCCCAAAAGGCTTGTCAAGCAGTGGAACAGGCTGTCCAGGGAAGCAGTTGAGTCCCCATCCCTGGAGGTACTTAAAAGATGTGCAGATGTGGCACTTAGGGACATAGTTTAGTAGTGGACTTTGTCTGAGGTTTATAGTTGGACTCAATGGTCTTAAAGGCCTTTTCTAACCCATGATTCTATAATTCTATGAAAATAGGAATGTTTCACAGATGTCAAAACAGTGGAGTACTGGCCTGTAGGCCAGAGTTTCAAGCTCTTGTTTTATTCCACTTACCCAGGACTGAAATGGAAACAGATAGAGGGAAAGAGGAAGAAGTAAAGCCCAAATTTCAGAGATGAGCAATATGTAGCTTGCAGCACAGCTTGCAGGCAGCTGTTCCCTAAAGCACAGCCAAAGAAAGTAGCAGACAGAACAGAAGAAAGAGCTCATTTTTGTTGGTAAACATTAGTCAGATTGTGATTAATAATAACTTCTTTTTCTATATAATTTTGAAGTCACCTTCATATGGGGTGTTATGACAGAAGATGCCCAAGAATGCAGAGTTCAGCAGCTAGGAATAAAACCCCAACCAAAGCCAACCATGACAAGAAGGAATATTTTAAAATATTTCTTCTGCAAGGATTATTAAGTACCTTTGGAAGACTTTTTTTCAAAATTTCAAAGGTTCCATTTTCTCCAGGTTTTTTGCACCCAAAATTTTGTGATTAATTTCATGCACAGTATTACAAAGAAGCTTTTTATTCTTGTTTTAAATTCATTATCTCTCTGTAACCTGAACTGTGGTGTTATGACAGCCTGAATTCACTGTGAAAAAAATATTCTATTTCATTGCCTTTGCATAATTTCTCATTTTTTATGGTTTTACTGTGCTTCATAACTAGGAAGTATCCTGCATTCTTCCCTTGCAGAACACAGAGAGCAAAGGATGCCATAGATGCTTTAGACAGAAGACACCTGTGAAATTTATGTATTTACATTAGTAGAAAACAGAGGACTTGAGTGATGCTTTTGCAGTTTTATGTAAAGCATAAATCATTTACTTGTTCTCTGTTTGTGACAGTCTGCAGTTTAAGCAAATTATTTGCTGACACAAAACGTAACCGGAACTGTAGGTTCAGAAGCTTTATGTGCTCTTTCATCTGCTTTTTCTTCCCAGAGCATTTTGATCTCCCCTGAAGAAATACTTTGAAACTCAAAGCCATTTTTTTTTTGAGCTGCATACTAGGTAATAATATGAGGGTCATGTTCTAACTGAGCAAAAATGACCTCTGTTTAAAACCAAGAATTTTCTGAGTTCTTCCCACAGCAGCTAGATTTCTTTCTTTCAGCCCTGTGCACAAGGTGATTTCCTAGCGTCTGCTTCACACTCTTCCTTCCTTCAGCTTGGTCTCCTTCCCTAGTGTCATGCTGTTTCCTACATGGGCAGTTTTTAGAAAGAGCTGTAAAAATCACCTTTTAATTTAGGCCTTTCCAGTAAACCAAATGACTAATTCCAAAGGCTGTAGAAATGGTCTAATGAGAGCTGTCTTAGCAGAGCAGCACTCTGCCTTATGCAGATTATCAATTATTTCACTACATTCTGTGTAATGTTTTTCTGGCTCCTGCAGGAGCCAGTCTTAATATGACAAAGAAGATCCAGCCTTCAGAGAGTGGGAAGAGACACCTCATCATCACTGCGTTCTGCAAGTTGTTACCTCCTGAAGAAGTCATTAAGAGATAGAGGGAGATAGAGATAGAGAAAGAGATAGAGATAGATATAGTCTCCCTCCCCATCTTTCTCAGTGCTGATCTTACAGATAGACAGGAGAAGATGAAGGTCCTGGGATGATGGATAGGTTTTTTATTCTGATCTACATCTTTGGGCCTAGGAAAGAACAAAGGCAAGTTCTTCTGAGTGCCACTGGCAGTGCAGTGGCCAGATTTAACACCTAGGGGGGAGATTACAGAATTATAAAACAGGATAAGATCAAATCCAAAATGACTCACTGAATCCAGAAATAAGTGGAGGGATGACTCAGAAGATTGCCCAATAAGTGGGATTTTGTACTTGGCTCAAGGGTCAGGTTGTTTCTGGAACATGTAAGGCTCTAGGACTAGAAGCCAAGGCCCATTCAGTGTGATTTCAAAAACCCCTGTCCTCTTGTCTCTTTATAATTGGGCTTCTGGTGTTGCCTCACCTCTTTCCATCCCAGAATTATGGAAGAAAACTCCAGACAATCCCAAAAGCCTCCAATATCACTTGACAGCTGATATGTGCAAGTGGCAGATAAAACTGTAATGTATGTGTGTTGTGGTTCAAGACCAGCCCTAATTCACATATGAGCGGTCCAGCACTTCATTTACTTTTATCTTTACGTGCCTGGTCCTGTCAGGATCCAGGGTAGCCAGCCTTCTCTTCGATTCAAACAGGAGCAGGGTGAGAGCATCAGGTAGATCTGTCTTGGCCAACGACAGCATGCAGGTACAGATATGTCTCACACACTGCTGACATAGGCATGACGCCTTCTCAGCTCCAAGTGTTCAGACCTTCAAGACCTGCTGGCTGGAAAGGCATCCAGGTAAGGTGAGAGTGGCCGACTGCGAGATGTGCCTTGTGCTGAAATCAGGCAGATCTTCCCTGCCAAAATAGTACAACAATCTGGGTTCACCTTTGCCTCCCCACTGAGGTTCAGAACTCCTAAAAATGCCCTTTTTCCCGCACCCTCTTGATAGAAACCTTTGTCAGGACTTGGTAGTTGCTCCACACTTGCTTCCTTCGTGCAGAGCTGCTACAGTGTGCCATACGTTGCAACCAGTGGAAGCAATGAAGTTTATGGCAGGTACAGGAAAATGGCTGGCAGTGCTACCTGCTCTGCCATCATCCCATGGGATTCATGCTGCCATCCGTAACCCCTTCGTCCTCTGGTTTAGCAGCGCCATTCAAGTCTTGCTCCTTCCTGTCGCGGTTTAAAGGCAGGCGGCAGCCCCCCCCCCCCAGTAGGTGGCTCTGTGGCGCGATCAGTACCGCAGGGGCAGTCTCAGCGGGTGCGGTGGGGATTCGCACCGCGGTCAGGGGCTCGAATCCCGTCGCTATGCCGCGAGCCACGACGATTTCCTGCGGGGTCACAGAAGCAGTCTGCCGTGTGTGCTGATGGCTCCTGCCCTGCTGTGGCCGTTGGTGCCGTTTTCCTGCGGGGTCACAGAAGCAGTCTGCCGTGTGTGCTGATGGCTCCTGCCCTGCTGTGGCCGTCGGTGCCTCACGGGTAGAATTCTCGCCTGCCCCGCTGGGCACGCAAGCCAGGCACGAGCCCGCAGGTGAAACCACGAGGTGGCCCGGGGTGTGCTGCTGGCGCTCAGACCCTCAGCCTTTGAATGACTCCCATCAACGCACGCTGCCAGTCCAGTGGGCCATCCATTGGGTCACAGAGCCATCCAAGATGTATACCAGACACAAGTGTATACTAGGCAATTAATTCAGAGAAGATCATATACTGCTGGTGGCGCTGCCTCTCTCCAGGTCATTGACGCCAATGAGTGGGCAGAGGATGATGGCACACTCCAGCTGAACCCGGGATGCTAACTCAGGAAGCTGTTAATGGATCATATCCCACCTATACTAAAGATCTGATTTCAATTTACAGATGTAGAACTCACAAAATCCAGGACAAAGGGAGCTGGAGCTGTGCAGAAAGTCTTGTTAGCTGGAGGGATGGAGGTGTGGAGATACAAGGTATTGGAAACGTTTAGACAAATTCATAAACATCTGTCACCATCTCAACCCTTCGTGCCCCACGTTGGGCACCAAAAAGAACTGTCGTGGTTCAAGCCCAGCTGTAACTCAGAAAACCACGCAGCCACTCTCTCACTCCCCCCCTGCCTTCCTCCCCCTCGCTCCTGGAGGGATGGGGAGGAGAATCAAAAGAATGTAACTCCCAGGGGTTGAGATAAGAACAGTCCAGTAACTGAGGTATAACACAAACCACTGCTGCTACCGCCAATAATAATAATGAGAAGGGAAACAACAAGGGAAGAGAATACAACTGCTCACTACCCGCCGACCGATACCCAGCGTGACCGAGCAGTGATCTAGCCCTTGCGGGTGACTGCCCTAAGTTTATAGAGTGGGCATGACGTGCTGTGGTATGGAATAACCTCTTTGGTCAGTTTGGGTCAGGTGTCCTGTCTCTGCTTCCTCCTGGCTTCCTCTCCTCCCTGGCAGACCATGAGACTCAGAAAGTCCGTGGTAAGACTAAGCATTGCTGAGCAGCAACTGAAAACATCGATGCTGTCAGAGCTGTTTCCAGGCCGAAAGTCAAAAACACAGCACTGCACCAGCTACCAAGAAGGGGAAAAATGACTGCTACTGCTGAACCCAGGACAATGTGTCAATTAGCATGCTGCTTAGTTCTCATCTATTGAATGAAATTTCAGGAAATAAGTTTATTTTCAATACTTTCTCTTCTCCTTCCTTTGTCTTCTGTCTGATTTTAGAGCCTTGCAGTGTTTCCTGGAAATATTAGAGATGTGTCAGCATCAGACACGAATTCAGGCACCTTCACTTCTTGTGCTGGAGAGGAAAAACCTCTGACTTGTGGGAAAATGAGTGTGCTGTCCTATCTACACCCTTTCGCCTCTAATTCTTCACTGCCTCTGCCATCCATTGCAGTTCAACCTCCTCCTGGCTGCATGCAGCAGCAATGACACTTTTGCACCTCTGTCTTACAGCTTCCAGTATTATTCCCTGTTTTTAGGAACATCAGATTTTAGGCTCTAACTTCAAAGTGAGCCTTGCTTTGGGTGGAATATGGACCTAGTGGCCCCCAGTGGTCCCTTGCAACATAGTTTTTTCCCTGGTTGTATGATTCTGAACTCGATTGCTCCTGGGCAGGCAAGGGGAGTCACTTCAGTCTCGAAACAATCCTGAGGAAAATTGCATGACTTCCTACCGACAGTTATTTAAGTTTGAAAGCTGATCATATGAAGCTTATTCTGTCCTCAGACACCATCATGGAGGAAAATTGGCATATTAAATTTCCATGTTTTAATGGGAGGCTACTTTCAGGAGGCAGACCATGCCTACTTTCTGTGCCAGACCATGAGGTTGTCTCATTATACATTTATTTGGAGGATTAAATGGCTAGATTTATTTGGAAGGTAACCTAAACTATAGATTTTGTGCTGCTAGACAGAGGTGCCAAATGTACATCTGTACATCTACATGCCAGGACTGGAATGTTATTGCCCAAATATAGGATCTATGCAAAAGATTTGAAAGTCTGACTTAAAAAGTGAATTCCCCCCAGAAAAGGCAGTAACAAATATCTCTCCTATGTTAAAGACAGATTTCAAAGATATGCATGCACTCAACTGGAAGTTGCTTAGCTCTGTCCCACCAGTACAAAGTCTTCAGCTTTGCAGTCAGAAAAGAATGGAGGTCCCTGGGTAAAGGAAGCAGAGGCAGAACCTAAGCTCTCAGGGCAGACTGCAGTGAATGACTTTATTTTAGTTTGTTAATGTTTCCATGTCTTCTATAAAAAAAAGTACTATCATAGAAACAACAATTTTCTCAGGGAGCTTAGCATCCAGTCTCCAACATTATTTATAACACAGGTGTGTCAAGCCTGGGTCCCATCATGACGACAACATCTCACTCCTCCCTTTGCTTCTATGTGTATCCAGTGTGTGTCTTATTTTCTGCTTAGATTAACTCTGATTATAAATGCTTTGTGGCAGGTGCTGTCTTTTTCCATGTTTATGAAATAGTGTGATTAGGTGAACGTTTGCTGGATTGCTGGTTTTTCACCTCATTTAGGGATAAAACAGAGTGCAGATCTATACTTGTTTGCCTCAGACATGCATCTGGGAATGGTACTCCTTAAGAAACTTGTTTTCGCCTAGCTATGGAGCAGCTATCCTACTTTTAAGTGACAGAGGATGAAGCAGGAAAGCATTGTGAATTTTAAGGGAGCAGGAACCTCTGTGGTCAGTGAAAAAAAGACCCATCTTTTGGGCCTCTTGGTGAAAACACACTGACTGTGGCTGCTTTTGTAGTATTCACATATCACGAGAACAAGCTGTTCTTGTGGCGTTTTTGGCTTGGCCATCTGGTAGGAAAAACAAGGGATGAGAGGGAAGAAAAGGAAATGTCAGAGGACTCTGAGTGCTTGGTCATGTGTGTGTGTTCACGCATCAGGTAGGAAGAGGGAGGGAAACAGTAAGGGCGAAAAAATGAAACAGGGTATGAAAAGTGGGAGGGAAGTGAGCAGGAGGGAAAAAACCTGAAAGGAAGCAGATTGCATCCCTATAAAAGACAGGGGGGAAAAAAAGAAAGAAAAGAACCTTTTAGGAAAGGATGCAGAAGGGGAAAAAAAAAAAAAAGAAGAAAATTAGACATTGTTGGGTTACTTCCGTCAGTTTTGTCAGAAATTAAACCCTTTACCAGACATTTGTATTGTCATCTAACTTTAGTGGTACATGTTTTTACTGAATTACCACAAAGAGTCTTTGTAGTAAAGTGTCTCTATGAAGTCCTCAGGAGTCTGAGCAGAGATATATATTTTTATTAGCTCTTTTATGACTTTTTTTATTACTATTATTATTAAGGTTGAGATATCAAACAAAGAGGAACTCTATTAACCTTTATATAGATGCTACTCTCTTTCTTCCACTTCCTGTCCCACTTCACTACAGAGAAAGTTTTTTAACTATGGACTGACAGCTCACAAACAGCATTTGGATGATGTTTCAGACAACCAACATTCAGTGCTGATGTCAGAGCTGCTGAGCAAGCTGTGGCTTTTTGGAGGTTTTGTGTTTGTGCGCAAAGAATAGGCTGCTGAGGGACAGCGGACTAGTATGAAGAAGAATAAATCTCTTGCAAATGCTGAAGAGACCATGCTTAGGTATGCCTAAAAGAGTACTTCATCACCCATCCATGTGAGGATCTGGATGTATCTCTGCCAGGACTCCCCTGGAGGAGGTCCCTTGCCCTCTCCCCATGGATCCAGCTAGGGAGCTGCACCATGCGAACATATGGCTCCTCCAAAGTGTGCACCATGCAAATGTATAACTCTTCCAGTCATACCAGTATGACATCTGTCCGGCAAACTTCCAGGACTAAAATGCATGCAAGGGAGGACAGCCCTCCTCCAGAGCAGAGCTGGATGATGAGGGCGGCTGTGCAGGTCAGGGCTGCACTGGGACCACCAGGAGAGGAAACACTTGGATCTGCTTCTTCTGTTTATCAGCTGTACCTGCCATGACCTACTGTCAGGGCGGAGCTGCCCAGCTGATAAATTGCATGTGTTTTGAACTAGGGAAGATGCCCAGCAAGAAGTTGAGCTACAGTGAAGGATACCTACCAGCAAAGAAATCACATGGGGCTGGAAATGGAGCCACAGAGCAGGTGTAGGAATTTCCAGCAATATGCGAGAAGGTCTTACTAAGACTGTAAGGACCTGGATATCCCTGAGACATCCGTATTATTGGAGTAGATGGGATTGTCAGTTTCACATTATTCCATTTGCTTTTTTATTATTCTAGTTCTCATTTTAATTCTTTGATTATTTTCTTTGTCATCTGTGTAATTTTAATTAAGTTGGCTTTTAATTTTGACTCAGTGCCTTGGGACCAAACTCTTTCTTTCCTGTTGTCATTTCTGTTCATGGCATACAGCTCTGGCTGACATATGTAGTCTGTCTAAATATCAAAGTTTTTTAAAAATGGGAGCAAATGAGGAAAATGCCAGGGAGAAAACACCACAATCTAGCTGTGATTTACATGGAAAAAACCCCATTTTTAATCTCAAGGCTTATTGCTGAGATAAGTTTAAATGCTGAGCTCAGATCAAAGTCCCCATTGCTGAGCAAAAGTGGACATTTTCTTTGAACAAAGCCACCCACACCTAAAAAAGCTATTTTATTCGGGGGGGGGGGGGGGGGGGAGATGACTTCAGTGCAGCTCTGAAAACCTGAATTGTTATCACAGTACTTCCACTCAATGGCAAGGTAACACATCTCCTGCTACAGTGGCAGACCAGGTATTACAAAATCTAACATGGGTAATACAGATCTTTCTTACCCACATTTTGTGTTGATCAAGCAGGGGAGATCTGTTCTGTTTGACACTGTCCTCTTGCATCCTGCTTGTAAAATTATACCAATTCTTTTGAGGAAAGCTCTAATGTGAGAGTAAGAAACTTTCTCTCCTCATTCAGGTTAACCAAATGATTAAACAGGTAGCTGGAAAACCCAAGCCAAAAGTCCTATAAGAATCTCAATGAAAATCAGCAATGTCTCCATCCCTTGTGATGGGGGGGGGGGGGGGGGGGGGGAGGGGGAAATCTATTTCCAGTCACAGTGAGAAAACACTTAAAATCACTGATTTAGAATTATTACTGTCAAGAACAATTCATTGTCATTATGCTGTTACTCATTGAAGGTATAGGCAAGAAAAAGGCATGAACAGTTTGCAAAGTGCTTGGGAAGATAATTACAATTTACAGAAGACTTTGGAGGAAGCACCAAGAAGATGCACTGTACTGTATTTAGCTGGAGTGCTCCCTGTGCCTGTAGCACCTCTGAAAAGGGGGTAGTTTTCTTATAGAAATAATTCAGCCTGTGGTCTATGAAACATATGGGCTGGTGGCTAGTGAGCCCCACAGCAAGGAAGAAAATGTAATTAAGAAGCAAACAAAGCTGAGTCAGACATATATGTGCTGACCAGGCAGGAACATCCAGAAGTGCTGCGTGAATGTGCAAGGACAGAAATGGTGTTTGACCTGAGAAGTGCACTTACTAGGGATATACTACACAACCATGACAGTGCCAACAGGCAAATGTAAGTTGTTGAGGAATATACAATGAAACATTTCTGGACATCATAATAGCTCTCCTATTCATTGCTTGGCCTCACATATTTGATTGCAAAAGAAAACTGAGAAAGAAAATAGCAATTTTAGGCCTTATTAGGAATTTTAACAGACTATGAAGATATATTTAATGGTGCTGATGTACAGATGCTAATGGGGAAATCATGAGATTGCTGGCAAGTCAGCAAAGAAAATGAATTATTGTACACTACTGGGTAGATCAGCGACCCTGTAAATGTCAAGAAAAGTTTTAGGAAAGCTGAAGTTTTGTATCAGAAGCTCATAGCTGCATGGAACTGCTGAGCAGAATTCCTTTTATCAAAGATCACATTTGAATTTACCGTACACTTTATGAAAAGACCATACTACACAGTAATGCCATGGCAAGTCACAACACTGCCAAAGCAAATATTGAGAAGTGACTATCAGACTAAACACAGGCATACTGAAGCTGAGGAAAACTCAGATACTTTTAATCGGGAATCTATTGGTTTCTGAGGAAATATGGACAGCTCCAGAGAAAATAAACCCCAAGGGAGTGTCTAGATCAAAATACATGAAAGATCCAGGGCTTCTGTGAGAGTGATCTAACAGATCTCAGGTTTATCGGAATCTCTCAGATTCTGTCATGTTCTGCCCTTGAAACATTACATGATGGCACCATTGTGACCCAAGAATGCCTTTTTCAATAATAAACAGACACCAAAAAAATTCTTCACAAAGCTGTGCAGCAGCTAAAGCAAGAGAATAAAGTATCTGAAGGAGACCTGGGAGCAACAGTCTGGTAATACAAGCTTAGTCATTAGGGTTCTGAATGACAGACAGAAGAATAAGCTTGGATAAAAAAGGAGATGTTGGCTTTCCATCATGGAACAGTTCTGTCATTCTATCTTAGCTCTTTGTTACTGGTACAAACCCATCACAAGCTACTGTAAAGTACTGTGTAGAGGCCATTGACCAAATATTATCCCAGAAACATACTCCTTGTCACAGATATACTGACAAGGGTATATTCCTCCAGTGCAGCTTAAGTGGCTCGGCAAACAGAAAACACATTGCACTTGAATTTTTCCTACTTCTGGCAAGAAAGTTTAGATTGAGCAGCTAACTGAAGGACTGCCCACTTTGAGTGAGTGCTAGGAAAAGAAAAGTGTTTATGCACTCAGACTGTCCAGTCCATATGGAGACAATGCCATAGGAATATGTTTCTGTTGCTGGTTGGAGAGTAATCTGTGGAATAATGTCCAGGCAGTAAACACATACAATTTATACCTAGGATATTAAAAAGCCTAGGTAAATTTGGAAATAAACACACCATTGAGGAATGAACATCCAATAAGCTTTATGGGATGTACAAAGACTACAGTAATCAAGGAAAGTGAAGAATATTTTATCCTTTGGAAATCCCAACCCAGCTGTCAGAAATATCAAATTAGTTTATTTTTACAGACAAGAACTAAGATCTAAGGTTATTTCTCCATTATCTGAAAGATGGCCTTTCCCAGAGATACTAAAGCCAGGAAACAGAAGGTGTATGGAAAATGAAAGGCATGTAAGGATGTTTAATTCTTAAATTAAACAATGATGCAGTACATTGTAGCAGAACTCAAAAAAGAACCTTTGCCTTGTTGCCATGCCCAGAAATGTTGAAATAGTAACATTTTTCTTAAGAAACAAAAATGAAATAGGTATTTAATTGGAATCCAGAAGAATAAGTCCCAAGAACTGTGAAATGAAAGTGCCTTCACACAGAGATAATTGAGCCTATCTTTTGGTGTAACATTTACTAATACATAAAAGAAAACCCATGAACCTAATCACACACTTCTTTTAGTCTGAAATAAGGAAACCAGCAAAGACCATTACATTTAAAATACTAGAGCTGTTTGTCTCAACGCATCATTTATTCCCAAGGCTCCCAAAAAGTTATAGGAAAGGAGTAAAAAATAAAAAAAGCCAAGAGGCAGCAGGGGTTACCTATCCACAGCACTGCTGCTCTGTGCAGAGCAGAGATCAGCAGGAATACATCAGAAAATCAAGGCTCTGCTTCCTGCTGGGCATTCAGTCACAACAAATAGCCAGTACGTCCAAATAGCTAAAGTAACACATAGTAAGCAGAGACCTAGATTAAAAAAAAAAAAGACAAGAAATGGACACTGCTAGGGATTATGTTAACCATCAAATGCCCATGTAAAATAATGACAAAGGAGGGACCTGTGACATACATCAGGTGAATTGGTTATAAACTCAGGATAGCAGTGAAACTGTAACTAAAGCTGTAACTGAAGGTAACTTCAAAGTAGGAGCCGACTATAAACAATGAAATCCTTTCTTTAATTAATCTGAAATTGGAGAAAAGCAGACGGCTCCTTTTCCCTTCCAACAGCTAGAGGGGAGTGGAGTTTCAATTTTATAAATTGCTAACTAATCTGGAGCTAATATAAACTACTAATCTTTTACTTATGCCCCAGGTCTAACATCTTCCTCATTCCTGCATTTGAAAGTGTCATTCAAAATGTTTAGGATATTGAAGTTTCAGCTTTCCTGGGGAAATGAAGAAATAACTGTGGTTTCTGAGGAATACTTTAAAGTTATTTTCTATTTAATAAGCTGCTACCACAACCAAATAAAAAAAAATAAAATAAAGGATTTCCAAGCAGAGTCAAGATGTGTCCAGAATAACTCATGATGATTGGCAGCACGGTATGTCATCAGTGCTGCAGCTATCCCAAATAATAGAAAATACCCATATGCATACAATTAGGCTGCTGAAATAGCCCTAACTGTGCCCCATAGTCCCATGGTGCAATAGCCATATGATTGTGATTAAAGCTTCTCAGTGTCTGCAGTCCCAGAGCAGAATAAATTAATTTTTCATTTTTGATGTTTTATTTTTGATTCTTTTACACTAACCTCTGAACCTTAGCTGCAATGAGTAGAATTTTGAGAAGGTTTAAGATTACATGTCATTTGGTGCCAAGATTAGCATAGCTGAAAATTCCTCTGTGTATGACTATTCCCAGCAGTGAAGCTATCAAAGAACTCTCTTTTCAAAGAGGTTTTCAATCCCATTGCTCTTAATGGGACTAAGGGCAAATGTCCCCTCTTCTGCTGTGATGGGCAGCACCTTGCTTTGTTTCCAAAACACACAAAGTCAACAACATAATGTGCTGGCAAGTTAAATCTCAAGTTAAGCTGCCCCTGAAGGGAGACCTGTAAATTCACCTGTAGGGTGAATTTACCTGTGCTCTGCTGCTACCAGATAATCCAAATCTTCACTTTTGATAGTGCATTGCTGCTGTTCACTAGCTGAATTTTGTCTACACTGCCAGAAACTTGGAGTCCTTGGCAGGACAAGGTCTTATTCCGTTAGGAGCATGAATGGATATTTTCTCCTAGACCAAGTAATGAGCCACATGTTTTTCAAATAGCATTATCTGAGTTAAATTTTCCCTTTGAAGTTCCAAATATAATGGCAAGGGTGACTATATATTTGCTACATCTTCTGTTTTGGTTCATCACCATAAAAAATCCAATGCAAATAATTACCGAAAGCCATTCCAATAGAGCTCTGTGCCATTCCTGTGCAAGACAAGCTCTAGCAGGCTTTCTTTTCCAAGTTTTTGAACTAACCATTCTTGCTCCTTCCCATCCCCCAACTTTGAGGCTTTTTTATGTTATGAATTTTCTTTCTCTTTGTCTCTCTTTCCTGGCAAGTGTTCTCTTTGCAGCTAAGTCCTTCCTTTCTGTTGCCAGGCACATTTTCTTTTTCTTTAGGTTGCTAGGCAATATTAGTTTTCTTCTTATTTTACTACTCATGTGACTTTTGCTCACCATCCCCTTCCAACATTACCCCACATCTTTTATTCATTACCACCTCTGCTCACACATACACAGCTGAATAAAATTAAACAAGTGAACAGTGTAAGGGGCTTAAATGAAGAGACTTCGCTGTAACTAGCCTTAAGAAGTCAAAATAAATATCAAAATTCAAATTTTAAAGAATAAGATTTCACGTTTCTCTTGAAGAATGCTTTTTAACAAACCCCAAATTTAATGTGAACAGTTCTGATGGAGCTAGGAAGAGCTTAGCTGTAGCTAATATATTGTCATGCTTAATAAACATAGCATAAAGGGCCATGAAGTTAAACTGCACTTCACTGTATCTGTTCAAAATCCCATCATAGAGTCCCTCTGGGACCTAATTCATTAAACCCACTTCAACAAACAGTGGCATGAAGAAGTAATCAATTCATTTTTCTCCATCAGAAAAGCAGGGGCTAAATCACTGGCGTTTTACATCACACCATTCAAGTAATGTATCACAGACACGTTGTCCCAGATGACAGTATGGAGATTACCTTCCCAACACCTATGAAATACACGATATTTTTTGTCTTTGAACTTTCCTTCCACTGACGCTGCAGCACTGATGATAGTGTTCCCCCACCTAAATTGCTTCTGTCATAAAATTTCAGCATTGGCTTTTGTTCAGAATGACACACAACAGCATAGAATATATGGGTCATCATCACAGCTGATAAAAACTCAAGATTCATCTCAGCTTCTCCTGTGTCAAACTCACTCTTCCTTTATGGGGAGTTCAAATTGTCCTTGAATAAAGCTGTCTTTCTTCTCTTTCTTATCCAAAGCAACTGTCATGCAAGTTTCTTTCTGAGTTCTCCTCTTCTGTTGCAAAAGGTCCAGACACCAACCCTTGCTTGCCAGAATTTGACTTTTCTCCATTCACGACCCAGAAAAAAACAAAGAACCAGGCTAAGAGAAGCCCTGACAGTGGTGTGTGCCTGTTCCTCCTCTCCATCCCACCCTCCATGCAGAGCAGATCCTGCTCTTCATCGCCTCTACAGAGAGAAAGAGTTTCCCTTGTCCATAGCTGGCTTTTAACATTGCTCCCTTTGTCTGTGGGAGGATCTAAGAGGGTAAATGGTAGGGTAAAAATAATAAACAGAGATGATTTCATAATATCTTATTAAAAAAACATAGTAATCTAATAATCTATCTGGTTCAGCCTTATATGATAGCAGGATGCACCTTTTAGCACTCCTCTAAAGTACTGGGCCACAACTTTCGCCCCTGTATAGACTTTGCTCAAGCCTAAATTGTGGGTACACCTCTCTCCCTTCTCCATGTCTTTTATGGAGGTTATGGTTTCTTAGCTGCAATAGAATTACCGTTAATATATAGTGGTAAAAGAGGAAAATAAAGCTGACTTCCCGGTCTCTGTTGAACAGAGGTTTCTTTTCACCTTTTTTACAGATATCACTATCAGAAAGTCTCAGTTCCTCTCACATAGCAGCTCTATAAAAAGAGAGAAATAAAACCAAAACAGTTTCTGGGTATTCCTTGAGCAGATCTTGTATGAAAATACCGGTGTAATTTCTCAGTCAATACAGATCAAAGTAGTCTTACTGACAGCAGTACAGATTTATGGCAGCTGAAATGTGTCAAAACCTTAAAAATCAAATTGGACTGGCTCCTCTTGTACCACTAAATCCCATCTGTAGCAGTTGCAGCTTGTTTTGCCAAATAACCCCTTTCATAAACAGTCCACACTCTTTGGTTTTGATATGTGAATATTGTTTGCTTTATGTTGACAGAGCAGGTATTTTCTTTCTCTTTTTTGGTGGGGGGAAGAACATATCTAAAAGAAAGGCATTATTGTGCTAGATACAGAAGGAGTATTTCATAGTCAAGCCAGAACAGAGAATGTACAGTGGAAAATTTCTCTTTTCTGGATCTTGATTTGACTGGAGAAGATGGAAAACAAGGTCTCTAAAACTGAAATACAAAGGAAGCGCTACGGTAAAATCTTTTCTGTACCCTGCACACTGACCTATCAATATGGACTTAATGTCTGACACTGCCTGAACTCCCTTTCTAAAGCACATGCAAAAGCTGCGCACACTTCTTAGTCTTATCACTTCCATCACTTCCATCACCTCCATCACGAGCTTGTTCTAGTAATCGCTGTATCAGGAAGTGCGATCAGGTTCCTTGTTCAAGTCTTATAAAATACATTTTCTCTTGTGGATCACTCAAGGCCCAAAGTGCCTTCTTCCTCACAGAACTCTCTAGTTAGAAGTTGGCCTCAGGTTAATCCTTGCCCATGCTTTTCAGAATTAACTTTTTTTTTTTTCCTGTGTGATGTTATTTCTCTTGCTTTGTCAATACTTGATCATGTTCAACAAGTCTCTATCACTCTTGGCGTTAAAGACTCTCTGTGTATGAGCCCATCTATTCCATAGAGCTCCCTGGCTAACACTGTGTTGAATTGCATGAGCTACTTTCACGGTTAAAAGGCTCAGCCCAATGGTTAGTTTTGGGAGCCTTCTAGCTCCTGAGGTCTGGAACTGCACCTAAGTGAGTAAAATGTTACTGTCAGCAGGGCTCTTTTGCTGAGCTGGATTAGCACCAGGTTATGTCCCCTTCATGGCTGAAATGGTTGGTAGTGTCTAGTCAGCTCTGGTGTCTTTAGACCTTGTTTCCTTGTGCTTACAGGTCCAGAACTAGAAAGATATAGCCTGCTTTGACCTCCCAGCATGGAGACAGCAGCATGTCTATACCTGGTAGATGTGCAGTTATGTCTTGTGGGGACACAAAGAAAACATGCTGAAGTTTTTACCCATACAAACCAAAGCAAAGGCTCCAGCCTTGCCCTTGATTTCCTTCACTGTCCTTCCTTCTTCCTTCTTGTCCTTCATTTCCTAATGTCATGCAACTTCAGTGCCCTGCTAGATGTGATTACTCCTGAACTTTAGTTCAGCTGATGCCAGGTAATGAGCCTTGTCAAGGGCTAGAGAAAGCAGGCAGCATTCAGCATTAAGGGGAATGTAATCTATTATTTTTATTTTTAATCCTGATGCTCAAAACCTGAGTAAAGACTGACAGAGATAAAATATTGTTTCAGATTGGTACAATACAGCCTTGTCAATATGTTTTGCCCAGAGTAATGCTACAGACACTAGCAAGGGCAGCATGAAGCAAAGACTACTTGAGAAGGGTTGAGTGCCTGCCTCGTTCATAGGAGTTTGTTCTTTTCCTCTCCAAAAGGTCTATTATGAAATTCCTCTGTGCTTAATTTCACCAGTGGGGTAAGGGTCCTCCTGAGAACAGGTGTGCTCATTAAAGCAAACAGTAAACCTGTTTACTGGCAAAGAGAAAAGCAGTTAACCCTCCTTCGAATGGGCTGCAGTGGCCCAAGCTGTGGCTTGGAGTAGCTTAGTCAGCCTCCAAAAAATGATTGAAAAGCAGAGCTTCACTCTCCCACCAAACATTTCTATGTCAGCTATTCAGCGTGATTCTACATGCAGTGTGGCATTGTCCTCCCTTCTTTCAGCGCTGTTATTTTCTAGACAGTGAATTTACAGCCCAGATTTGATTTTCACGTAACCTGATATCTTTTGAGTGAGGATTATAAATGCCCTATCCTTCCAGTTCATTTGCTTGTGCAAAGCTAACCTTTACTCATTCTGTGTACAACTGATCTGAAGCATCAGGCCTTGACAGTCCCTCATTAATGGAAAGAGTTAAGGTTGTGATGCCTGGTGTGGCGGGATATTTTTCTGCCTTCACTGGTCTGAGTTGCAGTCTTTAACAGACTTTTCAAAAGCATGTTTCTTCCTCATCCCATTTTCCCAAAACTGAACTTTAAAAGTAAGGATCTTCAAAGAAGTAAACATAGGTCAACAACCAGACCATAAATCATGGCAATATTCTTATGGTGAAAGACCTCGTTTGGACAGCTCTTATCTGTTCCACTGTATTGGGGACATATGGTTATAACCTTGTGCCATCAAGAGGTTGTTTTTTTTCCAGCTTGGAAAATGGAAAAAGCATACCCTTAGCTGTGCTGTAGGGTTCTGGCACCATACCCCAGAGCATTCTAACTATGAAAAAACCTGACTGGCCATTACGGTGGCACAAGGAAGATTTGCTAAAATAGTGTCTCTGTTTGCTTTAAGGGTAGACATAGGGAAGGGTGTGGCACTTTGGTTTTAAGAATCTCAGTCCATTTTGGCAATTTTGGACATGAGTGCAGTGTTAGGATGAATGGAGAGAAACACGGTGTGTTTGCATGGCCTTTTTCAGAGCCATACAGAGATACTGTCTGTGTTAGGAATAGAAAGAGGGAACCACTTGTGTTAGCTTTTTTCACAGAGCTATCTCATCTACCATTGCTCTGAAGTGTCTGCATTGCCTTCAGAAAGAAGTAATTCATGGATGGCCTGCAGAGCACCAAACTGCTTTTGACTCCTGTAAGGAATTCTGAGGTGGAGGATTGACTCCTCAAAAGCCTAAGTACAGGTTTATGCCCTGCAAATGTGCAAAATTCCCTTACCTAATACTAACAAAAGCCATTGTGCCCTGGCAAAATAGCGCAAGGGTAATGATAAAGACAGGTGTGAGTCTCAAAAATAATATGGCTATTTCACTGTGGTACCACTTCTGGAGTAATAAATGTTGTCTTTCAGCTGCATCCCTGTAGCAACTAAGGCAAACTAAGCAGCAGCTGCAGACTCTGCACTGAAGAGGTTCTGGTATCCTCAGAATCTGTCTCTGTGGTGATGACCTTGCTGGGAAGGGAGAGTACACAGCTCTTGCTGACTGCAGCAATATTGTGACCCATCTCATTGCTGAAAATCCAAAATGGTCCCAGTATGAGCTCGTCCACTTTTTAAATTCATGGGGGTTGCAGTGAAGGCCATTTTCCAGAGGCAATATTGAAAACAAACAGGCTTCAGGAAGTTTTGAGTTAGCTTTACATCCAGCCACTCTGTAAACAAATTATGTTGATGATAATTTGCTTTCTGTTAATCTCCATTGATCCATTTCAAAACCTGATATGTTAGAAGCCAGATCTGATGGTGATTCCTTTACAAGGCTAGGTCTTGATACATATGGTTGTGAGATCAGACTGGGGTCTGAAGGATGGTGGTCACTGAAGAAGCTCCTGCCTAGTTGCAGGGCAGGAGACTCAGTGGAGAACAGTAGTGCCACTGAATAGAGTTAAAATGACCAGACCTTCATTTAAAATACACAATACCCCCTTGAGCAAGAGGGTCTATAAATAACATGAAAGGGGGGGGGGGGAAGGTCATCTGTTTGGTATTGAAATACATATTTTTAGTTAAACTGTTACATGAAAATAGAAACCTGTTTGTGGAACTCGGTCCTTAGGCTCCTGTTCATCTGAGTCATATACATCCGCAAGGAGTTTCACACAAGTGGAACTCACCATACAATCCCAGGGTAGCATAGGAATTTATCACTGCCCCAGTGGTTTCTGTTATTCCACTTGAAATGCAGGAATAGGTTACATATGCATGGGGTTATATACCTGTACCTGTGTTTAGCTATAAAGTACTCCAAGAAGATAAACACTGCCCATGTTGGTAGTGACACTTGCTTTCCAAAATGATGTCTTAGCTTATCTACTTTTGGCTAGTAGCACTGTGCAGATGTGGAATGAAGCAAAGCATGGAAGGAATGAAGGACTTTAAAAATGAAGAACTTAACACTGCATTTGAGGAGAATTTAGGATATGACCGAAGGGCAAATTTCAGCTGCCGTGCTTTCTTGTAGTGGCTCTCTTGGTCACAGGTAGGATGGAGAAATAGCACGCAGCATATTCAGAGAGTGTATGTTTTTGATTGAGGTATCGTTGAGCAAGTTGTTACCGTGCCAGGCATATTTACATCTGCTGGGCCAAAATGACTTCACAAGCAGTAGTGTTTTTGAACAAGTGTCTCAAATACATCTTGGCAACAAACATCCACTCAAACCCAGCTATCGTAGCTTCCATCAAACCTTTCTGAAATCTAAAGACAAAACAGCAGACACAGTCTAATTATTTCTTACAGTGGTGGCCCACACAGGATCAGACGCATTTCCTTGCTGTCTGGAGCCATCCCAAACATATTTCTATCCAGTCAAATTGCATTTGTGAGCCAATGGAAAATTTGAAGTAATCAAGCTACCTTGCATTAGTTGTAATTGCATCAATAACTTCTTTCTTAGAAACAAATTTTGGTATAAGATCTAATGAGGTGTGTGCATCATTATTACAGAAAGACCCCACACTGAACAAAAGGGGACTTTAAAATACCTCCAAAGTGACAGGCAATAGACTATAAGCCAGAATACCAGGAATGTAGGTTTATATAGTGTATTTCTGAGAAGCTTCCAGAGGCTGGAGTGTAAAGAGATCCTCTTGTGGAAGAATGATGCCATGCTAATACTCCTTCTAGAACAAAGCTGTTAGTGCACTTTATACTGGTGTAAAAAAAGTGCTTCTCCCATTATTGGATGTCTTCTGGGATGAATTAAAACTATCACACTTATATTAAATAAGGGGCAAATTGCAGTATGTATTAAAGCATCTTCACTCACTAAAGGTATTAGTCTAAATATACAGCTCTCATAAGGAACAACTCAGCTGGGCTCAACAGTCTTGAACTCCTTTACATTTGCAGAGCAGTTCAGGCAATGTTTCTCTGAGATATTTTTTTACTCTTTTCCCAAGCATTAATTTGGTTTCCTGGACCAGTGTCATTCTCCTAGATAAACAAAGTGCCACCCAGATACCTTGTCAGCCATTTAGATAATTTTTGGCCAAATAAAATACTTTCAGTTGAATGAATTTTTCTTAAAAATCTTTCTGAAATGGAAAAATCTGCAAGATTAGGCTTTTGTTCCTTTCAGTAGTATGAAACTGCATCTGAATATAGGGAAAATTTTATTGCATGTGACATAATGGTTCCTGTTTACATTACAAACATGTGGTCCCACCCTGCATACTTAAGTGTGTCATGGTTTAAGCCTCTAACCCCCCACACAGTTTTCTCACTCACTTCCCTCTTTTTCTTTCCCCAGTCCCGGGGGGATAGGGAGGAGAATCAAAAAAAAATGCAACTCGCACAGGTTGAGATAAGAACAGTTTAGTAACTAAGGTATAACACAGATCACTGCTGCTACCACCAGTAATAATAATGACAGGAGAAGTACAAGGAAAGAGAATACAACTGCTCACCAAGCCTGATCCAGCCAGTGCACCCCCCAGCAGCGAACCCCCCAGTACCAAAAAACCTGACCATGCTGTGCACCCACAGTCCACCACCACACCCTTCCGGGTCTCTGCTCTCCGTCTTCACATCCTGGACATGACGTGCTGTGATATGGAATAACCTCTTTGGTCAGTTTGGGTCAGGTGTCCTGTCTCTGCTTCCTCCTGGCTCCCCCTCCTCCCTGGCATGGCATGAGACTCAGAAAGTTCTTGGCCAGACAAAACACTACCAAGCAGTAACTGAAAACACTGGTGTTATCAGCACTGTTCCCAGGCCCAAAATCAAAAACACAGTGCTGCACCAGCTACCAAGAAGGAGAAAAATGACTGCTACTGCTGAACCCATGACAAAGTGCATAAGGCAATACAGCTCCATAGATAATGCTGTCAGAGTTTTGTGTGGGATCCAGCTTAGTTTAAAATTTGGTATCTTGGCTACCATGTCATAGAGTAGCTGGGGTGCCAGTCTCTGTGTAATCCTCTGCTAGACTGGGGAGCTTGTGGTGATGCTCAAAAGACTACGGCAATGCAGGGAATGGTGCCTGAGTACAGCTGGTTTCTGTGCTGCCATCAGATCTCCTGCGACAGAAGCATAACCTAATTCTGGCTGCGGACTCACACAGCTCTGGCCAGCAACCCTTTTAAATGGGAGTCTGATCTACTAAAAGTTTCCTAAATTCTATTACTGCTTTTTATTTCCTGTACCATTATGACAACGATTGTTTTATTTTGTTCTTGCATGTTGTCAGCACTTAAACTTTCCTTTCTATGGTACTTCTTTCAAGTCCTTTTTTCCTTCTTTCCTCTCCTACCCTCTGTAGGAGGGGGTTTCTGTTCTGCATTTGTAGATTCAATTTCAATTGTCAGCTTAGTGTCTATTCTTGTTCACCAGATCTAATACTGAAACTAAATCAGGAAGAAGAAAGATTGAACTGTTGTGAGAAAAAGGAAGGATACATTCCTGCTGTGCTGAAAAAAAGGCAGTATCTACCAGCAGTAGTACTAAGTAGCTACAGAAAGGGCAAACAACTCAAAGTTAGTCTCTTCTTCATGCTTATAATATCTCACTATTTTCCTCAACCTTCCTGCTGCTGTCTCCCAGCTTGACAGCTGGGGGTTGAGAACCCTTTTTACTCCTCCAACACCCATAGTTTAGATACTGTCAGTGTGATTCTGTCAGGCTGGAGGTGGGTTAAGGGCTGAGAACACACTGTGTGTGTGTCTGTATGTGTCTGAGGAATGGATGTGGTCTCTACACAGTTTTCCTCTTTGGAGAAAGAAAACACAAGTAATATGCTTTAAGCCCCCTCTCCAAAAACGAAAACTAACAACAAGCTAATGAAGTGATGAACTGAATAGCCTACCAGGGCAAAGGAATCAGTAAAAAGCAAAACTATTGGGATTTCTGATTTTAGTAAATTATTCTGAACGGCTCTAGCCTCAGTAAGTAAATGCTCCAAACCCCACAGAAATGTCATTCCTTGTCTATGTTTGCATTTTTATTCTTTTATTCTGGATTGTTTCCAGCTGGATACATTCTGATTTTCATAGCTCACTCTGAGGACAATGTAGGTAATGCAGCAGACATCCTAGAGCTATTCTCTGCATGCTTCTGCTTATACTTGCTTACAGATAAAAAGCTACATTTTTTTCTGCTTACCAACTCACTGGTTTTGAAAAATTCCCAGGGGGAAAAGAAAAGTGCAAAAATAATTGTAATTATTGTCATGGAAAATGAAAACTGACCCCAGCATGAGTGACAGGTTAGCAGGTCCCCAATTATGTATACATTTTAGCAAACATCCATTCCAGAAGTCAGATAAACAGGCAGTAGGAGGCAGCTGCCAGGTAATTGCATTTCAGAAGCTGAATGCGGAAAAGCAAGTTGCAGATAGTAAACAGGAAAGGAGAAGTTCTAGCCTAAACACAGCTGGAAGATGAATCTCCTTGCTTGCTGATTGCTTTCACCAAATGCTGTGTTCCTTCTTCTGCTGTAACAATGTACAGAGGCTTACATCACAATGAGGGCTACAAACAGTTATATGAAAGCAGGGAATGGGTAGGCATGCTGCAAACAAGTTGGCCCACAGTAAAACAATTTTGAATACCTAGGAGGGAGCCCCATATGTGCAATTATTTATACAATCTTTGAGGAAGTCAATTATCAAGTCTGCTTATCTGTGGAGATGACTCCAAAAGGACAAGGATTTTGAAATTCTGGAATAAAACATTCCCAGAACTTTTTCACTGAAAATTTTAAAAGAAAACATGTGGTGTGATGAGGGGGAAGTATTCCCATTGCACAAGCTGAAGTTCAGACTTTAGCCAGCTATTTTTGTGAGGTGTCAGGGACATCCACTTAGGAGTTACAGATTGCTACAATATAAAACCTAATTTAGGTACTCTGAATACTTCTGGAAGCATCTATTTTTCGCCATCAACTTCCAGAAGGAAACCTAAAAGACTTGTTAGCAAGTCTTAGAGTAGAAATGTGAATATTGTCTTCTTCGGATTTTAACTTTCAAGAAGTTCCATTACATTGACATGAGGTATATGTCTTAACTCTTTCCCTCATTTTCTGCCTGTCTTACCTGAATCACAGACATATTGAAATTATATGCTGCTTGTGTGGCATCTAGCAGAATGCTGTCCCTTCCAGCTTGGCTTTTGATCCTCACTGAGAAACTGGAAAACAGAGAACTGTATGAGAACTGAGTTTTTTCATGCACCACAACCGAGTACTGAGAAAATGCAAGGAAAATCATTGCCCTGATGTGCTCCAAAATAGCTGCCTCCATCTGAGCTGTAAGGGATTGTTGGTGTTAAAGACATTAAGGCACAGGGCTCTCTAATGAAATGCCATCACAGTACTGCTTCAGCAAAGTGAAGTGTATGCAGAGCCAGCTCTGCTCCCGAGGCATAGCAGTGGGGCCACTTAGCTGAAAAACTTGTTGAAATCAAGTGGTTCAGTGACTAGGACATCTCACAGGTAAGGAGGCAGGCAGAATGGTTATAGGGAAGGAAACTGCTTGGTGTGGGGCAACCAGAGCAGCAGTTGTGCAACCAAGCAGCATATGCAAATCCTGTGTACACAGGATTTCTCCTAGACTGGATCCAATATGTTGCTGAATAAATTCCATTCTGCAATGCTAAATCCTGGGAAATAACTAAGTGTACAACTATTATCTATGGCTGTGGTGGTGCTCCTTGTGTCTTGCTGGTCTTGTGTCAAGATCCATCTTTCTTCTCCAAAGGACTGCAGGCTTCAAGCGCTCAGTTTGCTGGATCTACCCTGCTGTTGTTAGCTGTTTTCCCTTCCCTTCCCTTCCCTTCCCTTCCCTTCCCTTCCCTTCCCTTCCCTTCCCTTCCCTTCCCTTCCCTTCCCTTCCCTTCCCTTCCCTTCCCTTCCCTTCCCTTCCTTTCCCTTCCTCCACCGAGAAATGTCCTCAAACACTGTCTGACATGGTTAATGCCTTCCCTCTTGTACCACTACCCTGGCATGGCATGCCTGCAGTCTTTCAGCTATTCTATACGTTCCATGATGAGTCTGTCCTTCAACACATTTCCTGTCTTGCTTCATCACTATCCAACTGGTTTAATTTCTTGCTTATCAGAGGTTTTCACTAGAAGATTTTTCTGATAAGGTTGGAAAAAGCCCTAACCACTTTAACATCTTCAAATCCTGTCCCCTGAATTTCACAGAACTGGCCCACCTGTGGATTTTAGTCTCTTTTATATGATTGCTTTCAGCTAAAATACTGTTACCTTCCTTAAGAAAGGGTCTTACACTGGGATTGTACAGTAACAGCATTCACAATGTCACACTTTGCATGTGTGAACAGCACTTTTATATTTTTGTCTGTCCACACAGCTACCTGGACAGAGGTGTCCCTGCCCATGGCAGCGGGGGTTGGCAGTAGATGATCTTTAAGGTCCTTTCCAACCTAAACCATTTTATGATTCTATGTATTTGATAAGCTGTGAGTACTTTGGCATATTTAAATAAGCTTTTGGGAGCACTTAGGAAAAAAAAAAAACAGCCCTAATTTGTGTGAAGAAAAAAAAAAAGAGTCCAGTGGCGCATCCTGAATCCTCAAACTTACTTATTTTATTTAGCTAAATCACAAAAGGTCTAGAGCACTTTAAGTACCTTTTGTAAGGAAATAAGCATAATGTAGCATTAGCTAAGAAGGCAGAAGGAATAAAACCCACTATGAGGAAAAAAGATGTTTGAGACAATTTTTCAGGCACCAGGGCAGATTGAAAATACTGTAGTGCCCAGCTCTGTCAAGTTGCTTGAGCCAAGGGGAACGAATTCTGAAATTACACAAGACTTGTGTGGGAAAAACAAAACAGACAAGTTAAAGGGAGAGGGTTAGAGCTGGAACGGAAAGTGGGTTTACAATCCCTATCCACAGCAAATGTTTTGCCACTGCCAATGATGTGCAAAACTGGATTCATAAAGAGCAGAAAACATCTTGGTAAAACCTTGGCTGACACCAAGTCCTTTTCTTGAGGACACCCAGATTATCCTGACAGAGCTGTCTGCCCAGGAGCTGATAGAGAAATGATAACAGACAGTGGTAGCAGATTCAAAGAAATGTAGTAACACTTTGTTCGGAGAGCAGATGGGGTGCGGAAATTGTTATTTGACATCAGATCAATGTTCTGACATCACTTGCCTTTGCTTTATTTAGAATCGCCTGTGCTGGCTGTGTCATGCCGTACTTGCAGAAGGAAATTCAATAAGCACTACCGGTATCAGTGGGTATTTGTTCCTCCCTTATGAGAAAGCAGACTCTTGTTTAATCACAGCCCATGTTTTTATGATTAAAGTCTAAGAAAAGACAGACATTTTCAGTTACTTACTAATATGAGTGATGTTATGCAGACATTATGTAGTGTTTTGCCTAGTTTTATTCAAATACCTCTGAGCATTTAAACAAGCTTCCACTATTTCTACTGACTTCTCCACAGTCTAATTACGTGAAGATATTTATTAATAACTTGTGGGTTTATTTCCTTTTAAAAAATATGTTTAAAAGCCCAAGCAGACAAGGATGGCTTCATTATAAACAGAACTCGGTTCACATACAACTCACGTTATTCTGCACAATTTCCTTGTTTTCTCAGCCAGTCTGTTCTTTCATATATAGATATATTGGCACTGAATTTGATTTATCATGTTTGAAAATAATTAGGTAGTGGATTTACAGGAGTTTGTATTGGGATGTATCTTTTTTGTTGCACCACTTTGACACAAATGTGATTTGCTGCCATGTTTAACAAGATTAAGTGATCTTTGTTCAGTTTCCATCCTTCAGTTCTTTCTGTGCAATACAGAAGTCAGAATTTGAAGAAAAACCAGATGACAACGAGAAAAAAAACACTAGTGTATTTATGTCTATTTTTTCCAGCAGCAGTAAGAGGGAGAATATGAACATAGTGATAATAAGCTCATGAGGGTAGCATCACCATGGTAAATTGTCAGAGTAACTCCTCAATAGACACAAGACTAAATTTAGAAGACTATACTGCTGGTGAGTCACAAGTAGCATGGTCTTCTGCTGTGAATATATTTACTGTGTTTTGCATACGTAGGTATACAGTTTGCTGGGGGTCTAATTATAGAGTTATGCAAATTATGTCTTATATTGTCGCAGGTGAGATGAAGCAAGCAGTAACCCACAATGGATCTGGATATTGGGGTTTATTTAAGAATCATTTATATTAAAGCTTTTACCCTGCTTGATTTTCTCACACATTCCTCTTCCTCCTCAGTGGCACTACGTTGCCCAGGCCTCAATGTCTTTCCCACAGGGAGGTGGCTGCTGGCCGGGGAAGGACAAGCAGAAAGCCCTGTCATGTGATGCTGTGCCACTGCTCACTGGTACCAGGCTCAAGTGCTAGCATCCAGGTCCTCTGGTCATCCCTCTTGTACTTGCCTCCATGCAGTGCTCTGATCTCCATTTCCAGAATCTTTTCTTGTTGTAATCTTCACTACTTTCTTTCTGCATCCTCCAGCCCCCATATTTCCCAATCTAAATAGTCAATGTGCCAAAGCAAATGTATGACCAGCTCCTAATTGGTGGTCCTTCCTCACATCTTTTTATTAATTGGTGGAACCAGGATGTGACACAGTTTTTTAGTCCTGGTGTTATCAAAATTTACAGCCAGCTCTTATCAGCTGCAGCTAACAGGCGGCAGGCTCATGCTTCTTTATGAGTTCAAAAGTTCAGTTTCAGATAGTCACGCACTCACCCACAGACATGAAATTATCTGCTGCCTGTCAGTGTTCACAACCTAAGTCATCTTCACCTACTACATTTATTTGAGGGGGGAAAGGAAAAAAAAAAGCAGCTAAGTCTTGCTGGAAAAATAGCTGGGTTTATTTTATTTTTTCTGCAGATAAAGAATCTCAATGACTCTGGCGCATCTATGTCAGTGACAGCTATTAGAATGACTGCTGCCTTAGTGGGATATCATGTAATAAGGCGCACACTACGGTTACCAGGTTACTGTTTCAGCGCGATGACTCTGAAGTAGAAAACTGTTTTGCTGGGTTTTTTTCAACCACACTATAAGCTGTCTTGAAACTGATTTCAAATTTTTGCTTTTCTATTCAGATAAAATCCATACTAACTTCAGGCAACATTTAGAAGTTGTCCTTTCCTCTGAAATTTGTCATATCAGAGCACAGGCCAGACTTCTCAAATAACAGATTTCCAATTCATGAGACCACGTCCAGCTTACTTGCTCTTTGGAAGAGGACCTGTGTAGTTCATTGGCTTTCTGAAAAGACCAGAACAACTGAGCACATGTCCAGGTTGAGCAGATCCGGCAAGGGTTATGCTTCTTATTGGGACTTTTGGACTTCTTATTTATTTATTTATTTAATAATCTTCCTGTAGGTGATCCAGAGAAAAAAAAGGAAAAGAAGCAATGCTACTCCCTGAAAATACACAGAGTATGCACAGTGTCAGGGTAAATGTCAGCAGGGAGACCACTCCCTAATTTGCACATTAAATGCATGCAGGAAGTCCACATATATCTCATACGCAGCCAGCAAAGAGTTCAAAAGTGGCCAGTATATTCTCACTATTCCATTGCACTTTGTCTTTAGCTGTCAAAACTATTGCAAAAAATACATGTGCTTTGACAAGATTTATTTATTTATTTATTTAAGTTCCTACTGTAAGTCAGCATTTCAGGAGCTGGATATATAAAATGATAGTGTGAGACCAAAAGAGCTAGATTCTACTCTTAGTTCTGCAAACATAAATCTATAATAGCTCTACAGAGGTTTGTGGGTTAATTCTGATTTACTGTAGCGTAGCTGTGAGACAAATTGGCACAAGGAGTATAGCTGTCTAATATTTTCTTCTTTACACCGCTTTATTACCTTGTACACAGAGAAGCAGACAACCTCCTATTACAGGGTGATTCAGTAGCACCCCAAAACACTGTGATACCATTATAACCACACACAGAGCCAGCTATATCAAACTGATAGCTAACAGACTCTTCTTTTAATTTTTTGGTGACAGCTGCCATCCAGTGATTTACATCTGGGAATGAACATAAGGAAAAATACTTTGTGATAGCTCAACATTTGGATGATGTCTTTCTTCATTGACCTAATGCCACCGTGTTTTGGAGCAGAAATTTGAAAATTGCCAGAAGAGTAGTCTGTTTTCGAAGAGTCTCTGTTTTCAGCAGAAAACAGCGGTCTCTGTTTCAGCAGTCTCTGTTTTCAGCAGAATTTACTTTAATTTGTTATTAACTTGAAAAAGGAGGAAAATAATTGGAGATTACTAGGCACATCACAGAGTTGAGGGAAATGTCTAACCACAGCGAAGGTCTGGTACAGTGAGTGTTTGCTGCAGACTGTTACAGAAAAGACCTCGAGAGCTGAAATTGTGATCCTGAATGAAGGAGACATCATCTTCTTTCTTAGTACTGCTGTGACTCACACTGTCTGCAGACTGGCATGGGCAGAAGAAGGATCAGGAATGAAAACAGAGCTTTGAGGTTCCCTTGCCCTGGCATTGTAAAGATCTACAGGGCTCAAATTCTATGCAAACCAAGGCTGGTTAATAGAATTCAGCATTGTATGGGTGAGAGTTTCAGCTTGGTCAGAAAGGCAAAAGTTGGAACAGGCGGTTGGGATAGGCGAGAATGTGGTACTTGCTGAGGGGAAGAGTCCAGGTGGAACCAGGGAAAGTGAAGGGGTAAGGAAAACAATGCTGGCAGCCGAGCTGGGGAGACCTCATGTTTTAAAACTGTAAAAGTGCTCTTTTAGCATACGGTAAGTTCTGGCTTCTGCTTGTGTAACCTTAGGTCAATTCCCTTCTGACCCGTTCTGAGATGTAACTGCAAGTAAACATGCTGCCAATAGTATTGTTCCATGTACAGTTTACTGCTGAGGTTTGTAACATTTCCTTTGTAAAATTACTGGTTGATTAACATTGATATCAGCACAGCACTGCTAATGCAGTAGTGAAAATCAAAACAATCTCACTGACATATGGGACTCGACTGTTAGGCCTACTGGGTCTCACTCAGGCAAGCTCACTGAAGTTATAAGAGTTCCCTGATTAATGAGCACTCACTCAGGACAGGATCTATCCATTCTCATTCAGTGTCTTGTTTTATGCCCTTCAGAACACATAGCTGGGAATACTTTTTGCTCTGTGCTCCCAAGAGCCTGACATAAAAGTATCTTACTCACTGCCCACAATTTAACATATATGGAAATTTTCACTGAAATGGAGAAACCTGGTTGATCTGGGATTCTCTTAAGAAGAAAGCATGCAGCCATGTGCTGAAGCAGGTCAGGTTGTAATACTGCTGATGAACACTATATTTTGAAAAAGAAAAGCCACCAAGCACTGTGCAGTTGCAAGTCCATGTAAAAAAAAAAAAAGGAAAGGTTCAAAGGAGGAAGAAGAGTTGCTTGCCCCAAAACCATAGTTTCATGGATTATTGCCACTTTGAATATATGACTTCCTGTGTGAATGAGTCAAAGTTTGTAGGGAGAGGTAATGTCTTTCAAAACTGGAGAAATGGGCAGACAGGTTATAAGCCCTTCTTTAAATATGAAATAGAAAAATTTTAAATCTAAGCACAAGAAGAGGAGAATTATTCTGAACAAAACTATGAACTTTAATAGAAGGATGTGATAAAGTAGTTGTAGCTTATGAGGGAAAGAGAAGACATTTTCTCTCTTATTACAAATGGTGGTATGTGAGAAAATGGAATGTGAGAAAAATAGAATTTCTTTTATCAAAGCTGTGATTTCTAATATTGAGTCAGTAATTTTACTTTGAAAGACCATCTTTTGGAGGCAGTTTGAAAACTGGAGAGATATTTCCCTTGGTGATGATAACAATGAGGTTAGTACCTGAGAAGCTGCACGGTGAGAAATGTCTTCCTCCTGGCTAACTGGGTATTTTGATCCCTGATCAGTTGTCTATGTATGTTCCTTTAGATGCACTGTGGCACTTAGTTTCAGCTGTGAGCTTAACATGCAGACATCTGATGCATCGGGTCAATAGGTTACACAGCAGGAAGTGCAAATGTAAGAGCTAATGATTTTCGTGGTAGTGTTGTGGGAGCATTAATTCAGAGCTGCTATGGTAAAACGGCAATTTTTACATTTGTTTATTCACATTGGTCATAAGGAGGAGTTAGTCTTACTGATGATTGTAGGCAGATGGGAGGGATGTCTTAAGGACTTTTTTCTATTCAAATTGACAAAAGACATTATCCATTTCTAGCAGACCTACCTGCTTCATATCCTTCAAGTGCAAGGGCTGGACTTGTTCAAAAAGCTGTTGCCTTTCTTCTTTCCTTTTTATTAAGACCTAGAAAGAGAAACTAAATGTTGTGTAGGGCTGTGACCAGCTGCCCTTCAGATAAATCATTGCAAAAGAGATTGCAGTCTTAATTGCTTGTACCACAACTGTGTGCGTCCATGCAGGTGAGAGGGAGCGCAGAAGCCATACCTCCTGGTCAGTTTGTCAAAACTGCACGGAATTCCCAGTCCTGCTGGCAACCCGAACACTGCATCATTCGGAAAATAAAATACAATTTTTTCCCAGGGATAAGCTGAGCAAAGATAAGATTATACAGCACAAGAAAAGGTTCAAGAAGCATACAGTTAAGTGCTGCTTAAAATTCAGGATCATGTTCTGCCCTCAGGTATGCTGATGTACAATGCTTCTGGAAATCATCATACAAATATATATTTATCTCAGGCCGTAAACTGGCCTTCAGTTTGGAGAGATTTATTTTTCCTGCAGCCTGAGTATTTACCACTTTGAACTCCTATGTAAATTCCAGGTCTGTACTGCTGCTATTTGCCAGTACAAGAAGATGTGCAGTGCAAGAAGTTGGGAAGACAATTTATAAGAGAGTTGGAAGACAATTCATTTGTTTTGTTGAAGACTTTTTATTTTCAAGAAAATCCTCCAGGGATATAAGGCAAGTGCAGCACCAGGTCAGCTCTTTCATACCAGGTTGGAATGGGCTAAAAAAAAAGAAAGGATGACTAAAGAGCTATCTTCTCTAACAAGCAGCGGCTATAACTAATTTATAAGGATATTGGTTAAATTTTCAACGAACTTGTACCAATTACAGCTCAAGTCTGATTTTTATAACTGACTTCTGAGTTTGAATGTCAGTGACATGAAATCACTTCAGTGTTTCTCCTTGTATCTGTGTGTACATTTTTGAACTATTCTAAAGCTACAACAGGTAGCCTCTGGAGCAGCTCCAGAGACTGCCTGTGTCACATTCTTCTTGACCCATTTCCCAAACCAATGCTTTCCTAAGAATGGTGTCACTGAACCA
Organism: Myiopsitta monachus; assembly: GCA_017639245.1. NCBI lineage: Eukaryota > Metazoa > Chordata > Aves > Psittaciformes > Psittacidae > Myiopsitta > Myiopsitta monachus. The sequence continues at coordinate 54,564,721 of CM029919.1, forward strand.
GCGCTGTGAAAGGACTGCTTGAAAGTAGGAATAAAAATTGAGGATTCTCTTTTAGAAGTCATGGACATTCATAAACATCAGGAACAGACAGAGAATATGTGGGAATCAATTAAGCAGGAGTTTCATTTTCATCTGCCTGTAGGTGGTTTTGGACTGTAGGAGGAATACATAATAATGGTTTTATAATCGTAAGAAGTTTGCTGTAGGATGACAATGCACAGGCAATTAATTTCTGCGCTTACTAGGACTGTTCACTAGTGTAACAATATGTTTACATGCACAATGAAAATAGAAAGCACATTTTCCCCTTTTTTGGTTGAGGATAAGTAAATATACACAATGTGCAATGTTAATTATAGCTTCACAGTGTGCATTGCACTTAAATAGCTACTATTCCTATTTCATTAGCACACCAATCATTCATAAAAAGGTCAGAAAAGTAGCACAACAATTTTTATAGAAGATTTTATTTTTAAAAAGGATTTTTCAAGAGATTAACATGATTGTTCTATCAATCTTCAGCCATTTTAGCTAAAAGGTATACTTGCTAAAGCAAACAAAAAAAAAGAACTGAATTTTACAGAACTCAGAAAGAAGAAATGATTATGGTTTGGCCATACACATGGAAGTGTAGCTGATCTCAAGGGATTTTTATTAAATCGAAAAACTGAATGGGATTTGCAAGGTAATAAATTCTAGAAGACTGTCAAAGATGTGCAGTGCAAGTAAACTTCTGCCAGCTGCAGCTGTGAAGGATGCGTCCTGATCTTATAGGTGTTGTCTTAAATGTTAGAACAAATAGCCCTGACAACGTAGTCAATTCCAGAGACGGATCTGGTCAATAAGAAAATATCGAATAAGACACTTATTGACTGACTTCAGATTTTTTGCCTATCAACATAAATGCTGAAATTGTATTGCAGGACATGCCCCAAGGGTCAAAGACCAAGGTAAGCTGCAATTGGCTCATTAGCAAGGAAACAGAATGACAGAAGGTCAGAAAGGCATGGGATAGAGAAGGGGAGAAGACTGATGAGACTGCCTGTGGTCTGGCTAGATGTCAGACTCACAAAGAGGGTGGCTGGAGATTCAGAAAGGTTTGAATTTTAGGGCTGGGCTACTTGCAAAAAAGCCCCCAAACCTCTTTTCCTTTTTCTAAAGTTATTTCTCTTGCTTGTCAGCCTAGATGTTTGTTGGGAAACTCAGAAAAGGCAGAGCATGAGGTGGAGTCTTGGGGGTTGTGTGGAAGTGAAGACAGACTTGGGTAGCAGAGAGGCTGTTTCTAGAGGACTGCCCTGCAGGAAAGGTGTTGGAGGCACAGTTTGCACCAAAGTATTTTTCAGGAATACAGGTTAGATCTCATTTTCAGTGAGTCTTAGTCCAGCACTGAATAGAACTAAAGGATAAAGGATGTGGCATCATATTAAATGCCCTTCATGCATCCTGAACCAATTACCCTTTTGGAAATACTGTCAACCCTTTAGGCCCCAACTCAGAAAGGCTTGTTAGTCTGAAGCATTGTCACCTTCAGTGGGAATAAGCTCCTTCCAAAATAAGTAAGGCACCAGTGCCTGGCTCACAGGCAATAACATCCATTGATAAGGATGTCATACACTGTATGTAGAATAAAGGACATTGCAAATAAATTATGTCAAGCAGAAATCTCATGAGAATCAGTGTCTTAGAAAATAGATGAGCCTAAGAGGGTCCTGAAAGAGAGGAATGGGCAAACATACAGCTTGTCTAAGACAGATGACTTAGTACCTAAGTCACCCTCTGACAGTGTCTTTTTCTTTACTGATACCATTTGGATCCCAGGGTGACTACACTCCTAAATTAGGCCCCCTGAACTGCCTAAATGTCTATGTGATCAGTCAGACCATGCTTATAGATTTAGGTTAAATTTGCATGGGTTTCCAGTATAGAGTTGTTGTTTAACCTTATATGTATAATAATCACTTATACAGGAGCTTGCTAAGCAAAACTTCAGAAACTTTCTTTGAGGATTCATCTTCTTTCTGCATCCTTCAGTCAGTCCAGAAAAATTGGAGATAGTTTTCTTCAGGCTTTTTTTACTCCAGGAAATAATATTAGCTTTTGCTAAAAACAAATATCTCTGTCAGCCTCTATCAATCTCCTTAGGTTTCTTAATGAAAAGATTGGTTTGGTTAAGGCAGCTGGGCACAGACAGGTAGAATAATTTAGAAGATGTTTCAGAGATTTCTGACTAACTGCATGACGTGAACACTGTCTTTGGCTGATACGTTATTTTCTTCTGGTCCTGTCCTCTTTACCTTCTGGTGTTTGGAAATAATTTTGAATTTCTGTAATTCACTGAGCATTAATCTCATTGTGCTTATGCTGGAGCCAATCAGGAACATGTTATGGTTCTGCAGGAGAATATACATAACACAATCCACCCACAAGCATTTCTTTATTCAAAGTATGTCCTTCCTTACCTAGTGACTTGACAGCTACTGAAAAATACTTACAACAAATTGAATAAGCCTCAGCTACAGGGGGGAGCAGAGGTCAAGTGGAAGTGTATTTTAATGAAAGCCTCATCATAAACTGAAACTGTTGAAATTCTCATCACATTTTTATTTGTTTTTAATGTTCTTGATTCAGTTGGCAATGGTCCCTGTATTTGTATTTTTCCACAGTCAAAATGCTTATGATTAAGAAATTATTTTGGAGTACGGAGTTTTTTTTACATCTTATACATTCCTTAACATTATGTAAAACTTCAGCCTTTAGAACTGCTATGGCAACCCACAGTTTTCCAAACAGTGCAGTATCATGATTTAGTCATAATATTTTATGTTCTTTTGTTTCTAGCTCAGCTAGAGTAATTTTTAATATGAATGATATTCATATTATATTAAATATGAAATACAATACTACGTGCAAATTCATACAATATTAAATGCTGTAATAATTCAGCTTTTGGGGGCCTGAACTGAAAGACTATGATTTTTTGTTATAGACAATTATACTGTACATCCAGAATATTCAGTTTAAAGTGAGAATAATTTACAGAACAGTATAATGTAGAAGCATGACTAATCATGTCCCTCTTTTATGTGATTTGAAGTGACAGTGATTGCAGTGGCATTCTGTCTCCCATAATCTTTCCTAAACAAGATGAAGTGAGTTACATTTCATTGTGATTCATAGGATTAGGAACTTGGATATCTAACTGGAACTCACACACGATTGCCACAAGCCGTTTTAACTATCAGGTTGCAAAATAGCCTGCTTAAGAGAGCAATTAGATTCTTAAGTGAACTCAATCTCTCCTAAGTGCCTGTCTCTTTCTACTGACTGTTGCTCTTTTCAGGAGGGATGCAGCTATTTTACTCAGATTTGCTGTACCACTTAACAAGTTGGTATGTGCAGTTCCCATCTGGAGATATCCATCTGTCCTCAGGCATTGTCCATGGATCCTACGCCACTTCTATTCTGACCAAACCCTAGCCTTGATGTAGAGTTGACTGATTTTCAGAGAGTCATAGAATCATAGACTGGTTTGGGTTGGAAGGAAACTTAAAGATCATATAGTCCTAACCTCACTGCCATGGGCAAGGACACCTTCCACTAGACCAGGTTGCCCAAACCCTCCTCCAATCTTACTTTGACCACTTTCAGGGATGGAGCACCCACAGTTTCTCTGGGCAACCAGAGGTTTCTCTAATTTGCTTTGTTTGTGATTAGCCCTTCTTGGAGTGAGCTGGTTTAAGCAGTCCAAAATTGAGTAAGTGAGCTAACCAACACTGGGGACAGGCAGGGATCCAGCGCTGAAGCTTGCTCCATGGCCCTCTTTAATTAGGCTGGGTAAACACACTCTATGAGCTTAACCACAGAGTCTTGAGTTCTACTGCAGGTACATCACTGCTTTCTCATGTTAAGCCCCACTGAAGTCAATAGGTCACTTACATAGAGAAAGGCTTATAGATCATACAGACATCTCATAAGTACTCATCAATCAGATTGAATTCTGTTAGGTGGCAGGCAATAGGAGGATCATTGCCAGAGTAGTGAGAAAAAGGAAAAAAAAATCCCAGAAAGGAGAATTATTAGAAATTTGCCCTCTGTTGTGCTAAAATTCCAACTAAAACTACTCAAGTGGAGTGCTCATTTGAGAGGAACTGCCTGGATAAAAATAGATTCCTCATTGATAGTCAGATCATTGAGACTCTGAAAAAGGAGACACTATTGAAAAAGTGCCTGCAAACTGGCTTTATTTGGCATCTGACTGAGTTGTGGGAGCCCTGAAGCTACCAGCAGCTTCCTGCCTGCCACTTCTGGAAATGCTTTAGATAGTACAAGTAATAAACACTACCCAGTGGGAAACTCCAGAGTAATGTTTTATATTGATTACATGCTAACAGCAGGGAGAAGCTTGATGCGGACTTTCAGAAGCTGAATGTGTGAACTGAATACGCTTTTCTAATAACAATCAAGATACCAAATCTAGGACACTACACCATCCTGTCATTCACACTCCCTCTAAACCAGTGACAGCAGTGTGGCCCTGAAAAGCTTGAAATTATTCCTGATTCTCCTGTAATCCAAATTAATTCAATTAAAGACAGCTGAAATCAGATCAATGCAGATCAGTGAGATCTGTATTTGAATTTCATATGTTTGCCAGGTGGTGCAACAGATTAAATTTTTTTTGTTGGGGGGGTGGGGGGGGATGGTGGTACAGGCAGAGTGTTTCTTGGTTTAATCCCAGCTGGCAACTAAGTGCTACACAGCCTTTTGCTCACTTCCCCCTCAGTGGGATACAAAGGAGAATCAGAAAAAGGTAAAACCTGCAGGTTGAGATAAAACCAAGAACAGTTTAATATTTGCAATAATGATTTTATTAGTAGTAGTAGTAGTAGTAATAGTAATAAATAGTAATAAATTAATAATAGTAGTAGTAGCAGCAGTAGCAATAGCAATAGCAACAGTAATAGTAAGGAGTGAGAGGAAGAAAACCCAAGGAAAATAGGAAGAAAACCCCAAACCAAATGATGCACAACACAATTATTCACCACCTGCTGACCAATACCCAGCCACTCCCTGAGCAGCGTGATCTGCACCTAATGGCCAGCTCCCCCCAGTTTATATACTGAGCATGATGCTTTGCAGCATGGAATACCCCTTTGGCTAGTTTGGGTCAAGCATCCTGTCTCGGCTCCCTCTTGGCTTCCTGTGCCCCTCCTCGCCGGCAAAGCATGAGAGACTGGGAAGTCCTTCATGAGGACTAAATGCTACTTAATAACAACTGAAACATGGGTGTGTCATAGAGGCTGTTCTCAGGCTAAAGCCAAAACACAGCTACTAGGAAGAAAATTAACCCTATTCCAGCTGAAACCAGGACAGTATGGAAGTAAACACTTTTCATATATATATTTTAGATTATGTATTTTATATAGATATTGAAAAAAAAAAAAAGGCACAAAGAAAAGCCAAGCCAGCCAAGGAGAACTTACAATAGGCACAACGAGGATACAGTAAAGGGAATTGAATTCTGGTTAACAAGTGTGGTTTGGTCTCTAAATCTCCCAGTAGATGTGGATATTGTCACGAGCAGCAATGTTCTTGCTTCGTGGAGAATAGAAAGAGTCACAGGGAATTTATGGTATTACAATTACTTGTACGAATGCAAAGTTCAAATTTTGGTAAAAGATAAAGCTTGGTATTTCTAAGAATCAGTGTGCGTAAACTCAGTACTGAAGCTAGTGACTGAATATATTCAGTTTTAGATTTCCCATGGGCTCTTTTTTTTGCTGATATTAGTCATTCCCTTATATTGCATTTAGTAATGGTAATGGCAACTCAGCTGAAATTCTGTGTGGACATTTCCTGGCAGTCCTTTACATGAGTTGGTTTCTTTTCTTTTTTCTTTGCTTTTCTTTTTATTTTTTTTTCCTTTTAATAAGAAGTTTCTGTCGTGCTTTCCATTGGTGCTCTTTTACAGCTTTCTCCCTGCTCTGAACACTGCGTGCCTACTGCTTTTCTGTTTAATAGTTTAGCCGCAGTTCGTCTGCCAAGCACGTTAGGAGGAAAGGGGCTAGGTTTAATTTTCCCTCTGAAGGAATCATCTTGAACCCTGGCAAAACCATTGGAAACTGAGTGATGGGGAAAGCTGCAGTGGGAATACTCTCGCTGGATGAATTCCAGGGCTGGGCTGCCCTCATGAGCTCTTCTTACTTACAAGCACCAAGTGCAAGAGACTAAGAAAATATTTGAAAAGAAAGAATAAACTATGGAAAGCCACTATAATAATATGTCATAAGAACTGAGGAGTAATCACTTTAGTACTTGTTTAGTGCTGCACTTGCTATCAAAATTATGTATTAAGTCAGCAGCTCCCCTCCATCTCACTGAGGGCTGTTGAAACCAAGTAATTCAGCAGCTCCATCATCTGGCTGTATGAAGCTTTGGGGAATCTACTTGAAGTAAGTACACTTCTGATGCCCAGGGCAGAGGTTATCAGCTTCCTGGTGCTTTGTGTAACCACAGCTCAAGCAATCTTAGCTCTGCCCTCCACCTCAGTATGTGTGCTTACTTTGAAGCAGCATCTACACCCTTTCAGCGCGTGTGCCACCTGTGCAGTTTCAGCATCTATAACACAATCAAATTGCCTCCCTAGAGTACACGCTGTTTAGCAATGATTGAAGGACATACAGAGCTTTTAATTTAGTCCTTGACACTAGACAGAACCATGTCCTCAGCAGCAGCTTCCTCAGATGTATCCACTCAACCCATGCAGCAATTCCTTACTGTGTTTCCTCATCGGGTTAGGTGACTCATAGCTCCTGATCGCATATGTATCCTGTCCTTTAATTTTCTGGCATTACTTGAGTACTTTTTTTTCCCCTAACTCAATAATTAACAGCATTTTAACCCGACTAGAATTAAAATATTCTCAGTGAGTAACTTCAAAAGATTTTCCTTGCTGATTCTCCTCTACACCCATCTGATATTGCCAAGAAACACCAGTCAGGAGGCTTTTGGTACTATACCAGAGTAAGTATTGCTTTTTTATGGATCAGATTGTCTCACATATATTGCCACCTTTGAAAAAGTACTTTATTATGTGAATTTCAATTGTATCACCACAGTGCTTAATTACACCAGAATACTGGGCAAGTTTGTTCTCTGTATACAACTGCATTTGCACACAGTGGTTCACACAAATGTTATGAAATGAATGAAAATATTTTTTCGTAGCTACAGAGTCAGGAGTGGTAAAGAGCCATATTCTCAGGCTTTCTCAAGGTACTGATTTCTGGTAAAAAAGCAGGGTAGCAAATGAAACTTTCAAAAGCCTGCAAATGATCAAAACAAGAGGCTTCTTACTGGAGCTCTTTGATATTCTTAATTATAAGAATCACTATCATCTCATATTGTAAAGTATATCATCTTTAACAAGAGATTTGAAAGCTAATGACTTGAAAGAAGATGAATACAAATCTGAAGCTTGCCAAAGACAGAAGTAGTTTCTTTTTTCTAGGAGTCCCTGGTGAGAATTCATAGTCTACGGGGAAACTGGGGGGGATCTGTGACCTTAAGCTAGGGTTAAATGAATTTTTTTATTATACTTAGTTCACTGAAGAATATAATTTGGTTGCTCAGAATTATTGATGTTACAATTTGCAAACTATATGTACTTTTTATTTTAAGCAGGGAAGGAGGGGATCCCGGCGTATACACTGCCAGTCTGATCTCCTCCACACTGCCAGTCTGATCTCCTCCACATACGCTGTGTTCAGGAGTTTGAAATACCCACCCTTGGTTCAATCCCACTGACATTTTGGCTGCTGAGAACCTAAACCTCCCATTGCCTACAAAGAATCATAGAATCATAGAATAGTTAGGGTTGGAAAGGACCTTAAGATCATCTAGTTCCAACACCCCTGCCATGGGCAGGGACACCTCACACTAAACCATAGCACCCAAGGCTCTGTCCAACCCAGCCTTGAACACCACCAGCGATGGGGCATTCACAACTTCCCTGGGCAACCCATTCCAGGGCCTCACTGCCCTTACAGTAAAGAATTTCTTCCTCATATCCAATCTAAACTTCCCCTGTTTAAGTTTGAACCCGTTACCCCTTGTCCTCTCACTACAGTCCCTAATGAAGAGTCCCTCCCTAGCATCCCTATAGGCCCCCCTTCAGATATTGAAGGGCTGCTATGAGGTCTCCACGCAGCCTTCTCCAGGCTGAACAGCCCCAACTTTCTCAGCCTATCTTCATACAGTACATGGCTTAGTAAACCATAATGTTGTAGGCCAAGGTTTCCTTCCAGTTTTTGTTCAAAGGAAGGGAGTTTAATGTGTGTTTACCTATTAACCTGCAGCTCTGAAGAAAAATCCATATCCTTTGTTGAGTCTCTTTGACTCCATGTTACACATCTCCTCACTCTCCAAATCCCAGGGCAGCATCCCAAGTGTATTGTTCCTTTCTATGCTTCTCCAGCATGGAGATTTACCTTAATCCATGCAGCGTGCACCTCAAATACTGCTTCTTACCATCATAAAGGGATTTAAATCACTTAACTGCATATGACAGAACCATACATACTAGGCTTCCTTTATAATCAGCAGAGATGGATGCCTAAGTCTGACTCATCTTATTTTAAAGGTATATAATAGCTGTAAGTAACAAAAATGCCCATCCTATTCTCTCACTGCTCTCAGACATTTATTCTAGAAGGGGATGAGCCACATTCAGATAAATGTATGTCTTTACAGTGACTACAAAAAAAGGACTTAGGTGTCTAGCTCTGATATAGATGCATATGTTGTAAATATATACACAAATATGGACATGAGCTGGTCCACAATATGAAGCCATAGAGCTAAGAATCAGCTCCTGGCCCAAGTTTACTAGCAGTATTGGGTGTAGCTGGATTGACTGGCAGCTACAGATCTCCAAATTCCTGGACACTCACTCCAATCCTAGTGTCAGAAGATGAGATCAAACAGCCTTAACTGTCTGGTTCTTTGCAGGAGAGCTGCAACAAAATGTCTCATTCAAGATTGCATACAGAGGCTTTTTTAAGTTAGAAATGGTTGTCTTTGGGAATCCTTGCAGTTTGGGTCTCTCTGGCATGTGATAACTTTTATCCAGACCTTTCCAGTGGTGTTCCCCCCTGTATAAAAGGATTAATGAGACATCAACTGAATAGCACAACAGTAGGCAGTCACCTGGAAATCAAGGCTATTTCTGTCTCCAGTAAATACTCAAATAGGAAGCAATCTGTGAAAGTGGTTAATAATCTTTTTTTCCTCAGCACAGAGTGCTGAAGCAGACCCTGCTTTGGGACCATTACTTGCTGTGAAGGAATAGAGTTTGAGGTAAGTCTCACCTGGCGTGACTGAGAGTCAATATGCTGCTTATACGGGAGATGACCTCAGTATGAAGTTCAAAGCAAATTAAAAAAAAGGCTCAGATGGGCTGTCAATTCTAGAAGTAATGATAGAGGAAAAAAAATATTCTCAAGAAATGTTTAAATAAGCAAAAAAACAAGAATTATTGTTTTGAAATCAAAAAGCTTTGCTGCTTGCTTTTATGTGTAGCAAATGCCAAGAATTCTCATTATTCTGCTTCTTTTGGAGCCAAGGGCAGTGGCATCAAAATATTATTTTCAATGTAATCCCCAGGGGGTAATTGAAATATAATTGCATTTTTTATGAGATGTTTGGATATTAACTTAACTTTATTTTAAGTTACTTGCATTTCTAAGAAAAAGAAGTCATCTTTTACTAAGAAAAGGACTTAGTGAAGTCACTGAGTTTTATTTATTTATCCTTTCAAATTACTTTTGCAGACTTCAATGGAGAAAGTGTTTTTATTCTTTGCCCCTAATGTATAGCAGTAAAATAAATCAATCAATCAATAAGCCCAAACAAAAAAAAAAAATCACTGTTTTTGTATTTTTTTAATTCTCATTTGTTGTGAAATACTGAGACAGTGACAGTTCTGATTATGGAACATTATGGAGCTTGTAGAAATGCTCAGTGATAGTTCAACAATGGCTTAAGCAAAATAAGAAGCAGAGTAATGTAATAGGTACATATCAAGTTCTCAGCTGCAAGCTGGTACTAAACACTCAGATGCCCCCTGCTATTGCTGGAGACATTTTTGCATCACTCAGTGTTCTTATACAATTCATTTTTGTTAGCCGTATTTTTCCTTCACTGGAGAAGATATGAAAATCCTAGAGGGCTGAAAATGCTTAATTTGAATGAAAATTCTTATGCTTCTGCATAAGAATGTTAACTGTCTAAAATTTCGGGTGCCCTGTGTGGTCAAGAAAGCACTTGAACAGTTCAATCAGTAGGCATTGGCACAGACACTTCAGACAGGTTGGATGACTTTGACCCTGGAGGTGCCTACTGCCCTTGAGTCACTGGGCAGGCAGAGCCAAAGCACTCAGCTCGAGGTGACTGGAATTAAGTAGGGCGAAGGCCACCTTTAGTCTTTCAGAACAACCAAGTTTTCCAACCTGCAGAAGCAGTATCCTTATTTTATTTATTGCTTCACATTAGGTAAGCGAAATACATGTCAAGGATTTGTTATTCCCCTGTTTCTTGATTTTGGAAAATTTTGTTGACATAATGTTATCATCTGTAGTCAGTTATTTAAAAAGATCAGAAACCAAACCCTTCAGCTTTCCTTGATTTATCTGACAAGGGGCAGAATACCCCTAATGGATAAATGCTCCTCATCCACTTTATTTAGCATCACACTGGCACAGGACATTGACATTATTTGTTTCAAAGACTGAAGTTCCTTATCACCTATGTAAAAGGAAGAATAAGGTATTTTTCCTTTTCATCTTGGAAGACTTAAATTACACTATGCATCTGGCTTTCTCACAGGCAGGGTTCATTTAAGACGGCAGAAAAGGTCCAGTGTTTGAAAAACATTAATTATCATTGGATGATGCGAGTTCAGATGATAAAATCTGGCTGCAGTAGGCGGATTTTTTTTTAAAAAAAAGACCTTTTACTGTCATTCTCTTGAAAAAAAAAACAACACCCAAACAAAAAAACCCAACCAAACAAAAGGAAGAGTGAGTTGTTTTTCCTTTATGGAGAATCCAGATAAACCCCAGACATCTGTTAACAAATGTCGCACTCAAAATCTTCTGATGAGAGAACACTTTATATAACTAAGAATGATATCTGCTTAATGTACTGTAAGAGATGCATGCTGTTACATCACAAAACCACAGCAAACTCAGAACTGCCTAACCTGCAGGCAAGGTTCACAGGGGAACCCTTTTGTTCACACAATGAATGATACCAGATGATATCCTCAGAGCAAAATATACTCAGAATATAGTTTTCTTGCAACAATATGTATTTAAAGCAAATCCCACAAAGAGCATCAGTGTGAACACTTTGTTTAGTGTTACGTCTGGTCAGTTTTTCAACTAAACTATGCTCAGGATGAAGGCTGAGCTCAGCCCTTTATTACCAGAGTGCTCTCATGAGAGTGGCACACAGTTGAGGGGTATAAAGAACTGAGAACATTCTCTGCACTAACATAGTTCAAAGTTAAAGCACAAATCCCTGGGAAAACAGGGATCACCAGCTTTCTATCAGTGGCTGGATTACCTGGCCTCCCATTTCCATAAAATACAAATGATATGGATGAAAGCAGTGATCCACATACTGACGAACAGATGTACGCACATACCTAAATCACGGATGCCTACTGTTTACATCATTTAAAAAAAACCAAACCAACAGCAGTTACTATCTAGTAGAAGACATGAATGTGCCACAGATTACAAGGAAAAAATGAAAAATTGTCAAAAAAATCAAAGAACAGGGAAAAAAAGGTCAGAATTTCTCTGGCCAGAAAAACAGACTGAAAGATTCAGATGCATTATTTCTGGTAAATTCTCCTCTTACCTTTGCTTAAAATTCACTTCATTGATAGGTTTGAAATGACAGAAATTACCTGACTCTTGTCTAGATAAGCATCTAATTTGTTTTTATTCAGAGAAGAATAGAATAAGATAGACAATTTCAGTTGGAAGGGATATACAATAACCATCTGGTCCAACTGCCTGACCACTTCAGGGCTGATCGAAAGTTAAATCATGTTATTAAGGGCATTGTCCAAATGCATCTCAAACTCTGTCAGGCTTAAGAGTTTCAGAGTAAGAGTCCAATGCAGGGCTATGCATGCAGGGACAGAATACGATAAAAGTAAGCACAGTTGCAAGGAAAGAAAATTTCTCTTGGGTTTTTCTCTTTCATTTCCAATTTTTGGCTGTGTAAGTTCTTTGCTAATGCAATGCTCCATAACCCTGTCCATGGATTTTTGCTTACAGATGTTCCCTCTATATACTAAAGTGTCAGATATGATAAACTTCAAGGTGTTTCTTTCACTTGAGAGCACTGTAAGCCACTCCACTTCCCTTTGTGGTGCTCTGCTGAGCAACATTTTAGTGTAATGCTGTTTAAAACATGCACGTGACTTTATTAGAAATAAATAGGGTTTTGAGAATGAACAGGAGAAATTATTAAAAGTCCTGAAAACCTCTATGTGAAATCAATCTGAAGAGTATCATTAAATTAAAGAAGAAATCCATAATGTCTCATAGAAAAAATAAATTGTAGAGAAAGCAGTGCAATTACTCTCTCCTAATATACAAAAGATTTGGGACTTCCAGCAAAGCTGGAAAGTGAGACATTTACAACTGATTATTTTTGCTTCACAGAACAGTCAATATGAGATATTCATCTCCTCTGCCTCCCTCTGATATAATTGAGTTGGTGCATTTTTGAAAAGGATAAAATATACACACAGATAATAAAAAATAAAATGTCAGAGTGAAAAGCCTGAGCTGTGTGCCCTAATGCAGAGTCAATGCTGGCTATCAATTTAAAAATTAGCCAGGGGAAGGGTGCTGTATAACTGACTGCTTAGGAGATTTGGGAATAGAGTGGAAATTGTAATATTTTGCTGCTAATCTGAGGTGATTCTGCACCTCTAGTCCGCTCTGGTGAGACCCCACCTGGAGTACTGCGTCCAGCTCTGGATTCCTCAGTGTAGGAAAGACATGGACCTGTTGGAGAGGGTCCAGAGAAGGGCCACAAAAGTGACCAGAGGGATGGAACACCTCTCTAAGGTGGAAAGGCTGAGACAGTTGGGGTTGTTCAGCCTGGAAAATAGAAGACTCTGGGGAGACCTTAGTTGCGGACCTTTCAGTACTTAAAATGAGCTTATAAGAAAGATGATGACTTTTTATCAGGGTCTGTTTGTGACAGTATGAGGGGTGATGGTTTAAAACTAAAAGACAGGAGATTCAGGCTGGATGTGAGGAAGAAATTTGTTTCAGTGGGGGTGGTAAAATACAGTCACAGGTTTCCCAGGGAGGTGGTGGATGCACCATCCCTGGACACATTCAAGGCCAGGCTGGATGCGGTTCTGGGCAACCTGGTCTAGTTAAAAATGTCCCTGCTCATTGCAGGGGAGTTGGACTAGATGATATTTGAAGGTCCCTTCCAACCCAAACTATTCTATGATTCTGTGATATTTTTTTTGTGTAAGGTCAAATGCTGTAGCCCCAGGAGAGCTGGGGACAAAGGAGTCAGGGATATTTTGCAGAATCTAGGTCTTGCACATCCTGATCTTCCTGTAGAGGCCCAGAGCCTCTTTTGAAATCAGGGTTTCCTCTGATTCACACTGGTACAAGCAAAATGCAAACAGAACAAGGGCTGTCATCAGATGGTTTTTACACAAATGGCTCTGGCAGTTTTCAGGGGTTACCTCAGGTTCCCACTAGCTGTTCATTGCTTTTGGATGTAGGGACCTATCTGACAGCTGAACTAGCAAAACAGTACCAGAGCACCTCAGCCTGGGACTAAATGAAATTTCCAGACTTATTTCACAGTGTGTAATATTCTCATTCTGAATGTAACAAACTGAAAAAAACAAACCCAAAACCACAAAGAACCCCCCCCCCCCCAAAAAAAAAACCAACCCGAAACTGAAACAAACACCAAACCAAACCCCCAGACATAAAAGTATATACAAAAGAAGCACTAATAAACCTAGTTCCTATAGGGAGACATCCCATGTTGGTATAGTTTATACCTAGAAAATACTGTAATTTGCTATAACAAGCCAGTTTAGTAAAATACACACAACTTTATTTTCTGGATATTCACAAATTTATTTGTGATCAAACCACTGTTTCAGTTTTTCCTGCATATTATAGTGGACAGGCATACTATATGGATTACACACAATTTCTACCTGGTTTTAAGTAGATTTTGGGATAATTTAGGAGCACTAATGCATTAAGTTGCAGTGGTCATGCAAGAGCTGTAAGGACCCAGACGTCTTATGTCAGTATCTGAAGGGGGCCTATAGGGATGCTGGGGAGGGACTCTTCATTAGGGACTGTAGTGAGAGGACAAGGGTACCGGGTTCAAACTTAAACAGGGGAAGTTTAGACTGGATATGAGGAAGAAATTCTTTACTGTGAGGGTGGTGAGGCACTGGAATGGGTTGCCCAGGGAAGTTGTGAATGCTCCATCGCTGGTGGTGTTCCAGGCTAGGTTGGACAGAGCCTTGGGTAGCATGGTTTAGTGTGAGGTGTCCCTGCCCATGGCAGGGGTGTTGGAACTAGATGATCTTAAGGTCCTTTCCAACCCTAACTATTCTATGATTCTATTCTATGATTATAACTTGTAGTCTACTAAAGTGGTTAGCAGTTTTTCCTCAAAGCAAGTGTTGTCATTCTGGTAAAAAGGGGAATTTGCAGAAAATAGTGTGACTATGCTGGGAAGAGGTTATTATGGTATTCCTGTTGTCATTCTAAGCTTTGCTTTTCTTTCCAGAAAAAGCAGTGGATGTAATGGTAACAGTTCCATAGGTGTTTGATTTATACCAGATGGTGTTTTGGGGGTTTATCAGAGTTTTTTTCTTTATTCTTAACATTTAGAAGAAACTATGCCAATACAACTCTTTATTTCAGTATGATGAATTTCACAGTTTCTTAAGTACTTCTCCTTGAGACGTCTGTGTTTTCAGTTGTCATGGTTTAACCCCAGCCAGCAACTAAATACCATGCAGCCACTCACACACTCCTTTATTCCTCTCCCAGGAGGAGAATCTGAGGAAGGTTGCCATAAGAACAGTTTAATAACTGAAATAATGTAAAATATAATAATAGAAATAATAATAACAATAACAATAGGAAAAAAGAGAAAAAGAGGAATAAAAATCACGAAACCCAAGTGATGCACAATACAACTGCTCACCATGAGCCCACTGATACCCAGCCGAACCTGAGCAATGAGCAATGAACCTGGCCAACCCCCCCAGTTTATATACTGGGCATGACATCCTGTGGTATGGAATACCCCTTTGGCTAATTTGGATCATGTGTCCTGTCTCTACTTCCTCCTGGCTCCTTGTGCCCCTCCTCACTGGCAGAGCATGAGACTGAAAAGTCCTTGGTCAGAGTAAGCGCTACTTAAGAACAACTAAAAACATTGGTGTGTTATCGTCATTGTTCTCAGGCTGAATCCAAAATCACAGCACTGTACCAGCTACCAGGAGGAAAATTAACCCTTACCCAGCCAAAACCAAAGCACAGGAAAGAGAAAACTACTTTTTTCCTCTGTTCACACAGAGCAGAGCTTGTGGAAGAAGAGACAGCTAGTGAAAGCTGCAGTGTGAAAGTGTTCTCTGGAATGTAGTGCTCAGGCATATGTTTCTGCTCTTTGAGACCAAAAAAAAAAATAAAATAAAGGAAGCTAAAAAAGACGAAATAGTCAGACTATAATAAAAAGATAAGTACTAGCAAAATCAGGATGTTTCCCATTTCCATTGTAAGTTGATAATAGTTACGTGTTCAAAAGGGTCAATGATCACACTGAAAAAGACTAAGTTGTTCCTTGCTCAGATTAGCCTGAAATTACTATGAACAGATTTAAGATAAACTTTCATCATCACCCTTGGGAATTATACCCAACAATGTTGTTTGATTGAATTATAGATTGCCTTTTTTTTTTTTTTAATTTCCCTGAAAAGTACTTTAACGGGGTTAAAAAGGGATGAAACCTGTAAGGTTATTATGGAAATATTTTAGAAATTGTGAATTTTGCTTATGACAAGATTTTATTTTGCTTGCTCATTTCTGTATTGCCATGGAATATAGTGACATCTCATAAATTAGGAAAAATAGAAGAAGACTGGTTGCAGCAGCCAGAAACATTTGACAATGTGTAAGTGATAGTTCTGAATACTGAAATAAAAAATTATACAAAAAATTTACATATCTGAAGATTTGAAAATTTGACAATGTGTAAGTCGTATTTCAGGATAATGAAATATAAAGAGATACAGAAATTTACATATCTGAAGATTTATTCTGTCTTTATGCATATTTTATATGAAGACTAAATTTCTTGCTGAAAAAGCGAATTCACGTGCAGTATCTCTTGCCCAGAATATTAATTGAATGTCTTGAAATTGGACTCATCCTTTATTTTCACATTTTTAACTTTTATTGGTATTAATATTTGTCACTATGAACAAATGTTTTTCAAACTTGGACTTTTGTGCATAGCTTCTTTACAGTTTTTCAAGCCAAATCTTTGCTACATATGCTGTAATTTGATATACTGTAAACTAAAAACATAAACATAAACATAAACATAAACATACACATAAACACTTGTGTTTCCATAATATTTTGAGTAATCTTGTATATTAAAAAATACCCTGGCAAAAAAAGTACTGCCAAAAAATCGTTTTGAACAACATACTGGGCATTGAACAGACATCTTGTGCACATTAATTTAACAGTGTTCTGAGAGTCTGTAGTCCTTAATCTGCATGAATCTTTAGAAAAGATTCTGCATTTTCTGTCCTTCAAGAATCTCCTTGTAAAGGATTTACATTGAATTGAATTTTAAATTTTGCTTGCTCTCTAAAAATTCCAGCTAGATTTTCTTGTACCTTGTGATGGAATATTATATCAGTATGAATTTAGCATATATGTTGCGCATGTGAACACATGCTTCATATCATATTATTTTATAATTCTGAAATATAGTTTTCAAAATGTCAAAATTTGGCTGGTTTTATAATAACTTAGGTATAAACTTAGCATTAATAACACAAGTTTGAATGTTGTGTCTGTGATGGGCTGACCCCATCAGCCAACTAAAAGCCCATACAGTCACTCACTTCTTCCCAAGTAGGCTGATGGAGAGAACTGGAAGGGTGGAAGTGAGAAAAAAATGAGAGTTGAGATAAAAGCACTTTAGGAAGTGAAGGAAAAAAAAAAAAAGGAAAAAAAGGAAAGAAGTGATGCTATAAAGCAATCATAATCCCTCACAAGCAGAAGATCAGTCCCCAAGCAATGGTTATTTTGGAAAAAACTCTCTCTCCATTTTATTGCTGGACATAACGTTATGCAGTATGGAGTATTCCTTTGGTCAGCTGGGGTCAGCTGTCCCAACTGTGTCCCCTCTCTACCTCTTGCCTATTCTGTGGGACAGCACAGTGAGAAACAGTGAGAAACTGTACAAGCACAGTTCAGCAAAACTAAAATACGAGTGTGCTAGCAATACATTCTTGATCACCAGTCAAAACCATGGCACCATAGAGTCTGTTGTAAAAAAAATTAACTCAACCCCAGCCAGACTCAGTACAGTACATAGCAAAGGCCACATTTTAGGCATTTGCATGATTGCAGACCCAATCCTTTAGGAAAAATAATAAGTATTTTCATAATAGTTTCTAATTGTCTTTGTTTGTGATGGCCTGAGCATGTACCTGGCATAATTAAAATGCTCTGTTTCAAAATGTTTGCTGCCCTGCATTTTTTCTCACAGGAGTCAGAACATACCTGACACTCATCAGCATTCATCACAAAACACAGTGGCCAAGAGACCAGTCATCAAAAAAAAATGGGTGGAAGAAGCAGCCAAGGACCATCTCTTGACTAATTAAATCTCTCCTTCTGCTTCAGAGGGGGAAACAGTGACACAGAAGCCACATCAAACAGGTCTTAACAGCTGAAAAAGATGGGTCAAATTCCTTTTTTCGTCTTAAACCAGAATAATTCTGAAGCCACAAATGCAAAGCTCAGATATGGAAACAACAAGGTAGCCTAGCAGTCAGGGTATCCATCTGAAGAGGAAACCTTGGGTCTACAATGTTTATGTTTATATTTAATTAATAAATTTTAGGGTTTTTTTTACTGAGTTGATAATTTTAGGATCCTTTCCATTTTGTTTTACAGCCTACATTTTCAACTGTGTTTCTAGCCCTTTGGTATTCTTCTCACTCATTTATTATGACTGCTCTTTGGCTACAAGAATATATACGAAATGCACAATATAAAATCAGATTAGTAGATTAACTGATTGTAATAGGACATTTGCAATTACAAAGTCTAACCTGTATGACACAGTCCATAAGATTTTGAATTAATTCCTACTAGAACTGGACCATATCTTCAAGATAAACCTGCAGTCTTAATTTAAAAAGCAGTCAGTGATGAAGATTTTTACCACAGCCCTTGATCTCTAGTTGCAGTGTTGTCTTTTCTCTCAGTAAAATTTGCATTTTACTTCGAATAACTATGTCAGTTTCAAGATTAATAATTACATTGTGATACTCTATACCGGTTGATAGCTGGATTTTTTTTTTAATGATTCTCAGTGGAAGAATCTATGTGTAAGAAGCAGCCTATTTTTGCAATGCAAATGGACTATATGCCATATAATAGAGGCTGAATTCCAGCTTCTTCTCTGATCCCCT
The DNA here is from genome assembly GCA_017639245.1 of Myiopsitta monachus. Taxonomy (NCBI): domain Eukaryota; kingdom Metazoa; phylum Chordata; class Aves; order Psittaciformes; family Psittacidae; genus Myiopsitta; species Myiopsitta monachus. The sequence goes on from CM029919.1 coordinate 54,583,529, forward strand.
CATGCATCTCACAATATCACTTGCTTGCAAATTGATCAAATCAATTATTTCAGGACTGGAATTTTCCATGCTTAGAGCTACATTCCATTACAGTGCTCGACAAGTCACAGCCCATCACGGAGAATCACTAAGCTGATACAAGGAACTCTTTCCTCCTGACATTCACCCTTTTGAAGGATGGAGGCTAAACCATGGAGCTTTTGTTGTCACTAAGAGTACTGGCACCTGGGGACATGCTGGCATAAACAAACTGGTTACTGGGTGTATATATATATTCCATGTTCTACCTGGCAAAATTATAGCTGGAAAACTATGGTAGGAATTAGGTCTAAATCTTGCTCCAGAACAGAACTGCTTCTGAAACATTTGTATGCTATTTTGGTAGCCTATGGTCTTGTTTTATGATGTATGTTGGCATTTCTTGGGATGGAAAATGCAATACAAACATGACTGATCAGGAAAATTGTTTATCAAAGTGTGGAACCAGAAGAAGAAAAATTTGGCTTACTTATATCAACATAAGAACTTTTCAGGTACTTCCTGAAGGACATAGTCCCTCAGTGTAGGTGGCTAACAGCAAATTCTTGGGGTTTTGATATTCTATATGGTTCCCCAAACACTATCTTCTAGATTTCCTTCTTACTTTTTTAGCTAGTTTTGGAAAGGGAAGTGATTTTTTTTTTTAATCTGCCCCTTTTTCTCTTAAATATACAGGAGGTTGAATTGGCAAGGAAATGTTAGTTCAAACTTTCATAAGAGTCCCTTGTAAGGAAGAGAAGCTTTTTGTTACCATCTGGAAGCTTGTATTAGAAGAAAAAAATGTTCAGTAAGTTAAGAATTTACCTCCATAATACTAGCCTAAGATTGTGGCTGATTGGGAAATTGCTGGACGATGTTTGTCCATGGCAGATAGCTGTTTCATATGGAACAGTTAAAGTTGTTCTCCCTGGGACATGTCAATCGCCAGTCATTCAGATCATATCATAATCTTTCAGCAAGTCATCTACTGGAAAATTCTGTTAAGTGGAATGAAACCTAAACCAAAAATCTGCTTCAAGTAAGTGCTTCAGCTGCCAGGGTTTTATGTTTCTAAACTATTTGTAAAAATAAAATGATCCTTTAGCAGCACTTACTTAGAGAAGTTATTAGTGCCTTTTAAAAATGAAACTCAGCTTCATCAAAAATATTTTATAGGTATATGATGCTCATTATTAAATGTATCAAGCAAATGCTGGCTGTGATCATTAGGTACCACATGTTCTTGCAACAGCCGTAATGGATTTATTTTTCAGTGTAGAACACCATGAATTGCTTATTCTTTCCAACTATAACAACACCACTGAAATGAAGAAAATTTGCCTAGCTCTTTCCCTCTCTTTATGTAGACAAAATTATCAGATTAACATGTTAGGGCTGATGCTAGAAAGGTACAGTTTGTAAAACCACCAGTTTCAAGATTTTCATTTTTTCCTCTCACCACATCAATGCTCTTTGATTCCTAATAGTGTGAAAATGATCTTTGTGCATCTTTAGGAACTAATGTTTTTGATGTTTGCAAAGCCTCTGGAAACTCTGGTCATTTGTGATCAAAATGTTACTGGTTGAATGCTTTAAGACATTCTCTGCAGGTTATATTCAGACAGTTGAAGTTCCACCTGAGGTATTACCTCCCATTCACTGGCTTGATCCAATTTCCCTCTAAGAGCCGTTGTGTGAGCCCTTCAAAAGTCTTCAAAGGGAATTGCTGGCTCCCTTACTGGCTTATTACCAGGAATTAGGTGAGATTTAAGCCCTGTGAATATTCACCATGAAAAAAAAAAAGAAAGTACTTGATATTGTAGTGTGACCTTTGAATTTAAAGTACACCTGGCATAGATTTTTTCTGTTTGTACACCACTCCCTTCCTCTCTCCTGTCTTTTCTCTATATTGAGAACATTTGGCTACAAATTCAAAGAACATTTTCACACATTAGATTTTTTAAATGGATAGGCTTAAGTGTACTTCAGTGAAAAGAATCTGTGAAGGCATTTTAATAGTCACACAGGTGTTCTGTGGAGCATTATTCTGGTAATTATAACAAACCATAGAAAGTTTACATTTTAAAGAAATACAAGTATTCTTTACACAGCCAAAGGAGCATATGTGCTAGAGCACACATCTATTTTTGACACCAAATATAAATTGGCAGAGGTGATTAAAATAATGATTGCTGATTCTTCAGCTTTTCCTCTTTCAGACATCTCTTGAACGATATTTTCCTCATGGTTTTATAACTACTCTCCATCTCCATCTAACATTTGGTGCACAAGCAACAACAGTGAGCAGGTAATATATTGTGAGCAATGTCATATGTTGCTTGAATTTGGAACTGGTGACACTGCACAGCTCAGCGCTGGTCAGAGAGTTGTGCTGCCTCTTTCTACCAAGCGCTGCTGGTGATACACAGAGACACTAGACTGAGTTACAAAACCAGCAAATGAAAACTAGCCCAGGGGTAACCCCTCACCTCTGCCTCAAATCCCGGTTACTGTATCTAGAAATGCCAGTTCAAGATATCTCTGCATAGTGTAGTATTGTATAGGTTGGATATATCCTGAATAAAAGTCTATCGGAGAAAGTTAGCATATACAATAGAAGACAGCATTAAGTTATTACAGCATCAGCACAGCACAACTGCTTGCATTTCTTTTGCTAATGGGCTGTGCTAGAGAATTTCATAGTCAGATGGGTGTTTACTGCTTGGGACCATGCTCTATTTCTTTCCTGAAAGGCAAAGTATCTTTCTTTGCTCTGAAAATGCTGGTGATAAATAACGACCATAATTACTTTTTAAATGTTATAGAGTGTGCTCATTTGCTTGGAATGTAATAGGACCTATTTTGGCTTAGACAGTGCGCACAGCTACAAGACAGATGGCTCTTATTGCCCAAAATGAAAAATGTGAGGGCCCTGAACCTATGTATCATTCTGAAATATCAGAGGCTAGAATGACTGTACTTTCTGTGCTTTCACTGCAGGAGGCTTTGTGAATACATGTGAAATGGTGAGTAAGGGCCGGGGTGAGTATTCATTATTTTGAGAGAAGCCAAAAGAAGCATATGTATTAGAGCATATTTCAAGCCATGAGAAAGACACCATCTCTGGATAGCTAATTGCTTTTCTTCTCATTGCATAAGGTCCATGGGGCCACTGGTTCTGTGGAAGGGTAGAACAGGTTCAATTAATTCTCCATCTAGTCAGACTCATTTGACTTATTTCGACCAAACAAACTCCCATTCTCCAGAGAATAAGGGAAGAGTGGAGAAGTGATGGAATGAAGAAATGCAAAGCAGCTGTGCTAGAATCAAAATTTCTGACTGACATAGTGGATTAGGGGAGACAGGATGTGTTGTGAGTAAGGAGAGAGCAGGAAGTAAGATGATTGCTGGCATTTAAATAAAGCTACTTGACTTTTATCAGATAGCGGGAAAAGATTACTTGGCACTTATATTAATTGCTGAAGAGACATAGGAGGCTTTCATTTTGAGCCTAAGTACGTTGGGATACCTCATCAAGAGTACAGAATTAATTTTAGTTGGTCTAAAAAAATTAAATATGAGAAAGGGCTGGTTTTTAGGGTTTCTTTTTTTGTTTGTTTGGTTGGTTTTTTAAATTTGTGTATCTTAGATGGAAAAACTTCACTGGAAGCAATTTGGTGCAGTTCACTAATGCCAAGTATTACAGACCAGAATTGCTTCCCAACCCAGACTTGTCTGGTAAATCTTCTCGCTGTAGCTACTGACCTCTATCCCAAGAGGTGTATCTGTGTTAGTGAGCAGCCCCTCCTTATAAACCTGGTAAACCCCAGGTGTTTTTTGGAAAAAAATTGAAGGAGGGGACAGTCTGCTCCCTTACAATTTTCCCTCACCTTTATTTATTTATTTCTGTATGTATGTGTGTATTTATTTATTTATTTTTGTGTGACAATGCAGCAAAAAAATTAAATATGAACATAAACTGTCTGTAGAAGTCAGAACACATTACACTCTCAGTTAAGGCACTATATGTGTGCAATCAAAACCATGTTCCTCTATTCAACTTCAACTGCCTGAGAAACAGCATAGTGCTTCAGGCATTCACATACATATGTGGTATTATTTACTATACTTATGTAGCAAAAGCACATTAAGAAAGTGAACATTTAGCCATGTTGCCTGGACCTAAATCCAGTGCCTCAAACTGAGAGATGAATCAGAAACAGATTCCTGCAGCAGATGACAGAACAACATCAAAGCTGATCGCTGCCAGCTGGGGTGTCATAGTTTGGCTGGGTTGCTTCTTGTGATGAGAAAGGCAAATAATTAAAATTTTAGTAATAACTGAATTTAGAAAACTTCTTTCGCTTGTTTTTTCCCCCTCTCCCCAGAGAAATGTGAAGTTCAGTAAGCACTATATGCAAGATTTCACTGCAATTTCCCAATGGACAGTCATGAATAGAACTGGGAGGAAAATGTTTTCTCATCACAGGAAATTCCCGTTCTTGATGGGGATTAAATATTCAAAATGCAAAAAATATGTTCATGAATCAGCAGCCTAAAAATGTTCATTAAATATAAATCAACACTTCTTTTGTTTTGCTTTTCATGATTGTTTTACATTACTTTGTAAAATAATTCATGTGGGCTTTTTTTTTCACAATGACCCAGAATACTCTTAAAAAGAAAACACTTTTAAAATTAAAAAAAAAAAAAAAAGCTAATGTGGAGGGACTTAAGTGTCAAATCTATTTTTCAAGCATTTAATCAAAAAGGCTGTCTTTATTTAGACAGATTTCACTTTGATATATTGACTTTTTATAACAAAATACAACTGCAATAAAGATTTTCATACCAATTTTAATCATAGATCTACCAAACACCACTGTCTTGTATGACTAGTTATTCATTTGAGCATTGCATTAAATCTGTCTTTATGCCAGTGCAAGCTGTAAGCAGATACAGACCACCGATTTCTCAATATCCAGTATGGAAAATTGATGCAAGAAGTATGATATTAAAATATAAAGAGGCAATATGCCTGCATAAAATTGCTTCATTACTTCTCTAAAAAAAATTAGCTTTCCATAACCCTAATCTTTGAACTGCAAGGGGTCCTCGCAAAATTCTAATTACTTTTGAAGCACCTACATAATGAAAGATCCTTTCTCAACCAGCAGATTCTAATACTTGGCTCTAGAAAAAAAAAATGGTTCTATTTAAAAGAAAAAAAAAAAAAAAGCACTCACTATTTTATTCCAAATAAGCTACATATGTTGTGAAGTGCCAGTTTGCCATCAGTTCCACAGAGTCTTCATTGCAAGCATGGGCTTGCAAAGGTTAATTTCCACCATGTTATTTTGAAAGAGACTACATTGCTAGGGTATTGCCATTATGTAAACATTCAACCTTTTGAAAGGGTTGCCTTTAAAAAAGCAGTACCCAAAGTGATTCATGAACTCTAAGAGACATGATTGTGGCCACACTGTCACATGAACCTCTCCTTTTGCAGAGACACTAGACTTATTTCTACATTCTCTCTTACATGCTGTTTATATTATTGATTTTCATTGTTGTTCCCACTGTTTTCTTTGTAGTAGCACAGTAAATGTGATTTTTGCAACTGCCAGTAAAAGGCTACCAGCTTTGTATTGACTTGCAGTGCAGGATATCATGAGGTTTTGTGCTTTCCTTGGCCTGAATTGGTCTTGGCTTGCTTTAATAATTGGCCGGTGGTCACGCAAGTGACTTCTGACTGACCACTTGCAGGTTTTGCATGTCCTCTGCGTGTGGCAAAGGCCTGACAAACCTAGTAGCCTCATTGTGGGACAAGTTAATAGCCCTTTGTGTTGAACTGGACTAAGGGATGATACTGGACAAATTTCAAACTTTAGCTGGAAGCTGACCTTGTTAAGAAACATATGAAAATAACCCCAAGTGGACAGCAAGACTAAGGAGAAAGGGATCCTGCTAACATGGACATAAGGCCTTTTCCAGTGAAGGGAGGTACTGCAAAATGCACTCCTCACTGCTGAAAAAAGAAGATTGGTGCTGTCAACCCAACCCAAAGAGATGTTGGAAGGGCAGCCGTAGTTCCAGGTGAAGAGGTAAATAATACTTTTATCATATGACAACTATAAGGATTTAATTTATGATGTTTTTCTGCATAATTTTATCTAAAAGTATGGCATCAAAACTGGAGTAATGGTTTGGATAACTACACTGCTAAAATCCTGATGAGATAAACAAGGTACTCTTAGTACCATATGTACAGTACGTCTTTTTTTTGCTCATAACAAGATTTTGGGTGTATGTCGCCATTTGTTTGATCTAAATAGATTTTGTTTCCTTTAACTGGAATTACACCTGCTATTTCCTGAAGTCAATGTTTTCTCAAGGTTTTAGTTTGGCCTAAAAGATTAAGAGAATGAAAGCTTACTTTTTTGATTATTTGTTTTAATGTTGTTTTGATGTTCTGTAACCACAATATTCTTTATCAAAATCTAGCTATTAGATGACCAAGATAAATAAATTTAGAGAGGGCAGTATTTCACAGCCACTCTACTTCTGAATTTTCTAATGAAATAAGATGCTGTAATAATTTCTTACAGATCTATTGAACATGTAGAACCACATTATACCTTTGAATATAAAGTTACATCCCCAGATGTAGGTGAAAAACTTTGAACAACCTGAACTGTTTTCTTAAGTTGTCGAATTTATATGAGGAAATATGTATCCCCAAACCCAATCAGTCTTTCAATTTCTCTGTTCTTACTTCAGCTGAACAAGATTAAAAGGAAGCCAAAGGCAATAACAACAGGGACAATCAAGTTAGCATGGCAAGGGAGTATTGTTTACAAAATACCTCCAGCATCAATTCATTTCTGGCTTCAGTTCCCAACCTCCACTTCAAAAGCAGTTATTCACAAATGACAAATCTTATGAACTCTCAGGACCTGGCATGTTATGGATCTTGCAAGTATAATAACTATATATTTATTAGTTCTAAAAGCTTCATTTGGCACAGCCAAAGGACCAAGCAGATTTAGCAGCCAGATGTCTGTTTATTGAACTGATACATGCAAATAATATTTGTAAGCAGTAAGTTGGGATTTTAAAATGGTGCTTATAATAAAAAAGGCAAAAATATAAACTAGACTTGCATAGACTTTTATTGCTTCAAAAAACATCAGAATCAAGACTATTGTACCCAGACAAAAGGATTTTTTCCTTTTGCTTCCAGAAATAATAGATTGATGATCCATAAATTGCCTTCTGTGCTGGAACCCTAAACTCTTAGACTGCAATAGTAAAACATAACTTCCTTGATTATCCTGTTATTCTTTTCAAACACATTGATTTATTTATATATTTTCTAAAGCAATCACATGTTTTCAACTTTCTGAACATTTGCAATCATTATTTTCTGTGGCTTATTTCTCACAAGATTTAATTCCACGCCTAATTATAAAAAGTAACCCCTGTTATAGCAGCCTTCCAGTGTCTGAAGGGTGGCTATAGGGATGCTGGGGAGAGACTCTTCATTAGGGACTGTAGTGAGAGGACAAGGGGTAATGGGTTCAAACGTAAACAGGGAAGTTTTGATTGGATATAAGGAAGAAGTTCTTTACTGTAAGGGTGGTGATGCACTGGAATGGGTTGCCCAGGGAAGTCGTGAATGCTCCATCCCTGGCGGTGTTCAATGCCTTGTTGGACAGAGCCTTGGGTGACATGGTTTAGTGTGTGGTGTTCCTGCCATGGCAGGGGGGTTGGAACTAGATGATCTTAACATCCTTTCCAACCTTAACTATTCTATGATTGATTCTATGGTTTGATGATTATTAACAGTACCATATTCTGTCCAATGTGCCAGTAAAAACTGAAAAAAATGGAGAATAGGATATATGTTAATCTGCATAAGAATATCAGATGCCATCCCTTTACCAATGCAAATATGCAGCGTAGCTTGCCCAGTAAACATAAGTTAAAATAAACCTCCAACGGTACAAATTATTCTTACTTTTGAAGTAACAAAAATCAGACATTGACAATCATTCCCTTTCCCATAGAAAAGCTCCTTCTCTGGGAGCTGTTGTTTTTTATTTAAATTCTAGTTAGTGTTTACCAGAAGCAAAGCTCATAGAGATTCTAACACTGACAATGTTTGTTAGCAAACACAAAAAGTCTGCAGTATCACACACATTTTGATTTGTAAGTGAAGTCTCATTTAGTTAACAGCTTTATTTATCTTATTGGCATCCCAAAGAAATCAGTGTCTGAGAAGAGTTTGAAATTAAAATGCAGTCAAACTAAAATACATTCAGAACAACTAAATTACCTATCACCACTGAGATACTTCATCTCTTTGCTGAACATCTTGAAATATTTAAACATAGAGTTAACAACAACTTTATATTACAGAGGGCATGTGTAACATTCATCAGTGTCATGCCTAAGAGCCTTTTGAAAGCAATTAAATAATATAAAGCCATGGTTCACTATTTGTTTTAATGGTATATTGAAAATGAATTAAAGATAATTGACTTCTGTTTGTGATTGTGTTTGTTGTATCTTGTTCCTATTGTGTTAGTTGCATCCAACAGGCTTCTGGTTCTGTGTTGCAAAGGGCAGGGGGCTTTCCTCCTCCCATTCCCATCTTCTCTGAAGAGTATTTTGGCTTTTGGAAGTGTTTACCATCTTCCTCTGACACCATGGTGACAGGCTATGGACAGAGATGGGTTTCAGGCAGATGTGTTAGCACTCCTCATGGTACTAGAAGTCTGAAGAACATGACTTGTGTTTTGTTCACATGTTGATCATTAATGTGACCATCAGGTTTGGAGTCAAAAAGACTTTCATCCTCAGCCCAACTGGCAGTGAATATTGAATTCTTGGGTTTGGTTTTCCAGCTTCCTTTTTGGCACAGGCTATGGTTCATTTCATAAGATCACTTGGGTGACTTAGGACACTGGTGATGCCTTCAATCTCTCATGCTCCTATTTTGCTCCTTCTGGGGCTTTGAACTATGTGGTGGGTTTGCCTTGGCTAGCAATTAAGCACCCATACAGTTGCTTGCCCCTCACCTTCAATAGGGAGTAAATAAGGAGGACAGGAATGAGAAAGCTCATGGGTTGGGTCAAAGACAGGGAGTTTGCTTACCAATTACCACTGTGGGCAAAACAACCTCAAATTGTGGAAAATCAATTTCCTTTGTTCTTTTTCTCCAGCTCCTGCTGCAAATGAATAGCTTGTTTAGTACATGTATATATTCAGTTGTATTTATGCATATGCATGAAAATGAATTGCTGCACAAATACTCAAAAAATCCACTGAAGAAAAGCTGAGTTGAAGAATTAATTTGCATTCATATTTTAAGCTCCACAGTACTATGGCCTTCTCGTTGGTAGGAATTACTTCACAGTGTGGACCAGCAGTATAAACCTAGCCTCCCAGCCAAATATGATTCACCAGCACAATTTGTCTAGTCTTCAGGTGATTTCTTGCTCTTCTTTTTCTAAGGGCCTTCAAACATAGCCAGGGACCAAAGAGCTTGCTCATCCTCCATCCTATGACCAGAGTGCATCCCTCATAGATATACTCCATTAGCTGAATAATGCATATTCATTTGTGTAAGGTGACTATACATAGGCATTTGGTCATGTGTGTATCCTGATATACCTATCAACTTACTAACAGTGGCTGAACAGTCTGTCAGTGGTAAATTCATTAACTAATGCTGTCAGAGCTTCTGGAGAACCTAAGTCTGTACACCATATTAAAACAGAGATCCTGACAAATGTGAAGGAGTCAGTAGTCATGTTTTTAATTTCTACATTTCACCATCATCTATCATAGCTAGATAGTTGCTAAGCATTTTGGACATGAACTGATTTTCCCACATTTTCAATCAGCATTCAAACGTTATATTGCTCAAGTTGTTAGCTTTATCCCCAGCTTCCACGTGTTGATGGTCCCTGATCCTAGCTATGTGCGTTGTTGTAAACCTTAGGTCTTCCTTAGAGCTACTATTGAGTTACTACTAGTAGTGACATGAAAATTCAGAGATAATTTCTTTCATTCTTTTACTATTACTCAAAAATCAGCCTAGTATTTTGGGTTTTATCTTCCCTGTGAGTATGTCAACTGAATATGCATGTAAAGATATACAACCAGTTAGTTACTGATAATAGAAAGCATCTGTACAAGGAATACCCTGTTTTGCAGGAAAAGGAAGAGTAGGTATCTGCCCCAACAGCTCAAAGCCCAAAGATGCTACAGGGAGACATTTTGTCTCCAGTAGTCTGGACCCAAGTGATCCATATCTGTAAAATTAATTAGCCTGCTGTTCAATTGTACTGTCAAAAGGAAAAAAGAACCAAAGTATTTGAGTTCTTTTATTTTTACCTTGATGCAAAGCTGTGTTAGGTACAATCCCATTTTTCATAGTGAATGAAATCCTGTGTTATCTGAAAAGCTAGAGCTGCTGTCTCAGATTTATGGAGCTTAACTTCTTTAGCTTGACAGGTGTTGTTCAGGATCAAAAGATGTTGATGTAAACAATGCTGTATCTTCAAGGCCAGAAAAACTGGGGAAAACATTGCCTTGGTACTATCAATGTAGGATAGAAGGAAGAAGCATATTAAATGTGTAGATAACTATGACCATATGAAGCAGTACAACAATTTTCATAAACATGAGTCCCAAGACATAAGGCAAGTCCAGACATACAAGTTCAAATTCAATCAAATGGACGTATCATTTTTAGAACAAGAAGCACTAAAGGCAGTCAATCTAGCCATGTCACATCCAGGAAATTTTTACTGGTTTGAAACATTTAGATTCAAACCTGAAATTTCGTCTCTTATTTCAAACAAGCTAATAACTATGAAGACATTTTACAGATTATGAGACAAGTGTCTGGTTGCTTCTAACAATGTTTTTCTTTCCCCCCACATGTGAGAAACAAGCTAGCTTTGCCTATCCTTAGCACAGTAATTCAGGCGGTTACAGTATGTTGTAGAAAGAGGAAATTTGACATTTCCAGAAAACTACTGGCTATAATTTGTAATATGTTGAAGAACTGTGAAGTCACAGAAACATCATTTCTATGAATTGTTGGTAGAACTAGTGACACTATAATAAATAAATGAATTAATGGTATGATTATTGAATGCAACCAGAGTTGGTGCTATAGGTATTGCAAAGAATGAAGTGGTATTGCACATTTCTATAATGTAGTAAATCATCTGGGACTGATGCTCAGAATTTGTCTTCTGCCAGGGAAGCACACACTGTTTTATAGCTGGATACCTAAGCAGAAACTTGAAAAGTATCAAACATCTAAATGATTTTTCATATGTAAATTTTATTACCTACATCAACACCAGCTACACATAAAAGCCTAAAGTGTTTTCAGAATGTTCCCAGATGTAGTAATATGTTTCTTTAATTTCTAGCTACAAAGAAAGTCTCTACTGTTAATTATGAAGCCTTCTGGAAGTAATTGTTTTCCATCATTGTAAATACAAGTTAATACGCTGATTTCTATGATAAATAACAGTGTACACTTCAGATAAAGGAGAAGCCAAAATTACTTGTTGCTATCAACTGACATCTCAATAATTAACCATGAAGAAGATGATTTTTAATGAACGAAATAAATGTCACAGTCAGTACCATCCTCTCTGTCTTAGTCAATTTGCTGTACTTGTCCTAACACTACCAGTTTCCATAGGACAAAAGATCTTTTTTTTTTTAATCTCTGAATGCGCAACTGTGCTAAAGAAAAGATCAAAGGAAAGTTAGACATCTTGTTCTTCATAGTGAGGTCATCTGAAGAGGAAAGAAGAGTTTCTTTGAAGTTTGTAATTGAATTTTTTTTTCCTGCTAATATCACTTGAGAAGAAACAAAGTTCCCAATTATTGGTTTGAGTTTTCTGCTAACTCCTGGAAGCATTTTAATTAGTTAATAGTATTCACATTTTCAAAGGTTTTTGTGCAACTTTAAATGATACCAGCATTCTCAGCTTGATTTCTAAAGAATCAGGCTTATATGATCACTGTCTGCTTGTCCTTAACTTCTGAACAGTGAACTCGCTAACCTTTTCAGCTGGATTTAAGTTGAAAGTGGAGGAACCTAGCTGTCTGTAAGACTTACAGGTGTCTTTCATAAATTTTGGTGTTCTCATGACTGCTTTTTGAAGATTTTTGTCTCTTGTTTCTGTTAAAAGACTGAGACAGTGCAGCTTAATGCTATAGCATTAAGCAGATAGTGAGCTTCAGAACAAAAAACATAGACGTGGAATCACAGGTCCCATGGGACACTAGTAATGATCTTATATAATTTCTCCCAGAGTACCAAATCTGTTTAATCCCCTGTTAGGTCTCTGTTTATGCTGTATATTCCATGGATTATGGAAAGCTGGGGGACAGGATTCTGAGGCATGCGAAGTTTCAGTGTCCAAGAGTTTAACTGAGCATACCATGAGTATAAGTAAGTGCTAGGACAGAGGAGGCTCTTTCCAGAAGCTTCTCCGTCTGCTGCTGCATGTGGAAACAGTTACATGAGGGTGCATGAAACTTATTTCAGCTACTGGATAGCTCTACAGATCTCCTGCAGGTAAGGAAATTAACATCTTTGCCTTTTATCTATGAACCTGCAACAGCATTGCATAGAGAATTTACATGTAAGTGATTTTTCAAGGAGAGATATCTTTATCATTTATGATATCAGTTTGATTTCTAATGGTGTCATGGGTTCGGCTTTTCTTCTTTCTGTTCTTCTCCCCATTCCCCCCCCCCCCCCACTCCGATGGGGGGGAAAAGGGAGGGAGAAGTGAAATTTATGGCTTAAACCACGACAAATGGATAGCCAAAATAATGACAATTCCATTGCAATCACAACTTTTCCTGGAAAAGGGTTAATACTGGAGTTAATGTAACTTTTTTCATGTCTAGTGGTCATTGAGAAAATCTGAAAAACAAGTACATACAATTACTTATCTATACCCTGTAAACAGCACTTAGAAACTTTAAAAATGTTAATGCGAATGTGAATCATCTTTTTTTTTTTTTTTCTGAGGAATAGAGAATGCTCCTGAAGTTCATTACAGAAATATCATATTGGTAAGGGTTTGTTATCTGAAATGCAGAACTCAAGGGAATTAATTTTCTTAAAGACATAGCAGTAAATGTCACTGTTAGCTGGAAACTTAAGACCTAGGGATTAATACTTCAGTCATTATTCTGTTAAACAAGAACAGCATCAGTCCAAGTGCCTAAGAAGTGATTGCAAATAAAAAGAATTAGAAAAGTTCAGCTGTAGTCATTCTTAGCTATCAAGAAATAACAGTGTGCTAGTTCTTTAGAAGCAAAGAAGCAGCTTTGTTCTGAATTCAAGCTTATTATTATATTCATGTGATGTAGCAAACTTGCCAGATTCTCTGTGCTGGCCAAATATAAGCTGAAGACAGTGCTACAGTTTAGCTGTAATTGCATGAAGAGGCCTCATGGAAACACTGCAGTGTCACACTAATTTAGCAATTCAGAGCATCTAAGTGCTGTGTAAATACTAACTGTTAGTCATAGTTCCTTGAATCTGTAAGACAAAAGGACAAAAAATGAGTCTCTCTCCATTGTAGATGCATCAGAGTTGCAGTTTTACTCATCATGTTCAAGGCACTGAAGATAGAAAGACATATTGTCTGTCATTCAGATTATGTGAGGAAACTCTGCATCCATTACCATGCTGTGTGAAATATCATTTGGATAGGACTGGGTCTATTTGTTTACGTCTTCTGAACACCAGACATCCTGGGTGGGTCTGCAGCTGCTGATCTTTCTCTGTTGGAAGGAACAGCAGCTTTTGTTGCCTAGAAATCAAACACAAATGTACCACACTTTGCAATGTTAACTAGGAGAAGCTCCTTAGGCAAATTGGTAAGTCTGGACCTGAGGATATTTTGTAGGTATTGTTCATGTCTAGTATTCACTTTTCTCCTCCAGATGTGAAAATCTAAATTAAGTGCCAAATCTCGTGGCTTTCACTGAGAAAAAAAATGAGAACTATATTCATTCCTATTTGTAATCTGTATGGCAATGGTATCCACCCTGTCATGGGTTCAGGCTTAAACCACAACGCACCCCTAAGATGCTTGTGTATTTGACAGGCTGGACTGAAGTCCTTGAGTCTGCGTGCTCCTCACATAGGTCATAGAATCATAGAATCAGCTAGATTGGATGTTCTATATCTTTGCTGGTAAGATGAAATTGAACTAAAACTTTTTGCTGTGAGATGAAAGCAGAGAGGATTTGCACTGTGCAAGGTGGAAGCAGTCTTGCTCCTAGTCTGTTGAGCAGATTCCAAGATTCAGGGACTGCTGTGAAGAGCTGTGAAAGAGCAGAAGTACTGTTTCTAGACAGCACTGATCATTTACTTTATGTTAACAGCAACAGCTGTGAAAGAGTCAATCTTAGATCTGCTGAATGATACGCTTGTTAGTCTGCAATCCGTTGGAGTTCAGAGAAATTTACTCTCTTTTAATTTAAAGCTTCATTCTCTTTAGTTTAAAGCCTCCCATCTGGCACTGGGTTTAGTCTTCTGACTTTCACAGTAGAGATAGGGGTTCTCACATTAAATATTTCCCTAATGATCCCCAAACATTTCCCTGGTATTCCTTTAGGTTGACAGGGCACAGCTGTCAGCTATCATCAACAAGGTGCCAGACAAACCTCATGTCTTTATTTAACGCTTGACCCTGAGAAATATACTTCTCAAGTCTCCTGAATGCAACTATTTAGCCTGCACCTGTAGTTGCTATGTCTAATCACTGTAGGTAGAATAAGGAAAGCATCTTTTAGATATTTTAGAGGGCTTTTTGAGCCACTAGTGGCTGGATGACATTCCTTCATGTCTTGTCTCCCATTCTCCTTCATGTTTTTGGAAACCTTATATTAGTAAGTTCATCTCATCAGTATGATAGTATATTAAGGATGAGAAATGAAGCATTTCTCTGAAGCTATACATATTCCTTCAGATGACCCTGGGTATTAAATTACAAGGGCTTAAAGAGTGAGATTCAGTCCCCTCACTTGGACCTTCACCATTTCTTTCACTTATTTCCTTATTGTTTTGTTTCTGACTCATGCTGTTATCATTCATTATTTAGCTTACTATATCCCTTGATTCTACAAGGTGAGTTAGGGTGCATTTATTGAAAAGATGTTGTACATAATAAAATACCCAAGTGCCATGTCATTGTTTGATAGAACTTTTAAATTAAATGCCTCAGAAAAATACAATTGGATAGTTAGTGAGCTAGTTAAGTGATCTAGCTTGTTTACGAGGAAGCACAGCATGCCTGAAAGGAACTTCTTATTTTAAAAATTAACAACCTGTCTTTCCTCAAGGGTGAAGTATCTTCAAGAGCACAAACCTACCTTGAAATCAAATAACTCTTTTCTCTGACACAAGGTAGGCAGCATTTTTAATGCAGAATTTTAATGATTTATACGTGAAACTTTAGCCCTGGAAAATGCAAAATGATTTCAACAGTAGGAAGGAAACGGGAACAATCCTTAGCTGACTGTTTGAATAAAGGTGAGTCTTTATGAAGCCACCACAGCCACTTTATTTGCAGTGCTACCATGCTACCAATATTTTGCTTGCACTCCACAGAATCTCTTGTCAGAGCAGGACTTTCCTATTCCATACCATGTTTCTCTGGTAGGTTGAGTATCCTGATGGGATGTAGGAGTAGTTAATCCCCTTTCTAATCCTTAATGTTCTTCAAAGGTCTGTCCCTGCTTTCAAATTAAAGAGCCTACTGCTTTTAAAATCATGTAGTTTTATGGGTGATGCTATGGGTTCATAATACACACCCTCACTTCACACTGTCTTGGAAATATATTACAAAAATCTGTGTGAATATGCTTCATGTCAGCTTAATCTTGTAAGTGTGCTTTATGGTGCTTTTCTCCTCAGCTAAGTATTTACACAAGCCACTCTTATTTATTCTGCATCATTACTTCCAGCCTTGATGGACTTTACCTACGCATGCTATTATTGAATTTATTTCTGTCACTTGAAAAATGTGGTATCCTTTCAAACAATTTGTTTGGTCAAAGTGACTTTTTTAAGGCCTTTGGAAATTTGAATTAAGTAACCAAAATAACAAAATTGGAATTGGTAGGGGCAGGGTGAAATTTAAATACAAAACGAAGGGCCTGGATTTAGCACTGTAGGACCAGGACAGAGGTTCTCAGCTGTTGCCAGCAGCCAGGGATCTCAGAAATAAAATGTGGCAGTAGATGAAGGGAGTAACATGATGTTGCCAGGGTACTGAGCCTGCTACACAAGACGTACTGCATCTACTGTGACTGTTGTAAGCTCAAGGCAAGAGAGATCTGTTCTCATCTATTCCAAAGTTAATATAGCTCTGTTAGCAGCGTGTGCCTGAATGAAAGGAGATGGTATGTGTAAAAGATATACACTGCTGTTTTTAACCCACTATCTTCCTTCTACTCAGAGCTATAGTCACAGCACAGCTAAAACATAGCTCGTCTTCAGATCTTTGACAACCTGTTAATAGTTTACTCATTACATTCTCATTCATTACCAAAGACGTGAGAGGAGTAGGCCTGCTTAGGTTTTTTGAAGTGACTTTCACTGTATCACAGAGTTTTATCCAGCTGTATAGGCAGTAAGCCTACAAACCAGTAAAAAGAGTCCTAGGTGATGCAAATGTGCACATTGTCAAGATAAACTCATGTACTGCACTGATAAAACTCTACCTAGTATGCAAAGAGTGTGAAGGAAAAAAAGGTATTGAACTTACTGTTCTCAGGAATGGGTGCTGATCAGCAGACTCTCAAATCCAGTCAAGAGCCCTGCTTTATGGATCAATGTCAAGCTTTCGTCCATTTAGTGTCTCCATTCCACAGAAAGATTTTACGAATCAGAATTGTTATCCTATTTTGGATGACTGAAATGCAGTCATTGACAGAGACATAAGAGGTGGGGAAATTACTTATTTTTACCTCTGAAATGTTTTCGTAAAGTATTTGAAAAGGTAGAAGTTAAGCAAATTCATTGCTATTGTTGTTAAATTAAAGGAAGCAGAAGATAATCCATCAACAGCCTGATTTGTAACACAAAAAAACCCGAGAGTTTTCTAGTCACTTTGTCTCTGCCAGTGGAGCCAGTAAATCTCTTAACGCTGGCCAGCTGAATGAGCTACTCTAAATCTCATCTGAGCTTCTGAGATTTGCACTTGCCAAGTAACTAATTCCATTCTCAGCTTTAGGTAGTAATTCTGGACCATATTCAAGGTAAGAAGAGTGTGATAGCTAGTGGTTACAGAAAAAAAAAGGTGCATATCACAGCGCTGTGCTGTGAATTTTCATTTCAGTTTTCAGTGCCTGGTGAAACTGTCTTTGTTGAGTGCCTACTCAATGGACAGAGAGATGCATTTGAAAGCCTCCTGTGGAGATTCAATCCACCTCAACCATTAAACTCATTAGTCACAAAGTGGATCCCCAGCTGTGTGTTTGAGAGTGGTTTTATGGAGAGGAGAACACGAGAATAAATCTCAGTAGTTTCATGGGTAGGTGAACTGCTGCCATCTGTCCAGGTGGGCATGCCTGAAGTGTTCCTGTCTCCATACAGTGTTCTCCCAGAACAGTGCCTGGGTATTGCCATGCTTGCAATTCTTTTTCCAGTGTACCTGGCATAGGTATAGTACATTTGCAGACAACCTCAGAGCTTAAAAAATGCCATTCCTTGTGTACAGAGGAATTACTCATGTTAACAGATGATTCACCACTGGGAAGGAATGAACTGTACTGTATGCCAGTGGAGGAAAAAGGGTTCTGTTACCCGAGAAGCTCAGGGCTGGGAATAAAAGCATTTCAGCTGATGCTGAATTCAAGGATCCTGTTGCTCTCAGGGTTAAGAAAGGGCTTCTGTTTGGTCAGTATCCATTACATCAGAGTGTGGCTAATGTGTACTTGTTGCTTGCAATACTATTCCTTTTTGACAGACAACCTACAGGCTACGTGCAAGGAAATATGGTTGTTTTTCTATTGTAATTTCATGACTAGGCACTCACACTGTAATTTCTTTCAGAAACAGAAGATACTAGAGAAATCATCTTCTTATCTATGATTTATGCCTGTTACTTTTGCTGGACAGAACCTAAAGATAAAGAAGTGCTAAATACCACGTCTGTGATCAGGAATGACATATATGGGATGTGTCCTCTTGATCTTATTGGATCATCTCTTTCAGTTCCTAACTAGGTTGCTTAAAGATGAGTCTCTCCCTGCATTGGCTGAAGGGAGAGGAGGATAAGTTCCTTCTCAACCTTGCTTTCTGTGACCAGTTTATTCTAAATAACTGCAATATGTGACTGAAAGATTAAGGATTTTGGTCACTTGCATGATGTACAAGTACAGGGAAGATTTACATAAAGAAGGCTGAAAACTTGTGAACTATGTTGCTCTTACCTCATATGGCTAAGTGGAAGGTCATCCTTGGTATTCATGCCACCAGAATATTCCAGATGAGAACAGGAAAAGTGTGGTGAAAAACGTGCAGTGTTGCTAATACTTTACATACATATGGATGTTAGGACCAATATCTAAACATGCAATTGGCCCTGAAAGCTCTCACACCCTTTATCTTTTCATACAGTTTTTTTTTGCAGTGCTGGAGGCTGATACTGGAACTCTTAATTATGAAAGAGGAAATTAATGCTGTGCCTTGCCTCCCAGGCTCATACTGCAAATTGTCTTTGAAGTTACTTGATCCCTTAGCAAATTAAATT
The DNA here is from genome assembly GCA_017639245.1 of Myiopsitta monachus. Lineage (NCBI taxonomy): Eukaryota > Metazoa > Chordata > Aves > Psittaciformes > Psittacidae > Myiopsitta > Myiopsitta monachus. The sequence continues at coordinate 54,602,371 of CM029919.1, forward strand.
CATTACATTCATTTCAGGCTATCACGACAGCCATGTGTAGACAAGGTGTATGTGCTAGGCTTGGAACTGCCCTTTACTTTCAGACAAACAGATGTGAAATTTAAATGATCATGCTCACGCAGGAAGGTCAAGCATGGGTCGTCTTTTCATATGACAACTAATTCTGAATGGAAAACATTATGCTATTTCATATGCTGACATCACAGACATTATTTTAGTTAGTTCTCTAGACTGTAAAACTGGATTTCAGTGCCTCTTACTGGCAGCAGAAATCGATTAAAAATATCTTTTCCAAGCATAACATTTTTTTACATTTTTTTACATTAGGAAATACATTTAAACCTATTAAAAAATAAGTTTTTTACATTAGGAAATTCTGCAGTAATTTAGGAGCTTTGCTTTCTCAGTGTGTAAAGGACAAGGGGCAGCATATCAATTTAACTTAGTCAGGACTAAAACTGTCAATGCTAATTGTGCCAGGCCTATAGATGATACATTTACTTGGCATCACTCTGAAGTAATGCAGAGGAGGATAGAGCCATCATCATTAATTCAAGAACACAGGTGCATGCACTCCTTACAATTTTACTCAGCCACCTGCTGTAGGTACCTTATTTAGGAACAAGAATTAGTTTAGCCACTACGATACAATGCAGAAAAGGAATTACAGTTATATAAGGCAAACAGCTCTATTGCGATTCCTTTGTTGTATGTATGCATAGGATAGCCTAGGATACTGTGCATTAGGATATCTTTGCTGGTCTCTGGGTGCTTCTCCAGAAGATTGCAGCTCTCCTGTAAGCCTCGTGTCTTATCTACCAGTGCTGCATAGGTGTTATAAGTTTCACAAGTGGTGCTAGGTGCTGCATCTAGGTAAACAAGCTCTTCACCTGAGTTTGAACTGTTCTCCATATTGCAGGCACTAAAGCATCTTGCAAGGAGGGCTAAGCACCATCTTATAGATGCACACATGTGAATTAGGTGTCTAAGGTCCTGCTACTCTTGATGTATGCCTGGGATTCAACTACTTTTCCCAAACAGAAGTTGCCATTCCGACATACGTATTATGGGCATTCTCACAGCCCTAGCGAATGACACCGTTTGTACAGAACATTCATGCCTGCTTGAAATGTCCTCTGAAGGCCAAGTAGGATAGTCTTGGCACATGAAATGCACTAGATACCTATTCGTGTGCAAATGAACTCTAAATCTTCATTGATTATAATGGGAGCTCAGACAGCTAATTCACGGGTAGATACCTACATACAGATACTTAAATTAGGCATCATTATCTGTGGATTTTTGTGCTCTGGCTTCTGTGGGGAAATGAGCAGAGAGGTGCTTTTGACTTACAAAGCAGTATAGACTAGCTCTTCTGGTTACCTGGAAAACAAGCAGATGTCCTGCGCCAGACTTATTTACTGCCAAAGAGCTACTCCCTGCAGGAAAAATTAAAGGAAATCCTTTTACAACACTGAATTAGTCTTTGACTCAGCTGTTGTTTAGTGGCACTTTTAGGAAGGTTAAAAAATTATGAAGTCTTTTAGCTTAATGATTGGCATTTTAATAATTAATATTGCTTCAGAACAAATATTGGGGAGGGGGTGAACAATTTTGGTTCTTAACTGTTTTAGTCTCTTCTAGCCATTTAGGTTTTTCTGATTTCTGACTGATTTTGACATTCTGACATTTGAGTATTCTTACTGTGATTCAAAAAATGTGATATTATGACATGTCTACAGGATTAGTCAAATGAGTATCACAAAATATCCTTTTCAGTAGTTAGGTCAGTAGGTATATAATTACCTTGTTATAAATGGTCAGTCCTTTCTCCAACAACAACAGAGTGGTAAGTTTATTTTTGTAGCAAACAGTTTGTATCAATTCCTGTTGCATAGCTAACGCAACAGAAAGTGCTTCAGTGCACACTGGTTTTCCATTAGGATGCTGATGGAATGTATTTAAGTTGACGTATTGGTTATAGAAAAGGTTAGTCGCAGAGCTACCAAATGAGCCACTTCCTTCCCCTTGATATTAAATGTTCCAATCCCATATTGTGTAGGTTCTGTCAATGTGCTTATGTCTTTGATGCCCTGGAGCTGCTTGGAGAACCGAGCTCATGCGTAAGTCTCAACAGGCTTCACAAATTAGTTATTTTACTACTTACGTATTGCATATAATTTCCAAACAGGAGACTATCAGTCTGGAACTTCTACAAAAAGCAGCCAGAAGGAGGGCTTTTCAGATTTCTGTCATTTTAGCTGACAGACAATTTAGAGTACCTGTTCAGTATCTAAGGAGACTTTGGGTACAGCTTCATGTTCTTGTGAGTCCCAAATTTAGGAAACAATTCTGCCTGCCTAATGTACAGGGAATATGAGTGACACCTGTAGTTAAAAGGACTACTGGACTTTTTATCTGCTTTAATTTTTAATGTAAACCTCGGAGATCATGAACAGGCACACATTTCCAAATGCAGGAGACAAACAGTAGTCTGCATTTTTGTATAAATAAAATTACATGACAAATATATTTATATAAATAAAAATACATGGCATACCTTCGAGGTACATTTTAAAGATGGCAGATTAAAATCAGGGATTTTATTTTTTATAAGAACTAAGAGTATAAAAAACCTAGAGTTGGATGGTTTCCACTTATAGCAGTCACAGGGTTTCAAGTGTTTTTATCTTAATTTGTGATCTGTCTCTAATTTTAAGACTCCATCCCACAGTGTAGCTGCCAACTGCATATGTAGCTATGAAGGGGGAGTATCTGTTTACTGTAAGCACTTGCTCTGTGTTTTCGGGAACGTAGATGTGCACTAATGGCTTTTCTTTGTTGGAATTACCAGTATAAATGAAAATCAAGGGGATTTTATTGAATTTTAATCACTGAGTTTCCAATGCAAAGCCTGCCATTTCAAGTGTCATGAGGTATGCTGGTCCATTAGTCAAAAAGTGAAGGAAAGTTTTACTAACAAGAATTATTGGCTTCCACCAAAGGTGGGAAAATTCCCATGGATCACTGAGAGAGGTCTGCTTTTGGTAAAATTTGTACCTCTGGATTCATACTGCCTAACATGAAGAGAGATAAACACATCAAGAATGTCTTTCAAAATATCGTGACAAGTTCTAACAGTTAGACACTTTGGTGATAACTTAGAAATATAACTCTGAACAACAAGTTTGGAAAAAAAAGATCCTCTTGTATTGAAGTTTGGAGTCAAATCCTACCTGAATATGTATTTCCAGAAGATGCTTTATGGAGCTTATTTTGATTCAGTGCAGAAGCACCAAACGGAACTGAAGTCCCCATGCTTGGGGCAACAAGCCAGTATTTGATCTGGACTGTAGAAATCATTAAGTTTTCTGAGGAATGTTTCAGCTCTTCTTTTCTGGGAAAAGCCACTACTGTCTCGAAGTTTCAAGTGCCCCCAGAGTGGGGGAATGTATGACTGGACTGAGCACTCTGAAAGATCCATGCTGAAATTAGCAGGGTGCTCTTGAAATATTCTCTTTCCTTTTGCCATGCTTTGACTTCTCCTTTGCTTTCCATCACCTTCTGTGACACTTTGAAACTGAGTCTCATCCTCACCTTTAAGCTTTTACCAGTCCTGATCTTGTTTCTGTCCTGTCTTGCCATTTCTGCTATTGCTATTTTTCAGCTTTGACCTCACATTGCAAAAGTCACCTACTTTCTCACTCATCCTGAAGTACAACAGACTGGATAAAAGCCTTTGTGCACAGATGCCCAAAAGAATGAACATATGATCATGTGCAATCATCCTTTTGCTAAAACTGAGAAATAATACTAACATTATGGGTAACTGTTCAAATTCTGTAGAGTTGGGTCTGCTTACTATATCCTGTACTGCTTATCCATGGATCTCATATCTCTCTAGTGCTGTAGAAGTGCAGAGGAATGTGTCCCAAGAAAAACAGCAGAGCCAGGTTTGATTATCAGCCATATGCTATTAACAGCTCTCAGCTCTCCCCTGCTTGAGATCTTCTCTAGTTTAATTAATTGCCTGATCCGAGACAAAGCTTTTGGATGAATATACACTTATGAAATTTGCAGACAAATCAAGCAGGAAATTCTAAGTGACATTCATCATTCTTTTCCTTCTGGAGTGTCCTCCAGGCACGAATTTGCCTTTTCATTTTCTTGTCTTTTTCTTTTTTTTTAAATAATATTTTCTTTCTTTAATTGGAGAAAAAGTGGTGATAATAAACTTGTTGCATTGCTTTTTATCTTTCTTTTAGTGTTGTCATAATGATATTTCACTAATTAGTAGAAGACTTTGAATTACCCTACAACATTTGGGCTCATTTATTTCTGTTTACAAGTCTGTAAAACCAAGTCACTGTAAAGCAGTAACTGTTGCATTTTTGCGCATTAAGAGGCAGGATGTGAAGAGGACGAAGGTGAAATAGGTGCTGAATCTTGTAATTGGTCATATAGCTTTGATTTAGAGAACTTAATGTTCAGTTTCTGATTCAGTCACAGAAAGATTTTAAGATAAAGCATTTGAATACACAAATACATTTTGGCACATACCTTCTATTGTTGGGTGCTAGGAGTATTAGAAGACAAGTCCTTCAATATCTCTACGGGCCTGTGCTTTCTTTATTCTGGGTTTTATTTCTCCATTGTTTGACCAAAGATGAGCTTTCCTCAGGTACTAGAGGTGTTTTAAATCTTTTCAGTTTAAAGAATCATACAGATACAACAAACCATACTGATTCTCGTATAGAACTTCTATAGACCTATACTTTTATAGATCCAGATATCTACAGTAATTCGGTATTAAAAGGTGCATGTGTTTTGATATTTTAGTTTCTTTTTCAGTCTTATTTAATTTTCTAATGTAACAAAATAGTGTCCAATAATCTCTAATAGTATCATCGTTGCAATTACAAATTCTTAGGATTTCATTACTCCTTTGCTGCTATTGGTAATTTTATTTTAACTTTACACCTCTGGTAATTTTCAAGTCCCCCATATGCCTTTGAATATAGGGGATTTTTATTCCCTGTATTCATAATCTTGTAGGCTAATCTACTGCTGATTGGAAGCTATGGAGAGGCATAGCTAAGAGTGTTTGGTCAAGATCCAGCTTGAGAAGGCTGGTGTCCCAGAAGCAGAAAGTTGTACTGGGCTTTAAGTTGGGTCTTGCCTTTTCAAAGGAGAAGGAAAAAGAAAAAAAAGGGAGAAATGAAAATAAAAAGGAAAAGGCAAACCAGAAATGGAAAAGAAGAAGCATATGAGTTCTTCCTCATCCAATCATTTCTTTAAAAAATTGAGACAGCTAGATTTTATTGTTATCTCATAAATATATCTTAGCGTGTACAAGACATCCTGTACTTTGAGCACTTATGGAACCTGGTGCCACCTGTACCTCTACACATTAGAGAAGGAAATTGTCTTGATTCCTATAATTTTGCAAAGAGTAGGCAATATAATCATAGAATAGTTAGGGTTGGAAAGGACCTTAAGATCATCAAGTTCCAACCCTCCTGCCATGGGCAGGGACACCTCCCACTAAACCATGCCACCCAAGGCTCCGTCCAACCCGGCCCCAAACAGAAATTCCTGTAGCTCTCTCTGAATTTCTTTTAACATCTACTAACTGCCTCATTTCCAGTCATTCCTACTAATTTTCTTACTTGGAAGGTGGTTCACTGAAAAACAAGATTTTGAAATGCAGACCCACTTTGGGAATGAGGGCACATGACAGTATTATGAGAAACTCTAGCATCTGTAAATGCAGAGCTCAGTGTTCACATCATCATGTTAGGTGTTTTTGCTTTTATGTGTCACTCTTTCTTTAAGTAACGGGAACAGCAAAAGTACATCCCTGCTCCCATGGATGTAGCCTGCGATATAGTAGAAAAACTCAATGCGTTTTCTGAAAAGAGACAAAGAAGTCTCCAGTGTTTTCAAACAAACCAGAATGCTTCGGATTACTCTGTTCTTGTAAGAATAAATTTGATGTTCTACTTTGTTATCTAATATTAGCCGCAGACTTAAACAATGAAATGAGATGATGCTGTAATGCAATTTCACTAGTCTCCTTGACACCACAGAAGTGCTGAGTCTATTAGGTGAACTGCAAGGGGGAGAGAAAATTTATCTCTGGACAGACATTTGTATATTAGGTGGTGATTTTTCTACAGATGCAATAATTACAATTTTAATTCATGCATGAAAAAAGGAGGGAGCACAGATTACTTCTGTCAAAATAGTTCTGAATGCTGTGAAGCTGTTAATGAGTAATGTTCCCTTGGAGGAAATGTTAGCATGTCTTTTTCTTTAGTGTTATTTTGTTCTACTCCCTTTTTATCTTGTAGAAAATGTTGATTGTCATTCAAGCTTCAAAATAAGAATATAATGAGTATGTAGGATTTCAGAAAGAAAATACAAAACGCCAGACAAGCAAAGCCTTTAGATGAAAGTTTTTTTGGTAGGTTTGTTTTTCTTTGTTTTGTTTTGATTGGTTTTGTTTTTTTTTTTACTTCTCAGAAGTACTTCAGCTGTTTAATAAAGTATCTGTAAAACTGTGTTTATCTTGCTTCATGCCTTAATCACAAGATAATGAACTGTGCTAAGTGGTGACATGCATCAGTAGTCCCATTATAACATTATAATATAATACTATTAACGCGTTTTGCTGCAGTGCAGAACATTACTCCTAATGGAAATAATGTCTAGTACGGAAGATCTATTGTGCCATCTCTCCTAGGTTTTGCTGGGGTACTTGAGCACTTAATAGCCTGAGGGAATACTTGAGTGTGTAACTAAATTTTTGTTAGACTTCACAGCCAAACAAACAGAGGATCAGAGAAATAAGGGAAATGTCCACCATTTTGTGAGATCTTACTCTAAGTAAAATGGCATTAAATATCTGAACCAGTTTCCTAGAGACTTATGAAAAATTTGTTAGAAATTAAGCACCATCCAGTATTCTAATAGGAGTCAAAAAAAAGAGCATGAAGTTACTGTCTTGTCTGGTAAGACATTGTCATGCAAAGACATTGATCTATTTTTCTCTGCCCTTATTTTAAATGTGTTCTACAGAATTATACATTAATATCTTTTGAGAGTGAAAAAAGCTTTTAGGTTTGAATTCTGCTACAGCGGTGAAGGTGTCATTAGTAACTTCTGTAGCAGGGAATGTTCATAATGAGCAGACGCATAGTGCATGAAATCACTGTCTTACTCCTTTCCCATGACAGCACCGTGTTCCTGGTATCTAGCATCAACATATGCATACAAGATATGTAATGCAATATTAACTTGCCATAGCCAGCATGATGGTTGATATTACAGAGCGTTCAAAAGGAAAATATCCATGGTGACTGCTGCTTCCTAGGAATTGCAAACTGTGTGGGATGTTCTACAGTGGTTATGACTAAACAGTACCTATGCAAATACATTGCATGAGCTTCCCTGTTACTCTGAGGTATTAGATATCCATCATCCTGGGTTAGTAAAATACCATTTACCCTCTTGCATTATTGGACAATTAGGTTTAATGAGATTCATCTTTATTTAAATTTTTTACATTGGGAACAGAACACAGGTGAGCTGACCTGTTATATATTAATTTCTACATTAATGTGTTAGAAGAGGAACACTTTCTGTGTTCATAGTGTGGTTGGTTTGTTTTTGTTGACCCAACATTACTACAAATGCAGTGAAGTACTTGGCCATGGTTTCCCAGGAGTACTCAAGAGTTGGCACTGTGTTATAGGCTCCAAAGTGTAACTGAGGATTATTTTCTATCGTATATTAGAATGAACTCTAGACTTCTTCAGCTTATTTTTGTCAGAATAAACCCAATATTTTTACAAGAATTTTTTAAGATCGATGCTTCAGATTATTTTCCCCCCAAAAGAAAAACAAAGAACTCCAAATGAAAATAAATTGTTCCAATTTCACTTAGTAACAAAGTTGCTGATGCTGCTTAAGTCAACCAGAAATGAATGAAAATAAACTAATTATTACAAAATGCCATCTTTAAAAGGCATCAGAATATAATGGCTAAAAATATGAAGTAAGAGCGATTGTAAATTGGAATTCCCTGGACTGTGGCTATAGAAATTATGTTAATTTTTAAAATAAGGGCAGAATATGAATTGACCTAGAAATGACTGAATATATTTTATATTTTTCTTTTGATCCTTTATGAAACGATTAGGGTTTTGGTTTTATTTTTCTTCTTTTAAAAATTGCCATGGTTTTACCACAGCTGTTACTGAAGCATAAAGCCAGCTATCAAATAAGGATGAAGAATCATTTAGGAATCTAAGCAAAATTTCTTGTTTGGTTGTTACTAAATAAAGAAGGGGAAACGTACATTAAAATGTGCTACAATTCAGCGTTTTGTATAGCTTTTCTGAAACTGTTTTCACCATCTTTAAGGCAATGTGTACCATAAAGCTGATTCCTTAACTCTTCCCAATTCCAATTTATTTGCATGCTACTGAAAGTGCTTTTATTTCTTTCATGTGAATTTAATGTTTATGAACAGACTTGGGACACTACAGAATTAATTACTTTCCCTAACGACAAAGTTAGCACAATACACACTTCAGCATTGCTTAGCTGAAAAACTTCTCATCCAAAGGCATTCAGCCTGAAGAAATCTCCTCTGATTGAATGAACTGCAGTTCCTGAAAACTCCCCTCAATCAAGCTGTAAAGATTCTTGATTATAATTTTAAGAATTATCTGCACTAATTATTGTAATAGTATTTTTCAGGGCTGTCTAGTGTTGTCAATATTTGTTCATGATCCAGAAGTTCATCAGCACTGAGAGGTTAAAAAAAACCAGACCAGAACCATGTGTATAAGTAAAACTGCATCTAGAAATTGGCATTTTTAAAGTAACGAGATAGAAAGAAATAAAGTTGTATTTACTCGTCATATGAAATGCCACGATAGCTCTTTGAAGTACCAGTGTGTCATACAGTAAGAAGAGCTACAGAAGCCTGTGGAGATGTTGGGTTCTATTCAGTTCCCTAAATGCAGGCATCTTGTGCCGCCTGATCTGTTCCTGGTGCCCTGCCTGACCTCTACTAGCTACTGCAGGTGGATGAAGGTCTTCAGTACATTCTGCAGAGCCATGGGGGGAACCACAGGGATGTCTAAGGACCCTGAGAGCCTGTGTTCAGGCAGCTCAGCGGAGTTTCTTGTGTCTGATGTCCCAGGATAAAAGCAATTAATCACAGGGAATAAATAATAAAAAAGAAAAATATAAAATGGTGGGAAGAGAACAGTAATATCCGACATTGATCAAAGCAGCAGCACCAGACATACCTTACAGTTTCTTTACAATGATTATCAGCTTTGTTAGTGAGATCCCAACATTTCATTCTACTTGCTCACACCCTCAGTTCTCTGCTTCTGAAAATCTTTGTTTATTTATCTACTCTTTAAACATTAGAAATAACTATACAAGCTGGAGAATAAAAAACAAATCTTGTAGTTTCCAGAGAATATGTATCTGAAACTGTAGCATCTTTATCATGGTCTGTGTCATTTCTGGTTTTTTTTTTTCCCTTAATGCTGAGATTCATACTCTCCTGGTACACATGTGATCTTTGTATATTAGATTATAGGACATGAATTTGAATAATACGGAGGTGTTCAAATGTTTTTCTAATACCAAACAGAATAAATGACAGAATAATACTAACTTGCTTTTCCTCTACAAAACGGTGTCTAAAAATTATATTACTACGAGACCATCACACTGGAAGCTAACAAAATTATAAATGTTAATGCATATGAATGTACTAAACTTTTGGAAAGATTCTTTCTGTGAAGCTTTATAAGATGAACCTTTTCACATCGTCATAAGTTGTAGAGATTATGCCATACTTCTGAAAGCTAAATTAGAAACAGATATCTATCCACACAAAGAAAATTATCTTAATGTTTCTTCTAATGATGACAAAAGTGAGACTTCAGCCAAAAGAAAAGTTGTGCATAGCAGAAGATGGACTTGAGAATTCATTAGCAGAATGAGGGAGCAGGTTTAGTAATTTAAGTAAGAACAGTTACATTATGGATATTTATAATAATCTGGTGGAAGTATGATACCACATATATACGTTCTAATATATACCTTCTATATTCTCTTGTTAATTTGGGGTGTATTTAGTTTTCTTTCCAGAAGATTGCTGGGAACTATTTTAAAATTGCACAGTGATAGGAAATTCTGGAGGTAATGTAAAGGCTTTCTTTTCCTTATACAAAGTAATGAGCAATGTTCCAAAGCAAAAATAACATGTGCTCCCACCATTTGCAGCCTCAGCTGTTGATATCTTGCTTAGATGTGGTTAGAAATGCTTTGGGAGATAATACAAATTCACTTTTATTTAGCCAGTTTTAATAACAGTAATCATCACAATGGGAAATTCTGTAGTGCTTTTCACCAGTAGACTCCAAAGTGCTTGGTAAGAAAGAGCAGAGGATCATTTATTATGTTTTTATACTCTTTGCCTGGGAAATGCTGTTATGACTTTGAAACATAAAAATCTGTTTTCAGCTGGAGCATATAAAATACTTCTTTTTAAGTAATAATAATAATAATAATATTAAACTATTTAAAATATTTACTCCATAATACAAAACCTTAAAAGCCTTTACATAAGTTTGAATCCTCAGATGAACTAAAACGAAACCAGGCCTTGACTTGTGTCACTTAGAGCCCTTTGGTTTTGAAATCTTATAGGCTGGTTTAGCTAAATCCAGGTCTTATTAACTTCTGAGGAACTAGCTGCTGAAGTGCCTGAAACTCTAATCCAAACAAGATGATTTTTAGACTCTGCTGCTGCCCTCTGTGTTGATCAGTAGAGCGAAGCTGGTTCGTGGGGACCCAATATCTCCCATTGCAGTGGGATAGTAGCAGTGGCTGCTGCCGCTGCATTTTACCCCAGGCTTCTGGAGACTTGCTGGATGGCCACAAATTCCCGCTGTGATCTTAAAAGCCATTATTAGTAAAAAAAATCTAAACTTTTTTAGTATAACACAGCAATACCAGAGTAATAGAATATCAACATCAGAAAATGCTGCATTTGCAGGTCTCCTGAATACCTTGACTTACAAGTGAAGGTTTGCATTTTAATGTACATGCAGGCAAATGAGAGTGGATGCAATATTATTGTATATTGAATTTCAGCACACCTGGGGTAAACCTTAAAGTATCTTGAGGGAAGGGGTGGGCAGAAAAAGGAAAAAAAGATAAATTAATTATACAACCAAATTAAAACAGCAACATGGCTTTTCAATCTGGCAGCTTCCAATTTTACCTCATATCCCTCATTTTGTGGTGTACAGCTGACTTACCTCTGGATAGAAGGGCAAAAGAACTGAAGACAGCGTTTGTTTCCAGAAGTCTACTAGCATAGGTTAGCAATTTAGTACATTCCATGCACTGAATTTAGTTAGAAATACGAAAAACAACACTGTTGGTAGAAAGGCTACAACCTTGTTCTAAAGCTTACAAAATGAACTCCTACACCACTGCGTACTTGTTATTCATCTGTCAAAAGGGAAGAGGTAATCTCAACTGAAACATTATTCATAGTGTAGCTAAATGTGCCTCAGGAGAATGTGTTTAAGCAGCAGGAATATAATCAGTCTCACTGGGTATTTTCACATCCAGTTTCTTCCTAGAACTAACCAACAGTATTGTACATTGTGTCAGGACTGAAGGTTTGTCAAACAGCCAGCCAAGGAATCAAAACCAAATGCACACATGGACACCCTGAAATATGGAGCTAAATTTTATTGATTGGCTTGCTAGAGGATAGAAAAAAACCCTTTTAATTCAGCAAATGTTTAGCCAAAATTCTCTTTTACCTTTTTTGTCAAGTGTTTGAGCATCAGTGAAAATGTCAATACGGTTTAGATTTCCTTAGCAGGTTTTTTTGTTTTGTTTTGAAATGAGTTGTTTAAGGTGAGGGAAAAGGATACTTGTATTGCCTGGATAGCTGCTGTTACTGCATGTGGTCAAGAGAATGAGTAGAAACAAGACTGACTTTTCTCAGGTTAGGAGAGGAGAAAAGGTGAGAACAAACCGTTTGCAACAACAAGTGGAGGGAAAGAGCACGTGAGACTGGTGAGGAGCCTGGCCACTGCAGGGACCATCCTGTTGCTTTAGGCTGACTGCAAGTCTCTGCTCCTTCAATATAGCATCAGTTTCTTGGAAAATCCCACCTAAACTGCCCCAAGTCAATATCCAGAGGATGGCAAAGAAGTTAAACCTATGTGGAAGTGTTGATATGCTATTAGTAAAGTGAGCATTTTCACCCAGATGATACAGCAACAGGTTGCTTACTAAATCAGCTTTGTTCCCTCCTGCCTTTGGCATGCTCTTCCCACTTAGCACAATATCTAGAGCAGTTTCAGAGGGACTCTGCAGGTTTTTGATGAGCTTGAGAACTTGTCATAACTCAAAAATTCCTATCTACCCTCCCTAATTTACTCATCTTGTCTACTGTTCCACTCATAAGCACCTGATCCAAAATGATATGAGGAGGGAGCTTTCATGTAAAATTACCTTTTATTAAGCAATAACTTTCACTCATCCATTATATCATATACACCACTAGCACAAATGATCCTCTTGATTCTACTTTCCACCCCTTGGAGAAATTAGTTTATCCAGATTGAATGAAAATTTGACAGGCCACCCATGTTTATACATCACATTTTAAACGTGAAAGCACAGAAGCGGCAAGCAACGATTTAACTTGAATATATTTGTGCATCATGAAGAGAAAGGTGGTTTAGCTATCACAGTATTGCACATCTTATAAGCTGAAAGATGGAAAAGTCATCTAATACCACATTTTATTGCACCAGCAAACATCTTCGCCTCCTCCGTGTAGAATAACAATAAATGTAGATCCTAGAGTCCCTTTCTGCTTCGAACACAGGTTCTCACAGAATGTCAGAATTGGCATAAAATACCCTGAATAAAAAAACATGACATTCTTCTCTTCTGATAAGACTATTTAGGACAGTACCATTTTTTTTTCCATAAACAAGTTAAGAACATCCTTATATTTATCACTTTAGGCTATGTGCACAGCCTCTGATGCCATGTCGAACAAGTTAGACAGTAAAGGTCTGTATCTGACCTTGATTTTGCAGTGTAAGAAACTACATGCTAGCTGTGGGCTCAGTTTGAATGCCTAACTATAAGAATCTGAGACCATCTCTACCTGTCAAGCTGTCATAGACATCTTAGACATGGGGCTGGTGACATGACATGAAGACTACAGGAGACCATGTCCTTCTGGACTGATAGCTTAATGTCAAGCAGGATGCTCAAAGGCATCTCAAATAGCACTAGACATCCATGTATAGGCAACTGCACTGAGCCCAGTGTTTCAGTCTTCAGAGGTGTTTAACTGACTAAATCTGCTTACTTTAAAATAATTTGAATTATTTAGGCACTGGAATGGGTTGCCAAAGGAAGCTGTGAATGCTCCATCCCTGGCGGTGCTCAAGGCTGGATTGGACAGAGCCTTGGGTGACATGGTTTAGTGTGAGGTGTCCCTGCCCATGGCAGGAGGGGTTGGAACTAGATGATCTTAAGGTCCTTTCCAACCTTAACTATTCTATGATTCTATGATCCTAAGTCTCTGGATTCCACTGACTGTATTAAGTAGATTTCATAGAATCATAGAATGGTTTGAGTTGAAAGGGGCTTTAAAAATCCTCTAATTCTACACCCCTGCCATGGGCAGGGACACCTTCTACTAGACAAGGTTGCTCAAAGCCCCACCCAAACTGACCTTGGGCACTTCCAAGGATGGGTCATCCGCAAGTTTGCTGTGCAACGTCTCCCAGTGTCTCATTACTCTCATTGTGAAGTATTTTTTCCTAATATCTAACCTAATCTACCCTCAGCCAGCTTAAAGCCATTCCCCCTTGCCTATCACTACATATCCTTTCAAAATGCCCCTCTCCAGCTTTCTTGCCAGCCCCTTTAGGCACTAGAAGGCTGCTCTATGCTCTCCCTGGAGCCTCCTCTTCTCCAGGCTGAACAAGCCCAACTCTCTCAGGCTCTCTTCATAGGAACAATGCTCCAGACCTCTGATCATTCTCATGGCCCTCCCTGGGCATGTTTGAGTTGGTTCACATCCTTCTCATGTTGCTGACCTGAATTAGCTCTGAGAATTATTCAGACCACCTGGAAGAATTGCAGAAAGAAAAGGAGGGGAGAATTAAAAAAAAAAAAAGTTTGGTGAATTAGGAGAAAATTGTGAGGAAGGACTGGGAGAAATTGTTCAGTCTGACAAAGACCAAAAGCACAATAATGGTCTTCAAGTAGGCTTTGTAGAGAGGACAGCTGTGAATTATTCCCTGTGTACACTGAGAATAAAGGGAGTAATTGCAGTAAAGGGGAATGCAGTTCCAACCTTAAAAGAATGGTTTCTAATCATAAGGATGGTGAAGTGCTGATGTACACAGCCTGGGGAAGTTGTAGAATTTCAATCTCCTATGTTTTTAAAGAATACCTTAGACAAACATTTCCAGGAATCATTTTGGTGTAATTGAATGTGCCCGGGGCCCATAAGCTAGGCCAGGTGAGCTTTCAGACTTTTCAAGCCCTATATTCTCTAGCTAATCTCTTCTAGTTTTTAATCTTGATCTACACCATGCTGTACAGGACACATCAATACAATATCTGCTTTATTTTTAAAATTATACTTTTTTTATGGTGAAGAGTAGTACATGCTCCAGACTAGACAGCAGAGATAAGGTACTGCAAGAAATAGCTTAGATAATGTCTCTACCAGAAGACTTACCTTTTTAGAAGAGGAAATAGATCTGTGAGCAGTAAGTAACTATAAACAGTACATGTTTTATTTAGTTACACAGAGGAGCACACACCTGGTTTTATTTTACATTCACTGCTGTGGAGTCACTGTTCTCCATCCCAAGTATCCACAACACTTGCCTTTGCTTTCCTGCTGTGGGGCATTATTGCTGAGAGCTCCAAAGGCCTGCTGTGAGGTAATTAACTGGAGCAGGGATGTAGTAATCTCTCCTACCAACCCTCAGGCAAAACTGAAGGAAAAGGTTGGTCTTTTGCATGCATCAATTCATGTTAGAGCTGCCAGTAGCTGTCTATGGAGGAAGAGAAGAATGTTGCTGACACATATCTCTTTGCTCTACTTCTAAAACAAGGACTAGTACAAAATTTTAAATACGACGCTTCCTGCTATGCCTTCTTTTGCCATAACTGTAAAGATGTTTTGAGCTCAATGTGGGCTCTGGATTGTATTTTGCCCTTGGTGGAAATTAGCACAAAGAACAAGCAGTCATAATGCTGAGTGAAATAGCTTATCTGGATGTACACTATGGTCTCCTCACAGCTCTGCCAAGCTTAGGGGTGGGAATACTAAACTGAAGTAACTTTCTATAGCAGTTATTCTACTTCTTCTGAAAAAGACATCAAATAACATTGTAGACAGCACAGGCTCTTAGCTGACCTCCCTTTTCAGATCACCAATTCCTTTTCAAACCCCCTATGGTTTTAGTTAAAAAAAAAATTAGGAAATGAAGTATCTTCTGATTGTGTGGTACTGTTAAGTCAAGATGGTTTGCATTTTCTTTGCAGTTTATGGTGACAGAATTCTTTGCTTCATTTAACACAGAGACATCTTTTAAAAGCTGGGAAGAGAGAGTGGAAAATTTGTAGCTCAGGATGTAAGCTTGTCACTATGCTATGGGAAGGAGGAGTGGGTAGAGCTGAAAGAAGAGACACTGACATTAGCTAAGGGAAAATGGGAGAGGACAGCAGAAAAGAAATTTGTTAAAATCACAAATAGTAAGTGACAGGAGCAAATAGGCAATTACCTATCAATCTCCAGGTGAGGACTTACAGTTTTTTTGGATGATCTTAAATGCAGTCAGTAAGAGGTTATCAAACCCCATGAATCCAGGGGAGAGCTGCATCAGGAAGAGGTAGGGGCCTTTTCAGCTCGTGAGTGGAAAGGAGAAACTGGGGCAGGTGGCTGCATGTTGATACAGGCATGAATGTTCACACTGCCTCAGGCTGGTACAGCTGGGAGGATAAAAGCCAAAAGCAGTTTAACTGTTAGGGCAGTTACTGTACAAGACTGTAAGAAAGTCAAATTATCAGTCCTTCCCTAGGAAGCATCTATAATTGAAAATATCAAGCAATATATGGAAAATTGTTCCTTTATGAGACTGCCACAAGAACTGGCTGTGTTTTGCAAAGAAATTCATATAGCACTGTGCTTATTAGTTACTGCTGGCCATTATACGAAAGCCAGTATGTAAGGCAATTTGGTTAGAGGGCAGCTGCTGGGAGGGGCAGCCTTTTGCAGGTTCCTTGCTGTGCAAGCACTCCACAACAGGGAGCCCAGCTGTACCTGCTATTTGGATTTGACCAACCAGCATGGTCAATGGGAAAACTGAAAACCGTGAAAGGTATGCATGCATGTCTGTATATGCCTGCATTACCAGGCAAACATGCCACATTAATAACAAGATTAATTGTAGAGTTTTCAGACTACTTCCAGTCAAGTTAGGGCTTCATCATTGGAAGACTGAAAAGTGTTACTATTAAAACTCATTGTACTTTTTTCAGATTAGGTAATTTAGAAATATTAATAATTCCCTCTAAGTGTCCCTGGGCTCTTGCTGTCTATTCACACATTTATTTATGAGTCATAATTAACATAATAATCAAGGCAACTAACCAAGTGACCATGCAGGAATGTGACTGTGTTTGAAATGTTATTTAAACTCATAAATAGTATACTATGAAATTAGTACTTTCCCCCTTGTTTTTATGCTATTTTCTTCCCCTGTTTTTGGTTCTTACCTCAATCAGGAGTAGTAGGTAAGGCTATTTGGAGTCTAATTTTGCAAATATAATTAACTGGGAGAGAAGACATAGTGAGAGCCAGGAAAGGTTAACCTAAGAAATAGTATGTATGTTGCACTCTGTAGTGTTCTGTGATTTATTTAATTGAATTTATTAATTTCAGAGTGAGAGATGAGATGATTGTTTGTTATGTAAGTAAAAGATCTATGAATCACATAAGGAAAGAATTATCAAGTATACTTTGATTTACTCACAGAATGAACCTACGAATGAGTTTGCTGGTCAGTACTTAGTTTACTACCAGAATTTACTTCCAATTAATATAAAATTAAAATTATTACATCTGCCTCACTGTGATTAATGCCATATATGCATTTTTCTCAGAGTTTGCTTAAAGATGGTTCACCAACTTAAGAAGTTACAAGCAGAAATTAGCCAGGTAGAAGAAATAAGATCATGGGCTTTGGGAAATAACTTTGATTTCAGTTAGAAAAGGTGACTCTCTCCAAGAAATTGTGTAGTTGTAGATGTTATCAGTTTCTCTGATACCGTTGTCATATCTTCAATGGACTGCGGGCATCAGCAAGACAAGGTTTCTAGGTATAATATTTGGGTTATTTTTTTGTGGTTTGTAATTTTGAAATGTTGCAGTTTATTGACACCAGTGTTATAAGCTCTTGCCATACTCACAGAATAGATCCAGTGAGACATAAGCAGTCAATTATTAAAGACACAAAATGAAACTCTTAAAATTTCTTGTTACCTTTGCCTGCACATTTTAACTAGTAGCAGGGGCCAGACATAGGGACCTGCCCCTAAGATCTGAGCCTACAGAGCATTTCTGGTTAATTGTTAAATGAAGTGGGGATGGGAGCCCAAGTCTCTTCTCTTCCAGGTATGGTGCCCTGAGTGCTACACTTGCAGACTCATAATCACTTTTTCTCCATGTGCCTACTAATGGAGATAGTCCTCAATTACAGAAGTTGGATGCATTTTTTTCCATGCTCCTAATGTAAAAATAATTTTAATGTCACTGTTCAAGAGAAAGATTGTTTATATTGGATTTTTTTGTGTGTCTGCAAATACCTGAAAGAAATGGAAAAAAATGGGAGGATATGTGATTGGCAAATTGAACCAAGAGTAAAAAATGGAAGTAACCTACTGTTATTACCTTAGGTAGCTGCAGGTGCTTGAATATATCTGCAATACATATAGCAACTGAATTTTGCTTATCATTTATTGAAGCAAAAGAATACTGCTTAGAGGATCAACTAAAGAGATATTGATTATGGATTCAGGAAATTTCAGAAGCAATGAAACTTCACTGTTTCTATATGATTAGGGACTAGGGAAAAAATTGTCTCCTTCTTTTGGAGGAAGTTGGAAATGTGACTTAATGTTATTTCTTTAAAGCCATGCACAAATCCTCATGCAGATCTGGATCAACAGATACTGGAATCGTCCCAGACAGAGGGGGGAAATAGCAAACTCTCACAGGGTGACAGTTTCTTGCTTGCTGAGGCTGGTCCTTGCCTGCTGTTTTCAGCAAATACCTCAGGTGCATTAGCAGGGATTTCAGTGGGATTTGACCTTTGTATCTGCTTTCTTTCTGCTTTCTGTGATCTGCCCAAGAGGCAAATCTCCTAGTACAGCCTGTACACAGTACAAGGCAGAACACTGTAGAAATGATACAATTCATCATTTTCTCCCTCCCAGACCATAGGCATTACTACTTTTTTCCATTTCCCAGAATCTGTGTCCTTTCATATTTATTTAGAAATGGATTTTAGACCACTTTGAATAGCCTTTCTAAAGCAAGGGTTTTGCTTCACCTTGTCTCTGTCAGAGCTATGGCCCCATATGGACAAATAAGCATTCAGAGTAATAACTCTGAAGCACAGACCTCTAAGAAATCTGTTTTAATAATAACCATCCTGACGCCAGAAATTGTAAGAAAGTCTACATAACAAACCTCCTATGAGAGATCCTAGTCCAAATGTATTTTATTACATCTGTGCAATATTGTAATATTGAAGGGCTTTGATCACATTTAATTATGAATGTCAATTCATATCTGACTTTGCTATAGTGATAACACAGACATCCAGAATTCCTGATAAACACGCCTCTGCACTATTCTATACCGGTAGATTAATTCCAGAGTCATTAAGAACTAATGAACGAATTTTGAAAACCCTACTAGATCAAGTTAGTCTTTACAGCTGCTGACAATAAGAGGTGTCACAGATATTTTCAGAGTCCAGGGGAAGATATTAACATCTCAGCAAATGGCATTAAACCGCTGTATCAAACCAAATGTACCACTTCCAAGAGCTTCTTTCAGGGCTAAAAGAGAGCTGTGTTTCCTATCCTAAAAGAAACAGACTCGGGGTAAAAAAAGATCCTTTTTCTAGTCCAAGAAGTCTCAAAATATTAAACTGTCGTTGAATGCTGACTTACTCCAAGACAGGATTTTATAAAAGAAACCAAAATTGCTGCAGAAGGGGACTGACATAAAATCAACATATGAAGTTAAAAAATTATCATAATGTATCAAAAGGAATATTTTAGGGTAGCTGTTTTAATAGCCAGAATAAATTTTGTTTGTGATGGATTACAGGAGAGATCTTAGTGCACAGATTGGTTTCTCATATGGCTGTGCAATTAATCATGTAATTATCTCCTTTGCATGACATTCATGTACTAAAATACTGTTTTCCCTAAGCATCACCTGATTTCTAGCCTGTGCAAATCAGCTTCTGTTTAGAGGGTATATGAGTAACATTCTCCCTGTGTAAATCCTCAAATTACATATGTGGTAATATCATGCACTTCTCCAGATTATTTGCCACCCTGTCAGAACAGAGGTGGGCATGACCAAGTTGCAGCCAAGCTGGTGCTCCAAGAGCTCTGCTGACAGCAGCCCCTGGCTTCAAGCAGTGACTCTTCCTCTGTAAATAATCCTGCTGTGCTAGAAAGTGTAAGAAATCCATTTGCCTTGCCATATGAGCCCTTATTTTCCTACCCAGCGACTGCTACCACCAAAACAGGCAGTGATTGCCTGCCGCGCTCCCATAGCACCCTCTGAGAGCCCTTGTAAGAGTGCCATCTACCGACACCTGCTCAGAAAATACACATACGAAACCCCTCTGGAACCCTGAAAATAGAATCATAGAATGACGGAATCGTTTAGGTTGGAGAAGACCTCAAAAATCATTCAGCTTAGCCATCGACTTAGCACTACCTAGTCCACCACTCATGTCCCTAAGTGCCAATCTACACGTCTTTTAAATGCCCCAGAGCATGCTCATTGCTACGTCAGCCAAACTTTGATGATAATTTGCGTCTACATGTGGATTAATGAATGTATCAACGTGTTGTCCAGGTGGCCTCAAAGATGACCTCTTCCCAGACCTAGATCTTCCATCTTCCCTTCTGTCCATCAGCTCCTACTTTCAGCAGGAGCAGTTATTCCTGGCTCTCAATACTTGCTGTCACCCTAAGAACAAAAGAGCCCTTATTTATTCTGTTTATCCTATTTATAAAGTTTAATATGTTCCAAGTATGTGCCATTTTCACATGTAAGTGCTATATAGTCTTTAATACACACATAAGCGTATAGTCTACCTATTAGACTGACTAAGAATGTCAGACTGCAGGAAGTATTGAATGTGGTGCCAGAACTCTTTCACGGTGCCAAAACTCTTTCACAGTGCCTACGAGAAAAAGTGTTTGCTACCTCCAACACCGGATAATCATGGTTACTAAGTGAGCACATTCACTGAATAACCTCTGCTATTCACCTCAGTAACTGATGCAGCATAAACTGTAGCACAGACAGAATAGATGCTCCAGGTGCTGAAGATTAGGTACATTACATTTTAAATATTTTCAGTTTCTCTGTGTGTAAGAAAATGCGACAATCCTATAAGGAGCAATTGCTCAAAGTAATTATTAGCATTTATTTAAAAACCAAACCCAAAACAGTAACAGAAGAAAAAGAAAAAAGAAATATGTTACAAAGATTCTACTAATATTTAATACTTTCTTAGAACCAGTTGCCCAGGTTTCATTTCTCTGACCACAAGATGCCTGTGTGCCTATGGATGATAGCAGGACTACCAGGAAGTGTATCAGATGGATTACTTGCTCAGTCTTTAAGAAGCCCAACATGCTTTCTGGGGTATCATCTTCTGTTCTGAAGGCTCTGTTTATATGGTAGAGAGATTATGTTACTCTTCATGTTAGATCTACTTCAAAACCATATTTTTTCAATTCCTATCTCATTTCTCCTTTTCAGCAAGCTCAGAAAGAATTGATATTTTCCTTATATAAATGCATCTGAACCTTTCTTATACGTCACCATAAGTCTGCTATCTTCAGACACGCTACTGGTAGAAATGCAGTTAAACTTTTCCAACACTTTTTAACCTCAAGAATGTATTCCAGTTGCTTTTACTTACTAAATTATTTCCACAAGATGTTTGCCTAGTTGTATATTTTTGGAATTTAACAAAAGAGACTGAACAATGCAAAAGTAAAGATTTTGTGGCATACATTCTTACAAGTCATCCTGGAAAATGGATTTTGTTCCCTTCTGTTATGGCATTCTGCTGTGATCTTAGGCAAGAACTGGGTTAACTTCTGCTGTTTAGTTTAAGAGATTTTTGTTCTCTCTCCCTGCATTAGTTCCTTAACTGATAATCAGTGGTAATTCTGTTTCTTCCTTTCTCAAGCTCAAAATAAAAATTGAGTCATTTATTTTGGTTATTGTGAACGTGATGGGGTTAGAGAGAACACCACAAAAATGCCTACATTGGTCATGCTACACAGTAGACATGTCTATCTACATACATATAGAAGAATAGAATGAACTAGTCTTCAGTCAATATCGTCTTTCCAATATACAGCCTCTGACAGAAAAAAAGACCTTATAATAGTGCATATAAAAACTTACATAATCCATATGCATACAAGAGAAACCAAAACTCTCTTAGCTCTGCCATGAGCAAAACTTCATTAAAAAAAATGTAACTTTACACCACTGATTAAATATGTCTCAGTTGCATGGGTACACAAAGACAATACAATGTCTTTATACATCAGTTAGAGAAAATTGGTTTTCTGTGCTCTGTTACAGCTGTACTGCACACATGGGCTATATCTGCAGGATCTGTCTGTTTCCCAGATCACAGTTTCTGGGCTGAGAGAATTTCAGACTAATTAAATACTTTCCTGGTGAGTGTTTGGACCCATTTAAGTGAGTGAAAGAGAGTGTTTAATATACATTCAAGGAGCAAACATGTTTTTGGAACAACATGTCACTGGGAAATCAAGAATAAAAGATGTTTATATTTAAACAAAACTGATTTGACGCCTTGGAATCATGTGTTGGAAGTTTTTCAAAGGTATTAGAGGAAGATCATAGCGTGTCTGCAGAACTGTACATCTTCTTCTAGCATAGTCTCAGGAAAACTTTCAGGGCCACTAAGCAAAAGGAAATTGGCAGAAGCTTTCACAACTCAAAAAGAACAAAATGCTCCTTAGTAAATTATGAATCGCTTAAATAAAACTGACTACATGAAAAGTTACCTCTTGAGTTCCCAAAGTGTAGAATGAACTTAGTTCTCAGGTTAACCCTTTCTTACTCAATACCTATCTCACAGTAGGTCATGATGAAACCACAGCAGTGAATAATTGAAATGTAGTTATATTTGTTTGGTGTAAAGGTTGATGATGCGCTGTGTTGGATAGGTCCTGCTTGAAAAGTGTAGCCTTAATATTCAGGCCAAATATTTTTATTTCTATCTTAGAATTCTCAAAGATAATTTAGTGAAGAAAGATCTCAGAAATGGCAACCCAAGAATCACAGAATGGTGAGGGTTGGAAGGGAACTCTGAAGGTCATATGGTCCAACCTCCCTGCTCAAGCAGGGTAACCTAGATACAGCTGTCCAGGGCCACGTCCAGATAGCTTTTGAATATCTCCAAGGACGGAGACTCCACAGCTTTTCTGGGCAATCTGTGCCACTGATTTGTCACTCACTCCCACAGTAAAAAAAAAGGTTTTCCGGTGTGATCAGATGAAAGTTCATGTGTTTTAGTTTGTGCCTACTGTCTCTTTTACTGTCACTGGACATCACTGAGAAAAGTCCCCTTCATTTCCTCCTTTCAGGTATTTATACACATTGATAAGATTCTTCCTGGGCCTTCTCCAAGATAAACAGTCCCAGCTCTCCCAACCTTTCCTCACAGGAGAGATACCTCACTCTTTTAATAATTTTCATGGGCCTTCATTGGACTCTCTCCAGTACATCCATGTCTCTCTCATGCTGGGGAGCTCAGAACTGGACAAAGTACTCCAGATGAAGCCTCACTAATACTCAGTAGAGGGGAAGGGTCACCTCCCTTGAGCTGCTGGCAACCCTCTTTTTAATGAAGTCCAGGATACTGATGGACTTGTTTTGCTGCAGGAGTGTATTGCTAGCTCATGTTCAGCTTATTGTCTACCAGGACTTCAAGGACCTTCTTGCCAAAGCTGCTTTTCGGCCAGCTGACCTCCAGCATATACTGGTGCATGGAATTTTTCCACCCTAGATCTAGAACTTTCTACCTCCTCTTATTAACCTTCATGAGGTTTCCATCAGTCTGTTTCTCCAGACTGTCAACATCTCTCTGAATGACAGCATAACCCAGTTTATCAGCTATTCCCCCCCATTAAGATATTTGGTCATTACAAAATACTTAGTATTTTCTGATGTAAATAATCAGGAACATGACAGCCCGAAAGTATCCGAGTACCAACCGAAGATCTGAAACAGCAAGAAATGGTTTTCCTGCAAAAGCACAATCTGTTCTTCAGCTTCTTGATCTTTGCTTTGAACCAGCTGCAGCACAAGACCTTTGGCTGGTCTCTGCCACATTTTCAGTCTTAGCCACTCCTAATTTCAGAAGCCTAGAAAACAAGAACTGTCTAGAAGACAAGAACTATCTCAGGCAAAAAAAAAAAATAGTTTTAAAAAAAAAAAAATTGTTCTCTGGAACAAAGCCAGGATATTTCCAAATTCTTCAGGAGGGAAAGCAAGACAGAAAACAAAGCAAAACCACAGAGGGATAACCCACTGTGGCACTGCAGATAAAATATTCACCTGATCCATAGGAGATCATGTGTCAGTTCCCACTTCTGACTGACTCAGGGCTGGCACATCACTTCCCTATTGAGCGCGCTAGTGCACAGGTTGCAGCTTTAGTTTCTTTATTGGGAGCAATAAATAATGAAGAACAGCTTCAAATTGAGGGACTGAGAAGGATTAGCTACTCCTCATCGATCCAAAACAGTGGGGGATTTGTATATAATTCTTCAGCACCTTCAAGACCTTTCCTTTGCATTTTCCTGTTCTTCAGTTTGTGAAAATGTTTTTATTTCATCTCCTCATCCTTTGTCCTGCAGCTACACAGACTCTGCAATGAGGGTTTGTTTAAAATGGCACATTTACATGAAAAATTCAAGGTTTGACAAACTGCCATGTGCCAGTATAAACTGTTCTCACTGAAGAAATCCCTTATCAGCACTCCCTTTGACCTTTCCTGCTATAATTTTTTCTATTTTTTTTTTATTTCCTAGAGAGCAAAAAAGAAAGGATATATACACACACACACAAAAAAAGCCCCACATTAAATTTAGAATATAATTTAAAAGAAAGCAAATGAATGTATTTCTTTCCAATTCTGAAGAAAAAGAATACGTAACAGATTACTGAGGGATTGTTATTTTGTCTAATTTATCCTTAAGAACTCTATCTTTGTCAGGATAGTTGCAAACACAATTAGATCAATGGAGTCCTGGCCAAAACCACAACTGTTTTTATGTATCTTTTGTTCTTCTGGACTTGTAATTCTCTGCTAACTATTTCTGGGAAGAAATAAGGTCCAAAGCATTATACAATGTTATTTTAAGGAAATTGGAACCACAGAAGCATATTGCCTGAACTGGGGAGTCCTAACATTAGCCCCTTCTAGCTTTAGTCTTGCCTCCATGGTTACCTGTTGCAAGTACTGTAATATGCTAGCTACAGAGAATGGAAGAGCAAAATAACCAGCGACTTTAGCAGATATGCTAAATATATTTCCATAAATTATCTACAAAGCTAATTCTTCTTGCCAAAGCTATGAAGCATCTAAGCTTGTAAACTGCTTTGACAGGGCACTGTACTGTGTCTATCAGCTCCCCCAGCTTTGGTTCCATGCTAGTTTTCTTCCACAGTATTCCCTCCAGAAGCCAGGATTTAGAAATGACTGCCAAGTTTACTTTTACAGATTTTCAAAATTGCCTTCAGGACTGTACTGCAATTGCAGGAAGAAGAAAAAGAGCCAGACAATGAAAGACATAAGACTATGGAGTGTAAATCACTCATTTTCTTCACTATAAACCATTTTGGAAACAAAAATGTCTCCTGGAGAATTCGTTATTCACCAGAAGAGACAGGTGTGTTTATGGGTGAACTCACAAAAGAGACTCTTTTGCATTATAATTTCAGGATAGATAAATAAATAAATAAATAAGAATGAGTGAAATGTGAATTTCCACTTTGCAGAAAAAAATCCCGAGATGGAATGAAACTCATTAGAATATGAAAGGTCTGTGGGCATAATAATTGATATTCCATAACAGGCTGAAATACAGCCCAATATAATAAAACAATAATAAAGTAATAATAGAAATGTATTATTCCATTTACACCAACAATATTTTGGGGGTATGTAAAAAGGGTATATAACCTATAACTGCTTTGTTTAATCTTTTTATAAGTGAAAAGCATCATGTTTTCTCGATTTGCAGTTTTCGTGATATTCTTGAATGTTCCCTATAGCTGGTTTTATACTACGTAAAGACAAGTTCTCAATGATAATATTGCTTACACACTACTTTCGAAAAGTTGGGGGTGTGCAAAGATATTGCTAATCAGTTATACTATTAGACAGGACTCAAAGCTAAGCTGTAAAACTGTGTCCAGTATTGAATAGTCACAGAGAATTGAGCTCTGTCTAATTTATGAGAAAAAAACACTGTGACAAAGTGTCAAACACAGACAGAGAGTAATGGTGAAAGGCAGACAGAAAGTAATAGTGAAAATGGGGTAAGATGGCACCTGGTGATAGATCCCTCAATGCAAATTTCTGTAGACACTTAAATGGATCCTGGAGCAGGTAGTAAGGTGGTTAAATACATTTTTTTTGTTAATGTGCACACTGATTTATTTTTTTTTATATTATCCTAAATGCAAGGAAGTAACTCAGAGTAGACTGCTGGAGGAAGGAAACGGGAGATAAATCAGTGAGGACAATGCTGTTTTGTTCCAACTAAAAGGATAAGATTTACGCTTCAGTGCGCTTTTCAGCAGCAGCTGAAATAAACCTTCCAAAGAAAGATACACACGAATTGCAGCTAACCCCTATCTCTCCCAAGCTACAGACTGAAAATTGAAAGGCCAGGAGTATTATAAATTGCAGTGCAGATACGGCTCATGTTGATAGTGGCTTTTTTTTATTATTATTAACCCTTTTCTCTACCTGCTCTATGGTTTTGGATAACTTGTCTTGAAAAAATTGGGGTTTAATTCCCTTAATCAACTATTGTTGCATTCTCATCAATCTCTACAATTGCCTCCTCTATACCTGTTAACAGATCAGAATGACATACAGAGCAAGGAGCTGTACATTTTTTACAGAAATCTGTCCCCATCAAGATAGAAACAATTTTTTTCTGATGTTCTGTTTCTGAGAAGGTGTGATGTATCGAGAAACCTGGGTGATGAACTTCCATGTGTAAAAAAAAAACATAAACCAGATGTACATTCGTAGTTCAGACTTCATTATGTTCCAGTTAAAATCAAATAGAAATGTTGCCATAGCACTTCGGGAACTCTTCTCTACAAGATGCTTTTGGCTAAAAACTAAGGACCTTGGGGATCGCTGTCATAATACCGTTGCTATATGTGATTTCCATTGTGCATAAATCTGTGGAATAGGGATAGCCAGAAGACGACAGAGTATGTCAGAATTCAGAGTTAGTCATTTATATGCTCTTGGACAAACTCAATTGTTATGTCTGTTTCATTTTGCAGAAATGAAGTTGAAGGAAAAAAATCAACAGCCAGAAATAGCTTCAGCTATGCAATGGAAACACTTGGTTTTCTCTTTGTGATGGATGTAAATGAAGATAAAGCAAGTTTTAGTTTTCTATTTACATTCAGTTACAGACAATTTGAATATCAGTACCTGCTTTTTTTACTCCACAGTTTTATGTAAAATGACATTATTTTTCTCCTGCCTTATGGAAACAAAACTGGTCTTTCTGAAGAAGGAAAGTTGAAAATGTTTTTCTTCATTTTACAAACTCCATTCACTATTATTCACTATAAAAGAGCTGAAAGATGGAGATGTGCTACCATGGTAGAAAACATTCTGGTTTAATGCAAAAAATACTCAAATACATGTTATTAATTGCAAAATTGGCAGCAATTTTGATAATATCAGAATAAGCTGAGGAAAATTATTGCAAAGTGTATTATCAGTGTGTTTGTGATTATCAAATGTATAGATATCTTCTATACAGATGTGACATGGAAGCATTAATCCAGCACCTGCAGAGCCACTTTGGATCTAGATTCAGCACAAGTAACTTTGCTTTTAGGCTGAGAAGATTGTCTTTTGTAATAGCCTGTTGGTAGTTATTGTGTTCAGCCTGACTGTTTAGAACCTCTTCTGGAGGATACAGTAACTCATAAAATGTATCTAGCGGGAAAAACAGCTCTAAGCTTACTGTGCAAAAACTGATCTGTAGTGGGACAGGTAGTTGGTGCAATTTAATAAACTGGAGGGGTTGATTTGTTTAATTTCTTAATTTTTTAATCTTCTGAGATGTAAAGGAAAAAATCTCATTTAATGCCTTTCAGTCATAAAGTAGTTTGGTTTTCATTAAAAGTTGTGATCATCTCATGATTAGAAGTAGATTAAAGACATCTCAAAGTTAAAGTCATCATGTCTTTAACATGCAGTTCACTTATCTAGTCCTTATGGAAAGAGGGGGTGTGGTTGCCTGCAGGTTATAGATTCCTGACCATTGCAGCAGACACAGCGTCCTCTCCTGCTTCAGGCGTACTTTCACACTTTTGCCTTCCTGTAACTGCTGCAGGTGCATGCTAGGTTGTATGCCAAAGCAGGCACCATGGCCAGTGCTGCAGCTGTGGCTGCAGGGAGTCCGCTGGCACCAAGACAGTGGGAAGGAAAGTGAAGGTAGGCTGCTGTCAGCTACATTCCACTGCCCATGTTGAAATCCAGGGATGCACAAGCATGGAGATCACACACAAATAACTGAGGACCTGAAAGCTGGATCTTCCTGGTTTTGGGGGTGCTCCCTACATGGAAGTTTTTCCAGTCCTGGCACTTCCTCCCCTCCTCACGTAGCTGGCATGAGTCTGAGGGCTGCCCTTTGTGTGTGCTTCAGAGGGATGTGGTTTAAGCTCCACTGGAACTGGATTTCCCTGGTGTATTTGAAAAGGCACATGAGAAAATGCACATGCCAGCTCTCATCAGAGTTGACAGAGCTTTTGCTTTTCTGAGCACCTAGAATCTGAAAGAGCACAGTCAGAGGACAGGTAGTCATACCTCCTTTGAGTTTTCCTATTCTGTCTATAACAATCTAATAGTCCACAGCTTCCACTAGTCTCTTAGGAGTCGACATAGCACTTCCTGGTAGATGGAGAAAATGGTTATTATACAATGTGAGTATCTGCCACTGGGATAAATCTATAATTAGGATATCCACTTCTGGACATTTTCCAAATACGTCTAAATAGTTATGCCAATTACTGGCATAATTGTAAGTGAATCAGAATAAGCATCAGCAAATGAATCAAACTGGAAGTTGTACAGTTTGCCTTACTAATTATATTGCTCATAAAACCGCTGACATGAGATGTCTGCTACCTGCTGACTGGGGAATGCAGAGGGTTCTCTATGCTAATATTGAATGTTATTAATAAATAGGACATTTAAATAGAAAAATATAAATAGCTTCAGAGAGTGATCAAGACTGGTTGATTTAACTTCTAGAACATTCCCATTCTACTAGATTTGGAAACTAGGTGTTGGTGGGAACACTTTTGCAGCATGTTAGCAGAAAATACAGATGTTATTCTCCTCATTTCAAACTCTTTGAATCCATTTCTAAGCAGCTTTTTCTTTTAGGCTTTCAGCTACCAAGAAAAGAAAGTTTTGGTGAGAGAGGCTGAAGAAATATAAATTCAGGTCTTTGATAGCAATTTCTTTATCCCCAGTTAAAATCAGGATAATCCTGGGATCTCTATCATTTTATACCCCTATCCCACTTAGAATACTCGACCCTTTTTATTGATTCTGGAAGCATACAAATAAGTCTTTGAAGCAGTTATTTGCCACGGAGTTTTGTTGCTGTCATTTACAAAGAAGCTCACAGAAAACATGCCATATTGACAGCTAATAATATCAGGTTGATATTATACTCATCAGAATGACCTTCATTTTGCAATTGACCCTTTCAATAGTGCTAATAGTTGACTAAAATAATGAGCTGTGCCTACTTCCCCACTGCCAACCGGTTCAGTCCCACACACGATGACAGCAAAAGCTGGTGAGAGGGAAGCAGCAGAGAGGAAGCAGAGACTAAAGCTCCTGCTGCCTCTTCTTTGGCGTTACTTGCTTAGTTGTGCAGCTCAGCAGCAGCAAAAGTGCCTCACAGATGCCTCTTCAATCAGTCATGCAAGTGTTGATGTGTCCTCTCCACTCCCAGGCATCAGGGAAATCGGCACATCTGTACCCCGTAGTAGCAAATTTACATATCAAATAAGGTGCTTGTTAGCAACAATAAGGAGTGCCAGGCGCATTGTTCTCTCTTTTACCTTCAGTACTTTGCTGCTTCTCAAAAGAGTGGGATTATGGCATGAATGGAGGAAGAGTAGAGATGGCTGCAGAATTTTTCTGGTTCAGAGCAGGGCAAAGCCAAGCTTGCAAAAGTGTGGGGTAGAAGACAGTTCACAGTTCAGTTTAATCACTGGAATTATCCAGAAATTAATTTGGCTAATGGCTGTTCCCACTTTATAGCTTTGAAAATAGAGAGGGGATAGAATAAGAATGCAGTTCAAAAGTTAAAGAAGAAAAAAGAGGTTCAAGTTAACTTTGCTTAATAATAAAATTTGCTTACCAATAATGCATGCAAAGGGAACAGAATTAAGTTTGGTTCTTATCTTCAGTGGTCTGTCTCAGATTTTTAAGAACACTGAATATGGGGAGATGATTGGAATTATTAATTACCTGTTTATGATTATGTGCACGTAATAGCAATTTTCAGCCAGAGCTGTGCTCACATATTGGCATCTCTGTAATAGTGCAGTATTGTTCTGAAGAGTTTGCTGTACAATCAGATAATTTAGAGCAAAAAACTAGCATCTGAGAGTCCTTGTGTTAGGTCTCTCAAGAACACTTATCC
Organism: Myiopsitta monachus; assembly: GCA_017639245.1. Classification (NCBI taxonomy): domain Eukaryota; kingdom Metazoa; phylum Chordata; class Aves; order Psittaciformes; family Psittacidae; genus Myiopsitta; species Myiopsitta monachus. Next base: position 54,632,779 of record CM029919.1, read on the forward strand.
ACAAGAACCATCCAATAAACCAAATAAGACTCCCTCATTTTTACATTTCATATATCTGTTTTTTGCCTCTTCAAATTGAAAGCTGTCTTTAGTCTCCTGACAGAATTTCAGAAACACCCACGCTCTACAATATCATGCTTCAGAGAGTAAAATATCTCTAATCAAAAGTTCCAGTGCTTGCTTATTTTCTTGTGCTTCTAAGGAAGCCAAGCTCTGCTCAGAGAAACCTGTATGTAAAGAATTTTGAGAAAAAATAGTCATACATTAAAACCCCTTGTTCTTTTTCTCTTATGCTCATTTTTTGAACAGTTGTACGCAGCTCCAGCAGCTTGATATGACCTCGATATCTACACTTACTGCAGAGCTTCTCCCTGCTCTTTGATACCTGCTGTCTCTGATGTCCACGTACTGAAGAGCTGTGCTTTGAAAGTAAATTGCAAAGCAGGAGAAAAAAGAATCTACTTAGCAGATTATGAGTTGATGCCATAGGAGAGAGAACAAAACTCAAACTCAGACGGAAGAGGCTGTGAACTATTAAATTTTTGTCAGTTTCTCAGACCACAGACTCAGTGGTAAAATTCTTGTCCTAGTTGCAGTGGAACCTGGATTTGACTGCTTTTATAGTCCTCATCAGAGTCAAGATGTTGTTCAGGAATAAAATCATGATTACTATTCTGCTGCACTTTGTTATATAAACTATGACCTTCCAAAAGCTTTAGCTCATCATTCTGAACAAAATTAAGGAAGTTAAATGTTACAGACAAACTGTTCTGCTGCAAATGATCTGAAAGAGGAGGAAGGTGTGTAGACAAAATGATATTTACAGAGTATCATTTGTATTCTGTTAGTGACGATAATGGGTAAGAGTGGCTATCCATTACAGTGTGATGCTGTTGTGAGTTAGGTATCGCATTAGTGGGGCAACAGCATTGAAAATCACCAGGACAGAGTTTGCAATCTATGCTTCTGGCTATCAGAAGTCGAGGAAATTTCATCTTCCTCTACTGAAAAAGATCAGAAGAAAACCAAATAAATTTTAAAAAGTGAAAATAGTAGGTCTACAGAAAGATTGCTTGAGTAAAACATGAGAAAGGCAGTGATGGAGTTTCCAGGGAACAAATTGAAGAGAGTAGAGAAGCTTATGAAGAAAAAACTGCTAAGAGAATTTTTGAGTAGCAAAGGCCAAAGTGGGCTGAACCCAAAATAAACAGCTACAGTGAGAAAGAATTATAGGAAAGTGAGCTGAAGTGGAATGTGAAGTGAGTGGCAGTGAATGGAAAAGGGGCTTTGAATGTCTCAGTGAAGGAAAGCATGCAGAACTGAGGAAGAAGGAATGGAACATACTGTGATTTGTAGAAAGAGAATATAAGAAGAAATTAAAAGTGGCAGATAGAATAGGAAAGAAACAGGGGAAATCAAGTGTGATTGCTGGCTTGGAAGAATTCTGACAGGATGAGTGGTTGGGGAGATGGGGTATTTCTGAAGGGATGATTTTTAGTGAACAGCAATTCTAAGTTAAAAAAGTAAATTAGGAATATTGAAGAAACACAGAATTTTCAGCTGCTCCTTCTACTTCTCATCCTTTCTTTCTTCCACTTAGCATAGTTTTCAGTTAAGGATTCTTTACCAAAATCTCTCATATGCTTCCCTCCTTCTCTAGAGCTTACCAACAATCTTCCCTCTTCCCGCCAGCTCTCACCCTCAGCTCCTATCATCTGAGGAAGACAGAGGTTTTCCAGCCCTTGCAGGTTGCCTACATTGAGAGACAACACACCACATCACTTTGTTCTGTCTTGTGGAAAGGGACAATGTAGTCATATGCTCTGCTAGGAACACCGCTTGGCTTTGTGGAGGAAGAATGCAACCCATGACCATCTTCTTCCTTACTAGCTGTTTGGACAAGTCACTCCAGGCTTTACAGTTGTTCTTTTCTCTCCAAAGGTGTATGACCTTTTACCTGGGACAAGGATTTGCAGAGGGAATAAGTCTCAGGGTAGCTGCCTCCTTCTCTAAGAAAGTGGCATGAGTGGGATATCTAGTGGAATATGAGAAGGAATGAGGAATAAGCACAAGAGTCCCAGTTCCCAGTTCCCAGAATTGAGCTCCCCAAGGAGCAAAGACCACACAAGGAAGAGGAGAAGCCCAAACACAAGAAGACACAACTGGTATGCAGAATGACAAAAAAAAAATGTATGAAAAGAAATTATAATAATAGCATTTGGTGGGGAGGGAGTAAGGGAGACAAGATGGCACAAAGGTAAGAAAATACAGGTCCTCCGTTTGCAATGCTTGCCATACAAAAGCATCCTCTTCCCATCCACAGCCAGTTCCTCTTGCCTCTTCTCTTCCATGCTCCCTTCTCACTGTCCAGTCACCAGATTTCTTTGATTCCCACTACTCACAATAAGTGGTGAAAACGAGCAGCCAGAGCACTTGACACAGAAACTTGCACTACTACTCACTTCAAAAGCTTTCTCTATAGCACTCTCAATCCCAGAGAGATAAGAGAGCAAAACAATGATCAGATTATAATAAGTATCATTCAGTTTAGACTGCACACAGTTGAAGTGCAGAAGGCTGAAATAACATCTTTGACAGTGGAAGAGCACTTAATGCTCTGACCACACCACCCAAGTCTTGGAAGGCAGACTGCAGGGACTGTCAGAATGAAGACCCTGGGCCCACTGTAGGAGAGGATCTGGTTCGAGACCATCTTAGGAACCTGAACATACACAAGTCCATGGGACCTGATGAGATCCATCCGTGGGTCCTGAAGGAGCTGGCAAATGAAGTTGCTAAGCCACTGTCCATCGTATTTGAAAGATCGTGGCAGTCAGGTGAAGTTCCCAATGACTGGAAAAAGGGAAATATAACCCCCATTTTCAAGAAGGAGAAAATGGATGAAGTCGGGGAACTACAGAGCAGTCACTCTCACCTCTGTGCCTGCCAAAATCTTGGAGCTGATTCTTCCTGGAAGGCATGCTGAGGCACATGAAAAACAACAAGGTGGGTGGTGGACAACCAGCATGGCTTCACTAAGGGGAAATCCTGACTGACTGATTTGGTGGCCTTCTATGATGGGGCTACAGAACTGATGGACAGGGGTAGAGCAGCTGATGTCATCTACTTGGACTTGTGCAAAGCATTTGACACTGTCCCACATGACATCCTTGTCTTTAATTTGGAGACACATCAGTTTGACAGATGGACCACTCGGTGGATAAAGAACTGGGTGGATGGCTGCACGCAAAGAGTTAGTGCTCAATGGCTCAATGTTCAGCTGGAGACCAGTACCAAGTGGTGTCCCTCAGGGATCGGTGTTGGGACCGGTCTTGTTCAACATCTTTATCGGTGACATGGACAGTGGGATTGAGTGCACCCTCAGCAAGTTTGCCGATGACACCAAGCTGTGTGGATTCGATTGATATGCTGGAGGGAAGGGATGCCATCCAGAGGGACCTTGACACGCTTGTGTGGTGGGCTGATGCCAACCTGATGAAGTTTAACCATGCCAAGTGCAAGGTCCTACATCTAGGTGGGTCAGAGCAACGCCAGGCACAGCTACAGGTTGGGCAGAGAAGAGATTGAGAGCAGCCCTGTGGAGAAGGACTTGGGGGTGTTGGTTGGTAAGAAAATGAACATGAGCTGGCTTCAGTGTGTGTTTGCACTCCAGAAAGCCAACCGTATCGTGGGCTGCCTCAAAAGGAGTGTGACCAGCAGGTCAAAGGAGGTGATCCTGCCCCTCTACTCTGCTCTCATGAGACCTCATTGAAGTATTGTGTGCAGTTCTGGTGTCCTCAACATAAAAAGGACATGGAACTATTGTTCCGTGTTGTTCCTCAGGGAACAAGTCCAGAGAAGGGCCACCAGAATGATGAGGGGACCTGGAGCGCCTCCCATATGAAGATAGGTTGAAAAAGTTGGGGCTGTTGAGAGTGGAGAAGAGAAGGCTGTGTGGAGACCTCATAGCAGCCTTCCAGTATCTGAAGGGAGCCTATAGGGATGCCAAAGGGGGACTCTTCATTAGGGACTGTAGTGGTAGGACAAGGGGTTATGGGTTCAAACTTAAACAGGAAGTTTAGATTGGATATAAGGAAGAAATTCTTTACTGAGAGGGTGGTGAGGCCCTGGAATGGGTTGCCCAGGGAAGCTGTGAATGCTCCATCGCTGGTGGTGTTCAAGGCCAGGTTGGACAGAGCCTTGGGTGACAAGGTTTAGTGTGAGGTGTCCCTGCCCATGGCAGGGGGGTTGGAACTTGATGATTTTAAGGTCCTTTCCAACCCTAACTATTCTATGATTCTCCTGCATCGTCACTGCGTTCCTGCTGGAGATGAACCCCTGTAGCTTCCCTTCCTAGTTCCTACAGTTTTTTCCCTGTGATCCTTCACAATATGTAAAATGTGAACTTCAATAAAAAAGATCTCTTACTTTGCCCCATTAGCCATTTCAATTTATTGACGTCTTCTGTGTAAGGATGGTTACACCAAATCTTTTGCTTCCCTTTTACATAACTATAGTTAGTAGTTGAAGCTAAATGTAAAGATATCAAGCATATGCTGGTAATAAAAAAGCAAAGATTACAGGGTTTTTACTGTATATATATATATATATATACTAAGAGAGAGCGTTTTACTTAATGCATTTTAAATACAGTAGTTAGAGAATCAGACTGGTTGAACCAGTATCATACACAGTGCGCAGATTTTTACTTTTTACTGTTTTCAGTTAGTGAAAGTAAATTGCCAGTGGCTTGAGCTCAGCTGGACATTTGATGCAATACTTCTGAAAGATGTGAAAAAGAAGCCTGAAACAAGATAACTGAAAGAACAGAGTCAAAACAGAGCCTGCAGACAACTTAAAGTATTTTAGAACTCCTTACCACAGCCTAAATTCCATTAGCATGAGACTTGGAAGGACGCATCTGTTATTCTTTAAGAAACTAAAGCAGTTGGCTGGCCTCCTAGCTCTTGAACAAAGTGTTCAGGGCTCACATGGCAATGCTGTGCTGCACATAGCAAATCTGTTTAATTTAGATTATTTTTTTTAAAGGAAAAAATAAAGACAGGAATAATGACTGAGAAGCATCTGCGAGGGATCTGCTATACCTTGAAGTTTTTTTTCAAAATCTGTTTTTGTACGTTCATTCATCCATCATCTGGAGTGACTGGAAGCCACACAAATGTGGAAGTACTGTAGATAAGAAGTGCAATGTCAGGAGATTAGTCTAGCTTCCTATTTTACTGTCTTGTATATGAATGGAGAGTTTATGGAACAGGTGTGATGAAAGTTCTGTTTGAGTTCAGATTCTTCTCAAAAAACTCATTCGAAACATTCAAAATATTGGATTCAAAATATTAAAAAATAAGGTTTTATTTTCTTAATCATCTTTCTGTTGGATTGCAAGTGCATATTGAAGAGGAATATTGTGGACTTCCTTACAGGAGATTTTGGGGTAAAAATATGAGTCTAAAGATTTAAGAAAATACAGATTTGGGAGAGTATATGGAAAAAAGCAAAAGACAGAAGATAGGCTAAGGGAGTAATTTTATTTGTAGAGGCAAAATGAGGATAAAGTGAAAACAGATGCACTTGAATCTATTCATGAAGTACTGTACCAAGAAAACCACAGAAATAAATTATACACAAAGAAAAGTTCCCAGTCACTCTTCAGGTGAAGGAATTCATGTCCTCATGTCTGAATGGCTACACAACTCAGAGATAAAGGCCATGGACATATATGTGTATGTATGCTACCTAGATAGGTGTAGTGGGTTAGTAAAGTATGAAAACTTGAAAAAATGTTCCTTTTAAAGGAACATTACAAGAAATACATAGAGGAAAGATTTGTGATTAGGTGAGTAGAATTTTTCACTGCACTCAGAACCCTTCAGTACTCAAGTTTTACAGTATCCTCATAGCCTATGCAATCCTGTACATGTAAAATATAAAGGTTACGTGGGGAAAAGATTCATATACAGTGTTCTGAGTTTTTCATGCAGACCCTAACTTGAATCCTCTAATCTTCAAAACCACTTTCATGAGCTCTTTTTAAAGCATGGTATTTCCATGTCATTGCATTTTTAGTTGACAGAGTTGGAAGGAAAGACAGACCTACAGAGACAAACTGAATGTTTGAATTTGTTGTTTGTGGGTTTCTTTTGCTTTTGCTTTCAACTGTTGTACAACTAGGTCTATTGAAGATAACAGGTTCCTGTTTCTAAAGCCTTGTCTTTATATTTGTGTTTGATTTCTTTCTTAAAGAGAAAAAAAAAAAGGAAAAAAAAAGGGGGGGGGGAATAAAAGAAAATAATTAGAAATGTGGAAGTACTTCAGACAAGCTGTTCCCAGCACTACAGAAAGAGAAGATCAGCAGAGCTTTTGTGTGACTTGGAAAGGCCTACAGTAATTTGGCCAAGGCACTTTTGTTTGGAGATAGTCTTTATGTCTGGTCACCCCAGGTGGATACCTTTAGTGATATTTTATGGTTTTGTTTCCTGCATTCAAAGGACTTTAACCAACACAAGAGTGTTGTTCTCTGTCCAGTCAAGTTCCAGATGCCTCATAACACATGCTGGTCAGAGAAGTATTTCAAATATGACTTCAAGTAAAACCCTCCAGTTATAAAAAAACAACATAATTGTACATTTAGGAACATATGTTTAAACTAATCTTCATCTGTTTTAGACAGAACAAAAGCCAGCTGAAACATTTCAAGGGAGATTAGACCATTTTGAATGGAGACACTAACAGCTGCCTTGGTTTGTTTTTTTTTTTTTTAAGTAAGGACCCTGTGATTTAAACTTGAAAATTAAAATAAATGCATTCTGGAAAAATGAGATTCCATCATGTATCGACTTAAGGGCCATAACAGGAGATCCCTTCCTCTTATGTCAACTGTTAGTGATTTGCTGTATAATCTGAAATTAAGAGGGATAAAGTTTCTAGGAACAAAAAATTTGCAGAAAGCTAAATCAGGTTTGAAAATATTGGTCAGACTTGCAGGCTTCTCAAACCTTTCAGTCACTGAAAATCTCTGTCCCACTTTTGTCTGTCGCTAACTTATACAAGCTGATCCAGCTTAGTGTAATGGCTGATCCTTTTGCGTTCTGCCACTGAGAAAAAAGCCATGCTCCTGTGCTCCTGGGAAACACTATTGCACCAGTTCAGCAGGGGTACTGAAATATGCCAGGCTTCATGCTCACAAATGACTTTGGTCCCAGGAATTGTGGCCCTATATGCCGAGTATTCCCATGCATTGGAATGTGCAAGCTATAATTTCAGAATGCAGCCTTAATTGACATAGATGCAAGCCTTCAGGCTCACAGCTCTACGCAGGCAGTTACAGGCAGCACCGTTAGCTTTCCAGACCATTTGTCTGCACAATACACGAGATATTTCCCACTGTATGCCAGGGGAAAAGTGAATAAATAGATACAAGTGGAAGAATAGAAGCAGCAAGTAGGAAAAAATTGAGAACCTTTGAATTATTTAATTACCTTGTACTACACAGGGGATTTTATTGTTTAGAAGGAGATGAATAAGCACTTGCACAAAATATAGAATGATTGACCTTTGAGGTCAGCAGACCACAGCATAACTACTTGCCAAATAGTGGAAAGAGCATGCGTTGAATGCTTTTTCAGTGTATTTTTCATCTTCAGACTCATCTTCTGGGCCTCCTGGAGGAACAGGGATGGTGCCACTGAGGGCAAAATAGCACCAAACTAATAATATTTCCTGTCTTGAATTTGCTTCCTTCATCTGCTCGCATTTCCTGGGTAAGACATTCGTCTCAGCTATGTTTAATTGAAGATCTATCCAGACTGCAAGCCTCTTACAACTTCCATTTTCAGCAGTAGACAGAAATTCTGAATGATTTGCTATGATTTTCATCTGTGAAAGTTGACCCCTGCAACTGCAAAAGTTCCTGCTCTGTTAGCATTACAAGAACTTTGTCCTTTTAGCTCAACAGCAGAGAGAGAGGAGGCTATGTTCAAAGAGCCACTAATCCAGAGGAGAGTTCCTTCTCTTATCTGTAAGCCTGCAGGTTCTCACATAGCCTGAACATGCTCTCTTGGCATCATGTTAGAGGGCAACCATGAAAAAGCAGATCTGCTTGCTTGGCTTCCCCTTCAAAAAGAGACAGTTCTCCCATTCTTCAAGAGAAATTTTGACTTCAACATTTTTGAGAATTTTCCATATGGTATTTCAACTTAGATGTTTAAAAGTGGTATTTCCTGAAGGTTATATGCTCTCCTAACATATTTGTCATGGGCTTTGATAAGAGAATTTGTCTTGAATCTGAGAAATATTTGGCAAAGCAGAAAGAAATAAGGAGTATAACACACTGGGATAAGGTGTGAGATAATTGGATGATCACATAAGGATTTAAAATTTTCCAGTAAACTCATGGAGACTACTGAATCAAGATCTCATTCACTAGTGTATATTTATGTGATAAATTAAGATGTAAGAGTACAAAAAGAGAGGTGGATTCTGTATCTCAGGCCCTCAATAGCTTGTGAGAGAGCAAACAGGAATTTGACAGTGCCTCAAACACGCAAATTGTATACTTTACTCACTGGGTTTACTGGTTATTTTGGCATAATCCCAACTGCTTTAGCAAAAAGAAATATAAATATCCTGAAACATATCTGTCATTCTTTCTCACTGACATTGTTTTATTCATACTGGATTTGAGAAACCGGCATTTTCCCACTGCAGAGAAGATTCCTGGAAACTAGAGTTAACATGCCGTCTCTATGACACTTCTATTACTCTTTTGGTTCATCTGCAGTTTAGTAGATGAAATGTGGTTCTGGAGTTGAGGATATCTTTGTTCTGTCATGCTTCTGTTTCTTCCTTTCCAGCCCTCCCTTTCCCCAGGAGAAATACAGAGATGTTCCTCCTTTACGAAGTGCCTTGAGATCTGCAGCTGGCAATCCTTTCATGAAGGTTAGCTATTTTATTTAATCTCAATAGCCCTCTTCTTTTCTCCCCATTGTTTTTATTTATACCACTGTTTGTGCAAACACAAAAATTTTGTGTGCTCCCAACCATTCATTCAAAGCCTCTTAATTCATTGAAAGCCACTTAATATCTAGATTATGTTATCAAGGAGCTTTATCTCGCACTGTCAAAGAAATGTGATTACACCTCTAAACCTGTTTTTCAGAAACTAACCTCCGTCTTTATAGCAAATCAAACCAGAATGTAATCAACTCAGTTTGCTTTTGACAGATGTTTAAAGTAATTTTATGCTACATAGCTTCCTCGCATATGTTTGGTTTGTTTTGTTTTGGTTTGGTTTTTTTTTTTCAGTGCCAGGATACATTAGTTACAATTTAGGTTCACTGAATATGGCATGGATAGTTTACCATTAGATTATTCTCTGCTATGCAGTACTATTCCTTTACTTATAGCATTTGCTTTGTGAGTTTACTGCTTGCAAACTGTGGTGCCCTGACAGGAATGAAAAGTAGTCCTCTGTTTATAAAATGGGAAAAGCCCACGAACTTCCTCTACTGCCTTACTAATGTGCCTTAACACTAACATGGCTCCAGCTGCAAAACTGAAATATCCTTGAGAATATGCTTAGCTTTAAACAAGTGAGTTGCCCCACTAAATGTCTTGAAATCCATTATTCTAATTCTGCTGTGCGCTAAAGCAGTTGAACTGCTCTTTCAAACTGATGCTCTACTGCCCACTCCTGGACACAGGAAAGTAATTCATCCTCAAAACCTGAGGGACTGATGATTTCTCTCCTGAACATTTGAAGCTGACTCTGAGGCAGGAAGTTGGTTCACCAAGAGCCAGAGTCCACCGGATAATTGTGATCTGAATTCAAAATAATTCTGGACTGGATTTGAGCCAGCTGTTTGAAAGACTCTGTATTTCCTCACAGACTGGTAAATTTCACTTTTTCTGCTTACTATTGGACATAAAATGAATTTCAGTATTCATGATCTTCATCAGACTACAAGTAACATGAAAGGAAAACATGCATTACATCTAGTAATCACCCTAGCAAAATAGTTTTTCTTCTCAATTTTAAATGCCAAACAATTAACCAGAAACTGAAACTTCCCATGCAGAAGGAACCTCCAAGAAATGCAACTTTGGTTGTTATATGAAAAAACCTCACCTTATTAAAATGAAATATAATATCCTGAAAGAGAATGAAACATGATTAGTGTCCTTAGCATAGTATTTAAATAAATCACTCCCCCAGGTGAGAACAAAGTTTATTTGAAAGCAGCATTGTAATGCTCAAAGTATATTCTCTTATCCCCATCACTGACTTTGGAGACTACCTTTTGTCAGTTAATACCGTTTGGGTTTTAGCCTAAAGCAATCCTTGTTCATTATTTCTCCTTCTCCTCTTTGAGGCTTCAAAGGGATGCTGCTAATTTTAGGAGTAATCACCATAGAGTGATAAACTAACAAAATACTTATTAAAAATGAAAGTGTATAAAAATAAAACTGCAACTACAACAAAGTGAAAAATTTGAGGAGGATAGACTCCAGCACAGGGGCGACATGCAGCAGGCTGCCCCGGTAATGCAGGGGAAGAAGAAAGGCCATGAATTCAGGGAAGGCATAAACAGTCATAAACAGCTTCTGTACTAGTATTCTTGCTCTTATAGCTAGTTACACTCCTGCAAATGCTAAGCTTTAGGCCTTCCCTGAAGTCTCGTTGGCTTCAGGAGGGTGTGTCTATCCTGGGGATACACCAGTTATTTTTTAGCTTGCTCCCTGGTTGTTTGGGACCTTCTTCTTTCCAAGACAAATCTCCAGTGGGGACCACTCCCCAAAAGTGTGGTAGATGCAAACTAGTTGTTGAAATGCTTGTATTTCTCAGTGAGGCATGTCCTTGGAGTCTCTCAGTGTTAACTCCTTTGTCTTTTCCTGATCTGTTTCCACCACTTCAAAGGCATCTACAGAATTATTTTCTTTAGCGCCAAAGGATTTAACAGAGATATTGGCAGTAGCTGGGAATTTAATTGTTTCTGATATTATCAGCAGTAAAAAAAAAACACTTTTGGGAGAAGCGCTCATCTGATTTATAAGGGGCCTGTTTCCCTAAAAAATCTCTCCAGTCCTAGCACTGCACAATACTGGCATATGCTACAACCATGAATATTCAAGAGCAGTGTTATTCAAGTATCACAGTAAATGGTAATAACCTTTTTTTTTCCCCCAGATTAATCAGAAAATATTTAAGTCAGCATATTTAAATAATGCACTGAAATCAGAGCACAGCATGAATAATATTTAAATTAAATCTGACAACATAAGAAATATAAAAAAGAGTATTCACAGTAATGGAAAAAAAGGAATTTTGAAAACTGCATTTTCTGAAGAAGGAAATACTTAAAAGACCTGCCTTGGTAAGATAATTTATGGAATTACCTTAGCAGCAAATAAAGGTGTAGTTAGACTAAATGCGGCCTCCATAAAATGAAAAGGAGAATAAATGAAAATAAGACAGATACATATATTGCTGTGCAGGAAGGAAGAGAAACTAAACCAGGCAGACTGTTCTTGTTTCTTGCAGCTGAAACCTGTGTGTCACTAAAAGCACTTTAAGGAAAAAAGCTTTTAAAGAATGTGTTTATAAACTTAAGCACATCTCAAACCAAGAAGCTGGATAACCAGGCTCTCAAGTTCACATTTCTGAGTGGTGGAGTTCACAATATGAGGGTATGTAAAAGCAAATACCTGACAACCACTATTTTTTTTTTCCTCATGATGGTATCTTGGTTTGGGTCAGAGATAAGGCATGTACTAAGGAGAAGGTATTTGTTGCTTTATATTTCACTGCTGTTTTGCAATGTGCAATATTGCAAGACAGATTCTAGACAGTCAGAAAGTAAAGAGGAGAGGAGCCTTGGTCAGCTCAGCTCTGACTTTAATACTATTTAATGCCTTTAAAAGTCCAGATGTCAGTGCTCTCTCTCTCTCTCCTGATGGAATAAACTGGTTATGTCTTGTATTTAATTGAATGGCATGGTGTTTGAGCAACAGTGCTTTGCTGAATAGAAAGAATGCCTTCCATTGCTGTCAATTGATCAAGATTTTCCTCCTCCAATTTAGCTGTTTATGGGTGTTGCTCCCTGAGCAGTCAGAAATGCTTCTCAATCTCTTAACTTGGTTTCTCATTGTCTTCTGGATATGCAAACAGGGAGTTTTAAAAAGCCCTTTCTTATGTACACTTTCATAATGAATTTTTCCATCATCTGCTGCAGCACAATATGTCTTGGGCAGTTAATGGTCATTCTGAATAGAGACTGATTCCTTCCATTCTGCTGTTCAGGCTTACATAAAGATCAAGGTGTGACAGTAAGGATGAGGAAGGTGTCACTGTAACTTCATTCTGGCACATGGGAGGGTGTTAAGAAAGTAACAGCACTTTCACTCCAATGTAGGCTGCTTAATTAAACCAATTGCTGCTCATAGACAAAGCACTCTGAACTCACAGATGGGAACAACGCCATCCTCGCAGATGGGCATGAGCATCCAGCACCAAGGAACATTGTACTGTCACTGAATATCTGTGTTGACGCTTGGCCAGAAATGTCAAAAAAACAGGTGCTGATCCTAATCTTCTATGCCCATAATACAAGGGAACACACCACCAGTCATTAATCCAACACCCATCTGGGTTAATTTTCTGAAGACCCTGGGGAAAAATAAGGAGAATTTAATGAGTAGGTTTAAAACAAGCTGAGTGTTTCTAAATGCATTTCTACATTTAGAAATCTTACATGAGAAATATTCTTTGAAGCCTGATCGCAGTGTCATCTTCTTGATTTCATGAGAACAAAAGAATAATCTTCCAAGAAAACAATAGTTCTCCTGAAGCCAGTGACCTTATTGTCCACCATAGGATTACAAATTTTTTAAAGAGAACAGAGACTACATATTACCAAAGACAACACGCTTTTGCCACTACTGGGTTTACAAATTTAGTCATGCTGTAGGTGACACTAACGAAAGAAAGAATGTGTTAGAAATTGATCCATGAAATGGAAGGCAGGAATTAATGATGTTTCTCTTTAAGATAATGGTCAAGATATTTGCAAAATCACATATTTGCTTAGCAGCATTTATTGTAAACATGGGGGAGCACAGCTTGGAACCCTATTCTGAACACTGCACATCTCTAGTATCAATATATTTCCAACTGCTTTAAAAGGCATAGACTGCCTGGGGCTCCTTTTCTCATTTGGGTCTCTCTTCATTCTTACCTACTGCATGAACAACTGCTTAATGAAAGGGAAGGGGCTCACAACAATAGCAGGACTTTGGGAGAAGGAACCCTATTCTTGGCTTCCTTCAAGTGAAAAAAGGACAAGAAAGAGAGTAGAAGCTAAAAGGAATAAAAGCTATGAGGAAATAAAGAAAGGTGAAAAATGTGAACAGGAAAAGCTTGAGAACTTTTGAATTATTTAATTACCTTGTACTACACAGGGAATTTTATTGCTTAGAAGGAGATGAATAAGTACTTGCTCAAAATACAAAATGATTGACCTTTGAGGTCAGCAGACCTGGCAGTCATGCACAGCATAACTACTTGCTGAACATACTACGAAGACAATCAAATGCCATCAATATACTTTTCATCTTCAAACTCATCTTCTGGGCCTCCTGGAGAAACAGAAATGGTGCCAATGAGGGCTAAATAGCACCAAACTAACAATATTTCTGCTCTTGCATTTGCTTCCTCCAGTCTACTCACATTTCCTGGGTGACAGATTCATCTCAGCAATGTTTAGTTAAAGAACAATCCAGGCTGCATTAATGTGTGAACATTGACCTCAGCAGCACCAAAAAATCCTGTTTTGTTATCATTATGTGAACTGTGCTTTGTCCTTTGTGCTCAAAAGCAGAGAGACAGAAGGCTATGTTTAAGGAGCCACTAATCTTGAGGAGAGCTCTTTCTCTCATCCTCAAGCCTGTAAGCTCTTGCTTAGAGTATCAGCATGATATCAACCTGATGAAGTTTAACCATGCCAAGTGCAAGGTCCTACACTTGGGTCAGAGCAATCCCAGGCAGAGCTACAGGTTGGGCAGAGAAGAGATTCAGAGCAGCCCTGAGCAGAAGGACTTGGGGGGCATTGGTCGATTGAGAGAATGAACATGAGCTGACTTCAGTGTACGCACACAGCCCAGAAAGCCAGCCGTAACTTGGGCTGCATTAAAAGGAGTCTGACCAGCAGGTCGAAGGAGGTGACGCTGCCCCTCTACTCTGCCCTCATGAGACCTCACTTGGAGTATTGTGTGCAGTTCTGGTGTCCTCAAAATAAAAAGGACATAGAACTGCTGGAACAAGTCCAGAGGAGTGTCACAAGGATGATCAGGGGACTGGAGCACCTCTCATATGAAGACAGGCTTAGAAAGTTGGGGCTGTTCAACCTGCAGAAGAGAATGCTGCATGGAGATCTCATAGCAGCCTTCCAGTATCTGAAGGGGGTCTATAGGAATGCTGGGGAGACTCTTCATTAGGAAATGTAGTGAGTAGGACAAGGGGCAACGGGTTCAAACTTAAACAGGGGAAGTTTAGATTGGATATAAGGAGGAAGTTCTTTCCTGTGAGGGTGGTGAGGCCCTGGAATGGGTTGCCCAGGGAAGTTGTGAATGTTCCATCGCTGGCGGTGTTCAAGGCCAGGTTGGACAGAGCCTTGGGTGGCATGGTTTAGAGTGAGGTGTCCCTGCCCATGGCAGGGGGTGTTGGAACTCGATGATCTTAAGGTCCTTTCCAGCCCTAACTGTTCTATGATTCTATGATTCTACGTTAGTGTGCTGCCATGAAAAAACATGCTTGCTTGCTTGGCTTTCCCTTCAGAAATACACAGATCACCCATTCTTCAAAAGATACTTTGCACTGTGGAAAAAAGAATTAGTCAGAAAATGTGAAAGTTAATGTGAAAGAAAGAAAAAAGGAGCAACATTTCTGTAAAAAAAAAAGCAGGTTACTTTTATTTCCCCTCATCTAGTCTTTCAAGTCTCCCATCACCCACTATTAGGTTTAACTTCCTCTGACTAAACAAGAAAGTTAATGATACCAAATTCTGCAGAAGAAAAGGGAAAACCAATTGTGTTAGGTCTATGTTTGTGGAGAGTGAGTATATCTACGTTCTTTTACAGTTCTGACGTATAAAACCTTTAATGGCTATAACAGCCTTTATGGACAGTATATGGACAATGACACACTCTGGTTTACTTTGAACTAATATTTCTACAATTTGCAGAGAAATAAAAAAAAACATTGCTTCTCTTACAGATTTTTTTCTTTCTGCCACAATGTCCTGGGTTCAGCAGTAGCAATAATTTTTCTCCTTTTTAGTAGCTGGTGTACGTGCTGCGTTTTTTAACTCTCAGCCTGAGAACACAGCTTATAACACCAATGTGTTCAGTTGCTGCTCAAGTAATGTTTAGCCTGACCAAGGACTTTATGAGTCTCATGGTCTGCCAGGGAGGAGGGGAAGCCAGGAGGAAGCAGAGACAGGACACCTGAGCCAAACTGACCAAAGAGGTTATTCCATACTACAGCACGTCATGCCCACTCTATAAACTTAGGGCAGTCACCCGCAAGGGCTAGATCACTGCTCGGTCACGCTGGGTATCGGTCGGTGGGTAGTGAGCAGTTGTATTCTCTTCCCTTGTTGTTTCCCTTCTCATTATTATTATTGGCGGTAGCAGCAGTGGTTTGTGTTATACCTCAGTTACTGAACTGTTCTTATCTCAACCCCTGGGAGTTACATTCTTTTGATTCTCCTCCCCATCCCTCCAGGAGCGAGGGGGAGGAAAGCAGGGGGGGAGTGAGAGAGCGGCTGCGTGGTTTTCTGAGTTACAGTTAGGCTTGAACCACGACAGTTCTTTTTGGTGCCCAACGTGGGGCACGAAGGGTTGAGATGGTGACAGATGTTTATGAATTTGTCTAAACGTTTCCAATACCTTGTATCTCCACACCTCCATCCCTCCAGCTAACAAGACTTTCTGCACAGCTCCAGCTCCCTTTGTCCTGGATTTTGTGAGTTCTACATCTGTAAATTGAAATCAGATCTTTAGTAGAGGTGGGATATGATCCATTAACAGCTTCCTGAGTTAGCATCCCGGGTTCAGCTGGAGTGTGCCATCATCCTCTGCCCACTCATTGGCGTTAATGACCTGGAGAGAGGCAGCGCCACCAGCAGTATATGATCTTCTCTGAATTAATTGCCTAGTATACACTTGTGTCTGGTATACATCTTGGATGGCTCTGTGACCCAATGGATGGCCCACTGGACCGGCAGCGTGCGTTGATGGGAGTCATTCAAAGGCTGAGGGTCTGAGCGCCAGCAGCACGCCCCGGGCCACCTCGTGGTTTCACCTGCGGGCTCGTGCCTGGCTTGCATGCCCAGCGGGGCAGGCGAGAAGTCTACCCGTGAGGCACCGACGGCCACAGCAGGGCAGGAGCCATCAGCACACACGGCAGACTGCTTCTGTGACCCCGCAGGAAAATGTCGTGGCTCGCGGCACAGCGACGGGGTTCGAGCCCCTGACCGCGGTGCGAATCCCCACCGCACCCTCTGAGACTGCCCCTGCGGTACTGATCGCTCCACAGAGCCACCTACTGGGGGGGGCTGCCGCCTCCCTTTAAACCGCGACAGGAAGGAGCAAGACTTGAATGGCACTGCTAAACCAGAGGACGAAGGGGTTACGGATGGCAGCATGAATCCCATGGGATGATGGCAGAGCAGGTAGCACTGCCAGCCATTTTCCTGTACCTGCCGTAAACTTCATTGCTTCCACTGGTTGCAACGTATGGCACACTGTAGCAGCTCTGCACGAAGGAAGCAAGTGTGGAGCAACTACCAAGTCCTGACAAAG
This sequence comes from Myiopsitta monachus, assembly GCA_017639245.1. Classification (NCBI taxonomy): domain Eukaryota; kingdom Metazoa; phylum Chordata; class Aves; order Psittaciformes; family Psittacidae; genus Myiopsitta; species Myiopsitta monachus. The sequence continues at coordinate 54,649,654 of CM029919.1, forward strand.
GACGAAGGTTTCTATCAAGAGGGTGCGGGAAAAAGGGCATTTTTAGGAGTTCTGAACCTCAGTGGGGAGGCAAAGGTGAACCCAGATTGTTGTACTATTTTGGCAGGGAAGATCTGCCTGATTTCAGCACAAGGCACATCTCGCAGTCGGCCACTCTCACCTTACCTGGATGCCTTTCCAGCCAGCAGGTCTTGAAGGTCTGAACACTTGGAGCTGAGAAGGCGTCATGCCTATGTCAGCAGTGTGTGAGACATATCTGTACCTGCATGCTGTCATTAGCCAAGACAGATCTACCTGATGCTCTCACCCTGCTCCTGTTTGAATCGAAGAGAAGGCTGGCTACCCTGGATCCTGACAGGACCAGGCACGTAAAGATAAAAGTAAATGAAGTGCTGGACTGCTCATATCAGTCCCAGCAGGACTATATGTTAGGATACTTCAGAGTCTGTTCTGTCGGGGAGATCTGTTACTATAAAGACAAAAAAAAAAGCCTCCCTCATAGCCAGGAATAGGCCAGTTCTTCAGTTGATGCTCCTGTGGATGTTACAGGCTGGGGAGAAATGGGGTGTGAGAAGTGAGTGGCGGCTGCTGATAGGCTGCAGTTCTGGTCTGGGGGCTCTGCAGGCCACTTTGTGTTTCAGCAAGTGTGGAAAAATGTCTTTTCCTGAAGCCAGATGAACAATTTATTTTAGTAATGGGGATCTAGTTAGAAGGGACAGGGATCCATGTAAAGAGTTTTAGCAAATATTTTTGTTTTCTCCTCCCTTGTTCTTTCCCTGGTCATTATTATTATTGGTGGTAGCAGCAATGGTTTGTGTTGTACCTCAGTTACTGGACTGTTCTTATCTCAACCCGTGGGAGTTACATTCTTTCGAATCTCCTCCCCATCCCTCTGGGAGTGGGGGGGAGGAAGGGGGGTTGTGAGCCAATGACTGTGTGGTACTTCGTTTCCAGCTGGTCTTAAACCAGGACACACCATGTTTATATGTGTGTGCCCACCCCCTCTCAATGGGTTTTGGCCTTTGTTTTAGGAAAGTAGCTTTCCCTCCATACATAGACATTATGAGGTATTGCAAATGTTAGCATGTAAAATAAGTTACTCTGGTTTGAGTGGACTCCGTACAAGTTTTCATGCTGACCTGTACTTAAAGAAGAAATAAATACATGCTTTCAACACTTTGGAAAGTTTTAGCCTTTTGAATGCTTAATTCCTTACAGAATTCACAGATAACAAGAGGAATTTCAGTCCACATTTTTCTAGGCATAAACAAGGTATCATGTATAAACTGTCATTTCTTGTAAGGAGATACAGCCTCCTGCCAGTCTCTTTGAACAGAAGTTGGACATTTGCTTTCTGTTAGTAAACACTCTCAGCTTGCTGAGTTTTCACATCAACGAAAATCCCCTAAGGCAAGTAAATTTCTTTACAAAGTGCCTAAGGGTTTTTATCCAGTACTTTGCATAGCAAGTATCTTTGATTTGGGCACTGTATAAGAGATTAGCTTCTTTAGTAGAAAGCTGAGATGCAGTGAGGTTTGCTAACAATTTTCTGAAAAGGTTTTATTTCCATCTATGACTATTGTTCAATTCACAGGAAAATGTTATTTTGATATGTTAAGGGGAGACGAAGTTTGTTTCAAAGTGGAAATTCATCATGATGTTGTGTACAAAAGTGACAAAATGGTCAATTTGTTTTTATCTAAATACTTTCAATTTTGAAAACAAGGGGTGTGTGTGTGTGTGTGTGTGTGTGTGTGTGTGTGTGTGTGTTAAAAATACAGTACATAATTTATTTGATAAAAGAAAAGCTGTAGGAAACATATCTGGAAAAAAATCATAATCTGTGTACTGGCAAATTATAAAAAGACAAAGGTTTGTTAAAGAAATTGACTGAAGAGTGATAAGGATGTTTTGGAAAACCATTGTCATTTGAAGCACTGCAAGATACAGAATTACCCTCCTTATGAGGTCTGCTTTGTTTGTGTAGCAGCTAGCTTTTTTCTCTTGTGTTTTGAAAAATTGAATGCTGTTAAGTAAGCTAATCAACATTTAAAATATGGTCAACTATTTTTATTACCATTTTTCATGAAAGTGTATGTTATTATGAAGCAAATACAGTTACCATTGTAAAACAGCAGTTTTCTGTGAAACATTTTCCATAAGTATAGTTCTTTCATCTCGTTTCACGATTTTGTCCCTACCCACCCAACTTTCAACTCTGTCATTACAGTTACCAAGTGATAAAAATTAGGAACTTGCTATCTTCCTGTGTTGAAAGAGATGATTACATCTCCGTGGGTGTGATTCTTGTCAGCTAACTCCAACTAAATCAGTTTAATTCTGGCATAAACAACCTATCTTTACACTCCTTGTAGTCAGTAAAGTAGCATGGATTTTTCCTCAGGGAGAAATATTAAGTCTGTCTTACATGCTTATTTTGGGCCATCTTTTAAAAGTGTTTTTTTGGTGGGTTTTTTTTGTTTTTTTTTTTGTTTTTTTTGCTATCACAATCTATTAAGGGTTGCTATATCAGCAACCTTTTGAATGGTCTAACTTTTGCACGGTCTAACTTTTGCACGGTCTAACTTTTGCACAGTCTATTTTTTAGATGGTTCAAGTTAAATGTGGCAGTTCAACAGTGAACGTATAATGGATCAAACATTAAAGATTTTGAGTACGTACACACAAATTTCCCCAAAATAGAAACTGCACGCACAGCAGGAATAATGGCTCCAATTGAAGCTAGCTTTGCTCCATATATTAAAAAAAAAAATAGAATGAATGTTATTTATTTGAAGATTTGTTAGAATAGACTAACCATCCTGAACCAGAGAAAGAATAAAGATTTGTAGATCTGGAGACTTTTTCCTTTGTGAGTTATAGAGAGGTTTTCATGAGCATCTCTTTGACTTCACTGGTATTCATGCTACAGATAGTTTTCTTTCACATAGTGTCCTGGGTTCAGCTTAAACCGTGACACTTAGGCATACTCATTTTTAACAAGAAGGTTCCTACTGCATTTTCTTTCATCCCTCACACTGTTCAAACAATTACCCCACAGGTGCAAGGGGTAGCCACAAATCAAGATGGGAAGGTTATTCAGACAGAATTCAATCTGATAATGTGTATGTTCAAATACGAGATTGATTTCTTTTAAAACTTTGTTTTGAGCACCTGGCCTGAATTGTGCTATACATAGACACAATAAGAAGAACTAGGGAGAATATTTCAGATATGATGGTATTTTCTGATTGCTTACTTGAAGTAGGTTTACTAGAGAATATTTAAAGACATAGCAAATCAATTTTAGGACCCCTGCAAATCAGTTTCAAGATCCTTGAGTAGGCATCATCCATTTCAGTTCTGTCAGGAAAGATCTGACTAATCTAATTTGCCATATTTCGAATGTGCACTCTTCTGAGTGTTTAATTGCCTTATTGAGAGTAATTTCCATGAAACAGGAAGAAAAACCCTCACTAAAATTTTAGAAGGCTGAAAGTTCAGTGAGCAAAGTACACCACAGTGATTCATAGGTAACTTCCTGCACTTAAACAGATGAACTGGGAATCTACTTAATTGTGCATCATCCCAGGGAGCTGATTTGGCCTAAGGTAGAGAATAGCATTGACTGCTAAGTAATGAGGATGCTTCTGACAAGCATTTCTGTTTAATAGGTATCGTTCGGCAAGGTCCAATAACTTTGGTTGTGTTTAAGTACATGACAAATGAGCACAATCTTCTACACTTTCAATTTTCTAATACAGAAGTAGTCAAATAAAAAAGTAAAAATAAAAAATTAAGATGGAATAAAAGAATTTTATCTGTCTGTGTTTATACACTACCATATCTTATTTGGAGTAATTCACAGCTTTAAATTGCATCTAAGTCTGTAAGAGATGATTGAAACATTGTTTACTGCTGGAAGCCAGCTATATATTTCAGCACTCCAAAAATGTACAGTTGACAATGACTAATTAGTGAGGTAGTTGGAAGTCAGGTTGCTGATTCAGATATTTAGTATCCACTTCACTATAATAATTTGCATATGTTCTGCCCTTATATAATCTATTAAAAGATTTTATTCAAAAAAGGAGTCTAAGAACATTGGTGACTGAAGGAACACATGAGAAAAACACATGATGGTGTTTGGCTGAAACCTTGAAACAGAAGAAACAGCCCTTAGTGCTGGCATGAAAAAGGCTGAGAGAGTCAGTGAAGTTGACAGAATTGGTGCCTTTGGAAACAGGACAATAAGTATTATATTTAGAAGCTCAAAGTCCAACCATGAAAATACCTAATTAGTTTACACTCTTGATTTAAGCTCTGTTCCCTTATTCTGCATTTTATTGTTTTTTATTCAAGTCACTGGGAATTTTGCCAGTGCTCCCACTGGGAGAATTAGGTTTACCAGAAAAGCATTTTCAGACATAAAAAGAATTTATAGCAGTATAAAAAACTGCATGCATATCACTGATGAATCAGGCATCACATATTGAAGGTGACATATATGTGCTAAACTGCAGAGTTATTGCTGCTTTATCTAACTCTGTCCCCTAGTTCTTCCTTTGACTTTTATATCCTAAAGAAATGCCAATCTTGTGGTAACACCCTATGTCTTAGTAAATGCCTGCGCAGCTTCTGAAGGTTATCCATCTTTTCCAAGGCACATATAAAGTTTCTGAAGAAACAGTTGCCTATTTCTTTTTAAATGCATGCTGGAAATCACCAAAATTCTGCCCTAAACTGTTTTTTTCTGAACATATGATCCTAAGGCTTCTTATTATTGGCTGCTAGGCAACTGCACCTTAGTTTGTTAGTTAGCTTTAGGATCACTATGCAGTTAAAGGAAAAAAGCGGGCACTTTTTCTTAAATCTCAAGAAAATGCAGACACCTCATTTGCATGACTTACATAATGCTTTAGAACTGCCCTTTTCCCCTACCTTAATTAGTTTGGGTCATCAGACAGGATTGAGGTATCTGCATTTACTCAGATGAATCTCACCCTGTGACCTCAGATTTCTAGCAGGACTACAGATGTTTATGCTGGTGGGGCTGTGGATTAAGTAAAATAATGAAGCAGTCCTTCCATAATGTTCAGAGCTGCTGAAATGGGTGTCTGCGTGGTTAGGAAAAGCAAAGGCCAATTTTGATATATTGTCATTGGAGTCACATGAACAACTGTTATTCTAGAAAATGAGACCTTCAAGAAAAGCAGAGAAATGGAGTTCGTCTTAATCTAGAAAAGAGAGGAATGAGAGAAAATGCAAAATCACATTCTATATATTTCTTTGCTCTGTGAAGAGACAAACAAACTGGCCTCCATGTCCACTGGGAATGGGGCAAGAAATTAAAAGTTAAAACTTCAGTGAGGGAAATTACACTATCATAGACATCTTTAAGAGAAAGAATGCTTAAGCAAATGAGCAGATTGCTGAGGGAGATTATGGAACCTTTTCAGAGAGGATTTCTTAAAAAGTTTGGAGCAGTGTCTGTTGGGCATATTTTGAAGTTAGGACATGAACATTTTCAAGGTTCCTTTTGCTTCCACAACCCTCCTTTTCTGTCATGTTTGCTTTCACTCATCTCTCTCTCCTTTATCCTTGCTAAGTGTGTTGTATTGGAGGGGGGAGACTCTCAGTTTCCAACCTTAGCCCCAGTTTTATTTCTGTGTCTGGACCCCAAATGAGTAACTTCATTTAATACCCTCTGAAGTTTCTTAGGTCACTCTGTGTTTCATGGCTTTTTGACTGGCCTCAGGGAAACAAGTTATGAATGAAGAATCAATTGCCATGTATTCTACTTTTGAAAAGAAAACACAACAGGCAGGAACTAGCTGGAGAAGAGAAACATATGTTGTCTACAAAATTACCACTTTGGGACAGGGCCTTGAGCAACCTAGTCTAGTGGGAGGTGTACCTGACTATGGCAGGGGGTTGGAACTAGGGGGTCCTAAGGTTCTTTCCAACCCAAACCATTCTATGATTCTATGATTCTAACTCTGCTAATGGGGGGACAGACCCAGTGAGGCACATGGAGGAAAGGAATTCCTGCAGACAACCCCTGGTATCTTTTCTGCTACTTGCCAGCTTAGCCTTTAAAAACACCACGTCGCTCAGACTGCAAAAAAAAAGAAGTTGCACATTTATTTCATATTTTTTTACTATATTTCCATTTCTGAAGAAGAATTGTTTGGCTCAGTCTGGGATTTGTTCATTGAGCCTGTGGAGTTTTTAAAACAATATTGACTATGGTTTTATATGGAACCAGGCTACTAGCCTGTATTTAAATGCTATCTAGCTAAATTCAGAAATATTAAATTTACCAAGAAGATTATAAGTTAGAAGCAGAAAAGCCTTGAAGTCTTTATTTTGTCACATGAAAGTAATAAAAGAATTAGAAAGGCAAAAAAAACACAAGGAAAAATAATTTAGCACTTACGTTATCCCATTATTTTTCAGATAATGACAGCATTCATGCTATTTGATTTTAGCTTCTGTGTTTACTAATAAACAAGCAAAAAAACACAAACAAAAAAACCCCCACCAAAACTATTGTTTTTCTACTGAAGTTGCACTAAGCAGGTCTCTCTCTTGCTCTCTGTCTTTTTCTCTGAAGTGCTGACAGTTACAGACATATTTGGCTGGCTGTTGCACAGATCATATATTTGGCCTCTTTACCAGTAATAATTTCCTATACGTTAGACTTTGGACCGTGGAAAAAGCCCATTGCAACATTCCCATGTTCCTTCTGAAGATGGCTCCTTATTTTTTTAATTCTCCAGGAGAAAGAGTACTTTTAAAAACAAATCCAGGGTTGATATACTGTAGTTCAGAGGCTAAAAAACAGTATTTCTTGGAGACTTCTTTCAAGGCTAGGTTGGACAGAGCCTGGATGGCATGGTTTAGTGAGAGGCGCCCCTGCCTACTGGCAGGGGGGTTGGAACTAGATGATCTTAAGGTCCTTTCAAACCCTGACTGCTCTATGATTCTATAGTGGTAGGGGTCAATCGTGAAGAGTTACAGGAGTATGTAGCAATACCACCATCTCCTTCGGCTCCAGCACCACTGTCAAGATGGCTGCATTTATTCTTGTGGATGGAGTCTGTTGATGCAATATCTTGTGGAAGTAGCCAGGATCTCTGATGCCGTAAGTAATGTTGGTAGTAAGTCAATGATTATGTTCTCACTCAATGAAATGTGTGGTGCCTAAAAGACAAAGCAGTGGAAATAAGAATACAGGACATTTCCCACCCCTTGTTGAACTCACCCCTTCTGTCCCCTCCAGCTAGAACTGTGCTGACTCTTCGATTGTTTTCTTTTGGCCTTTGCATCCTGTATTCCTCTTCACAGAGTGACACAGATGCAACACGAAAAATGAAGACATGTTCAGCCTGTTTCACAACTCTATGTTGCTCTCCTGGGAGCTGGAAATAGAGAAATCATACGCTACCAAAGTGAGAAGAGCAGAGACTTGAAGTTCTCCCCCATATCTAGCTTCGCTATAAGCTAATTTGCTAAGACTTGTGAGGACTTGGCCTCAGTAACACATTTCCTACACTTCATAATGCAAGTGACTCTGGGTGATCCTACAGATACGTTTGGAGCTGCTTAGACAAAAAGTAGAACCATATGGTTGTAGGCATACCCAGAACTAGGCAGATTTTGAAGAGGATTTGATCAGGATTTTGAGGACTTAAATTTCTCAATGTAGCTATTTACAGATTCGTAGAAAGCAGAGATCTATTCAGCTAATATGTAGAAATCTTGTGGCCATAAAAGTTCTTCTGAAGGTCTGAGATGGAAGACTACAAACACCAAAGGTTTTGAGCAGCCAACAGTCTAGCACTGTAACATGAATGTTATTTGCCAAGAGAGATAGCTTGGTTTATATGACTTTGTTCATGACTTCAGAGGCAACTGGACATCCAAATACCTTTAAGATTCTTGGCTTTTCGTTTCATTGTAATACCACAGAAAAAAGGAAATCCCCAGGATCTTCAATTTATTTTAATAACAAGTTAAATGAATGTTCCCTTTCCCCTATATATAGCTTTAAAATATCATTCTCTTTGTTGCTGGCTACTCCTGCAGCTGTTTGTCTTTTCTAAGTACATTTTAGCTGTATCTCAAAATTCATTCTGGAAGTTGAACAATCTTTGGAGTAAGAGGAATATCAGCATTCAAGATATGGTTATTGCTGCAAGAGATTTTGAGAAAGAAAAGTTTTCCCAATTGGCAAAAATATATTAAGAAAAAGATGTTTCAGTACACTAAATACAGTTTATTACACAAAGTATTTTTGTTTAATTTTTGCCAAAATTATTGCTATATGAAATTACATGCAAAAAAGAGTTAAAACATCTTTGTTATGATGGTGTAAAGAAACCACAGTCCAGATAAGAGCAATTGGAAAATTGCATGCCACATCTCACTTCTGTTCAGTGGCCACTAGACTGCATAAGTAAAATCCATTTTACTGCTTGGAAAATAGAAAGTATGAGTATAAACGTCATGCACAGAGACAAGAAACCCTTTTCTCTATCCCACTGACATTTTTTTTTACTGTAAACCAATGGACTCCTCATGCCCCAAATCCCAGCCACAAATTCCCAGAATAAAAATGAAACCTGGTCTTTTCATAATTTTTCTGTGAGATACAGAAATAGTCTGTGCCGATATACACCCTTCTTCAAGAGTCTGGAACAGAAAATGAAGTTTACTGCCTCCATCTGCAGTTTCTGTCAGGAATACCATCAGCAGTGGTCAAAACACCATTGACTGACTGTTTCATCTTCATCTTGTTTGTGATGGCAGTGATGGACACAGTACTCAGAAACTGAGGCATCACAGATCTGCTGAGAGACAAGATATGAAGTGAGCTGAAGAGATGAGGTGTTAACCGAACAGCAAGGCTAGATTCAAAAGGCTGTGTTTTAAAATAAAATGAAACATAACAATTACCTATTGTCATGGGTTCAGCAGCAGCAGTCATTTTTTCTCCTTCTTGGTAGCTGGTGCAGCACGGTGCTTTTGATTTTGGGCCTGGGAACAGCGCTGATAACACCAGTGTTTTCAGTTACTGCTTGGTAATGTTTTGGTCTGACCAAGGACGTTCTGAGCCTCATGCTATGCCAGGGAGAAGGGGAAGCTGGGAGGAAGCAGAGACAGGGCACCTGACCCAAACTGACCAAAGAGGTTATTCCATACCACAGCACGTCATGTCCAGGATGTGAAAACAGAGGGCAGAGACCAGGAAGGGTGTGGTGGTACATTGGGGGGTTCGCTGCTGGGGGGTGCACTGGCTGGGTCGGGCTTGGTGAGCAGTTGTATTCTCTTTCCTTGTATGTCTCTTGTATTATTACTGGTGGTAGCAGTAGTGATTTGTGTTATACCTTAGTTACTAAACTGTTCTTATCTCAACCTGTGGGAGTTGCATTCTTTCGATTCTCCTTCCCATCCCCCGGGACTGGGGGAAGAAAGAGAGGTGAGTGAGTGAGCGAAAAAACTTCGTGGTTGACTGGGCTTAAACCATGACAGTTCTTTTTTGGCACTCCACATGGGGCTCAAAGGGTTGAGATAACGGCAGGATTAATAGCCACTCATCACGATGCTGATTTATTGGCTCTTAATTCTCTTGAGTTCATGGCTTCAGCCTGTTGTACCTTACTTACAGCCGGTACTTGTTATCTTAGCTTTCAGATATGGGTTTTGGGTTAAGGTTCTTGTTTCATTGTACTTTATTGGAATGGCTTGTGATACGGGCGGGCTCCAGAAGCCGGGGGGGGGGGGGGGGGGGGGCAGATGTGGACGTGGATTTGTACCTGGCCGTCCAGCTGCTCTTCACCATCCTGGCCCTCGTCCTTGCCTCCGTCTTCATGAGGCTGTGGGGAGCCGAGGGGGTGCGGCCCCGGGATCCGCCGGCGGCCGAAATGGCCTGGGAGAGCAGCCCGGGGGATCAAGAGGCCAGGAAGGGGGCGGCAGAGGAGCTGAGCCCCCCTGCTGAGCCCAGCCCGGCGGCTGCCGAGCGAAGGGAGGAGGCGGCTACCGACCGGCCGGAGGAGACGGCAGAGAAGCGGGGACCCAAGGCGGAGCCGAGCCCTGTGGCCGAGCCCAGCCCCGACGTGGCCGAGAGCATTCCCTGGCAGCTGCCCACAGAGCCCCATGAGCCGGAGCCCCGGGAAGATGCAGGAGATCACGTGGCACTTCCCAGCAAGGCAGAGGAGGAAGATCTGGACTCAGACACAGAGCAGCTGGTGGTGAGAGAGCCGGCAAGCACAGCAGCTACACCAGCCCCAGGGACAAGTACAGCAGCATCATTTGAGAGTTCTGACAGGTTTTGAATGGCCTTTGGGTACCCCTTGAGTCCTGCCTGCTGATTGTGATGGGGGTCACAATGTTGGCAGTCATACAGAGTGTGTTTTGCCCACGACCATTCTGTCTGGTCCCGAGAGTTAAGCAGAGTGGGGTGTGGGTCTTGTCCGGGGTTGGACTACAATCTAGGATGACCAAGAGATTTTCCCCAAAGCTGGACAGTCATGAGTAGCCAGGGTGTGGGAAATGACTGACAGAAAAATGACTGCTACTGGTGAACTCATGACACCTATACAGACCTTTTAGCAAAGCATTTGCTTTGTGATATGATCAATGATATGAAATCTGGAAAGAAAAGCTTAGGACTCCTGTTTCCTAACTTAGCTACTCAGAAAAAAGTCCTTAGCTACATGCAAGGTTTCAGTGTCCAGCTGTTTCCAGTGAAGCCTAGTCATGATTTTTAAGAGCAGATTCTCCTGTTCTAACTCTTAAGGATGAATGAACTTCCATTTTAGCAAAAGGAAATAACTTTGGGCTAAGACCAAGTGCTGAGATTCCCAGACAAAAAAGAGATAATAAAAGTAAAAAATACATGATTGTAGAAGCAGATTTACCACTTTAACTATATTTTGCATTAATGAAAATTGTGATCAGTGAAAGTTAGGTTTGAGAAAAATATGCAAGGAAAACCTATTTAAATCACTGGGAGAAAAGGAAGGAAAAGCCAATAAAAACCATTTTTCAAAAAGAAATGTAATCTTTGGCTTGAATAGACAGAGATGTGACCTTCAGTGGCCTTCAAATGGTGTGTTATTGGAAAGAGGTGATGCCTGGTTCCATCCTCCTATCCCCACAAAATAAATGAATTATCACTTCATTTCACAAATAAAGGAATGTCTGAAATACTGCGAATAGTCTTTCAAGCGACATTTCACAGAAAAGATAGGAAATATCACTGAGATAAAGAAACCAAAAGAAGAAAATGAATATTTAAGAATTATTTCTATGGACAAATGTGCAACATAAAGCTCTTAACATAGACTAGAGTCTTATTTCAGAGGCCACCGGACTGAAACATGACAAAGAGAAAACAGAGGTACTGGTGAGTGCAAGACAGCCAGCTTAAAACCAGTGTAGAGAGGTTACCATCAGTGACCTTCAAAAATAAAATGGAAATCTGATTCTAGAGCAATGTGGCAGTCCTAGAGTGTTGATACTATTTGGCATCCCTATTTCGTAATTCCTCCCAGTGAACAAGGGAAACCTCAACTAGTTTTTTTTTCCATAAAGGCAATTCTTAATACTTTCTTTTTGTCTTTTAATTTCTTTCCTTTTAATTTCTTTTCTGGTTTTAGTTTGTTTGTTTTTTTACAAATTCTTGTGAGCTCATAAATGATCAAGAAGTAAAATGCCAATGTGTACATTAAGATGAGAAAAGGTAAGACTGAGAGTCTCATTCATCTCTAGGCTGCTAGAAGCTGACCATGATGACAATGATGATATCCCATCAAATGTGCTCTTTTGTTCAAAATGAGCACCATACTTTATTGATTCCCTGTGAAATTGCTCTGAGATGAATCAAAATAGCAGCTGCCCCATTTATTGAGCTGTGAAATATTTCTATTCGCTGTTGCAGCTGTGTGAATCTGAACTAATCTAAAGGGCAGATCATCTACAAAAGAGCTCAAAATAGTTTTATTGCAGGCAGTTTGCCTAAGTATTAAATATTCCCTGCTCATACGGGATTCTGAGGAAGGGCTTATACTGAGGGAAAAGCAATATTACTGAACAGAACACAGATTGCTGCCTGTTTATTATAGGTGCATAGAAATTCCAGAGGACTATTAAACACATCCCGTGTGAAAAAATCTCATGAGCAAATGTTATGTCATGGTGTTCGCTACCTTGCATGCAGTAATTAGCACTATGCAAAACCAGAAGACTGGGTGATGATTCAAGTCTTCCTGATAAAACCATGTGTTTCTCTAGTGAGCATTATTTCTGCAAGAGGTCAGAAGGGAAAAGAATAGTCTGCTAGTTTGCTTTTTGACAGATGGTCAATGATAAAGCAGCATTAAAATCAGCCAACCAGCTTAAAGTTTTTATTTTAGTGCCAGCACATATGTATGTTGTTTGGGAATTGCGCTCTAATTAACCTAAAGCATATAGTATTGCTCTTTTACACATAATAGGAGGATTGAGTGCAGAAGATTTTACGAGCATGAAAATACCACTGGCAATAAAAATTCTAGAAAACATACAGGAATACTCTAAGAGAGGGACTGAAGTCTTTTTTCTTTGTAACTTTTTTTTCTGCCATATTTTGTATTTTTTGACAGAAAGTGCTTTCATCTCAGACGGTATATAGTTCAGCAAATTCTAAAACCACTTTTCTGTGGTGAATAGTTGAACTCTTCTCCGTTACAAACCTTGGGCCGTATAGCTCCAAAGGAAGGAAAAGCCAGTGGGAAAGAAATTAATCCAGTTACATCTTTAAAGGAAAATCTTTCAAGAAAAATGAGGAATTTCAAAAAAGCTGAAATATTTGTAGGATAACCTTACTAGCACCACTTCAGGACTTTTCAGACATTTAAAAAATGTCTACATTTTTCTATTTGCTTATACATGAAACAGTGGTTTCAAAGATCGCATTCAATTACATACAGATTTTTAGGGACTATAATAATTTCTGGGTAGAAAACTATTGACAGGATGTATTTTATTAAGGAAGATGGAAAAGGGTGTATGTGTATTCCTTGTCATCTTCTTAGTACAACCCCAGGTCAAAACACTTTTGTGACTATCTGTAGCTCCTATCATCAGTCATTTCCATTTGATAAGGCCATTCAGAATCACTAAGTAACTCCTGGCAATCTCTTGAGAGAGCAGAATGGATTGATAATGTACTTTGCAGACAAATTATAATGTTATGGAATATGAAATGGATTGTAGAAGGAAAGACTGGAGCTGCTTCTGGGATAGAAAGGAGCGGATAAATGCAGGATAGGAGGAACAGGGAACACGACAGGGCAATACTCATGGTCACTGGTCCGAGAAGAGAATAAGGAATGCTGCTCTTTGGGAGGAAAGAATGAGAGCAAGATGATACAGGAAATAAAGCATTTGGTATTGGGGGGCTGACCTTGTCTTAGTGGAACAAGGAGGATGACAGACCGTATAAGAGATGCCCCTACCACTGGAGAAGAGGAGAAGTTGGGAGACCTGAGCAGGATTTCAGTCCAGAGAAAAAAGAAGGTATAAGGGAAGGGGGTATGACAGAGCACCCAGAGTTTCTCATAAGAGGGTCCTTGGCACAGTGAAAGAACAGCTAATAGGAAACAAGCACTAGCCCTTGCCAGGAGGAAAACACAGAGGGGCAGAAGGATTGCGGAGAGAACACAGTGATGAAATAAATGGAGGCATGTTATTTGTTTACAATAAACTTAACTGACAATGGATGATGAAATGTGTGATCTCCTTGGCGCTGCTGCTGCCCCATGCTTTTTAACTACCTAACTTTCACTGCTGCCCAAATGCAGCAATGCTTTCAGTTGGATGGTCAGAGGGGATTGTGAACAACCTGATGAATTGCTATCCGGGGGGGATCTTGGTAAACCTTTTCTGCAGCTTGTCTTAGTATAGAAATATTTCATGACTGATGTTTGGCTAGAAGCTCTCATTAACATTAATAGTCCTGCAAGAAATGCAAGGTCTTATTGCACTTAGTTGAAAACATCATTTGTACACTGCACCTCTAGAAGAAGGATCAGTGTGATTTTGCAAAGAACGGCAAGCAGAAAAAACAAGGCGTAGGTATATTTAAATATGCATAAATACAGGTGTTTCTTTGTTGGCATATTTCTTGGGGGGAAAAAGAAAAACCAAGCAAAACAAAAACCCCACAGCAAAACTAAAAGCATTTAATCAAAAATGTCTGCAGGGAGGGCTGAACTTGTGATTGGGTAATAATCATGTGAAATCTGGGGATGTATTCAGAGACTGATTATGTAATATTAAGTTGCAGGAAAAAAAGATTTCTCATTATTGATATAATTAAGTTGACTAGAATTTATTTTCATCTCTGAAAATAGTGATTAGATCAAAACACTTCTCAAGGCAAGGCTAAGGCTTCCATGCTATGCACTGTATAGGTATGGGACAATTCTCTGCCGCAGGGCGCAAAAGGATCAGCCCATATTCATATCAAACACATTTGCATTGTGAAATGGGTTGCATTCAAAATTAATTTAAAATAACGCAATAGCCCATATATTCCAAGCTATGTCCAGGAGTTTTTTTGGGAGAATACTTATTGTCCCAGGTCAAAACCATACCAATTTAGTACTATATATAACACAACCCAGTCATGTTGCCTTGTAATATCCAATTTCCCTGTATGGATGCAACACGTTTGTCTTTAGTGACAATCCAAAAAATACCAGTTACCTATCAGATTCTCAGAAAAAAAACCTAAGAGATGTTCTATAGAAACCTCTTCTCAGTGCATTTAACCATGTATTCTTATTGCAGCCTTAATTTAGAAAACATTTGTGGTCATGTTTAATATCTGTCTTTCAGGAAATGTAACTGTAACAATCATATGATTTGCTGGATCTAGTCGTTCATCTGTTGATAACTACATGGAATGGTATTTGTAGGCAACATCACCACTGTAGCATTTCAAAAGAAGGAAAAAAACCCTGAACATATTCCTGTAGGAGATTTCCTATAAAAGAGTATCCTTGGAAAATATACGACATATAAGTTATGATATTTAAAATATTTTAAATTTTCTGTCTGTGAAACAAAGTGAATTTCAATAATAAATTCCATTTGCAATACAGACTTCCCTGAAAAAATCTTCTAAGGAGGGATGGAAAGAACAAACCTAACAGAAAAACGTGGTTTATTTATCCCCAGAGTGCTAATTCCCTAGTTCATCTTCTGAGTGTATATAATAGTCTGTATCAAGAATAAAGAGAAACAGAGAGCAGAAAGCTACTGAAAGGAAAAACTAGTTACATGAGGGAATATCAATGAAATAGACCTTTTTTTTTTTTGCAAGTTTGGAAAATGGCACTAAGTATTTAGTGATGATTCAGAACTATACAAAAGTCAAAAACCACATGATGAGTTGCAAAACCTCAGACAATGAACATGATTTTATAGCACAGGAATGCACAAACTGCATCCAAGAACAGGCTGGCAAATCCTGCCCACTGACCAACTCTCCAAATAATAGGATCAGTGCCTGGGACACAGGAGCAGCTCATCCCAGACAGCAGTGTCCCAGCTGTAATAACAACCATGTTGCTGCTCCTTCATCAGTGCAGCAAATTCCTGAGGATAAATTTTTTTCCCCATCTGTGGAACCATGTACCAGGTAAATCCTGCAGGAATGCAGAATTACAACGTGTCAACATTTGCATTTCCAGGTTCAAAGCCAACCATGGCAGCAGAGGTGGGATGTGATAATGGAAGGGTGGGAGAGAACATCTGTGTGCTGTGAAGGAAGGTGCAAAGAGTTTGGTGTCTTGGTCTGTGGGAGTTGGACAAATGGGGGAGGGATGTGGATTATTGAAAATAGGGTCCTGGGGGAGGTAAGCTGTGTGATATCAAGACGGACAATGGTACGTTTCTATTCTATGATTCTATGTTTTCAGCTAGGGGAAATATAGCTGAGAATGGCAGGATGATGCATGGATGTGAATGGTGACAGACCTGGACGATATGAAAATTTGTAACACAATTTTTCCATGTTAACAATAGTCTTTTCTGGTAAGGAGAAACAGCATTTCTGTGTCCCTGCACTTCAGAAATGTCTTTTAAACACTTTCCCCCACTTACAGGTTTGTGTATTCTTCATTTGTTTTGCACTATCAGGGTTTTCTCAAGGAAGACTCAGAGATTTCCTTTGAAAAGTGAAGCAGTTGCATTTTCCCTAGACACACAGGCTTCTAATTTGCTGCAGCATGGAGCCTGATGTTCATTGAAGAATTATGTTTGGTAAAAATGAAGGAGGGAAAAAATTGTAACTTTGGCTTCAAATGCATCTGTGCTTTGGAAGTACAAAGATTGATTCAATATGATCAGCTATTTTATGTTTATATGTGGAAGCATAAAAATAAGTTTTAAGAGGAAAATCATAAATGCCCTACTACTCAGTGCTTTTGATCTTTTAACTAATTGATCCCCTAATTATTGAAAAATATAGCAGAACAAGTTGTAAACAGGTTATTTTGGAGTATTATTTTGAAAGAATTTTAGCATGCAGCAGCCTGTGCATGTGGGAAAGCATTCCACAGGATTATACAATGTATTGTTTTTCAAATACAACTCTGCTCTACAGATTACATTTTTTTGGGTAACCAAGTACATATTTCGGAGTTGCTATTCTGTTGTGGAGTCAATATGTAGATTAAAGTCTTTACCACTGTGCATTAAGTCATGATAAAGTATAATGGCACCAAAAGAATACCTTGTAAAAATTGGGTTACAGACAAAGGGAAAGTTCCAGAGATATGAACTTTGGTTTATGGCTCCAGCTCATGTTACATATTAAACATGATAGTTAAGTGCTATTATTTTCAAATATATTTACAGAGACCCAGTTAAATGCATTGCATATTATCTATTCTTTCCTTAGGCAAAATACATCCTTCTATATATGAAATCAGTTTTATTTCAATAAGATAACATTAATCCTTCTTAACTTCCTGTAAGATTATCCTTCAACAACTTTCTGTGAGATTATCCTCCCTTTCTCTTTAGTAAACACATAAATTAGGCCCATGTACAGGATAGGAGATATCAACACATAAGACACAATAGTGACCTTTGCATCTGCTAGTAATTTCCTGTATTTACAGCTTTGCAACAGGAAAATATACAGCAGGGGAAAAATAGGGGAAACCTGAGAAAATCCCCACAAGGTTTAGAAAATCCTTAGTAGAGACTGTAAAGAGCAATAAGATTCAGCTACCAGAAGAGGATCTCCCCAGCAAGAAATGAGTTGTGTATTGTGCTAAGGGTGCTGACAGCTGGGTTCTGTTACAAGTCTTCTGGTGCCATTTTTAGTGAAAATCCACTCCATAAGCCAAGTTCTAAGAAAGATTTTTTTTTTATTTTTTCGGTCATTCTTTGTAGAGTGACATTTCATTCAAGGAATTTTGCCCATTATGGAAAAGCCACTAATGGCATTGAAACCTGACACAAATTAAGATGAGCTCTTTTGTTTGAAAATGGTTCACATTCACAAACTCTTTTTTGTTGTAAATAAACTGGTATTTTCACGTTAATCAGAAAATCCATCTCATTTCTAGTATAGTCTTGGTTCCATAATGAACAAAATGTACAAATCTGAACACATTTAAGGGAGAGGTGTCACTAGGACTCATTCCACCATTGTAGAAAGAAAAATTTCTCTGAGGTGATTATGGAAAATCAAGGTTACTAAAATGAAAACATGTGAGAGAACTCACGGGGTCTGCAGTGAATCTTATGAGCTGGACTGTATATCTGCAGCAGATCTGTCAGTGGTTTAAGCCTCTCAGCCACGCAGTTTGCTCACTCACTCCCCCCTTTTTCTTCCACTGCTCTCGGAGGGATGGGAAGGAGAATCGAAAGAATGCAACTCCCACAGGTTGAGATAAGAACAGTTTAGTAACTAAGGTATAACACAAATCACTGCTGCTACCACCAATAATACTACAAGAGAAAATACAAGGAAAGAGAATACAGCTGCTCACCACCCGATACCAATCCCGACCCACCAGTGAACCCCACCCTTCCGGATCTCTGCTCTCCATTTTACATTCTGGGCATGACGTGCCGTGGCATGGAATACTTCTTTGGTTAATTTGGGTCAGGTGTCCTGTCTCTGCTTCCTCCTGGCTCCCCTCCTCCCTGGCAGAGCACTGAGACTCAGAAGGTCCTTGATCAGACCAAAACAGTACCAAGCAGTAACTGAAAACACTGGTGTTATCAGCGCTGTTCCCAGGCCGAAAGTCAAAACCACAGTGCTGCATCCAGCTACCAAGAAGGAGAAAAATGACTGCTACTGCTGAACCCATTACAAGATCCTAAACTGTTTTAATAAATGCCATCGGCAACACCTCTTCTGTTGTTGACCAAGGCATTCCAAAAGCCAGAATCTCGTCAACTAGGAGGCAACACAATCTGAGACACTTCAAATTCCCCTACATCACATCTGAAACTTATATCAAGATGCTGAAAGATGCATTTTTTCCCACTTCCAATGAACCTCGCTCCGTTGAAGGTCTGAGTTGATCCTTTCAGACCCTGCCAGTTGGCTGCTTCAGCCCAGCTGTGCAGCCCTCACACCCTCTTGCTGCCTCTCCTGCTCTTTCCATGAACGGCAAGCATCACTTTTCCTAGCTGCATGCCAGCCTTTGGATAGCTGACTGAACCCCTTTGCATATAGCAGACATGGATTCAAAACCCCCTTCATGATTATTAGGGAGCTAGGTGGTACATATATGTTTTGTGAATGTATACTATCTGCTAAATAACTGCAGAAAGAGGGGTAAGCCTTCCTCCATTTAAAATAAATAAATAAATAAAGGAAACTAAAGATGCAGCTGTGACTATTTTTGAAGGAATCATTTTTGCCAGTGTGTGTAACATGTTTCTGTTACTCCAGCTATAGCAAACCCTAGCTGGTGCTGTATTAGCTACATATATGTTGCTAGATACATATGCCTCAAGGAGTGATCCATGGCCCTAGACCACTCGTCACCAAGAGTTGTTCTCTCACCCTCCTGGAACCAGCTCTCCCAGAGCTGCTTGGTGGTATTCACGCTACAGAATTCCTCCTCATACTGTCCTGGTCTTTCCTGCTGGAGAGCATGGGATGTAAAACTTTTCATTCAAGCCAGAAAAACCTGCACATCACTATGTCAAAACACAGACTGCTGCTGAAAGAAGTGTTAGAAAACTACTGCTGTCCAATTTGATCTCTCTTGAAACCAGAGCATTACACTTGAAGCTTTGGGAATTCATTGCTTTCCCACTACCATTCAGGACTCACTGCTCCCTCTAACTCATCTACCAAAGCAAGTAAACACCAGCTTTTTCAGTTCCAGTCATTATTGTGATAAACCTGGAATGAGACTTTGTTAGGAGATTTCAATAAGAAATTATCTTTCTAGCAGTAAGCTTCAACAAGTGAACTATAAATATTTTTCAAGGAAATATAGTGCATATTTCCCAATGGTCCTTCAGTTTCACTGTATCTACGAAAAGAAAACGAGTAAACCTGCTGATACATTTTCCCTAGATAGCAGTAACTGTCACGCTGATAAAGCATCATAAAATTAGTACTTGCTAAAAATAGTATGGTTTCCAAATGGGTAATTGCAGTGGGCCATCACTAACGCTCGAGACCCAGACTTCTGCCACCTGAATTCCTGTCAGCGATTGTTGTTTTCAGGTTATTTTTTTGGGTAGAAAATCCACGAAGTTCAGAACAGTTGTCTACCTTAGAGCAGATACTGAGTTATAAGAGTAAAATTCTTTAATAACTTTAGACTAAATGCACAAAGAAATTCTCATGGAAGGGTTAGTTTAGTGCAGGATATGCTTAAGCTATTTGTCTGTTAGTGTTGCTCTATAGAACCCAAGCTAAATGGCAGCATCTGACAATTAATGGTGGTGGTGGTCTCAACTATGTTCCTTATGTGTTTCCCAACTAACACAGGAAATGTAGGTCACAGAAAATAATTTCAACCTCCCAGGTATTCACAGAAATTAATCCCTGGACTAATTTAGCTCATTATATTTTGGAATATTAGTAAGAGGTTTATTAAAATTCTTGTTATTGAAATCTCTTTCCATGAGCATATGTTTGGAGGTTAACGATTTTTCTCTTTGGCTTTGTAGGAAATAGGTAACTACATATTTAGTCCATTCTCATGAGTAATTGTCTGGTCAGTTTTTATGCATTCTCAGGTTCCACCATAATTTCTTTTCCTGTTTTGGGAGCAAGCTACTGAAAAACTATGGCTGTGTAGGATGTAGATATACATTAGGTTGCAATGAGTTGCAGTTTATAAGTTTCACACTGACAGAATTCACAGCTCTGACAAAAGCTTATTGAAATATTTTTCCAAAGTGGTCTACAAGTTCCTTAAATATGCCTCCTACAAAGACATTTTAATACCTATGGAAATATCACCAAAGGAATAACAGTGGGGGATAACTTTTCATTTAGCTAGCTGGTAAACTAAAACAGTGGTAAGTATATACTTCCAGATAGATCTGAAGATTTCCCCTTGAAAGGTATGATCAGTGACATACTTAATCTGTTACAACTGACTTCAGTGGTACAAGTTTAATTGGATTTGATTTCCCTGCATGCTCAATGTCAGTAGTACCTTCTTATGATAGTGCTGCCTCACTGCTCAGCAGTAGAGTTTTAGGGACTTGTACATGAATTTTACAGTAGAGGAGAAATTAAGGACACTGTGTGAATAGACACACACACATATCACAGCAACCATAAAATGAAGACGACTGCAAACGACAGGAAGCCAGTCTCCCTCCCAGGAATAATGTCATTACATAACGCACAGTATTCAGAGAAACTTAGTTTCGAGTATTTATTCAAATTTTAAAGGAAGAAAACTGCCCTTCTTCTTGCAAGGCACCTTTCAAAGGCTGTAGTCTCATCTGGAGAGCAACTTAATGTAAAACTTGCAGGACAATGTCTTCCCAAGCCTAAGGATTTACTTGCAGGCTATGTAAAATAATGCCACCAGCTGCCACCTGACAAACATAATTTGCATAGGTGCAAAGCAAGGTGGTGATAAACTTTTTACAAAGTCCTCATATTTGTAGATTCATGATCTTAATTCTGAGAAAGGAACTCTTCAAGCCATGTTGAAGTAAACTGTCCATTAACTTAATGTTTTAAGACAACTCATTAAATCGTCACACACATATTCATAACATATAAATCCACATTTTTACACAATCCTCACCAAAAATAAATACAGTATCAAATTTCAACAACCTGACTAGAGTTTTGCAAATATATTACTCTTTAGATGTTAGTTTCAGACTAAGAAAAGGGAAACATGGATTAGCTGGAATCAATGTCAGTATTTTCAGTAGTACTTAAATCACATTTTGAATGAAGAGATCTATCTTAAAGAAACATGCAAGAAATTTGCAGCAAAGTAATAATTTTTAGATTTATAAAAACATAAGTATGTAAATGTATCTTCCCTGATTCGTTACCAATTACAGAGAACTATAGCTTCTTATTTAATAATTCATAATCTTCATTACTCAATTTTACATTCCTTTCATGACAAATCTATAATGGGATTTTTCAATTAACTTTACACAATTATGATCAAATTTTTAAACTTGGTACATAAAGTTCTGGTCTTACATCCATATTCAGCAAAGCAAAATACATAAATGCATGACTGAAATATTTGTAGTAATTCTGTACATGGCTTCATCATTTACAATCATTTCAGGAGTCGTGGCTTGAGTAATGCATTACACTTCCACCATAATTCTAATTGCAGCAGCACATGTTCTGAAGCACAAATATTAAATCTGCCAAAAAATGTGTGTCAGTCCTGAAAATACATGTTTTACAAATCAGTCCTGACTGGAAAAATACAAATGTATTTCTATTTAGAAATGTGATTTGCTAAAACCCGATAATATACTAGTCTCCTTTTATTAAGGTCTAGTGGAGGGTGTTCCTGCCCATGGCAAGGCAGTTGGAACAAAATGATCAAACCAAAACCATCCTATGCTTCTGTGAGTCGACGCTTCTATGACTCTATGATTCTGTGATTCTTTAATCTAGTTTATTCAACACAAATATCTTGGAGGGTATTTCACTAAAAGACAACATACTGGCGAATGGAATTTCAATCCTCTTTAATTAACCCTAGCATTGTTAGTTCCAGAAGAAATCACAGAAGGATCTAGAGGCTGATTTGGCATATGCTGGAGCTCTGTCTTTATCAGTCTTGAACAAAACAGTTAAGAGCAAAGGCCTCCAGGCTTCACTGGTATGCCTGAGCTGATCTCTCTGATGAGATGCTCATAGAAATGCTACAGAAGTTTACTTGCTAATACTAGCAATGAGGCACTCTTTCAGCTAGAGCATTTTATTGAAAATAAATATGGGGATTTATTTTTGTCTTGATTTAAAGGTCTACCTGGAGTAGCATCAGTCCTCAAAGATGCACAAAATGCAGTGGCACAACCATTTCCTTCACCTGGCAAAGGACTCAGAGGGAGGCATGTTATTCAACATCGCTTCCACAGTGGTGGTTGAAATGCATTTTTCACACTTGGACAAACTTTTGCTTCCTTTCTTATACTGAAAAAACTGAATAACTGCTCAGTAACATGCATTTATGGCCAATGACACTAAACAAAATTGTGGCATAGGAAGTTTAAAGTTGAGACACAGGTAAGATAAGAAGGACTATTTGGCTGAGGACGCTAAATTACAGGAATATGTTTTTCAGAGCAGCATGCTGCATTCACACAGAATAATTCACTAGTGACTGTAAAGAAAGAGAGCAGATCTCTGTAACATCTCCAGAAATTCTTTTCACTGGCCTTTCTTAAAAAGATTATAAGTGACCAGACATCAACTTTACATGTTTTCTAATATGTTCTTTTCTCTGGGAATGTCTGCTTTCCAAGACATATCACAGTTACTCAGGCACACCCATACCAATCCTCATGAATTATTTTGGAGGGCAAATTAATGATAGACACTTACATAGTAGCCAAATAAGAAGAGCTATAACTCAGAGAAAATACTCACAGTTCAATTTTAATAAATAAGTAGATCTCTGCAAGCCAAGTATAAGATCAGATGGCCACACTATATCAGCGTCTTTCATCACCGATGTGTCATAGATAAAAATTTCAAATATTTTTTTAACTGAATAAAGATTTTTTTTTAATGATATCTTCAAAGAAATAAACACAGACTTTTTGATCTGAATACCATTTTTATAAATGTGTAATCTGTTTTGCAGGTCACAGCTCTCTACAGAATATGTGGAATAAGTAGAACTGATTAGTTTTTTTGGCAAGGACATTTTTCAGTACTATTTTTCTTAAACCAATATCCAAATATCAGAATCACAAAGTGCACACAGAATGAAAAATAAGCATTTTTGTAGTGTTTCCTAAACTTTTTTCCAGTCTCAAAGGACTCTGGTTCTCCTTGGACAATTGTAAAGTTGAAATTGAACTTGAGAGAATTTCTATTTTGTCCAAATAGAAAAATATGGCTGACCATATCAAGAAAATGATAGGAAACAGCTGCAAACTGAAAAAAAAAAAAAAAAAGAAAAAAAAATTCAATATTGAACAACTGCAACTGAGTAATTAATCACTGGATTAACTACTGCCAAATTTTATGTTAAATTAAATCCCACTTAATGGTTTTAAAACAAGATTGAAAGTGTTTCTGAGTTTGACAGACCAGTTCATCCACAGGGAGTTGAGCAATAGGGACAAGAAGCTTCCAATTCTGATCATTATTATTATTTACTTTGTTTCAAATATTGAACTGTTCTTATCTGAATCTTCAAATTTTTACCTTTTTTCCAATTCTCCTCCTTCTTCCACTAGGGGTGGGTCAGGAGGTTGTGAGTGGAATTTACTTCCAGCAGGGGTAAAACCATAATAATATAATTGTGATCCTATGATGCTAATCATAGAATCATAGCATAGTTAGGGTTGGAAAGGACCTTAAGATCATCAAGTTCCAATCAACCTGCAATGGGCAGGGACACCTCCCACTAAACCATGCCACCCAAGGCTCTATCCAGCCCAGCCTTGGACACTGCCAGGGATGGAGCATTCAAGGGGTAATGGGTTCAAACTTAAACAGTGGAAGTTTAGATTGGATATGAGGAAGAAATTCTTTACTGTAAGGGTGGTGAGGCACTAGAATGGGTTGCCCAGGGAAGTTGTGAGTGCTACATCGCTGGCGGTGTTCAAGGCCAGGTTGGACAGAGCAACCTCAGCAGCTTCCTTAGCTCCTTAGTTCCTTAGCTTCCTCAGCTGTTTCCTCAGCAGCTCCTTATCCATCCAAGGAGGTCTCCTGGCCCTCCTGCAGCACTTCCTTCTAGTTGGGATGCATCGATCCTGAGCTTGCGGCAGGTGATCCTTGAATAGCAACCAACAGTCTTGGGCTCCCCTGCCCTCTAGGACTATATCCCATGGAACCTTACTAAGCAGGTTCCTGAAGAGGCCAAAGTCTGCTCTCTAAATCAAAGTTGTCCTCCTTAAAAATATGAGGTATGCAAAGAATACCTTAGCAGACTTTCAAGAAGTAGAAACAGCCATGAATGCAGGAGCCAAGGCAACATAAAGATAACATACAATCAGGGAATGCCCATGAACAGTAGCCATGTATTAACTATAGAATGGTTTGAGGTGAGAGAAATCTTCAAAGGTCATCTAAAGTCTCCTGCCATGGGCAGGGACCTCTTTCACTAGATCAGATTGCTCAAAGCTCCATCCAACCTGACCTTGAACGTTTCCAGGGACAGGATATCCACAAATTCTCTGGACAAGCTGCGCCAGTGTCTCACCACCCTCATCGTAAAAAATGTCTTCCTTATATCTAGTCTAAATCCACCCTTGTTTAGTTTAAAAACATTACTCTTGTCCAACAGGCACTGGTGAGGCCAGATACCTTGAATATTGTGCTCAGTTTTGGGCCTCTCACTACAAAAAAACATATTGATGTGCTGGAGAGAGTCCAAAGAAGAGCAGTGATCATGTGAAGGGTCTAGAGAGCAAGTTTTAAGAGGGGCAGCCTAGGGTAACTGGGGTTGTTTAGCCTAGGGAAAAGGAGACACAGAGAAGACCATATAGTTCTCTACAACTACCTGAAAGGAGGTTGGAGTCAGGTGGCTGTCACTCTCTTCTCGCAAGTAACAAGTGATAAGACAAGAGGAAACAGCCTCAAGTTTTTCACTAGGGGTTGTCAAGCATTGTAACTGGCTGCCCAGGAAAGCAGTTGTGTCCCCATCCCTAGAGGTATTTAAAAGACATGTAGATGTGGTACTTAGGGACCTGGATTAGTGGACTTGGCAGTGCCTGATTAATGATTTGCTTTATCTTCAAGGCCTTTTCCAACGTAAATGATGCTTTGAGTCTATTGCAATAGGCCCTGCTAAACAGTGTCCTCATCTTTCTTACAGGTTTCTTTTAAGTGCCGAAAGGCTGCAATAAGATCTCCCTGGAGCCTTCTCTTCTCCAGGCGTAACAACCCCAGCTCTCTCAGCCTTTCCTCATAGGAGAGGTGTCACATCCTTCTGATCATTCATATACCCTTGTCTCCTCACTCAATACTCTTGGCCAGTATGTTTTATGTTTCTATACTATCTCTTATCATTGCTCAACTGTTACGCACAAAGGCAGACTAACTTTTATAAAGGTTTTTTGGGGGCATACAATAAGTTTTCATGAGTCAGTAATGTATTTTTGGAGTGAAGAAGATCACATGGGAAACTTTTGGATTAGATTTTACTGTGGGGTTTGTGTTTGGTTTTTGTTTCTTTGGGTTTTGGTTTTTTTGGGGATTTTTTTTAAAGGTAAGCTATGTGCTGAATTCGAAGTTTTCATGAAATTACTATAGAACTTCAGACAATTGAAACAAAGTATTTCTTTTTAAAAAGTCAAATGTTCTCTCAAATAATCAGACAGAATTCTTCCTCAAAATTCATCATTATTGATAAACATATTCAATAAGCTTGCTCAAGAAAGTCATAAATATGTAGCTCATTTTCCACCCTTCTTCAAAGACTTTAATGAGCGCAGAAATTACAAGAAAGTTCTATTATTACTATTATCCAGTACCAAAAATAACATCACAAAACACTATACAGCTTAATCTCAGTCGGCAGTCTTACTGTCAAATTATCATAAATAGAAAGTCGTCTGTGTTCCCTTATTTCAAACACAAAGGAAGAAAATGGAGACTATTGGTTGATCAGTAGGTGGCATAAATAATTCCTGACTTCCCACTACAATCACAGGGCTTTATAAGGTTCCTATTAAAGCCAACAAGAGCTTTTGTATCAGCCACAATGGAAGAAGAATTGGGGTGGTATTTTGTAATAGGGGCCTCATGTGTAGAGTCACTGTAATTTATAAATTATTGCTGCTGAACAAAATTAATACAAAATGTCATCCCACAGCACTAATGGTTTTCCAGCAGTTGGCCAACAATTTGCTTCATGAAGAAAAAGGCTGAACAAGTATGTCCCACACCTGCAGTAGCTTTAATATCAAGCATTATCCAATGATGTAATTTGAAATATTTTAGCTATTTTTATTTCCCCTTTCAATTACCACCATACAAAGAGGATGGGTGATTATTAGGCAAGCTGCAAACAGCCGAATTCTCTTCTTCATATTATCTGACACTGGTTAAAGGAGGCAAAATACAGTAACATCATTCCACCGTGAGAAAGTTACCATCTTTTGCTACATAGCTGCATCCCTGTCTTGC
This sequence comes from Myiopsitta monachus, assembly GCA_017639245.1. Lineage (NCBI taxonomy): Eukaryota > Metazoa > Chordata > Aves > Psittaciformes > Psittacidae > Myiopsitta > Myiopsitta monachus. The sequence goes on from CM029919.1 coordinate 54,676,505, forward strand.
CTGAGAAACTCTTTCTCCCTTCCTTGCTTCATAGTAGTCAGATATTAGTGAGAAGTACAAATCTCAGTCTACTCACTACATCACAACTCCTATTTGGTTGGTTTCTGCCTTTAGCACAGAAAACTTGCTCATAGTTTTTTTGTTTGTGGTTTGGTTTTTCTTGGGGGGGGGGAGGTCGGTCTGTTTTTTGTTGGGTTTGGGTTTTTTCTTGGTTTTGGGATTAAAAAAGTTCTAATGAAAATTAACAACATGAAAGTCAGGGAGATACGCTGATTCCTTATGCATGCTGAGACACCTGTTTTATCTATTATAATGCTCAGTTCTGTTCATTTTTACTGTTTGAGTAGCTGGTGCCCCCCAGCAGAAATGAACTGGTCGAGGAAAATAGGAATATACCTAGAAGACTTTTATTCTTATGGACATATATGATACTTAGGAGTACTGTGCTTTTCTCAGCAAGGAAATATGACACTGTGGAAATAAGTTTACGCTTGCCGCCTAACGGGAATGGCAGTACCTTTTTCCCTGGAAGAGTGAAGTATATTCCATGCAAAAAGAAGAGAGAGAATAGAGGAGAAGAAGGCTTCTTACATGCATTCCTAAGCCCTCTGAACTAACTGAGAGACCTAGAGACCTCCTTTAACACCGCTCATTTATAAAGCTATTTAGATTAATGTACCTCTGAGAACTCATTAGTGGAGGCAGCAGCAAGAGAAAGAACTGCAGGAGTGTCCTTGATCAGGAAATCAGAAAGCAGCACAAAGTACCTGGAAATTTAGAGGAAATAAAACTGCAGCTAAAGTCATGCAATCAGGAAAGTATTGTAAGATGAAAGGACATGCTCGCCTTTGTCATGCATTAGGAGAGGGAATAGGAAAAAACCCTCTTTTTTTTTTTTTTTTTTTTCTCTCCATCTCTTTTAAGACTCTAAAACTGAGTTTACAAGATTTGTAGAGAGTCCAAATTCACTCCTTTCTGAGCTCTGCACTTCTTACAAATCAATGATGAATGCAATGAGACTCCGTGGCTTCTTACTTGCCTAGACTGCTCAGTATACCTCTGGGGTTTTCTGCAATGAATTTCAAGACAGTCATTTGTTCGTTTTCTCCAGCTTAATCACTTGATCTAAGAAAGACTATTAACTACTCCTCGTAGCATTGCCTTATTTTGGCTCCCAGGCTCATCAGTCAGGAGAGTAAAATAGGTGTAAACTTGATTATGTTCCTTTTTTTTCATTCTTCCACAGGAATACCCCTTTTATTAACATTAGGAGACCTTACTGAACATAGAATCATAGAATAGTAGGGGTTGGAAAGGACCTTAAGATCATCAAGTTCCAAAACCCCTGACATGGGCAGGAACACCTCACACTCAACTGTGTCACCCAAGGCTCTGTAAACCTGGCCTTGAACAATGTATGTGATGGAGCATTCGCAACTTCCCTGGGAAACCCATCCAAGTGCCTCACCACCCTGTCGTGGTTTAAGCCGTAAATTTCACTTCTCCCTCCTTTTCCGCCCCCCCCCCCCCCACTCCAATGGGGGGGAAATGGGGAGAAAAACCGAAGAAAATGTAACTCCCACGGGTTGAGATAAGAACAGTCCAGTAACTAAGATACAATATAAATCACTACTGTCACCACCAATAACAATAATAATGACAAAGTAAATACAAAGGGAGAGGATACAACCGTTTCGCCGCCTGACCGAGCCCAGAGACCGTGCGCAGCTCCCCAGACCTTGTGCCGAAAGAGCCACCACCCCCCCCCCCCCCAATCCTACCTCCTGGGCATGACGTGCTGTGGTATGGAATAACCTCATTGGTCAGCCCGGGTCAGGCGCCCTGTCTCCCCTCCCCCAGCTTTTCTCTCTTTCCCAGAGTAACATGAGACTCTGTGTGTGGGGGGGGGAAGCCGAACCCATAACAATCCACCTCTTAATTCCATACCATTCACATCATTCTCAGATCCCACATTTTTAATATACCATCCCATATATATATATATATATATATATATATACACATCCACACACACACACAGATGGAGACCTATCACCCCTTAGTGCATGGACCAATCCCTATAAAGCTGCTGAGTCCGTCCAGTCCGTGATGTCAGGCTCCACCTTTTGTAACAGTCTTTCAGAGCAGGGGAGGCTGTGTGCAGTGTTGGATTGTTGCCTGCTGATGCTGATTGTTCCTTTACTGCAGAACTCGTCTGGTTTCATCAAAGTTCATTCTTTGTTGGGATGATGGTCTGAGGGTCAGTCACAGATGACTTGAAGACATCTAGTTGATGGGCTATAAAAAAACCAAATTACATAACAAGCAACAGCATGCAATTGAGTTCATTGGCTGTTTTCTCCTAAAATCAAATCTCCTTGAGGTACATATCGGACTTCCCCATCTTCCCGCATTACTCACCAAGTATATCTGGATCCCTGAGCAAAAGCAATCCCACGAGTGGGCTTGCCTTTACCTGAAGCAGGAATAACCCAGACTGTCTTCCCCAGCAAATTCTTTATGTGCACCACAGGAACGTTGTTCCCCTCTACAGTATGTAGAAGTTCTGACTGGGCTGGACCAGCCCTGTTGGCAGATCCTCTGGTGTTGACCAACCAGGTGTCCTTTAATTAATGTGTATCCCAATGTTTGAAAGTCCCACCACCCATTGCTCTCAGCGTAGTTTTTAATAGCCCATTATATTGTTTGATTTTCCCAGAGGCTGGTGCATGGTAGGGGATGTGATATGCCCATTCAATGCCATGCTCTTTGGCCCAAGTATCTATCAGGCTGTTCCGGAAATGAGTCCCATTGTCTGACTCAATTCTCTCTGGTGTGCCGTGTCGCCACAAAATCTGTTTCTCAAGACCCAGGATAGTGTTCCGGGCAGTGGCATGGGGCACAGCGCATGTTTCCAACCATCCGGTGGTTGCTTCCACCATGGTAAGCACATGACGCTTGCCTTGGCGGGTTGGTGGGAGTGTAATATAATCAATCTGCCAGGCCTCCCCATATTTGCACTTCAGCCATCGTCCTCCACACCAAAGAGGCTTTAACCATTTACCTTGCTTAATTGCAGCACATGTTTCACAGTCATGAATAACCTGGGCAATAGTATCCATTGTTAAGTCCACCCCTTGATCACGAGCCCATCTGTATGTTGCATCTCTGCCCTGATGGCCTGAAGCGTCGTGGGCCCACCGGGCCAAAAATAATTCACCCTTATGTTGCCAATCTAAGTCCATCTGAGCCACTTCAATCTTAGCAGCTTGATCCACTTGTTGGTTGTTCTGGTGTTCCTCAGTAGCCCGACTCTTGGGTACATGAGCATCTACGTGGCGTACTTTGACCACCAGGTTTTGCACTCGGGCAGCAATGTCTTGCCACAGTGCAGCAGCCCAGATGGGTTTACCTCTGCGTTGCCAGTTGCTCTGCTTCCATTGCTACAACCACCCCCACGGGGCATTCGTCACCATCCAGGAGTCAGTATAAAGTACTGGCCACTTTTCTTGTTCAGCAATGTCCAAGGCCAGCTGGATGGCTTTCACCTCTGCAAACTGACTCGATTTACCCTCCCCTTCAGCAGTTTCTGCAACTTGTCGTTGAGGACTCCATACTGCTGCCTTCCATCTATGGTGCTTTCCCACAATGCGACAAGACCCATCAGTAAATAAGGCATATTGCTTTTCACTTTCTGACAGTTCATTATATGGTGGGGCCTCTTCAGCATGCATCACTCCTTCCTCCTCTGGTGACCTTCCAGAATCTTTACCCTCTGGCCAGTCCATGATGACTTCTAGAATTCCCAGGCGACTGGGATTTCCTATTCGAGCTTGTTGTGTAATTAATGCGGCCCACTTACTCCATGTAGCATTGGTTGCATGATGTGTAGAAGAGACCCTGCCTTTGAACATCCAGCCCAGCACGGGCAAGCGGGGTGCCAGGAGGAGCTGTGCTTCAGTGCCAATCGCTTCCGAAGCAGCTCAAACCCCTTCATAGGCTGCCAATATCTCTTTTTCAGTTGGGGTATAGCTGGCCTCAGATCCTTTGTATCCCCAACTCCAAAAGCCGAGGGGTCGACCTCGAGTTTCCCCTGGAGCTTTCTGCCAGAGGCTCCAGGTAGGACCATTCTCCCCGGCTGCAGTGTACAGTACATTTTTAACATCTGGCCCAGTCCGGACTGGTCCGAGGGCTACTGCACAAACTATCTCACGTTTAATTTGCTCAAAGGCTTGTTGCTGCTCAGGGCCCCATTTAAAATCATTTTTCTTCTGGGTCACATAATAGAGAGGGCTTACATTCAAGCTGTAATTCGGGATGTGCATTCTCCAGAACCACACAGCACCCAAGAAAGCTTGTGTTTCTTTCTTATTAGTTGGTGGCGACATTGCTGTTATCTTGTTGATCACATCTGTGGGGATCTGGCGGCATCCATCTTGCCATTTTATTCCCAAAAATTGAATCTCCTGTGCAGGTCCCTTGACCTTACTCCGTTTTATGGCAAAACCGGCTGTCAGCAGGATTTGGATTATTTTTTTCCCTTTCTCAAAGACTTCTTCTGCTGTATCACCCCACACAATGATGTCATCAACGTATTGCAGGTGTTCTGGAGCTTGCCCCTGTTCCAGTGCAGTCTGGATTAGTCCATGGCAGATGGTAGGGCTGTGTTTCCACTCCTGGGGCAGTCGGTCCCAAGTGTACTGGACGCCCCTCCAAGTAAAAGCGAACTGTGGCCTGCACTCTGCTGCCAGAGGAATTGAGAAAAAAGCATTGGCAATGTCAATCGTGGCATACCACTTGGCTGCCTTTGACTCCAGTTCATACTGAAGCTCTAGCATGTCTGGTACGGCAGCACTCAAGGATGGGGTAACCTCGTTCAGGCCACAGTAGTCTACTGTTAGTCTCCACTCTCCATTAGACTTTTGCACTGGCCATATGTGGCTATTAAAGGGTGAGTGGGTCCTACTGATCACTCCTTGACTCTCTAATCTACGGATCAGCTTATGGATGGGAATCAGGGAGTCTCGGTTGGTGCAATATTGCTGCTGGTGCACTGTTGCGGTCGCGACTGGCACTTGTTGTTCTTCGACCTTCAGCAACCCCACAGCAGAAGGATCCTCTGAGAGACCAGGCAAGGTGGACAGCTGCTCCACTTCCTCTGTCTCCAAAGCAGCAATACCGAAAGCCCATCGGTGCCCTTTTGGGTCTTTGAAGTACCCTCTCCTGAGGTAATCTATGCCAAGGGATACATGGAGCCTCTGGACCAGTCACAATGGGGTGTTTCTGCCATTCCCTCCCAGTCAGGCTGATTTCAGCCTCCAGTACAGTCAACTCTTGGGATCCTCCTGTCACTCCAGAAATAGAAATAGGTTCCACCCCTTGACAGCTTGATGGCATCAGAGTACACTGTGAATCCTACCTCCTGGGCATGACTGTGCTGTGGTGTGGAATAATCTCATTGGTCAGCCTGGGTCAGGCGCCCTGTCTCCCCTCCCCCAGCTTTTCTCTCTTTCCCGCGTAACATGAGACTCTGTGTGTGTGGGGGGAAGCCGAACCCATAACACACCCTCACAGTAAAGAACTTCTTCCTTATATCCAATCTAAACTTCCCCTGTTTAAGTAAGTTTTACCCCTTGTCCTCTCACTACAGTCCCTAATGAAGAGTTCCTCCCCAGCATCCCTGTAGCCCCCCTTCAGATACTGGAAGGCTGCTATGAGGTCTCCACGCAGCCTTCTCTTCTCCACTCTCAACAGCTCAAATTTCTCAGCCTATCTTCATACGGGAGGTGCTCCAGTCCCCTGATCGTCCTCATGGTCCTCTGGACTTGTTCCAGCACTTCCATGTCCTTTTTATGGTGAGGACACCAGAAATGCACACAATACTCCAAGTGAGGTCTCACAAGAGCAGAGCACAGGGGCAGCATCACCTCCCTCGACCTGCTGGTCACACTCCTTTTGATGCAGCCCACGATATGGTTGGCTTTCTGGGCTGTAAGCGCACACTGAAGCCGGCTTATGACCATTTTTTCATCGACCAACACCCCCAAGTCCTTCTCCGCAGGGCTGCTCTCAATCTCTTCTCTGCCCTACCTGTAGCTGTGCCTGGGATTGCTCCCACCCAGGTGTAGGACCTTGCACTTGGCATGGTTAAACTTCATCATGTTGGCATCAGCCCACCTCACAAGCTTGTCAAGGTCCTTCTAGATGACATTCCTTCCCTCCAGTGCATCAACCAAACCACACAGCTTGGTGTCATTGTCAAACTTGTTGAGGGTGCACTCAATCCCACTGTCTTTATCACCGACAAAGATGTTGAACAAGACTGGTCCGAACACCGATCCCTGAGGGACACCATTCGTTACTGGTCTCTAGCTGGACATTAAGCCATTGACCACAACTCTTTGCATGCGCTCATCCAGCCAGTTCTTTATCCACCCAGTGGTCCACCTATCAAATTGATGTCTCTCCAGTTTAGAGACAAACATACTTTGCTTCACATCCTCATACTACCTCAATGCCTTCAAACCTCCTGTCCAGAAAAGATTGCATTACAGAGGCATACCTTTTAGGTAGAATTGTCTCATTCCAGCAGCCTGAAGTAAGAACAGCACAAAACAAAGGAAGGGGATAATTAATTTATACATTTCCTTTCTTCCATCAGCAGGATGTTATCAACAGCAAGAAAACTGTGGTTTATTGAGGCTACATTTATATATGAGCAGATCATCACAGAGTTTTTCTTGTATGTTTCCTCCTGAATTAGTCACAAACTGCATGCTGAATTTTGTAAACTTGTTTGAACCAGCAAGTATAGTTGCTTAAAACAGACAGAAAACATTCACAGGATAAGTATATCCGCACCACCTGTGTGCCATTCTGACTCTCAGCCCCAGCAAAGCAAACACTGAAGTCAGTGAAACATTTCCAGTGACACAAGTGACTATTACATTTGCTCGTCTGAGCTAGAAGTAGAGCAGATAGTCTCCATGATCCTCCAACTCATATGCCTTCATGTCCATATGGGCAAAATCACCAGGACACATAGCACATCTCACAGAGATCCAAAAGGAAAGTTATGCAGATATTGCAGGCTCCCAAGGAATCCCACTGTTCTCTCTTAGCATTGCCACACCTTGCAGGATAATCTGGCAGTATCTGTCTAAGTAGCTCCTGATGGTTTTTGTCCTCTCACAACAAAGATCCAGTTTATTTCTTTGCCTGCTAGATAGGAGTAGAGGACGACTACAATATGGTATCTGTGTTCGATCTGCTAATGACCATACACAGTTTGAAAGCCATAGATAACCCATACCAGAGCTCAAAAACTCAGTCATATCCTGTCAATTGGGTTCCCTCCTGACTGCTGCTACCTTAGAGTAAAAATTTGGAGACTGTGATTTTACAGTGCATTTCTCAGCTCCTGAGTAAGCTGTCCCGGGTCCCATGAAACTAGCACAGCTGCGTATGTTTACATCTTCTCGGAATATGGCCACAAACTATTAAACCAAGTTTGCCTATGTGGCTGTAGCAAGTACTAACAGTGGGACTCTGTCAGCATGAGGTGGACTAAAATCCTGGCACCATGCTGAATCAGGCTGATATTATTGCTAAGCCTATGAGTACAATGAAGTAAGAAAGAATATGGACTTTCTCCTCACAATGTTGGTTAAGGGGACTGGCTCCTCGAACGGAAAGTCCTTTTGAAACTATAGTGAAATTCACAGAAATAGTGTTCTGCATATGATTACCCAGGAAGCCTGTAAATGGAATGCATTGTGATGTTTCCATAATCTGGAGGCGCTACGTAAAGTGAACAAGCATCTGTAAATATGAATTTTGTGTTACTGGAAGCTTGAGACTCATAAATCAAACCAAAACTCAGGCTTACTTTTTACAAATTGAGTAATATGGTAGATTTGGGGTTTTCAGGATAATAAAAAAATCTTATAGGGGTCTGATAAAACTGTTTGAAATCAACAGATAAATTCTATTCCCATGAGCTCTGGATCCCACCTGTGATGCTTTCTCTAAATTGGGGAGATATGGATTTGATGGTTGAACTATTCAGTGGATAAGGAATTGGCTGAATGGTCACACCCAGAGGGTAGCAGTCAATGGCTCAATGTCCAGATGGAGTCTGATGGTAAATGGTGTCTCTTAGGAGTCTGTACTGGGACCAGAACTGTTTAATATCTTCATCATGGACATAGACAGTGGGATCAAGTGCACCCTCAGTAAGTTTGCAGATGATGCCAAACTGAGGCATGTGGCTGACATACCTGAGGGAAAAGATGCTATCCAGAGGGACCTGGACAAGCTTGAGAAGTGGGTCCATGTGAACCTTATGAGATTTAACAAGATCAAGTGCAGGGTCCTGCACCTGGGTCAGGGTATACAAATTCTCACACCTGAAAGCTCTCCTATATTATCATGGCCCATTCTGAGCCATAACACACATTGTTACGTAGAAGATATATGATGAATACCTAACTCAGAAAACTGACAGAGGCAAAATTGTCTGGAAACTAGAAAACTACAGTTTGAACAGCCACATAACATTTGAGCTGAATCAAAGAGATTTGGTGCCTCAAATCTGCTAAAGCTTACTGATGTTAGAACTTACTTTTCTGTCCCTGGAGTTCAAAAATTTGAGCTGCTATATCCACTTTTCATAGCTGGTGTGATTGGTAGTGTGACATTCAGTATGTTTTTTCAGTGATTGAGCCATCTGCAGAGAAAACATTATGTAGGCAGCTAGAAGGGCCATGATCAGTGTATAAAGACAGCACCATCTTACCGTATTGATGTGGAAATTATTTTAAGTCACTCTAACATGATGCCTTACTGCCACAGGAAATTCTATAAGAGTGCCTAAAGTATTCATGGGTGTGGATAGGATCTCTACAAATTTCCATGTGTATGGACAGGAGCTCTACAATGCGCATTTCACCCAAGAATTTTCCACTTACAAAACTGGTATTCACCACAGTTATCACATCATGATCAACATGCAGTATGTGACAAGGTTATTAAAAATAGCTGTAGCTATTTTTACAGGTAACCAGAATGGCAAAGAATCAGCCTGGTAAAGAAGGCATGGAAATTACTTTGACATCCTGGCTTTTATTTTGGCAATGATTATGATGTGTTTTATTTCTTCTTAGAATCTAAGAATACATAAGAGAGTTGCTTCTGTCATTAGAAGTAAACGAACACAGTATGTTTTGGAAGGATATGGTAAATGACACCACCAGTTATTAACTACTCAGAAAGGAGATCCCAAGCTTAATAGCCAATGAACCTAGAACAAGGAGGACCCTGACTTTAACTTTACCTGTACACTTTCCTCTCGGATATTATGGCAGCTTAGACTGAAGTTCAGCTGGGGCAGAATTTTGAGTGGGTACTGGGATGATTTGATTAATTTTGCGTACAGCTTTCAACTATGAAAGCAAAAAATCTGAAAGAGTAGCCTTAGTTCTGTCCTGCTTTCCTCTTTCTTCTGTCCTGCTTTCTCTTTCCTTCCAACAGGTACAGCTGCAAAACAGGGGACAGAGAGCCACTTAGTAGGCTTTGTGTTCCTTGAAGACTCTGCTTAATAAGAAAATCCACATCTTTCTGACTGTTTTGTACTGTTTCAACCAAGTGAAATAATTTCCCTTCCTCTTCCGTTGTGCCTTCTCTAATTTGTTTTTATGGTACATCCGTTTTTCAAAGCTCAGTCTCCTACTGTGTTCACTGTTCTCTCTACTTTCCCCCATGTTTCTCTATTTTCCCCCTCTCTGATGTTTCTCCATTAATCTATTCACTTGCCTTTCATTTTTCCAGTACTGTACCCTTATGTACCTCCTGCTATTTCTGATATACTTTTATTTCTCCCCTGCTTCTTCAACAGTCAGGGGATTATAAAACAGGTTTGCAAAAAAATATTCATATGGACAAGAGTACTAAAAGACATAGCATTCATAAAATACTGAAAGTCCACTGACTTAGAGGGACAGAAGACCTCCTTTTTAGTATGGGTTTTGGTGCTGTGGGGTAAAATGCTTTTCTTCGATAAAGATATTTTTTTTCCACTGCAAAAAAGTCAAGAAAAATCCCATAAAATAATGGGTGTTCTATTACCATGATGTCATACATGAATTGTTCAAATGTCATTAATTATTTAGGAGACTTTGAAATTTCAGGGAGGAATTAATTCACAAGTTTCTGTCACCTCACCATTACCCAAGTTCCAATTTAATTATGGCTGATCTCTTTTTGTATTCATTGGGTCTCTAAGGCAGGTCACTATTTTTCAATCTGTTTCTGACATGTTATGAGAGATTTTACAGGTTCTCCTCAATTTTTTCTTTATTTGATAACTTATTTGAGTTATAATTAATACTTTGTGTTTACTAGATCTCAGTCTATTTTTTTTTCATTTTTAACAGAGGGATATTTCTTTCAGTCTATGATATTGCAATCGTTTTTATTTCTCTACCTTTCATTCCTGTCTTTGTATAGCTTAAATGAGAATACTTCTTATGCAAAGTTATTCATTAAAATGTTCATTTTTAACCATATTCAGTATCACCCTTTGAAATACTGGCAGAATACAGTTATGGGTTTAGTGTATGACTTTGGAAGAGATCCTAAAAAGATTTCTTCTCTGGGCTTGGCAGAAACCTCATGGAGCTACATCTCATATGAAAGGATAATAGCTTGGCTTTTATGAAATTCCTCCATTTTATGCTCTAAATAACAAATTGTTGCCTAGTGATGAGGTTCAAGGAGATGAGCGTGGAACTGATTCTTTCTTGGGCTGGTGGAGGATGCAACCAAAACACAGTCAATTTGTCTGTGATTCCCAGCCATATATAAAATATCAGAAATAACAGGTAAGCAAAGAAATGTTTCAGTATGTGCTATACACAGGGATCTACCAAGTCTGAGCGTCTCCTCTGTACCAGGAAACCACTCCAGCAGACTGTTACTCTTGACTTCCTGCTGCTTCACATCCATATAGCAGTGGGAAAGGTTTTGTGGTGTTTAAGCATGAATCAAAGCTAGGAGATCTGATTCTGAACCCACTCTCACATATCTGTGTTTTCCATTAGGGCTGGACTGTCAATAACCATGTAACAAGTATTAATTACAAATTTTTGCTCCACTGGGTGCTTGGACTGCCTGCCGACAGCTCAGTGCTGCACAAGAGGCACCACTCTACAGCCTGCAGATACAAGCTTATGCCAGGTGCCACATGGATAGGTATAACTCAGTCTTAAAATATTCTCTTCTTTCTAAGAAAATGCAAGATAGCATTGAAAACAAAAGGCAACCATTAACTTTTCTGCATAATGTCTCCAGAAAGCACCAAGTAACATTTATTGTTGTTTCCATCAGGGAATATCATCAACTGGACACTGATGGCCTTCAGGCCTCTGAAGATATATGAAGAAAACTGTCAGCTGGTAGTTCTGCACAAACATAAAGTGATGAGAGCAGCTTTAGTGCTTGGCTCTAACTTGACATCAGCAGAAGTGGGGATTAGCAGAAACAGAGAAAAAAGAGGGTCAGCAGGGAGAAAACACTGATGATAAACAAAGCAAGCAACTCGCAAGGGCAGGAAACAACCAGGCAGAGATTGGATGCAGAGCAGGACAAGGGACGCTAGAGGGATATGGAGAATGGTAGGATAGGTCAGGGAAGCTCCTTATTTAGCTCTGGGCTACAAGAAATGGGTAGCATATCTGCATCAGGCAAACACATACCATGCCTCGCGTTTCTAAATTTTAGGAACAGTGCTTCCAGAGTAAGTTCTCTACTTGGTAACAGGAGGTGTTTTTGAAAGCCTCAGTGATGACATTTTTTGCCCAAGTTTAGGCACCTGGACTATTGGTCACAAGTGGCTGACAGTATTTCCGATGTGACTTGTCTGCATTAACAAACTGTAGAGGGAACATGGGCAATTACTTCATTAAGCACCTAAAATTTCACCACAAGTTACATGCTGAACCTGAGCAGGCAGAATCTCACACACGAGCATTTTTGGATGAATTCAGCTAACAGGTTTGAGCTCCCTTGCTCACAGTTGCGGTCATCTCTCTTTTTGAAGACACACAGTGGAGGACAATATTTCTAAATTTCTCCAGTAAAAGCAACTTGTTAGGTCCCAGATGTCAGCTTTTATCTCAGCTGCTGTCTGTAATGAGCACACTTCACTCTGGGATGAAGTGTTAGGATTGCAATATCAAACATGTGTGAAGGGTATGGGGGAAGGCATCATGTGGTTCCTTTCTTGTTAACTCAAAATTATTCCCAGTACTAAATTAGAAGGGATTAACAAAGTAGAAAAGGATGCACTTTCCTGCGGTAAAGGAATGACAGACCCAGCTTATCCTCAAGTCCTAGACCTCGCTAGCCTGGCTTTCTGTTTTCCATGTGACTCCCTTCGAGTCAGGTGTCAAATAACTATTCCCACTGCCAAGTCTATTCAGGTTGAGGTTGTACACTTCATATAGGTCAGACTAAGGGGAGAAGAATAAAAAAGAAGATGGTACCAAACACTAGGAGCACAGAATGAACAAACACAGGACTTCCTGTTGTTCCTGTTTTTTTCTACTGTTTTCTGACCACCAAAAGGGAACCTGTTCCCATTTTGGTAGGGTCACCAACCTTCCTTCACTTACTTCCCTTCACACATGTTCAGATGTTGGAAAATTCCTTAATTCCTGTTAAAACCCATAGTGAATAAAGGAAGTTATAATCAGTTTCCCCGTATATTTTAAAAATCACTAGCACCTCTTTTCTTGTTAAAGCTGTATTTGCTTCCTGGTTCTTTCACTCAAGGAAGTTCTGATAAAACAGGAGATAGAAGAGAGGGTACCAAAGTCATGCCTTTTACAAATAGTCAGCACACTCCTATGCAAAATCACAAAATAAAGTAATTTTTCTGTCCACATCCTAGCTGTATCTTTTTTCTCCATGAAGAATAACGTGTGAAAAACAAGTTTAAGAAACTGAAAGAGTAGATGACATAAGCTGAGAATGCACAAAGGAGTTTGGCAGACGGGAATGGTAACATCCTTAGCCTTCTTTATTCTCATGGAAACCATAATGTCTATGTTTAGTTTGTCAATGTATAGTAGTAAAAAAGCATATATTAATGAAAGTTTCTAATAACATAATTTAAATGGAATCATGGCCCAAAGATCGACTTCTGTATAGTACAGGCTAATGAATTTATCTATGTTTTCTGGCACATATTTTTAGTAACATCTGTTTGATTTTATGTTCATTTTTTTTCTCTAAAATGATAAACAAAACCGTTAGCAATTATATAAACATTGAAAGTATAGATATTTTCTAACTCTCCAGGAGGAAAAAGTTCACCTTTAACTGAAAAACATCTTATTTAAATGATGTAGGTAATAACAGGAAATAGATCATGAAGCATGGAAAGAATTTACAAAGCTCTTTAAGGTTAAGTGACAGAGAACAGAATATTTTTAGAAAAGAATTTATATTTAAAACACGACAGGGATTTTTTTTTTTTAAAAAACCAAACAATGCCAACCTATCTCAGTTTATTTTGCAATGCATTTTCTAGATCTTATCTTGATATGCAGATGCACGTGGTCAGTCAAGACTCCTGCTTTTGGATTTTTTTGATGCAGCTCAAAGAGAAATGAGGCAAGTAATATGAAAAATAAAAGCGGCATCTAGAAAAATTGTTGTGCAGAAACTATGCTGGGCATTTTGGGGTAGCATTTTTTAGGTGAATATATGGAAAGTAATTCCTTTGAAGCATTTAATATGGATTCCACACAGGGAAACTGACCTTGGACAAAGTCAGAAAGATGAACTGGAACAGAAAGAGAGATGATCATTTAACATAAATTCATTTATTGACCCATAAGTGAAGGAGCGAGACTTGCCATAGCAATCTGATATGTATCACTTCAGTCTGTGTGGGGGAAAAAAAACCCACACTGTTGTTCTGTTGCACCTGTCAATATTTTAAGTTGTTATTGTTTTTTTCAGAGTATTTTACTTCTGAGTGCCTGTCACTGGAGCAGTTATTCCATGATGACAGACCTGTTTCACATCTGACATCCAACATCTTTCTAACAGTACTTTGAAGAATGATTCATGTCAATCCCATATGAGATTAATCAGCTTCACAAATACAGCCCATCTACTCAGTGAGTGTCAGAGACTCAGTCCTCTAAAACTCTGGCTGTAACAGCTGTAGTCAAGTTTAGAGTGAAGGTAATAGATCTTCCAGGACTGTGGTAGCTGCAGTTTATTTGATAGCTGCAAGTCACTGAGGACTACATCGAACTCTCAGTGAAAAGTCTCATATTCTTCCAGGATAGGACTTGGACCAAATCCAAAATCATACTGTGTAGTTTAATTGAATGAATGAAACACAATTTTGATTTGCCAGCTGTTATATTAGAATCCAGGCTTTTAATTCCTTGCTCACAAATTACTCTCTGCGTGCAGGAGGGACTGAAGAATTGTTCCATTTAACACCCAGTAATTCAGAGCCTGTAGGGAGCTCCCTTGCACACAATGCAAATACTAGGTATAAATACCAAAACATTCCCAAGTATGCAAATTAAACACCTTCAGAAGTTTTAAAAAGTAACATAGTCTTAAGACTAAAAATTACATTCTCCAATGAAATGCGTACAAAAAAATCAAGCATACATACATATGTATGCATAAATATATTATGGTGAACTATTTCAGTCTGGTCTTTGTTTGCTAAGACTTGGCTTTTATTCATCTATTCAAATTTTGAATTGAAAAACTGTCAGCACAGAATTCTCTTTCCTTCACTCTATCCAGTATCATGAATTATAGCTGCATGTGCCCAGTCTGGCATCTTTTAAAATGAGCACTCTGAATTGCTGAAAATGTGACAGAACCTAGAACAAAGATTTGGATAGGCAGAGAAACACAGCTTGAAGACAGATAATGGTGTTGAAATGTAGCTGTCATTTCCAAATACAAAGATTTGAAAATAATTCTTCACTTACCTGCCAGGATGATTTGGATGAAAGCAGGAAAGAGTTGTTGCTTCTTCAATAAAAGAAGACCTGAGTTAAAGGTCTGAGCACTTAGCTCTTTAGTCTATTCCTAAAAATGAAGCATTAGAGAGTAGAAAAGAATTCTAGGAATGAGAGGTTTTAGCCACATGGGAAGTCATTTGGATTTTGAATAACAGATTGCAAAGTCAATGTCCTGAAGACTGCCATTGCTGTTGCAGTTGATTCAGTCAGAAATGCCACATTATATAGACCATATGTGATAATCAAATTCCCTTTCACAACTGCATATGGCGAGATACAACACTGTGTAACACCTGAACAAAGGCAGAGAAGGAAACTGATTACCAAATATGTATATTTAATATATATGTAGCAAACAAAAGGCAGACTAGGGACAACGTGGGCCCTCTCCAGAACCTATCAGGAGAACTGGCTACCCTGGATTTGGAGAAGGCTGAGGTTCTTAATGACTTCTTTGCCTCAGTCTTCATTGGCAAATGCTGTGACCACAACATCCAAGTCTTGGAAGGCAGGTGCAGGGACTGGGAGAATGAAGACCCTGGGCCCACTGTAGGAGAGGATCTGGTTCAAGACCATCTTAAGAACCTGAACATACACAAGTCCATGGGACCTGATGAGATCCATCCGCGGGTCCTGAAGGAGCTGGCAAATGAAATTGCTAAGCCACTGTCCATCGTATTTGAAAAATCATGGCAGTCAGGTGAAGTTCCTGATGATGGAAAAAGGGAAATATAACCCCCATTTTCAAGAAGGGGAAAATGGATGAGCCGGGGAACTACAGACCAGTCACTCTCACCTCTGTGACTGGCAAAATCTTGGAGCAGATTCTTCTGGAAGGCAAGCTAAGGCACATGAAAAAACAAGGTGGTTGGTGACAACCAGCATGGCTTCACTAAGGGGAAATCCTGCCTGACCAATTTGGTGGCCTTCTATGATGGGGCTACGGAACTGATGGACAGGGGTAGAGCAGTTGATGTCATCTACCTGGACTTGTGCAAAGCGTTTGACACTGTTCCACATGACATCCTTGTCTCTAAATTGGAGAAACATCAATTTGATAGGTGGACCACTAGGTGGATAAAGAACTGGGTGGATGGCTGCACGCAAAGAGTTTTGCTCAATGGCTCAATGTCCAGCTGGAGACCAGTAACGAGTGGTGTCCCTCAGGAATCAGTGTTGGGACTGGTCTTGTTCAACATCTTTGGCAGTGACAGGGACAGTGGGATTGAGTGCGCCCTCAGCAAGTTTGACAATGACACCAAGCAGCGTGGTGTGGTTGATATGCTGGAGGGAAGGAATGCCATCCATAGGGAATTTGCCACGCTTGTGTGGTGGGCTGATGCCAACCTGATGGAGTTTAACCATGCCAAGTGCAAGGTCCTACAGGTGGGTTGGAGCAATCCCAGGCACAGCTACAGGTAGGGCAGAGAAGAGATTGAGAGCAGCCCTGCGGAGAAGGACTTGGGGGTGTTGGTCGATGAGAAAATGAACATGAGCTGACAGTGTGCACTTACAGCCCAGAAAGCCAACCGTATCGTGGGCTGCATCAAAAGGAGCATGACCAGTTGGTCGAAGGAGGTGATCCTTCCTCTCTACTCTGCTCTTATGAGACCTCACTTGGAGTGTGTAGTTCTGGTGTCCTCAACATTTCATTGAATACAAAAATGTAAATAGAAGTCTGCTGACAGAAAAAAAATTATTTGGGACTTCAGCAATAAATGCCTTCTGGAAAATTATTTCTAAATAATTCAAAAATTTTAGGAAGTAGGGAAAATTCAATTTTGCCACTTAAATGACGAACAGCAGTGCACCCAGACTCTTGTCTATTCCTTTTATGATGGTTAACATTCCATGTGTGAAATTGTAACCCAATTAGACTCAGTGACAAAATTTTCTTTGTCAAGTAATCATCACCAATTTTTTCCTAATTGCTCTTTCCCTCTCATAACAGCTATTCCTTGGAGAACAAATAGAGTTTAAAGTTTCTTTAGCAGCAAAAAATTAATAAGTAAACCAGGTCCAAACCATATGTAATTTGGTATTGCATCTTTCCCAGAAGCAAAATACATCTGTAGCAGAACATTCAAAGTTTAGGCCTGTTGCATTATCTACAAAGCATTAAACACAGCTGTAAAGCCAACTTCCAAACATAAGCTCCAAAAATTTAACTGAAGGAATCTTAAGATTGCAATAGAGACAAAATCAAGGATCTTGAAGATTTTATGCCATTTAGTGCAACATCACTTTTTGTGCCATTACTGCAACATATGCATTATGATGCAGTACAGGATTTTTTACTATTTTTAAGAAACACACTCTTCCTCATGCAGTGGATGAAGTGGTCAGCACATCTACTTAGTAATTTCTATTTTTCTTGATTAACATGTGTCCCTGCCATTTCCCATGCATCATACCCTGATGAAAAGGTAAGAGAAATATCTTTCTGCCTGGTCCGCCACTTACAGGAGGCCTTCAAAAAGAAGAGTAGATTGATTTTCATAATTATTATTGTCTCCATTTTACAGAGGACTTAGAGGAAAAGGTATGCATGCTTGTAGGAGTATTGCATACGATACTGGATACTTTTCTATGCCACTGAACTCTGTTCTTGGTCTCCAGTGACTGTAGTGAGAATTTAGACACTTAGCACATGTACAGGCTCATACGTATAGACACTGTCACATAAATAATCCAAAATGAGTTGAAGATATGTACTGCTGCCTCAAGCTAGTGAGCAAGTCTCTTATTTATCCAAAGCTAACTAGATAGTCTTGGCACTTTTTAATACCATCTGAAGCCTAGGCAGAAAGACAGCAAAGCCTTCTGGCAAAAAGGGAGAGGTTTTGTGGTATCTCTGTGGTTTTGTAGATCCTTTCAGAAGATTATTTTGAAATGACAGCACCACTTTCTAGAAGTAGCAATTGCTTTTAATACTTGTTTTGGGTGCCTATAAAACCTTTGCAGCAACCTGGAATACACAAGTTTATTTCCATCTAGGAAAAGAAAGGCATCTTTCTGTCAAGATATCTTGGGTAGAAATACTGCAATTGCAGTGATGAAGGCTGCAAAACCAAGCCACTAATAAATCAGAAGATTCCAAATGTAAACCTACTTTTTCAAGGCTACTAGAAATCAGGTTAGGTCATAGGAAACTAAAAGGTGTACTTGGCTTTCAGATTTGCTTAAATTGTCTTGAACAAGTCACATTGGAAAAAAACCTACCAGATTGTCTTTCTGTAAAGCAGAGGAAACAGCATCTTCTGCAAAACACTTCTTCTAGCTATAACATGATCACCTTCCAGTGTGAGCTCCAAAGGAGGCAGAGCTCTGATAACAATTTTCTCCTTATATATAGAGGTAAGTATGCTGTCTCTTGTCATTCAGCCTTCTTCACTAGCTTATAAGGGCCACCTGGGTCTGACATTTTCTACTGATGGACTCAGAATGCAGCATGAGCTATCTGTTAATATATAGATACATATTACAACTTAAAAACTGTGAAGAGCAATAATGGATGCAAAGTATTATTAATTAAGAGGTATCACAGATTGTGTTGACAGTACAGACACTTAGAAACTAAAGTCAAAAGGGAACTTCAACAGCAGTGGGCAATAACATTCTCATGCCTGTGAACTCAGACATCCCTGGGTTCCAATAAGAATAACAATGAGGAAATCCATTTGCTGAGCTCTAAAATGAGCTCTTTATTCATGCTTGGCAGACCTGAAAAAAGAGGGTGAAGAAAGGTAGGAAGCTTGTAGCCAGAACTTGCAGCTAGATAAAGGTAAGCACAGCAAATGTTGTCAGCACTTTTCCTCATGGGTTTTTGTTTACCCATCCGCTATTTTTCTGTAGAGACTATAAGCCAACATTCAAAGGACCCACTATAATTGCCAGTGATACTTTCCTAAGTCTGGTACTTTCCACAATCAGGTGTTAACAACACATAAATACTTACCACTGTGGGATAAATTTAGATCCTAACAGAACCCAACTGCAATAATTGAGATGGAACTAATGTCTTCTGTGATTTCTGCAGGGTAGGCTAAACTAAATGCTTTACAGAGGAGAGGAGGTGCATCAGAGACATTTCCTCATACAAAATATGTAAGCTCAGACCACCATCATTTTAAACATTAGTCATTCGAACCCAGATAGCTCAGTTAACAAGCACATGGCACAGCTGAAAAGCAAAAGAAAGCTCCTATTAATCATGTTTTCAATTACCAGTAGTATGAGGCAGATTAACAGACCCTCATACAGTTTTACAAAGGGTTTCAAATGAATACATGACACTGAGGCTGTACTATTGTAAACATGGCTTGTGCCATTATTAGTAAAAGTCTGCAGTGTAAAGATTTTTTGTCCTTGCCTTGGCCTAAGCTGACCGTAGCTTGCTTTAATAATTGTGTAGTGGTCAACTGACTAAAGCCTATCCTGTTGTAACTTCATCTCTGAGAATATTGCACATGGCAAAGGCCAGGCAAACCTAGGGAGTCATCATGGGAGAAAAAACCAGCCCTTTGTATCAGGTGGGGCAGGTGGAGATGGCTGCATAGCTTTCACATTTCATTTGGGAACCAAGGAGAAGCAGGGAGATCTTGCTAGAAAACCATGTGAAATAAAGCCAAGCCGACCCAAATAATTCAAGGACTACTATTGATGAGACATCTCTATATTAATTTGAACAATAATATATTTTTGTAACAGGGTTAATAATTTTGACTGTTAAAATATTAATTTGACTAAAAGAAAATACTTAGTTTCATGTATGTGGTATGTTCACTTCTGCTCACAACAATATTTGCAGTGTATCAAGACCATTTACTACCAAATCTATGTCCTCCTGAACCATCATTGTCAATTTGTATAAATATAAATAATAAATATAAACACATTTCTGCTGAATTATCTAGAGCGCACAACACAAACTTTATATCAGATATATGTTGTTATGCTGGCTTTATGTCAGCTATGGGAGGACAGACGACATGATAAAGCCTGTCAACGATACAAAGTTAACACACTAGAAGTTCTGAACTAATTTGAAGCTTACATAGGATCAGCACTTTGCTCCTTGCAGCTGCAACAGTTTGAACAGCTCCTGAGAACCTGAAGACAGGTTTTCCTGTGCCATAAAATCATGTCATTGGAAACTTTGGTGTTGCATTTTTGGTTGATATCCTATCTTATATCCTTCACAACTCCTGTAGGTTCTAGGATGTTCATATGACAGAGAATGCTCCTAGGATTCAATAAATAAGGCATATTGCAGTGAATATGCTGATTACTTTTGTCCTTGGCGCTTGCATCAGTCACCTTATCTTCCTTTCTTCTCTTCTCCCTTCTATCTCTGTTTATCATTCTCCTTGATTTTCTCCTTTCTGGTTTTGTTCTTCTCTACTTATCTCTTGGTTATTTCTCTTCCTTTCTCTTGCCTTCCCTGCTTTTTGATGGATCTTCCTGCTCTGGCTTTCCTACAACCTACTCCACACCTCCTCCTTGCTGCTCTCTGTATACCAAGCCCTGCAGACTGCTCATCAGCACTCCTTTGCTGAGGAGCAGGGGCAGAGCAGGGTAATGGATTAACATGCTGGTTCCTGTTTAGAATAAGATGCTCATGTTTATGGAAATAATAGATGCAAGGATAGCTTTGCTTTGACTACAAAGCTGTGAGTGGTGCTAGAAGTTTAGCACTTTCATTCACTCCTAAATGAGTAAATGGGAGGTAAATAATAGAGTTTAACATAATGAATTCAGACATATTGTAATTTGAGTGCATTCAATAAGTACCTGTGAAAAAATGTTTAAGAAGGTAGTAATTATTTGAGATAGCTCAGGCTGGCAATATAAAAACGTAATAATTTGAAATTAAAAAAATAGAGAAACTAATAACAAAAAAGAAAGAAAATAAATAAGGTATTGCAGAGCAGAGGAGAAACCCCCAGTCTGCATATACTTGTAATCAGACAAATCGATCCTACTTGTCCAGGGGTAGAATTTACACCCAGAAAAAAGGTTAGGAAAGTGAAAAATAAAACCAACAGGATTTCCATTAAGGCTGTACTAAATGAGGTGGGATACACACCTGGTGAAAACTCTAGTTACCTTTTCACTGCTGGATGTGCCGTTATATCACTGGACGACTTTTGGTTACCTCCATGAAGAGAGCTGATGACTTTGGTTCGGGCTGTAAAGCAAAGTCAGCCAAAGCACACAGGAAGTTAAGAGGAATGACAAGAAGTTTATGTTTTGATTGGTTCACTAGGACTTAAAAGGAAATTTTTCATATTATTAATCTTCTCACAAGAGAAAAATGGCATTTTAGGATTGCTAATATATCCAGAGGGCTAACAGGGTGAGATTGCTATATCAGCAGCAGAGAACAATAAAATAATGCAATGCTTGCTGATAATGTACAATAAAAAATTCTTTATAGGTGGCAAACCTTCATTAATATGAAAAAAGATGATATATCCCAAGGGGATCATTTCATACTTTGTGGCTGTCAAAGGATGGAAAACACTCAAGGACTCTAACTTCATACGTTCTTTCCCTTAGCAGCCAGTGAGCATTCAAATCACCAGTCCCCTCTCTTGAGCTACTTAATCCAGATCATAACTACAGAATTTCATTGCTGCCTTAATCTCTCAAGCTTCAGTATAAGAAGCTTGGACTCATTTCTCAAGCCCCCTCTTCCACTGTAATCCACAGACCCAAACAAGGTACCTAAATAAGGAGCCAGGTTGTCCTTGTTGTCCATTATATCCAATGAGAAATACAGACAAAGGTGACTTAGATCTTAAATAGGCTAAATCACCTTTAGCGTGTCTCTGTGAGAAACTACAGAGGAGCTGTATTCCTAATTACTGTTTGTGATTGCTTAAAATTAGGATAAATTAAGGATGAAGGAGGACCTGAAATAAACATGGTGCTGTAGAAAGATGTGGCAAATGAGCAATGCTCCTCAGGGATTTTATAGCCCTGCCTGCGGGGCGATACAGGCTCACACAACTGGAAGACCCAGAGAAATGTGTTGTCTTGAGACCGGATTCAAAGCACGTTGAGGTAAACGAGCTTTGATTGATTTCGACGGAGTTTAGCCTCTGCATCCCTGCGGGGTGTCCACGGAGATGATACAGCACCTTTCACTTGTCAGAAGAAGTGAGGCGTGACTGGCTGTCTAACCTGCAGACGTTGTCTTTTACGGCTGACATCACTTGTCATGGGCAAAATGTGTTTCTCCATGAAATTTGCACTTGCGTGTTCTGTTCTATTTCATGTTGTACTTGCTCTCCTGCTGAAGCAGCCCATAATCCTCAGCAACATCTACACGCTGTGTGAGCTGTCTGAATATTCTCCTGACCTTTCTCAAAGGCAGGAAGCAGCTGCACTGCTGCATCCATGCTGACAACTTTAGTTTGAGTTTTACATCTGCTGTCACCTTGCCAACTACTTTTCATTATTCTTCCAGAAAGAAAAACAACTACGTGCCTTATTCAAAATCAAATTATCACAGTTTGGATCACAACTGGTTTATTGAGCTTGTACAAAACCTTGTGTTTGTGGAACGCAAGGTAGAAGAGAACAGGGAGAAAAGCAAATGCTTCACTCATTTATTCCTCCCTAGTCTTTTAAGAAAAAAAAAAAAATGATAGCACTGTTTAAATGCCAGATCTGATCAATTACTGAACTACAGAGGTGCAAAGAGACTAGAATTAATCTGCAAAACATATTTTGCAATGGAAAACTTGGTAACACACACTATTATTGCTTCTTCTATGCTTATGTTTCTAGTTAGGCTGAGACTCTATTCTTCCACAGATCAAACTTATATTGGCATGTTTCAGCAAAAAATCTCTCAGCCACTTCAGAAAAGACATCAGATAAAAGTGGATTGTTTGCCCCTCCAGCGTGAGCAGGCTTTGCTCTGGTCCTTAACAACATTTTCATGCAGTTATTTTTCAATCTTGAAAAATATTCTTCTAATGTTTTGTGTGAAGGGTGTGGGTTTTTTTTGTATAGAAGAGTTTACATTTTTAAGAAAGTAAATTGTAACAATCAGAATTTAACCAGCTCTCTTATTTTAGGTAACAAGCACTTAGGAACAGCAGTGATTCACATAGGTTTGACAACAGAAAAGAAAATAAGTGGAACTCAAGAAACATGGATTGTACTGAGCACCATGCACTGCTAAATAGAAATAACTGAGCTAGCAGAAGCACTGGGAAACTGTATCCTGATTCTTTTAGTGTGGTACTTTTCCTGGTCTAATTCATCCTTGTAACAAGTGCAAATGAAACAGAGAAAAGAATTTGTGCAGAGAAAGCTTTGTGCTTGCGCATTTATATTGATTCATGTATGGAACATATATAATCATAGAATCATAGAATAGTTAAGGTTGGAAAGACCTTAAGATATGTAGGGCTGTGGCTTGTGCAGTTAAGATTGACCCTTGTATCAAATTCAAGTTCTGGTAGGAGTTTTCTGCTTGCATACAGGCTGTTACTAAAACGTTATTTTGTCTGTCCCATTGCAAGTGAGTATCTCCACTACAGTCCTTTCCCTACTCTGTCACTGGAGCCTTATTATAGTTCCATACAGTTAGTCCCATTTCTCCAATTTTTTATAAAAGTGAAAGTCTGACCAAATCCTTTCTCTCCATTTAAACAGCCAGGACCACCTCCTGGGCCCACATCTGTGCTGTAACTTTTTGACCACTTCATTTTTAGCAGTACTGAATCTTGTGTGCCCAGGATTTTTGCCAGATTTTATTCTCATCTGGTTTCCCCTCAACCCTGCCTCAGTGTCAGGTCATAGCTGCCCACCCTATTACATTTTGTGCTTTGCCACATTGATTCCCAACTTGACTCTCCTCATCCAGATGCCCAATCTGCTTGCAGTTCCTTTTTATTTTTCCCCCACTTACATAATAGAGTTTAATTTTCTTCTTCCATATTTCCTCCTCCACTTTCAGCCTCAATCTCTTGACCTGGCAAACATGCTATTCCTCTCTTCACTTCCAGTCCCGCTTTCCCCACAGTTTGCAATACAAGCTTCCACCATACAAAACCACCTATCTCATCCCACACCCTAGGCCATGTTCTCATGTGCTGTTTTGTGGTCATTCTTACTTTCCTGTGCTTTTCTAACCCCTTGGCATACAGATTAGTTAGAGTTTTCTCCAGGTGCCTTGGGCCCAGCAAGAAAGTTGCTACCAACCAAGCACCCAGGAAAGAACAGACCCTTGAGATTTGAAGCCAGGGCTGGCACAATAAGAGTAGGTCACATCTACAATTTTAAGCATAATTTCATTCCACCACATGTTAAACCTGCCATAGCTCGGATTTTGGGAGACTTTACCCTTCAAAGCTGTACAAAGAGGATGTCTGTAAGGCATAAGCTAATTGTGGCTTTTCAAAGGCTGAAGCTGAGCAGCTTTTTCCAGAGAGAGAAAAGGCACGTGCCTGCCAAAACACACAAATGCATATGCATGGGTCTTCTAGAAAATAAAAATCTAGAAAATAAAAAACAAACAAAAAAAGGATGCATCTTTTAACATGAGGAAAACATATGTATTTTCCCATTACTTTAATGTTACCAAACCATGCATGAGTTGATTTAAAAATAAATTCATCTATTGGGTAGAAAAAAGCATTCAGCATAGAAAATTTGAGTTGAAACCAGCTAAATCAAGGAAGGCTTGTAAGCAGCTGAAGAAAAGTCTTCTAATAGGAATTATAAGGCATACTGATTGCTAACTGATGCTTACAACACCAAATCTACTATTTTTCTTGGGTTTTTTAATTATTATCTGACACTAAACGCAGACAACAATATGCGACGATAAAAAGAGGGTGTAAGAGGCACACATAATATCATAACTGCTAGGCTTTCAGAAATGACTGAGAAGGACTGGCTGAAGCAAGAGATAAGCTTTTCTTTGCAAGGGCATTGATGAAATAGATAGCCACATACTGAGTCTAATCTGGGAATCGGGGGATGCTCAAGCAACTGTCAAAACAAAATGAGAAATAGAGGAGAAAATACTGTTCCAAAGCCTGCTCATTGATTTAAGCATTTTTGGTGCCAATAGGAATAATAACAATGAAAACCATCTGCTGATCTCTGCAATGAATTCTTTATCTACGCTTGAAAGACTTGGGCAGAGATAGGAAGCTGTGTGTGAGGCTGTAGACAAAACACAGTGTGTGGCAAATGTTCAGGAAGCTCCACTCACCAGAATCCAACTGCCATGTTGCTATGATTCCTCCAGCGTCTGGAGATCAGCTTCTCGTGGAGATACTGTCATCAGAGCAAACAACACATTTCTGAATCTTTTGATTTAATTCATCAGCTATTAGCAGAGACCCTGTGAACTTCCTTCTTGCTCGTTTACCCATCCCACCTTCACCAGGTACTGTACAGAGATATATTCTTGCAAACCTTTTGTTTGGACCTCGCAAGTTAGATTTGGCCTAGAGACAGCTCTTTGAAAAGCCCAGGGCTACAAACTGAAACAACTGATTTTGCACTGGTGGTGTTCACTGATGCATTTGCCTTTCTAGATCGCAGCTCCCTGCTTGGTCACTTGTAGCAAGTCCTCCAGGTGGCTAAATTGGGTTTGTTGGTGGTTTTTATTTCTACAGGTTTTCTTGTCAGTAAGATGTTTGAAGATTATCTGGAGAGGAAGCTAGCAGAGATGCTTTTGTGCTATTGCCAGCTACAAACAAGGCTTGAGTTCTCCTTTGGAGAGTTAATGGTGCCCTTCAGAGATTAAAGGGTCAATCTGTACCGTATGGTTGCTGTCATGGATCTAATGTTTAAACAGGCCTCTGATGGCAGAAGAGCTTTTCAAGGCAAAAAGCAGCAGAAGTGGTTAGAGGAGCACACATATTAGCTAGCAGAAGTTTGGGATTCTTTTGAGCAGAGACAGGGGATCCTGATGCTTGCTAAGTAAGCACAACCCTGTCACTTGTCCCATCTCTGCCTGAGAAGAGCTGTATATATTTCAGCATTTTTCCTCCACAAATTCCTTTCAAGTGTACTCAGTATTCAGTAAGAGACTACGCACATCTGCTGTTCCAAGAAGCAAGTTTAATTGCTGATGGGATTTTTTCCCACTAGCATTTCAACCCATCTGCATGTTGCGATTACTGAAGCCTAATTTTGTTTTTGTCTACTTCAACCTTTTCAAGTGATATTCATTAATCCCATCTATGGCATCTCTAACATGTGGGAAATCTGCCTAGAGTAATTACAAAGTATTTCCTCTGCACTTAGTTCTCATATAAGAGCATGGGAAGATAATGAAGGCTGATTGTAGTGTCATCATTCCATTGAGGAAATGAATGATGCTGTTCAAATAACAGCTGGCTTGTTACATAAAAGAAATGACAGATCAGAATAATAAAAGCAAACTCCCCTTTAGCAGATCTTTCTAATTTGAACATCTCAAATAATTGCCTGGAATCCTGGAAATACAGAAAATAGTACGAAAAGGGCTCTTAAGTATGCTCATTCTATGGCTGTGTATATACATGTATATATGGGTTTACGCACTTATACATACCTACAAGCATATAGTATTTTTCTTCTTAATTTCATATTATATATATATATTTATGTATGCATGTATTTCAGTGTGATAAGAAGAATGACCACAGAGAATTGAATGTTTTAATCTGTAATATCCATCCTGGAATACAGAATACAATTTGGGAAATTTCTTTTTACTGTTAACTGACCTGAAGCAGGCATTTAGGAATGGGAATGAGATATATTGTAATTGAATTTAAAGTGCAATGAGAAATTCACTATATAATAATAATTTACACTATGGTGATATTAGAAAAAAAAATCTCGTGATGTCTTTGATATCCAGCATGTATATATATGAAAACCTACATGGTTTTCTATTTTAAATATATTTTCAACATTATTTTTATGTCTACAAACATCTTGTGTATAAAGAAATCAAAAACCTTAGTTGATAAATGTTCCATTTAGAAGTGTCCGGTCCACCACAGATAAAATTTGCAGTGTTCAGTTCATTCTCTGATAAGAGAAGGAGCTGATGTCACTGTGTCCTTCAGCCTGAGGGTGCATTCCTAGATAGTCATTCAGTCTAAACCCTAGAGCTTGACTCCCTCAATAAGGAAGGGATAACATCATATGGCATTATCAGACTACAATACCTGATTGCTAATTGGAGTTTGAAAGAAAGGCTAATAACAACCAAAATGTGATGACTTTCAGGTCTAAGAATTTCATTGAATGATTCAAGGAAAATGTCATTCAGCACAAGGCGTGACCTCAAATGATGTAGAAGATAAAGTTAAGGCTAATAAAATTTTCTACGATTTTCTATGATTCTATGATTAGGGTAGAATGAGGCACTGGGTCTTTGAGAAAAGACTTGCTTAGCAGCACCAGCCACATTCCTGAGCAGTAGACTTAGGAAACATTATTCATGTACTCCCATTTTATGTTTTCAAGCTGCGGCAACTGCCATAAATGGGGCTCTTGGGATATGCAAATAGAATGGACCCCAGCAAAGGAACCACATAATAATATCCAGCCTCCTGTTCCAAGCAGCATCTGCTGGGATTATCTCCAGGGGTGGAGACAACACAACCTGTTTGGGCAACATGTGCCACTGCTTGACTGTTCTAATAAAAAACTGCATTTTGCATTTACACAATTAATGCTTGCAAGTGGGGTAGCATAAGCTGAAATCAGTGCTTTGAACTTTAACAAAGAAACTGAACTAGAACATAAAATCCTATTAGAGAGGTCAATAAAGTAGTTTAAACTGAGTGCATGCAAAACTTTCATGAAAGGCTAGCTTCAGGAAATGGTGGAACAAAAATGTAACTTGATTCAATTAGAGTTTTAGCATTATTCACAAATGAAGAAATAGGGATCTATATTGCTGTAGTAACAAAATACCATACATTATTTCTATATAAATTTGAAAATGTAGTGTTCTCATATGAAATTGAAACCAGAGCCCAGAAGCACAAAGACCATTAAAGTAGTGCTTTTATAATAGGAAACTGATAATTTTCTGACCAATGGGTTTTGCCTCCAAATTAAAAGATGGTTAAAAGGGATATCTAGCCCTGAGGCTGATTTTTGAGAAGTATCCTGAAAGCATTTCCAGAACTGAAAATTATGTCAGAGCCCAGTTTTTCTCTGAGACCCACACATGTAGCTTTGTAGAAATAATGTGTTGTTTGATAGCTCAGGGCATAATTCCCTAAAAAAAAAAAATGTTTTTGTAGACAGACAAGTAAGCTGTGCTACACATGTGAACTGATACTGCCTGTTGAAAATGCCGCTTCTAAAAATGTGGTATATCCCAGACTTTGTGATTAAATTTAGGAAAAGGCTTCTACTGAAGATCATTTTACACAGCAGAGGGATATCTGCATGCATTTAGAATTGGATTCAGCAAACCTGAGTTGCTAACTCTGCACATGCTGCAAGCCCTCTGACCTAAATGCTTCTTATTACCAAACTGAGACAAACTGCAAATTTGAGCCTAAATTTGGCTGGAGCCAAAATCATGTGTGAAAAAAAGCCTGCAATCTTTAAGCTAGTAGGCAGCATTTACATTTAGAATTTCAGTATGTCAGTCCGGCATCAGATGAAACTGGGTTCCTAATGGCAGCTCAAAATGTCTTTTTATTAGCAGCAGACTTCTTGCAGCTCCCGTGAAAGTACCAAAGTGTGGAGATTGAATAAGAACCTCTTCTACTGCTTATTTTTTTAAAGTCTGAATCTTAAACTCTGCGGCTTGTGTTAGAAATCACATCAGACTTTAAGAGTTTGGGGGCTTTCAGGATGGGATAAAAGAAGGTAATTTAAATTCAAAATTTTACACCTGACCTACTCTCGTTGATGTCACTGGAATTTTTTCAGACTTAAGTGTGGCACGATGCGTACAAAGGAACTATGCTGACTCTGCTCTGAATGAACTTTCCCAGATGATTTGGGCTCTCATCTGATGTGCATTTTTAATTTTCAGTAACAGGGATAGACCACGTGTTCTTTTCTCTGCAGACATTTGACAATGGTAGAAATTTTATATTGAGTTTCATATTAAAAAATTAAAATATAAAAATTCATATTGGGTGTCGTATTAAAAATTCAGAATTTAGCTCTGTTAGTGAATAATTACATCAAGACCAGGAGAATTAAGGAGATAGATGTGACACATTTTATTTCTTGATAAATTTTTAAGTCTTTAAGAATAAAAAGACATTTCAATGCTATTTCATCTCTAGCAATTAAAAGTTCTTAGAAATTTTATCCACACGTCCTCATCACATATTTCCAGTTCTCCACATTTTTTCCAGATCCAAGTGGTGAGCTTAACATATAAAAGTAAAATATTTAGAAAGTAAAAGATGCCAGGAGGCCTTAAATGGAATGACACTAGCCAATTCTGACTGGTAAAATTGCCAGCTGCTCCTGCATCAACAGCATACTCCCATCAGTTTCAGAGTAGCCACTCTTTGCATGGTATTTCCAACTGACCAAAGAGGTAACTACCGAAACACTCCCTGTTTCAGCTGCTAGCAAAACACCAAGGAATGCCTGTCACATAAAAAGAAATTCATGCTTTGTGCATTGCTAAATTGGTAAGCGCTACCACTTCTGCACTGGTCTCAACAAGCACAGAAAAAATGGGGTAGGGAGAAAGAAGAAAAGAGGAGAAGCTCTTCCTTGAATTGCTTTCATTTAAATAAGACTCTTCCCAGACCACAGTTATATCACAGTCTGGATTTGAGGGTTACAGTTATGATATAAATCTATTATTGGACAAAAACTTCAAAACTTTCAGTAAAATTTTCAGAAAACCTAAAAGTAATTAAGTGTACTCACCTAAGTGAAGCAGAAATAAGGTCCTCAACTCTTTTAGGTCAAAGGCATGCATTTAATAAAGCAGAAGCATGTAAATAGTGTCTTGTTTACGCACCAAAACATTGTAAAGCTTAGATCCAAAATCAAATGCTGCTTGAATTTTCTTCAAAAGACAAAACTGTTTTTTACTTTGCATTTCTGCAGATGCTTCTGGTCCTGCCCTTGGTTATTTCCTTCCCTATCTGCTCTAGTCTGAGAACTTTTCTGCCTAAATCACATCTACATTCTCAGTATAACTCAAAGACACCATCTTGCCTGAGGAAGCACAAGGCAGCACTGTTCCTGTACTCATTAAGTGCTGGAAGAAAAATGGCCGAGGTCCAGCTTGAGCAATCTGGCTTCTGGGACCCTGGGTCCTTTTCAGTACCACAATTTTCACAAGGAGATGCGCCACTCAGGGTAGCCTGCAGCCTCTCACAGCACTCTGTAACAGCAGCAATAAAGTACTTTAAATTACTGCAGAAGGGAATTCCAGCCACTAGGTCCCAGCACATAAAGTATTCTTTCACCCTTATACTTTTTCTCATGAAAGCAAGCCATGTGTGCTTCTAAAGTGTCTGCATGACTTAGTGTGGTCACCTACCTTAAGGAGACAATGACAATCTCCAGTAGTGGACTGCAGATAGACAGAGACTAAGGTCATGGCCTTTGAAATGGCAATGAGATGCCCTTGTGCTTACCTTTTAATATTAGCTGGTTCAAGTGGCACCTGCTCAGATCCTGCTCTATGCTGCACATCCCTTAGAATCATAGAAGAGTTAGCGTTGGAAAGGACCTTAAGATCATCTAGTTCCAGCCCCTCACACTAAACCATGCCACCCAAGGCTCTGTCCAACCCGGCCTTGAACACCGCCAGCGATGGAGCATTCGTAACTTCCCTGGGCAATCCATTCCAGTGCCTCACCACCCTCACAGGAAAGAACTTCCTCCTTATATCCAATCTGGACTTTCTCTGCTTCAGTTTGAACCTGTTACCCCTTGTGCTATCACTACAGTTCCTCATGAAGAGTCCCTCCCCAGCATCCCTATAGGCCCCCTTCAGATACTGGAAGGCTGCTATGAGGTCTCCACGCAGCCTTCTCTTCTCCACTCTCAACAGCTCAAATTTCTCAGCCTATCTTCATACGGGAGGTGCTCCAGTCCCCTGATCGTCCTCATGGTCCTCTGGACTTGTTCCAGCACTTCCATGTCCTTTTTATGGTGAGGACACCAGAAATGCACACAGTACTCCAAGTGAGGTCTCACAAGAGCAGAGTACAGGGGCAGCATCACCTCCCTCGACCTGCTGGTCACACTCCTTTTGATGCAGCCCACGATACTGGTTGGCTTTCTGGGCTGTAAGCGCACACTGAAGCCGGCTTATGACCATTTTTTCATCGACCAACACCCCCAAGTCCTTCTCCGCAGGGCTGCTCTCAATCTCTTATCTGCCCTACCTGTAGCTGTGCCTGGCAGTTGCTCCCACCCAGGTGTAGGACCTTGCACTTGGCATGGTTAAACTTCATCAGGTTGGCATCAGCCCACCACACAAGCATGTCAAGGTCCCTCTGGATGGCATCCCTTCCCTCCAGCATATCAACCGAACCACACAGCTTGGTGTCATTGGCAAACTTGCTGAGGGCGCACTCAATCCCACTGTCCATGTCACCGACAAAGATATTGAACAAGACCTGGTCCCAACACCAATCCCTGAGGGACACCACTCGTTACTGGTCTCCAGCTGGACATTGAGCCATTGAGCACAACTCCTTGCATGCAGCCATCCATCCAGGTCTTCATCCACCAAGTGGTCCACCTATCAAATTGATGTTTCTCCAATTTAGAGACAAGGATGTCATGTGGGACAGTGTCAAATGCTTTGCACAAGTCCAGGTAGATGACATCAACTGCTCTACCCCTGTCCATCAGTTCCGTAGCCCCATCATAGAAGGCCACCAGATTGGTCAGGCAGGATTTCCCCTTAGTGAAGCCATGCTGGCTGTCACCAACTACCTTGTTGTTTTTCATGTGCCTTAGCATGCCTTCCAAAGAATCTGCTCCAAGATCTTGCCAGTCACAGAGGTGAGAGTGACTGGTCTGTAGCTCCCCAACTCATCCATTTTCCTCTTGAAAATGGAGGTTATATTTCCCTTTTTCCATCATCGGGAACTTCACCTGACTGCCATGATTTTTCAAATACGATGGACAGTGTCTGAGCAACTTCATTTGCCAGCTCATTCACCCAGTATAGGAAACCTAATCACAAATCTGGGGGAGGAATCCAGCCCCTGATTGGTGCAGCAGTATCTGTTTCTGCAACTAGAGATTAACTGAACCTTCCACATAATAGCTGAATCCTGTAACACTCATCACAGGACTACTCACGCCCTTATCTGCTTGAAACCTGTTACCAGCAGATGTAAGGTTGGTATTTTATTTGAAATGTTAAAGCATCTGGGCCAGTAAGGGAGGAGAGAGATCCTATCCAGGGTATTTCAGAATGCATTTGATCTCCTGAGAAAATAAGATTTGAATGTGATGAAGGTCAAAAAGCCGAATGAGGAAAGTATGAACTTCAGGAATAATTACAGTAATAGCAAACCATCCCTTAAATATAGACACATTTAGACTGAAATCCAGTTGGCCTGGTTTACAAACAGCATGCCCATATGCCATTTCTATCAAAACAGCTTTCCAAAATAAAAGCCTAAGTTTCCTATAAAGTTAATGAAGACAGGGATATAACTTGTAAGGACTCCAAAGGGAGATCTTAGAATCAGGGAATCATAGAATCATTTAGGTTGGAAAGGACCCTTAAGATTATTGAGTCCAACTGTTAACCTAACACTGCCAAGTTCACCACTAGACCATGTCCCTAGATGCCACCCTCACACATCTTTTAAATACCTTCAGGAATGGTGACTCAACCTGTTCCCTGGGCAGTCTGATATAGGCAAGGAGAAAGGCAGGTATTGCATGAAAAATATTTAATTTTATATCATTATTCATATATGATTATTGATAAATTTGTATCAAGGTGTATTTCATTTTACTTTCCCAAGTTTTAGCTTGGCTTGTGCTCAGGTACTCATTATGCACCACCCAAACAGAAACATAACAGGTAAGAATGCTACACATCATCCTGTAACTCTGAATTGTAGCCCCTAAACTAGATGGATGGGCACATCCCTGCCCATCAGGGAACATCCCAATGTCAGAGGGTTAACACAGGAACACCAGATTCTTGCCTGGCAATTTTATAGCAAATGTCACTGTATTTTAAGGAGAGGCTTAGGAACATTGACCAAGTGGCAAGAAGAGACTTTCTGAAGTCCCTGCTATTTTAAGCAATCACGCTGCACAATTCTCTTCAAAAATGTGAAGCTCACTTTCCAACCAGTCCAATTTGGAACTCACTCTACCAGATCCATCTCAGAACCTGTTCCTCTCATATTTTTCTTCTAAAAACCAAAGAACATGGAGTCAGGTAAGTGAATCACAGAGCAAAGTGTGGGAAGGAATAGTAGTGGAAATTAGAGAAAGGAGAACCTCTGTTTCTTCTATAACTCTATTTTTTAAGTTTACCTTTTAGTCCTACTAAAGATTACTTGGTATATTTTCTATTTTATTAGTCATTCTGGCTGTAGTGTTCATGAAATGTGAGTCCAAAACCAAATGACAACATGCTTGCTTCATGGGCAATAAAGATGGATCTCAACAGAATTAACAGCAAATGTCTAAAATGACCTTGAGGGACACACACACAGATGGAAAAACTATATTGTGTTACAGCAACAAAACAGAACAGAATAGAATAATTTCAGTTGGAAGGGACCTAGAACAATCATCTAGTCCAACTGCCTGACCACCTCAGGGCTTTCCAAAAGTTAAAGTATGTTGTTAAGGGCATTGTCCAGATATCTCTTAAACACCGACAGGCCTGGAATATTGACCACCTCTCTACAAAGCATGTTCCAATGTCTGACTATCCTCTCAGGAAAGAAAGACTTCCTAATATAAAGTCTGAACCTCCCTTGATGCAGCTGTGAACCATTCCCATTGTTAATATGCTGGCTTATTTCCTTTGCAATTTCAAAAATGGAATATATTCTGCTAAACTTCATCTAGAGTTTTTTGCATGGAATTTTTCAGCTTCCTACATGTCTGCATACCTACTCTTTATACACATGCATACAGAAACACCTACAGGGTATCAAGTATATACTTAGATCTTTGAGTGGATTATACAATTTTAACATGTGTAGGCTATATAAAAATATAGGGCTTAAACATAACACCAACTTGAAAAGAAAAGAATTAGAGTTTTACGAAATGAGCGGACTGCTAGTAGATCTTTTTACTAATTTAGATTTAAAAAAAAAAAAGATTATATTAAATTTTGAAATAAGATATCCCTTCCAAGCAAATAATGAGCAAGCCCTTTGGACAGTGTTTGGCAACGATTCTCTATTTTCTTTCTTGCTTTTTTTAGCATTTGAAATTTGCCAGTGAGAGTAGCACTTTGAGGAATTTCTCACAAAAAGCAACAGAAATTAAAAAATGAGAATGTAATTAAGGGGTGCATAAATATCAAGTAGAAAGAGGGAAAGAACCACAATTATTATATTTTCTTCACCCATTGATTATGTCATCAAAGATAATTTCTGTTTACTTTCTCCTCTTCTGTGAAACATTAGAAAATGAAGCTTCTTGCTTGTGTCTAATATATTTCACATATGAGCCATTACTTTCTTTCTATTGCACTTTAGAATGATTTGGAAGAAGCTGATTTCTTTTTCTGATACTTAAGAATTCTCCTAGAGAGGTGATATTAGATTGCTGAGGGTCAGTTATTGCTCCCTTTATGCGGATATTTGGAATTTTGAATGGCTCAAAAGATACACATACCTACTGTATGTTTGGGGCATAATGTGTTAGGCAGGGAGTTACATAAGCAGATCTGAACCAACTTTTCATCTCTATTTGTATTTAACAGTTAAATGTGCTTTGTATAAAATAGTTACCAGATTTATGTCTGAGAACCTCAGTGTATGTCACGCCTCGTTGATCCTACAACCTATGCTCCAAGTCAATTTTTAAAACTCACTTTGTTCAAACTGCTGCCTGACAATGCAGTCTAAACATTTGTCTTAAAAGGTTATGTTAGCTACCCACTCGGAAAGTCTTGCAGAGTCTTAGCAATGGAAGTTCAACAGGAGGGATGATTTCTATGTAGTAGTAGCTGAATTAATAACTTGCCCCCTGCAGTACGAGACAGCAATGTATCTTTGATAACTTATGAAAGTCAGGTCTAAAATAGATGACGGCAACCAAGAAACTGATATGAGCAGAGCTGGAGGAGTACTGGATATGAATTTTTTTCTTTTTTTTTTTTTTTTTTTTTGGGGGGGGAGGGGAAGTGCTTTTGACACTCTATATAAGATTGTTAAAGAATCCATGCTTCCATGCAATACTTGCTATGCAAGTATCTCAGTGCACTCACACCATTGTTATAATCAGATCCCTTCAAAATCAGCTGCATGCTTCAGCAGAAAGCGGATAAAAATGACACTTTCACTGATTTCTACAATTTATTCCATACTAGTAGCAGAAGTACAATTTTTTTCCATACTAGTAGCAAAACCAAAGAAATCAAGGTTTTCTTGATGCAAAGATGCACATAGAAAGTCAACCTGCTGAATCAATCAAAAATGAGGCAAAACAAGCCAGCATGTAGCTGAACATCAAAGTTTTATTTTGCTACAGCATCTGACAACAAGATCACACTGTCACCAATTCCTGAAGTCTGCACATCTTTGGGTATTCTTTTTCATTCTAAAATAGTTAATAATATGATCTTATTTGTGCTTTGGTTTAAGCCATTAGTTCCTTTACTTGGAACACTCTGAAACAGAAAAAATAAATTCTTTGGATTCTTCTTTCTCTTCATTATGTCAGAAAATATCATAGGGCTTCATATTAAAATTGCTACCTTAAGGCAATCAGATTTCTTATCCATCAAAAAAAATAATCTCATGTCCTCAGCTAAAAATCTTATTAAACATAATGAAGCAGAAATCAATCCTTTTATGAAGTACAGAGATATTTTTCACCACATAAAAAGTACTGCATGATCTTGTGCCAAATATGTATACTGTTATTTTGCAATTTTCTTTCTCATACATTCACAGAAGATTTCATGTCAGAAGAAACCCTTGAAGTCTATCTAGCCCAAAAAGTGGACATAGATCCAGATGTGGTCTGGCAAGTGCCAAGCAGAGAGGAATAGACCTGCTCTCATTAGCACAGCCCAGCATGGCTGGTCTTCATTTCCATGAAGGCATGGTGCTGACTCATGGTTGTTTTGCTGTCCACAGCAGAAGGACCTCAGGTCCTCTCCAGTAAAGTTTTGACTTAACCAGTTAGTTCCCACCCTGACTGCTCAATGAGATTTTTCTGCTTCAGATCCAGAGCTTTGTATCCATTGTTAACAAACGTCTTCAGGTTTTGTGAGCCCATTCCTCCAGCTTGTTAAGGTTCCTATACATGGTGAGTGTTCCCACCAAACCATTCATGCCAGTTTTGTGACATCCATTTGTTTGTTGAGAGTACATTTCTTCCCACAGTCCAGATTGGTAATGAAGACATTAAAAAGTATTAGGCCCCTTATCAACCCCAGTGAATGCTGTATTTCACTGACAGACACTTAGACTTTGAAACATTGACCAGTAACTCTTCAAGCCCAATGGTATAGTTAGTTTTTCAGCTGCCTGAATTCTAGCTCATTCACCCCACATTCTCTAATTTGTCTATAATGATGTTATGGGAGACTGACGTTGTTTAATGTCTTTGCCGGCATCATGGATGGTGGGGTTGAGTGCACCCTCAGCAAGTTTGCCAGCAAAACCAAGCTGTGTAGTGTGGTTGACACATTGGAGGGAAGGGATGCCATCCAGAGGGACCTTGACACACTTGAGAGGAGGGCCAGCACAAACCTTATAGCGTTCTCTTGATTTGTTTCTAGTACTTATCCCTCCTCCCAGCAGCAGATAACTCAGAAGAAATAGGGTTGCAAAACTTCATCCACTTCTTTTTTCTAATTCAAAAACATATGAAATTTCCTTTAGCAGTTTTTGTACAACAGAATCTAACACAAAGTATCGGATTCCCTCTCTGAATTCTTTAGCTTAAGTGTTTACACACAATGTCCATTTGGGAGGTATGGTTCAGGTCAATCAAAAATTACATTTGATGCAGTAATTCCTGGAAGTGAAAGCCTACATTACGTTGTGCTACATTCATGAGAAATCATATGAGGTGAGTAGAATGACACCTTACAGCCTCAGAAGTCCATTACTTGGAGGACATGGAGAAATTATTTAGTTACTATAGGAATGCTTTTGTCCTTCCAGCAGTACTTTAAGCAGAAACTCAAATACTGAAACAAAAAAGCATTCTTTCATTTCTTTAATATCAGCACTGCTTTATTCTTGCCAAAATCTCAAGAAAAGCCATCAACTGTTTATGAAAAAAAAGATTATGTCTCACATATTTCTGGTGCAGATGAAACCTGAGAAAAAAACTCCCAAGTGTTCTTGCACAATTCTCTGAAGTGTTAAGTGCTTATCCTGACTCAGTTACAGATTTAAAGGCAGCAAAAGGTAAAGGCACGTAGTTCTCCTATTGGCATTACCCAACAGGACACATTTCTAGTTAAGCTAGGTGGCTACAACATTGTGGTCATACAGACCCCACTACAAGACACCAACTTACCTGTACAGCCAATTTGCATCTGCACATATTTTATTGTTCTAATATTTAGCTTTTGACTCATGCCGTTATGTTATTTCTCACACACAACTTTGCAGATGCACATTTGATCAAAGTATAAAGGCCATCCCTCTTTCCGTTTCTCCTTGGTTGTGTGCTTTCATGATAGTTCCTTTTTTCTCCTTTCAGAAAAGAAGCTTAGCACACAGTAAATATCCCCTTGCTCAATTTATAGGCTTTGGTCTCAACCTTTGTGAAACTGAAATTTTATCTCAACTACAGAGATCTGCTGCTTTAATGTTCTGTTGATTCTGGAAAAATGAGAACAATGACCTTTGTGTTAATTAGTTAGCCCAAAGAAGCTACTCAGATGGAAAGTGTGGAACTTCTCAGGGCACTGGGTTGCATATTCTACCCATGTCTTATGTTAATTATTGGCTCAAAAAATACTTTGCTGTACATGCAAGTAGCCTTCTAACTCCAAGTTTAGTTTGGGCAGGCAT
Source organism: Myiopsitta monachus (assembly GCA_017639245.1). Lineage (NCBI taxonomy): Eukaryota > Metazoa > Chordata > Aves > Psittaciformes > Psittacidae > Myiopsitta > Myiopsitta monachus. The sequence continues at coordinate 54,714,750 of CM029919.1, forward strand.
ATATTTCCTCACAATTTTATTTTATTTTTTTTTAAATTTGGGTGAACTAGAGCATTAGAAGCTGATCAGTGGATTGTGCACATGGTGCTGAGTGATTCACTGTGTGTCACTCTTGTGACACATTCCCTTTTTATTTTTTGGTAATATAAAGTTAAGCCATTATCCATGTCATTACAATAAAAAGACTTCTCATAAACATGCAAATTGGATCTTTTCAACATGCAAATTGTGCCTTTTCAGATACCTCAGCAGTATATCTACCTGAACTCTATAACAATGAAAATGCAGCACACTTCTTAGTAAGTACACTTGTCAGGTTCTTCGCTCTCAGCCCCTACCAGCTCTCCACTCTCAGCAATGAAAATGCCCAGAGTCTAAGTGCTATTCTTGGCCAAGTCACTGGTTCCTTAAGGCCCTTCACAGGTGACCATTTTGCTCTGAGAATATATTATTTTCAAGTCATTACTTGAAATGTTATTTGGCAGTGCAGCTATCACAGAGATTGTCTGGTAAAACTGAAGCTGTCAGCCTGAAAGCACAGTCACACAGCCAGTACTGCACAGATAGAGTTGAAACTGCATGAGCTTCCACTGCAACAGGGCCTATCAATCTGTCACATCACCTGCTCTGATAAAACATTCTGGGAGCAGGTGTCTGCAAATGGAGCAAAGATTTCTTAGGAGGTAAACAAAAACCTGACGGATGTGTCCATCACAAAATTGCCAAGGGCAACAAAGTTAGTTTAAAAGCTTGCTTATCTACATGTTTTCATTAATCTAGTGGCTTTTTGGCAGAAGTTGCCCAAAAGATCTCTTTTGACTCCCTGTTTCCTCAGAAAATGCCTATAATATCAATACAGAAAGTTCAGGTCCTTCATCTGTCACCTTTGTCTAAGAAAAAGATTTTAGGCTAGAAAAAAACAAAGACTTTTCACTTTATTACTAAATGGGAAAGCATATTTTCTGCTCGCTCTCAGTTTTCAAAAATTTGTCTGCAGCAGGATTACATTTTGTCTCCTCTCCAAAAGAAGTCTTCTTCCCATAGTCCTGGGAGAGGGTCCTTCAGTGAAAATAATCCCTAGAAACTGGCCCTAAATCACAGAGCTCTGTGATGACTTGCAATAAATAGCAGGAAGATCAAAGGAGGATTAGAGGCTGGCTGTGAAGAACATGAGCAGGAATGACAAAAGGAAAGGCACTAGTGTTAACTTAGTTACGTTCCCACTGTGAAAATAATAAAGGAAAAAATTCTTCTCCTTATTCAAATTTGTTGGATTCATTGCCTAGTAGAAGAGTTCCTTGTATTCCTGTGTTACTATTATCCTGTAGTCCTATACAGGAAACAAAAAGGGACTTCTGCAGAGTAGTCATGCTCATGGTTGAGTAGATTATATGTCTAAAACTCAAAGAATAGGCAGCTGGAATTTTTAATGTTCTGGTAAATATAGTGACATCTTAAGGTTTAGAAAAATGCACACATAAAACAAAGTAGAAAATCAGACCTTCTCCATAATTAATATTTCTCTCCTTGACTTTTCCTCTTTCTTTTTGACATAACTGTGTTTGTTCCAGCTTCCTCTAAGGCACATTTTGCCAAGGAGAAATTATAAACAGCACCTTTGTTCTTTAGATTAACGAATACTGACTAGCTTTCCCTTCTTTTCTTGTCTGCAGAATTAGATAAATGCCTATTTTAAAGTCATCTTTATCTTTTAATCTATACTTTCACAGTTGTGTCCTTCAAAACTTGATTCACAGCAAAATGCGTTTCAGTTTAGACATACTATCAGATGTGCTGTCATGCATTGCTGTTAAATTTAGATGATTAACGCATTATATTTCATCCACTGTCTTACCAGTTTATGGTGATAGTCTCCTTCTATGTGTGGCCAAATTATGTACCATGATCCCTTCTGCTCACAACAGGGCACCAGGGTCTACTAGATTGTAGGCGGTCTAGGACTAGTGGCTAGTGGAAGCATAAAATAAGCTGAAGCTCCCATATGGCCCACATGACCAGGTTTCCTTTCTGTGGAAATTGGAGCACAGGGAAGAGAAGAAGAGGGGGAGAAAAAGGTTGAGGAGCTGTGATGAGGGCAGAAACCCACACTTGGAACTGGGAAGTTAACCCAGGCTGCCTAATGTAGACAAAGTTCTCGAAAGGCCTAAGGTAAGCATATGTAATACCTGGCTGAGTACCCCTCTAAGGGATTATATCGTACTTCCTACATCGACTTTCATTTGATAATCCAGAAATATGTTGCAAAGGCAGTCTTTGCATCTCATTAGCAAAATGGGAAACTGGAACAATGGTTCCTTATCGACTACCCACTTATCTTTATTGCCAAGACCAAAGACAGTAGAGTAGTGGGATAGCTGAGACTGGAAATTAATGATCAAATGAGTTCAGAGAAATTAATCATCATTTTCCCTTTGACTTCAGTGACCAAGCAAATAGTCAGAATTTCAGCTCAAATCAAACTGCTGCTTTGCACCATGACAGAACCTCAGTCCTCTGATAGGGATTGAGAGATCTCCTCCAAAAAATTTTCTTTCATGATGATGGCAAAGAACAGAGCAAACTAGGAACTTAGCAACAAAAGAAGTGCTCAAATGTTGTGTTTTAAATATATTGATTTATGTCAAGAACTTCTGAAGCTCATCCAAGCCTTAAGTCATTTCCCTGTACACAGGCTTTACAACTCATAAAATGCAATTGCTAGGAAATGTAAACTCTGCCTGCTATCATTAAGACTATTTAGGTAGATAATGGATGTCAAATGCAGTTAAGCTTGATTCTGTAGTAGGAACTCAAAATCCACTAAACTGAGTAGTACAAGAGATCCATCCAACTCACCAGTCCCTCTTGAAAAGTGGCTTGTAACTGACACTTGGAAAAATGGGTGTACAGAGGATAAATATTCTCCTGGTGCTTCTGTGGCTGCTCACTCAGCTCCTACTTAGATTTTGGCTAAACCAGGTTATGCTAAGGCCTGATGTATGCTGGGAGCAGAACCATTATTTCATACCTAGAGCATCAGATAGGACAAGTGGCAAAAGGGCCATTATGCAGCTATGATAACCTACAAATTTCTGTCTCTTCTAGCCATTCTCTTTTGTCTTGCATTTTCCTCAGAATCCATTAATTTATGGAAATGGTATAGACCAAACCTCCATCTAGAAGGTATAAAGTGTTATCTTACCCAAAAGGCTTCTGAAACACTCCATGACAAATGGGCTTCTGAAGCTTTCATGCTTCCCAATGTGATACAGAGGAAGCACTCCCCATGGCAGAGTAGGAAGGATGAACACTCTCACCACTGGGTAGGTTACTAATTCTTTTCTTTTGCTCATAGGTGCATGATATTAAGAGATACAAATGATGAAATCATATGACTTGAATAGTGAAAAAGTGAATTAACAGGATAAACGAGTGTGCACAATAAGGGATTGAGCTCCTTTTTTTCTTGTTTATTATATTTCTTAATGAGGTAATGAAAATAAAATTGAATCACAGAGTACGTTGCCCTGTAAATCTGAGAGATCCAAATGGATCTTGACATACGTCTCTTTCAGCTTTAAGAGTGCATTTCCTACCTCAGAGATTGAATCTAGATAATTGTTTTTACCAGATGCAGAAGGATTTGAACCTATTTTGGCCTCTGCATTATCCTGTGACAATGAATTATGCAGTTTAGTTATTTATAATGTGAAAATAATATCTCTGGATAGAAAACAATAGTTTAAATTAATCTTAAAGCAGCTTGCCCAGTCAGACATGCTGTGGATCATGTTACAATGCCAGGGCCATGGCAAACACCACAGACCATGATACTGAGAGCAAAGGATATGCATTAACAATGATCTAGTTCTATGTTCTTGCTACTGATAGCTCACTAAAGTGTGATGGGAGCCACATCTTGTATATCCTAGTAGAACCTATGCCATGAGGAGGGACAGGGGGAGATATCTCAGGAAGATATCTCAGCCCACAACTGTGGTTATGTCATTAAAATTGACAATGACTTCAAGCACACTGCTCAGCAAATTGTTACACTAGGCAGCTCAAGAAAATTACCTTAGGCTCTTTTCAGTTTTGCAAACAGAAACATGACCTGGTGGAGTAATAGCAAATGCTACCTATTTTCTTTATTACAGCTTTTAGAGAAAATACTATGGCTTGAAGTACAGGCATTTCCTGGTAGATGTTCTAGAGAATGAAAAGTGACAGAGAATTATGACTTATTCATATGCTGGCAGCCATATATGCAATTTATAAAGGAACAAAAGGTATTTTGATCTCTTTGCTGCCCTTATACAGTAGGAGGGACAGTCCTAGGAGATGGTAGCATTAAGAGGCTTCAAATAGAGAAAAAATGTTCAAAACAAGGCAAGTCAGAAAGTAAATGTTTCTTCACCCCGCCTTTCAACTCTTGCTGCAGTTAGATACCTACATGACTCACGTATTCAGAATCTTCATATTTTTTCCCTGTGACATTATTGCAACCAAATTCATAAATATATACTCTCTCTGTGAAGAAAAAATCAATATGCAAGACTGCAACTTTGGAAAGTGCGGGTAAGCAAATTTGTGGTTACCAGTTTTTGTGGTTTAAGCTCAGTCAGTGATCCAGAACCACGCAACTGTTAGCTCACTCCCCCCCTTTTCTTCCCCCTGCTCTCAGAGGGATGGGGAGGAGAACCAAAAGAATGTAACTTCCATGGGTTGCGATAAGAACAGTCCAGTAACTAAGGTATAACATAAACCACTGCTGCTACCACCAATAATAATAATGATAAGGGAAATAACAAGGGAAGAGAATACAACTGCTCACCACCCACCGACCGATACCCAGCCCGACTCAAGCAATCATAGAATCATAGAATAGTTAGGGTTGGAAAGGACCTTAATGATCTAACCCTTCCAGGCAACTGCCCCCAGTTTATAGAGGGGGAATGACATGCTCTGTTATGGAATATATCTTTGGCTAGTTCAGGTCAGGTGTCCTGTCTCTGCTTCCTTCCAACTTCCCCTCCTCCCTGGCAGAGCATGAGACTCAGAAAGTCCTTGGTCAGAGTAAACATTGCTGCAACAACTAAAAACATCGGTGTTATCAGCACTGTTCCCAGGCTGAAAGTCAAAACCACATCACTGCACCAGCTACTAAGAAGGATTAAAAATTACTGCTACTGCTGAACCCAGGACACCAATTGAATAAGGATCACACCAGGAATTTATAAAACATTGTCCTGAACTTTCTGCATTACTGGGAGCTGATATTTGCTACTTTTTCAGAGAACCATGATTTGAGTTAGTCAGTCAGGTTTGTTGGCATGACAAATTTTGCAGGTTGACTCTGTACGTATTATTCACATGTGCTTGTCATCAGGCTTTTAAGACCCCAGGGTTTCTGTGTGATATTGCATGACATGGCTAACCTAATCTAATAGTTTCTATGGACCAGTACGCTGCCCCATAAGAAAGGGTTGAGAGGACAGGGGGGAGTTCAGCTTTTGCTCCTGCTCTTGCCTTTCTTCTGTCAGACAAGCTGCCAAGCACAGATAACCCCTTTTACCTCCGTGGCTATGTTGCATTGCTGTGATCATCTGGACAGAATCTGCAGCAAAGCTCTGCAGTTGCAATCCAAATGATTTGGGAACAAGCAAAAAGGAAAAGGAAAACAGAAGGAGCAAAGCAAGAGGCAGATATCGCTGCCAAATATACTCCCTGGCATTACAGTTTAAATTTTTATACTGTGATTCCAAGTTTTGTTTGGTTATTAGTGGATTTCCTTGCCGCCAGCGGGTCTGACTGTAGGCTCTGAAGTCTCCAGTTCTATGTATATCTGAGGCTGCTCGGAGTTTGTTTAATCATTTGTAGCTCCTTAGCCATTTGTAAGGCGACAGGAGGCCATAACAATGTCAAAAGGATTTACTGAAATATGCAGAAAGAGCAAACAATCTATTCAAGCCAGTAAAATATCACCATATGACCCACAACTAGCCAGCAGAGATTTACATTTAAATTGATACTTCATTTATATTGATATTTAATTCTGTAACAACAAAATATTCAACCTTATCAACTGGAATCCCAAACATTCAGCAAGGGCGAAATAATCCATGTAGATTGAGAGTTTTCCTCACATTCCTGATGAATTTTAAAAAACAAGGACAACAAGCTTTCGAATGCCTGTGTCAGAGTTGTACAGTTCATTCAAACCAAAAAACCTATTAGACAGCAGAAGCCAGGGCAGTGTCTCATGTACATCCTTAGCACTTGGGTGTCCTGACACACAATGCGTGTCTCTGTCTGAGGAAAAGGTTCTTTTGCAAATGAACAAAATACCTTCTCAAGTTCTGAAGCCAGCTAGTAGCCAGCCTGTTTCCATAAAAAAAAACCCAAACAACTAAACACCTGATCTCATCTCATCTTTTTTCCTTTGTCCAGAAAGTGTGAAGTGCATTTGGAGTCTCAGCAGGAAGTACAAGGTGGAAAGGGTTACTCAGAGCTGGACATGAATATTCCTTCATGGACTCTTCTTCAGAGCCATTCAACAGTTTTGCAAATTTTGTACCTTATTCATATCAGCAATTCCTAACACAAAGTACCAGGTTGCAGTCACATGGTGTTCCCCAAAATACATTAGTTGATTTTTCCTTTACAGAAACAGTAGAAGTCAAAATCTCTTTAGCAGACTAACTACCCTGGCCATCACAAGAAAAGGAAAGATGCTACCAGTGTATTCCAGGACAATTCTCAAGGTGTCTTAGCTCTGAGTGATATTGTGAAACCTGAGAAATCTGCATCTATACATATAACTTCCTGAAGATACACAATATAATCATAGAATCATAGAATAGTTAGGGTTGGAAAGGACCTTAAGATCATCTAGGTCCAACACCCCTGCCATGGGCAGGGACACCTCACACTAAACCATGCCACTCAAGGCTCTGTCCAACCTGGCCTTGAACATCGCCAGCGATGAAGCATTCACAGCTTCCCTGGGCAACCCATTCCAGGGCCTCACCACCCTTACAGTAAAGAATTTCTTCCTCATAATATACACTCACATACAAGAGCCTGTAGAGCAAAAAGTACTAGTGTACATCAAGTAAACACAGATAACCAGAACTCAGTGCACAAGCAGGGGTAGTTTACATTCTTGATTTGCTATGAACCTAGACAAAGATACTTAATCAAAGTAACCATAGTAAATAGCTGCAACACATTTATTGTCTTCTCAATACTACTAACAGCATGTTTTCAGACTCTTTTGAAAGAAAACACAAGATAACTTAATTCCTTTGGCATTTTTTTTGTTTGCACTTTTATGTCATTTTTCTTGCCAAAAGAAAAGTAATGGCCAGCATTCTTCCTGGGCTACACGTAACTGTAAGTTGCTGGGTTGCTGTTTTACATTATCAGAAACTACAGATCTGGGTAGAATTTAGTGAGATCTACTAGCAGGCAACAACAGTATCTCTGTTTGAACCCCAAAGAAGAGGAGCTGGCAATTCTAAAATAGTTGTCATTAAGATGCTTCACTGTTTCCCTTTTTTTAAATTTTATTTTCTTGCTTTCACCCAGTCAAAGTCACTGCAGTTTAAAAAGGCACAATGGTCATATTCAGATCTAACATCCAACCCACCTGTCTAGGAAGACGGTACTTGCAGTAGCAATTACATGGACGATTTGGGGTTTTTCTCTAAGGGAAGAAAAGCTAACTTTTATCTGGCTAAATAAGGCAATATGTTCCTTTTTTAAATAATAATAATAATAAAAGTTATTATGCTGTAAAAAATTCCAGAGAGCTCCTCTGATCGCCTTAATATGTCTCACAGCAGGCAGTGAGGAAGAATTTGCAGGACCTATAACAAGTTTATCATGACATACTTGCTGAACAAATGTATCTCTGTGAGTGGTTGGAGGGAATGGCAGATTGCTGCGCTGCTGTATCCAGCACACGGCGTGCTGCGAGCAGCCATGCTGGGTGAGATGTTAAAATCACACTTCTCTGTCTGAAGAAACTTATCTTGTATTCAGATGCCCTCTGCCTGCCTCGGTGTCTAATGAAACGCTGGGGACAAATGTCATTGGTTCCTATTAGCTAATAGCTTAGCTTCTGTTATCATTACATTCAGGTGGGGAATAAGACGCGCTATGTCTTTGAAGATTTTAACTTGGGCTTGCAGCTATCGCTCAAGCTGAATTCCAAACTTAGAGCAGGTTTCTCAATTAGCATTGCAGAGCTTTACTTCCGCACCAAAACCTGCTTGCCTACAATTGCTGCACATAGACAGACACATTTTCTTTCATCTGTTGTGAATGACATGTACTTACCTCTGGTCTATGCGTGTTTGGCAGCTCTCTGCATCACCATATATGAGACAGAGGGTGTCCTTGCTGGCAACTTGACTGCAATCATAATGCCTGAAAGGAAGACCCTGATGGCCGACATCGTCCTTCTTCTGAAAAACAAGAAATTTTGCTGAGTAAAAGTTACATCTCAGTGAAAAATGAAACTGGAGAATAGAATCATAGAATCATCGAATAGTTAGGGTTGAAAAGGACCTTAAGATCATCTAGTTCCAAACTTCCTGCCATGGGCAGGGACACCTCCCACTAAACCATGCCACCCAGGGCTCTGTCCAACCCAGCCTTGAACACCACCAGGGATGGAGCATTAAGCCAACAACAAAGTGCAAATAGACCCATCCTGAATAAAAACAGGGGTTTTGTCAGAATCTACTGTGAAAAAAAAAAGGGAACTGCGAAAGACTTTAATTAAAGGAACATAAAATAACAGGGGAAATTGTAAAGCAGAATCTGTGAGAGAAATAGTGTTGCTATTAACACCACATCTGAGCTTTCTGGACAAATGGGCCTGGCCTCACTTTGAGACATTGGGCTCTTGTGAGAACACGGTGTTCAGCAACATTGTTTTTGATATTTTTAAAATGGGGTAGAGTTCTAAAAAATAAGCAACTGCTTTGTGAACCTGATCAAAAGGAGGCCAAATTTGTTTGGAATAGCTGGTCCAATAATGGCTTTACAAGCACTTTTAGTTCCACTTTAAAAAAAATTCCTGATTCTGCTTGAAGTCCTTTAGCATCCAATTTTCCAGTGCTTACTGGAAATATACGAAAGTCAATCTGCAAGGACAGAGAGTGACCTCTTACACAAATGCCTTTAACTTCTTCCTGCAGCTAGGGATTTTTTCATCTAAACTTTGAACCCAGTGAATGATTTCTATCATAAAGCAAATTATTCTCTCCTTCACAGACAAAGAGGAAGAATGAAACAGAAGAATTGTAGCATCCAGGAAGCATCACTGTCTTCCTTGTAGAGCTGGTCTGAAGCCTATCGATGGTCACTTCAGGGAGATCAAAGCACTTGGGACTTGCAAGTAGTATTCAGAGGGGAAAACAGATGAGTGAGTCAGCTGCCTTTGAAAAAGGGTACACCCCCATGGATAGGGACATCCACCCACATATTTCAATAATAAGAAGCAGCAAAAACATATCAGAAAGGTGGGAAATAGTTCTCCCAAAAATAGCTCTGTCAAGCCACTCAAGTAAGGGATATCCATTTAAACATTTTTTTTTGTTAGTGGCTGTGAGGTGGGTCCCTAATGTAGGGGGCCAGATCTGATAGCTCCTGACTTCTAGTGCATTTTCACTCAGATAAAAATATTCTTCTCTCTCAAGGCAGATATACTACCTTGCACTAATATAACTTGTGCTTCATTCTTCCTATTACTGTAAACCAGAAGATTTATTTAACATCATAACTACAGTATTTGATTGCAATTGTCTTTTTACAAGGGGAACCAAAACATCGCTGTCTTTAAGGACAGTAGACTAGTTCAGTTTGAAGATACTAGCTTGTGCGAGAGCACCCCATCCTAATATTTTTGCTAAAAAATAAAAAAAATATATAATTTTTCAACCAGCTTAGCTATAACTAGTTGAAGAGCTGAAGACTACAAAGATGTGTTGGTAAGACTGCCTTATGTAACATTACATAAGACTGCAACTACCTTTCATTAGTACAAGGGATGTATTTTTAGGTAGCTTGATTCACTGCATAACTATGACAACACAATTCAAACAGCTGAAAATAAGCTGATATTCCTATAAACAACTTCAAAGCAAAAAAGACAGAATTCAGGCTTTTCATAGTAGACCTTGCAACTCAGCAGTGCCCAGGCTAGCTCACAGAATTTGAAACAACTCTCCCCCATGGGTGTCTGTATTTACTCTCTGTTCCTACGAGCTGGTCTCAAAACCAATGCCAAACTTCCTTAGGCTATTTGTGATCCGTACTTAAACCACACATAAAGAAAATTTACAGCATTCATGATTCATGTGAAATATAACCACTTCTGCTTATTAGGAGAAAACATCCTTTTGTCTATTTTCATTAAAACAAAATAATATAATACCAGCTAGGGGTTGCTGACAAGGCAAAGGAGTAAAACAAAATCCGTCATCTCAATAAACATGTAAAACCACAGCAGAGAAAGATTATGACAATCTGGTTTTCATCAGTGTAGGAAAGCATTTATTCTGCCAGAATTTCACTTCTCCCACCTTTGACTTAGACAATAACTCCTTTTGTTTGTTATGCTGTACACCTGGGACAGCAGCATGTGCTCTTGGGTTTCACGTTCTTGAAAACAGTCTCCATGTCCCGTCAGAAATGTGATAGAAACATGAGAGCAGCTACAGGGACATCAAACAACATTTAGCCCTGCAAAGTCACTTTGCACCCTGGCAGAATTATGAAGCCAAGTGAGCAGCTCTGGGCCAGGCTTCTTGACGAAGCCATCACTCTAGGGAGGAACACAGCCATTTCCATGCCCTTGAAAAGGGGATGCCTTGTTCCTTTCTGTTTCTTTTTAACATTGCTCAAGACAAAAATTACCTGGGGATCAAGTCATTTTTCAGTCTGCAGCCACACTGCAAAACTCCCATATTTTTGATCCGTGATATCACAGTTTGTCACTTTTTTTTGGTACATGATAAAAATTTAATTATAAAATAGATTTTTGGGTGGAAATATTTTGAGGAAACCAAGTAAGTACTGGTTATAGTCAACCAAAACTTCATTTGTCCAATTTAATAATCTAGGTAACTTAAAATCACATACCTGGACCTAAGCTTGTAACTCTAGATTTGCTTTGTAGTCAGTGAGGGATAGCTACTTTTCAAAGACATTCATCTCATCATAAAATCACAATTTAATGTGGCTATTCCTCTGGAGGCGTCTATACCTCTCAAATGACAGTATAGCCTAGGATCACTAACTTAAAATTGTATGTCTAGTCTTTAGACTCTTACATTTTGGCAGATGGATCCCACTATGAGTATCCTAATATAAGGCATCTGTGACAGGCACTATTAAGACAGCAACTTAGATAAAAAGAATTTGAAAGAAGTTAAGTGATACTGCAGTTCCCATTAAAGCAATGTTTTTCTCATGCAATCATTTCAATACCCATCATAAATATAATAAGAAAGAAATATTTCTCAGTGATACCTCCTGAAATGAAGTGCACATGTACCTGGTGCCACCAGCTGAGCTGTGCAGCCCATAGTGTTTAATGCAAAATGTCATAAGCGTCAGATACAGCATCTTTACAGTACTTTTTAGCATGCTATTAAAGCACAAAAAGGCTATGATACAGCGTGGAAAAGACTGTGCTGCAATGTTGATGATAACTGTTTTTATGTCCCTTGCACTGAAGCATCATGATTTTAGACATTCATAAATAAATCTCAAAGAATTCACTAAAGAAAACAAAAAAGTGAGTAATATATTCAGTTGTCTGTAAAACATTACAGAACATTATATGCAAACCTAGAAAGCAGAGTTGTAATCCAAACCCCTGTTTTTCAAATGCAGGTGATTCTGCTGCATCTAAATCTAAATCTAGACCTAATTCTAATTATATGTCTGATTTAAATCTACATGCAAAAGATTCAAATTCCAGGTAAGATTTAAAGGTCATCTTCTCTAGTATTAATCATAACAATCTCACTGCTATTGTTTTGAAAGGAACTGTGAGACACAAGTAGAATGTTATTTTGCAATGTTTAATAATACCACGAAGGCCAGGGATTATGACATTTGGTAGAGAGACAAGGACTTTATTTCTATTGTATATACCAATGTTAGTGGTCTCAGATAAAAACCCAAGGAACTGCCATTGTTCATTTCTAAAGAAAGAAAATTATAATACTGGTATTACTGAAGCTCATTCTCACACAACTGGAATGTTAAAATATGGAAGACACATTATTTATACAGCATACTATGTGCAAGTGAAATTCCAGCATTGGCCCTGACACTAGGCAGCAATGACACAATTGACAATGAAGATCTGAAAGTAGATGCATTCAACAGGTGTATGCAGTCTTTATCTCGGAGGAATCTGAAAGATGTACATAAATTTTCCAGCCTTTATGGAATGGCTTCTGTCTCCTTGGCAAGTCTGAAACGTGTAAACTTTGTAACTATAAAAGCTAAATGTTGTCAAACCAGGAGAACCACACATCTTTCCCCTAGGAGTATCAAAACCATTACTTTCCCTGCCTGCACAGTCTACCATCATGCAGTCTTGAGATCAATTTGAGAAGAAGTAAGGCAAGCTGACCTAAAATTAAAGAAATTAAAGATATCTGTTTTCAGGCAACTAAGTCTTTGGGCCGAAATCAATTTCAGACTCGGAAACTTCAATGTCTCCTCATAGGTGTCTATAGAAGTCTAAAATCGTATTGCAGGCAATAGAGCCTAGGAAGCATTTCAGCTGATGATAAAAAAGACATCTAGATCTTGAGTCAACTGCCTACACAATGGTTTGCAGTGGCATTTAATACATATAGAGGTACGTATGGTGTCAAGTGCACCTCTGGGAGAGTCTTGCTCTTCTAGAGTCGCAGCTGGAAGCCAAATGAGATTACCGAGGACAGAGGAAGTGGCAATAACGTCTCTGTGGTGTGAACGAATCATATCCCTTGTAATGGCCAGCTGAATTGCTCCCCACATCTCCACCAACTATTCAGTCTCCTCTGCAGACAGCATTGGGCACTAAATTTATCAGCCTAAACTGATCTGTCTTAATCCTGAAATGAATCCCACCTGTCAGAACCATTCAAAATATAAAGCTGCCATGGTTACGTAATGCCAGTTTTTTTCTTCAAAATAGAGGCACCGAAAAAAATTGAGGCATCATGGTAATGAACAAGTGCAATATGATAGCTTGTAGGGCAAATGGTATTAAACAGCAGGAGGAAGTTGGTGTTCCCTCTCTGCGCACCATCTGCAATAGCTTATGTAGCTCTGTTGTCAACATTATAAGAAGATGGTGAAACCTGGGGAAGGATTTCACAGAGAGCTACAAGACCTGGTCATAGCCTTGAAAGCACATTTAGTAAGAGGCATGGGAGTTATTATCATGCATTATTGTCAATATTCACACTTGTTTATATGGAAAGAAATTCCTGTCAGTAAAATTCTGCTAACTAGCTGAAAATATTCAGAGAGATGCCATGACTGGAAACTTAAGACTGATAAATTTGAAGGCTTCTTTTCCCTAAATAAAGAGAAGCTAGCATACAGAGATGGGAAATTTTTAACTCAAATTTGCCTAGCTTTTTCGCAGAGGTAACCTAGGATGATTCATTCAGGTGCTGAACAAGCAATATGCTGCAGGAGCTTAGAGCAAAAGAGCAAATAGGATCCCTGTAGCTCTGATAATGGTGACACTACTTAGTGGTGTGAACACATCAAAGTGTAACCCCAAGAAATATCCCTGGGCTCTGCATGAGACCTCCCAGATCTCAGGGAAAGCACTAACAGAAAGGGGAGAGAAGAGGCAAAGGCTGCCTTTTAGAAGAGGGCAGACTGCCAATTAGCACAGAGATAGGCTGAGGTGCATCTTGGTGGCAGTGTTTTTCCTTTAATCTTTCGCAGAATACCCAATCCCCCCCTAAAGCCATATAAGAAGTACAACTAGTAGCACATCCCAGTGTTTATCACAAGAAATTGTTAATAAGCTTGAAGGTTTTCCAGAGGGAACCTCAGGAAATATTCCCTGACTAAAAAATTAAAACCAAACCAGCAACATTTAAGACATCTCTGGCACTGTAAAAGCAAGATATGCTTGAACAAAACCTGGAAATAAATTGCCTCTGATTAATCAGTATTATTTGGAGAGGGACAATCTGCTCACAAGCTAAGGAATAATTTTCATTTAGCGAAAGAAAGGTAACAAGGAGCTGCCAGGATCATCTCCATCTCCCAGACCAGTGATTGCAAAATTCATGGGCATCTACGAGGGAATCAGAGGGGATTTGGGATGCAAAACATTGTATGTATAAAGTAATGTAATAATTACTAGTTTCAACTCAACGTAATTACAAGTGAGCTTCCACCAGCTACTAATTATCTTCTCGGTTACAAAGGCCATATTTATTTAAATGAAGTGGAATGAAATGCTAGTAAAAGCTACAAGCATAGTACTAATGAGTGAATGCATTGAAGGAGACATATTTCCCCTTTAGGCCCTTGAATTAAGGGTCTTGTTTTTAAAAGTACATGAAGAAATAAGCACACAGAAACTGAGCATCCTCCTGAGCGTCTGAGAGACCCCAGCTCTAGCTTGGAAACAAATTTACTTTCTTTCAATGTGTAACAGGCAGTGCATGCAAATAAATACGGTTAATCTGTGATAAAGCTAGTTGGTTTTCAGTCCTTTCTGAAAAATTCTATCCCAAATAAACTTTTTGGATGGAGACCTCGGATCATATCCCTCTCACCTTTCTTCAGGCACCCATGGTAAAGGCACCTTCAGCATTTTAGGCAGTCATGGTGGTAAACACAGCTTTGCTGGGTCTCTAGATGCCTAAATTACGTGAGAGGAACATTTTGCCCAACTTTATCTGAGGAACTTACAAAATACCCCATGAATTGAAGTTAGATCTTTTCTCGCACACAGGAAAGCTTAAGAAAAAAGGTTTCTCTCAAGAAAATGTTATGTTACATTTATCTTTGAAAACTAATTAGCATTCATAATCATGGTTATTGGAATAACGTCTAAGGACTATGCTCTCCCTCCACCTGCTGGTCATGCTTCTTTTGATGCAGTATATGGTTGCCTTTCTGGGATGCAAGCACACACTGCCAGTTCATGCTGAGCTTTGTCTGGAGAGGGCATGTAGCGACAGGACAAGGCAGAATGGTTTTAAATTGAAAGAGGGTAGATTTAGATTAGACATTAGGAATAAATTCTTTACTGTGAGGGTAGTCACTGGCACAGAGAAGCCGTGGCTGTCCTATCTCCAGAAGTGGTCAAGGCGAGGTTGGACAGGGGTTTGAGGAATCTGGTATAGTGGATGGTATCCCTGCCCATGGCAGGGGGGATGGAACTAGATGGTCTTTAAGGTCCTTTCCAACCCAGGCCTTTCTGTGACTCTATGACTAAACAGAGCAAGACAGGGTAACCTGCAGTCCTTGCCTAAAAGCTCCACTTTCAGTAGACAAGGTAGAAAGAAGCTAGAGGAAATGATACAGCATGAGAGCAGAGGGAGTGATGACACCCACCATCTGAGATGGTCCCCAATTATAATTTTTTTGTTAAAAGACATAGCTTATGGAAATAGAAAAGGTAAGAGACGTGCCGGAAAGGACGATAGAAAAGGAAAAAGGAAGCACTCCAAAGTGTATGCAAGGAAAGAAGTTGCAAGTGTTGCCATTTTCCCAATACACTGAAAAGTATATAGGATTAATGATAGACTTAGTCCATCACTCAGACATAAATGAAATTAAAATATTGAAAGGCAAAACCAGAAATACCGGAATGATCAAAGACAATGAAAATTTTGTAAGAAGCATATCCATATAAATATTTTTGGTATTTAAATGTCAAAATGATTTCATGACAGCAGCTGCCAAGTACAAATGTACTGAGCTTTCCATTCACCTTTCAGATAGCAATTTAATAAGTAATTTTAATATTTTTCCTTTCATAGACAAGGGGTCTGTATTTTGTTTGCACGATTTGTCATTTATAGTCAAAATGTCATTCTTATTGAGAAAACATTCATTCAGTAATCATCACAATCATGTAAGTTGCACTTATTATTTATTCCTAGCATGCTGATTGTTCTTAGGATCAGGGCTAGAGTGGCTAAGCACTCATGACCTTGCTGGGGATACTCACTGCTCCAAGTAGATTTACAGCTGAAGACACAAAGCCTGACCATAAAGCCCACAAGCATGTAGCTCTCTGAGAATCACAGACATAGCAGCAGCAGTCTGAACAGGCATGAAAGCCTTGGCAAGCATCTCACAATGCTACGACAGCTACAAAAACCCAGACATGACTGCGGTATATGGACCTTTACATACACACATGGTCATCTTATTACAGCGTAATGAATGTACATTATCTGCATTTGCAGCTGGTTCAGCTTACTTGCAATTATCTGGCTCATTTCTCGTACATCATGCTGAATACATAAATATAATATCCAAAGATGTATCAGAATGATAAAAACACAAACATAATTCATATGACTAGCAAAAATAGTTGAAGGCGATATTACTGTGCTGATGAAGATTCCAAGCTGAGGAGCACATATTTTTTTGACAGGCTTTTTTTTTCTTGACTGTTGCATGAAAGAGTAATAGGCATTTGGCTCTAACCCTCCATTTTTACAGTCTGTCTTACAACACAATTATTTTTCAGTATTTAGTTATTTGAACATTAAGCACTAGATGCTCAGCAGTCTATACTGTATATGAAATACATATTTTTTTTGGTATCTCTGTTGAAACTTGGTGAAAACAGGATTGTTTTTGCAGTTTCTCTGGATAGCAACCTATGCCATTTGTGTGTGGGCTACATTTCCATGTGTGATTAAAATGATACCTGTCTTGTGGTTTATAAAACCCAATCCTATTTACTTAGCTGTGTTTTTAATTAAATGTGCTTTGCAGTCGAACTCTCTGTGGCACTTGTATGGAGAATGCTATAAAAATAAAATGAGTGACTGAATGTAATATTGGATAGGGACTGCTGAAGTGCATTTTAATGTATCTAAAGCATGCTCATAAAACTTTTGTTGGACAGGCTAAAAATTAAAATTTCCTGGAGGAGAAGAAACTTCTTTTCATTCTGTTATTTAACCAGAGTGACATATGATCAGTTGTTACAGTCTAACTAGAAAAATAAAAAAAAATTTCTATGCCACTTTCCCCTTCTGAGTTTCAGGTTGCTCTACCTTACAGCTATTTTCATCAGTCATAGCAGAGCAGGAAATAAATGAGGTTTCTCTCCCTGCTGCAGATTTGCTATTCTGGTGGCTATGTCACAAGACTGAAGGACCCTGAGCATCGGTTGTTTAAATTCTGCATCTTTTCAAACCATGTGTTCAGCCTACATCTGGAAACTCACATCCTTATATTACTAGATAGCACCAGATAAAAGATGGACAACAGAGGTGCCAGAGGGGGACTCTTCATCAGGGACTGTAGCAATAGGACAAGGGGTAATAGGTTTAAACTTAAACAGAGGAAGTTCAGGTTACATATAAGGAAGAAGTTCTTTACTGTGAGGGTGGTGAGGCACTGGAATGGGTTGCCCAAAGAAGTGATAAATGCTCCATCCCTGGCAGTGTTCAAGGCCAGGTTGGGCAGAGCCTTCGGTGACATGTTGTAGTGTGAGACGTCTCTGTCCATGGCAGGGGGGTTGGAACTAGATGATTGATCTTAAGGTCCTTTCCAACTCTAACCATTCTATGATTCTACAATTCTATAAAGAGATGTATAATTATCTGGAAGTATATTCGGTACTTTGGGCTTTTATTGTCCTTATGCTCCTAACAGGAACATGCAGAGCTTCAATTTTAATCCCGTTCAGCTAATGCCTGTATCATCACAAAACAAAAGATGGTCTCTGCTCATAAAAGTATATGATCTCAACAAGAGATTACAGAGATACAGGGTGACACATAGGTTATGCCAGAGGGAATAATGGACAGTAAGTAGTCCCTCAAAAAATATATATCCACTTTAGACTGAAGCAGGCAATGCCCCACAAAATGCATCTAAAATAAGATGTGATGGATCTCAGTCAGAATAGCTAATTATTGTCAATTTTTTCTGGGAAGTACAAAGATAAGACTTAAGGAAGGCTTTACAGAAGAGAACAAAGGAGTGGTTTTGTGCATATTTAGATGGAGGTGATCTCAATCAGATTGACATCCACTATGAAAACTCGTTAAGCATTTGCCAGTAATGCAATGATGCAATCAATGATTTTCCAATGTATTTTTTTATACATAATTCAATTTCCTCATTATCCTCTGCTGTAATAAGACGATGTTGTGTATATGGTAGAAATTTTATTAAGTTGCAGAAGCAAAATGTTGATCTACTGCTGCAGGTACTTCTTTGCTTTGTGAGTCAATTTACATGACTCATTGTAAACGTCATATTATACTCTAGGTGGGAACAACAAAATTAAAGCTCATGGTCCTTCTGGTGGCCTCCTCCCCCTATAAGCCAGAATTTTCCATGTGGTCCTGTATGTGTTTGCAGTATATCAGCTACACAGCAGTCTGAGACCATTCTTGACTCAGATCACTTACCCTCCTGCATGTTTGTGGCAAGCTCAAAGACCTGCATAGTGGTCTGGAATTTTTCCTTGGGAAAAAAAAAGTTGTTGCTCATACAGTGCAAAATGATTAGGCATGGTGGGACTGATCAAGCTTCAGCTAAATCCACCCTTATCTTAAATTTGTCTCTAAGCTTTTTGGATGCTTTGAGCCTGAAGCTGCAGCTATGGAAGTAGCTCACAAGACAGACAGAAGGCATGCATATCAGGCAGAAGCATTGCTTATGCCTATTTTTACCTCTATAGTAATGTTAAAAACACAGGCTTTTGGTACCTATTTGAGTTGTCTGCTTTTATCACAGATATTCACGTACAGAATAGGAATCATACCAGGTTATTTGTCACTTCTTTGTATATCCTGGATGACAAAAAGAGAAACAACACACAAATACTCCAGTGAGTGGTGAGAAATACCTTTAGCAATATTTGGTTTTGCACATTTTAAGTAGGTTCAGCTCCTCCTATTAGTTTCTGTATTAAAGCAGCAAAAGACTGACAGTTGAGTAAGGAAACTGTCTTCTGTGTCGTGATCCTAATGGTAATCTCTACACTCTTATACTTGCGGTGAGCATAGTAGTCAAACAGTTGAAATTACCCATTTACTGCACTTTACATTTCCACAATACATCCCAATAGCACATGAGAAAGTGTAGTCATAAGGGAAATGGCACAGCTGTTGCAGAGCCATACTTAAAAATGTAGACTACATGCTGCTAACTAAAAGAGAGGTGAATATTTTTTACACCCACTTTGTACACATTCAAGTCATTATGTAGGCACAGCCTGAGTTGCTTACATGCTCTTTGTCTGTGTAAAAATCTTCAGATTCTAAAATGGAAAGTATTTTTACTTGTTGCATCATGGTGTCTTGTGAACAAAGCAGTGAACTTTGACAATATTAAATTTTGTGGCTTAATGTGGGCTGAGGGCACAAACAGAAGATGAATGTTCAGCCTAAAGGGGGAAGCAGGGAATGCTCAGCCTTTTCCTTGCTGATGAGCAAGGGGATACTGGCTGAAAGGAAACATAGTCTTTGAAGGATAAGCTTCTGTTCTACTAATGGCATTCTTCTCTCAATAAATAGACAGGAAGATAATTTTCAAGGACTGTGAAGAATATAGTTTAATCTTTTATTATCTTATTCTGCACTTCCTAGCAAACAGTGGCACTTGGGTTTAGACAGAATTCAGGTGATTGTGAAGGAATAAATCTTCTGCAATTTTGTGATGTTGCATTACCAGTGATGTTTCCATTAAAACAAAGCATCCCACCCAGTCACAAGAAATGCTGAAAGCAAGCACAGCGATGTCCTGATTTTGGAAAAGTACTCTTATAACAGGTTGGAAATGGCACAATATTGATGAGCTATGTGACAGCTTTTGCTCATCTTCTCAGCTGATAGAAATTGTTATTCTTGCACTGAGCAGAGCTGGACATTAAAAGTATTACAGGAACTCAGAGTCTGGTCTCTGATGACATTCTTTAATTACTGATCATGAAATTGAGCCTCCTTTTTAGGCATCCAGTAATGAGAAGTTAAGCATTCCTGACTCCAGAGATTTACAGATACTACATGCTGGTAGGTCAACATATCACAGCTATCACTAACTCCTTGACTTCTTTTACTGTTGAACTTTGAAGAACAGCTAGCTACAGCATGTGACATACAACATCCCTACTTCCTAATGTTGTTATTTTATTACTGATTACAACTTACAGAGAAGCTTGGTACCAGTCTTTGGCTCATTAAAAAAACAATAACGGGAAATAAAGCTTAATATTATTGAGTTTTTGGGAGGTCTTTATCAGTTCTCTATGAAGTAATACACATGTAGCATAATCTAATCATTTAGGCAGAGTTTCATCAGTTCAGTTCCTTCTGATGTGTAAGCAATTTAGGGACAAGAACCAGAGCTGCTTTGTCTTGATGCCCCCACTGCTGAAATCTCACCACTCCTAATTGTGTCTCTGTTGCTGGAGATGAGTAACTCTGCAACCTCCCACAGTGATGGCTGGACAATGGCACCGAACATGGTATCTTTTTAACCAACTCATCCATGGGTAAAGGAGAGCAAGGGGAAGGTGACAGGGCAGTATGGATGGAACAGTGAGAAAGTTGGCAGCAAATAGGCTGTGGCTTTTGTTAGGTGATCTAAACCAGAAAAAAAAACCAGAAATTACTTACCTCTTTCCTGCTGCAAGCAGCATGTGCAGAAAGCTTCCTCCCTTCCATCCCCTTCCTCTTTAGAAAAACTCAGCCTCAACTTGCCTGTGCTCAGCTGCCAGGCCAGAGGCTCCAACTGGGCATTGTATACCCTGCAGCATCAATGAGACTGAGCAAGTCAAGACATGCTCCTATCCCCGTCTTGGTAGCAAGTGATCCTGCCTGTCTGTCAGCGACACTCCCCAAGTGAAACTTTATCAGTTTGCCTTCACTGCACACCCACTTACAATCAATCAGCAGGGTATATGTATGCCATTATTGCAGTTACAGCATTGGATGGTCACAAGCAAAGAGTTGTGGTCAATGGCTCAATGTCCAGCTGGAGACCAGGAACGAGTGGTGTCCCTCAGGAATCGGTGTTGGGACCATTCCTGTTCAACATCTTTGTCGGTAACATGGAGAGTGGGATTGAGTGCACCCTCAGCAAGTTTGCCAATGACACCAAGCTGTGTGGTTCGGCTGATACTCTGGAGGGAAGGGATGCCATCCAGAGGGACCTTGACACGCTTGTAAGGTGGGCTGATGCCAACCTGATGAAGTTTAACAATTTAACAAATTTTAACCAAGTGCAAGGTCCTACAGGTGGGTCGGAGCAATGCCAGGCACAGCTACAGATTGGGCAGAGAAGAGATTCACAGCAGCCTTCCAGAGAAGGACTTGGGGGTGCTGATTGATGAGAAAATGAACATGAGCCGGCAGTGTGTACTTGCAGCCCAGAAAGCCAACCGTATCCTGGGCTGCATCAAAAGGAGCATGACCAGCAGGTCGAGGGAGGTGATCCTGCCCCTCTACTCTGCTCTCCTGAGACCTCACTTGGAGTACTGTGTGCAGTTCTGGTGTCCTCAACATAAATAGGGCATGGAACTTTTGGAACAAGTGCAGAGGAGGGCCACGAGGATGATCAGGGGACTGGAGCACCTCCCGTATGGAGACAGGCTGAGAAAGTTGGGGCTGTTGAGCGTGGAGAAGAGAAGGCTGCGTGGAGACCTCTTAGCAGCCTTCCAATATCTGAAGGGGGCCTACGGGGATGCTGGGGATGGACTCCTCATTAGGCAGTGTAGTGATAGGACAAGGGGTAACAGGTTAAAACTTAAACAGAGGAAGTTTAGATTGGATATGAGGAGGAAGTTCTTTCCTGTGAGGGTGGTGAGGCACTGGAATGGGTTGCCCAGGGAAGTTGTGAATGCTCCATCGCTGGCGGTGTTCAAGGCCAGGTTGGACAGAGCCTCGGATGGCATGGTTTAGCATGAGGTGTCCCTGGCTATGGCAAGGGGTTGGACCTAGATGATCTTAAGGTCCTTTCCAACCCTAACTATTCTATGATTCTATGATTCTATGTTTAATACAATCACACAGGGTATTTAATCTTCATGTTCCTACAAAAAAAATATGCATCCTTTTAATTCAATACAGGCAAAATCACTCTGTTTCTCTCAGTTCTTCAGCTTCATTCCTAGTGCTAGAATTTATCTTGTCAAGCCCAAAGAACAAAACACATTTACTAACTGCAATTGGAAGAATTGTAAACATTTTTCTTGCTTTGCTTAATTTTATCAAACCAGGCATCTTGGTAGTACCACCATAACAGGAATTTGGAGTGACACAACACTGAAATAACTCCTGCATGAATTTGTTTGAATCCGGGCAGAAGTTTTTCAGTGTGAGAGAATCCCAAGGGAAATCAGGGGTAAGACTGAAGAGATACACAGAAAAAAGGGAGCCATATCACTTCCTGATTCCAAGGCACCTTGCTGAAATACTAGCTATTTCTTTCTGCACCAGAGAGAACTGGGCTGAGAAATACCTTTGGAGTCCATTGCTCCCCTCACTGATTAAATAAAAACTGAACAAAAAATTACATTTAGTGGGTGATTCTTCAAACTCTTATACATCTGTTTAATTGCATGTGTTTGCAGGAGCTCTAGTGACTCAAGCTTAGATGTGTGTCAAGTAGTTGGAGTGTTAAAGCTACAGATGCACAATGCTAGCATCTTAAAATATGCCACTAGAAGTGGGGGTCAGTCCATCCATGCGATTATGATGACCAAAGTGCTCAAATCAGTCTTACAGTTTTTACTCAGCAAGTATGAAAAACATTCTTTTTTTAAGCAGGAGGGCTCATACTATGAAAAGCTTGAATGATTGTATCTTACAGAGAAAACCTGAGCTATCCAAAATCCAACTGGGGAAAAACAAGGACACAAGAATCAAAGCAAGACTTTGCTGCTTTTTCAAAGTGAAAATCAATTGTAGGATACAGCTGTGAAGATCACAAGATCACAAAATATATTGGATTTAGATGGCAGGCAGCTATAAAAGCTTTTCTTGCAGGCATGGACATCCCAGAGCTTCTTATTCACAGCAGCCTCTTTAGTACCTATTTTTTTCCTTTTCTCAGCAACAAAATAAACCTAAAAAAAAAAAAAAAGTCTAAAAGCTGTAACGTTATCCCTGCTAGTACTGAAACATAATGACCTAAAATTGAATAGATTACCTTAAATTGAAACGTTTTTTGGCATCGTAACAGAGCTATTATGGGATATTTGGTTACCATAGAAACACAGGTAATGAATGAGGCACCGTCAGAAAATCATGAAACTTGAAATAAATGGAGACAGACTTTGGAAACATAGCCTCATGTATTACATTAAAGGACCAATCTCACTGACACATCACTGTCTCTAGTATATAAACTCTAACTTTGTTGATTGTGGAAATCTAAATGACAGACTGTGCCTAGATGTCATTCAAATTAAAAAAATTAGTCTTTGTTCAATGATTAGGAAAAGAAGATGTGAAGTTCTAAGCACTTGCTGCTATATGTTTGCTGCAGATCCATGTTAAAAAATACTCTTAAATGAGCAAATATTACTGCCTAAAGGGTATCCCTTAACAAAGAGGGCAGGACCACAGCAGCTATTATAACACTCAGGCAGAATCTGTAACTGCTAGAAAAAGCTGCTTTTCTAGCACTTCCATATTCTGAGTTTCAAAGTTAAACACCTTCCGCTTGTTACTGCTTTTTTCCCCCAGGGTAACTAAGGAGGAGTCCTTTGCCTTCTCTAACAAACAGCAGTGTCAGTCTATGAAAACAAATCTATGAAAAGTCTGCTTGAGCACGTTGCAAAATCTCAGCCTCTACTGCCACTATCCAAAAGATGAAAGCCATAGGTAGCTTTTATGAAGGTCTGTGCAGTGAGGTCTCTGCAGTGAGGCAGTGGTGTGTATACTTGGAATTTAACATCAGCACCTATAGGAGCTAATTAAAATGACTGAATCTTCAAGAAACATGCAAATGCACAAAGCTGGCTCTTTCAACTCTCTCTAATAACATCTGCTGTTCTCAGCTTCCCCTTCTCATCCCTCATTCTTCCTTCTTTTCCCTGTTTTTCCTCCTAGTATCCCTCATACACAGACTTGCCTACTTTGATAAAGAAAATGTGTATCAATGCAAATCTTAACCTTTCTTGTAAATGTTTCCACTTCATTATTTCCAAATGTATTTGCTTGGAATTAGCTTCTTCATTAATGCATAGGTTGCAAATTAGGGAACACCATGTCCTACAGCTGAAGTTTATCACAGTAATGTGAAGTAAAATATCAGAAGTAGAGAATGAGATTGAAGAATAAGGAAGGATGCAAGCTAATAACTTTGGTATTTAGCTAATTTTAACAATCTGACATGTGCCACACAACAACTATATGACAATCAGTGTTATGCATGTTAGAGAACACGAGATCCAAAAATAGGGTTATGAGACACAGAGCATTTATCGCATGCATGACAGGTGACTGAATGTGATTGAAAGCTTTATCAGGCCACTTGAGAAGAGAATCTGAGTTTGAGCTGTTGCATTTACAAGACTAAAAAATCAGTATCTATAGTAGAATTTAGGAAATATTAGTTTTTGTATTGTAGTCATACTTCAGCCACCTTCCACTAACAGAAGTTAATAGCGATACGTTAATGTTCCTTGTTTCTGATTCAATTATTATAGTATTATAAGAGCAATTAAGTGAGAATTACTTTCCAGTGAAGCTAATAATTATAATCTCATCTTCCATCCTACCCTTGAAATATGACAACTGGTGTCATGTCTCCAACTTGCAGGCAAAAAGGAAACAAAAAAAAATCCATAAAACAGAGCCTAATTCCTTTCTTCCTAATGAGAGCTTTATGGAACAGGAGATACCAGCAAACAGCTGAAAAGTGTTGCCAATGTCACTGTCTGCATGAGAAAGTGATGTAATATGGAAAGGTGGATTTTTGTGTTTGTCATACTTACCATTTCTCCTGCAAAGGCGAGTGTAGAAAACGGTTAGGCATTTTCAGCAGGGTTTTATAAATCCTTCCATAAGCCTTCAACAGAGCATGCCCACCAGAGGACAGGTTCCTCAGACAAGCTGGCAGGTCTCTCTGGTAACTGCGATTTGGTCTGTACCTGAGTTATGCTGCAGCATAAGCCCCTGCTGCCCTGGGAATCTCAGTTCCTCTACCCTGGAACAGCAATAGCTGTTCCCACAGCATTTGCTACCTCTACAGGAGCTGATACCTAGACTTCAGCAGGCATCTTTCTCTCTGCTATGTCAGGAAACAAAAAGCACTTAATTTTTCAGTGCTGTTCAGACTGGCTAATTTAAAACATAAAGTGTTTAACTTCTAAATAAAGTGCTGCTTTAAATGCAGTACCAACACAAAGGGGTATTGCTTTAGTTCTTACAAAGGAGACCCTGTAAGTCCTCCTAGCAGAATACTTTCACTTTACCATCCTTCCTTTTGTTTATGTTTAATGAGCCTGAAAAGTCAATGTGGTTAGAGAGACCAGAATGGTTGAATTCCTTAATCTTTTCTTGTCTATCTTATGCTGGTCCACTGAAAGAGGAGGAGAAGACTGAGGCTAGTTGAGTTGGTGTTAATTTTCTTCATAGCAACCCATTTTGGATTGTGACTAGAAGTGTCTACGAGACACGAGGGGTTTGGCCATTGCATGATGCTTATACATCATCATGGTTTTCTTTTTCCCTCCCTTCTCACCAGACAGTAGGCTGCGGGTGCACAGGAAGCTGGGAGAGGATGCAGAAACGAACTCTGATTGATCACAGGAATATTCCATGCTTTATAATGTTATTCTCAGAGATAAAATCTCAGGAAAAGGAGGAGAATGCAGGGACATTTGTGGTTAGGGCAGTTTTTTTCCCAAGTAACCATTACGTGTGCTGAGACATGACTTTCCGGGAAGTGTCTAAACATCTACCTGCCAATGTGAAATAGTGAATGAATGGCCTAGTTTGCTTTGCTTGCATGCACAACTTTGCTTCACCTATTAAATTGTCTTTATCTTGAGCAGCCTTCTCGCTTTAGTTCTTATGATTCTCTGCCCCATCCCGCTGGGGCAGGAGTGAGCAAGTGACCAGGTGGGAGCCAGGACCAACCCAAGAATACAGAAAAGGAAGACAGAACTGAGGGTCCAGTATGACTTTTTTTGCATTTCCTGATGAAAGGAGGCAAAGCCCAAAGCTGGAAAGGGCAGCTGACAGCTCACATTAAAAGCAGGCCCTGTTTTTTGAATAGCATCAAAGGTGACTTCCACCACATTTTTTCTATGGCTGGATAGCAACCAAGATGAGACTAGTCTTCTCTTATGAAAGAGGATCTAGAAACTTTGTGATTTTCCATTTTAGAAGTCCTAGATATATTTCTGTATTTTGTAAAGTATATTCTGAATTATTGATGCAATACCCTCTTGGCAATGTTCTTAACAGCTTTTTTTAATACTCTGTAAAAAACTCTCTCTGGTCAGATTTTTCTTCAGCAAATTAAAGAAAGAAGTAAGCTCATAGTTCACCTAATGAATATACATTAAACTTTTCTTCATGTCTACAAAATCACATTGCGCTGAAAGATCACATTTTAAAATATTTGACTTTTCTCTCTACTGATGCAAAGAAATATTATTTACAAATTGACTGTCATCTTACTGTGATACCCTTAGGTGGTAACGTGTAAGTAATCCTGGTCATTTTATTATTAAAAGAACAACTACTGTGTCAGCTGCTTCTGTAAAAATTTTCATACAAAAGACATTTTAAATCTGCAGAACCCAATCATTATTTCCAAGCACTGAGGACTGCAATGCAAGGAGACGCTGCTAAGTGGTACAGGGGATGAGTGGCAGGGGCATTTCTCTGATGCCACCCCAGTCCCTTGCTGCTGCTTTGATCCTGGGTAAGGCAAAGACAACCATAACAGGGGAGAAGGGAACAGACATTTGACAGAGAAGCAATTTGAAAAGCAAAAAATGCAAATCCAAGACCCTGGATCATACTTTTTAGATTAGGCAGCCATGTTTATATTGTAGGCCACTTCTTCATGTGCGTGGGTACACAAGCCATGCATACACATGAAGCCTTCTGCTGACCCTGTCACGTACTTCAAGGAGAAACCAGCCTGCAAAGTGCTCTGTGGCCAAAAAATCAATTCTTTGGAGCCTCCTCCATTTGGAATAAAAGTGTCCTAATGCAGCTGCATTTACACTGAAAGAGCAGGATGGAGATCTTGAAATTGTAAGAGATTATGCACCAATCTGTCAGTCTTTCGAAGCACTGTGTACTAGCATAGGAGCGGCCAGACGGGGAGGGGAAATGCTGCTTCTGTAACTTCTCAGTTATTTCTTTTAAAGCTATTGAAAGCTCAACGGAAAGTAAAGAATTCTATAAAGGCTTCCTGATTTCACTGAAGACGATAGTCAGAAGCGTTCAACAGCTCAAAAACTTCTTTGCCTGCTGGCCCTAGATCAGGGCTGCTTCTGCCCAATTTCTCTGAGGAACTGACTACATTGCAGCAATAAATTTCACCAGCTGGATGGGGAAAAATGTCTAATTCCTTTTGCACCAAAAATACAAATTAACATAGTTGTGCCGCAGAGGCCAGGCAGGAGGGAAGAATGCAAACACTCATTCTTCATATTTCTATGCACCTAAATATATCATAGCTTTCCTACGGAACTCTCTCAGAGAGAGATTCTGTTTATTAATTACTGTAGCAAACAGCACAGTAAAAAATACTGGCTGTAGGCTGCCATCTGCCGTTTTGTATAATCAAAAGTCACTTGCAAGCAGGTTTTGTCACAGTACATTGTCACTGTAAGCAGAGTGACAAAACCCCTCCCATGGAAGTCTGAGGGCATCCCATTCCCACCATGACAGCTGATGAAGTTTCTGGAAGCCAGTGGGTTTTCTGAACCTGACTTATTGCTGCCCAGAACTCTGCGTTGCACAGATATTGTTTCTACATTAATACTAATTCAAAATGAATATGCTTTGATGCTTACTGTCAGGTGATGAATTTTTCAGCCACACAAACGCACACATAAACAATCCCAATGGAAGCCACGCTAATAATCAAAATCTATTTTTTATGGAACTTCATGTCACGAGTACAACTTGCACATTGTTTTCTTGCAGTACGATTGTAGTTTTATATTCATCAGATGGCATGCCCTGAAGGTTCTCCATCTGTCATCTGTTTTCCTGGGCTTTTAACATTATCTAATAACTTATTACAGATGAGAACACAAATATTTTATTGCGTTCAAGTGCAGCATGTAAAATACATGAAACTGTGCTTATGAGAAGATATCGATTATCTCATTTAGCTGGCATTTATGTTATATATGTGCAAGACAGGTGCTTACAGAAAGTTCTAGAAATAAAAGCAAGGCTTGTATGTACCAGTAGCATTTTTGCTATTGACTTCAATGAGTTCAGGATTTCAATGGTCTTGGTGCATAAATGGTCAAGCCTGCAACAAGCTCCACATATACAGACTCTCAGACTACAGATAGTGCTGTTAGGTTTTCAAGGTAAAGTAGGGGACATGAAAATCTCTCCATATTGATCATATTCTCAGAAGAAGGCTCTAGTGATCATTTCAGTATGTAGTGTGTACCTCCATCTTGTGGTAGTTATTGTTTCAGAAAAAGTACTGTTAATACTTTAATTCTTCACCCGAGTCATTCTCCAGGTTTTGAAAAGTCTCACGAGTCCCTGTTACAAGCAATGTTAAACTTTCTTTGCTCCAAAAAATATACAGCAGAGTAACTGACTACCTAATGGATCAACAACACAGTTGAATTTTGCAATATTTGAGCATGACTCTCTAATCAAGAGGATATTGTCAAGATTAACAGACCTTAAGCTAATTTGCTTTTATGCTCTCTACAACCCTTTGTGGAATGGATATAATTCTTTATACTGTGAAAGGGTCTTTGTTTGCTTGTGTGCTTTAATGGATCTCAGGGGAAAGTAGAGAAATCTGTGGTGTCATGTATATATATGCATTTGAAAGTACATGGTTGCATTTGCATGCACATATTATGCAATTTCTGAAAGAAAGAGAATAGATGTTCCAAATGAAGTTTTGGGAAACTAAAAGCATTGTGAAATTCTCTGAGGCTTGCCGTTTAGACCCAATAAGAGTCTTCAACAACTTAAGCAAAGTTTGTTGGAGCCACCTTCTTAAGTGGTTAACTTTAACATTGAGTCTGTTAAAATTTAACATGACCCTTCTCAATGCTTAAGCTGACTGGAGCCTCCTGATGTTCAACAAAAAAGGTAAATGTGGAGTCCTGCACATGGGATGGGATAATCCCATGCAGCAGGGCATGCAGGGGCCCAGCTGGCCAGAGAGCTGCTTTGCAGGAAAGGATCCAGTGATTCTGACGGATGGTTTGAATGTGAACCACCATTGCATTTTCACAGCACAACAAAGTGTCCTGGACTATACTAGCAGAAGTTAAGCCAGCAGGTTTAAGGAAGAGATTCTATTCAGCACTTGTGACACCACATCTACAGTGCTATGTTCAGTTTGGGGCTTCACAGTAGAAGATGCTGACATATTAGAGCAAGTGCAGTGGAGGTCACCAAGTAGATCTGGGGTTGCATAACATGATGTACAAGGAGATCATGTGAGGCCTGGGACCATTCCGCATGGAGAAGAGAAGGATGCTGCTGGGGTGATCTTACTGCTATGAACAACTCCAGATGGGAAAGTGTAGAGAAAGTGGAGCCAGATTTTCCTTGAAGATGCACAGTTATAGAATAAGAGGCAACAAGCACATATTGGAACATAGAAAAATCTGAAAAGCTAAAAAGAAGAAGGTTTTTTTTACTTTGAAAATAGTCAAATACTAGAACAGGTTGTCTTGAGAGGCTGTAGGATCTCCATTCCTAGAAATACTAAAAAGCCAACTGGATGTGGCTCTAAGCAAACCTGGACTCAGATTTGAGCAGGGGTGTTGGATGTGATACTCCAGAAAGGTGCCTTCTGGCCTGCCTGAATCTCTCCTTTAATTTCCAAAAACTTTTCTCTTTCACACGGCAGTAACAACATGATGCAGAAACTCTCTACTGGCACTTCAGCAGCTTAGGAAGAAACAACACATGACACTGGACCAGAATATTCTCTTGGAGTTGTCAAACCCATCAGTTCTGTATGCATGCAATGAGACAGTTCCTAACTTCGTAAAATGTTTGCTTCTATTTTGTGCATTGGGGAAACAGCTACCTTTCACCTTTTTTACCTGCATTTAAATGCAGGTTTTGGATATCAACTGTAAATAGCTTTGCCAGTCTAACAGCACAACAATATGAACTGTCACATTAGCAGATAATATGAACAATTATTATTTTCCATTTAGTGGAAAGCAGTTACGAAACTCCTGTGTCACTCCAATAGGGATTTTCTGTTAATCAGACAAGAATTTCACCATAAACAAATAAATAGATTATTTCTAAATAGGACACAACTTTTAACAAAGCCAGTGGCTAGTCTGTGTTGCACTTAAGATGGCATAAAGTGCCTTCTCTTTTTCCTGGCCTAAGAAGATGGGGGAAGGGAACTTCTGGCAGACTACTGAATTATTTCCTTTCAGTCTGTGGCAAAGGAGAGTTTGAGGGGCATCATGAGGACTTCTATCTTTAAAAAGTGAGGTAGCAAATGACAGTTTTCAGTATCTGTTCTTCTCTGTCAACTCTGGCACTTACTTTGCCATCAGCATAAACAAAAACTGATCTTGAGTTGCATAGCAGTATTGTATGCAAAAAATGTACTAATATAAGACTAAATGTTATTTTAAATTCCCATATTCAAATATATAGCTTTGTATGTATTTTTATTAATGAAAAGTTTTTATCACAGCTAATGAAAATGCTATACAAAATACCCCACATCTGTCTTTGTGATAAAGCAAATCCTAATGCTATTTTGAATGACCTAAGCATCTTCAGAGTGTTAAACTGAGAATCAAAACTGGCAATCAGTGGATTTATCTATGAAGTCCTGGGATATGTGACATAATTTGTATTTGCTACAGAAACTCCATTGGTGCCATTCTCAGCAGGCTAAAGTAGCTTTCAGGATGACCTCTGTTGGAAAGAACTCAGAGATTACGGGTAGTGATAGAATTTTTTTTTTTCATTTCAACTCCTAGAATGCAAAATTAAGGTTTATCATTTAAAATCAGTTGCCAATTGAGAAGAACATATGAAACGGTGTATTAATGCCTAGAATTGGCATACGTAATAACAGCTCCATGAATAATGCATGAGCAACAGTGATTGTTAATCATATTTAGAATCTCTTAAATGTGGCTCTGGCTTCATTTGGTCTGAAACTGGATGAAAATGGTAAAATTTATGGAGCATGAAATACTGCAGATTCTTGTTACATATACAGACTTCAAAGGGTATCAAGACTGCTTTCTGCCAGTCTTTATCTATAAAAGAAAAGTTAACTCCTCTGAGAAAAAAAAGTATAGAACTGGTGACTTATATTTGAAATATCCCTCATTAAACAAATAGTATAATAAAGACAAGTAATTATTTCCAGCAGATCTTCTGTCTTTATTTCAGAACTTCTGAGTTCTGCCTTGATGGCTATCTTCTCAAGTCTAACAAATACTTGGGTTCTATGTGTACATAGAGAGGAAACAGGTGAAATCAGAACAATTATTTTCGATTTATTGTGAGTCTTTCAAATTTTGGCAGGTTTCAGTCCTGTAAAGATGTCTCCAACATTCAACAGATCTCTCAGTCACCAACTGAAAGCATCTCTGCACATGAAGAAAACAGTGATTTTCCAAGCTCACCCATTGCCTCCTTGTATATAAGCAAGGTCTCTTCTAGCAAACACTGCTTTGATCTCCTGAGGGACAGGGTCTTCTCCATAAATCATGATGGCAAGAGCAAGAGGAAAAGCACACATTAATCTGATGCTTTGCCATACACAGCTGTTGGCCTGGGTGTTTAGAAAAGCAACCCTCTCCAAGCACACCATGTTGCTTTTGGATTGAGAGCCCTGGAGAGCGTTGCTGCGTTGAGATATATGCTGTTACTGTTCTTATATCCAGGGCATGTGACAACTGACCTGCTTTAAGGCATGGCAGCACATTAATGTTCTGAATGGTGGTATTCTTATCTACTTCCTTACATTTCTGATGCCCTTTGTCACAAGTGCAGATCTTTTTATCATCCTGAGTTTACTTCTCTAGTGCTGTACAGCTCCTCTGCACTCCCCACTTCCCTTAGCTGGGAGAAAACATGATGTCAGCACCTCCACAAGAAGCCTGTTGTCAGGGTAGAGGCACATCTGCTTCTATTTATCATGAGGAGCCAAGGCAAAGTTTTAGGTACATTTGCTCTATTAAGAGCAAGGCTAGGCAGTTTAAAAAGCAGAAAGAGAAAGGGAGGCTTAGGAAGCGTATGACAGGATTAACATGGTACATAAAGGCCACAGGCATAGAATCATAGAATAGTTAGGGTTGGAAAGGACCTTAAGATCATCGAGTTCCAACACCCCTGCCATGGGCAGGGACACCTCACACTAAACCATGCCACCCAAGGCTCTGTCCAACCTGGCCTTGAACACCACCAGCGATGGAGCATTCACAACTTCCCTGGGCAACCCATTCCAGTGCTTCACCACCCTCACAGGAAAGGATTTCTTCCTCATATCCAATCTAAACTTCCCCTGTTTAAATTTGAGCCTGTTACCCCTTGTCCTCTCAATACAGTCTCTAATGAAGAGTCCCTCCCCAGAATCCTTATAGGCTCCCTTCAGATACTGGAAGGCTGCTATGAGGTCTCCACGCAGCCTTCTCTTCTCCACGCTCAACAGCCTCAACTTTCTCAGCCTGTCTCTATACGGGAGGTGCTCCAGTCCCCTGATCATCCTCGTGGCCCTCCTCTGCACTTGTTTCGAAAGTTCCATGCCCTATTTATGTTGAGGACACCAGAGCTGCACACAGTACTCCAAGTGAGGTCTCAGGAGAGCAGAGTACACAGGCAGGATCACCTCCCTCGACCTGCTGGTCATGCTCCTTTTGATGCAGCCCACGATACGGTTGGCTTTCCTTCCCTCCAGAGTATCAACCACACCACGCTGCTTGGTGTCATTGGCAAACTTGTTGAGGGTCCACTCAATCCCACTCTCCATGTCACCGACAAAGATGTTGAACAAGACTGATCCCAACACCGATCCCTGAGGGACACCACTCGTTCCTGGTCTCCAGCTGGACATTGAGCCAGTGACCATAACTCTTTGCGTGAGGCCATCCAGACAGTTCTTTATCCACCCAGTGGTCCACCTATCACATTGATGCCTCTCCAATTTAGAGACAAGGATGTCATTTGGGACAGTGTCAAACGCTTTGCACAAGTCCAGGTAAATGACATCAACTGCTCTACCCATCCATCAGTTCCGTAGCCCCATCATAGAAGGCCACCAGATTGGT
Organism: Myiopsitta monachus; assembly: GCA_017639245.1. Classification (NCBI taxonomy): domain Eukaryota; kingdom Metazoa; phylum Chordata; class Aves; order Psittaciformes; family Psittacidae; genus Myiopsitta; species Myiopsitta monachus. The sequence goes on from CM029919.1 coordinate 54,748,450, forward strand.
CAGGCAGGATTTCACCTTAGTGAAGCCCTGCTGGCTGTCACCAAGCACTTTACTGGTTTTCATGTGCCTTAGCATGCCTTCCCGGAGAATCTGCTCCAAGATTTTGGCAGGCACAGAGGTGAGAGTGACTGGTCTGTAGTTCCCCGACTCATCCATTTTCCCCTTCTTGAAAATGGGGGTTATATTTCCCTTTTTCCAGTCATAGGGAGCTTCACCTTTTACCAGGTACATGGGATGTATCTGGTAAAAACCAGGAGTGATATGGTTCTAGGACAGAAACAAATACATTTATATTTTAACTGTGAAAAAAAGTAAAGATCGAGAGAGAAGGAAGAGTCAAAATACAAGTACTGGACCTTCAGCATTACTACCATGATATTTTGTCAGAAACAAAGTGGTAAATAAGGGAACTAGCAGTTTCTCAAGGTTATCTAATACCATGATTTCCTGGTACTAAATCTTCCTAGAAGTACAAATGCTAAGGCACTTAAAAGTTAACGTAGCACAGAAGAACAAGATATGGTTATTAATGTAAGGCACACAGATATATAACTTCAAAAAGGCAAGTAACACAGATCATATAAAAAGGCAGGGAGAAAAAAGAAGGCAGGGTGAGGGGACCAAGAACTACCAAGCAGTGCTTTTTAATAAATTGGCTTTCACAGGTGACCTTTTCCTCTTGTTCCTATAGTAAATGCTCAGTGAAGCACTTAGCTTCTGTCACTTCACTGACTGCTCCCTACTACTCTTTGGCCTCTTTCAACATGCACACTTCTCACAGCTCATTCAAAACACATCTGCCTCTCTATATATCCATCCATATATACACACAGACACAGAGTCAACAGCCTTTCCTTTTGGTCTGATTTTTTCTTACTCTCCTCTGAATTCTCTTGCTCTGATCTGTCACTTAAAATTCAAGTTCCTTGCTTTTCTTTTCACACTCCTGCATGGTGCTGACAGCTTCTTCCTGTTCCTCTACATCTTCTCCATCAGGGATGATCAATCAGTAATGATGTCTCAGCTAGATTAATCTTTGCAACTAGGATCCTCTGTACATTGATATTGAGGACATCAGCTAAATATAGTATGGAAGTAAAGAGAAGAGATTGGAAAATTTAGTTGAATCTTTTTTATGTGTTCTTTCTAACTCTTTTTTTACTAGATAGAAAACTTTTTTTTTTTTTTTTTTTTTTTTTGCTAGAGGGTTAGCAAGCTTCTTTGTATGGCAGCTATCGCTTTGACAGTTCAACTGCAAGCAAACTGCAATGGAGACAATATACAGCTTGCCCCAGAAAGCTGACATAGTGTATAAGGGAAATTGAAAATGTGGATTTCCCCACAGCATTTAAAGTGATAAGAGAGATGGACCTGATTCTCACCAAGAGAAAAGGTAAGACTACTCTACAGAAACCTATTAATGGGCAACAGGAATGGTTCTGGAATCAATAGATATTTAAAGAGTAGCCACTGTTTGAAATAAATATTTTTGGTAGAGAAAAAGTAGTAAGAAAGAATGTAGGTGCTAGTGGAAAGGTGACTGCTGTTTAAACAAGAACAAAAACACCCAACCTCACAAAACCAGGGTTTTATGGTCCATGTGATTCTGGCGCCTTGAAAATATTTGCTCAAGTGGGAGTTTTGGCTCTGTGCACAGTTTTTGCTGGTTTTGCTATTAAGCATACAGCTGAAAACCATTTCCTTAACTTATTTACAAAACTGAAATTGGAAAAAAAGATTTTCTTTTCTAACTTTCTTTGTAACAGTATCATTAGTCAAGCAAACAATGACGTAAAAAATTTACAGAAATACAAATTGGGCAGCAGTATTTAACCTCTTCATTATTTACAAAACATGCTTATTTGTCTCCATATGTACTAGTACATTAAAATTGACTCTTTCTTGTAAGCAACATAAGTGTATGAGTATAGAAACCTGATTAACCTTTCAGCCCTTTTGTAATCATGACCTTAACTATTCCAATGAGACAGAAAAACTGTCCCATGGACTGTGTGCACAAAAGCGTCAGGAAGAGATTTTTGTCTTTTATAGTTGTCAGTAAACATACTGGGGCATTCCATCTGTTGGACAAAAAGGATAATGCTTCAATGAGAAAGGCTTATGAAAGCTATCCCAGCAAAACAAGAAAGTAAGGCAGCATCTGGAATAAGCACAAAGCAAGAACAGACGCCTGAGTATGAACTGGAACTTTGTAAAAGTGATGAAGAAAAGGAATTCTGAGCCTTTGAAACAACTCCAGTCAGCCTGAAATAAACTGAACTGCTGTTCCAGTAATAAATTGTTACTGTTCCAACAAGTAAAGCAATCAAGCTTCTTTTCTTTTCTTTGATGAAACCATATATACTGATTCCCTTTTATCTATCTATCACAATGCCCTCTTCTGCACCACAGTGCCTCATCCTTTAGGACTGAATTCTCCCAATAAAACTTCAATTAATAAGTAGATTATTTGGTGGCACAACACATTGCCTGTGAGCTTTTTCAAACAGTCAGGATGAATATTTAAGACAATTGTATATAGAAACAACACTAATATTTGGCCATGTCCTACAAGACCTTTTCTCCTCGGTAACAAAGTGCTTATAAATAACATATTTCAACTTGTTAATCTGATCTTCCCTGCAGGGAAATCTTTATAGCTAAATATAGCAAATAAATTTGGTTTACACAACTGTGATACAGTAATCAGTATTGTTTTTAAAAATATATTGAAAAGATCAAGGAAAGAGGCATGCTGTCAGGTAATGTGCTGCCAATATTTTAACAAAAATCTCTAAAAAAAAGTTCTTCCTTTGTTCATGTTAAGCTTATGGACTGTGTGCTACACAGAAATAAAGTTGTAAAAATCTTTCCTTTTAATCCCAAAAAATCTCACTCAGATTTGCAGGAAGAGGGAGAGCCACTTGAAATTAGCTTTTGCTGGCAATTTTTATTTTGTGTTCTGAAAAACAGATTGGCAGAAAGTCAAAGAAATCTACCTGTGGACAATAACAGGGATGGTAATTCATGGCATAGATGGAATAGATAGATACAATAGATGATAGGATAGATAAAATAGAATAAATACAATAGGTAGGTAGGTAGATAGATACATATATAGAGAGAGAGACAGGAGGTAGGTAGGTAGAGAGAGAGAGAGAGGGAGATAATTAGAACAAATTAGGGGTAAGTACATGTCACAGGCTCTGATACCAGGCTCACAGAGAATGCAGGTTTAGCTGAAGTTCAATTCCAAGCAGTCGTTCCTCTACCTTGGATTTGGAGAAGGCTGAGGTACTTAATGACTTCTTTGCCTCCGTCTTCACCAGCAAATGCTCTGACCACACCACCCAAGTCTTGGAAGGCAGATGCAGGGATAGTGAGAATGAAGACCCTAGGCCCACTGTAGGAGAGGATCTGGTTAGAGACCATCTTAGGAACCTGAATGTACACAAGTTCACGGAACCTGATGAAATCCATCCGCGGATCCTGAAGGAGCAGGCAAATGAAGTTGCTAATCTAAGTTGCTAAGTCCATCATATTTGAGAAATCATGGCAGTCAGGTGAAGTTCCCGATGATGGAAAAAGGGTAATATAACCCCCGTTTTCAAGAAGGAGAAAATGGATGAGTCGGGGAACTACAGACCAGTCAGCCTCACTTCTGTGCCTGCCAAAATCTTGGAGCAGATTCTCCTGGAAGGAGAATCAAAAGGAGCGTGACCAGCAGGTCGAGGGAGGTGATCCTGCCTGTGTACTCTGCTCTCCTGAGACCTCACTTGGAGTACTGTGTGCAGTTCTGGTGTCCTCAACATAAAAAGGATATGGAACTTTTGGAACAAGTGCAGAGGAGGGCCACGAGGATGATCAGGGGACTGGAGCACCTCCCGTATAGAGACAGGCTGAGAAAGTTGGGGCTGTTGAGCGTGGAGAAGAGAAGGCTGCGTGGAGACTTCCTAGCAGCCTTTCAGTATCTGAAGGGGGCCTATAAGGATTCTGGGGGGGACTCTTCATTAGTGTCTGTATTGAGAGGACAAGGGGTAACAGGCTCAAATTTAAACAGGGGAAGTTAAGATTGGATATGAGGAAGAAATCCTTTCCTGTGAGGGTGGTGAGGCACTGGAATGGGTTGCCCAGGGAAGTTGTGAATGCTCCATCGCTGGTGGTGTTCAAGGCCAGGTTGGACAGAGCCTTGGGTGGCGTGGTTTAGTGTGAGGTGTCCCTGCCCACGGCAGGGGTGTTGGAACTCGATGATCTTAAGGTCCTTTCCAACCCTAACTATTCTATGATTCTATGATTCCATGTAGCAAAGATTTTTTGTTCACCAGTACTGTCCAGGAAAGTAGCCATCTCATAGCAGGGACTTTCTGAGAATGTGAATAGCTATCATTTGCCATGAACTTAACTTAAAAATAAAAGAAGCTACAACTTACTCAGAATTTAGGCTCCCTCAGTTCTCCAGTCTGCACTTAGCTGCTACCTAGTCTTGGACGCATCACTGCTTCCAAAGTTGCAATTGCTCAGCATCTGTGCTTTTGCCTGCCCATGTTTCACACTCCCTAAGGTTTGGCAGATTATGTCCAGAATCACTTAGGGTCTAGAAATTTAGTGTTCCTCTACCAGTATCTAGTAATCATTTTTATTCAGTAAGTGTACATGGAAAAAATACCTATCATAAATCCATGGTTGGATTACACAGTGGCAATAATTTTCACATAAACACAGAATCATAAGGGACCTCTTGAGATCATCTAGTTCCATACCCCTGCCAAGGCAGAGCCACCTAGAGCAGGTTACACAAGAACATGTCTAGGCAGGTTTTGAATGTCTCCAGAGAGAGGGACTTCACAACTGCCATGGACAGCCTGTTCCAGTGCTTTACCACCCTTAACATAAAGTTCTTCCTCATGTTGTGGTGAAACTTCTTGTGTTTTAGTTTATGGCCACTGCTCCTCGCTGTGTTGCTGAGCACAACTGAAAAGAGTCTGGCACCATGCTCCTGGCACCTGCCTTTGAGATATTTATATGCATGAATTTTTCTTTTAAAATACTGCTGTTGCTACCTTCTCTTCTCAGCCTGTACTCCAAATTTCTACAGAGAACTCACTAGTTAAGTCACATATCCAAGGAAAGGGAGATTGAGCCCTACTTCCTATGTCTTCTTGAGATTACCTTATTCAGTAAACTCTTCTTGCTGACAGTGAGTACACAGAGGGAAAGACCTTCCAAGAACATGTTATTTTTTTCCATGCTTTAATCAGTCAATGTTATTTTGAGCTTTGTGCACAACTAATTTCAAGATTCACTGCACAAGAGGTGGAGCACAAAGACCATGAGGACTATGCTGTATCCCTTGCCCCACTGGCTGTCCAATGAGTGACTTCAGTACTACTTATGAAAGAATAAGGTTTGTATGTGTGAAAACATCTCAGGTGTATTCACAATGCACCAGTTCCAGACTAATTTCTTGTTTTGTTTTCTTCATTTGTTGCTTTTAGAGTCATCTACAGAATGGTCTTCACTTTGTTTCCCACCAGACTCTCCCCATGTACTATACTGTGACCTTAAAGCACTCCTGAACATAAATTCCCTTTCTTGGGACCAGAATATAACTCACTAATGAATTAAGTGTCTAAACTTCCCATCCATGATCAGTCCTAAGAGGAAGAGATCTTGTGAAGGACTGCTCATAGATGTTTCTGCTGAGAATTTGTCTGAAGACTCTGAGTTAGTGCAGTTCAGTGTGATTCATTTCACAGGCAAAACATTCACTCCTTGGCAATATGTGTATGTCTTGGTAATGTGATTAAGTAGTAGCCTAGAAATGAGGTGCATGACTTTCTTCAGATCAGAAGCGAGGCCATCACTCTATCTTAATCTTTGATCTGGTAGAAGAATTATAACCAGCTTCTTAAGAGGCCCCTTCAGCGGATCACTAGCATCGAACATCACTAAACTGCAGTTATATGAAGAATTATATCCATCAAAACCAAAATCAAAATGCTTAAAGATTACCGCTCATGTAATTTCTCTGTGCTTGCAAAACATTTCAAAAGTCATCAAATATAAGCCTTTTAGACTTCTTTGTCACCACTGATAAGTAATTATAAATCTTTTACTCACAGCTGAGATACTGCTTGGTATATCATGAAAAGGTGTTTTTTTGTAAATAATTGAAGAAATATGTCAATTTGGGAAATACTGTGTTGGAGTTGTGAACAGCGTAATTCAGTCTTGGCTTCTGTTTTAAGACTCATGCAAGTATCCATCTTTCTAAAGAAATCCCGGAAGATTTGAGGCTTGATTTCTCTGTGATGCTTTTTCAACAATGTGTTCCCAAGCTTGAGATATGTTGGCTGTGATAAGTGTGCAGTCAGCTTCTCCCAGTATTACAAATACCTGGCAAGTCATACAGAGCATTGAACAGTCAGTGTACAGAAATTTTCAGCATAAGAAAAGAAAAAAAAAACAAAAACAAAAACCCAAACAAAACAAACAAGGAAACCCAGGGAAAAGTTCATATTTATTAAAAACCAAAAGAAAAGAAAGCAAAGTCTGTAACATGTTGGATGCTCTCTTAGAATAAAATTCATACCTCACTGCAAGACCTGGGGCACAATAGGAGGAATAATGAGTGTGGTCCTTCAAACAGTTCAGCGTGATCATTTAAGGTGTTCAGGATGCAGAAAACAGCTACTTACTTGGGTTGTTATTTCAGTACATCTTCAGCTGTAAGACCTGTATCCAGTGGATCCTGCTATTTTGTTCAGAGCTAAACTTCTTTCAATTCCTTTGAATTTTTACTACATTGAATAATCAGCTGCATTTCCCCTTGCAGAACCAAGGTCAGCAAGCTATGAAACCCAGTTAGCCAGGAAGATCCATTAGCTTAAAGAAATTCCAGCAATTAGTGAACACTTATTTTGTGGGATTGTAGTAGATTTTTTGTGTAGCTTCCAATGAATGGAGTGATAAAAAAGAAAAAAAAAAACCACACATGAATTTGTAATGGATTGGCTTTTGAAACCAAGCACACTTTTTAAATTGCTTTACAGCTTCAGTACCTGTTTCATTTCAGCCTTTGCTGATTTTTTTTACAGCTCAGCAAGAGGTTTATAGCTTACTGACAAAGGCAGAAAGAGGAAGAAAGGAAAACAGAAAGGTGTCAGTTGTATCCCTGGGGCTCTGATAATCCCAAAAGGGCATGCCATTTATCTGATTCTATTTTGGATCACTGGATCAAATCAAGCTTTCATACATTGAATTATTACAGTAGTGTCAAGCATTTATGTGGGAAGCTCACTATAATGGGTGAGAGGCAACTATTTCTGTGCTGTTTCATGGGAGGAAAATGGGTTGAAGCACAGCAGGCCCTAGAAATCTCTCATGGAAGCAGGATTCTGGCATTGTGAAAGATGGAGAGACACCCACCTCCATGAAACTCAAGCAACCACCCAGGACCCACAGCTATTCACCATTGGAGGATACCACTGATCAGGACAATCCGGCAGATGTGGGCTCCTGGGACCTGCAGGAAGGGAGCTGAGCAGAGCTGTGTGACCCCCTCTCACTGCCCAGGGATGCCAGATGCTTGATTCAGGGGACATATCATCTTCCTGAGGCAACAGGTCATAGTATCTTTCGGCTCCAGCTGGGCTCACAGCTCCTCTATATTTCAGGAGAAGCATTTTCCACAGAGCTTCTGCGTGTGCTTTAAATAAAATCCTCTTCCACTAGAAGCAGTGAGTGTATCTTAGGAGAACAGGAAGAAACCTGAGGGCACAGCATACCTCTGTTCTCCCACTTTGAGGATAATTCTTACACCTATCTACAAATAGGCAAATGGTAAATGCAGATAAGAGACAGAAGCCAGCCATCCTGACCTCCTGACTCTGCTCTAAAGCAATCACCCCATGTGCGAACAGCTCAGACAGACTTTAAAATACAACTGGTGGGGATGACATTTTACTGTGAAAACAGAAGGTATCAAATATGAGCAAAGACAAGTTACTCCATTGTAATAGTACAAATAATTGAAATAGTTAATCAATCATAAATGGGATTTGAGATCTGCAGAATAAAGGATCTAACAAAAACAAATGGCAGGATTTGCCATAATCCGTCATTTGCCATAATCTGGATAGTCACTGCAACTGTTCATAAAGATGGCTAGGTGGACATTTATCTGCACAAAGATCACCTGACGCACAGTCACACAGGGCTGCGACCTCTTGTGTGGAGTTTTACAGGTCCACTACCTATTCCATTAAATAGTTGCTTTAAATCTGGCTACCACTAGTTACATTTTATGGTGCTTTGCTCTCACACTAGAAGAGAGAGCAGTCTTTTATCCTTTCTGTGCCACTCACATGCCTGCTGACCTCTGCCAAGCTGTACTGGCACTCTTCAACCTTTAATTATTCTCACTCTCCTTCTCTCAACCTTTTCCAATCACAACATATCTTTCAAATGACAGAGGGGTTAGAACTCTACTCAGTGTATATCAGCTGTGGAAAAACAGGTTTGTACAGCAAGATGATGTTTTTCACTTTGTTTTTATTTCCTTCCGAAGGATTCCTGGTATTTGACCTGCTATTTGACTGTTGCTGAGATGATGTTTTCTACTGTCTGACATAGCCCCAGGGTTTTAATCCACAGCAGTACTGGCCGCTATCACTTCATGCAATGACAGGATTGGGTTTTTCCCATATACACTTCTTTACATTTACCTACATGGAATTTCATTTACCATTTTTTTGTCCAGTCATCCAGTTACATACATATTCAACTTTTCGTGCCACAAATATAAGTACCACACTCCATCTAACTGCTTGGCTTGCTTTTCATCCTTTATCAAATACTTTCTTATGAAAATCTTTGCAGAATTCATGCATCTCCAATAACTACTTCTGTTTTGCTGAAGCTACAGCTTTTCAACAGAGTTTTATTCATCAAAAATATTGCATCCAGCTTTCCTTCGTAAATAATAGAGTCTTCATTTGCTTTGTAGTTTGGTGACTTTATGCTTTCCAATGTTTTGCATATAAATTAAGCTGAAGAGAACAGACACAGCTGGTGTAACTCAATGTGGTTTCAATTAAAGTTTCTAATTTTCTTTCCTTATTTTCATTTATTTGAATAATTTTTCTGTGCAGTTGTGTTGAACTGCATATAGAACTACTGGTGGGATGTGTGAAGTAGCAATGATGGAGATGATCAAAGTCCTTTAAGAGTTTTAGTTATTTTAGCTTTCCATTCTTTATCTTCTCCACTTTCATTTTATCCACAATCTCTTTGGCACATCTCTGTTGAAATAACAAGACCCACAACTGATGTGAACATGGAGGCATGCCAGTTTACACTGACACACTGTTTGCTCAGATATGTCAATAAATCAGTGAATTCATAGCAGGAGTGTTTTCAAAATATTAAACTGGAAATTCTTTTCAGAACCCTAATTGCAAAGAACCCAGAACATTGCACAATACATGGGGCATTGTTTACATTATGGTCCATATTAGGATAGCTACTGGATAAGATTTATGATTATCACACCATGATTACATACAAACTTGTACAACAAAATAAACTGTTCTCGTTCCTCCCTAATGATCCAGAACAAGGGAGCCCCAGTAAGCAATATTACATGAACACTGAATCAACAGTCCATTTTGAACACAGGAGAACATCTGCCAAACAGTGATAATATGGAAAAATGCTGTTTTATTAAACATCTTAAGAGAATTTAAAGTAATTAACAATCCAGTTGCTAATGTATTCTATTTGTCAGCGGTTTTATTAGCTTGCAGAAAAGGTAATTGCTTTGGCGTCCCTCACGGTTATTTTCCGCTTCAGCATTTTATTATACACCTATAAAAAGCAAGGTGGTAACTCCTTTGGAATTCTAAAGTCAGAGAGGTACATGTTGTTTAATCCATTAAAGAGGAGAGATTACCTGACCTCTTTATGTTTAATCAATCACTAACACTTGCAAGATACTTACTACATTTACTTGAACCGACAAGCTTAAAAGAAAAGATAGGTCAAAAAGGGTAGAAGTACCAATAGCATTCCCAATGACAGCTGGAGCTCTCCAATACGTTATAGGTGGGTTTATTATATTAGGGTGGTGGCACTGTTTTTATATACTGTTTTCTAGCACCTATGCATTAAGACTCTAAATATGTGGATTTCAGAGATACATTTCTAATGAAGATTAATAAAAATAATTTCATATGAAGATGTGTAGGACTAAGACACAAATTTATTGTGAGCCAAAATATGGTAGTTATTTTGCAATCCTAACAGAGATATAGAAAGTATCCAGTGCTCTATTGTTTGTTAGATCTACCACAAACTTGTTGTAAAGGCTGTGTTCACATTGCAATTGGCCTACAGGGACAAAAGTACCATCATTCCACTTCCAGAAAGAAGTGTCCAGTGGAAAAGACATTACTGTCTCAATAAAAATGAGACCCATCCAAAAAGATTCATTATAGAACAAAGGTTAAAATATAATTCTGTATTAATAGCCAAGGACATGACGAACAACAATAATTTGGTTAAAACTCAGGAATCTGTCATAATTCACATCAAGACCATCAGGTCTCTGATATGATAAAACCACTGCACAGATGACTTTTGGCAGACTTGCCTGGTAGCAACAGGAAGGTGGCAATAAGGTTACACCACAGTGTGTGTGTGTGTTATTCCTATTCCTCTTATACTAGCTGGAAGACTGAGTATACCTGTGACGAGACCCAAAATGGGGAAACATTGACAAAACTTCACTGTGTTTTAGTTAAGCTGAAGAAAGAAAGATTCTGAGGCCAAAGAATCTCATCATGGCTTATCATGTGTTTACCGTTACCAGGAAAGAACATGGTGATATCATGGTGATATGACTGGGACTCAGTGTCCTGGTTTCAGCTGTAGCAGTTATTTTTTTCTCCTTCCTAGTAGTTGGCGCCATGCTGTGTTTTCAACTTTAGCCTGAGGACAATACTGATGACACACTGATTTTTCAGTTGTTGTTAAGTAATGCTACACCAATCAAGCTCTTTTCAGTCTCATGTTCTGCCAGTGAGGAGGGGCACAAGAAGCCAGGAGGAAGCAGAGACAGGACACCTGACCCAGACTAGCCAAAGGGGTATTCCATACCACAGCACGTCATGCCCAGTATGTAAACTGGGGGGAGTCACCAGAAGGCCCAGATAGCTGCTTGGATCAGGCTGGGTATCAGTCGGCGGGTGGTGAGCGGTTGCATTCTCTCCCCTTTTTATTTCCCTTATTATTATTTGCTGCGATTGAGAGACGGGACATAGCTTGATGCAAGCAAAGTGTCGATTTATTAACAAAACTCATGCACTTATGTATGTTTCTTTTACAAGCGTGCTACACACCGATTGGATATTTCTAAATGCGCACTACCTATACAATGGTTTCTGATTGGCTTCTAACTAATGCAAAACACCTTCTGAAACTTCTCCAATCAGCAGGTCTCTTTTGTGCAAATGGAAGGTTCTTGTCTATGCAACTTCCAAATTCTCACCCAGCAACTGGTTGTTCCTCAAAGTCAAGCATTCCTCGTCTGGCTTTTATCTCAACCGTCAGGCTGTCAGGCTCGAGAGTCAGTGGTTTCTTATCCCCTTGCTTCCTTTCCCAAGGTTTATAGCCCACAGGTTCCAGCACATCCCCCTTTATCAGTTGAACAGTACTCGGGCTTCTGCCCTTGGGGTCTCACCCTTCAATTATTATTATTGGTGGTGGCAGTAGTGGGTTTGTGTTATACCCCAGTTACTGGACTGCTCTTATCTCAAGCCATGGTAGTGACTATCTTTTGATTCTCCTCCCCATCCCTCCAGGAGCAAGGGGAGCACCACTGGAGACTGGCTTCCAGACTGGTGTAGTTCCATTCACCATAACCCTCAGAATGCTCCTGGGCGGCACACCAGGTAGTTGTTATTTTCACAGTTGGACAATCTGTCCAGAAGGCTATCATGAAGGACAGTACCAGAAGCCTTCTAAAAACCCAGAACAACTACATCCTCTGATTCCCTGACATCCACTATGCAAGTGACCTTATCGGGGAAGGACATCAAATTATTTCAACAGGACATTTCCACTCTGAAATGTGCCTTATGACTACATTGCCCTTGAAATGCCATGGGGTTCAGAGATACGCAAAGCCTACAGCTCCAAGGAAACTGGGGCTGCAAAAGGCATGCCAAGGGAAGCACAACACAGCACCAACATTACGCCTCCCACACCTTTTTCATCTGGGCCAGCCATAGTGCTTTGGATGTAATCCTCATTTCCATAGAGTCTCTTAAATTAGGGTTAGGCTTAAGGTTAAGGTTCAGAGATCCACAAAGCCTACAGCTCCAGGGACACTGGGGCTGCAAAAGACATGATAAGGTGTATGGGTTCAGCAGCAGCAGTCATTTTTCTCTGTCTTGGTAGCTGGTGCAGTGCTGTGTTTTTGATTTTGGGCCTGGGAACAGCGCTGATAACAGCAGTGTTTTCAGTTACTGCTTGGTAATGTTTTGGTCTGACCAAGGACTTTCTGAGTCTCATGCTCTGCCAGGGAGGAGGGGAAGCCGGGAGGAAGCAGAGACAGGACACCTGACCCAAAGTGACCAAAGAGGTTATTCCATACCACAGCACATCATGCCCAGGATGTGAAAATGGAGAGCAGAGACCCGGAAGGTTGTGGTGGTGCATTGGGGGTTTCGCTGCTGGGGGGTGCACTGGCTGGGTCGGGCTTGGTGAGCAGTTGTATTCTCTTTCTTTGTACTTCTCTTGTCATTATTATTACTGGTGGTAGCAGTAGTGATTTGTGTTATACTTTAGTTACTAAACTGTTCTTATCTCAACCTGTGGGAACTGCATTCTTTTGATTCTCCTCCCCATTCCCTCGGGACTGGGGGAAGAAAGAGGGGGAGTGAGTGAGAGAGAGACTGCGTGAGTTATTGAGGGGCTTAAACCACGACATAAGGGTAGGATTGCACAGCACCAACATTGCTTCTTCCACAACTTTCCCAACTGTCCTAAACATTGTCCTGTAGATGTTGGCCACATCTCTATGGTGGGGCTGAACTTAGGGTTAGGCTTAGGGTTAGGGTTCGGTGATCTACAAAGCCTACAGCTCCAGCCACTATTGGGGCCGCAAAAGGCATGCCAAGGGAATCATGGCACAACACCAGTATTGCTCCTTCTACAACTTTTTCATCTGTGCCAGCCATGGTGCTGGGGGATGTAGGCCTCATCTCCATGGTGGCAGCTTAAATTAGGGTTAGGCTTAGAGTTAGGGTTCAGAGATCCACAAAGCCTAAAACTCCAGCAACACTTGGGCTGCAAAAGGAATGGCAAAGGGAGCATGGTACAAGCACCAACATTACTGCTTCCACACCTTCTTTATTGGGTCAACCATAGTGCTGTGATATGTAGGGCTCATCTTCAATGTGGTGGCTTAAACCGTGGTTAAGTTTAAGGTTAGGGTTCCGAGATCCACAAAGCCTACACCTCCAGGGAACACTGGGGCCTGCAAAAGGCATGCCAAGAAGGGTACTACACAACATCAACATTGCTCCTTCCGTACCTTTTACATTTGGATCAGCCATGGTGCTGGGGGTATGTAGGCCTCATGTCTATGGTGGCAGCTTAAATTAAGGTTAGGCTTTGGGTTCTGCTTAGGGTTAGGGTTCAGAGATCCACAAAGACTACAGCTCCAGGGACCCTGGGGCTGTAAAAGGCAAGCCATGGTGAGCATTGCACCGCACAAATATTGCTTCTTCCAAAATTTTTCCAGTTGTCCCAGGCATTGTGCTGTGAATGCTGGCCACATTTCGAAGGTGGGGCTTAAATTAGGGTTAGTTTTAGGGCTAGGATTCAGAGATCAACCAAGCCTACAGATCCAGCAAATCTGGGGCTGCAAAAGACATGCCAAAAGAGGCACGGGGCAGCACCAATGTTGCACCTTCCACTGTATTTTCATCTGGGCCAGCCATGGTGCTGGGGGATGTAGGCCTCATCTCCATGGTGGCGGCTTAAATTAGGCTTAGTCTTAAGGTTAGGGTTCAATGATCCACAAGGCCTACAGCTCCAGGGACACTGGGACTGTAAAAGGCATGCCAAGGGAATTATTGCACAGCACCAATATTGCTTCTTCCACAACTTTCCCAACTGCCCCATGTATTGGGCTGTGGATGCTGGCCAAATCTCTATGGTGGGGTTTAAATTAGGGTATTAGGGTTAGGCTTAGTGTTAGGGTTCAGAGATCCACAAAGCCTGCAGCTCCAGGGATGCTGGAGCTGCAAACTGAATGCCAAGAGGAGCGTTACACTGGACAAATATTGCTTGTTCTACAACTTTCCCAACTCTCCCAGGCATTGTGCTGTGGATGCTGACTGCATTGCTATAGTGGGGCTTAAATTAGGGTATAAGGGTTAGGTTTAGGGTTAGGGTTCAGTGATTCACAAAATCTTCAGCTCCAGGGACACTGGGGCTTCGAAAGGAATGCCAAGGGGACCATTGCACAGCACTATTATTGCTTCTTCCACAACTTTCCCAGCTGTCCCAGGCATCGTGCTGTGGACGCTGGCCACATCTCAAAGGTGGAGACTTAGGGTTAGGCTTAGGGTTAGGATTCAGAGACCCACAAAGCCTACAGCTCCAGGGACCCTGGGGCTGCAAAAGGCATGACAAGGGAAGCATGGCACAGAACCAACATTACTGCTTCAAGAACTTTTTGGTCTGGGCCAGCCATGGTGGTTGAGGATGTGGGCCTCATCTCCATGGGGATGGCTTAAATTAGGGTTAGGTTTAGGGTTCAGTGATCCTCAAATAATACAGCTCCAGCCACACAGGGCCTGTAAAAGTCTTTCAAGTGTAGGATTGCACAGCACCAACAGTGTTTCTTCCACAACTTTCCCAACTGTCCAAGGCATTGTACTGTGGCTGTAGGCAACATATTTACAGTGGCGTCTTAAATTATGCATAGGGCCAGGGTTAGAGTTCAGAGATCCACAAAGCCTACAATTCCAGGGTTACTCTATCTGCAAAAGGCATGCAAATGGAAACAGGGTACAGCACCATCCTTGCTTCTTCAACAACTTTCCCAAGTGTCCCAAGCATTCAGTAGCACCCAGGTGATCTCCATTACTGTGACAGAAACGGAAGTTAGCCTAGGAGTTTTGTCATTTCCTGGGTCTACCCTCATGACTTTCTGATGAACTGGAAGAAGGTTGGCTAGCTTCCAGTCAGCAGGGACTTCCCCAGACTCCCAAGACCTTCGGTGTGCGATTGAGAAGGATCCTGCTGTGACGTTGGCTAACTCCTTCAGGAATCTGGGATGAATCCCATCAGGTCCCAAGGACTGCTGCCTTACAACTGCAGTATCCACCAGTGGAAAGTCATGGCCCCTGCAGCCATGGGACTCATGGGACCAGGCAGCCCAGGGTCTACCATGCACATTTAAGACTTGGGCAAAGCAAAAGCACTAAGTGCCTCTGACTTTTCTTCATCCCCAGGTTTCACTGAGCATCTTCATCAAGTAACAGTCTGAGACTTTCTTTAGGCCTCCTTTTGATATGAGCATACTTCTAAAAGCCCTTTGTTATTGTCTGACAGAATGCTGGCCAGTTTGATCTTTAGTTGAGCTTCTTGTGATGTTTCCCTCCATGTGTGACCCACAGCTCGGTAGCCTTCCTGAGAAGCTCGACCTTGCTTCTAGAGACCATGTAATTTCTTTTCCCACCCCAGTTCCAGGAGGAGTTTCAGGCTGTTCTTCTGCTGCACTTGCTTAACTTTCATCGATAAGATGGAATTGTTTCTCCTGGTCTTTCCAAAGGTGGTTCTTTAAAAGTGACCATCTCTCATGAATCCCTAAATCATGAAAAGCACATTCCCAGGAGACATTGAAATAAGCTCCATGAGTAGCTTGAAGTTTGCCCTCTTGATGTCCAGGGAAGCATTTGTGCTGAACTTCTTTCTCATCACACCCAAAATTTTGAGTCTTTGGGATTACTGTGGCCAGGAGAGCCTCCTACCACCATCTCTCCCATGAGTCCTTCTTGATTCACTAAGAGCAAGTCCAGGAGGGCACCTTTCCTAGTTGGCTCACAGAGTACTCGTATAAAGAAAGTATCTTCAATAAACAGTATGGTATTCTCAGCTGAGGTGTGGGAAATTGAAATCTCCCCTAAGGACAAGGGCTACCTATCCAGAGGTTTCTCCTAATTGGCTATAGAATTATAGGATATTGGAGGATAGCATCAGTGCTATGCTTCTGTCTGGGTGATTGCTAGTAGACACCCACAAGGACATCTTTATTTTCCATCCCCTTAATCCTTCATTCGACTGTGTTTGAAATCAACTCATGAGTTGCTAAGGGGGACAGATGTCCACCCAAATGGACAATGCAAGTGTATGAGCTTTATTTCCTTAGGAGGCAAGGCTGACAACAAATTACAGTAATTAATGTCTGGCACTGTCTGTATAAAACCTTTTGTCAAAGGAGGACAGAGTAGCCCGAGTGCACTACATCCCTATAGACTGAGGAGGCCAAGTGGTTGCACTTACTTTTGTGACACTGGCCAGTCAGCCAAACAAATGGGTGGCCTAAAATGTCTTAACAGTATTTCCATCCTCCAGATTTCTGCAGTTTCCAAGTGTAGCCTGAACACCTTTGAGACATGTTGCAACAGCCATTCTTGCCTGCCTGTCTTAAACCTGTCAGCTGGTACCTCCGTTGGAGGGACTTTCTGCTATGCATATGGAGCGTTTTTTAGGACTCATTCTGCCCTTTTGGCTGACAGAAATGGATCAAATGTGCAGGAAAGACTAGATTTGACTCAGTTGCTTAAACCACGACACTCAATTGCTGGTGTTCCTTTTCCCTGCCACACAAAAGTGACCCTCAGCAGACCACTCAGCCATGTGTCTTTGTGCTGGTTGGTGGGCCTGAGAGTGAGGGAAATCTGCGTGGGAATGACCATGAGAGTCTGTATAAATTGTCTGGAAAAATATCCCCTTGCCCTTTTACAAGGTCTCACATCTAGTTAATTTCCTGTTTATCTCAGATAAACCAGGCCTGTGTATTTTGATCACAATTACAGGCTTGAGAAATGCAAGAACTCCTTTTTTAAACAAAATCAATTTGTCTATTTTTTTTTCTAAATTTGAGAGCATATACATATCCTTTTTTTAACCTTTTCACATAATTTTCTTTGTTAGTTTGCCTGTAGAAATAATGTTTACTGTGTTGCAAATGTATATAAAAAGAAACAAAGGCCTCAGCATCAATAGTATACATATATCAGTGAACATTTTATAATGATTTTAAACTCAATTAGGAATTAAATTTTGCTATCAGATTGAGCTCTACCCACAACCCCCCAAAATGGACAGTTTCTTACAGCATATTTTCATTTCTTTTCACAAGACTCATACAGTAACAAAGGTTCTTTCAGGCACATGATTCAATATTCCTACTAAACCCAAAAATATGTTACTGGGAGGTGGGATGCACAAACGGTGGAGAAAGGAAACTTAATAATAAGCAAGAAGGACAACAATAAGTATCAGGCTTAACTCTGATATTTGTGCTTCAGAGTTTGGAGGGGGAGGGAAATAACAGAATATTATTTATTAAAGTTAAGCCAAAAGATCTTGCTTTGGAAATCGTAGTTGTATTTTCTCAGTATGAATGAGAACACAGTCCTCTTCTAGTTAGCATGGCAATATTATAAAATGCCAAGTGAATCCTAAGTATAAAAGTGCAAGGTAAAAGCGCTGCTCATGATGCACCCATGTACAAAAGGTCACTGTTCAAAACAGTGCCCAGATTTTACAGACTACATAAAAACTGCAGTGCTCATTCATTTTGGTACCAGGAATGGTGGACCAGTTAAAAGCTACATGAGCTCCTAGACAGAGGGAACTCTGTATTCTGCATTGCATGGGATTACTCTGAAGTTCAGTGCCTAGGAGGGAGCCAGGTCAACACAGTCAGGAAATACATATTGACCACTAACAAAATTGATCTCTGCAGGCTTTGAAGAAGGATGTAGGTGACTCTTGCATCTGCATGCTGCTAACAGCATGTGACCCAAAGTGACAAAGGACAATCCCCCACCACCACCCCAAAAGAAAGATACACAGATACAGATAATACAGAGAGTAAGAGATGATAGAATATTACTTGAAACAACTTGTCTAGACACTAATACAACTGGCCGAAAGAGAATAATCCACATTAAAGGAAAACCTGAACGAAAGACAAAACAGTGCACTTCACCTCTCCTGAAGACTTAGAGACCTCCTTCTCCCTGGTGACCTAGCAATTGCAAACATATTGGCTTTCAGAACTGTTAGTGCTACAGACAATCTGGAGGAACTGGCTTTGATGGAGACCCTGTGTTACATCTGTTCAGACCTTTTCTGAGGTCTGTGACTGTGCTGAATGAAGGGAAGAACCATTCCTGTAATTATGAACCCTTTTGAACTCACCTAACTTCAGGCAGGACCCTTCTTACAGAAATTTGATTAAATTGCATCAGATTTGTATCCTTTAATCACAGAATCATAGAATAGTTAGGGTTGGAAAGGACCTTAAGATCATCTAGTTCCAACTCCCCTGCCATGGGCAGGGGCACCTCCCACTAAACCATCTCTTCAGCACTATCTCAGAGGTCTCTGCCTGTTTCAATTCCCCCTCATGTTCTCATGCCACATCCTCTTTACTTATTTCTGTGCTAGAAAAAAAATCCACTTTGATGAGATATACCACAGCTAACTGAAATTTCAGATGCTTTGAGCATCTGGGTACTATCTATTGCATGAGATCTCCCCATCCTCTGCCAGTTTTTCCTCTGAAAAGAGTATGTACATTTCCGACAGTTTTTGTACATACATCCTCACCTCTCCCAAAATATTAAGGAAGGAGGCTTCATGTTCTTGCAGATACCCCAATACAGAGGCAGGTGGCAGACTATGAGTGCCCGATGCTGAGCATCATTCTGCTGAAGAAACTGAGTGGTCAGGGATTATCATGATACAATAAGAAGTAGAGGAGACTGTCTCTTTGTCAGACAGCTTTCTGGAGGAGAAGACTCCTGGCCTTCAACAGACTGGCTCTGTCACAGCACAAGTGGTGGGGGCCAAATACACAGGGCATAGCTAGGGTTGGAGAAGACTGCATGTGCTGGGCTGGCCATATTGAGTAACAGCTTCACTACTCCAAGACAGCTTAAATCCCTCCTCAACTGCATTTCTAAGAGAAAACAGGATGTCGAGTGCTCAGCTTGGAGTGAGACATTTCTGCATGAGGACATGTGCCTTTGTGCCCTTCTGCAGCATGGCAGAATGGCAGAAGAGCCACTACTGGGGCCCAGATAAAACGGTGTTTTCAAATAATGACCAATCTGCTTATCTTTACTCACCCTAACTGCAGGTAGGACTGGTGTCTGCTTGGAAATAACAGGCCTCAGCAAGCACCACCTAAAGGCAAGAGCAGGCAACACCCAGAGACAATACAACAATGACAAACTGGACAGGATGGCATCTGGCCTCCACCAGCAGATCAGAATAGCGAGCAGCTTGTAGAACATTTATGCTGGAAATAAACAGGGTTTGAAACAACATAAGATGGGAAATGCCTTTGTTTTGTTCATATCTTATCAAAAAGCAAATTCCTTTTCCTCTTTAATTTTTCACCCATGACTAATTTCCATACTCTGCATTTCACTGAAAGAATCCTTTAAATACTATTTTTTTTAAAAAAAAACCAACCAAACCCTTTTGAAATTTTCCTATTATTTTTTCTGCTCACATTGCAAAAAAAAACCTAGGGTGAGCTAAAACTCATTTGGTAATCTCACTCTGACTTTAGAATTTCTTTCAATCTCATTTTATCTCCTCAGCATAGGCTTTATTTTGCATAATATTCAACTCTGTGAATCTAAATTTGATCGATGCATATTTGTATTCTTCCATAGATCCTGCATCTGTCACCATTTTTTTTCAGCTAATGCAGCGCATTCTCACAGTCGCCCATCACTGAAACAAAATCCAGTACAGCTATATGGCTAATGAGAACACGCTAACAATTTTCGATTGTGCAGCACAACTTCAATTATTACTTAAAGGCAGAGCTATGCTATAATGGTTAATGCATACAATTAACTAGTGGAATCCCTGATGTTTGTGTATTCCTATTTTTTAAGGCAAACTACTTCAGTCCCAAAGAAAAAAAAGTTAATTTTCAAAAGTATTTTTATGAATCACACATCATATCTGGCCTTAAGCAAATGCAGGGTTTTACCAGATGCATGGAAATAAATTGCTTCTATCTATTAAAAGAGTCTTAATAAAGAACTCCCAGGAGGTTGTGTGAGCAAGCTCCAGCACAACAGTGAAAACATTTATTACATCGTTTGCACCCTCTCTGAACTTATTCTGTAGTAATATGTGAAAAGAAAAAGTAAGGGCAGGGGAATGACTATCATCCAACTGTTCTTGTTTCCTTACTGCTAAATCGTCACCCACTTTCTTTGAAGTCTCAAATGACAGGAAAAAAAAAAAAAAGTGAAAAAAAAATTTAAAATTAGTTAACAAATGAATGTCTCGCTTAAACTGAAAGGTTTGCATCCAGGTTGGATTTTGTGAGATTTGTGGATGAAAATTCCTAGCTGAAAGAGCTGCAGTTCTGCCCTTGAACACTTATTTTACACTGGATCTTTATGGTGTTGGGTAGACAAAACTTAGAAATGTCCATGCATGCTGATACGCAGATTTTTTCACTTTCAAATGCCTGAATGGCAAAAGTAAGTTTCCAAATCATCACCCTCTGTATTTTATAAAGAAAAGCAAGGCGTCTTCCAAAAGCCCTCAGTTTGATAGTTTTCTTAGGATGACATGGAATGTCTTCTGGGAATATTTAACACAGGTCTTATGAACTGCCCTCTTAAAAAATCTGTCTCCCTGAACAGAAAGTAAAAGGAGCCAGCAGGATGTATAACTCACAGGCAAGTTTTCAATTCTAAGATCTGTGCACCCAGGGGGATGAATTCCAGCCACAAAAGCAAATGTTTATCAGAGGATTCAGTACCACCACAACCCAACCAGGGTTTATGGAACAAAAGGCATCTTTAAACTCCATGAAGTTTTGTGGGTCTGTAACCAAAAGCATGTACTAACTGAGAATTTACTGAGAGGGCACATATTATTCCTGAAAACATTTTAAATGTTGGCAGTACAGCACAGTGATGTCCTGTCAGTAAAGAAGGGAGGAAAAGGACACCAGTACACATTTCAGTTATATACAATTAGTACATGAAACATATGCCAGAATCCTCTTTATCTTCACCCATGTCTAGTTCACGCAACCCTCTTGATGAGGCAAGAAGGATTTAACCTGTACGTGCACTGGATAATAAATCTGACTGACAATCATGCAAATGAATACAAGCAGGAACAGGCAATCTTTGGGTCTGGACTAGAGTCTTAACTGTATTGTTTCTGGCCTCCTAGCAAACCCAGTTTTTTACTGCATACCTGCTGGTCTTCACCAGCTGCTAATCCTGCCCACCAGGTGTCGTGGTTTAAGCCAGTTCACTCACTCACTCACTCCTTCTTCTTTCTTCCCCCAGTCCCGGGGCGATGGGGAGGAGAATCGAAAGAATGCAACTCCCACAGGTTGAGATAAGAACAGTTTAGTAACTAAGGTATGACACAAATCACTACTGCTACCACCAGTAATAATACAAGAGAAATACAAGGAAAGAGAATACAACTGCTCACCAAGCCCAACCCAGCCAGTGCAACCCCCAGCAGCGAACCCCCACATGCACCACCACAACCTTCTGGGTCTCTACTCTCCGTTTTCACATCCTGGACATGACATGCTGTGGTATGGAATAACCTCTTTGGTCAGTTTGAGTCAGGTGTCCTGTCTCTGCTTCCTCCCGACTCCCCCTCTTCCCTGGCAGAGCATGAGACTCAGAAAGTCCTTGGTCAGACCAAAACACTACCAAGCAGTAACTGAAAACACTGGTGTTATCAGCACTGCTCCCAGGCCCAAAATCAAAAACACAGCACTGCACCAGCTACCAAGACAGAGAAAAATGACTGCTACTGCTGAACCCATAACATCAGGCAATTCAAGAGTGGGCAATGGAGGGCAGCAGAAGGCAGATGGACCAGCCCAGAGATCTGTTCCTTGGGTAACTTTCCCAGCTCTGGCTGAACTGAACCAAACAGGAGGTATATCTACTCACTACTTCAGCCGTGTTTTTATTGGTGCCCCTGGCTGGAAAATCAAGTAGTTCTCAGTGTCACAGAATTAAAATTATGACACCTTCCCACTGAAGAATTTTTAGCAGCTTTGCTTTAAATGTGCATGAGTATGAACTGTATTCTCACACTTATTTAGACGGCACCTGGCAATGTGTGCTTTTCCAAACAAGTATTAAAAGCCAGTCATAATTTCTATAGTAATATTCATTTTGAATAGAAAAGTACATAGTTATATTGGAGAGGCAGAAAGATATTCCCAGAGGACTGAATTCCTACAGTTCTTCCCACCTTTTTCTACATAACTCTTTTCCAGGCAACATATCTAGATTTTTGAGAAAGAATATTTTTTTCTTAAAGTCAGCTAAAACATTTTTTTCAGTGAGTGATGTCATCTTGGTTTTGTCACATACAGAATTATTGAGAAATGGTAATAAGATTTCAGATCCCAAATTGAAAATATATGCCATATATTTCAGATTAGCCATTGTACAACTATAACCACCGAAATCTTTAATTTGTTTGAAACAAGGTACAGTCAGGGGCAACGGGTTCAACCTTAAACAGGGGAAGTTTAGATTGGATATGAGGAAGAAGTTCTTTACTGTGAGGGTGGTGAGGCACTGGAATGGGTTGCCCAGGGAGGTTGCAAATGCTCCATTGCTGGTGGTGTTCAAGGCCGGGTTGGACAGAGCCTTGGGAGACATGGTTTAGTGTGAGGTGTCCCAGCCTATGGCAGGGGTGTTGGAACTAGATGATCTTAAGGTCCTTTCCAACCCTAACTGTTCTATTTATAATCATCTGAGGTCATTGTGTGCTCCTATCCTACAATGCTGAAATGGAATTTCAAGGTTCTCCCTGAACTAATAGTTGTAAGTTCATTGTATGTGCATTGTATATTTATAAGAAAAAGCTATTATAATGAGGCCCTGATTGAGTTCAATTATTCAGAATTTGCATTTATTGAAACGTCTCTTACTGTTCATTAAAAAAAAATCATGGAGCTCTTTTTTCTCCGTAGCAACAGCAGCAACAAAAAGGCAGAGCATTATCTCTGGCGGATCTCTGTTAATCTCTGGTGGATTTGATTTTGCTTCGTCATGGCAAATTAGAGTTGTGGTTTGAATTAATGTGTAAAAGCAGGGACTCAGGGCCTGTGTCTGTTTTTCACACAGGAGCTCCACCCATGCCAGAGAAAATCATCTGGATGAAGTTACTGAAGAGAAACCTGAGTTACTGCAGTGTAACTGAGAGCATAATTCAATCAATTAATCAAAAGGATGTAAAGGAATTCTTACACCTTGGCCTAAACTTTCCCTTTAATTTACATAGATTTGCATCAATTATACTTTTTCAAAGCTATTTACATAAAATAAACGATATTTGGTCAGTGATCCCACTCCAGAAGTAAGTAACACTCATGACATTTACAATCCATACTCACCACCAGGCTGCATCCCCAAATTAAGGTAGTCTCAGTCCAGAGAGTTGCAAATATCTCCTCTGGTTTAGTCACTTAACATACAAACAGTAACTAAGTCAAGCCCTTCCTCAGCCCACTATTTAGTAGGGTCCATTTACATTTTGCATCTCTCCTTGACTGTGAAACAGTTTAGGGGAACACCCATACAGCTAGAAACAGCTTTAACATATGGAAGCATTAAATGGCTTTTAGGGATATACAAGGGCCTCAAAAGCTGAAAAGCACACATTTCGTTATCAGTTCAGTAGACCAGATCAATTTCTGTTACTTGGACCATGAAGTCTCTTCCAGGTCTTTCTGTGGTTCTTAGTAAACTGAGGACACGGTCAAGAACTGGATATCTCTTACCATTGCTATGCGATGTGTCAGCTCTGATCGCAATCTAGCCATGACTGGTTTTTTATTCCCTTGGTGTCAAAAAAAGTATCAGGTACAAGCTTACCAAAGCTGCTGCTTCTTGTGACACTTGGGCAAGCACCCCCAGGAAGATCATACAAGCAATAGTGAGAAGTTTCAGAAACGAACTGGTGACTGAAGCTCAGTTTCAGGTGAACCTGAACTTCATACCACCTTCTCATGTGTGTGCAGGGTAAGTTTAATTGGTGGTACATCTTCCAGAGGTGAACTAAGAAATGCAGCTTTTCCCATGCAAAGTGCAATTGCTGTTCTTGCTCTCCTGCAAATTCATCCCTGAGCCTGCGTAAAAAAGCAACACACAAGGTCAGTGATTCTGCCGAGCAAGAGGGGGTGATATCTCCTTTTTGCTGCTGCTCTTTTTGTAGTAGTCTTTTGAGTGATAGCTGGCATGCATTCTGCATTTGGCTCGCCTGTTTTCCACTTCCTTCCTACTATATTTCCTACTATAATATATATAAAATATGTATTTCCTACTATTTTTTCCTACTATATTTTCTTTCAAGCTACTACTTATTTTGTTTCTTTTCAGATAGTTTCAGTGGTCCCTATTGAAAAACAAAAAGAAAAAAAAAATAGCTGCAACATACAGAAACCCAGCAACAAAAGAAATCTAGCAATGACAAAGTTATAATGCCCGTGAACAAACAGTTACTATTTATGGTGCCTTAAATCTCAAACAAGGCAGGTGGGAGGGAGAGGTGTTCTTGCTGAACAATAAATAATTCGTTATTGCTCCTTACTTGTGTGTTTGCACTTCATTTGGAAGAGTGGTATAATGCTATGTTGATGCTGAGCTCAATTAGAAAAGAGCAAATTCCAGGTTTTATTCACAAGAGTGGCACGGGCCTTTACTATCCAACAGGCCACAGGCTAGAGCTGAGATTCTTTGCTTTGCAGACAAGAACAGGTGTCGCCTTCTACTACAAAACTACTTCTGCAAGCTAAAAAAAAATCCAAACTTGCGCCTCCTGATTCTCACTACTTTTACATGGAGTTTGTTCCAAAGACAACCAAATATTGCTGATTGTACAACATGGACATTAAAAATCCCAGTTTGGGATCCCCGCCAGCAGAATCACTTTGTTGAAATCTAGCAACCCTTGCCAAGTCTCATCAGGTAAGGATCTGATCATGTGCGTTCTCTTGGCTCTCAACATGACTTTGCAGGCAGCATAGTTGTAGCGGGTTGACCTTGGCTGGCAGCCAGATAACCCGCCCAACTGCTCTCCCAGTCCTCCTCCTCAATAAGACAGGGAGAAAATAAGATAAAAAAGCTCATGGGTTGAGATAAAGACAGGGAGATCATTTACCAGTTATCGTCATGGCCAAAACATACTTGACTTGGGGAAAATTAATTTAATTTATTGCCAATTCAAATAGAATTGGACGGTGAGAATCGAAGACAAAATTAAAACAGCGCTCTCCCCTTCACCTCCACTTCTCCCAGGCTAAATTCCATTTATGCATTTCAACTTCTCTACCTTTTCCTCCTCCCTGAACATCTCAAGGCAATGGAGAATGAGGTTTGAGGTCAGTCCATAACAGCTTGTCTCTGCTGCTCCTTTCTCCTCACACTTTTCCCCTGCTTCAGCCTGGGATCCAGATCCCTTCCCTGGGATACAGTCCTTTAAAAACTGCACAGGCATGGGTCTTTTTCAAGGGATGCAGTCCTTCAGGGTAAGCCTGCCCAGAGTGGACTCTCCACAGGCTGCAGTGGAATCTCTGCTTTGGCTCCTGAAGCACCCCCTCCTCCTTGGATTTTCTCCTTCCTCCAATAGTCAACTACAAAATCAGGTATTGGTAATAATAAACCCAAAAAATCATTTTATTTGACTGGTAACCATACTGGTCAAGAGTATGAGAGCAATATGACTTTTTTTCTCATCCACTGCAGTACCTCTGTGTATCTAACAAACCATTTCTTTACTTGAAATGATTTTGTGGAGAGGTTCAGAATGAATTTAATCATTGAAGATTAAAGCTATCTCTAACACTGCAATTCTAAACAAAGTATTCAATATGCCAAAACCAAAAAATGCACTCACTTTCATGTTCAACATCACAAAGTGATTCTAATGTTACTGAAAGTAACTTACTGAAAGGCATTCCAGTCTAAAACCTCTGAAGTTATGGGTTTTTTTAAATAGGCAATAAATAAATGCATGTGTCCATCTGCTGTATATAATCACTGATGAAGTTGCTGTTCCAGTGGAGTTTTCAAGCACAACAAGCTGAATTAGAATCTGTGAGTTACTTGGCATGTTTTCCTAGTTTATTGTGCTTTACTAGGCTGGAAGGGTCTAGCCCTGCTCTGGGTGCTGCTGGGAAGCACAATACAAAGTTAAACCTCTGCCCATTTATCCATTGTGAAGTTGCTGAACTTACATGAAAATTGAAGAAGTTAAAAAGAATGAAAAATAGCTTGTGTTTACATAACTAAAGTGGTGATTAATAATGTTAGGTTACTTTGCCTTGAGAGATAATAATAGCTGGAAGACAAAAAATGGACATGTTCAAGCACAGAAATCAAGAGGTCAATTAGTGTTAGCAGAAGAGTGCCTTAGGGATATTTTAGGTGGGAATTTCCAGAGGTAAATACAAGTTATTCTCATGGCATTTCCCTGATGGAGTAAAGGATATTATTAGTCACCTCCATGATAAGAGTTATTTCAAGGATTAAAATAAGGAAAATGACAAAGCTTCACAGTTTCATGTTTGTTCTTTTTTTTTTTAATATATATTCAAATTTGATTTTAAAATATACTTTCTGAAGATAAAAGTCCCACTCTCTGAGGTATAGACAGAAATGACCTCTAAGAATTGTATTACTCATAAATTTATGCATTCTACTTTGAGAAAGTTAAAGAAATGAAAAAATATCTGTCTGCTGCAGCCCTGATTCAGGAAAACACATTTTGATTTAAAACAGGAGTTTAAATACAAACTCAGTTGCACTCCAAATGCAGTGCACTCAGATGAAGTTCAGTAAGATAAATCGTTTCCCAAAGACATCTAATCTAAGCTAATATAGGCTCTTCAAACAGTCAAAACAAAAAGAGAGGTGAGCCCAAGGGTGATTCCTAGCACAAGGTTAGTCACTTCACAGTGAACTGAACTGTCCCTGAAGGCCTTGTCTTTCTCCGTGTGGGAGGCTTAATTACTAGGAAATTGCTCAGCTGAACAGAGATTTCTGTCCTGAGCCCACGTTCCAGTGCACATCAAGGAACCCTGAAGTAATGTGAAGGTCTCAGTGCCTTATCAATGCAGAGACAGGGAGGCCAGGAAGACAGACTTACTTAGACTTAGATCTTGGTGAACAATTAATCTTACATAACTGGATGTTTAAGTCACTGAAATCTCTCTGTGTAGCCAAAGACAGGCATTTTTAGAAAATGATCCACTGCTCCGTTTTAGATATCTACACTAGGATGAGATGAACTGCGCCCCTTTCTCTCCACTGTGTAAGAAGGAAGCGCAAAACTACTTCTATAATGGTTATTATCTGAACTGGAAATCATTGAATGGATCTTGCTTCAGGCATCAGATGAGTATGGTCTGGGAGATACAATGCTATAATTCTTATAAATTATGTGCAGTCACTGTGCTGTGATAGCAGAGATGTACCTGGCTCCAGGCTGTGCCCAGAGGCCTTTTGAGAGAACTGCCTAAAGCAGTGTGTCAATAGGTGGTTCTTCATTTCCACCATTTGTTAATAATTACCCAAAAGTGTTCATTCTGTTTTTAATAAGAATCTGCTCTCAGGCTTAGGCAGAAAGGAAGGAAGGAGCTGTGCTGAAGGGTAAAGTTTTCTCTCAAATCTGTCACTTGCTGTGGCTTTGCGTCCCATTTTAGCGATTGTCCCACTTGTGTTGGTGGAATATTTTGTCTTCAAAAGTATATTACCAAAAATATATATATATATATAGAGAATCTTTCTTTTTGATTTATGAAATGCTCAGACTGCTCAGTGAAATCAGAGGAAGGAGAGGCTTTATGAACACTATTCACTGCACTATTTAACAGCATCAGAAGTTAGGTCTGGGTTGCCTCCAGTGCCTCAGGCACTGAAGTACACCTAGGCCTGCTTTCTCAAACAATTCTGACTCTAACTCTGTTTAATTCTTAACAAACATTTAGCCCTCTGAACTCTCCTTTTTATTGCAAAGACCTCACTTTCCCGATTCCTCTGTTGGACAGGAGCCTGGTTGTTATTTTCTCTCTTTCCCAGTGAAGTATTATCAAAATCTTAATTTCCTTCTTTTTTTTTTTTTTTTCCTATTGGAGAAAATACCGAAATCCTGTGGCAGCTCCTCGTTCACTCTCATCTTGTCTGAATTGCTTTCCCCTCCAAACCTCCTTTATTCTGCATTATTTCATGCGCTCAATTCTACAGGTTGTTGGCATTTGCTTTCGTTTATATTTTTTAATCTTCCCCTGTCACTCTTTTAAGCTGCTATTTCAGGCTTGTCCCAGTCACCTGTCGTTCACTGCAATCCACTCATTTCCTTTTATTATAGGGAAGCAACCTAGACATTCATCATGTTAGTTCTCTAACAAAAAAAAAACCAAAACCAAAACAAAATAAAAAGAAGCCAATACACAAAGAACTAAACTGTGTTCTGCTAAGTCTATACATACTAAATTACTTAAATGGAGAAAAGTTGTTTTAAATGTAAGAACTGAGATCCCAGTCTCAAGTGTGCTACTGAAGCACTTTGAGAAAGACAGATGTAATGAAAAGGCTGAGTGGAGAAGAATAAATAACGGGGTACCCAAGCTCTTTCTTTTTTTAATCTCAGCAGACAGTGACGTTTTGAAATGCAAACACTGAAAGGAGAGAAAAGAAAAAGGTTTCTTCAGCAACAGTTTTGGGATTGCATGAAACTCGCCCTACCCTAACACTGGGTTTGGAAGAAAACAATTTAAAAAATGGATTAATGTAAACATATGATAAAATTAACCAGAGACAAATTTTGAAGCATTCCAAATCTCTGCTCAGCACTTTCCTTCCCACAGTTTAATGTGGACCAGTACACCATGATCACAGCAAGTTTATTCACCTGTGTTACTCGCATGTCAATGAGCTCGTAGACGTTAGCATCTAATTCATTGCATCTACTGTGAATTGGCTTATATGCCATACTAATAACTATAAGCAACTTAATAAATTAAATGGCTATATACTGAGCAAAATATGTCAAAAGCAGTAAATAAGCTATCAATCTAGGTTTTGCAATACAAAGGTAGAAAATCATTCTTCCAGTTATTCTAATTCAGAGAACTATGATGAGTGCTGTGGTTCATCTTTAAAAAGATCTTGAGATTAACTCAACTTCATGAAAATAAATCATTTCATAAAATACCATTCAAACTTTTCTTGCTTGTCACCTCAGGTCCATAGCACTGATGTTTGTAGTAATTATGACGGCAGCTGAGACACAAAGACATTTAACAAATGAGCTTCCTCTACTTTAACAGCAGCTTTTCTAAGTGCTTTTGAGTTCTGCAGAAGGAAAAGGTTCACAACGATCATTTTGCTTTCCCAGCCTTTCCTGGCTTTTGACCACATGCCAGGAATGGCATCCCACAGAGCAAAAGGAAAACACCCCCTATATGTTATATTAAGAAATGAAACAAAGCAATAGAAAAGCCAACATGGCAGGACATCACATTTTTAGTGCTAGGCTGTTGTCTGGCAGCCTGTGAGGACCCGTTCTCACACATCTTCAGTTCACTGCAGACAGTGGTTCCTGTCCTCTACACATTATTTTTGTGGCTTTACTTGTTGCCGAATGGTCAGTGGCACGAATTACAACCCAGAAATTACAGTGTATCCATGATAAGAGCAGTTCAAAGTATCCTGTATACAAATTTCAGTAATAGCCAAGGTCACATCAGAAACCCAAACCATGCAAACACATTATTTATAAGATAAAAGTATATGAAACCTAACATCAGCATGAGTTTTACATATGAACTGAAGAGGCTCTTGAATTATCCTCAGGGTTAGTGTTATGATGGTCAATTTATTATGTTCAATGCGCAGCTATCAAAGGGAGAGTCAGAAGGTCAAATATAGATTACATGTCTTGCAGCTGATGCTCAGAAAAACTGCCAGTGCACTCAATGTCTTAAAAAATTACTATTATAAGAAGCCAGCATACAGGATCCTATGTATCAGGATAAGCTGTTTTCTATGTATATGTGCCACCCATTTCCTCCACGTCTGTGGCTAGCAGATATGAACCTGTGGCAATTACTTGGAACCAACTAACATAACAGATACAAATTGCTGCATGTCCATTTAGGACTGCAGGATGAGATTCTAGATTTACATAGGAAAATTCAAAATACAGGGGGTTGCTTGTTAGAATTTTTATGTCATACCTACCCATGTCAAAAATCATGGATGTAAGATGAGAATTGCAGTGAGCAGCAGTTTGAAATCTTCCTCAGTATAGTGATGGTGAAGTTTCCAAAGGAGGGATAGACACTCATGGTCCACATTTAAGCCCACTACTTTTTCTTAGTTTCCCTTAGCAGAACCCTTGGAAATGATATATAAAGTTTCCCCTTTACCCTAAGGCACAGATTAAACCCTGAGTTGTAAATCAAATAAAAAGACTGGGGAAAATAAGCGCACCATTACTAAGGCTGAACAAAACCACAGAGACAAACTGATTCAATATCAGCATGAAAAAGCAGGACAGGGAAAAAGACTCTGCTTTACTGTGAGCTTTCTTGAAAACAGATCTAGAGTGGACAGTAGAGATATCCCATTATTCCCCTGCAGCAGTCAGAAAGCTCACACACAGACAGCCATTTCCTAAACAAAAAGCCACCATTAAAAATCAGGTTTGTTGAAAAAGAGACAGAGATTGTTTAAGGAAGAGATTTAAAGGAACCTTTTCAACTCAGATTTTCTTCCTCAGAATTTAGATTTTGTAAAACAAGCTTTTACAGGACCGCGCTGTTGGCTTTGCTTTAAGACGTCTATGGAAATAGACTGCTTTTAAACAAATAACATATTCCCCAGCACTGCTGGCAGCCTAAGCTTCCTCAAACACAGGGCCTGAAAACAAAACTGATATTAAACAAAAACGCAGGTAACCTTGATGTCTAAAATTAGTAAAATGAAGGAAAGGAAGAAAAAAGGCTGCCCACATGAGCTGTTTAATACCTTCAGTCTTACTGAGGTAAGATGTTGATCTCAGTCTTACTCAAATCAGGGAAAAGATTTTACAATGCCTTTTAGGGAGGTGTGTATTAAGGCTTCCATTATTACATCTAATCTAATGTGTGTTTAGCAATGATTAGTAGCTTACTCATTAATTATCAAATTCTCTAGGATATATCCATCTAAAAATGTAACAAAAAAGGTTGTCTTCCAGTACCTTTCTAAAAACTTTATGGTGACTGCTAGTTTTGTCAGGGAATTTTTTTTCAGGCTTCTTTTGCTGATAATCCAGCACGATATTTAAATATAAACAATATTCAACACCATATTGATTTGCTTGTTCCAAACACGAGGATGTAGGCTATTGATGGAGAATATTACAAGGTTACTAATAAGTCATCTGGATTTTGGTTAACACATCTCAATAAAAAAAAGAAAAAGGAAATTTCTCCAGTCCCGTCCCAAAGATATTAGCTAATGCCTGTTCCAAAGCATTGCCAAAGTAATGTACACAACTTCCTTTGCTCTGCCATCTCAGTACATGTGTTGTATTTCAAAACTTAGCACCTAAGATCATGACAGGAGAAATCAGGAAAGAGATGGGAGGTGAGACAAACAAGACATTCAGGAACTTACAGCCAAAGCATCAATTAAGACCATGCTGCTTAGCACTGTGATGAGTATTTTATATTGGAAAGCTAAGAGCACAGTACAAGTACAACCTACCACTATAAGCAGTGCCCTCTGCATTCTCACAAAGAGAGCAAATTCCTTAATGCCCTTCATCCATTTTCAAGTTTCCTAAGCACAAGCTGTAACACCCGGTGATGCTCCTCACTTTACTGCCAGCCTTTGCCGTGACTGTGACTGCTTGAGGCCTTTTTCAATGCTCTGTACCAAAGGGGGAAATGAAACAGCAACAGAAAAGTTGCTTCGTAAGTTCTCATTTCCTTCAAGTATGCATTGAAAGAAATTTCTCCAAGAAGAAGAGCCATTTCTCCCATATTCATTGTGAGATGGAGTCTGATAAGTTTATGAAAAGAATTCCATGTTGTGGATTACCTAAAATGTCAGGACTCATTTTCCCTTCAGTCTAATTTTTCTATGGAATTACTTCCATGCATGTGTAACTAAATACATGCACACGTATATTTAAAAAACGTAATTTTAAAAGCTTTTTAAACACATTTTTTGTATTTGTACTTTTTTTTTTCATTTTTTTTTCCAGGGGGAAGAGGAAGCAGTAGCAACCTGCACCAATGTGTCATGAGTACAGTGATACCAAAACTAATAGCCTACTTTCCCTCAGAAATGGCTCCTGACATGATGTCATTTAACTTTAAAAGCCTAGCTGGAGACTCTTTACTCCTCATGCAATCAATGAAGGAAGAAAAGCATCTGAAAGGCACCTAAATAGGGAGGAAAAAGGATATTACTGGTTCAAATTACTCTCCTGGTTTAACTCTTCCCATGGCTCTATAGGGAGCTTCAGCTCTTAACTTAAAATGAGTACCTAAAATGTTCTTGCTATAAATATTGGGAATACTTTCATAATATCCCGAACTTCAGTCCCCAGCTTTCTTTCCAGCTTATAGAGAAGATCAGATAAGCCAGTCAAATGACTCCCCATTTTTATTCAGAAAAAAAGCACATTTATCCTCATGAATAGCCAGCTGTGAGTTGATGTATCATCACTCAGGACGTGTCATTTTCAGAGACTGATAAGATATATAGAATCATAGAATAGTTATGTAATCCTTACTGGAAAAATAATTTTATAGACATAAACATTTGGGGGTCAAAATTCTGTACTGTTCTGGGATGGGATTTTTTAAACTGATTTGTATAATCAAGGCCAGAAAACACTACTACATATATTTAGTCTACTTTCATGAGCATAGAAGAAACAGCCACTATTCAGTGATTCATACAGGAAAACCTGTAATTTCTGACAAGGTCAGAAGACGGGAAGCAAATCTGTAGTCTGAGCCCATTTACATCTTGGAAGTCTGTATGCATAGTATTTAAATACCAAATTAGGCAAATATGTATTTGGGGATTTTTAAAACCGGTTTATCATAGAATCATAAATAGTTGGGTTTCATTGATACATTCAAACTTTTAGTGTCTCCTCTAGACATACATTCCTAAGTTCATAAAATGTTTATTAACTCAACTGAGGAGAAGCAGAGCTCTTGCTCCATGCTGCACAGTTAAAATTCCATAGTAAATGTCACTTTGATATCATGCGGACTATAAAACATCCGTGAATTATTTTGACATAGATAATATAAAAAGCACAGAATTCTGCTCAGAAAATCTCTATTAAAAACAGAAACATGCTTAAGTTTAGCAGTTAACTTAAAATTGCAGGACTGGGCCAGCTTTGAATTATTTTTAGCACATCAGGGGAGGAAAGTATGAGGCCACATTCAGAGACTAATGGCTAGACAGAATGCCTGAGCTCAGTAAAAATATAGATCACCCTGTCTTAACAGCCAAAGTTGTCAGAACTTGAAATGGTCTAAAAATCATTTTCCTAGCACAGATGAGATGCCATACACCAAACTGCAGAGATCTGTGTGGTAGAGCTAAGAAGAGAGCACAACAGCTCTCAGGTGTGTTCTAGTAAGGAGCTCTCTTATTAGTGTGCTTTTTGGATACAGCAGTCATCTCTCTGCCATTCCCCTTTAGACAGACTTGCTTTTGACAGAGGCTTCAGACCTCACCTCCAGCAACTTCTGAAGTTACATGCACCACCTGCGTGTAAAACATCTGTCGGTCATGTCATTGTAATCATGTTGTGATCCCCCAGTATCTTCTGCTTCGGTCAAATACTGGTACATACTGCATTACTTTCCCAACCAGCCCCAAAGAGTAGATCCCTCCAGCCTTTTTCCTGCAGAGGGAGCGATTGCTCTGGGATTAGCTTGTGGTCCTCAGCATCTCAGTCTTGCCGATGGAGGTGGAGAGAGCTGTCAAAGGAAGAAAACAGCAGCAGGTCCCTTCATGCCTGTGATCTCTTATTGATCACATCAGTCAGTAATAGGGGTGGGAACTCCAGTTCCTCACGTGTCAGGATCAGTGATCTTCACTTCTACAATATGTTTCCAGCCAGTTTTCCTAAAGTTTGTGTTTGCAAAAGTAACCAGTGATATTAGGATCCTTGTACTTTGCCTAGCTTACTTAAAATGATTTTGTTCTGAAAGCAATATACTCCCATCTTTAGATTGTAAAGCCTATTATTAAAGGTATCTCATCCCCTGAGTACCAAAAAAAAAGTGTGGATGCAGCCAGACTCTAGTTCTTTTCCAAAAGTTAAACTAACAATTTTAATAGCAAACATCAACTACCCTGTGTTACCCATGGAGACGTGTGCCAATTGTTCTTTCCCTCTGCCTCATGTAAGGGACAAAAATGTCAGAGCTAAAAGGAAAAGGGTAAAAACACTGAGATCACTAGATGTGTCACCTAAATCTCTCACCTGTGAAACTTTCTGAGGATTGCCTGCCGACATTTGCTCATTGTAGTTAGCCCCAGATTCTGGGGGACTCCCTGGACTTCGACTTCTTTGTAAGGCAGCTCTCTGCTTTGCTGGTGGCCCTGTTACAAGCAGTTCATGCCAGAATTGTCCTGTGAAGAATTAGAAAGCACAAAGCCTCCTAGGAAATACATGATACATAAAGGCCATGCCATGTTTTCTTTAAAGGTAAATGGCAAGATGCCCATTGGTTTTTCTGGTGACAGGATTTCTTAGCATGGACACAGAGTTCAGGTTTGACCGCTGCTGAACTTTCATTTTCATTCCTCAGCTGTCAGAAAGATAGTAGGAATATTTAAAATACTAAAACCAGCTTTGATACTTCAGTACTATCTCATGTCCCTGCAAGAAAGCTTTGTGTACTCTTGTGGGGCTTTGAATGATTGTCATTATAAGCTCATTCTCCTCATCCTCACTCCAACATAGCTTGCTGTAGAGTTACTTTTTAATCTTAGGTGAAATGGCTTGAGGTGGGTATGTATGTCATGCACAGTATCTCCAGAATAACAAAGGAGAAAGCAAATTCCATGCTTGTAAGAAAATTGTGAGCAAAACCAATGAGCTAATCCCAGAAGGATAGATCCAGCAGTGGCAGAGGCAGAAGACATAAAGAAATTGCAATGAATTAGAATTAAATCAACTGAGACCATGAATATAGCGCTTAAGTGCAAACTAGTTTCTGTGCAGAACTGATGCATCTAAAATGTTTTAAATTTGGCTCCAACCTCCATTGGCACAGTCTCTGGGTGCCTACATGGCAAGGTCATTAGCTGCTCAGCGGAGCTCTTCATTATGACCTTCATTTTATTTCATTTCTATAAACATCTGAGTGCTACATAGATATTATTTAAAGTGTTGGGTTTGCATTACGGAGTCCCAGACAGTTTGATACCTGCCCACTTGGGAACATCTTTTGTAGTCATACAACAGCTACCACGACTATGGAACAACTTCATCAAGCCCTAGGCTGGGGTGCTGCAGGTTTGATTCTAGGGGAAAAAAAAATCATGTGTTTTCCATTTTTTCTGCTTTTGGACCCTCTGTGAGTGACACTGGGTTATGCACCTACTCTGTTAGCACACACATTATATATATGGGATATATATATAGGTACTTTAAATAAAGGTTAAAGTCACGTTAAAATTTGGAACACTGTCTTGAACACCTATTTAAATAAACATTCACATCCACCATTAAACATCCTTTCTATCTGACATCAGCCGTGCTGTGACATTAGCCCTAGTCACTGATACTTTCCAGACACTCCCTCTCAGACTATTTGAAATGGATTTCGTTTGCTTTCCGCCTTATCTCGTCTCACTTCAAGACTGCTTAAGCTGAAGAATGCGGAAACAATGTTCCCAGCTTTAAACATGAACTCTGGTGAAAGGCAGGGGAAAAAAAATGCAGTTGGGGATGTTGAACCCAAGTGAGCAGCAAAGCATAAACAATGTGACAAGACTTTTCAACACACTGCAAAGCTATTTCCAGTTCTGTTCAAAAATAGCTGCTTCCATGAGCAGCAAAAGGGTCTAACTGCTGGCTGCCTATGGGTTTGTGGCCTCCGTCTGCAAAACTTCTCTACTAACACACCTCTGCCTCCTCACAACCCTTGTGATACCTCCACTGAAGAGCCCGGGACGGCTGAGAGCCACTCAGCTGACGCATGTCAGCCGAGGCCTGTAGCCACTGAGCCTGGAACCATCTTTATTTATCAAAAGCATCAGTGTGGACACTGATTTGGGCTTTTTCCACCCACTCAGCATTTTTACAGAACCCTCAGGAATGTAGTTATTTTGAGATTTCCACATCTTTGCCAGGTTAAGCAGATGTTAGCCCACAAAAGCCTGACAAAGACAATCACAGGAGCCTTTTGCTCATAGAAAAGCAGAAAAAAACCAGGATTCAGAAGTATTTCCCAAGACGATGGGGAGCGCCTTGTACTTCACTCACCCTGGAAGGATGTGTGAATTGAAAGTGTCATACTTCTACAGGTGAAAATATTTAGCAAGCAAAATATTTAGGAGCAAAAATTATGTTTGATGGTGCGCTGGTATCACAGAGGAAGAGGAAGAGCCATGCTAAAATAAACAGTCACAACATAAATGCTGTTCCCTGGGGTTTGTCTGCTGACATTACATAGAAAAGGTATAGCTTTATATTTCATCCAGAAGTTTCTGGATTTTTCCATAGGGAATGGCAAGGAGCAGAGAGCAACCATACATGCCTCTGGATTCAAAAAGAGAGTTAAAAAATCAGAAAGTAAACAGTAAAAGATACAGAGAAAGAGAATTAGAGAGAAATCATTGCTTTCCTGTTGAAGGCAGGCAGGTAAAATTTAAAGTGGATTCAGAGCCAGTTAGGAGAAGTCAATGTTAACATCTGGTATTTCTTTACTGCTTTGTTACTTAGTAGCAAATAAAATCAGAAAAAGCAGTTTCCCTGAACACAAAAGGAGTCAAGACTTCAATAAGCCACAGCCTGGCTCATCAGAAAGCAATTCCTGACCATGGGAAAGTTTGTTTTCTCAGCAGCTGTTCCTTTCTAAGGGAGAATAGTCCCCTGACCTTTAAATAAATTGCAAGACCCAGCATCCGCCATGAATATTTAGTGGCTCTGTGGCCACAGCGCTTGTGCTGGATGAAGAAAAATCAAGGGTTGGTAGCACTCTGTGGGTTCCCTCATAGTGTACCTCTGAGTCTGCATGCTCTTTTGGGATTTTCTCTGCTTTTTTGCCCACTACTATAGACCTAAAATGCTTCTGTTCGAAGTTTCACTGAAAGCCCTTTGGAAATTTGCTTTAAATAATTTGTAATTTTCTAGTAAAGTTATTTCCCTCCATTTCAGACTTCTAAATGTGGTGTTTAAGTGCAGCTCCAGCCCTCTTTCTTCACCTATAAGAACACTCCCTAGGCTTTTCTGGGACTGCCTCTCTGGGCTTGGGTCTGGCTTTACGCTGTCCTTCCTCTTTTCAGACACATGCACACCTTTGTTCAATATCCCCAAACAGGACTTTTCTGTGTTACACTCCTTAACACCAGACAAAAGAGGAGGCAGCAGGGAGATGACCGAATTGGGTGGAAATGGAGGAAGAAGCAGCATGAGGTAAATGCTTTTTACCATGTGAGTTAGAGTCCTTAAGCAAACGCCATGAGCAGCCTGATTTTTTACACAGAATTGCACACATTTTCAGCACAAGCAGCGATTTTAATCCATATAAACAGTCTTTTAGTTTGGGCTTTTCCTTTCCCTTTCTTTTTGCCTGGAAAGGGAAAAAAGGGAAGCTCTTCTAGTTTTCGAATACCCTAAATTAAAGTTTCACCATCAATTTACCTGCACTCCTTATATGAACATGTCATGCGGTGATTTGCTTGTGTCACATTTGAGGCAAAATTAAACCAGACTTTTCCAAAGCAAAACTGGCAACAAGGAGTTTTTGCAATTATGAACACATTTTCCCCTCTCTTTCCCTCAGACAATGATGCATTGTGATGTATTATTGTATGTAAAAAAATGTGTTTGTTGGGATGATTATTGTTTTGTTATTTGTGAGATCTACAAAGGTCTTTCTGACAATGAGCTTTTAATGAAACCTTTAAGTAGAGGAGGAAAACAAATGAACTATCAAACTATGGAATTACACTGCGCAACAACTCACAAAATCATTTCAAGGAAGCGATCAGCCAAGATGTGGTGAGCTTTACTTCCTAATGAGGTAATGGCTTTGCAAGCAGAGATAGTTACTTTCAAGAGTAAGCAGTCAACTGTTTGGGAGCATATCAGCCATGAGAGGATATGCTTCCTTCAAGTTACTGTTGGAACTCATCCTTACATGAAGAGAAATGGGCAGCATTAAGTAGATATGACACAGGTTGGCTGGAATAAATGGCTGTGTGCTTGCAGAACTCTGGTTGTTTTTTTTTTTTCACGGTTAACCACACAAAGGGATGTTGGCAGTGTCAGCTGTATCCAGGAATGTCTGGGTTTGCACAGCAAAGAGGCATTGGGGCCTTTACAACAGGCAGATAAATGCTGCAAACACACAGTTGTGAATAGATTAGTTGAGAAAAGACAGATGGCAATGAACAATCAGTGTTTTCTTCTTTTTTTTTGGCAATTAAGACATTATAGATTTCTCAGTTCCAGTCCCTCTGAGAGTTTCTTCCTTACACCCATGAAGACATCACGACTCCCATTTTCTAAGTTTCTGCTCAGCACAACCTGCATGAATCTATGCTCAACATCCGTAACTCACTTTCCAAACAGCTAGCAGATTCCCACCAGCAGAGAGGCCGAGCTAGGTATTTAGTCTAGAGCATCTTTATAGTATTCTTTCATTACTCACTAAATATTTTACTGGAGTCAGGCATTTCTTCTCCAGAAAGACTGTCAAATGGATTTAACCTCTACTGCTGAATGGAGAATAGCACTGGGCCACTTAAGCAATGAATATTTTGAGAAAGGCACTTTACATAGTTCATGAACATTAACAGGGGAAGGCCATACCTGAACACAATTGTCATCTTTTCCAATGAACAGCTGCAGGATAAAAGAAAGCCTGGTAACATCTGATGATACTAATCCCTAATGTTATCTGTACGCCAGTTACACATTGTAAAGAGTGAGCTGTTCTTTCCCCAGGTGCAATCCTTCCACAAGACTTAGTGAGATGCTAAGCAATAAATTTGGGTATCACAGATGTTTACTTCGTCTGAAAGCTAACCAGCCAAATAAACAGAAGTGTCCCATTAGGCAGTAGATTCATTTTTATTATGACTGTCTTTACCTTGAGGGAGATTCCCAGTACCATGTGCTAGACAGTGCTAAGAAAAAGGCTAGCAATGGAGAACCCTTACCACACAATGGCTTTAAATTGCCAAGAACTCTTTATTTGGGGGGGGAGAATAAAAAAAAAATAATTAAAAAACCTGTCTCAATCAACATCTGCAGACACAAACTAGAAAAGTTAAAATAATAATAATAACATTTAAATACGTTCTTAGTGAATTAAGTCTCTGTCTACCAAGTCCACTTGCAAAATTAGACCAACGTTCATGAATGACTTAACATGCTACTCATAAGATAACATAAAATACAGCACTATTTATTTACAGCATTGAGACACAGGAAACTACTTAACATCATGGCAAATTGTTGTGGTTTAACCCCAGCCGGCAACAGTACCAAGTAGCTGCTTGCTCATTTCCCCTCCTCCCTTACTGGGATGGGGAGCAGAACCAGAAAAATGTAAAACCTGCAGAGAGAGGAATAAACCTGACAAGTCCGAGTGATGCAGGATGCAATTGCTTACCCCCCACTGACCAAAGCCCAGCCCTTCCCTGAGCAGTGCTCAGGGCCCCCTCAGCCAACTTCCCCCAGTTCATATACTGAGCAGGATGTTCTATGGTACGGAATACCCCTTTGGCTGTTTGGGTCAAGTGTCCTGTTTCTGCTTCCTCCTGGCCTCTTGTGCCCTTCCTCACTGGCAGAGCATGAGAGACAAAGTCCTTGACTTAGAGTAAGCACTATCAGCAACAACCAAAACACCAGTGTGTTATCAACATTATTATCGTACTAAACCCACAACCTGGTGCTGTACCAGGTACTGGGAAGAAAATTAAATCTACCCTAGCTGAAACCAGGACACAAATTTAAAGGTATTTTTGGAAGAAAATTCTACAGAATGTGTGGCCATGATAACTAATAAAAATCACTGTCTATTGTTGAATTTAATACTTACGAACTTTTTCAAAATGAAAGGAAAAACCATTTCAAGTAGCCAACATGCTCTGTAGCTAAAAAATTAAAATGCATGGAAAAATTGCTAGGTTTTCTTTCCATTCATAGATCACTTCATGTTTGGAAGTATGAAGAGCAAAAGTTTTTTAAAAAGATAAGCTACTGCAGAGAGAAATTCTCACTTTTTTCCAGGGTTTTTTTCTAACTTTCAAAGAAATTGGCTAATTTGGATTGATTTTCTGTTTTACCTCAAGCTGCTAAAGTTCAGAGCTCTTGGAAAATCATTGAGCATGTCCTTCCAAAGTTACTTGTATTGAAACTAATGAAAGATCAGATCCTTTCTGACAAATACACATTCATCAGTTTCTAAAATAGAATCATAGAATCATAGAATAGTTAGGGTTGGAAAGGACCTTAAGATCATCTAGTTCCAACACCCCTGCCATGGGCAGGGAAACCTCACACTAAACCATGCCACCCAAGGCTCTGTCCAACCCGGCCTTGAACACCACCAGCAATGGAGCATTCACAACTCCCCTGGGCAACCCATTCCAGTGCCTCACCACCCTTACAGTGAAGAATTTTTTCCTCATATCCAATCTAAACTTCCCCTGTTTAAGTTTGAACCCGTTACTCCTTGTCCTATCGCTACAGTCCCTCATGAAGAGTCCCTCCCCAGCCTCCCTGTAGGCTCCCTTCAGATACTGGAATGCTGCTATG
Organism: Myiopsitta monachus; assembly: GCA_017639245.1. Taxonomy (NCBI): domain Eukaryota; kingdom Metazoa; phylum Chordata; class Aves; order Psittaciformes; family Psittacidae; genus Myiopsitta; species Myiopsitta monachus. Next base: position 54,789,817 of record CM029919.1, read on the forward strand.
AGGTCTCCACGAAGCCTTCTCTTCTCCAAGTTCAACAGCCTCAACTTTTTCATCCCATCTTCATATGGGAGGTGCTCCAGTCCCCTGATCATCCTCGTGGCCCTCCTCTGCACTTGGTCCAACACTTCCATGTCCTTTTTATGTTGAGGACACCAGAACTGCGCACAAAATAGATGGTCTTATTGCATATGAAGAAAATGAAAGTAGTCTCATTTCTACGAGTAACCACTGGCCTTTAATGTGGGACAAGAGAGAATAGAAAAACTTTTGTTTTTAAACAGAGCTCCCAACTTCTCTGTGATGTGCATGAAACAGTTCTACAAGGGTGACTTTTTTAGGAAACAGCATCTGAGCATTCCCTGAAATTGTTTCCAAGAAATAATATTTGAAGAATGAATCTCACAGGCAAAGTAAACTGAATTATTTTTACTGCCTAATTTGAAAAGCAAGTGATAAAATCACTTTAAGAACAAATATTTTATTTTGAATATATGTTCATTGTCAATTAAGTCTAATATAGCAAATAAATACATTTGAATTACTGGGTTAATTCTCTAAAATTGAGAGACAGTCAATGCTCTTTACTTTCAAAGGTGTCAGGAAGGAAGCTGAGCATTTATTTAGTCCAGCCATTTCACTAATATTGCACAGGAAAAAGGTAAAAGAGTATATTTGTGCACATTACCAGAGTTTACTAACTTATAGCTCCTGTGTAATTTGCCACCTGACTACATTTTGGGAAGAAAACATTGCCTGATGTACACAGAGATAGAAGTGACTATTAGAAGGCAGATAGAGGGAGTATAGGCTTCATAAGGTATCATTCTTTAATAAAACTCTAAGTAAATACTGCACCTTACAACCACATCTGAAAAATTAATTTATATTGGCTTTCTGTGTTATGAATTGAAATACTAGAAGAACTTTAATAAGAGGCTAATTAATAATGTATGCCTCAATTTTCTTTTCAGACTATTTTGGGGCAAGATCTTTAATGACCTGGAAAACAGAATATATTGAATCTGAGAATATATTCAAAACGTATTTTGGAGAGGTATTCCTGTGACCTCAGGTAATGAAGAGGAATAATGAGTGACTGCTCTTCGAAAACGGAGATCAGCACAGGACACATCTGTGTTACATACAGGCCAGCAAAGTGCAGCAGGGGGGGTGAGCGGTGAGAAAACAGAATACATAATGTTGGTCCCAACTAGATAGGAATATGATAAGCATCCACCTGTAGTTACCCAGGGTCAAAAAGACCTAATGCATAAGTAACTAACATCCAAATTCAGACAGAAGCTGAATTTTTATAACATGCTATAGAAATAGATCGGGAAAGTTCAAGACCATTGCCGCTGTCCTTAATCCTGCCAGCAACAGAGTATTCGCCTTGAAAAGCTCCTTTTTTATCCTAACATGTTCCACATGTTAGCAAAACCCCAGTAATCCTGCCTGAGAAGGGCTCTGTCCGAGACCCAAGACTGACAATCCAGTCAATCCTGAGAATGATCAAAGCACATAGGCTTGGGACCTGCAAATGCAAAATCCACTAGAAGGACCAACACCCCCTACTCATGCCAGTCACTGCAGCCAAACTGCCATGCTGCAGAAATCACCAAGAAAGTTAAGAAATTAATTCTGGTACTAGCTATTCCCTGACCCCCAACCCCACAGAAAATCATATTAAAGCAAAATACATGTCCAAATCAACATTTCTTTCACCCTCCCTGCAAGATGCAAACATATCAAACACAAAGGGATTTGGGCAAAAAGATTATTTTTTTCTGTGCCCAGGAACCACTCTGCTTTCTGCTATACACACTCCTTCATGCATCTCTGAAAGCCCATCTTTTCTTTATTGCCCTGTTTGGAAAACTAGCTCTAACCTCATTCTTCAAATGGTCAGAAATCTAATTTCCAGTCTAAATTTATGACCACTGTACAACTTTGAGCTCATGCCAGTACTCCCTCTTAACTTGAAAAGACCTTGTCTTTTTTACCTCCTTCCTTCTCCTGAATGTATTTATACATGAATTGTCATGTTCTCTTTCAACTCTTTGCTAGGCCAAACAAATCTAGAAGCAATGGGACCATGCATGCAGCATTTTGAATGATTAAAAAAAAAACTAATGCAAGAGTCTGCATCACATGTTATGTACGTGTATTATAACAACCACATAAGATCTATAACAACTTGCATTTTGAATATAATTTAGAAGACTTAGTCTGCTTCTCTTCTGTTTATTATGGCTCTAAGTGTATGCAAAGGAAATAAAATTGATGATTATCTGAATTCAATCTAAAAGCAAAATAAAACTCAATCTTAACAAATCAGATTGGTAGCAAATAAAATAGAAACTGGTATGTTCACCTAATTGAATATTATACTGAGCTATGAAATCAGTTCATTAACTTCAATAAGGTTTTTCAGCATAAAAAGGTAATTAAATATAGCGTCATTTTAAATAAAAATCTTTAAACTCATTCACTAAATATATTTAAATGGCATTTATGGAAAAAAACCATGACCTTTCCTTAAATGAATCATGGAATCATTGAACATCAGATTGGGAGGGACCTCGAGTATCATCTGGTCCAGCTTGGCAAAAGCGAAAGCATGGTCTAGACAAGATGGCCCAACACCCTGTCCGGCTGAATGTTAAAAGTAGCCAATGCTGGGGAATCCACCACTTCCCTGGGGACATTTTGCCAATGTCTGATTGCTCTAATTGTCAAAAATTTTCCTGAAGTGTCCAACCTGAATCTCCCCAGCAGTAACTTGTACCCAATACCCCTTGCCTTTTCCATGTAATTCCTTGTAAAAAGGGAGCCCCCATCTTCTTTGCAGCCACCCTTTAAATACTGGAACACGATAATAAGGTTTCCCTGAGCCTTCCTTTCTCAAGGCTGAACCCAGTTCTCTCAGCCTTTCCTCATACAGCAGGCTTCCCAGTCCTTGGGTTGCCTCTGGCCCTTCTCTGGACCCTCTCCAGCCTCTCCACATTGTTTTTGCATAGCGAGGACCAAGACTGAACACAGTATTTTAGATGTGCCCTGACCAGCACTGAGTAGAGTAGGATAATGACTTCTTTATCCCTGCTGGTGATGCCCTTTTTGGTCCAACCCAGCATCCTGTTGTCATTCTTTGCCACAGCAGCACGCTGTTCACTCACACTGAGCTTGTTGTCCACCAAGTCTCCAGGCCCCTTTCCACAGAGCTTCTCCCCAGCTGGGTAAATCCCAGGCTGTGCTGCACTCTTGGAGTATGTTTTACCAGGAACAAGACACTACACTTGTCCTTGCTGAACTTCACAAGGTTCTTGTCAGGTCACTCTTCCAGCCTGCCCAGGTCATCCTGCAGAGTGGCTCTCCCTTCCAAAGAGTCCACTTCCTTACTCGGTTTGATATCATTGGCAAACTTGGCCAGGGTACACTTGATCCCATCATCCTGATCATTTATTAAGATATTAAACAGTGCTTGGCCCAATATCGATCCCTGGGGGACTCCACTTGTGGCAGGTCTCCTGATTGAAAGGGAGCTATTCATCACCACTCACCCCACAGACCTATTGTCAAGACCATAATGCATCAACTTCTCTAAGAGGTGGCTGTGGGAAACCATATCGAAAGCTTTGGAGGAATCTGGGTAAACACCGCTCACCCCACATCAACTGAGTAGGTTACTTTACCATAGAAGGTGGTCAGGCCTTGATTTGCCCTGGTGAATCCATGCTGGTCTTTCCCTATCACATGCTTCATTTGACTTGTGATAGCCCCAAGGAGGATTCATTCTAACACTTTCCTGGGGACAAAAGAACGACTGATGGACCTAGAATTTCCTGGTCTTAATGCATTTAACCCAAGCAGATGAGATTTGTGCTGGCTGACAAGACTTTTGAGGGTGAAGAAGAAGTGAAAAGAAGATAAGTGTGTTGTGTCAAAAAATGTACAGCAGTTTGTGTTAATGGATGCAGTCTTGTAAAATCATTTTAATATTAAATTTTTCCATAAGTGACCAGTACACTCTGTGAGACTCTTTGGGCTTTGATATGTGATCCGTAGCTTCCGAGTTTAGGATCAGACTAGGGCACACATGGACAGCAGAGAACTCAAAGTTTGGATACACTTTTAAAGAAAACATCTATGTCTCCTGGCCAGACTTAACTAAACTAGAAAGACTGAATCAATTGTAGCTCTCAAACATAAAAGCTGAAGCTAACTCAAAGCAGAACAGAGATTTCAGCTGGTTTTAGTATTGTCTCCTCTTTTCTTCTCCACTTCCTGCATTTTAATTAAAAATTAATTAAAAGGCATATCTAACTCTTTAATCATGTACACGTCTGCAAAGCCAGAGGCATTGCCTCAAATGCCACAAGGGAAGCAAGGTCAAGCCTACAAAGAGATTGGATATGAAACCTCAGAGAAAATAACCATCTAGGCAGGAAAGTGTCAATTGCAGATAGTATAAAGCCTACACTGTTTTCATGAAACATGAAATAACCGCTCAGTGCTTTTCAGATAAAAATCTCCAGAATTCATCTCTTTCACTGCTTTAGTGCCAGTGGATCAACCACACCTGAGTCAGCCCCAGCTAAATTCTTCAGAGAAAGGCTTGTAGAAAAAATGTCTTTGATTGACACACAAAAGGAGGGGTTTATCACAGCCTAAAAAACCCTAATGAGTCTGACCTATGATACCTTCTGTTGACATAAATGGTTTCACATCCAGTTGCCCACCCTGTTATGCAAGCCGTATTTCCTCACAGTCCTCCTCCCTAGACGAGTGAGGCTCTCACCATACTGGTTATAACCTCTTAGAAAGAGCAATTAAAATGCACCTGTCAGAAAAGGGCAAAAATTGTTTTGCATCATGTCATTACCCTTTATGTTCTAATTTTGTTATTTAACAACCAAAGGCACAGCTCAAGGTATGATAAGGGAGATAGCTTTTAATGACTGCAGCCAGTGAAGTTGAAAGCTTCCTTCCTCTGTTCCAGGTCCAGCCCTTTCCTGCTGTGATCTTCCTTCATTCAAATTCCCGCAGTCAGCATATACCATCATACTCATCACAGCTTCACCTAAACCAACACACTCATCACAGTACCACCTGAAAACAGGAGGCAATTCTTCATACAGCTCCCCATATTTCTTCTTTTCCTGGGGATGGGATACAAGAGAATAATATCTCCCCTGATAAACAGCTCATGATTGTACTTCCTTTACTCTAAATTTATACTGTTCCTCCAGTACCTGATTTAGACAAAGGTTCAAAATGTACAGCTCCCTGGAATTCTCTGGGAGCAGAAGTGGCTTCTGCTGAAACTGAGGAACTTCCATTGCATGATGTCAGAGAGATATACAGCTGATGGAAATCGGGGAATTCTCTAAACATTTCACATTTAAAACAGGTAATTTATAAAACCTACAACTTGACTTAATTACAAGGTCAATGGAGAAGAGTTCCCTCCAGCACACTGAATGCAGAAAAGGAACCCAACCCCCAGCTGAATCTATAAAGTGCTGCTAAAGCAGGTCTGAAGGAAAGAAATAATAACTTAAGCATCCAGTCACGCATCGGCTAGCTGCCAAAGAGACATCACTCCTTCTGCCAGCAGCACGACCATCAGCAGATAATCACTGAGCCAACCTGACAGTGCAGTAGGAGAGTGAGGAGACTGCCACATTGCGCTCTCCAGCGTGACTGCAAGAACCTCAAGGCTTGCTGCTTGGCAAGCCAAACACTGCAGTTAATTACTGACATTACAGGCAGAGGTTGATAGAGGCTGAACATCATGTTTCCTCCTGTTTCAACTGTCAGGAATGCAACAGTCTGACTTTAATGCTGGAATATGAGCACAGAGAAGATAAAACCAGAAGCCATGTTATCAAGAGTGAATCCAGCCCTCTTGGCCAGAACCACCAGTGAAGAAAATGCGCCAGAAAATGCTGTTCTGTCCAGAAAAGCAACTACATAAATTGATCAAATTCTGCCCAATGCAACCCACAGGACAAATCCTGTACTTGCAGAAAGAAGAGAGTCCATAGTCCAGTGCCAGAGAAAGCAGGACAGAAGAACTTCCCAGCATGTATCTGTCTGATCTTGTATTGAAAAGCTGACAGATGAGAGCCATTTCTACCCATTATGGCTTCTAAGTGTTCAATCAGGTCTCAGGGGTTTGGTGTTTAATATCTGTGCACAGGAAACAAACACTACTCCTTCTAATCTGACCCAAGGCAGTAGAGAGGGACTTGTCTGGCAAGAGATTTGAGTCTTAAAACCTTCTACCACTGCTGGAAATTATATATTGCAGTTCGACCTCCCCATCCCCGCAGCGAGTGTTCTCCACGCAGAGAAACAGAGCACCAAAGAGGAAAAAGTTTAATCTCAGCCAAACTTAGATCTAAGATTGAGCAGAAACATTTATCACCCTTCTAAGCATTCTTTTCACAGGTTGGTTAGCTGAATACTGAAGCTTATTAGCAACTGATCGGTGCTACAAATATGTCCAGAAAATTTAAAACTCAAGTCCTCATGTGGAAAAATAATGATCAGCACAGCTACATGGATCCATGGTATGAACATCTCACAAGAAAAAATAGAAAATACTGCCCACAGACTCCTTCTAGAAGTAGTGGGGGACCACAGACCCATAACTCAAGAGCCCAGGACCAGCAGATTATCTGGGATTCATTTTACAATTTAATTAAAAATTCAACCTTGGCATAACTTTTGGTGAATCAATCATCTAGCAAAGGTTCCGCACACTTCATGAGCTGAAGAAATGCCAACAGAAGTTAATTTTTTCTTGAACTGTTTTGCTCTCTTTATTTTCTTGCTTTAAGGAGAAAAAAGATCACCTGGTTTATAAAAATTACCATTTAATTAGGCAGCGTGAAATCACAGGCTTCAAGAACATCACAAGAGATTTATAATCCAACAAAACAGGTGAGCACTCAGCATCTTCACAAAATCACAGCATATTGTTTCCATCTTTCTTTTAAACCTCCATCTACTCTTTTAAGCTCCCAGCTTCCCTATCCCCAAGTGATTGTCCTATGCCTGTGTAAGACCTCTACAGCACCTATACCAAAACTTAGAGATAAGATTTACAAGGTAGTTGTAATTTCAGCTGCACCGTGCGTATATCCCCAGCTGAGGCAAACCAGTGCAGTTCTGCTCACAACAACCAAACCAATTTTTCTAACACTCTCCAGCAGTGCAGCCTTTTGCATTTAGCTCAGTCAAGGTTATCGCTTCCCAGCCTTACTAATGGGCCTTGCTGATCCAAGTCACATTCTTGTTCTAGCTGGCCAGTAATGCAGTAAACCTCCAGTGGTGCAGGCTCTTGTTTCATGCAAGCCACTGAAGTTTACTGAACAGCAGAATGTACCCATGGGTTGAATGGGGAAATCTTTTTCCCAGGCTAGAGAACAGCAGTATTGTTGCAAACAGCAACATGTTCCATCATGGGAGGCAAGAGGCAGGAAGACAACTCCCAGGCTCACTTTCGTTGAGTGCTCTGCTTAAAACCAATTAGGCCCTGTGGGAATCAGAGAGCTGAAGTCGCTCTACATCCATGAGAAAAGCATTATAAATGCAACTGTTTTGCTGCCTTAGCATGAAGCCTGATCAGAAGATAAACATATTTACTGAACAGTGTAACCATTGTTGTCACCATGGAAAAAAAAACCAAACAGTGAAGTAGGACTTACAAGAGAAAAAAAAATAATACTCTGACTATGAAAATCAGTCAGTGTAAATATCTGCTTCTTGGGAGATTCACCCCGTAACATTTTTGCCCCTGTCTATTGATACTTTTATGCATGCACATGGTTCCCAGATGGTCTCCAGCCTTGAGACACTGCAGGAAATAATTCAAATCTTCTCTGCTGCTAGGTGAAGGGATGCTGGTTTGACAAGCTTAATGAAATTAGCACCTTCAGTTAGTACTTTCTACACAATTTCGTTTTATGAACAATTCATGACCTGGCAAGGTGATTAGGATTACAAGATTAAGTAAGCAGTGTTTCTGAGTAAGCAGGTTTCTTGGCTTTGAGTCGAAGCCATTGCAGAGAAACAGGATTTAAGAGAATATTAAGTGCATATGATACAGAGGATATACTATGTGATAACACCGTGTATCTTCAAAGCGCTATAGGGCACAATCAAAGAAAGCACTAGTGTAATAAGGGTAAACGGACTGTGTAGCCTTTGTAATCTCCTCTTGTTTAGCATCTACCCATCTTTCCAACACCAAAATGGTGTTTAAATGCTCATTTTTTGTTTTCCATTTAGGACTACATCACTAGAAGCAGCAGCAGAAATGAAAAAGACCAGGTGATGGCAAAATCAAGGTGGCAGGTATAACACAGAATGTTCTGGACAGCCTAAATACCTGTGTACGTTGACAGGGATGACCTTCAGTCCAGAACTGCCTTTCTCTTATCAATGAGGTGACACAGTATTGATGGAAACACAAAATCGCAAGGTTTGCAGGTGTTAGACATGCCTTGAACTATCATAGGCAACAGAAAACTCCAAAGAACACTGAATCCACCAGTCAAAAGCCAAACCCATTCAGTTACCTGAATACCAAAGGGCAAAGAGTGCTTTGTCAATTTTTTTACTTGCTGAGGTCCAAAAGTAATTGTAAGCATTCAAATTGCTGATACAAATGCATGCTCATTTGAAACATGAATTTTGCATAAAACATGCAGTCTGGCACAGCTTGTGACATGGAGTGTGACACACATGCAAGTAGAACTAATGTTTCTCTGCAGGAGCCATGTTTACAGGGGCAGCAAAAGACTGTAATTGTTATTTGTGCAGAACTAGCGATTGATGAAAGGCTGCAGGTTGGACACCACCCCCCTGCTCCAATCAATACCTGCCAAACATAGCAGGCACTAATTATATTTTGAAGCTGACACCTCATGCTGAGAAATAAAAATGGAATGTGCTTTTGTATCCTCGTAAACTGAGACATGTCAGTATGGGAATCTCTTACAGGAGCTTCCCCAGCACAGGAAAATTAACAGAACCACACAGGAATTCAGGCCTGGTCGTTCCCACAAAAGCAAGTCAATGCCTCACTAATTATGACAGAAAAAATTAAGCACTAAAATTCCCTTGTGGACATGAGCTCTTACTTGAACCTATGCATTATGCAAATTAATTCTTATAGAGTTTCAGATTTTTTTTAATGCTCTTAAATATTATTTCCCCTCCATTCTAGATACGTTCCCAAGAGAGCCTCAGAGTCCTCCCAAAGGAGTAATCTTGCATTTTTTGATTGATATAAGAAATAAAGCCTTATGTACAGGTATAAGAAAGAAAACTTAAAAGAAAACAGGGACTGCATCAAAGTCACAGGCGCAATGTAAGAGAGAAAAAAAGAAAAAAAAAAGGTAATCAAGTTAAATGAATGAAAATAAAATTCTAATAAGCCAGAAAGCTCATTAAAATAGCTAAAAATAAAATTAACATTTTTAAGAGTGTTAATTAATCACTGGAGCAATTTCTGTTGACAGGTGGTTGATTCTCCATCATTTGCATACTTCAGATCTGCACAGGGCTTCTTTCCACCACAGAACACTGTTGTTCACACTGAAGTTCTGTGTTCAATACAGGAATTATTGGGTGAGAGGTTCTGATCTTTGCAGGGATATGGGCAGATCAAATGATTGCAGTAGCCTGATGGGACCCTGAAATCTGTGAATTTCCATCCCGGAAGGGCCATATGCAAATGATACACCAATAACTTACCCATCTGGTTGACTGCCTGGAGGTAAAAGAAAACTAGTAGTTCAGGGAATCAGAAGCACTTGTTAGAGCACAGCTACTTGCAGAAAGCCATTTAAGACTGCACTAGTAGCGCTGACCACAAGCCTGCTCTCGCTACATTGTGGTTATGAGCTGTCCATTCAACAGCTCTAGCTGCTTCTTTCTTTCTTCTGTTACAACTAATAAAGAGAATCTGTGTGTACACACAGCCTTGTACATACTATTCTGTTTTGTTAAGTGCTTTGATTCTTTGTACAATGTTGACTGTAAAGGCAAACCCATAGAAGCCATTAATTCCTATCGCACGACACACGTCTTTTGAGTGTTTGTTGCCTAAAGCAGCTATTTCATTGTCAATAGATTGAACCAATTAAAAGAATTCTTCAAGCTTTAATAAACTGATACCCTACTGCTCATCCTAGAATTTTCCTTTTGTGAGCAAGTGCTCTACACCCTCCACCTGCGTTGTTTAATGTTGGTGCCCCCAGCTCCCAGGAAGCATGAAGCTAAAATGAAAATGCTGAAGAGCTTCCAGCAGGAAGCTTCTCTGTCACGTAATTATGCCTGCTGCTAATAGCCTTCCATTACAGCCACAGCATAGGTTTTGCTAATCCATTATAAATGACTGGTTGGAATTTAAAACACTGCTGCAAGCACACAAGTTTTCACAAGCTCAATTTGTCACATTTCAAACCCTTTTACCCTCTGTAAAGTGACAAGGTGGTCCATATTATAACAGCTACTGCCTAAGGGAAGTGTTGAGCTTATCACTTGGACCTTCCACAGGGTTCATCTGTGAGGTACTTTCCCAAAAATAATGAGACCGGCTCTGCCCATTTCTGGCATCAGCATGAGTTCCGAATTCAGACACTGGGCTCCAACAAAGAGCTTGCTGCATAAATCTCGCCACTAACCAGCATTGCCTGCAGTGCTGCAGCTTGCTTGAAGAGATGAGCGCATGGGTAATTGAGCTTGAAATTTCTGACAGATCTTCTGTAAAAAGTTTCTTAGAGATATCTCAACAAAATTAAGAGCATGTGCAATCCCCTGAATTTCACTTCAAGATGCTCAGTTCTTTTGTTTTTACCTACTAGAGAAAACCCACAGTGAATTCATATTGGAAGAAAGTATTTCCTACTTTTGAAGTGCCACTTTATATAAACACTGCCCATGTCACAACAACTATCCATAGACCACTCAGTTCCAAAGTTATATACAAATGTACATTGGAAGCAATTAGCTGGCAGCCTACAAGCCTAAAGGTAGGATAGAGGAAGAATTTGGCTGAATCAAAGTTTTTTCAGATATTTTGGGAAAAGTTCATTCAGCATTAAGGTAATTTAACACAGGCGTGTAAAAATCCAAGTGCCTTTGCGCAAGCCAGGTCAGTAAAGCTTAGACAAATACCTCACCTGACAGTGGACACCTACTCACTGGCCCATGAAATCACACATTGTTCCACAGTCTGTAGGGAGTTGAGTTTGATTCTGTGCTGGCTCATAAATGTCTGCTCCCCATTCAGAAGCTCTAAAGCCTCCCATGAGACATGTGCTGGCAGCTGCATTTGCACCACAACCCCCCCAATCCCCTGTCCAGATGCCCTGGACAGCTGACAACATCCCAAGTAGCATCAGACACACCAGAGTACAGGACAGAGCACAGCTCTAAACCCATTCAGGTTTTAATAGCAATGCAGAGGCCTTAGCTCACTTGTAAACACCTGCATTTAAGGATTTTAAGCTTAAACAGAGTGCTTGAAGGTGTTGAACTGAGAGAGAGTAATTGATTCTTCTTCCTTGAACAGCATCTTACAAAAAGAATTCAACAAAATACAGCAAAACCCTCTACTAGAAATCATCCAGGTTATTTTTCTGCACGGTAAATGTTCTCTTCACCTCTATTCTTGCTTAATACTGTTTTAAGTAGCCGTTGATTAATAAAATGGCAAACAAAATCCAACCAGACTGCTCAGATTCAGTTACACATCAAGCCTCCACCATGCCAGATGGGAAGAAAAGCCCAAGATTAAGAAAAAGTTCTCTCTCCAGCTCTTAATACCTTGCAACTTTAGTATCATTTAGCAAATGTGACCCCTTTTTACATACAATCATGGAAAAGTCTTTTTTTATTGCACAACCTGCACTTACACACTGCCATCTTGTGTTGCAAGCAGATTATCGTTTTTTGCTGAACCCAACAAAATCCAAATAGTTCAGCAATGACCAAAATACACACATATCACATTTGTAAAGTGGGTTTCTTTGCCTACTCCTATTCAGGGGACAGAGAGGAGGACGGACCTTTTATTGCTCGCATTTGCCAACTTGAATTAGCAAATGTGGTTTAGAGGAGCCTTGTTAAACCACGCTTTTAACATGAGGGAGAAACTCAGCTTCAGCTCTGCAAGAGTTTCAATTTCGGCTCTTCGAGCCTATTAAATCTGAAATTCCACTCACTGTTTGCTCACAGGCAAGCAATATGGTACAACCTAATGAAATAATCCAGTTTTTCTGCAGGCATTTTATGGGAAAATGAAATTGGAGCCCGCATGGAAACACTTGACACCATTTAGGAAAAGCCAGCCTGGTTCAGAGCATGTCACTCCTGGTTGCGGGACACCAGCCAGGCAGCTCTAGCAGCACTGCGAACTACAGGTTGCAGAGTTTTCTTTTCTCCCTCCATTCGTCACCCCAAAGTGATTTCTGTGCCCAAATGATTCCCAGGGACAGGGCAACACGACTGGGCTCAAAATGCAAAAGACGCCATGGCCATTCCTGTGTTTTCCATCAGCTTTGCTGCATAACACAGCACTAGGACAGGGCAAATCATGCATAGGCTAGGATAAATTCACTGATGCCTTGGAGGCTGAGAAATTTTGATGTGTGACAAACAAATTTTGTGTCTCTGTTTCAGGGCTGGTGACAGGGATTTGTAGGTATCCATAATTTATCTGGGGCAATCTTGTTCCACAAGCAGCAGAGAGGAAGACAGGCTCCCAGAGAACTGCATGAGCAGGCAGTGTGCATATACCTCCTAGTTTGTATTTGAGGTCTTCGTACCACAGAGTTCTCACCTGAGGTGTACCGTGTCACTACTTACCACAGTAGCAGAAACTTTACAGGAGATGCTTTAAGTGAATTGGGGGTTGGACTAGATGAGCTTTGAACTGAACTGGGGGTTAAACTAGTTGAACTTTTAGAGTCCCTCCTAACCCATACTATTCTATGATTCTGTGAATACCAAAAGCCAAGGCCAAGTCACAAAGGTGGCTGAAGAAGGAGCTTGGCAACTTTGGATTGATGAGGCGTTTTAAATTTTTTACATTTTTTTTCTTTTAAAACAAAATTGGGGAAAAAAAAAAGTTTGGCGCTTAGTAATTCAGCATTTATGAGCAGGGAGTTCCTTGGAGCAAAGCAGAACCCATATGTTCAGTGGAAAGATCAATACATCGAAGCAAAACAGGAGATGGGCAGAGTTACAAGCAGAAGTTACAGGAGGCCCACACAGGTGAAGTTTCCTCACTACATGAAATAGCAGCATGATCTTCCCTTGCCACTCCTAGCTGTCACAATCACAAACTCTGCCCACAGTCTGGCTGCTCTCCTTTCTGTCCCTGAGATCTCCTGAGAGGAAAGAGCGCTCTAAGCTCCTTTGGCACCCTTATCACAGCTCCTCTTGGTGCCACGTACCAGCTGAAACACATGGCGCCACCACCCTTCCTACCTCTCCTCTCCCTCTTATAACTGTCCTGTTCCATTCACAAAATTCTCCCACAGATTCCTCTAATCTACATCCCATGTTTTCTTCGTTGCTTCCACAGAAAGGTATGTAACTGCACATGAAAGGATTTGGGGAAGACACTGACCAAAGCAATTTGAGAGCCATTGCTGAAAAACACAAAGCACGCATTTCACCTGCATTTGTAGAAGGAGCAGACCCAACCCAAAATATGTTCAGCACCTCATTTCTAGCCACAGCAGAGGAGTTCTGGGGAACTTCTGCCTCTTCCAAGAGTTGTGCTTCAGGGATGAGCATACATGGCAAAGAATTTTCTCACCACTTGCACTAAATGCTAAGGGGAAAAAGCATCAGGAGCTTGACAGGAGAACTATATGTGGAGTTTGACTGGCTACTGTAAGGGAAAGAGAGGAAAGCATATGTTCTTGCACATATTTAGGTGGCCATCCTAATCCTCTCATAAAAAATACCTTCCTAAGATGAAATTCAAACAATTCTGTATTTCAGCAAATCACTTTAAATACATTTAGCTGGATAGAAAGAAAAAAAAAAATCTCAAATGCAACATCAGAAATTTTATTTACAAATATACTGTAATTCAACAACCATTCTCCATTCCGTTTGTGGAGGAAAAAGTGATAGTTACATTTTTCAACTGGGAAAAGAGAACTCTTCCCTTTAAATGGATTCCACAGAATATTATGCCAACACCACTGAGCAAACAGATTATTCTTTGTGTTTAAGTTCCAAAAAAACACATAATTTTAGAAACCAGCATATGGAAAGCAAACACATTTGTGTGCATTTAAATGCAGCTTCATATTAACCTAGAGAATTCACTTTCAGTATATGTCAAAAATAAAGACAGCAATTGCAAATATATATTTATATTAAGCTATTTCTCTAATGCTCGTTTCAAGAGCTCAAACAAAATACCCTCTTCATATACCATTGGAAAGTCAACTAGTTGATTATAACTGCAAAATATTTTTGAGGCTTATTACTGAAAATATATTTATTTTCTCTTGTGCTCTCAGTATTCGAAGCTGAAAAAGTGAAAGCATTTTCCCAGATATTTCCTTACTGCAATTACTTTCTTATAAATAAAAATAGTTATATAGAGAATACAATGCAGTGCTATGAAGACTAGACAAGCAGATGCTACTCTTAGAAAACACACACGTACACACAATGTATATATTTATAGATCTACATCAGCAGCATTCACCTCTTCTTTTATCTGCAACAGTGGTTTCATATCTTCATTTGCTTCACATGGAGGTTGGTTGTCCAGCTGTTTGAGAGAGACAGCAGAAAATATAATTAAAGTCCCACTGCCGAAGAATCTGAATGACAAGAATTAAAACGCCCAGGTTAAAAACAGTCAGATAATGGTACTTCCTGGTATCTACTGAAAACAAGGTATACATTCCGAATCTAGCAATCTAAATTTAATGAACAATACAAATTTGAATTTAATCCAATTATAGCACTGCAAGTATTTCAGGCCAAGTAATATTCCACAGAACATGCACCTTACCGAGTTTTGAAGAATTATTTTTAGTATTAGCATAGAAACAGGGTGACCATTTTTCTAAATTTACCCTGCAGGAATTAAAATTTGCTAAATAACTGTAACAATATTTTTAAAAGAACTTTTATATCCTCCCTGAATGTATTTGTGGGCATCTGCCAATAAACTGGTGTTGTGCTACAATGTTCCAAATTTAAACCACAAAATTAACATAAAAATGTGCAAAAATATCACACCATAAAATTACACTGCGAAAAATATCAACCCTGAAGTTTTTCAAACCTTTTAGCTAATATGTTCACATTCCAAACTAACAGATAATTAAGCTAGGCTGATTGTCAAATGCCAACTGCAAGCAAAGTAATCTGCATCACAGACCAGTGCTATGCTGTCAATATATTTTCATTGCAGTAATAGCACAGCTGGTTTTTGTATTATTCAAATAGCTGATTTAAATTACTAACCGCTAATTTAAATACTTTATTCTGTACCTATGTGTTCGCACAGTTCCAAATTTGCTCTTATCCCATACAATTATGTTTTGAGGCACTCACTGGCCTGAGTAGATGCAGTCTGAAGGGAAGGGAATAGAACTCTTTCCTCACAGATCAGCTCTGCTTCTGAAACCTACTGCTGTGATTTTATGGACTGTAATGTCAAAGAGAAACTAAATAACAATTTATTAATGATAAAATTTTTGGTTACTGCCATCACCAAATTCCTGAACATTGCCTTGCCAGAGAATAATAAAAAAAAGATACTTTTTTTTTCCCCCCTCAGTACTTATCCAACTCATCCAGTACTTTTGCCCCCAAAAGAAAAGAAAAGGATAAAATAACATGAGCAGGCTCCAGACTGAGTCTCCCACGCTTCTAGGGGCTTCGAATAGGAACATGGTCACTTTGGTGTAGTCTTGTTATCACCAAGGAGATAAATTCTCTGAACACTATGTCAGTGAGATATGACCCAGTGCTCTGGATCATCTCCAGATGGGAGTGAATCTCTTCCTCCTTCACCTGATCACAGTGGCATCCCTGCACCTAACATTAGCCTATGTTAATGCAAAGTTAGTGTCAAAGAGGTGTGGAGTTTTCTGGTTTTAGCTTGTGAACCACAGAATCACTTCTGCGGTGCAGGCAGGTTTTCCTCTTCCTGGAAACCAAAGAGCCTGAAAACAGCAACAGCATCAGATGCAGAACTTCTCTGTTTTTTCAAGCTTAGCTTCTCAGCCAGCAGGTGCCCAAGTCCTGCTCAAGTGCTGTAGCAGGAGTATCCTGTTCCCTTCACTGCCTTCTGGTCCTACCATGAGAAAAATGTGCCGGGCTCATGAAGAAACACAGACATATTTCTCAGGAAGTAATTCAGAAATGCTTTTCCTTTGCTGAATTTCACAATTCTAGAGAATTCTGTATTTGCAACATAAACAGAGTCATATAAAACTCCTGAGACTTGTCAAAATAAGGAGGTTGTCTACCATCATCTATGACAGCAGAAAAAAAACCCTCAACACCATTACTCAAAGCCTTCACATCATGCTCCAGTAAATCAGAATTCTGCAAACCATAATAAAGGAAAAAAATTATACTGCACCTTTTAATTAAGATCTGTAAGTAAACCAATTCCTCCTGAACTTGAACCTAAATAAATAACCAATCACAGACCAATAATTCCAATAACAGCATCGCAAAAAAACCCCAGCATTTGTGCCACCTGCACAGGATAAACTAACAGCTTTCCAGGTATGCAACAGGACTGAGTTAAATACATATTCAGATTACTTTCTAAAAAATATACACAAATTTTCAAGAAGATTTATCAAGACAAGCCTGCTCAGCAACTGACAACTCCTTGACACCACTTTATCAGATCTATGAAGAAAGCAGGATGACTGTGCTGTCTGCTTGGAGCTGCTCAATAACAAGGTGGCAAAATCAGCTACCAACAAGTTACAAGTTAGGAATGACTATCCTACAAAAGACAGAAACTGGCAATCAAACCTTGTTGAACCATATTCAACTAACATACCAACTTAAAGCTAAACATGAAAACTATTGAGTGGCTCAGCTGCGTGAATGCTTGTAACAGCACAGAGAAGAGCTACGATCATGCACACTGCAGTTTGATTGCCTTACTTTTAAATCTGATATAGCAGTCATTGCAGAAGAGTTTGTCGTTTCGGATCCTAACTTCTGCTCCGGAGCGGGATCCCCCGAGGTCACATCCACAGGCAACACACTACATGACAGATGAATAATTAGCAATTCCTTATGCAATACCAAGAAACAAAAATGCTGTTCAAAAGCAGCTTGGATTAAACTCAAAGCAGCTTGAATCATAAACCCACAATCACCAGATGCAAGTATATAACAATTAGTAAGTCAAAATGCAGCCAACCCTGAGAATATATTTTAAGGTGACGACTGGACAACGAGTAGCAGAGATACACCAACTAAGCAAACATAAAGCAGACAATTTTTTTAGAGATTAGTTCATTAAATCTAATTTGAACTTCAGTTCCTCTGAAAACTAAAACTGGCTTGACATGAAACAAAAATTGTTCTTTAGATGGCAACAGCAATTTTGGCACAGAACACCTGGGTGTGCTACTTGCAGATTTCCATGGGGCACTATCCATTGCTAGCGCCCTCAGCCCTTTGGCACTCAAAGCAGCAAATACTCAGGCATGCCCAGTTTCCTGGGTTTGCATCTTGGAAACAAGTTCTTGTTTAGAGGGAAGGGGATGATTTCATTTTTCTTGAGTAAACACATGAATAAGGGGCTTGGGTAGCTTTCATGCCAACATTCAACTATTTGACGATGGTGGCTGAACATGTATTTGCTGTGAATACGAACCACCTCTGGAAGGAATGTAACCCAAACCATAACAGACTCCTTACTGAATTTATGAAGCAAAATACTCAGCTGACTACAGAAGGACAGTTAGTTTACCTGCTTAAATGAATAATAAGTCTTTTAGATGACTGTCTGTTCAATAGCTCATTAATCTTCAGAAATTTGAAAAACAAACTTGGTATTTTCTCACATAAGCTACGAGATACAGGTGGACTCCCTGGTACAGAATATATGTTCTGCAGAAAGGGAATGACAACTGGTCCCAGTGAATCACTCCTGTCCCTTCTCAGGCAGGGAGGACCAGGAAGAGCTTTGAATCAATGCCTTGTAATACTCCAGATGATGCATCTGAGCTGGGCCCAGAAGTGTTCTGAACCAGACAGAAAAGATTTCTTAAAGCCATGGAAAGAAGTAGGGTCCCACAGCACCTCCAAATCAGTCTAATTCCTCATCTGGTGCTAAGGCAGGGAAACTAGAAGTGTTTTTACATCTTCTGAAGTCAGGCATTTATTCTTTCAGCTCTGTGTATACCCCAAGCTGACTGAAAATCATGTAACTGTCTCAGTGCAGCAGCTTCTGATGAGGGCTGAGTAACACTAAACACTGCTTCTGGTTTGGTGCTGGGTTTTCTGCCAGGTTAATGCTGTCAACATGCCTTGTCCTGGCAAACACCACAGGAACACTGCTTGCTAGGATTACCTGAGAAACAATGGGTCGCCTTAAATGATTCAATTGCCAGGGTTGGTATAGGCTGAGAATTTATTTATTTATTTTTATTTATTAATAAGGATCTGGTTTCTCTGGGAGAATTGCTTCAGCCACATCTGATTTTTTGCTTCCTATTCAAAAAAGAAGGACTGATCCCACTGTCAACATGCCCCTTTTACTTGTCGAAGTCCTACTTGTTAGCTCTGGCATTTAAGAAATACTTCTAGAGTTGAGCGCTAAACGCCTGTGGATAGGACTGCCTCATGGAAATATGCATGCACCACGCTGTCAAGAGTAGAAGGCAAAGCAGGTGATTAGTAGAGCCCCTGTGAGCATAACACTGAGTAGCCATGCGTGCTCCTGATTAGATCCTGTTCCTTCACGATGTGACTCCCAGCTCTCACCTTAAAGCAATGTAAATGATAACAAAGACCAAGAGACTCAATGATCATGGCTGCTCCTTTGCCCAGAACGTTATTACAGTATGAACAGATTTTCTTCCCACTGACTGACCTAAATATAGAATGAAAATCCTTAAAAACAGCTTGAAAAGGTTTAAAAGATAAAGTTATCAAAAACTTTTTGAGATTAAAAATAAACACACACTGGTAAAAAAGTGGACTAAAAGAAAAATAAAGTGAAAATTAATATTCTTTAACAGTAGGTCTGAAGGCTAAGGAAAGCTGAAGTGTCATAATTTAGATCAAAGTTACATAGGAATGAACAAAGAAATTCTGTCACATTCTTGGGCTATTCACTGTATACAATACCTTCTTACAATACCTTCTACAAATAAACATAAGAAGCATATCCTTAAGTTTGGAAAGCACGAACACAAGTTTTGTGCTCCTGCCTTATTTCTTATTTGTGGGGAATTATCCTGAAGGCTAAGTTTTTGCAAGCACCCCAGCCAAGTCCCACCATCTGCACCTTGTTAGATAATAGAAGGCTAGTCCTGCACAGATACTATTACGTTAACTCTTTGAACATAAGCCATACAGAGGTCAGATTCCAAAGATCTACCAAGATATTATCAAATGGAAGTAAGAACAAGATCAGTAAACATGGCTAAGAAGGTAATTTTCTTACAATTATAAAGCACGTAGGAGCCTAGCTTTAAAAAGACAAAAAAAAAGGACAATTTACCACAAACTGCCTGAGAATGTAAGAGCTAGTAAAGCAGTGTTCTGACTGCTGTTATATGTAATACATGTAATTGTGTGGGGATGAGTCTCCATCATCTTATCCTAAGGTATTTTTAAAATGCTTCAAGTACATAAACCAGCAGTTATCTACCCTACCACAATGGCGGGAATGGAACTGAATTCCATTTTTGTTTCAAAATATGTTGCAATTCTTGCTTTCTCCTCCTAGATTAAAAACAACATCCTACTCTCTAATTCTCTGGGGTCATGGGTTATGAGCATTCCTGAGTGCTCCTTGAGATGATATTGACCACATGCCAGAAAGGGGGGAGGAGAGACCAAGATGCGGGCCATAAAAAGCGTGGGTTTCAGGAATCTTTTGTTAGAACAAACCTAAGAAAGAAATGTCAGAAATGCCATCTGGACTAGGCTTTTACTAATCATTTTGGTAACCAACATACAGCTTGGAGACTGGAGATTTATTATTTCAGTTCCTTTATTTGTTTTTAACCAATGTCAAACAGTGATGACAAACCTGGGGAATTTTCTAAATGACTGGAGCAGGGAGGTAACATCAGCCCAGATTTTACCATCCTGCCCAGCCAGAAAACTCAGGTACTTTTCAGACTTGTTAATCAATGTTATGAACATGAACACTGCTGTAGGCCACCATATACACCAAGTCTGCTCATCATTGCAGCCCCAAATTTATACCTTCCCAGCAGAAGGGCACCCACTCACCTGCTGCGTGTCTGGGAACCTGGCTGGGAAGCAGAGAGGGGAGACTGAGCCCGGGGGGCTGTCTGGGACACAGAGGGGGCTCTCTGAGAGGTGGCCACTGGAGGTGCTTTGCTGGAAGGAGTGCACATGTAGGCTCGGTTTGAAGTGGACACCGGGCGACCAAAATCTTGGTTAGAGGATAGAGATGAAGAGGAGACAGTCTGGTTCAGCCAGGAGTGTTGCCTCCATGAGCTTGATCTTGAAGAATCAAGATTATCCAAAGATTCGCCTCTATAACAGAGGTACACATAGAGATGTAAATGGCAGTACAGCTGGAGCAGAAGAGCCATATTCTGATTTTTTTAAAAAAGAAAATCATCATCCTAGCATTTTTAAGATTTTCTAGCATTAATGCTTGTCTGATCACCAAGAATATTGTTCACATACTGACTCTGAATGCTTGAGAAGCAAGTTATCCTTTGTGTACAGCCCTAGTCTCATGGGAAAAAAGCAGGAGAGGCAAAAGACAGGTGGCACTTAACCACTTAATAAAAGCAAGACGTGCTTCACTGCAGCCTTATCAGGGTGAACTGTATCAAAATCCATTGTACAGCAATGGACCTCAGATACCAGGTTTGTTTTTGTTTTCTCCAAGGGATACCAGATCTAAAATAACAATCCACCCAGGCTGGATAGCGTCATATAGGTACAAGGTGTTGGCCCAATTGCCAAACACTCTCCTAACTGATAACTGCTGTTTTCTAAGCGACAAATCCAACATTCATACATTACTTAAAACAACAAACTCCAGACTGACATATTTCTATGTAACAAAAAAAAAAATATATATATATACTCCTTAGCCATAATAATAATTTCCACAAGAAATTGTCATGCTGAAATTCTTAAGCACATCTGTTGATGACAAGGCACACTATCGATTTCCATTGCTGGTACAGCAACCAAGAAATAAGCAGCTGAGTTATTTAGAGGTCACATCCACATTCCTTGCTTATAGAATCATAGAATCAACTCATTTGAAAAAGACCTTTAAGATCATTAAGTCCAACCATTACCCCAGGACTGCCAAGTCTACCACTAAACCATATCAACTTGCAAAAAACCACATTTAATCCCAGCTGCAATAAAGCTACTTTTTTCTACCTGTGCTGCTGTGCAGTTTATTTTACAGCATTTCACAGACCTGATTTGTTTCTGTGCTCTGTAATACAAGCTGAAGTTCAGAATAACCAAACAACACTATTTGATAAGAGACTAAGTTATTTTTTAATGCAATTCCTACCTCCTCATACTACTGCTGTACAGACTAATGGGCTCCTTATGTATACTGGAACTACGCTGCCGAATCCAGCTGCTGTCTGTGTGTAGAGATGTTTTCTTTCTCATTTCCTGGAGGATTTGCTGTCTCTCCAGCTCTGCTGCAGATAGGTTGTGCTCCTTCTGAGACTTCTTCTGCGACTCACCCATGTTCCAGGACCTCTCTGAATGTTTGCTTTGGGTACCTGTGTGGACAACAGGCACAAATTGCAGCTAGACACCTTAAGGCACAAAAGCAGTTATCGCACATTCTGTACTCTGGCTAGAAGTCCCAAAGCAGTCATTCATGACACTCACAAGTTTCTTCAGTTCCTTTTTACAGCTGGGTGACCAGTATCAAACAGAGCAATACACGATTATTACTATAATTCTTTTATTCATATTGCATTAATGGGCCTTTTGCATAATGTTTAACTTAAATACAAGTAGGTATTTTCCTTCACTTCCCAAGTGTATATGCATATACATTTGTATGCACATATATATACACACATACACTTATTTTTAAAAATGCATGATCTCTTTCAGTGCCACAATTTGGACTCATCCTCCAATATGAACTAAAGCATTTATAAAATGTATAGGTGAATTATGGGATGCTTTCTTTCCCTTTAAGAATTCATATTCTTTTTTTCCTAAAAGTTTTAAAGAATTCTTTCCTTACTCAAGGCACTAAACACATTGCTTTATCTTGCCTTATATAAATATATATGCAAGGGCAGGGGGAGAAGGAAGTTTAACGAAGAGTTTCTCGATTACTTGGATGTTGTGTTAACAAGTCAGTTGAGACAAGATTTATGGTATAAATGACCTTTGAAATTTTGGAAGGGGAACCAAACAAGCCATCCTTCTCCAATATGTGTTGGCATGTTAGAAGGCAACAACTTTTTATTTCCTAGATGCAGAAACTACTATTTACAGTAAGACTACTTAAGAAAATTACTTAGCAACATGTCATTCAATTGAAATTTCGATCCCTTTAAAAACTGCTCTATTTGTTCCTGAGTTTATTGCTACAGATTACCATTATAAAATATTGTGGAAGTTTACTTACTCATTAGTTTTAATGACCAAACTTTAATGTGTGAGAAAGCAACGCTCTCTGCAACATATCATCTAATACACCATTTACTTTTCTATGATTACTTGTGATTACTTTATTAGACCATATTTTAGACATAGGACTAGCTTTTGGGCATTTTCTACTGCAATATATTTATAAATCAGGTTTGTTTGCTTTGCATACATTCCTCTAAAAACATGTTAAAGTAACTGAAGTCAATTTAAGAAAGACACAAGGAACTGGAGTCCAAGAAACTAGCCACTGTGACAGTATTGAGAGCTGACTGCAAGCTGTGTTACTCCTACACTAACCGAATTTAAAAGAGCAAACAATTGTATCAAATACATAAGCATCTTGGTATGCATAGCTTTTTTTATTGACAGAGTAACCATATCAAAAGCACATACATCTGCAACACTATACCTACATGACTGGTTTAACCCCATATAAATATCAGACACCTAAAATTTAGGCATCCAAGATCTGTTTGTAATCACTGCTATGGTCTTCAAGAGAGCAGTTAATCATATTTGTCCTTATACGTTGACTGTATGAATTCCCTCTTGTCGTTGAAAGTTCATTAAATTGTGCCATGGTATGAATTCAAATTACAAGGCATAAAGCGCTTTGACAATTAATTTTCTTACCATTATTATATGCAATACAGCTTTTGAAAAAAAATGCATTTTAAAAAATAATGGAAATTGAGCAGTACTTACCATTTCTGATCGTGTTAAATTCATTCAGTTCTGAAGTTGACTTGGACTTATTCCTAAGGATATAAAAAACATTCATGTTTCTCTTTCAACTAGGAGATCTTATCATGGACAAAGATCTTATTGCAGAGCACAGATACATAGCCCCTTTTTCACGATCCCTCCCATCAGCAACTTCTGCTGTACTTAAAACAAGAGGCAAAAATACCCAAACAAAGACCAATAGGATATTAAGGGGGAAAAATATGTTAATACTTAGATGCACGTAGGCAACCACTGAAAGTATGTACTGAAAGTAAAACCACGTGAAAACCAAGGTAATTTCTTGTGGAAACTTTGTAAAGACTACATTCAGACAGTCAAAGATATAATATCTTTCAAAGCAGTTTTATAATTGATTGAATGTCATAAGAAATGTGAATCACACTTCAGCACCATTACTAGACCCTAAGCAAAACATCTTCTCAAACACTTGCATGCAGATTGTTCTCTGGAAATCTATTATTCACTGACTACACCCAGCAGCATAATTTTTAAATGAGTTTTAGCCAATAAATGTCATTCAATATACAGGAAGATAAATGTCAAAAAGCTGGTCTGCTGACAGTACAGAGCAGGAGCTTCAGCAATACCTCTGTGCTGCATGATCAGCTTCAAGTAACACAGCCAGTTTCTTCGCTTAAAATACCTCAGAAAGGACCAGAAATCCTTTGCTGGGTCACAACCCAAAGCTACTACATTCATGTATTTACAGGTACAGCAATGGCTGCATAACAGTGTTTTGAGGGGGTCTTGTCCTTTGTCTACAGGTAAATGGTGTATAACTGTCACATTTCTTGATCCCCCAAGTTGACTCTCTGCCCTACATTAGAGACCTATTTAATTATCTGTTTGAGAAAAGGCAATGATTTCATTGATGCTTGTAGTAAACATGAGCTTCAAAGAGCTGTCCGTATACCACCTTAATGTCCATCTCATGCATATTACCTAAGATGTAATATTTAGTGCAGGAACCTTCTGAAGTTCCTGCACTAAATTTAGATCTAAATCTAGATTTAGATCTTCCTCTAGTAACAGATCTATTGGCTGTATTTAAGTTTTGGTGTTCCTCTTAATATAAAAAATGTATGCTCTCTCCAGCTACAGGAACTGATGAAATACACAGCAGAGGTGACCTTTCAGAACTACTGTGGGATGCCATCTCAGACAAAGGCTTGATGCAAATGTTATGGATTTAGGTGACTTCAGCATTTTTTAGCCATAGCCCAGTTATTAAGAGGGAGAAGAAAAAGCTATCTATTCAAAATGCCCACATCTGCTGTGGCTAATATGGTCTATCGAAATAAAAACAGAACAACCCCCTC
The DNA here is from genome assembly GCA_017639245.1 of Myiopsitta monachus. NCBI lineage: Eukaryota > Metazoa > Chordata > Aves > Psittaciformes > Psittacidae > Myiopsitta > Myiopsitta monachus. The sequence goes on from CM029919.1 coordinate 54,814,782, forward strand.
CCCCCCCAAACAATAATAAAAATCCCAAACAAACAAAAAAAATCCCAAGCAAAACAAAACAGAAAATAAGCTAAGAGAAGAGAGTGTCACTTAACAAGAGGCACATCTACTATCTTCCTGATAAATATGCTGCTGCTGCCTCTTGCTTCCCTCCCTGTTTACTCTCTCTTAACTTGTGTAATCCTGATTGGGATGACTGCACCTTAGTTTGTATAGCACGTTACAACACAACCACTGTATTATCTGAAATAGTTTTCCAGCCATAGAAGTCTAGTACCACCCACATATTTACTTCCTTACATTTCTGCTTCTCCCAGTAAAATCCTACTGACTGTTGTTTATAGCACAACATATAATTTGCCAGAAGTTTGGCTGCTTGTTTTCTCAATAGGAAAGCATGCCATAAAAACTGCAAACCACAGCAGCAATACAAAGAACACACTTAGCTGCCATGGCTACAGTTTACTGGAAGTTTCAAAGCTTTCTGACACAGGAACAGTGATGTTACAGTCTACACTGAGATACAATATCCCACCTACCTGTCGGCAAAAGACTGCCCAGGTTGCTCCTCAATGGTTTTAGAAACTTCATAACGCTCATAATGCCTGTAGAGAGAAAAAGCATACATTACATTCATATAAAGATATGTATAGATATAAATATCTCTCATTAAAAATATTTGAAACAGATCTTTAAAGGAAAAAAGGAAAACAAAACTCCAAGCATTTAAAGCTCTAAGGAGGCTTAATTTTGATAGAAACACAACAAAAGAAGGCAGGAAAAAAAAAAGGCTGTCAGAAAAATTGCCTGAAATTACATTTTTGTAAGTGACAAGGAATCCAAACATGAGCATGCCAAAAAAGTTAATGTTTATTGCTGAAGATAATTCAAGCTGCCTACTGATTCAATTTCTTATTACCTATCAATGACAGGATGGCCAGCTCGATCCTCTGTTGTTTTAGATACTTCATAGCGCTCGTAATGTCTAGAACCAAAATGGATAGAAGAAAATGTGCATTAAACAAAAAACATTTTCTAGAAATTAGCAAATAGTAAGCATATGTGGAGAAAACTTGGATGTGTTAGTAACATGAAAATACAGGCAAAAAAAAGCCCCAAAGACTTTTACAGATGCTGCAAAAATGACTAGTATCATTATACAACAACTGTGTCACCTGTTTCAAAGCCAGAAGGTGAGCTTTGGCCAAAATCTGCATTTCTCTAAGAGTTACAAGTGTGTTTGTATATAAGTGCAGTTTGTAACCCCTAGAGAAACACGAACTTCCACAGACAAAGCTCTTCCATCTGCCTGTTCCCAACCTTAGCGCTCTTTGCAGCAAGTATCATGCCTTCATGGATGTTTATGTAACATTTCAGATCTCAAGTAGTATCTTTGGATATAATTATAAAGCAGACATCTGACATCAGATATTTTAAATCCCAGTTTCACTGACCTTGCTTCTTTACTATAAAGCAAAGCCATCCTTGTTTAGCAAAACGCATCCTTTGGCAACAAGCTCAGAAGCAACGCAACCCCCAGGGACTAAGGCATGTATCAAGGATTTAGATATGCAGATATTACAGCAGCTTAATAACTTACGGCACAAAGTCCTATTATCTTGCAATTGGGGCAAGCCAAAATTGTAGAGATATGCTGGCACAGCTGCCAAGAAGAAATTGTTTAGCTATTGTAACAACTGTGCCTCTGCTTTGCTCAGCAGGGATCCCAAGCAGCAGTCATTTACAATCAGCTAAAGTAACTCTAGGTCTCAATCTTCCCTGCAAGTATATTCAATTTTATAATCATATTTTCTTCTCCGAAGACTTAACTTGATACCATAAGGTATCTTCAGTCATCTCTTATTACTTATATTGGAACAGGGGAAAACCCTCACGATAAACAGCAAAGCTAGTAATACACAAGGCAGTAAGCTAAATGCACAAGAAATAAGGAGAAGTTACTGGTTTAATCTGTTTCAGACAGATTGATCTCCCATGATGCCTGCAGTAGTAGTCTGAAAACTTCTAGGCAAGAACATGAACATGTAAACTAATAGTTGGGGGGTTGTTGCTTCATTTTTTTGTTGTTTTGTTTGTTTGGTTTTGTTTTTAATTCTAGTGTTCTGGGATTTTTTTTTTTAAACCAAGCTGCTGAAGAAGGTAATGAAAGAAACTTTTCAATGTTCTAGAATAAATAAATCCACAGTGGGTATTTCTAAGAAGCTACAATATTTAAGCCATCATCAGTTCACTCATATACCATGATATCCCTTATCGACAAATTAACCCAGCAGTACAACTAATCTTTATTGTTGCACTGCCAAAGTAAAATGAGAGAGAAGCCTGGAAAAATCAGACATGCATTTGCTGGAAAAGAGTTAACTTGGTATTTCTTCTGAAAGCCCTGTATGTTTAGCCACTGGCTCCCAATTTACAAGGCTTATGCAGGGTTCTTAGAAAAATCTTAACAGTAAGTGCTTCAGGTCATCTTTTGTTTGGCTGCAATTACTTTATTTATGCTTCCTATTGAAAAAATAAGCAGAAGTGGGTTAATAGAGCATTTGATTCATGGGGAAAGACTGTGTCTTATGCCTGATCCTTCTACTTTCAGAAAGGCCATCCTGTGGTATTTTGCACTGACTGATCACACTACACATCTTACATTAATACCCCTATATATTCAGGACATACACACTCCCATTAGAAATGTATTTGAATTTTTAATGCAGAAGGAATAGAGCACGTCCCATCAGAAGCGCACACCTTTGGTAGTGAGGCACCTCCACTGACACCTCCTTCTGCCTTTCAGCCTGACGTCTCTGCTCCTCCATTTCTGCCCTCTGCCTGTTCTTCCATCTCTGCCCTCCGCCTCTGCTCCTCCATCTCTGCCCAGCCGCCTCTGCTCCTCAGCATATTGCTGTTCCCTCTCTTTCCGTTGCCTCTCAAGCTCCAGCTCTTCGAGTTCCCTTTCTTGCTCAAAACGCAGGGCTGCCTCTTCCTGGATCCTCCGTTCCTCCTGATGCCTCCTCCTTCCTTCTTCCTCACCCAACAAGCATCCTGCTACCTTGTTTCCTCCATCTCTTTCTGGCTCCTCAGGAGTATTTGCTTCAGGGCTTGCTCTCCAGCTGGACGCAGATGGAGCTCGAGCAGGGACAGACGTGTTGAAGGTTAGAACAGACTGCTCCTATAGCAAAGAAAAAAACAAAACAAACCACTCTAATGCTTTTAGGGAAGGGAGCTGTTATTTAAACAGGTTGCTCACTCAGAAAAGTTCATTTATTCTATGAGGGAAGACTGTGTAAAAAGCATCCCAAACACTTGCATTGCAAGACCCAAAGGGCATACTTTGGTTTCATGTTTTGAGTGCCTGCTAGCACATTCTCCTAATGCAAGAGCTTCCATTCCACACAGCAGCCTTAGCAAGGTCCACAGGCAGCATGGCCACAACTATGTGAAATATTCTCCCTTCTAAAGTATTACATTTCAAGCTATCCCATTTCCACTCAAATACCCATGGAAAACAAACTTCCATGACATCCAGAATTTCTCCCTACTGTTTTGACTTAGAAAACTGAGACCTACCTAACAGCGCATACATAAAGATATACAATGCAAGTGTATATCAGACCAATGAATTTCACATTTCTCCTTCATTCTCCTACCATTTGAATGTCAAATCCTCAGACCTACCACTCTGACTCTTCTCTCAAATAGGAGAAAATGTCTTTCAGTGCTCAAAAGATGGTTTAGTTGCAGAGAACAAATACTATTTATAGGTCCATGAAAACCTCTAATGACAGAAAAAATACAAAAATGGTTTACCTTCATGTACAACAACGTCCTCTAACAGCTCAAAGAGTTTTCTTATTGAAAACCTAAGCCTTAAATTACAGTCTACTTATTCATGACTGTATAAATGCAACTGATCTAGCTAGGGTGCCTGAAGCAGCACTCACATAGCAACAAAAAGGAGGTATCTCAGATACCTCCCACACTCAGAGAAAACCTGTTCATCTTCCCATAAGGAACAGCCACAAAAGTCAGCATCTACAGTGACTACATGCATTCAGTGTTTCGAAACACATGATGGCAAATCTGAAGTTGATTTGATATGTAAATTTATCAGAGATAGGATGAACTGGTTGCCAGTAACAAGTCAGGCATCTACAAACATGCCTCATGAGGAAGTATTGAAGCAGAATTCCAGCAAGTAACATCAGGAGGTAAATATACAGCAAAGGCAACCATTTCATTCTTGTCACAATAATTAACACACGCTGTAACTTTTTGCTAACATATTTCTGGTGTCAGTTACCTAAGCAATCCATAAAGAAGTCAAATTCAACAGGTCTCAAAACATCCCAATTACTCTTTCCTTCCCAATTTTACCAACCTCTTTCTACCAATTCACTGACAACAATTTATTTTACAAGGGTGAAGCCATATTCATAGCCTACCTCATCAAAATACTTGGAGCTCTCTTTTTCTGCTTCTTGCTTAGCTCGTAGCCATTCTTCTCTCAGTTTTTCTTGTTCCTGTTTGTATTTCTCCTGTTAGGTTAGATTGAAGTTAAACATGCAGATAAGAAACATGGTATTCTTTATTTGCATTGAAATGTACTACTGGTATTTAATACAGTTTTTAACAAACTAGTGTGGTGAAAACATGCTTGAGCTCTACAAAGCCAATGAAATCCTGGCTCAAACATAATCCAAAGGAGTTCTGCAATTGCTTTTGGAGAATCCAGGCTTTTTACATGCTATGTCTCATAACAACTGACCTCAGGTTTGTTTTATTTCCTGTCACAGATTAGTTCCCATTTCAACAAACATCAGCTAACGCATTTCTTGAAAGATGGAGTGATTATATTTCACTTGGAATCATGCACATTAATACAGTATAAAGTGATCACTAGGTGAAATATGAGACAGTAATTTGGTTTGAGCAAGAACTCTTGGTCTTTTGGAATATTATCTAAACAAAAACCAATCTCCGCACATCCAAATTTGTCCTATGACTGGATTTGGTACGAAATCAATGTAACGTCTTAAAGTATTACTTAAGGTACACAATAAATGTTTTAGTGGTCTTGTCAGTCACCACTTAGATCTTGGAAAAGGCAAAATATTTAATGATGTCAAAAGTATTCCTTCTAAGATATCAGAAATAAGAAAAGAAAGACTTCACTTTCTCCAATATTTAAAAATTCATTGCTAGGGTCATGGGGAAGAGAAAGAAAATTATTACTCTGGTCACATTTACTACTTCAGGACTAAAAAGGGAGAAGCAATTAGAAGTGAATGCAGAGGGCTGAGACTGCTCTCAAGAAAGGGGAGCCAAGGTTTACATTTTTTAAAGCCATCTCTTCAGCCATCAACCCAAACCATAAGAGACCTCAGATATGTTTAGGAAGGCACAGGTCTTGCCTTGCAGAATTTGTAAGCTAAAAGGAATGACAAAAGAGAAAACATCCAAAAAGCAACAGTTGCTACACTGTACTTTCACCTCACAGTTTTCTGCTGAATGCACCAAACTTAACAGGGTTTGTGCAGAGTACATGATGTCCACTGATGTCTCTCGGTTGGAATTCGGATAACAATCTTTAACTTAATTTGCAGAGTTGTGTCTTGGTGAATGTGGTTGAATGGGCTTATGCTTCACTGAGGTAAGGTCTTTGCTGTGTTTTTTGCTATCCTAAGATGACAAACATTGTCCCATCCTCTACAACAATTCCTCCATCTCTAGCAATCGCTTATGAAGGAGACTTTGGGTTAGCAGGTTCAGTTTCCTGACTCTGAGAGGCCCTGGGAACCAGGCTGATACCAACTGATCAGCCAATTGCTAAACCTCAGGATGTTAGCAGGCATCTAACCATGGCATTGGCTGCCTTCTCTTCATCTCTGAATATAAGGCAGTATTGCTAGTTGAAGGTAAAACTAATTCTAGAGACAACTTTCTTAAGGGGAAACAATAAACTCATATTGAAAAGTAAAGACTACTACCCCTCAGGTCTTTGTTTATTCTATACATTTTGCAACCAGCAAGAGCATATCACCCTTGTAATGATTAAGCACTTCTGGCTCCAGTGAATACAGTCTGGCTCTGATTTCATGAAGCTCATTAATGCATTGTCCTCTTTTTGCTGAATAATTGCTAGTGTGTATAACTGTGCAGCTCAACAAATGTATCCAAAAGTCTTCTTAGGCCATGAGTAAGAAGAATTGTAAAAGTCACATGTTATTCTACTTCCTTAACACTTCCTGCACCTAAAGGATTGTCAGCCTACGATCAAGAAGATAAATTATACCTGCAGTAAACGGTCCTGCTCCTTTTGCCATTTTTCCTGTCGTTTTCGTTCTTCCTCTTGATCCCAAACCCGACGACTAGGAGCACTAATGGATGGGACTGGGAGCTAACACAGAACAGACATTAAATAGCATTAATCTTCTTCCATGTAATAAACGTTCTAAATTTTAAAAAATATTTTTTAAAGTGAGAAATAAAAGCTATTGCAAACACTACAGCTTTGTTGTGACATGGACCTAAATTAGCAACCATTAAGCAACCATTCCATTACACATTATGAGATCTTAGACAGTACTCCAGATACGATCAGTTTTAAGCAGTGGGCTTCTTGAAAGACCAGGCTTACAGTACTTATTAGTAGTTTGTAAATGGTACTTACATCAGGCATTGCAGGTTCTGGGCCTCCTGTGAGATTTGAAAAGCAAAAACCAAAAATCATTAGAACCATACACACTCAACTACTGCAAGACTTGTGTAAATGGGGAAAATCTGAGCTTCAGACTAATTTTTTGCTTCCTTAGTAAGCCATGCTTGCATTTTGCCCTACTGAACTCACTTGAGGTCAGAATTCATTAGGGACTTTCAACTAATTTGCACAAGTGCTTAAAAGCTTTACATGCTTACAAGTACCATCAGCAATTGCTTGAACAAGCAATACATCTCCTACTGTGGCTATACAGAGGTTCTTTGCTACACCTTTCCTATTATTACCATGACACCAAACTGTTTAGCATGACTGGTACTCATAACACTGCTTCAAGGTAAAGCAGATACTCACCTATTGCCCTTGACATGAATCAAGAGTTATGAACATCCACAGGCAACTTCTGTGCCACAAACCCATGCACTTTCCTTTTTCAGCTGTCCTCCTCCCCTATTCCCAAAAGCACACTTGAATCTGGTAAGCTTGTCACCATTCACCACAAACTTTACACTATTTGAGGCTATCATATGTGGTCTTAGCTTGTGCCAAGGTGATTATTAGAAATGCGTATTATACTAATACATTAAAGTTAAGAAAATGTGGAGAAACACAGATTTTAAGTACAATCATTTCCTAAGCATCATCACTAATATTGTGATGGACAAACAGACTTTATCTCCTGCAATTGTACTAGGCAGTGCTATCGTTGCTCTCTACTTCTCTCACCCCTGTAAGTTTATGTTGGCCTGTACAGGCTTTCTTTAGAAAGAACAGTATTTTATACCATTGTGAAACTAAAATGTCAAAAGTTTAAAATGAACAAAACTGTGCTAAGTGCACACTCCAGAAATTCACCCTTCTCCTCCTCCTCAAGTGCAAGTGAAATATGTCAAATATTGCTATGAAATTTAAAAAATAAAAATTTCATACTTCATAGCCAGCCTTAAGAAAAATAAAAAAAACCCAACCAAACAAAAAGAAACCAATCAAAAAACAACCCCAACATCAAAATACCACCATATTGCAGATACAATGCAGCAGAAGTATTTCAAAGCAAACAGAACCACAAACACAGATATATGCTGTGGCACATCACATATCACTTCTGAAAATACAAAAGCCATCATCACTGAAAGCGAAGTCCTGGTCCCACTAAAATCACAGGCAAAATTCACACTGAACTTCCAGTGGGCCAGAATTTCGCTCTTTCAGGATACAGCAAAACAGCAAGGCATACATAGTCTGAAGACAGCATTAGACATACATTAGTGGAAGTGAGTTGTGACATGCAAAACACCAAAAAGCAACCTACAAAACCAAAATTGAGTGCCTTATTTTTTGCCTTTAAAAGCTAGCATATGCAGTTCAAAATTTATGTTGCTCTTCTTGGGATCTTGTGACATCACCACATAGTGGAAAGCCAGCAGCTGCTTTTTTCCAGCAGTTTAGATGAAAACACAGAGCTGCAACTCAAGATAAACTCAAATCCAGAGTTAAGTATTTTATCAACAGCTCCGAGATATGCACTAAGCCTCTGCTGGAACAGTCAATGTTATTCTTGTTTTGTAGGTAGTAGCAAACCTAAACAAAGAGTGCTCTCTTTCTTACTCCTACCCAGTGAAAAAAAAATATGTATGAATAACACAGAAGAGATTTAAACAGCTATAGATGTAAGAGATCACAGAAAGACCGATTACCACAAAGGTAGACCCATGAATTGTAAGAATAACCTGATGACCCTGGGAAAAGAAAGGAAATGAATTATGTTGCTTTGTTGTAACTGCAACAAACAATGCTGAAGAGGTATAGTACCCAGCACCAGCCTTGTTAGCAAGAGTGTGCAGCAGGAATAATTCCGTGGAAGTAAAGGAAATGTTAGCTCTTTGGTTTACCTTGTCCAAAAAATTGTGACCGCCTTTTTAAGTTTTTCAAAGAAATAGGTTCAGATGCTATTTGAAAGATACAAATAATATAAATAAGTCAATGAGGTTGTAATTTTTATTATTTTTAATTGCTATCACCACTGGATCAGAAACTTTTGTTAGACCTCCAATCAACACAACATCTTCAGAAAAAGCTTCAGAAAAATAAGAAGCCCCTGAAACACAAAGGAAACCTCAACTTTCATAACAACAAATACAGTTTTTAGTAGGTTACACCATATACTGATTAGTATTTCATTTTATCGCTAACAATGTCCAACTGTAAGAACAGCACAAGTGACAAACTTGGACTCAGATTCTCCCTAATTTAGGCTCCTTCACTGAGATGCCAAACTGGACTGAAGAGACTAATCACCATTTAAGGTCATCAGAAGGGCATCTCCAGAGGGCAAATGATGTCTTGGGGAACTCTTATAAATTGCCATGCGTATTCAAGGTAAAATGAAATGCAAAGTATCCATTTAAGGACTATTGCTCTACTAGAAAGCATACGTACCTGGTTTCTCTCACTCTCATCAATTAAGGCTATAACTGTTCATAGCATCATAAGTAATCATTATTCATACTAGAATCATCAATATAATTCTCCAGGAATAAAAGTAAAATTATAATAGCAAAACAACCACTAGTCCCAAAACCTCACAACTGAAATAGGGGGAAAACCAAGAATTTTACTACTCTTTAGACTCTTTCTGTGCAGTGAAATGAATCAATACTGATACTGACTCGTTATCCACACAATGCAGTGCTAATTATAACAAATTGTGTGCCTTCTCCTTCTCTTTCACCCTTGCCACACGCTAAATTTAAAACCACTAATGCAGAAGGGGACGGTAAGTTGGAAAACTGACAACAAAGCAGTGACAACTGCATCATGGAAGTATCATGGAAGCAAACTACACCCAGTTTGAATGCAACAAGATCTCTAATACCTGTCTAGCTCTCAGTTCTTTAAGGTCTCTCTTCACCCACCGTACAAAGCTTGTGATGACTAGAGGTTTAGTGTCTGTGCTTGTTGCAAACCCACACAATCAGCAGATGAAAAGCAACAATAGTTTACCTTTTTGTTCATTAGAGCCAAGATCTCCTTGCATTCCATTTATCAATTTTGTCTCTGTATCCTGAAAAACATGATAATTAAAAAAAAAGAAGAGCTTAGGTTCATTAGATTTGTGGAAGTTTATCCAATTACACATCTCCCCTGATAGGAACTCTCTATCATGAAAGACTTTGGAACACTTTCCACGGAAAGATACAAAACTATCTAAAACTTCCTAAGTGCATTATACAGTTAAGTTACTGCAGGCATGAGGGGATCAATAACCAGCTGGCTGAAATAAAAAACATTAGTTTGTAAAAAAATGCCAGAAGCTGAGATCTTTCTATTTGATGGCAGGCAGGGTGTTATTTGCAAGTAATCTGGGGCTGCAACCTTCATTTATGCTAATAATGGAGATGAAAGTCTTTTCTAAAGAACAAGCACTGTATACATTTCAGTTAAAACACAGTGTGCACATATTTTAACATTTATCACTTAGTGTCCACTCATGAATGGGCAGTAGCAAGTCTTTAAAACAACTTATTTACCTTAATATGTACATAGCTACATCTCCATATTTGCAGTATCCTGTATGTTCCTTAAATAATACAAGTAAAACTAAGATTCCCAAGGTCTTTTCCCCAACCTCTCCCTATCATGGCATTACATTTTACTTTATTCCTTACTACAAATACCATGACCCTTTAAAAACATACTCACAGAACTTTGAAGGCTGCTGGATAAATCTTTTTTTGTTGATACAGTGGAAACATGTGAAACGTGTTCTCCAGAAGTTGCATCAATCCATTTGTTTTCAGATGCACCTATAATGTCGGTAGCCATACTGGTGAGATTGAGGATTTTATGCCTTACATGTGGCAGGGAAGGCAGGTCTTTGCCCCAATCTTTTTGGTATGTGGATGATCAAGAAATTAATGTAGACAGTAATGTCAAAGAACAGAAGAAGAGTTAGTGAAAATACATTAAAATAACACACAAACACACACATAACAGAAGAGGAAGAGACACAAATCAGGTGGAATTTGTGAAGACAGGTAAAAGGGCTTTTATGAGCAGACCGCCTTCCCCAAAAATGCAAGTGTTAGTTACAAGCCAGGTAAAAGTTTACCACATTTTGCTAACAAGCACAAAAGCAGCTCAACATTACGCAGCAATTAGTATTCATTGGAAACTATCTCATTAGCATTAGTAAGGATTGAGAAAATTCTTCCGGCTTTACTCACTCAAAGTACAATTTGACTCATACTCTATTCAGGGAAATGTCATTTTCATGCCTGTGCTCATCAAGAAGCATAGCATGGGGGAAAAAAAGCAGTTTAAACTACCAAAACTGATGAGGCAAAGACAAATTATAATCTTATCTCAGATTACATAAATTCTTCCCTCCCGCTACCTCAGGTTTCTTCAGTGAGTTCTTCTCCATTAATCTCACTCTTCATTTGTGCTAGGTCCTCTAGAAATGAATTGTTTCTTGTCTCTTCCTCACACCACTACTTTTCTCCCCATTTGCTGGTAGGTTATTCTACCTAGCTTCCCCCTAAAAGAATGTTTTGTATTTATACTGTGAAAGAAATCTTTGATTGCACTTTCAACTCTAGAAAAAATACCTGGGGACTTTGAAAGGGTATCCTGATTAAACCCATGGCAAGTCTAGAGATGCTACAAGGCCTTCAACCAGAATGGAAACTCTCACCAGACAGAACAGGTAGCACAATTCTGGAGAGATTACAGCATCACAGTATTTGGGTCAGTGGCCAAAATCATAGCACAATACATCACTCACACGCTCATCCACTACCTGAAACACTCCCTGAAGAAAGGAAGATCCTCCTTCCCTGAATAAAGGGAGCTGCTGGTCGAGGGAAGGAAGGCTCTAAAAACTACTATCTTCTGGAGACTAGCCTCTCTTCATTTTTGTAATGCGTCAAAAAAGAAAATGTTATATTCCCCCTTGTATGGTCGTTGCACACTTTTTTACCTGTGCATCCTCTCAAACAGGTCAGAGCACAGGAGAGGTCAGTAGTTCAGTGCTTTGTAGACTTGCTTGTCAAGACATTTCTAATGCACGAGTAGTTAAAAAAAAAGCTGAGTGGTGTTAAAATGCAACAGACATGCTAGCAAACTACTTAGCTTAGATACGTATTACTACTGTAAGGCTAATAAGGACTCTCGGCTGTCAGGTACAGCACAGAGAGCTTATTTGCCTTAAAGAGCATACTGTATCCACCCGATGAAACAACTCACCATTCTTTCCATATCGTCTGACATCCATGAGCAGGTTTCCAGTTTCTAGTGCTCTGTTGATGGCTTCTTCCCACTGTCTATAGTCCATACATGAAACCTTTGTGCCGTTGATAGCAATAATTTCATCATCTACATGCAGCTGACAAACTGATGCAGGGCTAGCTACAGAAAACAAAAAGAAAAAGAAAACTAGGCCTCCATTCACACTTATTTCTATAACACAGTTGTGACTGGGGTTGGGTGGATGGAGAAATAATTCAAATAAATGCTTATTGGTGGATATTCAGAAAGTCTTTGAAAAATCTACTACACTAGAAAAAAATCTACACTAGAAAAATCTACCACTGATTTTATAAGATCAGTAAACTTGGTATCAACTGTAGTGTTTCAACCTGAAACTTCTGGAAAAAAAAAAATCAGTCTTAAGGACTTGTAAATGTTCATATTCTGGTTAGCCCATTTAATAAGCAACCTCTGGGCTGTAGGGAATTAGAGAGGCAGCATTAGTGTCTGCAGCCAATGATTAGCTGAAATTCAGCCAATGTTTGGGTAATCCTCTTGTTTGTCAAAACAAACAACACAACCACCCCAACAAAACAAAAACAAACAAACAAAACCCCCAAACTAGAAAACCCCAACCCCAACCTCCTCCTTAATTCCAGTAGAAGCTGGTTTTCTCATGTTCTTATTTACATTTTCTGGGTTTTACTGACAACAGCATGCTGCTTTGTTATTTTGCTAAAATAGTTTGCTAGCTCTGAATTGACTGGTAATTGGACTCACACCACTGCTGTGTGCTGCCCCGGACTTCTCTGAATTCTAGTTATTTTGGCTATTAAAAGTGAATTTTATGGCAGATTGAACTTTGAATTCTACAGATATTTTGCAAGATAGGCTGCACTTTATACTCTCTTTCATCTGCTTCACACTGCCAGGGGATCTCACTGCCCTAAGGACAGAGAACATACAGGACCAGTTAATAGACTTTTTTTTCTATTTAATTCAGAAAATGGATGAGCTGAGAAACTCAAACTTCCCCAAGTAAGATTTTATGAATTACATCTGAATGGTTCTTCCATTAACAACTACTCCCTTAGCAGAATAGAAAATGGAAAAAAGCCAAGTGAAATGAATTTGAAGATTGCACAATAAATCCTCATGTTAATGAAGTAAAACAAATTTGAATTACACAATGAAAGCATTTTCCAGAGTCAGTAGTGAAATTCAGACATCTTATTTAAATACACTAAGAACAATGCTATATTACATTATCAAAAACAGATGTGGACAAGCATGATGGAAGAATTTAGATATCAAATGCTTCCTGACTCACTAATAAAATGCTGCTATAAGTCTGGATCATCTACTAATGATTCAGATAGCTTTTTATATTCTTAGCACCCAAGGAAGGTAAGGAATGAAGAAAAACTATGCTTACTAATAATGCACCCAACAGTGATTAATTAGTATTGTTTTTCGAGTGAATTCTACCTGTTATGCTCAAAGAGCATAGTTCCATGTTCTATTCCTCTTAAAGTACAGACTAAAACCTCATTAGCAGCTATCAGTAAAATTTTCAAAACATACCAATTGCTTTTAAACAATATTATTAAATGAAACCCTAGCTGTTCTTTTGAGGATGAAAACATGGGTGATAGTTAAACTGGAAAAAAAATGAATCTCCTTAGAGCCAGGAAGATGTTGAAGAATTAATGGGTTTTCTAATCTATTAGTGGAAGGTACTATTAAGCATAATACTGATGCTGCCACTGAAGTTACTACTTGCAATATCATCATATGACATTTGGAATTGTGTCTGATTTAAAAATCTAAGATCGTTAATACCACGTAGTTTGACCACATGTAGACCGAACATAGTACAGAGAATGCTTCAGGCTCAAGGGGAGACATCAGAACTGCTAATTTCCCTGCTTTGTGTTGTGACAGAATGAGCTCTAGGAACCAAAAGAAGATTGTGTTCATTTTACTCAATAATCTGACAGGGATGAAAACCAGCTCACAGGTGAGAACAGCATATTTCAGCTCAGTTTTAGGAAAGGAAGGGAATATTGCCTCTGTAGTCTGTGAATAAAAGGGCTTCTCAAGAGTGCAAACCAGGGTGCCTATATTGGGCTTCTGCTTCAATTCATTTCCAGAGAAGCCTACAGAGACTATACAAAGCTGGCAATCCAGGTGCCAAAACATGTTTGTTGCTAGTTGTCTTTCCCTGTCCAGCTCCTCCAAGACTATAGAAGACTGATGATTTCTTTACACTGCTGCAGAGGATTTAGTTTACATTACGTAAAACAAATAGTGTTATTTTTCGTAAGTTTCCCTGAAGATAAAGGCAAAAGGCTTTTCTTTCTTACTACTCCCCAGTGAAAACAAACCAACCAAACATTTTCCATACCTATTTAGTTATCACTAACCTATCCTGACCTGTTGTTATTACAACAGATAAATACTAGCTCAGTCATACAAAAAAAAAAAGTATAACTTGAAGGAAGTGGGACAAATTTACTTTGTACTGCATGCCTGAAAGTGTTTGATTGTAGACGTGCTCTCCTACATCAACACAATCTCAAAAAATGACTGCAAATAGGGCGGGTGGAAGGGAAAAGACTGAAACAATAAAGATTATACGGCACTGGAGATGTTGTCAGAACAATGTTTAGATTAATGATTACCTAATTTTTAGCATTCGGTTGAAAATACCTGTGAAAAAAATGAGAACGACCTTCTTTTGTATGTAGCAAATGGGTCTCACTGTAACATGTGTTACAAGCTTAACTCTTATTAAGCTTTTTGAGAACACTTATAAGAGATTAATTTTGCTTGCCAAGTAGTATCCTTAATATTTTTTTGAAGGAAAAGCAGATGCAGAATACAGTCATAGTAGTAAAAAGATAAATGCAGGTTATCGCCTGAAAAAAATCACGTAGCTAGTTAGGATGACAAGTATGTCAAAACAATCAGAGAAAGTCCTCCTGGAAGCTATTACTGGGATCACAAAAGAGGTGACTGGGAACAGCTGGTGTGGAGTTGCCAAGCCTAAATCATGCTAGATCAACCCAACTGTCTTCAATGATGAAACAACTAGATCTGTGGATGAAGGGAGAAAGGTGGATACCATTCACCTTGTCTTTAATGAGGCTGTTGATGTGATCTTCCACAGTATCCTGGCATCAAAGTTGGGACGGTACTGTCTACAGGCCAGAACAACC
Source organism: Myiopsitta monachus (assembly GCA_017639245.1). Taxonomy (NCBI): domain Eukaryota; kingdom Metazoa; phylum Chordata; class Aves; order Psittaciformes; family Psittacidae; genus Myiopsitta; species Myiopsitta monachus. The sequence continues at coordinate 54,829,983 of CM029919.1, forward strand.
AGATGGGTGAAAACATTGCTGAGCTGTCAGGCTCTACGGTTAGCAGTTAATGGCTTATACTCAACCTGGAGGCTGGTTAAAAGTGAAGCTCCCCAGGGTTGTATCCTGGGACCTGTCCTCTCTACCATGTTCACCAAAACAGTAGGTGGTAAAACACACCCATGCCAAGTTTGCAAACCATGCCAAAAGGGAGAGGGTGGAGAACTGGGCATTCAGTCAGCATTTGTTATGCCACACTGACAATATCATGTCTAGTTTTGGCTCCCCACTGTAAGAGAGACATCAGTAAACTAGAAGGCCAATGGGATGGTCAGGTCTGGAGCACTTGCCCTGTGAGGAGAGGCTGAGGGGGTATGTGCTTGTTCAGCCCAGAAAAGAGGCTGCAGAAAGACGTACAGCAGTCTCCCCCATTATCTACCAGGAGGTCACTGAGAAAGGAAAGCCTTCTCTATTGAAATTTATGGCAGGAGAACACTGCACAGTGGTTATAAACAAAGGTCAGTTTGACTGGATATGCATCGAAAATTTGCAATGCCCAGAGAGGCTGTGCAGTTTCCATCTTTCAAAGGTCTCAAACCCACCTGGGTAAGGTCCTAGGCAACCCGGTCCAAGTTCAGTTTTGACACTTTGGAGACAGAGTTCACCCTAGGTGGTCTCCCAAGGCCCTTTCCAAATTTAATTATCCTATAACTTATCCTTAAAAATGTGAAACACAACATTCATAACCACATAGCTGACAGATCTTACTCTTTCAATAGGCCATCCTTTAAAGGAAGCTGCAGCTTATGAATAGAGATACAACTTGAGCCAGTTAATGAAAAAAAAGTGTTAAACACAAGCTATAAATGAGAATACCAAGAGACAGTCCATTCTCCATTAAATCTATACTTTTCACCCTTCCTTGTGAGACCTGTAATGAAGCGTAACCAAGACAACAGCCACAAGGCCTTCATCTTCTCCTTGCCTTCGGACTTGGGGATAGAGCCCACATAGATCTTTGTGAATGACCAGCCGGAACACTCGCTACCCTCAGGCTTCTCATTTACAGCTGGTAGGGCAAAGAGGCAGTTCTCTGCCTCAGAGTAACAAAATTAAACCAGAAGCCTAGCAACAGGAAAACCAAATGCAAAGTTACTTTTCATGCAAAGTGTATATTAGAGCTTACAAGCTAATTGTGAGAAGTATCCAGCTGTAGTGGAGAGGTCTAAAAACTGTCTTTGAAATGGGGCAAAAGGGGAAATCAAGGCTGCTCAGTAAGTGCTGTTAAATGGTATTCTTTCCTCTTTGGAAAGCATAATGAAGGGCTAACTAAATGAGAAGTTTCCAGTTATTTCTCCTTTCTCAGGATGATCTTGTGTTAGTTGGAAGAAAGGGCACAATTCAATATTCTTGAAGTATCACTGGCAGTGGGAAAGATCACTGTTCAGAAAACACACATTATATGTGATTTGTTTGGGTATTTGTGTGTTTTGTTGTATTTTGCTTTTTGATTAGGAAAACTCGAGCTTGTTCTCTTCAAAAGACTACTGAACTTTAGAAATAAACTTTATGTATGTTTCAAGACACAAATGTTTGCTTTTCCTTAGTATCAACACATCTGGAAAAAAAAATCTGCACTGGAGATGAATTTAGAAGTTGAAACTGCTAAAAAGTATTAACTATCTCCAAGACTTAACATGACTAAGAAAGGGAAAATTGAAATAAGAATTCCAATCCCTAAGTTTCCTCTGCACGTGTTTACAAACCATATAAAGTAAAAACTTTTGAACTTAGATGAAATATATTGTATAGTCTAAGAGACTGCATCAAAAGAAGTGTGACAGCACTATTCTGCTCTCATGAGACGCCATTTGGAGTACTGTGTGCAACTCTGGTGTCCTCAGCTTAAGGAGGACATGGAGCTGTTGGAGGACATCCACAAGGGCCATAGGCGATGATAAAGGGGCTGGAGCACCTCCCGTATGCAGACAGGCTGAGAAAGTTGGGGCTGTTCAGCCTGCGGAAGAGATGGCTGCATGGAGACCTCATAGCAGCCTTCCAGTATCTGAAGGGGGCCTACAAGGATGCCAAAAGAGGTCTCTTCATTAGGGACTGTAGCAATAGCAATAGGACAAGGGGTAATGGATTTAAACTTAAACAGGGGAAGTTCAGATTAGATATAAGGAAGAAGTTCTTTACTGTGGGGGTTACCCAAATAAGTGGTTAATGTTCCATCCCTGGCAGGGTTCAAGGCCACGTTGGACAGCCTTGGGTGCCATGGTCTAGTGTGAGGCGTCCCTGCCCATCGGCAGGAGGGTTGGGACTAGATGATCTTAAGGTCTTTTCCAACGCTAACCATTCTATGATTCTATGAAAGGAACAATCTGGATATTAGAGGTCTGTAGGTGCCCTTTACTACTGCTCTATAAGGGGCCTGGTGAATATTTGAGTGATCACATTTATGCCTTTTCACTGGTTATAGAAATGTCCTTGATTAGGAAAATGCCTTTTAGATATTTGTGCATTCCATCCATTTCAAGAGACTGAGGATTCAGAGAAATACATTAATAAACTAAATATTGATTTTTCAGTTCTTCATCTGATATTTAAAAATATTTGCAGCACTGTTGACAGTAAATGCCTTAATTTAGAAGCCTCTGCAAACTAAATGCATGAACAGAAATTTGTGCAGTTAATACATATTTACCTTCTTCAACTGTCTGTACGAAGACCCCTGAAGAACTCCAATTTGTAGTAAACCCAAAGCTGCGACTGTGGCCAGGTCTCTGGTTTATACTGATTCTCATTTCACTGTACTGCTCCTGAAAAATAAAACATGACACTACAGTATCTGATATCACAGGAATCTAAATGAGGGAAAGTTTATCCTCTAAATAGGCGAGGCTGGTCACAATGTACACTTTAATCATCCATTATTACCATCATAGACAAAGGAAACAGTGTTGAAGTCAGTTAACTAACTCATTTCGTTTTTATTCAAATGCCTATATTTTCAGTTTATATTCATATTTTCTGTACACATATATTTAGCTGTGCATTCCTCCTATTTTAAATGTTTTGTAACATAATGCTACAAAACATAAGGAGTTTGAGGACATTAAACCACTAAATGGGTCTTTATGGATAGACAGTCTTGTAAATTTGTGGAATGCACTGTGAGAGAGCATAAGTCAGATGTGAAAAAGATAACAGAAATTCATCTTTATTTTTTGCACATCCTACAATGGGCATCATCAGTTTCTTTTAGGCTCAGTGCTGCAACTAGATTTACTTGGGTGAACATTCATCTTTTTAATTTTGTGTGAAAAACTACTACCTTGCTACGGATTTCATAATGGAGGCCTCAGATAATAAAACTAATCCCAGAATTAGCTAAAATCCAGATCTTCGATTCTAGTGGACTTTCAAAATGCTTTTAAAATCAGAATCAAAACTTAACATTACCATTTTAAACTACAGAAATATTTGACTGGAAAAACATTTTGGAAAACTTGCTTTTAATTCCGCACTATATTATGAACATGTTTTGCATACACAAACATTTAAATGCAAACTCCTTTAAAAATAATTAAAATACCCAAATGCACTTCATTATCATGGAGCTGACGTTATAAAAGGGGGAAAAAAACTGTAGACTTTTTTTCTGTCAAACACTATTAAAATACATTCATTCCAAGCCATGCATGCAGGAGACTTCGCATATTTATGTGCGTGCATTAAATGTACAACTACATTTTAGCTGCCTAGTGAACCAGCCTTCCTGAAGGGTTGGGATTTAACTTAAAGTATTTAAAAGCCTAGGGATCTAAACCAGTTCCCCAAAGCTCCTACATTCGTAGGATGAAGCAGGCAGCTACAGGGAACACTGCAAGATGTAGCTAGCCAAAGTATGCTTCAGCAGTGCTGGGTGTGGAAGACGACAACATTACAAGGCAACATCCTGAGGTTTCACCTTGTGTTACAGCAATGTTCTTGGCACAACACTCCCTGTTACAGCCGAGGGTAGAAAATAAGTCCTTTCTCCAAAACACAGCTACCAGCTTGCAAATGCTCCCATACAACCCAAGTCCTTAGGGGAGTAACAATACATTAGTCACAAATGTGAATCTGCTAATAGGTTAGGTTTTTACACTGGACTAGAGCATATTTAAGGCTTTTGAATTTGAGCGTGTTCCTGGAAATTACTGTTGCTATTATTTTTGTTTCCACCATCCCAACCCAGTGGGGTCCTTTAAACCCACCTCTTGTGAGAGAAGTAATACAACTTCCTCCACTGAACTTCATCATTTGGACAGGTTGTCTCCAAAACACTTAGTACTCCACAAACCTGGTGCTATTCCCCAGATGACTACTGAACTATATCAGTCCCTCAACTCTGGCAATGATTTACAAACATGCCAAGTGGAGCTTGTATTCCATAAGTTATAGCTTGTTTGAAGCACAACACAAGCTTTTTCTTTTTTTTAAACTTTTTTTTTTTTAAAAAACCAAAACACATAACTCATGCGCCAGAAGGATGATTTATAACCTTGCGACTAATGAAAAGAAAAAAAACAGCAGAAGAAGTGGACCTAGTACATGTTGTTCTCATTTGGCTCCCTTAAAGAGATACAAAGAACTCACATCTAATCTACGTTTTCACTGATTAGAACAGCAATTTCTCTGCCTGCTTTTGTAATAACACAGAAAAAAAAAGATCATGATCTCTTTCCTTATAAAATAATCGTTTTAAAAAAATTATGATAATTTCATTGCAATGCCCAAGGGTACAGGAGTATGAAACTGAAATGTGTTCCTTTTCCACAAGTGATTAGGAAGAAGAATGGTTCAGTGTCTGAATTTATAAAAAGCTGGTGTGGGAAGTGATTTCATAAATCAGCATTTAAGGTCTTATCATTCTCACCCAAGCAACTGGCACAATTAACTTTTACAGCAGCATGAGGAATGCAAAGAATTCATCTCTAATCTGTCAAGGAGTTTGAACCACCTCATTACATATTACAGAAAGGTATCAACAATTAAAGCTATTGTTCCATTTTTTGCACATGTGAAACATGCAATCAACTGGAAGCAGCAGCCCTGGAGGATATATATTTAAAAAAAAAAATGCCGGAAGACCCAACTCTTGGATCAGCACATACACAAAGAGATGGTGAACTGCTTTAAAATTTATTAATGTGAACATTAATTCGATTAATTTCAAGCAAAGAACGAAAAGGATGGGAGCTCAGGCTACAACAGATGTAAAAAAAGGATAGCATGATAGTACTGTTTAAGGCTGGCCTTTAAAAAGCTGATCTTTATTTTCCACCACCAGTTTAAAAGTGCAAATGAATGCTACAGCAGCTCAGATCATTCATCTGACATACCTGCTTGTGCACACAATGTGCTATTTTTGAGAATAAGAAAAACTTTGTAAGCATCGCAGTGTTTAGAGTAACTATTTTGAATTAGAATGAGAAATAAAATTCAGCACAGGACATATAACGGATAGGTAAAAAAATGTTGCAAGACAACCAATTATTTGCTTTCCAAATGTTCTTATTTTCCCTGAACTAAATCAAAGGAAATAGTAGATCTCAGAGCTGTTTTCTCACTCCCAAAAGTACTTGCATTAGTTGTAATTTTATTTATTTTTTCTTTTACTCTACTGTAGCATTCAGTTACACTATGTAATCACATTATTTCCACACTTACTTGAGATTTTGAATCCTCAGGCTCTGGCAGACTCATATTTTCTGCAGAAGATGCAAGTGAAAGAGAATCAGAAGGACAGCAATACTCTGGTTTAAGAATACTGCTTCCAGCATCTTGGTCTTGGGATTTTACAGGTAATGCTGAATTAGGAGATGGTGTTGACTGAACACCTTCTTTTTCCTCCTCCTCCTCCTCCTCACCTTTGCTTTTGAATGCACCAGTGGAGAGAGGGTATGCAGAATCTGGTTCTGAAAATGAACTGCTAGTGAACAAAGTTTGAGTTCTCTTCGGTTTTTCTACTTCTCCATTGTATTTCTGGGTATCATCCATCTAGGACAAAAATAACAGTTTAGTAAACATATGCTTAAGAATAAAAAACAAACCCTAGTCTTTCAGCAATGTATATATTTGACAAAAAACTCCCTTTCATGCAAATTCTGGTTATTGCACCTATTACTAATTACCTACTTTAAAGCAAACATTTTTTCTCTTGAAGTGCTTGCAGAATAGTCTAGACTTTTTAAGGTAAAAATGTTAAAATTACCTGCTTAGAATGATTTGCATTCATACCATTTTTAAAATTGAGACAAATAGGGATTGAGGAGAAAGCTATGAGAATCAACACAGTTAATCAGGGTGGGGGGAGAGGGTGGATATCAATTTCTGTGTTTCAGTACTTTCCTGAGCAGGTAAATTTTAAGGCAGCATAAAATTTCAATTTCACCAGAAGTCAGAAGCAGAAGAAACTTAAATCACCTGAAAAATTTGTCTTTAGCACTTAATTATGTTAACTTAGTTTCAGACAATTATATCTGACAAAGACAGGCTTTTGATAAGCAACACGGAGACTTACTAAAAGTAATAAAACAATTATTCTATCAAATGTATTTATCAGCCTTATGTCTAGGAGTGCCTTTAAGTACATAAACACGAGTAAACATCTAAAGCCACAACAGAATTGCCTGCTCTATTAACAGAGACTTCATCAAACAGCAGATGATTTAAAAATAAATAAATAAATAAAACGTTAAAACGCTACTCTTCCCCCAGCTACCCAAGACCCCAAACTGCAGGAATGAAGCAGACTTTTACCGTGAATGACCGTGGAAGTGACGAGATTCCTCTTGAGTGGGCACCAAAAGGTCTTGGTGTAACCACAGATGTTAACCTAGAGGTATCGGTTTTCTGGTAACTTCTCGGGAGAGAAGCTGAAACCTGAGCTGACCCAATTTGAGCATTCGCTGAGTACCGGGTAAACAAAAGAGCTGAGCTCTGCTCCTCTGCCGGGCTCTTTGGTGGAGTAGGAGCTTCACGAGTGGCCAAGCTCTCCAGGAGGTTCTCCCTGCGCTGTTGTGCATTTGCGCTTTTGCTGTCCTTAGTACTGCAGGTGGTACCTTCTTCCAAAAGGTAGTCTTTTGCTGGTGACTGCGTCGCAGGTGCTTTTTCTTCACTAAACACATCATCATTCAGTGAATATGTCCATCTGTGTTCGTGTTTCCGCTGCCTGTAGGAATCTTGATCTTTGTCCTCCCTGTGGGGACAGAGCACATTAAAATACCAAAAGGGACTTGACAAGCAGGCAGCCCCCTAAGTCTTTAAACTACTGAATGTTCAAAGCAAAGCACAAACCAAGAGATACATCTCCAACAGGTGAAAATGAATGGCATCATTTAATTCATAGTATTTTAATATATTTTTAAATCTACCTTTTTTCCCTTCCTCCCCATTTCAACACTCAGGCGTACTACCATCACATTATCAGGTTGCCACCATGACAGAAATCTCTTTGCCAAGAAAATGATATAGCTATTCAAGTTACATATCCTCAAAAATCAAGATTTTATTGAGGAAAAATGAGAAGAAGGTGTTCCCATCACACTGCCTGAATTGTATAGCTTTGCTGGTGTGCCTGCTCTATGAAAATACCGATTACTGAACTTCAGATAACAAAGAAGATGGTGTCCTGAAGTTCCGTTGTTTGGGTTTTTGTTCTGCTATTCATTCCTTTTGTCAGAAAAGAACAACCACCACATTGAATATTTACTCCATTGTTTTTAAGATTCTGATGATTTTGGGCATTCGATACAACTAGCATCCATATTTTATTCAAGAGACTAATTTTTGTACTCACAAATAATTAACAACACCCCCTCCCCCCCGAAACGCAAACCATTCTTAAATTTCTTTTATGAATACAGGCCATGTCCACATTCCCTTCATCTCAGTCATATATGCATTTGAAAGGCTGTTACCAGTAGAAGCAATACTGTGCTACTCAATTTACACTTTTGACTCTTTGGAGAGGATCTTGTTCTGTAAACACCCAGAGGAGCAACTGGGGACATAAGGGAAATCAAGCAAAAATTTACAGCTCTGTGATATACATTAGAATTCTGGCTGTATTTATCCACGGTGGTTAAAAGGATAGCAAATGCAGTGATAGAGGAAAGAGAAATAGTTCAGTTGATCTAAGAATAAAAAAGGCAGTACAGTGCTATGTTTTTAATCTCTTCAAAGTGGGTGCAAATACTAACTTCTCAATACATTTATTTATGGATAATAGAGTAAAATACCATTTATAGATCAAAACTGTGTAACTTTCTGTAAAAACAATGCATTAGCGCACCATATTCTGTCCTCCGATTGCCTAGAATTCTACATTATGTTTTGCAACTCAAATTGCTGAGATGTCTGCAGAATCAATTGCAACTTGCCAGTAAAAGCTGCGTAAGAATTCAAGGGAATAGAAATTCTCAGAATTAAGTCCTTCAACATAATACTCCCATTAGGGTCATTACCTCTCCTGCTGTATTTCTTTCAGTGACTTTGTACTCCTCTCAGACACCTCAGAGGCTCTCCTTTCTATTTCTTCTCTCTCTTCCTTCTTTTTTTGCAATTCAGAAGTGAAGCTCTTTCTACGATTCTTCCATTTTGCTAAATCCTGCAAGAATAACATGAACATATACAAAGATTTTCTCAAGACCTCTTCGACCTACATCACACTATCTACTGTCCTGATTTTATTTGCATGCCTGCATTGCAGCAATATTTTCATGTACCTTCCCCTACTAAATGATAAAGGGGTTCTTATATTTCAGTTAGAGTTACAGGCTTGCTCACTGCCTGTTAATGTTAACAATTGTAATTACTGGACTGCAACTGGAAAAGTACATATTTTGTCCTCTCCCCCCATTAGAACCCAACACTTTCTATTTTATTCTAGAATATTTCACCCAGTGACACATAGTGGAAAACAAATACCATCTGTATTTCCTTGTTGTAAGATTTGGAGTTTGGGATGATTTCCCCTCCCCCCACCCCAAATTACTACTATGTTAAACAGATACATTAGCTTGACAACAAGCACACTTGAAATTCTAAATTGAAAACATATACTTCTATACTTTCTTCATTTCTGTAAAACCACAATGTGAACTGCCAATATTCTACATGAAATACCAGAGCTGAGTTAAAAGTAGTACTGAATATTAGAGCCAAGATGGCTGAGGTGCTTTAAACAAAGAACAATGAGCTTCTGGGTGGTGAGGCACTGGAATGGGTTGATGAGAAAAGTTGTGAATGCTCCATCCCTGGCGGTGTTCAAGGCCAGGCTGGACAGAGCCTTGGGTGACATGGTTTAGTGGGTGAGGTGTCCTTGCCCATGGCAGGGGGTTGGAACTAGATGTTCTTAAGGTCCTTTCCAACCCTAACTACTCTAATGATTCTATGATTCTTCCTTGGTGTTCTGGTCTTAATTCCAGCTTCTTGTTGTCAAGCAGAGATTTTAATAAAAAAGAAAAAGTCTTCAGATACCGTTATGATGCTGTGCAAAGCTATGACATCAGTTTACAAGTTGGATTTAAGACAGAATTATTAAGGGATAGAAGCCTTACAAATTTGCACAGGGAAAATATTATTTCCCTTCCTTCTCCCAGAGGATCAAATGCTCAGACATTCAAATAATTTAACAAAAAAAGTATTCACATATTTCAGATAACACCTAACTTTTATGTCCAGAGAAATCAAGCCTGAAGGCTTTATTGGAATGCATACAAGTCTTAACCTGAAGCAATCAGATTCTTATGATGATATTTAAAATAAGTTCAATTCTGCATTAAACAGACATCCCTAGCAGCTGCATAAGACGGATTGTTTCAGAAGACAGCCCCATAAATTGCTGCACACATGTCAAAGCCTGTTTTCTAGGGACACTGAAGGTAGGCAGCACCCAGCCTTTCAGCAGGACACATGAAGAGGGGTAAAAAGGAGTGCTTACTTCTTGCCATTTTAGATCTTGTTCTTGTAACTGTTCTTTGATCCTTTGTAGCTCTTCATAACGGATTTTGCGCAATGACTGCAGCTCCTCTGCACTGACATCGTTCAAAGATTTGCTCCTAGAAAGAAAAAGAGTACTGGGTACTGGGCTTTATCACATTTTAGCCATCATTTACGCAAGGGAAACCTTCGAGAAAGGGAGGGGTTGATATTAGTACAACTGAGCTCTCAAGTGTTATTTCGAACAGAGCTGGAAGCATGGGCAGCTGAATGAGCAAGGCTGGGATGTGCTCTAGGGCCAGCACTTCTGTCACTAGTTGCATATTTGAGCAAATAAAATAAGGTTAAGGGAATAAGCAGCTCTGTAGCAGCTCCATGCTGATCATTCACATCAAACTCTTTGTACCCAACTGATTCCTTTGTTTAAACTTGTTTCTCTCTTTATCAACTTTACTCTTCTTTGACCTAAGAGGCATCCCTGTTCCCAGAGTCCAAATTACTATCCTTTCACTGCTTTCTCCAGTAACAGCTCTTGAGTCACCTCCCATTCATTCTTGCTTTAGGTTAATCATAAAGTCAAGTCAGTCATTAAAGCATGTTTCTGAAAAATAAAAGTAATTAACTGCTAAATGCTCAGTTCATGCATGTCACTAGCCTATGTTACTCATCTCCAAACCTCCATGATGCTTTCCATCCAAGTCAGGACGGCTAACACAGCCATTTTCTCACGAATTCCATCAACACGGCTACAAGTTTCTGCCCATGAACTCCTACTCACTAGCTCCTTTTAATCAAAATTCCTTAAAGCTCACCTTTCATGACTTCCCCCCCTGCCTTTCAAATGCTACTTTTTTCTTTAGTCTTTCACACTGCAAACAGGAGGTCTTTTAATTTAGGCATAGGACAAGACTCCTGCCCAGCCACAAGCCTCTGAGACACCAAGCAAAATGCAGGTGTTTCATCATAAGGTTCAGTGCTGCAATATAAAAGGAAAGCTAGGCTTACGGGGCTTCCTTTTGTTTAATTTTTTTTTTTTTTTGCATTTATCCAAACAAAAACTGAATGATGAAGGCGTGTAACCAAGATCTAAGAGGGCTTGAATGTGTGTCACTTCTGTGATACAACAGAAAATCAGCTTAAAACCAAAACTGATTCAGCACAGGGCCTTCCTCTAATGTTTCATTCCAAGAGAGCTCTGAACTAACAAATCAGACTATCACCTCCTCCCAAGGGGCCCCACTCACTTTCACTGGTAACATAAGACTTTGGACTTCAGCCTCTAGAAACAGAGGCCTGAGCGTTAACTCGTTATACCTGTTTGCTTGTCTATTTTTTTGAATGGGAGGAATGCCAAATTTAAGACAAATCTCCTGGTCACTGCTGCAGAAACTCTTTTCTTGTACAGTTGTTTTCCGTCTCTTTTTTTTTTTTTGTTAGTTTTTTAAGTTGTATCACATGTAGAAACAGGTTTGGGTAACTGAACTGTACATAACAATCAAAATTGTTCCCCAGCAGTTCAGGAAAGCTTACATTACATGTCTAGGGTTTCCCTTTCTCTTGATTTTCTATCACTGCCTGCAAAAAAATAGGACGATCTAGTCCTAAATACAATATGCCCTTAGTATGGGTATATTCATACCAAGGAACGGGATGTTAGTTTCAATTCTAGATTTAACTTCAGAATCTACCCAGTGACTTGAGCCTTCTGTGCCTCCCTCCCCTAACATCTTACTTCTGAAATGTTTCTTGCTTCTTCTGGAAGTGTTTAGTCATTTAACAAGTCTTGCCTCAGGGTAAAATTTTAAAAATAGATAAAAAAATGTACATTAAAAAAATAAATAAATAAAACATGCAGAACCAAATACTCAACATGCCATGACACAGTAAGTGGAAAATTATTGCCCTTTGAGTCACAGCACATTGCAAACAAATTCTAAGTTCACATGCCACTAACCAATAAGTTTACCACTAAGGATTCAATAACCTGAAGTATATAAAATAACCAAAGAACATTCATCAACAACATGATAAATACCATGGCATTAATTATTTTCAGATTATACCTGTACAGCCTTTGAAATAAAATATTTACTAATCTGCCTTTACATTTCTGAGTGTTATAAAGCCTAATTTAAACACAGAACACCAAATAGAAGGTGATCCTGCCCCTCTACTCTGCTCTCATGAGACCTCACTTGGAGTATTGTGTACAGTTCTGGTGTCCTCAACATACAAAGAACATGGAACTATTGGAACAAGTCCAAAGGAGGGCCACAAGGATGATCAGGGAACTGAAGCACCTTCCATATGAAGACAGGCTGAGAAAGTGGGGCTGTTCAGCCTAGGGAGAGGCGGCTGTATGGAGACCTCATAGCAGCCTTCCAGTACCTGAAGAGGGCCTATAGGGATGCTGGGGGGTGACTCTTCTTTAGGGACTGTAGTGAGAGGACAAGGGGTAATGGGTTCAAACTTAAACAGGGGAAATTTAGATTGGATATAAGGAGGAAGTTCTTTACTGTAAGGGTGGTGAGGCACTGGAATGGGTTGCCCAGGGAAGTTGTGAATGTTCCATCGCTGGCGGTGTTCAAGGCCAGGTTGGACAGAGCCTTGGGTGACACAGTTGAGTGTGAGGCGTGCCTGTCCATGGCAGGGGGTTGGAACTTCATGATCTTAAGGTCCTTTCCAACCCTAACTATTCTATGATTCTAAGTACTTCAGCAGGAACAAAATACTAGAGCTGATTTTCAAAGTGCCTGCTAACCCTAACTTGGATACCCTAGATGCCAGAGAGAGCTTCAGACATAGCTTTTACTCTCTTACATTCGTCATGTAAATTGCCCAGCACAGAACAACAAAGCAGCATGCACAAGTTTTTTCCAGCATGAGTTTTTAGCTACTGTGCATGCATGAAAATTTAGAGGCAAACATAGCATTATGATCTTTCAAGCTTGTATAAAACTTACCCTTGCTCATCAGAAAGCTTTTGAAACAGTCTGAGAAATCAGAAACCAAAAAAGAAAAGATTCAGTATCTTGATATTCATAACATTAACACCACAAGCACACTGGCACTCTTACTAAGTGAAGGGGAAACTGAAAGCTTGGGGACCGGTCAGCATGGAACAGCACATCAGAGATCTGAAACTAGTCAAAAGACAGATCAGGACTTGCGTGATATGTAAGTCAGGCAGAAAACTGACAGAACAAGGTTGCCTACAAGTTCTCAACTGTTCTGATTAGCAATACTGCACTGAAAGAGCCTTGTATTAATTCTGCACCACTTACTCCAGTGCTGCTGAACAGCAAGATGCTCAAAAGATACTCAGTACTAATTTTCATTTCGTGAAACAACTTGAGTCCCAGCAAGGCTTACAGAGGCTTTTTTCTTGTTACTTCAACCATTTCTGATAGTAAATGAAACTAATACTTGGAATAGATAAGAATAAAAGGTCCTATTTAGAAGTTTAGCATATTAAGAGGAGAACCAAATTAATCCAGTGTGATTCAAGCAGATTTTCAGTAGTCTTGAATTTGAGTATTTTATTTCATTAAATGAATTCTTAAAAGTGAAATATTTTCAAGCACTTCAGGAATATTCCTCTGAGAAGCTCACACTTTGTTAACAGTATTAAGCTTAAAAACAAAACACAGCAACATTAAATGTCAACTGGAACATGAAAGTGTCTTAGTCACAAAGTAATGATGCACAGCTGGGAGAACTGCAACTTGCAATGCCGTATTTTCAGAGCTAAGCAAATAGGCAAAATCCCACTCTCCCCTAGTAAGTACAAAATTCGAAAGAGAGCTAGGAAGTAGTTAAAACCAGTATTCAGTCAGAGAAATTTTGAGTATAACAGGAAAGGATTAGGGGAAAGTATTGATTGGGACTGTATGAGAGCAAGGGAGAAACACTGGCAGAACAAAATATGTAACAGTGGAATTTAATATTACATGGGCACACCACTTGCATGCACCATGACTTAGAGTGGGCAAAACACTACTGATATTTTTTATCACCTCATCTAATTATCTCAGAACTGTGGCAGAACAGTTTACAAGCATTTGCAATTTAGGTGCAAGCAGGAGTATCAGAATGCCCATTTCCAAAATTTGTTGTGAAAGCATTCATGTCTTTCAGAAGTGTTTTTATCAGTTATATGGGGGAGAAAAAAGAAAATATTTCTAGCCTCCACTGTCTTTCGAATAATCACTATTCCTATTGAATCATGGAAAGAAACTTACACAGAACTTTAAGACTGAAGGAACACTAGCATATTTTCCCTAAAATCGCAGCCTGCAACTAGGAAACATTGTTAACTTTTTGTTGAAAATATGGTATTGCAGTCAGGAGCTTCTATTCAAAGCAAATAACAAGCTTGTCCAGGACACCACGAACAAATAGCAGACTGGCACTCTATGAATGGCTCAGCACAAGACGATGCTTTTCTGAATGGAAAGGGTTCAGCTGCACTCAAGCACAATCCGTGCAGGACACAACCTGACCTCTCCACCATCTGCCGTTTCTTGTGTCTAACTTTGCTGGCCTCCCTGATTGCTTCCCACTTCTTCCAGTCTTCTTCACTGCACGGACCCGGGATGAAATTTACTGGTTGGGCGTTGCTCCCCACCTTCCAAGATTCTAACTTGCGGGTCAGCATATCGTCCTTCTTATGGCGGGAAGACGGGGACAGCACTCTGCCGTTGCTCTTTCTTTCCTCTGGTGTAGTGTCTTTTTCAAGTAAGCACAGGAATTTGGACCGTATCTCCTCTGGAAGACTCCATGGATCAGGAAAGAGTGCTGGGTGATACTTGTCTGGAGCACCTGATAAAGGCACCTCTTTCCTCTGAGAGAGGATTTTACGGAGAATCATGTCATCCTTCTCCAAATCTGGAATCACAGATTGGCCCTCTCTGGGTTGCAGAATTATCTCACCCTCTATGGGAGGCTCCTGCTCAGAGAAGTTTTTTAAATACCGGGGGTCTTGGAGAACAACTTGATTCACATGGAAAGCCCCGGTTTTCCGAATGAAAAAGTCATCGTTTTCCAAATCTGGATACAGATACCCATTTTCCCCATCTCCTTGATTGCTTCCTGGTATAAAGGAAATATTCTTTCTACATTTTATGAGCCTAGGGCCAGAAGTAGGATCTATTTTGGTCTTCGTTTCAGAAGACAAGTAGTCAGAGTATTTTTGCAGAGCCTGAAGTAATGAAAACTGACTGAAGCATATAAAACAAAAGGAGGGAAGTAAAAATATCATTAAGTAGCAAGAGACAAGCAGATCACAATGTATCTGATATACATTTGGTTAAGATTTGCAGCATCCCAAGCAGTACAACTACACCACTTGGCATTCACCACCACTAACCATAGCACAGCACACGTCAACCAACGTAAAGGTATCATGGCATACTAACCTGCCCAAAAACAGCACGCTTACATGCTCACACACAAAGCCAGTAACCCTATGCAGCATGTTACACTTTTGCATTTACATCTTCAAGAAGACCAGGCAACTTATGGATACATTTAAAAGGAAAAAAAAAAGAAAAATGTAATAATTAAAAAAGCGCAACATCACAGGACGTGGTTTAATTTCATTCAGCTGTTGCATATCCAGCCATTTCTTTTTGATGCAGCAAGAGTGCAGCTCATGCAGCAGTATCAACCTGGGCTGATCAGAAGCTTCCAAGATTTTTCCTTCTGCAATCTGTGACAATGAGCTTCCCACATAGTCAGCTGTTGGCTTATAGTTCTGATCTCTTCTGCAACTGCTGTTCCAGTCAAAACTTGGTCTTGGGTGATTAGCAACAATGGCAGAGCTTTGCTTGTAAGCAATATCCTCCTCAGAATCCGATTTCTTTCTACTGTGTAGCAGCACAAAGAATGAGCAGAGGGAAAGAAAAATAAACACGAAGCGTACTCATTGAGTAAAATGCACTGTGACAACTGTGCAACAGTAATGAAGAAAATCTTTCAATTATTCTCAAAAAAAAAAAAAAAAAGAAGAAAAGGAGAAAACAAATCCTGCTGCTACACTGGCAATAAAAATGAAAAATAAAAAATCAAGTCATACAACTACACTTTATTTATAGGTTTTGCACACAGGAGAGAAACAGGGGCATGCATGAAAACGCACCTGAACCCTTGAATCTCTTTATACCAGGGTTTGAAAGAGGACTTCCTGATTTTTTTCCATAGCAATTCTTCTTCTGGAGTCCAAAACTTAGGAAGAAATTTGTCAAAAGCAACAACTGTATTTGCCGCTGAAGAGCTTAGCTTGCGAAAATAGAGATCATCTTTCTCAATGTTTGGAATGCCTATTTCTTCATCCTCGTCCTCATCAAAATACCCAGATAATTCTGAAGGAATGTTAGCTCTTGGTTTGTTTTCCTCTTTAGTAGCCAACTGCCTCTGCCTCCTCTGGTTACTGTGCAAAATACCCAATCAGTTAAGATATTTCAGGAACAACTTGACATAAAGAATGCAAAGAGACATGCTTTTTGGCCCAGGACTTCAACCTCATGAATGAAGCAAATTAGTTCTCAATTCCACTGCAGCACCAGGAATAGCAAGATATATTAAAAAAAAAATTTAAAAAAAGTTAAATGGTTATATCAGCATCCTATTGCCTCTGACAAAAATATGAAGTTTGACAGAAAAGCCATAACAAATTATCAGCTCTGTTAAAATGCCAATTAGAAGGCTAACTCTATGGAGTTATTTATGGACTGCAATTTAGATAATGCAACAGTTACTGGATCTTGGATTAGTATCTCTGACCTCAGTGGTTCAAGCATTGCAGCTAGTGGACCAGCTGGATAACTTTCTTGTGAGCAAGATTTAGGAGAGTCATTGCGCAACACGAAATGATGTCCAGGTGTAGCAGAGCTTACAGGGCTCTTTTTGACTAGAAATCTACGATTTGCTAAGTCATCCATAACCAGGTCGGGCAGCCTTCTTTCATCTTCTGAATCAGAGCCACTGTCATACTCATAGATCATCTGGAGGGAAGCTGGATCTGTGAGCCCACACTCTGCTCTGCTATTTTGGCAGGAGGCTACGGGATTCCTTTCATGTTCACTGAGGTTGACCAAAACAGGAACAGAATGAAGACAGTGAAGTCACGAAGGCAATGATGAAACCCAAACCTGCCCACTAATCTCATCTCAGTGTACCAAGAAGCAAGACAACTGAAGTTCATCAGCGTATTTTGGAAGACTTTAATGAGAAACCAAAACTACCTCTCATGAATTCGCATTTAAGAGCATTAAAATCCCCTCTATCTAGATTCTGATCAGCCTCAAAACATTACTTAAATACCAGATAACTAGTTCAGTAAAAAGAAAAATGAAACAAAAAAGAGCAAAACAAAACGCCAACCACATCACCACACCAAAAAATCCCCCCTGTTAAAACACGGAAACTAACACTTTACTTTGAATTTCAGCAACAATAGCTTTTCTTTAACTAATGAATAAATCACTTATTTTAAAGGTCTTAAATCGAAGTCTGCTTTACTAAGACCGCACACCAGTACCTTGAAAATGTTCCATCCGAGTCAGTGAAGACAGGACTTGCCCAGCTCCTCCTGTTGTCCTCATTCTTCTCTGTCCTCTTCTTCCTTAAAGGAGCTGGCACATAGGCCGTCTGCTTGTTTTTGTTGGGTAAGAAGCGATTGAAATCAGTGGTAGGTTTTGGTTCAATCACAGAAATCCTACGGTAAGACCTGTCATCTTTATGGGAGTCATGCATTTTGAAAGGCAGTTCTGAGTCTGTGTCACTGTCACAACCTTAGAAGAAAGGGGTAAAAAGGGAAGGCACAAACATCATTCTCTCAACACAAGCTTTTGGCTAGAACATTGACCAAAATCTAAAATCAATTTAACTCCACACTTGGGATGTCCTGGCTGTGAATTTACTGACGGGACAATAGGAGAGGTATTTTTAAAGGTCTGTGGCAAAGCTGTGATAAGGTCCATTAAGCTGAATGTAGCCCCTGCTACATTTGTTCCATTCTTTCACTATTACTGCTCCCTGCAGGAAACAGTGTTAACCTCTAGACATAAACCAGCACAGAAGTTTAATTAAACATACCTGACACTCAAATTTACTAACAAAGACAAGCTACTAGCAAATAGCACGGCAACACCCTCATCTCACCAGATTAATGCCCAGTAGAAGCCCAGGCACATCACATATATAGCATGACTACTTGCTGCCTTGCTTAGATCAGAATTCTTCCGTGTGGCTTCAGCCCAATGATTTTGTGTCATTCACATGTAATAAATCCAAAAGCTCACTATTTTTATAACTTGATACTACACTACAAGTTCCCTTTCTGAACTATGGAATATCCTGCATGCTCACACACACTAACATGGCAGTGAGAGCAACAGTCCCCAGCAATCCTTCCTAGGAAAAGTAACACAATCATTGTTTTGTTTCTACCAACTGTTAGAGGTCAATATTTGCTGAAGCAGAACGCAACTGCATCAGTTGCAAAACTAAAGTTGCCTTTCAAGCCAATGTAAGTGCCTGAAGTACTAGGTACATACATTGCCTTCTCCCACATTCATAATACATACATCAAAAAAGACTTAAGAGAGGAAAACATACCTTCACTGCCACCTTTCAAGGTTATATCTGATGAAAAGCTTGTAGAAGATCTTGAACCAAGGGAGTCCAAGCTATCAAAGGAATTGTCTCTTTTATGGCTAGCTGAAGATGGAAAGGGCTCTCCCCGGTCAACGTACCAAATATCACCGTATCCACTATCCCTGCCACTTCTGTTCAGGTGGCTAGACTCTTCAAGTGCCTGTAAGAGTAAGTTTTGAAAGGTCTTTTCAAATCATTTAAGATGCAAATGCTATTATTGAGTTTTCACTTAAAATTTTTAAAATGCATTTTGAGTGCACAAACTTTAACACAGACTCTTTCAAAGCCCCCAAACAACATGAACAACAGCTTAAATAGAAGATTCAACACAAGCTCTTAATTTTCTCTTATTTCAGCCAAAGGGAAGCAAGAATGTCCTCTTCACAATCTACTACATCAATCAGAGCATGTGGATTCTGAATTGTGGGATTATATGGATAGCAGAAGAGCCAGTGCAAGCTAAAAATCTTTCCTTTCACATGAACTTTGAGAGCAAGCCAAATAAACAAATCATAGGGCTAAGTTGTCCAAACTAAAAATAAAACTAAAACCCCAAGAAATTGTTTAGAGTTGATGATGTAATGTATACCAAACTTTAAATTTCATGCTATTTATTTATTTTTAATTCCTTACCTTAGTCAATGCTTGCCCTAGTAACTTCTCAAATGCTTTAAGATTGAGGTATGGACCATTATAATGAGGGTTACTTTGAGCTTTTCTCCCAAGCCAGTATAATGTAATCAAAACCTAAAACCAAATAAACAAAAAAAATATAAGCTTAATTACTTCCTCTTATACCATATACCAGTACAAAAGAATCTCAGCATGCTGTTACAGATTTTTTCCACAATGAGTTGTAAATTCATGGTTCACCGTATTAGCTAAGATCTCCATCAAAACCAATTAAAGAGTGTTATGATGCATCTCCTGTATCTCAAGCAAGCAGGTACAGGCCTTGTTTCTAATTATTACATTTATTTGGGAAAGTAAACAGCATAGAGACTATCCTAAGATGGCACCAATTTGTATCAGATAAATGAACAGCTGAAGGTTAATGTGATAGTGCAATAAAAAGAAGTGTTTTAAAAATATTTAGTCACAGTCAGCATGAACTTGCTTCGGAAAGCACTGAGGTACATGTCTTACATTTTTCACTCTTCTGTTGGTCTCCTCCGGTCTGAAGCAGGGCAGGAAGCAAGAAAAACAAAATAAAACAAAAAGTTTCAAAATATTTTACTTGAAATTCAATTATTATTCAAGACTTAAAAGTTTTCAAGCCAAGTAAGAGGCCAGTATAAAATATACAGTTATGGTTATTCTAAATTAAAAGTGTTTTGCTTTGAATTCCTAGTTATAACTCTGTACTATTTCGATTGTTACATGTTAACCCAGAAACTAGCTGATCTATCATAGTTTCTGACTTGAGAGGTACGTGAAAAGGCTCTAGGCTTTTTAAATTAGCTGAGGTTTTTAGTTACCAACAGAAAATAGGTGCAAACAAGCTAATGACTTTGAGAAATACAGGTTCTGTTGGCCAGGATGATCTTCAGTTCCATATGAAAGCAGATACAATTGTTAGATTTTCCCCGATTGTATTATATTTTCTAAAATATTTGCCTTGGACACAGAGAATGTTTCAGCCTTGAGAGAATCTTTCAGACAAAAAAAAACAACTGAGCAACTGAAACTGGGACATCTGGAAAGAGATGTTGTAGGGCCGGAAGGAGTTTCATTTGCTTTTAATGCAAGATGTGTGTTTGTCAAAAAAAAAAATTAATTTAGTATTCTACCACCAACACCAGTAAACTTCTTTTTATACATATAGACAATTTGTGGCACACCTCAGAAGCACACCAACACACACACTCACAGCGGTCCCGTTCTCCTACTGCTCATACTAAAAATAAGAAACTTTTTGGTTGGGAGCCTCCCAAAGGTGAGGTACCACAGGCTCAGTCCCCATGTGTAAATATACAGGGCTGGACTACAGACAGAAGCTGAACAACACTCCTGCTTACACTGCCAGAGGTTATGGAAGGACAGATGGCTTAAATACACCAAAACAACTTTTCTCCTGGCCCAGATGCTGTTGGTTTGTGGCCGGTTCAGGGGCAAGCTTCATATGCAGCACAGTGACAGGATTCAAACAAAAAAGTGGAGGATTAATACACAGTGTCAGAAAGACCAACACAGAGCCCTGCAACAAGTCAGACCATTGATGTAGTGAGACACCTCTCCTGTTTCTGCCTGTTTAGGAATCAGCTAGTGAAAGGTTGCAGGGGAAAAGTAGAATAAACCATTCAGGGGATAGTTACGAGTTAGCAAAATGATTGTGGCCAGTCAGCATAGGTGGCACTCTATACAGAAATACAGTAATTGATGCAACGTGACAACCAGCAGGGATGCAGGGACACAGATTGTCCCTGCTTCTCTTTTCTCCTAGTTTGAAAGCACCCGCTCCCACTCAGTGCACTTATAACTTCCTTGCCTGGCCAGACACCATAAAGGCATCAGGCTGCCAGGAACAGAAAGTCTTGAGCTGGATCTGACCTGCCAGTCCTTGACACAACTTCCTTAATATCACACACCAGAGATGCTGCTGCCTTTAGTACTCAGTAGCATCTTTCTCATGGATAGGAAGGAGCCTCTCTTTTAATGGACAATATCTACAATTTTGTTCTAGTTAAAAAATCATAATATTAATGTTAATAATAAACATTTCTGAAACACATTGTTGTTCCTTCTTCACTTCAGACTATTTTGGTAAAAAAATTTCCTCTTCTTCAGTACACAATTTTATGCTGCAGGGCACACCAAGTGCTGCCTGGAGACATGTTGGTTTCCTAAGCAAAGGATGGAAGATTATTCTTGTGCTGGCATATATCAACATTACACTTCCCAAACCCAACAGAAAGCATTTTAAAAGGTTTCCATTCTTTAGATTCTAAAAGCCTTTTGCTAGCACAATTTCTGCTGTTATTTGCAATTATAAAAGCAGAGGCCCTTGCGAAAGGTACCATTAAGTTTGCTTCCAAACTTCAACAGTTCTAGGAGTGAAAAATTCCACCTTTAATCAACTGGAGCCTGTATCCAAGAGGGTTCTGACCTTCATGTAGAGCAAAGCTACGTCACTGAAAATTATGGTCACTTCTGCTTTCTATGAGCTCTCTCAGATCATTTAGGTTAACCATTTGCCCTGTGCACTTGGACTATAAACAGTGCAAAACTTAGGAGGGTCAGGTAAATCAGTGAGCACAGTTGAGACCCAAAACGCAGGCAGAGAGATATTTCACACGCTTGAATGACACACAGTGCTCCATTCACGCTTGCTCAGCTAACAGAAACAAACAGACAAGATGCTTACTCTGTGAACAAAGTTTCTTCACTTGCATCCTTCTCTGAACTACACCTATTGGTCTCTAAACCTTTTTAGCAACCTGTAATGATAGATGTAGTCCGAGCAGAACAAAACAAGAACACCCTGCTAACCTAGAACAATCAGTTCCTCATTTATATATGTATGTATTAATTTTACAATGGCACTTAAACCAAGGAAACGAAGGAGGATTCTGGATGAATGTACTGACCTAGAATCTGTGCAAAACAATAGGTATACAATTTTAGAAGTTCTTCTTTATAAAGTGTTATAAAAATGTACATACTGTGCAGAACTATGCAAAGAATTCCACTGGGGTCTTGTGTACAGCTCTGAACAACTGTAGATCATAGCAGGGGACAAAACAGAGTCACCAACCTCAAACATGGCAAGTTCTTTGCTGCTGTGAGAGGAGGTGTGATCCTGCCTTCACTGACAACCTGTTGCTACCCAGCAGCAAGCTCCTGCTCTCACCTCCGCTCCCCTTCACAAGTCTGGCTCTAAATACACAGGGCTGAAACACTCAATTTCTCACACTGTATTTGAAGAAGTCAGTTGAAAGATGGCATGCCAGAACTTCAGCAATGTAGTTTTAAACACTCCTGGACAATTATAACCTTATTTTGAATATGCCCCTGGCACTGAACAGCTAACACAGCACTGGCTGTAGAGGCATTTGTCCTACAAAACCTATTATAGTAACTGAAGGGCTAACCCACTGGCTTAACTATATTCATCAATGCAAATAAACGCCAATCCTACATTGGGCAACTGTGAAAGAAGTCTGGTTTTTTTGATGTTTTTATCCAAAACCATCAGAGAGCTCGGTTGGTGCAGACTTTATGAAAATATTCTGTGTGATCTAATTTCTGGCTTGAATAGATGAGTGCCATTATGCTGAAAATTATAAGCAGGTTGCTGCTTTGCTCAGTAGGGCACAGCCAAGGCTGCATCTTAAAACAATTAGCTGAAAGAAGTGGGTTCCTTTCCAAATGACAATGCAACACCACTTATTAAATCACTTTGTGTCATTTCAAACATTACCTTCTCTGTCTTCCCAGAGGTTTTTATATCTCCTTTCGCTAACAATGCCAATGCCACTTCACTACAGATATCTGAACTAAGCAAAGGAAGCTGCTAAGGACAATGGTTAAAATCTTGCAGAAATAGTTTGATTATAAATCCTTCATTTGCTCCTGCCACAGTCTCAGCATTTTAATGTTCACTCTGAAGCTTAAAAGAAAAGCAACGCCATTCTTCCACTTTACCTAAGCTAACCCCAATGCCAAATCCCAGCTAACAAAGAGGTCTCAAAATTTTAGAAGTACAACTTTAACTCACATTGCATGAGCCTTAACTGTTGGCACTAGTTTCACAGTAACAGTTTATGTACAACTTCAAGATTAGCCACCCTGGAAAGTATCTGTGAAATGCAGCATGAAAGTCTAAAGGCCATGAGATAACAATATGTGGGGGATATTATCGTAATTGTGAAGCACAATTACTCAAATCCAAGTTGAACACTGATGCAAAAAGATGTGAAATAACCACCTGTGGAGAAATAATACCGTCTGTATAAATCACATAATCTACATTAATCCTTCAGCAAACAGAAAAAAGACAAATGGGACAGAAATAGCTCTCACTTATTAGAAGGTGATATGCTTAGAGACCAAATATTTCCTCTGCCTTTGGACACAACACATACTCACAGACATGACTTATGCCCACCCAGCATGGACCAATGAATGTTTCTCTAACAAGGACCACTTCAACAGAAGAAAGCAAAGTGACAAGTGACGTGGCAGATCAGCAGGCTGAGCCACAGCTCAAGAATTTATTCTCAGCTCCACTGTTTGCCCAAGGTTAAATAACAGAATTAGTCACCAAGGCCAATACAAAGGCTTTGGCAGCAGCTCTAGCTTCAGGATTTCCTGGTCTCCCTTTCCCTTCCAGTCACTCCACTTTGCTGCCCCCGTGGATATGCCAATGTAACTCCAAATTACGCTGCGGTTCCACATTGCCCATCAAGACCAGAGGGCTGTGCCTATTTCTTTGTTTGGATTTTTCCTAATATACATTTTCAGACCCCAAATTAATTTGCTTATATGTTTAAGAGCACACTTGTACAAGAGACCACATCAGCACCAGAGCAGAGACAACACACTGCTGCTGAGGAGCAGGCAGGGAGCTTGGCCAAGGAGTCTCTGTGTGATGGAACCCAGCCAGAGGTGAGCTGTGCTTCCCATTCATGCATCTCCTGATCCTTAGCTCCGAGGAGTGAGGAAAACTTGCAAGGATTATTTTAATGTACTTTGAGGCATTTAAAAAAAAAAGTTAAAAAAAATCATACAAGACATTCATATACCTTACAGTAGCTAGGAGACCACAGTACTTTAAGAAAGCATGACCTAGATTTCAAGCAATTATAAAATACATCCATAGGCAATATTGACACACAGACACCTTGCCAGTGCCCCCTTACAAAAGCACAATACCTTTCAAGTAGCTACCTTTAAGTTCAACTTATTTCAAAACTTGTAACAAACAAACTCAGTAGTTTGGATTTTGTTTCTCTAACACACTATACAGTTTGGTTCCCCCACATCCTAATACATATTAAATCCCAGCAACTAGCAACTCATGATGTCAAACCTACTTTGACACTTCATTTGGTTATTTTCCAGGGAAAACAACAACATAATGCTCAAGACCAAATCCAAGACATTAGAGGTCTGAGCAAAACTCTGGAAGATGATTTTACAGCACCCCATTCAGAAAACATACCTTTCTGAGGGTCTACTTCTCATATAGAAACATTTATAAATATAAATATGAATATATAATGAAAAAAAATTCTAAACAAAAAACATGCCACCAAAAAAAACCCCACTACATCAGAGTACCCTTCCCCCCCAAATGAGGGTTATCAGCTGAGAAGAGGCCATGTGGTCATGGCCAAGAGATAAAACAAATCCAAACCCATTTACGGGGAGAAAGAAGGGACTGAGACACTCCCACTGATAGAAAGGAATGTGCCAGTGACAAATGCACCCTGCCCAGTGCCAAACCCTTCCCTTGGTGACAAACACTTCAGAAATCCCAACAGCTGCCAAAGCTATCTGTTTTCCATCCCTTCCTCTGTGTTACAGATCTCAAGAACACAGGACCTGAACAGACTTCTGTTTAAAAAGAACCATCCATGCTCTCCCTTTGAACTTGCATGCACAAAGGCAGCAGTTCTGCCTCCCAGATGGCTCTACCAAGTCCTTCGAAGGGCATTCTCCAGCCTGGGAGCTGGCGGGGATGAGCAGGCTGCAGAACAAGCCTGCTCCCAAGCTCCTCGCCAAGCTCCAGGTCTTCTAGCCCAGCCCCAGCCAGCTTCACTTATACTTCTGAGGAGGACGTCAGAGAGTTTGAAGGATTCTCCACCCCCGCAGAGGTATGCTGCACAGGAGACAAATGCTGGCTGTTCAACTAGCAGTGGGCTTGTGCTAAATTTCAACCTCTTTGGCCACCTACTCAACTGCTATTAATATTGCTGTTATCAGATTTCATTGAATTCCCACCTGCTGCTGAGAATAAAAAGCTCCAGTGGAAGATGGGGCTGCTGCATGGGTACAGAAACATGAGGAGATTCCTCCAGCACTTGTATTCTTAGCGAACTGATATTCAACCCCACAAGCTACAGCTCACTGCTGAGATTACGGGAAATAAAACGGTCAGGTTATGGCCACAGTGTTCAAGAACAGCTTTTGGAAACTCACAATTCTATTTGACTATGAAAAGCACATGTGTTTTCCATAGCAACACATCCACTGGACCCAATGACATTTATATACAAAATGATAGCAGAAGGCATTTCTCCATGCCCCAACAAGAAAACCCTGGCCTAACAGCAAAAAGTTCTGTGAGCCCTGATGACCAAGTAGCCTGTCCCCACCCCACACCCTCACCTACTAATGAAGAGCTGGGGGATGGAGAAGAGACGCCCAAGAGCAAAAAGGCAGAGAAGGAACACAGCTGGCCAACACCCTTCTTGGGAAGGGCTCCCCATCCATCACTTCAGAGCCTGTCCTTTCATAATGCCTCTTGAGTATTGCGCTTCCTTGCTGATCTCACCCATTATGCTTCCACAGGATTCTTAAATCCCTTATCAAAACAAAACCAAGCACTTCTAGAAATGTGTATCAGCCCTGGCAAGTCACAAAACACATTATCCATTTCCTCACACTCTTTTCTGACCCCTCCCTGGGTGGTCCATCTCTGCCAGTTTCCTAATACGCCAGCCTAATCTACAGGTTCTGCTAAATATTCAGGACAGTGTAGGGCAGAAGAAACACCTGTCAAATAAAAAATAACCCCCCACAAAACCAACCCCAGAAGAACAAACCTGGGGAGTAGCCTGGCTGATAACCTGAGCATTCCTTGGCTCTCATCTCAGGGGTGGGCAAGGGAAGAGAGATGGAGCATTGCTTCTGCAGCAACTTGCAGAGCTGGAGGAAACTGATAGGATCCTGCAGCTTCCTGCTCAAATATTAAGTTATATTAAAGTATTTATTATAAATAGAGTAGCTTTGTTAACTGGTCCCTTTTAGTGTTGTTTTCTTTCTCCATTCCTAAAAAGCTCTGAAAGTCATCAACTTCACTAATTACAGGTAATTAAACTGAGTATTTCTTCTATTGTGTTAATTGGTTTGTTGGTTTTTCCAGGGCAAATATAGATTTTTCTTCTCCAGTCCGTTGCTCTAAATTCCAGGTCTAGACTAGTACCTATGCAAAAATAAATAGTAAGCATTCTATATCCTAAAGCTTTGCGCCAGTCAAGTGCCATATACTTGTCCAAGAAACAGGAGACCATCCACTGACTTTTATGAGAAATTATGGTTTCTCTGCACAAAGAATTAGAAGTTGTGAAGTTGACTCCAAGCTCATACAAAGTGTTAAGAGTGCTCAAAGGAAATCAGTTTGTTCACATTCAAGAGGACATCTGCATTTCAGAGGTGAAATTAATTGCCTCTCAAGGAAACAAAACTAAAAACCCACTTCAAAACAGACAGCAATTTAAACAGATTGACAGACAGATATCACTATTTACACACCCTATAGATTTTTCTAACTTCCAAAGAAGTTGCTGACAAGTCTTAGACCTCGGAATATTTTACTTCGCTGAATCTCTCCTTCTTTTACCTCCCTGTTGCCCACCCCACCCGCTATTTTTTTTTACCTGTACATAATTCAGTGAACCCTTGCACTATCGCTACACTTAAGTGTTACCACTTCTACCTTTTTTCTTCCTTGTAGCTTCTCAAAATTCTCATATTTTACACTCCCCCCTCTCAAGAATAACAGACTTGAGCTCATACTGTTCATCACCAGGATTATCATCTACGTTAACTTCTCTTACATCTAGTTTTGAATATCCTTTACCTTCATCTCCCTCCACCGCAAACTATACCATATACATTATACAATATACACTATACTATTGCGTAACTCTGTAGATCAATTTGAAGAGACACCCATACGGAGAACACACAGTCGTGCTATTCTTTACAAAAGGAATAGTTGGTATATCTGGGGAGTCACTTGGAAAAATAAGTATCAAAATAGGCAATTAAGTGCAATCCTGTAAACATTTAGAAATACATATAAAAGCACAGGAAGGCACAGCTGTTAACTAGCACAGAAATAGTTCAACAGCACTTTGCAAAAAATATTCTGTATAAAGTATCTATTTGCTTTAGCTAAGCTGCAGCAGCCATGGCAACTCACAGCATTTTTTCAAGACAGTACTGAAATTCACTTTCTATTGCCTGACACATCTTTGCCATTATTAAATCAAATATTTCCAAAATTGTTGTCCTTTTTAGTCCCACTTTTACACCTTAATAAGTATTTCAACATCCCCTCTTCCTACAGGCAGGTAGCAGAGGTAATTTGGTAGAACAGCCCTTGATACTGACTCATTTATTCCCTTCAAGCATCATTCAGACACCTCTATGAACCATGTCTGGGAACAGATAAACAAGTTACTGCAATGTAAGTCGGGGTAAAAATTTTCCATCTACCAGCTGCTCCATAGCAACTGCCTGTGTGCACTCTCTTGTCCTCGACCC
Source organism: Myiopsitta monachus (assembly GCA_017639245.1). Classification (NCBI taxonomy): domain Eukaryota; kingdom Metazoa; phylum Chordata; class Aves; order Psittaciformes; family Psittacidae; genus Myiopsitta; species Myiopsitta monachus. Next base: position 54,858,108 of record CM029919.1, read on the forward strand.
TCATGATTAAGACAATTGTTCAATTTGGATAAAGCATTAAGAGGTGGTGCCTCAGGAAGAGCTACGATTTGGCAGGTCATACAAATTTGCTTGCTCACAGAGACAGAGATATTTTTATAGCCTCTGTAACCAGACAGGAGGAAAACCAAAACCAACAACAAAACCAGCAATACCTCCTGCATTCAATCTGCTCCCTTGGTCCGTGCCTGGGGAAAGATTTGGGAAATGCAATCCTTTGTTATTTTTGTGCCAAGCAAACAGGTGGTGATGTACAAGTGCCTTGTGTATAAGCAAAACCACAGTTTACCACAGCTTGTAATACTCAATAGTGAGTTTTATGTAGTACCTTGGTGTATGCAAAAAAAAAAAAAAAAAAAAAGGATTAAAACCCCAACTCAAGTCAGTACTGTATAAGTCATACCAATATTTGGCGATGAACATATCTTCTGGTAAAGAAAAGTGACTGACTAACTTACACTGGATATCACTACATTCACACCTGTGCTAACATAGAGTTTCACCAGTCCAGAAATGTATCTGCTCGGTTGCTGTTGTAACCATATGCAGAAAACAACTCAGTGCAGAGGTGACTCAGAGAATAAATAGCAGAAACTACAGATGCCCTCCTATCCATACCCTGTGAGTGGGAAGGAATCCAGACTTCAATCCACTCACTCATCACCTCTTCAGGGGAGCCAAGACCCATGAATGCCAGGTATACACAAGGGTGGATATATTCTCCTAAGAGGAAACAGGCACCCTGTATCTTGGGGGTACAAGGGATATGCAGCAACTGGGAGTCACAGATTTCTGATGGCTCATTTTTTCCCCTAGAGCAATTCCAGCTTAGTGCTGGCCAAAGTATTGTACAGGAGGGACAAAGAACTGGGGCACTGTCTACCCCAGCCCCTCTTCTCATTCTCAACTTCTGTCATATTATCGAAGAATAAATGTTTTAGCAGTTTAGAGGGGGGATTACTAAAAGCACAGCTTTTGGGAAAGCATCACAGAGCTAGGATTTTGTAAAGAATTTAGATTTACTTATAGAGATCGAAAGAGCAAAGATGACAAAATGGAGGCACAAGGTAAGTACAGTTTATTCCATGATAACGATTTTGGAAACAAGTTAGAGTGATATTGGCATTTGGCCTTAAGTAGAAATAAATCACTACTGCATGACTGCATCATTTAGTTTAGTCTCTATATCTGGAATAAAACCTTTAAAGGACTACTGGGTTTTCTCAGTAATATTTTGGAAAAATATTTCACAAGCAAAGAAGAAGAAATCAGAATGCTTCTTTTTTGAAATTTTGCCGTATTTTCTGTTTCTTTGGGTTACCCTAGCAACACAGAGCACAACATAATCACTCATCACACAGAGCACAAATGTATGAAACAGACTGAACCTGACTTCTGTCTGCTGAAGTCAGTTCTCTATTAACTTAGGTTGACGCATATATGGCAAAAAAAGTAAGGTACACAGTTAAAACCAAACTTTACTATTTCCTACGTTTTCTTGATCTGCCCTTCAGTTGTGAAGACATATTTAGAGCCAGGAAACAGCACTTCAATGAATGCTAAGTCAGATGCTAATCAATTCATCCTTATAAGAATACTGAAAGGGAATGTATTCCCTTGAACCAGCTATCCCAGGAGATAAGCTGTGAAATAGCGACACAATTTAAAACAAAAACAAGATACAGAAATTGAGCAAAATCACAACGTGTTAACAAAAATGTACCTTTTGTCTTGGGGAACAGACAATATCTAAAATAAGCAGGTATTATTTTCCATATTTGCCACAGTTCTCACCTCTCATTCTCAGCTCCTGCAACATCCACATGTAAGGGAGCTCCTTAAAGATGTAACTATTCTTACCCAGGTTCCTTAGGGCTTCAGATTGATTTCCGTAACATCTGAAATTACTAAATTCAATTAGCTGCTATCGATACTACTGGATAAGTATTAGCCTTTTTATTACTTTATTTTGGGGAAAGATAATTTGTCCACCCCACTGAGTTCTTTAAGGCTATTTAGAGCAGCCAAGTCAGAGGATATTTTTAAACATTTGCTCAAAACATCAAGCTTTTTAGGCCAGGTTTTCTGTCCAAGTTCTTAATGTTGGAAAAATGAATGCTTCTTTACTGCAAAGTGAGAGAATGGGTAAAAGTCCAACTACTTCCTTTGCCAGAATGTTAGAAAGCCTGTGTGGGAGGCAAAAAGGGCTGGATGGGAGAGAGAAGGAGAAAGACAGTAAGCTAGTCTGACCCTATACCTCTGAAGTTGGAGACTTCACATTTACAGCATCCCAACCTACTGAAACCAAACATGCTATTACTCACTTAGGAGTTTCTGTTGTAAAGTTAGAGGAGCCCAAGAATAAAAACTTGAACAAAATTAATGATATGGGAAAACAATCCCCGCCAAGGAACTATAGATGATCTCACGCCTCTCTTTTCACTGGTACTCATGAAGTATGTGATTTGTAACACAGAACTGATGACTGAGGGAAAAAAATAGCTTAATACACCAATTAAGACACCACCAAAACGCTCCAACAAGCTATTACAACTAAGTCTGGTGGTAAGGAGGGAGTGGAACAAAACGATCCAATTCTGCTCCAAGTGAGGCCATGGCAATATTCCCAAAATCTTTAATGAGTGCATGAGTAAATGCTAAATTAGGAACCTTCCTTCTCATGAGAAAGAAGATACTATGTGCACCAACTCTTGGAAACTACAGCTAGCCATCTGCAGAATTTCATCAACTGTCTAGCCAGATGAAGCACTGGTGGAAAAGGCTCCATAAAACACACATGGTGGTTGCAAGCTATCCTTCCCAGAAGTCAATCAAGCCACAGGACCAGGATAATACAGATGTAACTCCTGGGCTCCGGAAGTGGTTAACAGAAACTTTGAGACTCCCATCTGGGAATCCATAGCTTCTGAAGACTAATGGTCTCTTGAAAACCCTGTGATTGGCAATTATTATTAATCATTGCAAATTTTAAAGCAAACTAATGGTCAAACAGCAAAATATGTTGATGGCACCAGTTTTCTACAAGGCTCAGCTTCATAAGGGACAGTATGCATGTTACATTAGCAACTGCTAAATCCAGACCTTCTACCTTGGAAGTGCCTATCTATGGAAGCTGCCATTTTGAGCTCAAGCTTTTAGCACTACTTGATTCAGAAATCCCAAGAACAGCAGCATTGTCACTGTAGTCACTATTTTACAACTCAAAAGCTAAGACCTTATCTCCTAATTAAGGCTGATAATCTAGACAGAATGAGAAATGCAAAGGCAGTGTGATAAAACTAGTTGCATGTTTCTCTTCTTGATTACAATTAATTCTGGTGTAGCCCTACCTGAGACAAATTACAACTGGGAAAGAATCACTCAGGAAGCCATCTCAGAGGTATCATCATCAACATGCACATTGCAACAGTAAGACTCCGAGTAACTTCCAAGTTCTCCCCTCCTTCTTTTCACCTCCAGGTTAACAGAGCTACAAGAAGAAAATTACCCAATACAGTGGAGGCATAACCAGTAGCATCCTTCAATGGAGAGAATAAATCAGTCTCTGTAGGTGGCTTAGGAATAGGTCACTAAACCGCAGCAAAACTCAGCTACTCCTTGACAGGAAGGCAACCACCATAAAGTACAGGAGAAAAGAATGCAATAGAAATACCTTCACCTTTTGACTCACAAATAGCACACATGGGAGATAACCTTGAGCATTATCATCATGTTTGGTTGCCAGATGGAAAACTGTTGACCACATTATCACAACACTCAAAGGTTTTTGCAATATGCTTTCACTTTCTTGCTGCATAGCATTAGATAGGTGGAGAAGGGCATGAAAAACAACCAAATTGGAGTGCTCTTACTATCCCGTCTACATTTCAGTGTAGGTGCAGTTAGTGGCCCAATTGACCTGCTAGAGTATACATGTTAAAAATTAATTTAATAAAGGTCACTGCTGTAGATCTATTCTTTTAGTAAGTGAAGGTATAAAAACATACAAGTCTTCATCATCAAGTAAATACATTTATGTCAGAGTAATACAGCATACGAATTTTCTAAGATACTTGAAAATAGCCTATACTTCAGTGTAAGTTATCCTCAAGCAAGCCTCACCTTTAATAACATAAATCAGTACTATCAAAACCAGCTTGTGATAAAACAAACCAGCCATCTGTTTGATGCTAATTTATTGGAAGACACTGATTTAGAACCACTGCAGTAGTCAGATATTTATTGCTTAAAGAGAGAAAATGAATGTGAAGTCTTCTGCTGCGCCACATTAAAAGCTCTTCACTTGGAAAACAACTCATTGAGTACCTGCAGAAGTATGCTCCCCAAATTTTTTTTCAGGCAGGAAAGAATCTGTGGAAGCTTTTGCTAGGGAAGAAAATCCATAACTGTTGCATGAACTTTGGACAGAATGTCAAGTACGTAATTATTTGAACTATTACTAAAAGTAGCATAGTTATTACTTAAGCCCTTGAAGGAAAAACCCTAAACAGACACAGGATAGGTACACAGGTGAATATATATCTGAACATTTTTGTATACTAGAGTTCCCAACAAAAATGAGGCAACGCTTCAAAAAGAAAAGCCACCAGGAAAAGAATAATAAATTAAAAGCACAGAGATACCATTCTTTGCCAAGACAAAAAAAAAAAGTCTTATTAAAAGCACTCCCAAATCACTTCTCTTTTTAAGCAGTGACACTGAAATTTTAGCATTGATGAATGCTGTTTGGATAGAAACCAGCAGCTTGGATATGAAGTAAACAGGCCTTTTTAAATACATAAATGCACATTTAAATTCATGCTGTGCTGATTTACAATGTGTAAAATCTCAAATACACTCATTCTGAGGGACATACAAGTTCCCTTCAAAAATATGTTCATGAACACGCTCACAGTTCCAGAGCAACTTACAAAAATAAAAACTGTTGTGAAACTTCGCTTTCTTCAAAAAGGTCTTTATTTTTGCTAATTTTGGCTTGCATAGAGGACCCTGTGTTTCATGGGTAAAACTAAGCTTTGCCAAAGTGCTTTCACAAGTTGAAGGCTGACCAGAGAGTACCACCAGTGGTAAGAGAGCTTTAGTAAACAAAAACCCCAGTTATCTATGAAAAATTAAACATAAAATATCCAATTATTTATTAGTTATTCTTTAATTATTAATTTTATTTCAGGTACAAAGATTAGAATGGACTGCAACTTGCTTTGTTTAATGAGCCAACTTCTTTTTCCGCCCTCACTCTTCTACAAGGCTTTTAAGTTGACCGCCTACACTCCGTTTGTCTTATACTTGTGTCTCCGTCCCTGCATCTTGATGTGCTGACAAGCACTTACAGAGCCACACACTTTCAAATCCTGGCTATAAACTGTTTTCTGCTATATCTTCTACCACCAAGGAAAGTACAAGGTAATTTTTTTTCTAATAATTGCCCACTAATTATTTTTGTATGCAAGGATCAGAGCATTACATACTTTCAATAAGCAAATGCATGGAAACCTCTAAAGCTACCTCTTGTAATATCATTAAATACTAACCTCTTATAATGGTCACCTGCCCTCTACTTCAAAGTGTGTACTCTTTGAGGCTAACTCAGTGTTGCTGTTCGTTTTGTGAGTCGCCTGGCAGAGACATCTGAGCAATAGAGAATGAAAACAGCAAGAAAACATCTTCACCATGCATCCCAAATTAGCTGGAGAGTTATTTGAAGGTTATTCTGAACGACAACAGTGGCGGTACACAAACCACCTACAGCCAAGGAACTAGAAACTGAAAAGATGTTCTTCATTTACAGTAAAGGAAGGTTCTAGAATATTATACAGGCAAAAAGTAATCTTAATGCACTTGCTTTGAAACTGAAGGGAGCCTTCATAATCAAACACTTACAGCATTAAATATAATATAGTATTAACAAAGAAATCATATTACCAAGAGGTGAAATAACCTGAAGTAATTAGCTGGAGTACTCTCACAGGGAGAAAAAAACACTGTTTAGTAGTTTTCTTCCACTGTTTTCACTGCTCCTTTTTTCAGCTTATAAGAAGCCTAGTCTTTCCTGTGACTACAGATGCACAAACAACAAGAACATGTTCCACTAAGTGCTGCATGCCAAAACCTACATGCAATTAAGCTTGACCAAACAGTTTCTAGGAGCTTGAACATATTTGCTTTCCTGACAAAAATTCCGCAAACAAAAGCTCTTTCTGTAAGGATGGTATGCATGTCTTTGGTACATGTCCATCAAAAAGATTCCTTCTCCAGGAGATAAAAGCAAGCCTGCCTTTCTCTCTCTGATTGTTCAGACAGCAGTACGTCATTTTTACGTGATGGAAGCCACACAAACACATTCCTGGGCAACAAGAGACAAGAAGAAATTTCCAGTGTTCACTGTCTCCCCACCTGTCCTGAAAGAGAATCAAGCCAAGAAAGAAACTTTCATAGAATAACAATAATTTAGATTGGAAAAGACCTTGAAAGTCATAGAGTCCAACTGTACCGCCAAGTTCACCGCTAAACCATGTCCCTAAGCACCACAACTACACATCTCCACCTATCCCTTGGAGCAGCCTGTTCCAATGCTTGGCAACCCTTTTGGGGAAGAAGTTTTTCATAATTGTCAATCTAAAACTCCCCTGGCACTACATGAGGCCATTTCTTGTCCTATTACTTGGGAGAAAAGACTGACCCCCACCTCACTACAGCCTCCTTTCAGGTAGTTTTGGAGTGCAATAAGGTCCCCCCATGCCTTCTCCGGACTAAACAACCCCAGTTCCCTCAGCGATTCCTCATCAGACCTATTCTCTAGACACTTCATCAGCTTTGCTGCCCTTGTCTGGACCCACTCCAGCACCTCAATATCTTTCTTGTAGTGAGAAGTTCAGAACTGAGCACAAGATTCCACGGCTGCCTGGGCACAAGCTGGATCATGTTCAGCAGCCATCAATCAGCATCCCTAGGTCCTTTTTCAGGAGCAGCTTTCCAGCCACTCTTTCCCAAGCCTGTAGCGTTGCAAGGGATTGTTGTGGCCCAACTGCAGGACCTCATAAAATTGGCTTCAGCCCATCGATTCAGCCTGTCCAGGTCCCTCTGCAGAGCCATCGTAACCTCCAGCAGATAAATACTCTCATTCAGCTTGGTGTCTTCTGCAAACTTATTGAGGGTGCACCTTGCCCAGCTTCCCCTCTTCTCTGCTGCTTCACTGCAGAGCCCTATGGTGTAAATACACTTTCTGAGAAAATCAGTAAGCACCAGTGCTTCATTCTGGCTTTCCTCTTCATAAAAGCTCATGCTGTCCATTAAAGAAAGGAAGTTTATCAAGCAACTTTGGTAAACACCTGATACAGCATAAGCATAGAGTGCCTGCCTTAGTTTATTTTGAGTCTGAACCAGCACATTCTTCCAAAGCAGTGCTGACAAGCCAGATGATGGGCTGATGTGTCCTCCTGTGCTGGCAACATGGTGCACAGCTGAGACCAGCTACTGCACACTTATTGCTCAGGTAGTACCAAGGCTCAGACACACAAACTCACACTGCTGGATGCCATGGGTCCCTGGACTCATAGATTTGAAATCTTATCTGATCAATAAAAAAAGAATACCAAACAGAAAATAGAAGTAGTAATCTACAAATGCGGTCACATAAATCTGGTGATGATCACCACCCAAGACTGACAATACCACCTGGATTAGTGGAGATTTTTGTACTGGTCATTAAATATTAAACAGTTGGATGCATTCACAGGCAGTATTTGAGAAGGCTGAATTAAAAGAAGGAACTTGGTCACGGCTTGAAGGGGAAAACGCTTCAGAAGGAAAACGCTTCAGAAAGAAAATGCTGTTTATAAAAAGGAACGTATCCTTTTCCAAGACTTTTTTTTTTTCCTCTTGAAGGAATGAAAACATTGCAATGAAATGGCAAATACTAGTGAATCTGTCCTAAGTGAACTTTGTATGATTTCTCAACTGTACTCAACACTCAGTGCAAGAGGCAAGCTCAAATTTCAAAGAATAACATGTTCTGCACAGGGAAAGAGCATCTTGCAGGACAAGCATAGCAGAGGAGTATCATTACTGATGCATCTTATTCTGCTCTTATTCAATCTGGGTGGGTGTGCTTTCTGCGTAACCATCTGATGTGTGATCTTACAGTAACATTACCCATGCCACAATCAGTAACAAAACCTCTTAAATTAACTGATCTTTTCAGAACGAAAGTAGCTTTTAAGTAATTTTGCTGAATATAGTATATGCAAATAGATGTGCCAGATTATTTCAAGAGAATTCCAGCCACTCTTATTTATTCTTACGAAGTTTTTCCTAAAATTTCAAATGGCTTTGAATAATGTTAAATAAAAGGTTAAATTTCTAAAAAATAATAACTATTTTACCTGTTATTGCAAAACCTGGTCACATATAATAGTAGTCAGTAACTGGTCTATATTAACAGACCTACCATTATTTTATTCATCTTTTCAGATACCTCTGCATACAATGCTCCACACTTGCTAGAGCTTAACAATGATTGATTGATTTAGCAAATGAAATTAATTGCTTCTATAAAATTTGCATTTGATTTTTCCTTAATTTTGCTTCTTAGAGAAAGTTATCATTATTAAAAGCAGCTTTCACTGGATGCGACCTTTTCAAAACCACACAGAAGAGCATCCAAAAGGGGCCAGATGAGAACTCTATCTAGCCCAGGACCCCATCCTCCCATGGAAACCCAAATGGTTGCCGAAGGAAAAGTAAAAATAGAGCAGGCAAGATGCTTCTCTCTCAGGGGCTTCCCAAGCTAGACGTGGTTTTCCTATATTAAGTAATTCTTAAGAGATGCCCCTTCTGTGAACTTCTCCAGTACCCCTTAGACTCAAGTAAACTTTCATCATCCACAGCATCTGTTGACAAGGAAGCCAACTGCATCTTCATTTGATTCATTGATCACTCATGTAACATGGGACACAGTAACTAATTGACCCACTTCATCCATGCCACCTGCTGGGGGGGGGGAGTGTTTACTTGTTTTAAGTTTACTGCTTTGTCTACCTCTCCTCTTCATCCATCACCTCTCTCAACCCTGAGGACTCCTAGCATGTTTAAGCTATTCTTACTTTTGGTCAGAGAAATGCCATGAGGATGAAGATATTCCAGTTCCATAGATTTAATTTTGGGGGAATCTGGGGAGGAGAAGTGAGAGAGTGAAGAAAAGTGATCCAAGTCCAAAGCTTTAGATGATATTTACACCACCACCCAATTCCAGATTAACCACAGCAGCACAGTGATGTGCCATTGTTTTTCCAATTCTTAACACTTCTTAACACGGCTTGGGATTTGTTTCTGGGTGGATATTGGCGGGAATTTGTTTGTTTTTCTGTGTGATTGTTTTCTTTTTTCTTTGTCCTGGCACTGACACTGAATAGGTGCCTTCCCAAATCTCTCAGAAAACTCCTAGCCCCGTTACCTCAGGTCTGAGCAGCATTAGCTGTTCCAGACCTCAGAATTTTATACACAAAGTTGTTCCGATTTTCTTGTTCTTACTTAAGTAACCCAAGGTTTCCTTTTATCTTATACTTAAAAAAAAGAACAGTTAGTGAAAAATTAACCTACAAGCCACTATTAAAAGCTTTTTACTAGAGTAATTAACACTGGTAAATTTGGACAGATTAGAATTAGTTTATGGAGTTGTACAGTAATTCCCTAACTACACAGATCTGTGATGAAAATACATCATGATTCCAAGTCAAACCATACATAAATATACTGTGCCTTCTGTTAACTCAGGCATTTTTAGCTAGCACTTTGCCAAATATATCACTCACCCCAGAAAACCACCACAGCTGAGAGCATCTCACAAATATCAGGTCAGAGTTAAAAAGAATATATTACTGCACCATGAATCTGACAAGCATATTTCAGCATTTATTCACAGGGCACAAGTGGCTGTCTGTAATCTAATAGCCTCTGCAAAAGCAGAAGTATTTTGAACTTGACCTCCCTTTCCCCGCCCCAGTTAAATATTTTATCAAATAACGCATTGGAATCCACGTCAGTTGATGCATATCTGTACATACTGGGTTCAAAGGTGTGTACATGTTTACATTTGCAGGACTTTTTTCATAAGGGAAAGGAAAGAGGAAATATCATCCACATTAGTCAACCTTCTCACTCCAGTCCCAGCAAATGGCTGCAGAAACCTCCGGAATTTTTCTTTCTGAGTCAGTTTCTGATACTGTGCTCCCTCCCCACACAGACAGGAACACAGCAAGGGTGCAGTCGATAGGGCAGGGCTACCAGAGTACTGGCTCTACAGGAACTTCATGACATTCAACGAGGACAAAGTCTTAGTCCTATCTCTATTCCTGGATGGACTTAACTTCTGCAATGGCAGAGCAGGGTGGGGAGCTGGACTTGGAGGTCCTACTGGGCCATTAGTCAGCAGCAACCTCAGCAACAGGCCAACAGCACCCAGGGCTGTACAAAATAGAGCATGGCCAGAAGACTGATGGCCTGATTATGCCGCCTCCCCCCAGTGCTCATTACACCATGTCCATGATGCTGCCGTCTCCAATTTGGTGTCCCCCACTACAGGAAAGACACTGAAACTGGTAGAGGTCATGGGGATGGCCAGGGCTAGAGATCGTGAGCTTGATCATCCAGCTTCTTCAGCCTAGAGAAGAGTTCTCAGCTTGGGTTTTTTTTTTTCCCTTTTGTTGCTTATAGACAACAGGTCTCCATTCAAAAGGCACATGAAAAGATCAAGTCTGTGTGTGGTTAAGCTTGGCAGCTATCTAGCATTCTCATTCTTCCTGTCCCGCCTCTTCTTGTCTTCTATGGACAGAATGTCAAATTGTTTCATTTAACTGGTTTCAGTAACAAAATGAAAAAAACCCTGCAACCCTCTTGACATGGACATGTGCTTTATAAGGACATTTGAATTCGTAAATGCATTGCCAATTACATTCTGCAGTACCCACAGTAGGAAACCAGTTAATGCCATTTTGAACGATACTATGAGCGTTCTGATTAAGCAGTAGGAAAAAATAAAATTGAAATCTCTGAAAGCAGTATAACAATCACAGCTCAGGAACAGAAATGGGCAAAAGCAGAATTTCAGATGAAGCAGGTTCCACTGTTCAACTTGAACTTCGTTATTTACAGAGTATAGTTAAATGACAAAGTCCTGTATCCATGGAAAACTTCAAGAAGTCAGCTTCCCCCAGTATTTAAATATAGGAGCTCTCCCTATTGAGTCGTCTGCCCACAGAAAAGCTAACTGAACTTCAACAATTTAGATGTTAAATGGAATGAAAATTAATACAATAGTGAACTTGCATACATGTTTCTGTATAATTGATAGTATCGTAATACAGCCTTATTCTTTTCAGAAGTCCTTCAACTTCAACCTCAGACACCAGCACTTTTTTTTTTTGATGGAAGAAAATAAGAAGTTCTCAACAAAAAATGTAGTTTTTCTTTTGTAACTCGTTGTTAGTCATGCAAATTGCTTTTCCTTCTCTATTGCACTGCTTTATAAACTGCATCTAATGCTGGGATGCTGGGGGATTGCTGTGCATGCTTAAAATGCATACAGGTGCCTAAGATTTAACTTGATTCCCATGGGACTGTTAAAGGTTAGAGACACTTCTCTTAACACAAAGCAAAAGAGCATTAAAAAATAAAAATATTGTAAAGCCTTTTAGTAATAATGTTATTCCAGATATTCTTTGAAAATGTAATAGGATCAAAAATGAGGACTTTGAACAAATCAAACAAACCTTTCAGCAGAAAGCTGCTGTAATCTCTTTCAGCAAATAATTCAGTTTTGTACCTTAATTGCCTAAATTCTAACGTAAAGCTATGGTTCTGTGCCACTGGAGATCCCTGAATTGCTCTCAGTGCAACTAACAGACACTACATGTATTTTTTCCCAAATTACTTCAGACTCCTCATATACACTTGCAGGTGCTGGTATACAATTCCAGCAGTTCTTTATTCTTAAAGCAGAATCATCTTCACAAAATGAATAAATGGTAAATCAAACACTAGCAAAGGAATAATCACATAAAGGAAATGTAACTGTAAAATCACTCAAGAGAAAAAAAATTAACAATCTCAACATTTCTTGTAATGATCACAAACTTCAGAAAGTAGAAGAATTAAACAGCACCACACCCAACACTTTATAGACTTTACACAGAAGAGCTGGAAATAAGTTTCTAGCAGGTATAGTCCAAAGTCTGGAACATATTTTATTGCCTACAACGGTTTTACTGGAATGATTTAAAGCTTATGCAAATTAAGGACATGAGCATGAATATTTTACACTAAGCACAAGTTTTAGAAGTCTGGAAAAACATGCTCTGTTTTCATTTTCTTTACCTCTGCATAATTGTCATCAATATTAGCAAGTAAAATGTGACATGAATTATCCTTAAATTAGTTATATCATAAACAGAATAAATAGAGCATTTTCAATGATTAGAATATGGCTATGCCTGGGAAATATTATCCATTTCTATGAGTATGTCCATAAGGACACAAAAAAAAAAAAAAATTCCACACTTACGTAGTCATAGGAACATTTCTAAAGTCATTCTAAAGTGAGGGCGCTGCAATTTTCCATTTCAAGGAAAGTGTCACTAGGAAACTCAGTTACCACAATAAAAACCTATTACAACCACATGTGTAAGAAATATTATTTCCCTGGATATAAGTGGAAGCAGCATTCATTGTTCTAATTAAATTTTGGTTAAGTGGCTTGCACTTCAGCTCTGAAGACCCACAAAAGAGTCTTATTAAATCTGTATTGCAATGAAATTTAGGACCAGCAGACATTGCCAGCATCGGTAGCTCCCCTCCTGCTTGTCTTTTTGGACAGATACTCCTGCAGTCTTTAATCGCATTTGTGAGGGAAAATAAATAATTTCCCACATACACGTATCTATGGATATGTATGCGAAAACAGACAGAATATCTGCCTTGTAGAAGACCATCCCCACAGATTAATAGTTTGTCTGATGCTTCAGATAGCAGCTGCTTGTCACCCCAATCATGCATCCACAGAGCCTTTTCTTGCAAGCTCTGGCTCCATGTCCTAGAAAATCCACTTAACATGATTGGAACTCTAATATTAAAATGTATTACATTTCTTTGCCCAGGGAAGTTGTGAATGCTCCATCCCTGGTGGTGTTCAAGGTCAGGTTGGACAGAGCCTTGGGTATCATGGTTTAGTGTGAGGTGTCCCTGCCCATGGCAGGGGGGCTGGAACTAGATGATCTTAAGGTCCTTTCCAACCCTAACTATTCTATAATTCTATTTCTTTCATCTCAAGTTGAATTCAAAGATAGTTTCTTAACCCTTATGCTCAAGCCTTTGTGGTGATTGACTCTTCAGTCACATAGGTATAGGCTAGAGACCTTACACAGGCATAAGTTTTGGGCTAACTACTACCATACTTCTTGTACTGAAGCACTTGGCTTCTATCCAGTACACAGCTTTCTATTCTACAGAAAATAAAAAGGCAGGAAAGGGTGGTTCCATGTTGGGGGTTTGTTTGTTTGGGTTTTCTTTTAAAGAAATTAGAAGCAGGGTCTTCAACTTACTAAAAAAGTACTTTTCTTGGAAAAAGTCAACATAGCAAATTCAGGTTCAGCTCCATCATGTACTCTTATTATAAGCATGAAACTGTTAAGCAAAACAAACAAAAAAATCATCGAATCATAGAATGGTCTTCCACTAGGCCAGATTGCTCAAAGCAGAACTCTGCAAATATATTAAATATGGAAGGCAGCCCAAGTATGAATTCAGTATTACCAATGGCAAGCAGCAGCTCTGAGCTACCTGTCCGCAAATCAGCTTGTATTCTCTCTCTCTCTCCTTTAAGAATCAATTTTCAGGGTACTTGATGCTGTTTCCCTTGAGTAAAATATGGCAGCTCTTCCTGAAGGACAAAATGGGATACAAGTCCCAAGAGAGTTCCTCATAATTATACCTCAAGCTTCCAGGTAAGTCACTTGTCAGTTTAAAGAGTTGAGTGTTACTGGCAGAGCAACCCTAAAAAATTCTTCCAAAGACTGACATGTATTACTGCTTTCACAATTAAAAATGTTCATTTTTGGAGAGCTTTAAGAGCACTGAAAACAACCCTCCACTCAAAGATCACCTCTTCTATCAAACAGTTGCAGTATTCATCCCATAGAACAGAAATTTCACTTTGCTTTTGTAGACCCTGCAGAAGAAAGCATCCTGAGTAAGAAATAACAGGAATCAGGAAATTCATCATATTCCCCAAGATTAGGCAGGAAGAAGATTAAAGCAATGAGAAACATCAACTTATAAAACAAAACAGAACAGAAACCAAAACTAACAACAAAGCAACTCTCATTTCCAATTAGAAACTAACATTTACTAAATAGCATGCAGTTACTTTCCGAATGAAAAACAGGAATTTACTAATGGACTGAATGTAGCACTGGAAGAAGCTACACCTGCATTCAACCACTCCCTGCTTCTGTTGCACTGCTATTTTCAGGAACCCTATTATACCTGCACATTTAGTGGTTGCATCCAAAAAGACAAGTAAGGCACCTTTGTCACTGAAAGTTGACACTAGAACTATTGTAACCTGAATTATGGGGCAAAGAAGGTGGGTAAGAGAAGATGCTTTGTGTTTTGCTTAATTAGTCCTAGAAGGCTTCCCTTTTGACAGCCCCTAAATGAAGAGACTTGTGTAGTGAGGGACAAGAGTTGTGACATGGCAGGTAGTGATTTTGTCTATATGCTTGAAATTGTTAACATTGGTATAATGGGCATAATCGCTCATTCTTATTTAATCAGAAGAAAATCCCATTAAATGTATCCTACTTCAGATGGATGAAGAGATGCAGAATATGTTCTAACAGCCGCACCCCACAGCAACTACTTCATTTTCTCAGGCTTTATCTTAAAAGCATCTGATCTTTGAAGTTCTTTGTGGTATTTTAAATTCAGAAAGTATTATCTCTGAAGTGAAATAGACAGCCTGTCTCAAAAAAAAAAACAAAAAAACCCAACCCAAAACCAGAAAAACCCCAACAAATCAGCTGAAACGTATGAACATAAGGATGAACACGACAGATAACCATTGCTACTTGTCTCTAGGTGGCTCTAGTCATATAGCGCTTTATGCAAAACAAAGCATGGCATTCAAGTTTCTCCAAGGTCGCTTTTTGTTTTAGGAAATAATGAAACATAATTGTGTTAAAGAAACATCAAATTGATAAGTTTAAACTATTCAAAAGTTAGAAATGTCAGGGCCAGAGTCAGAGCTCCGTCATTTTGTCTCATGTATACACTTAATCCCAACTTCAGCAGGACATATGACTGTTTTCTGTTTGCTTTATACAATTTACACTTCATTTAGTGAACAGGATTGATAATTAATACTTGAAAAAGTACAGAGCAGCAAGAAGTTGAAGGCCTTATCCAAATCCCAAGCTCTGCAAGGTGCAGAGATACTTTCGGCTACCTTGGGCGATAGTTTGAGCCTCATTCTAAATATAACCCTGTAGTAAAAGTGTATTCCTGTATTAACAGGAGCCAAATATTTTAATCTGCTATTTTATTGAGAAATAAAATTGATATTGTAAAACAAACTTCAACATTAGGGCTAAGGGGCTTGTGGTAGCTTTAAAAAAAGTTTGTTGGATTTATTAGTAGTATTTAATGAGACAGAGTGGATATCTCATTTTGCAGATTTATTTATCTTTTTTTTTTTTTTTTTTCAAACAGAAGAATTAATTTGCTTGAAAGACAAGACAAAATTTAGTTCACACTCTCAATCTGACTGTTCAGGCTGCCTCCTTTAAAACTCATAATTGGGATAACAAATTCCACCAGAACTGAAGTTTGGCATCTGCCTAAGCAAAATCTCCCTTTTAACTCCATGAATCAATTTTACAAAGAACCCTTCCACAGCTGGGAACAGCTGGGTGTGTCACCTCTGAAGAGCTGGGTAGGGAAGCGATTACATTTTTAAATAGCAACTGACAACTGAGAGTCACTGAGCTCATACTGCATTCTTACTTGGATAGGACTAAAAAAGAACCAAATGAAGTGTGTTAAGACAATCTCGCATTTGTGTAAATTTAAAAAACCCTCTCAAGCTACTGGGTTTTAAAATAACACCTCCTCCAATTAAAAATAATAAAATCCTAGGCTAAATAAAAATAAAATAAACACACTGAAAGAACTGAAGAACAACACATAGGCATATACACAAATAGCTAGCCACAAAACAGTATGATGTGCACATGACTGCCAAACATGGTATGTGAGGAATAAATCCATCTGGATAATCTTTATTGGAACACATGACACATTGCTGTACTATACCATTGAGCAATAACTTCAGCAGATTTACAGAAAGACTGAACTATAAATCTCAGACATTAATCCACACTCCCATTTTCATTGGCAGAAAAGAAACCATCCATGTCAGTATATTTTTTCCACATCACCCGACTACTAATCTCATTGCTGATCTGGCAAAGCATAAAGTTTGCAAGGCTTTGAAGAGCAACCCGTAATTTTAACCAGCCCTCTTCACACAACCTTCTAAACAATGAAAATTTAAGGAGCTTCTTCTTTGCAAAAAGGATAATCACATAATCGCTTGGAACTGAGAGTCTGGATATTTAAGAGGATTCTTGCCTCTCCCATCCCAGATACTAGTAGTAATTACAGAGGAGTTTCTCATTATCCCTATGCATCATCTCACTTGCAATAGGAAACAAATACAAGTGAAAGTTGTAACCTCCTTACCAGATAGGAAGATTATTTTCTTAGCACAGCTTCTGGCAAGCCACAAGGAACAGAGAGTCTTCACCTTAACTCAAGTGACAAAAGAACATCACCCAACTGCACAACTACAAAGCTCAGTATCTCTGAATGGCACTGTGGTGATGCTGATGAGATAGAAAGACCAAGCAAAGGTACAGTTGAAAGGTACAAGTAGAACTTAACTTTTCCTTCTGAGAAGGGACCTGCCCAGGTGGACAGGACCACAGCACAAGGATGCCAACAGCCTTAGGGCATATGATTTCCCACAAGGTAAGGAGAAGGAGGTACCACACATAACTGCCAGGCAGCAGAGGCAGGAAGAACAGAGGGAACACCTCTCCACAGAGCACATCATCCTCAGAGGGCAGGCGATCCTCCTCCAGGACCTTCCCAGCATCAGAGGCATCTGAGCAATTAGAGAAGTCTACAGAAGGTCCAGCACAGCAGGGATGGAGATGCAACCTCCCAGCCAGCATGAGAAACTGGTTTTGCTCTGACATAAAATGGCAACTCTCATGACTGCCTTTAGCTACAGGAGCAGACCCACCCTTTTAGTGGTACCTTCCTCTTATCTCCTTTCCACACGTAAGGCAAATCAGGCACCTTCTTATGCCTGGCAGCACATATGCATATCCCACCAGCACGCTGTTCTCAGCCTGGAAAGCTGACTGTTTCAGCAACAGTTTATTTAATCTATTTTGGGTAGATAAGCATGCTGTAATGGTGGTGCAACAGCAGAACACAGCAATACTGCTGAGGTGTCAAAATACACACTGCTTCAGGCACACTGTAAATGTTATCCTGTACAACCTATTCGCAGATGATTTAAGATGTGGGCAATTAGCCTCAGGTGACAGCAGCAAAATGGATTTGCTTAGGAATGTTAAAAAGCCCAAAATTGAATGTAATCTTTTATAAAGATCAGCACATAAAAAAGGGTTCCCCTCTTTGGAAAAAGAAATTATTTACTTCTAATGCTGAAACTAAGGTTAACAGAGGATGATATGAAAGCAAGACGTGAAATAGTATCCCTTTTCTGAGTCTGGCATCCTACAAATTTTGACAAAATTGGTAATTCAGCTCAAATGTATGAAGTTATTTATTTCTACTAAATAACAAAAAAAGCCCATCAGATAAAGCCCCTGATCAGATAGCATTTCTCTCCTGACACACATATATGACTCTCTCTGGAAACCCCCAGAAGACTAGCTTGCCCTCTGGGTAATCAAATGACTCATAATAAACTTTTCAATGGGGAGAGCTCTCTGCGTATAACTTATTTCTTTCATTTGTTGGACTAAAACTTCCCATCCCTCTCCTAACTCCTAAACACATCAAACTGTGCTAGTATAGTTTAGGTTACCACTTCACAGCATGCTCAGATACAGAAGTTTTGAATTATTCTAAGTATTTTACACACACTGTGGGACTGTCATATGACAGTGTGGAAAAATCAGACTTACCCTGGAACAAATTAAAAGAGCATGGCTATACCACTGGCAGCTTCTCAACTCTAACCCAGACCCCTTGCATTGCTCTCAGTAATAAGAGCTCAATGGTTAAAGCTACTTTTCTGAAAATCACCAAGTAACCTGTTGCCAAGTACCTATGATGTAAAACCCCCACTGCCTTATGACAACTTCAAATTCCAGCCTTACTCTCTGCTCCCAGAGCTGGGAGGGGAACCAGCAGAGCTGAAAGGATAAAACAAAACACACCACCTACAAAACCTGGTTACAGACCCACTGGATGAATTTCATGGCTGACCTCACTTGGGAGCTGCTGTTAAAGTAGGGACAAGTTGGACAACATACCTTGCACAACAGTTTGCTAACTCGACCTCCCCAGGGTTTCAGCTTGTCACTATTGACATTGCTGAAGACCAGCTCCTGACTGCCTCTAACCCTTCCTGGTGATACTCTTTGAAGCAAACCTCCACCAAAATAACTTTAGCAAGGGTTTTGTGGATAATTAAAGCATGTCAGAAGCTACCAACCCTCCAGCTTTTGGCATGATGTAGGAACCAGCAGCAAGAATATCAGCATCCTGGAAAGGCGCCAAGTCCCTAAATACGTTTTGGGTATGAGTCAAAGATTGGAAAATGCATTGCCATCTCAAGTATCAGACCTCAAAACAGTATGAACTTTCATTCTGAAACCAGGCAGAAAGTATGTCAACATGCTACTGCCAGATCCACCTACATAGAGATTTCTTTCCAATTAAAGCAATTGTGTCATTTCACAACACTTTTTTTCCCCCCTTGTATTTACAGAAGGATTACTACTTATTCTTCTTTGATAAACCCAGCAATTTAAGATAGGAATCAATTCTTAACATTTAACCTGACAGGTTTCTAGCAAAAAAAAAAAAAAAAAAAAAAAATCACTGAAGTTTCTTTTTTTTGGAGAGATTAAATCCACCCTTTGTACTAACACAATAAAAACAGCTAATAATGTAACAAAGCAAGACGCCCCAGGGCAATATTTTTCCATGACACATTTATCTTAAAGCACCTGTTAAGTGTCTATACAGTAAAAATGCACCTTAATCTCTCAGTAACTACTAATAGGACTCCTAATAGGAGACACAGCAGTCCTGAGATTTGAGAATCCATCAATTTTATTTCTGAACCAAACCACTGCTATTTCACAGGAAAACTCTTTTCTCTGCAAACATGACAATTTCCCTTTGTGCAATTCAGTTCTTGATTTCTACTCATGCACACAAACCCCCACTGACAGGAGATGTGACCTTTAGTAACAAGCACCTGATTAATATTTGGAGTGGTGAGACCCGTGATCCTTGAGGAACACTGTACCCAAGCCTCGGAGCCATTTAGATAAGTATCAGAAGTACCACCTCAGCCTTTCAGATTTTACACTGGTAATCTCACAGCATAAAGGGAAGTGATGCTTGTGATATCATTAAACAGTTAATTTTGCTCCAAGTTTAAAATAACCTGAACAGTTTCTCTCTCGTATATTAAATCCTGTAAATATTCATTAGCAATTTGTTCACTTGTAAGGCATAATACTCATGTTTTAAAATTAAATTTGTGCAAATCATATCTATCAGTCTCAACAAGGCTTAAACCCTCTCCACAGTACTCAGAACTGCTTGTACCAGATTAAAAGAATTTTCCATAGGCAAACATTAAAAAAAAAATAAACAAATCAATAAAAAAAGACCATGAAACAGCTTAGAGGGAGGAGGGAGAAAACAAAACCACAAAACTCACTTGACTGTAACTCGATTGGACAAATCCTGAAGATCTCCTGGATGAAAAAGCTGAGCTTCTTTCAGTCCAATATTTTCACACGCTTTCAGAAAAACATTTATATTATCCTGCAAAGAGAAGTAGAAAGCAGTTGCTTAGTTAAAAGCACTAAGCAGGTTTTGCAAGATGATTAGTGAGAGCCTCTGAATGTCAAAGTCCAGCTCACGTAAATAACACTGAAAAAGCAATCTTCTGGATCATAAACGCAGGTCGTTCTTCATGCACACAGGCAGGCTGGGTTGTGATCTCAGTGACTGAGGGGTACGTTAAAGATTACCTGGCATAAGGCAGCAGTGAGCCAGTAGGCAGCAATCCCCACTTTGATGTCAGCTCTGCTCAGCAAACAAACGCCCTCTTCCTCGCTTTGCACGACAAGCCTCACCTCTTGCCTTTAAAAATAACTCCAGCTACTGACATTCACCACCCAGAAACTCTTGGCAGGGGAGGAAGAAGAGGAGGGACGTACCGTTTCTATGCTCACAGATTGCTGAGGGAATACTGCACCTGGAGTCTGGGTTTGGTTGCTGAGCAAAGCTCCAAAGAGACAGAAACCAAACTGTATTCAGTGCTGCTGCTTCCTTACATCGGGGTTTTTTCCTCTCCTTTGTGTTCCTCCCCTTTCTATCCCCCCCCCCCGCGCTCACACCAATATTACAGAATATAGGTGCAAGGTATTAGGGTGTTACAGCACCACTCACTGCACCTGCTGCAGATCAACCCACCTGCAAGAGCGAGGTTAAAAATAAATAAATAAATCGAACGATAAAGAGAGATTATACAACTTGTGATCTCTTTCCACTCCATAAACAATAGGCATTAGGCAAGAAATTCCTTCTCGTTAAGGCGGAATGCTATCAACAACAAAAGAATGTGCCCTCTTGCGCACTTGCTCCCTTCAGCTGTAAGCCACAGGAAAAGGTACACAAAGTTACTCCATTCAGAAGCTACCCGCAGCCCTGTCATTTGAAGGGTTCCTAAATCAAGGTACTGGTAACAGAGTTCCACAGTATGGAAAAGCTCCACCTCAGCAATTTAATACACCTTAACCTTTTTTTTTCTTTTTGACAGATAAGCACTGGCTGTAACAATTATACTATCATTTAAAATTTCTTTAAAAACAAAAACCATAAAGAAAACAACCACAGGCTTTAAAAAGTAAAAGAAACCCAAGAATACCCACAAAACCTTCTGTTTTGAAGGTCCCTAGGATTCTAGTATTTCTTATCAGTCTGTAAACACGGCTTCATTCAAGGAAAACATTTGAACAAGGTATTCCCTGTGCAGGCTGCAGGCTCTGTGTTAACACATCCAACAGATCCCAAGTGCCTCACACAGGGAAGGTTTTGCCTCAAAGCCTGATGTGTGATGTGCCATCGTGGAAGCCCTTCTGCTTCAGTGGGATGACATGACAGTGAGGGGGGACATGATGTGGTGGCAAATGAGACAAAGTGGCTCGGAAGGATGGAGGACCAGCAACTTCACCTCTTGCCTGTGCACTAGCCTCTGCAAGTGCCCAGGGGGCTGCCTGCACAAGTGGCCAAGCAGACTGATTGACGGGGGGGGGGCATAACCTCAGGAGGGACATTTACTTTTCCTTTCCATGCAGCATAGGGAAACCTGACTATAGGTGTCAGTTTTATTCAATTAATCTCTGAGTGTTGGTGAGACACTGGCACAGGTTGACCACAGAAGCTGTGGTTGCCCCATCCCTGGCAGTGTTCAGGGCCAGGTTGGATGGGGCTTTGAGAAACCTGGTCTAGTGGAAGGTGTCCCTGCCTCTGACAGGGGGATGGGAACCAGGTGATATTTAAGGTCCCTTCCAATCCAAGCTATCCTATGATTAGTATCAAAACCCCAAAGACTTGAAAAGGCATTGCTTCTTCTGTATGGAAGAGGCCACAGACTACAGTCCCATTGCAAGAAGGGGAGATGCTCGGTGAACAACAGACAAGCACCTCTCAGGTCAGTGTCCAGGGGTCTGGGGAATCCAAGAAACTTCTGCAGAGCAGAAGGAACAAGTAGTTTCAAGAGAATGAACACTGACACCAATCAAGGCAGCATGCCCTGATTGTTCTGACCAACCATCCAAACTCAGAGTCGACTCCCAAAGTGATGGGTTACATCAACTGAACTGCAGAAAATGTGCACATTGTGCAGGTAAGCAAGGAAGAAGAGTCAGAGGTTTAGAGAAATGGATGCTGCCTACACCCCAAATGGTAGGAAAACAAAGGAGCTGCTCATCAGTGGCTGCTTGGATGCACAACCACTGAACTGTTGGCACACGAAATAATTAATTTTGAAGGTGTCGCAGCAATTAGACCTATCAAACATCAACCTCCTGATAAATAACACAGCTCCTGAGAACATCTATTGCTGTCATGAGACAAGACCTTCAGAAACTGGTCAGAGGCCAGAAACTTCCCAGAGGACAGGGAAAGACAACACAGGAGGCAGAACTCAGCTAGTCACAGCCCTTGTGTGCAGGATAAAACATGGTTCAAAACGTGCCTCCCCCAGCTCCCAAGACAGCAGTGTGGTCACACTGACCATCTCACACGTGACTGCCCCAACACCAGTTCTCATCCGATCAGGGCCTGGAACTGACCCCCAAAGCATCATGAGACGGCACCCAAAAGGTTATTATTCAGGTTAGCAAGTTGACACAAAAAGGTATCATTTCAACAAATCAGCACTTGTAAATATTGTCCTTGCCAAGTTATTCTTGACCATCCCTAATCATTGTAAATCCCTGAAGCTACAGGTCTCAAAATAGCTAACAGCAGTTTTAAACTCTACCAGAATAATGAACTTTAAAATTAATTTTAAATACCGCTACAGAAATAAGCAGGGAAAAAAAGACAAGCTATCAACCTTGCAATTAGATTTAACATTAGAAGTGTGAACAGGAACATTGTTCAGTGATTAATGCATTCAAATATAGAAGCCATCATGCTATTCCTTTTACCAATAACTGTACTTTAAATAAGAGTAATTGAAATTACAACTTCAGCTTCAAAGCATACACTGCAATCTGAATCTCATCATACTCCACAAAATGTATTCTTAAGCATTCAGAACTCATAAGCCTGCAGAAGCACAACACACCAGATCTACTTCCTGGTGACTGCAAGTCACTAAAGTGGCATGCTTAAGGGGAAAAAAAAGGACTCATGCCTATGTCCACAACTGCCCTCTACCACTGAGGTGTTCCAAATGTCTGTAAATGAGGGCAGGCCATTTAAGTTTAAGCAAGATTTGAATTAATAGAGTTGCAGAGAGAGGAATATGATGACGAGAGAAGACAAGGGACCTATAAAATGAGAACTGGAGAACTTTGTTCCATTATGCCCATAAAATGGGGCATGAGAGGCAATACTGCTGCCATCTACCACCACAAGGGAAGCAAAACCAGAAAGAGAGAGAAGAGATGCCCAGTTCAAAGGCAAGGCTCCATGGTCAGGCATATCAAATACATTTATGTAGGAAACATAAGGTTTCTGACCATTAAAAATAGAAAACTCCTGAACTGACAGGCACTATGTGGACAAAAATTAATTCCAGCCTTTTAATACAGAGCTCCAGTAGTGCATTTCCATAAGCACCTGAAATTGGAATTGGCATCATAGAATTACAGAGTTTAAATCACAACAAAAATAAAGCCTTAAGTCTTAACCACAAAATTCAAGAGCAATTTATTTCTGGCATGTTATTACTACTTCTAAATGTTATGGTGAGACAGGGTAGGGAGGCTGGGGGAGGGGGGGGGGCTGTTTCTTTTTCCCCGGACGGAGTGCATGATGAAAGGGCAGAGCATTTCAGATGCTCCCAGGACAACTTGAGTTTCCCACACACAGTAGACTTACATTAAATGCACAGCACAGAACGCTGAGTAGGTATAGCTATTACCTTTCAGCATCTCATTTTTGTCTCAATCTTCGAAGTAAACCACACCCAAAAACTCTGCAAAGTCGTAATATGAGAGAGACAGAGCCAGCAGCGGGAAGCAAGTCATCCACGAGCAGGAATTTAAATACCACTGTTCAAGGGAATGACAAATGATACCACATGCTTTCAGGCATGCACCTGCCTTTCTGGTCCCCATGGTGCATCACTAGCCACAAACCATTCCCTCTGCCTGTTGCTAAAGCATCCCTCTCTAACCAGTGCTGAGAAGGAGCCAAGATAACATGCCCATATTGAAAGTGAGACTGTGGTCCATCCCCTCCTTCTCTCCAATATTGTAGCAAAGCAGAAAAAGTGCCTTTCTCACTCTTCATGGACACAGCCTTACGGACATGAGAAGGGCAAAGAGCTGAGTCTTCCCTGTCCTTCCTTGTCAGACCTCAGTGCTGTTCCTGCTCCCAGACAAGGGGCAGGGGAGCTGCACCAGAGCTCTGCACCTCCAGCAGGGCTGCCACAACAGGGCTCCTCATTCCCATTGCTATCCTCCAGACTGCAAAGAAGAATGAAGCCAATCACTGCATGGGAAAACATGAGAGTACAGATATCTTCCTTTAAAAGTAATTTTAAAAGTAATTTAAAAAAAATTAAATAAAATTTGAGGGATATGTTTGCACCTGGAATCAACTCCTAATATATGCCACCATGGCAAGAACCTGAGACAAAGGTGAGCAGCACTATGACAAGGAAGATGAATATACATTGCTGGTGAGGTGGTGGCAGTGGCGGGAAATACATGTCAACACCCATGAAAATCAGAAAACAGAGCAAGAACTTCTAAACCAGGAAAAAAACCTGCATGAGCAACAGGGAAGTGAGGGAAAATACAAAAGTAGCGATACAGAAAGGATGAAGAAAGAGTTGACATTAAGTAGGAAAAAAACAACCACCCACTAACCTAAGAAGAGATATACGGTGCATAAAATACAAAAAGAATCTCAGAAATCTCTAAAGTGAAGGAGCATAAAGTGAAAGGCAATTAAGAAGAGAGGTCCCCATGCAAGCACGCGCAAATGCCATCTTATTTTGACTACTTACATGCAATGCAACATCACAGTAAATTCAGCTTCTATAGTTGAGATGCAATTTAATTAAAAAATAAATCCCTCATTATCATTATTGCCTGGGTGGGGCAGGAATATTAATTTAAACAAGCGTGTAAATACATTTGCTTTCTTTAAGGTGCAGTCATGCTGTGTGGTAAGCCTGCCTTCTCCCTGGTTAACCGTTTCTCTGAAGCCTGACACAGGCACTGAAACACAGAGAGATCTGGTAGGCATACAAGTTACGGCACATCTTTCAATTCACTTGGCACCCGGGAGAAAAACAATTTAATTAACATGGTGTTTCTGTTTTTCCTGGCTGCATTGGCCAACAGATAAAGGCAGTCCCCCAGGTTGTCTCCTACTCCTATGCAAACACCCACTGTTTCAGTTAAAGACCTTACTTCTACTGCAATACAAAGCTCTGTTTTGTTTTGGGTTTGGCTAGGGGTTTTTTTTGGAGTTGTTTGGTTGGTTTGGGTTTGTTTTGATTTGGGTTTGGTTTTCTTTGGTGGGGGGAGATTTTTAGAGGTTTGCTTTTGGTATTTTTTTTTTTCCATTTTCAGAGTACTGGGAACTGAATTGCATAATGGCACCCTATGCTCACAGGGACATGAAGCATATTCACGTGGAAGTATTACAGCATCACCCAGACCATGACTTGGTGCCAGAAGTTATTTTCATTTTTCCAGAGGCTTCCAGAGGGGGGGGGGGGGGGGAAGACAAAAAAACCCCAACCAACCAACCAAAAAACAAAACCAAACCAACCAAAACTACCAAAAATCCCAACACACAACAATAAATTTCTGACATTTTAGGAAGATAAACTGATGCATTTTTTCAGCTACAGAATTCTGAAAATCATCTGAACAGATCACATTTAAGAGATATTTTTCTTAGTACTACATTTATGGAGACATTTGGAGTCCTCTCAAAGTTTGCACTGTGTCTCCTTCAGTTCTGCATCCATGACAAATCCTCTTTATCGGCGCCCTTAAATAAGAGCCTATTTCCATTGCAAAAAAAGGTATTTTTTTAAGAAGTAGGATAGATGCCTCACTATACTGACCACTAAGGCTGGCTCAAGTTGGTTAAATGCCCACTTCAGCGCTGCTTCTTGCAGCACCATCACTGTGCAGCTACACGTTGTTTATATTTGGAGGTGGGGTAAGGGAAGAAATCTACAGCAGGAGCAAGTTGAACGAGTTGGGTAACTTGCTCTTCCTCGGAGGTACGTTTCGGTTATTAGCACTGGCTGTGGGTGTGGGCAGAAGGGGTGAGGGCAAGAGCAAAGTATGGGGCTGAGCCAGCCTTGTGGTGTGACCACAGGCCTGGAAGCCAGGAACTCACAGTACCACCTTGGCCTTGCACACTGGGATGCTCAGCACCCATCACCCACTCATGCTATCTGTAGACTGCGATCTCTGCTCCTACAGCTCTCCTCATTTCTCCAAAGGCTGCTAATGGATTGGACCTTGAACTGAAAGAAGGAGGAGTAGGTGGAATAGCTAAACCACTTTTCTCCTCCCTCTCTTTTTGGGCCCAAAACTAAAACTAATAATTAAAGCAATCATCCTGCAGGGATAATTTGACTTAAGACAGACCTCAGGGCTTCAGTAAGTTATCCCACCTATAACAGAGTGCACAGAGCACCATGTTGGCCAAAGATCAGAAACGATGCTAATTACATTGCCACTCCCCTCTGTGTGCCCTTCATTGTTTTTCCACATTAGGTGAAATAATAAATTACTGTGATCCTTGACACAGGGATTTCCTGCCAGCTCTACACATGGTTACAGACACCAACTGTTTTAACAATTCACTTCCAGATTTCCTCTCAAAAAGCAGGTGCTCCTCCTGCCAGCATGCAGGAATGAAACTTTATGCATAAACTTTCTCATTATCTTAGTGCTTCCAGCATTGATAACTAAATCAGCCAGGAAGAGGAATATTCCCCTTCACCACTGTAATTCATGAGTATCAGAGTTCAGCCATTACGGAAACCACATTCTGAAGCAGCATTATATAAGAGCTATTACTGGTTTTGAACAAAAAGGGCCATCCACCCCCCAAAGCCCAATTCCACCTGGAATGACAACAGCCAGTTATGAACCTCTGTAAGGCCAGTGTGTGTACTGAAGTATCTTCCCCAGAGTTTGTTCCTTAGCTCCTGGCACTGCACACCACCATATGTAGTGGCCAGCAGAAGACCTCTCTGCTTAGCTCTTCTCGCCTGCATCCTCTTGTGGCACTGAGCTCCACAGTTTCCTTCCAACAGGAGCCATGGGATTAAGGGAAACACACAACAGAAATTAATGGGGTCTTTCTGAAGCAAGACTTCCAAGTCAACAGCTTTCAAGGTGCTCAACAGAGCAAGGGACCAACTGTCCTCAGTGACGTGAAATTCCTCTCAGGTCTGTGTCTTTTACGCAGCTACAGCATAACCTTTGATATGACATTATAGCCGCGTATTACAGTAACATGTACCAAATAAGGCTTTTATTGTTAAGAGAGTGAATATCAAGTTGTAAACCACAGGTGTGTTTCTGGGATGTTGGCGCTACCAAATAAGGCCAGCTGGAAAGGACAAGAGCAAAAGTACAGCACATGGGCACCCTGGGCAGACAAGCCTCGTAGGTCAGGAGACCTCTCTGTACTTCACAGCTTCATCCCATTTTGGGCCGGACAAAGCGACTTCAGCTCACTCTTTGCAGGCATTCTTACTGCAAAGAACATATAGGCTTGGAAAGCCAATATGGAATAACCATCCCAGGCTATTTCTGTGTTTAGACAAGCCTTAACTTTCCCACCAGTTAGTTGCATTCCACTCAAAGTCAAGGAAAAAAAGAAAAAAAAATTAAAATCAAGTGATGTGCTTTTCACCTCAAATAGCTTATACAAAACAGACTTTACAAGCCAAGTGTGTTAAATACTCCAGTGCCAAGTCACCCCACTACACAGAACTGGAATGACAGTAATCTACTTAAGGGTGAAACTCCCCTGAAGCCTAATGAGTAATGAAAGAAGTAAAAAATCTCTTGTTCTTTAAACATAAAGTTTTGGCACTTTCCTTTCCCCCCCCCTCTCCCCCCCCGTTGTATATGCAAGCTTTTCTGTTTTGCTCATAGAGGGCAACAATTTCATACAGATGAAATTCAGCCCCTCTACATACAGGGCATGAAACAGAGCAAATTGCTTCATCCTCAAGTCACATACACCTTGATTTTTAGACTATGATTTAGTATTTTGGTCTTCCTAGAAGAGAATTGGTATGTTTCTTCTAACTATGCTTCCTTCAAGAGCCAGAAAACTTTTGCATCTCAAGAACAGTAGCCTCCTATTACTGTATTTAATCCTTGCTACAATCCTACTACCGTATTTAATCTTTGTGGCCCTACACAGGCTTATCCTGTGCCAAACAGAAGCTGTGCCAGCATGCCCAGATCAATGAGCAGGTTCAGAGATCGTCTGTCCCGAAGCCCACCTGAACTCCTGCATTAGTGCCAGGCTAACTCGTGTCATTCCCTGTCCTCATGCCCACAGGAAGCAGCAGCTCAACGTCCTGCATTTGGAAGCGATTGGTGTTGGCATTGTATTTAATTGCCCATTTACACACATCACTGGAGGAGGGCGACTCAGCACAGGCACGCCGGTGTGGAGGTGTTCAGACGGGTGTTAAAAGGTGGTGTATAAGGATTTTATACCAAACAGAAGAGCCAGTAGCATAGCTGTACAGCTCCAGCACTCAAAGCACAGAAGAAGTTCTCACTGCTGCAATTAACATCTACTTTCTTTGGGAATTGTCACAAAATTTAAGCACTACACATTAGCGAATATCTGACAAACCAGTCACTGTAGCGTCCAGCTCATGAAGATTTAACACAGATAAAGACCAACTGCCTCAAGAAATCTCAAAGCTGCACTTCCTTGGCAAAGGCAGGAGCAATCAGATTATAAATGTCACAAGCATGATTTAAGGTGTGTACCTGTTCTACGTGGTTGGCATTTTTTTTCCAGTTAGGAAGGAATGTTTCTTTACAAACACAGAAAGAGTCATCAGTTATTTAAGGAAATAAAAATAGCATACAGACAACAGCTGATTGAATTGAGAAATGGAAATTTTTTGCAGTTTGTTTGGCAACTGTATTTACGCATTTTGTTAAGTACTGGCAAGTTGAGGCAAAAAAGGTCATTTTTTCAGAGCTTTGTTTCATAGCAGGAGGGGAGATGAAAAATTTCCATATTGGATAGTTCTCACTGCCTATCCTACTGCTTTACAGTTAGTTTACAAGCATCTTTAAATTAATTAATTAGCATTTTGACATCTCATCCCAGTAACATGCTGGAAGCATCAGCTTGGAAGATATTCTCTCATTTAACGTCTCCCCAGAATACTACTTTTGATTTATGGAGATCAACCAACAGGCACAGCACTGACTGTCCCCTGACAAGAGACCAAGGCAAGTAGTTGAACCTTCACTTCCTGGGGTCTGTACCGACATAATTTCTTCCCGCTTGGGTCTCCTTGATACATTTCATCATTTCCCACCCAAAACCTGTCAAGCTCAATCCAGTGTCTGGGTTTCATTCTGCCTGATCGAAGTCTTGAGCAGCTACTAAAAATGTCACAGAGTTTGCATCAACCTCCTCTTTCCCCACACCCTACATTTCAAAGTGGTTAGGCAGCAACAGAAAACAATTAAAGGAAATTGAGAGCTAAGGCTGAAATGTACCATATGTTTTCAAGCAGAAGGCCACAAAACATCAGTAAACCACTGCTGAGATTACATACTCCCACTATCAGGCACTGAAAGACTACAGAACAATGTCATCTCTAACTATTAATAACCATACTTCCTTTCTAGCACACAATCCTCTTTTCTTAATTGTCTAACAGAGGTATTTCCATACAAGCCACATTCCTCTTTCCCATAAGACAGTAGAAAGGGTATTAGAAGTGATTTATAGTTCCACATACATTCCTATCACGTCTTGCATCACTCCTGACATTCGCTAATTTATAGCTTTAGGTTCTCGTAACTGAAGTCAGCCTTTTTGGTTTTTTTTTATTTTTTTGTTGTTTTGCGGTATAGTTTGTGAGTGCGCTGGACAGAGTAACCCCTACCATACTCCAACTTTCCGACTGACCTTGGGAAAGCCACTAAAACTCCCTCTACCCATGCTCTGTTACTTTCAACTGTAGAACTAAAACCATGTCAAAGCACTCTTTGCGAAGTACTCCAAGATGTAACATTTTAAAAACTTTTATATAAAAGGTAAGACTTTTCTTAATATTTTAACCATAATGATCAGGTTTCTGAAATGCTCCATAACTTTACGAAGATCAAAAAATGTCAACATTGCCTTTTTTTTTTTCTATTTTTCTTTTTTTTTTAAGCAGGGTTTTCATCCCACAGTTTGCGTGCCCATCATGTTCCCAAATTTGAAGCAACATCTCCTTAGCAGTATGAGGTAACATCAACTGAAACTGCAGAACTTTACAACAGAAAGTCACACGCTGATTTCCAAGTGTATTTTTTGTTGCACTAACAAAATTTCACTAAAATCCATTAAGCAAGAAAAACATAGTCCCCCTTACATCCATCCTGAATCTCCCCTCTTTTAGCATAAAATCCTCACCTCTTGCCCTATCGCAACAGGCCCTGCTAAAATATCTGTCCCCATCTTTCATGTGTTCTGGCACTCTTCAAAACATTCAGAAGGTTTACATCATTCAGTATTACTCCCTCATTGCTACAAAAAGAGAACATCAGACTAGCAAACAGAATATGTCAAATGGTTAGCCCACTAGTCAGCTCTTGACCAAAATTTATGAGGCTATTTCTTATCTGCATTTTTGGACACTGTTAGTTGCTGCACTACCAACAATTCCATCCAGGTCTGAGCCTTCGTCTTCTGGTGTTTCACAACAAAGCAAGCAACTGTAGCTTTCATGTAAATTAGTCCATGTATTTATGCATTTGCACTTCCTCATTTTTCATGAGGGATAGAAAGGAGATGCTCTCTTATTTTTCCATACCAGACAAGCTACTGTTAATATTACTAATGTAGCCTACACTAGCCAAATTCACAGAGCAGAAGATTAATAACTTAAAAATGCAAATAATTTAAAATGCAAGAAAACAGAAAGCATGAAACAATATAATGGCTACATTAAGCAGAAGGAGGTGAATAGGAGGAGAAAATATATAGTCAAGATTTTCAGCATGAAGAAATGAACTTCACAATTAAATATACTTTGAAAAGAATTCTTTTTTTTAATTAAAAAAAACCCTATCATATTAATATTGCCATATTTTTAAATTTGAGTGGAAAACACATCTAATTTGATTCCAAGTAACCTAGAAAAGGAACTTTGCAGCCAAGTCCTAAATAAAACATAAAATCTTCACTCTGCAAGTGTGGATTTTACCTGAAAAATTGTTTTACAAATGTCCTATAATACAGTCAAAATGCCATCTGCACACCATTCTCCTGCATCACAGAAAAACAACCCTGTCAAGAAAATTTTCCCACAGAAAAGGAAATTTCTGCCAGCTCCACTTGATGACAAGAGATAAGGAAGTACCAGGGCGGTTCCACGGTTTGCAAAGTGTTAGGCACAAAGGCTCACAAAAATATTTTTAATGGCAACATTTTTATCTTACCCACCCCTGTCTTCACCTCCCTTTTCATTTTAGTACAGCTTTCTTCCATGTCTCCTTTCTTACCTTTATTATTCCCTACTTTCCTTGTTTAGAAGGCACACACCGATGACCTCCATAACAAAGTAGCTCTCCCTCACTGTCTAAAGTGGCTGTCTCGGTGCAAGTGGAATTAATACCTTCTGATACATTAACTAAGTAAATTACAGAATGTAGTGATGTTACATTAGATTGCGTTAAAGAGAGGGAACGATGCTTGAATAGCACTTTTCAGAAGGGCATGTTGAGCCTCGGTGAACCAGGAAACTAAGTTTGAAAAATCTTGCCTGGAAAACTATCAAGACAATTCTTCACCCTAAAGGAACCTTAATTCCCCACTAGAACAAAACAAAACAACAACATCCCATTCTACAGTGTTTCAGATGCCCATGTTCAAACCTGGACTGCCTAGAAATGTGCAGTTTTATTCTCTGTGTGAAAGGGAACCAAAAGTTCACAAAGCAAAACCAAAAACCCTCCAACTCTCTGGCAAAGCTGAAGAACTTGAGGAATATGAGATTTGGTGCTAATATTCATCCAGCACTCACACAGAGACAGAGTTAGCAACATCTCTGCTTGCTTGAAATCAAGGACCAACTTTAAAGAAAATAATTATCACTAATGGTATTTAAACTTACAATTCTAAAAACCCAACGGCTTTCTACTCTGTCCTGTGGTTTGACCTCATCCCTCAGGCCTCTGATGTGATGAAATGTTTCCCAGCCACAGAGCAAAGCATTGCACTTCCACCTTACCGGAGATGCAAGAAAAGACAGATGGCCTTAGAAGATCAAATTGGTGTGCTGCAAGGAAAGACTCCCATCAGCTACTACTCTCCAAAGGACATACTGATTCTAACTGCAAATTTGCTTCATCACCTGGGCTCAGCTGGAAACTTACTATAACTAATATTTTGCCTTGCTACAGAGCATAAAGTTACTCCTCCTGAGAAATAAGCAACATATTATTTTGACAGATATGCTGAGCTTGCATATAGTATACAAAACTCATTCATCTTCCCACTGTCTCATGATGTCTTATAACTTCCATCACAGTTTAGGATTCTTTCTGTTCAGCCAACTGAGCTGAAAACATAAGGTTTCTGGGGAAAGAACAGCATTGCAGCCAGAGATGCACCTCCGAGAATGCTCAGCAGAGCCTTGTTGGAAAAGATGTTGTCAGCCCACAAAGTCCTCCCCCTCATGTGGTTATATCCAAACCACCTAACCATCTCATATGCTGGGACTCAAGCTGAAAAGTCCATATTTATTGAGAACCAGGTTTTCTCTGGGTTTACTTCTGCTAAACAATAATTTTATTTCCACCATCCCCCAAGAACTTTAAGCAAAATCATGATTTAAGCTGTAGAAGGAACATGATCAAAAGATGTTCTGATTACAGGATTTGCAAGACTCAAATTCAAATTGCAGCATCTGTTCATCCTTTGGTGGGGAGGGAGGAGAAAGAGGGGAAAGGGAGAGGGAGGAGAAAGAGGGGATCGCCTTATCAACAGTCATTTCTAAACCTTATAAAGGCTTGGTGGAGAGCAATAATTACTGCAATATTGAAAGGACACTGAAACCAGCAGAAGCAAGAACCACAAAAGTATACACATGAAGCCACACCAAACACTCTAGAAGCAGATCTGTGGGAGAAGCAACTTACAAGCAATGAAAACATTTCCAGAACATGGCAAGCAAGCCTCCCAGATAAGTCCTTCACAAGCTCTTTCCATGTCAAAATCCTATGGTTCATCAGCTGCAGTATCCCAAGCTTGTCAGGTATCAATACTTGCTATTCTATAAATGCAAAACCCCGTCATTTTTAGTTCGAGTTTTACATGCCAGTATGAAAGCTGGGCTCTTCAAAGCCGTGTAACTGAGCCTTTTCCTCTCAAGTTTGGGAAAACACATTTTTCCTCCCACTACTGCCATTGTAAGCACCATCTTCTGAAACATTCCCATTATGGCCCTCATGATCATGATCTTCTGAAACTGAAGTACTTATCAGAAACCTTTTCCAAAGGTTAACATAAACATCTGCACTCTCAATGACTATATTCAAGTGGTATTTTAACAACAATATTACTGGATGATCTTGGTTTATGAGAATCATTCATCTCTGTTCCCCTTTATTTTTGAAGACTTGTGAGGACGAGAAACAACTTGAAGGAACAGTAATTCACTACAAAGTAAGATATAAATGACACACCTAATGAATATTCCAAATTTCTGCATGTGGAAACAACCAAAAAAAAAAGGCATTAAACCCACAAGTTCTTGCACTTATGATTCAAGACAACACTTAAGTCACCACAAAAATGAAATCTAGCCTATGGTTTTCTGGGTTGGATCAAATGGCTACTTCAGAAGCCATTTAGGCAACCAAACTGCTTATAGAATAAGCTGTGCTGTCCTCCCAGAATGATTTTGGTTTCATTTGAATTCTTTCTACAATACCTCACAGGAAAAGAATGTGCAGCACTCATTATTCACAAACCTAATACCCTGAGCCTTTCTGGGACAAAAGCAACTAACACTTTCTACATTCATTTGATGTGGAAATACACATTCTCAGCTTGTGCAATGATATATGGCAAGTTAACCCAATCTTACAACCTCCAGCTAAGTTAATTACACTTACTCTCTAATGAGAAGTTGACCAGCAAAAACAGATGGTTTTTTATGTTCTAATGTGTTGAACCAACAATACAAGCATCCAGCAATGTTTTGCATTCTACTCATATTAAGACATCAGGTAACTTTCCCTAATGTTAAGACTGCATGTTTACCATAAAGTGTTTTTTACAGGATTTAAAGGTTTTTGTTACAGGAATCAGGTATGTCCCTGTTCACCTTGGGTCTTTTAAGATGGGACCAGCAGTTCTCATGAAAAGACTAAATGCCCTAGATATTCTAAGTGATATGAATAGCCAAAAAGGCTTGGGGGGGGGGGGGGGCGGCGTAAGAAAGAGAAATACAAAAATTCTTTGCTTTATTTATGCACAAAAGGTTTCTGATGCTAAATGGTTACAAAATTTCTCCTACAGCCTCTAGCCAGCAAGTTTGCCAAACAGTGCACTGGAAATCTAAATTTCCTGTGAAAATGATTACATGTATCTCCTCCCTCTCCCCCAACAGTGTGATTTATAGCCAAAACACTGGCAATTCCCTCAAATGAAGCCTGAAGTGAGATCTTTGCATCATCGGAGTTATTTTAATGCAAGCTAAGCTTTGCTGTGGGTGGGGAGAAGCACATTCTAAAAATACTCCAGTTACACAGAACATTTCCTAATCTGACCGTTCCCTAATAAAGAGACATCTGAAGTGGCTTGTGAATATAAAACAGGAGAGTGGCCTTTAAAGAGAGACAAGTAACACTAGATAGGTTTGTGCACAGGAGCTACCAGTGCTTCATACATCTGGGGATGATGAAGCTTCACACAGCAACAAGATAATTAAAGTTACAGATCCAAATCACAGAATCTGCAGTTTAAGACAACATATTAATGTTACAGTTTTAAGCAAAAATGGAAATGAAGCTAAAACTTGGAAAATTCAGTAGGCTTTTGTAACAAGACCATATAAGAACAATAGGCAAGAGAGTACTCATTAAAAAAACTTGGCATCATACTCCAGATATTATATTTGATGCCATTACTTACCAAGCCAGCTATTGGAGTTGACAGGCGATTGATCTTCTTAACAATGCCAGGTTTGATCTTGTTAATCAAACTAAAAAAAAAAAAGAAGTCATATGATTTTCTGTTACGTAAATCAACTTTATTTGAGCATGAGCATAAAATGCTTATTAAGAAATACTTTGTATATAGTCAAAAGTTACATGATTTGAACCAAGTAAATTTGAATCTATTAATGCCCCCTAGTTACGTTTTATTGGTTGTTTTTTTTTTGTTTTTTTTTTTTTTTTTTTTTTTAAATCAGTTTTCCAAAAAGTGACAAGGAACAGCAGACTGCAGAAGCAAAAATGGGATATGCCACACACACAAAAAACCCAGAGTGCCAAAGTGAGAAAGAAAAGAAAATGCCTGGGTAGGTGTAGGCAGAAATGGATCTGTGTTTCTACTGCATGGGTGGTGATGTTAATCAGACTCAGATTTCCCATTTAAACATTTACTTCACATAAAAGTTTTGATGTAGATGATTGAAAATTAATATTCCGATATATTTTTGATGAGTTCAATGTGAAAGCACTGACATTTCTGTACATCTAAGAACTCAATTCAGTTTTCATAATGCTATCAAGCCCAGTGTGTGTGCAACAATCATTTTGGGCACATACAATTTACACATGCAAGTCATTTTCAGTCTCAGGCAGAACAGATTGTGCCTTGTATCATTCTTACTTTATATAAAATCCATACTTAAACTGAGCAGATAGGACAGACTAATGCATCACTCCAGAATACACAAGCGCAAACGCATACTTTGTCCTGAGATGAGGATGAGGCACAGTATTCCTTGCGTCTTTATACCCAGGTTTTCAGTCATGCAGGTAGGGAAATACTGTGGTTCTTCAAATTACATGTTAGACCACAGGATCAACAGAGAACAGGGACCTCAGGACACCCTGAAGACTTCATTTCCCTGTATACCTTTACGGATTTTAGGCTTGCTCTCTGTTCTTGTTGCTGCTCGTCCGGCTAGACCCTTTAGCCCACAAAGGTTCAGTAAGGTTTTGTGATCTACCCACATCAATAGAGAGCCAGGACCTAACGTGTGTAACTTTACATGGGAAAAAACATTTTTTGCTCCAGCAGCAAATGTATTTGGAAAGTAAACACAAAGCACAGAGTTTATCTAGATATACTGGAATGGAGGGTAGAAGTATCTGCAGAAGAAGGATAATGGCTACAGGTCCTGAGATTTTTCAACAGCATTGACTGAGTTATTTATTAAGCACAATATATTTAATGATTTATTTAAAAAAGAGTGATCTGTTGAGGTGAAGTTAAAACAAAAATTATGGGGGAGGGTGCCCCCCCCCCTTTTTTTCTTAAATTTTCAAAATGCATATTTGCTCTATTGCATTTACAAAAATGAAGCAGCATGCAATCAGGAAAACTTTACTGACGTTCTTCCTCTTATGTATACACAAGAGATTTTGTGAAATGTAAAAGGTTTTCCTTTGTCAACTCCTTATCACAGTCACCATGTGCACTTCATCAAGTAGGCCAAAGAAACCAACAGGACTGCTACAGGAATATGCAATGCAAGTATAGATCTTGCCTGCTATTTAAGTCAAATATACCACCTCCAAAGAGAATATATCCATGGACACTAAATTAGCCATGTCATGGGTGAACCAAGGAAAAATGGAAAATGTCATGTCTAGTTGCCACAATGATGTTGTACTCTATTGACTTTGGTGAAAATTGGACATCTGAAAACCTTTCCCACCTTGTTCTTTTCTGTTTCCACAGAATTTCTATGAAAATCACTTCTCCTTGTACTTCAAGTACATCAAATTTAAAATTACGACACAGGAGAACAGATATATGATTTAGTGCAACATAATGAGGCATCTTTTTCTTTAAAGAAAGTTGCGTGTCTCCTAAGGCAAGCTGCTCAGCTGAAGGAATTACAGGATGTTTTTCTTGCATATGGCTATTAATTACAGATAAATGTAACTGATTTGCATTTGGCAGATGGAGGCTTTTATTCATTTGCCAAATAAGTGTCAACAATATAGTTATCAGGGGATTAGAATGTATTAGTTCACTGCCAATTCTTAAAGACACTGTTTAAAAGTTGCAGCTGATTACAATACACATATCCCACTAAACACATACCTGAAGAAATTCCTTCTTATTAAAAGTATAAATTATTTTTATTACCACATCCAGTCTAGTTAACATTTCATTACACCAGTAATGGAAACACAGCATCCATTTCTGCAACATCATCCAAAATTATCATTGTGATGTAGGGACTTGATTAACTAGGAAAGGCAACTAGCAAGATAGACTAGGTGGACAAAGGGCCCAAAGCAAAAAATAAAATCAAGGACAGGAAAACACAATTATATTCACAGTAGGGAAAATCACAAATGTTCCCTTTTTGCATTTGCTATGGTTATTTTAATAGTAAAAAAAAAAAAAAAGTCTGAACTGAACTGATTTAAGAGTTGCTCTGAGATTTGAGATTTTTTTAAATGACCCAGGTAGTTCTCTAACAAGATTTCTCTCACACTGGTTTTCTAAATGACATTTACGCCTGCCATTCCTTAAAATACTAAGGGATTAGAAACACTTCCAGTCCTGGAAACAAGTTCCAGTAAGTACAAAACCAATTACAGATATATGGAAGAGACCTGACAAGTGGATATACTACACCTCTGATGCAACCTAGTAACGAAACCAGACAAGTTCCATTATTGCCAAGCCTTTAATATACAAGCACTAGGAAGCTTTTTAGAGAAAGCATTCAAAAAACAGCTGAAGTCAGAGTTTGTTGCTGAAAGCAATAGGTAAGTCAGCCCAGAAAGTACCAAAACTTGGACTGCATGTTCACACATGTGACAACATATTTCTACGTTATGCTGAGACTCAATCCCTTTACTTTAATCATCCTAAAGTGTTTGGTTTAGTTTGGTTTTTTGCATTGGTTTTGGTTTTTAAGTATGTTTTTATAAAGTATACCAAATGACATCTAATAGATTCTGCATTATTGAGATACTTGGATGGAACCATAAGAGCAATATTAGTAAGTAACATACACATGAGATCAAATATTTGCTTGTTAACTTAAACTTACAGTTTTGTAAGGTTCAAATCAGAAATGTAAGTAAAAAAAAAGACAATATCTTTAAGTGTAAAAAGACC
The DNA here is from genome assembly GCA_017639245.1 of Myiopsitta monachus. Taxonomy (NCBI): domain Eukaryota; kingdom Metazoa; phylum Chordata; class Aves; order Psittaciformes; family Psittacidae; genus Myiopsitta; species Myiopsitta monachus. Next base: position 54,896,784 of record CM029919.1, read on the forward strand.
TTAGGTAGGAATAGATAGTTTTCAGAATTTGAGAACCAGAACACAAATGTTTACAATTATTTATTTCAAGGGAGTGAAGACTGAGGAGAAAAACCTGAACCAAAACAATAGTGGGTATACAGCGGTAAGTGAGTGCTTTGATTCCAGCCATAGCAACACCACCTTGCACAAGCTGATCATAAAGCACAGTGGTACCATGAGAATTACAACCAACAGAACCAATCCACTGGCCAGGGGATCATCATGATCCTTGCAGTAACACACGAAGTAGTGTGTGGGACAACACATGGAACATGCATATCTAGAAAGAGAACATGTGAAAGCCGTTCTTCCTTCCCAGGGTAAACAACAGGTATTAAAAGAAAAAATAAATTACTTATTACAAAACAATTTTGGTACTTCAAAAAAAAAAAAAAACCAAAAAACCACACAAAAAACCCAAACAACTCTGACGCCAGCAAGGAAAGCTGACAACTCATGTTAGCCTGAAGGATTTTTATATAGGTAAGTCAATACTCACTCGCACAATAGGACTCCATTTTCTAGAGCTGCTCGAAAGTCTTGGGTTCCAAAGCTTTTCCCAGTAACTGTCTATATAAATAAGAATTGAGAGTTAATTGGACACGCACACAAAATCAGGACTAGCCAGAGTATCCAAGTACTTAAAACAAACAAAAAAAACCCCAACAAAGCTTTTCAACTCAACACTTAGTTCACACTATTTTCTCATGCTAATTTCAAAAGAAATAAGTATTTAAAATATAGTTCTTTATGCCTCAAAAGAAGTCAGATCAAACATCTTCAAGTAGTTTCCCCCAGTGTAAATCAATCTTCAGCTACATTCTGGGGGAATATTTGTCATTTCTTAGAGCAATAGCAGCCAAACTGAAAAACAAAATAAATTTGAAGCATAAGTGCAAAAGAGAGAAGAGTCTTATCTCTTACTTCATGTTACAGCACGTATACGCATATACAGCACAAAAATATTTTAATAGGGTTGTCTGGGCTTTTATTTTTGTTTGGCTTGGTTTCTTTTTTTTCCTGCCACTTGCACCTAAGGCAATATGACTAAGGAACCACTCTGCAAGTCTGTATTACCACATGCACATCAATTCCCATTTCTTGGTAAGTGCTAGAACTACGCTAATGGGACTACTTATATTCAAAGTGAAAAGCAGTGAGCAATAATAATGTCGTATAAAAGACAAAGCACCCAATGTCAAAAGCATTGCCTACATGTATTCAGCAAAGCTGCTCTCCAGCAAGGAAAAAAATTTTGCCCATGGTATTAACTCCATCTCAAACGAGACCATCAACACAGCACCCTACTCATGTCTAAATTCACTTGGATTCTTCCTATTAGATCCCCCCTGGACCCATGTCCCTTGAAGGGACCAAATTTGGCAGTTTTCTTCTAAACACCCAGAAACACACCAGTTTGCCGATGACATCAAGCTGTGTGGTTCGCTCAATACGCTGGAGGGAAGGGATGCCATCCAGAGGGACCCTGACACACTTGTGAGGTGGGCTGATGCCAACCTGATGGAGTTTAACCATGCCAAGTGCAAGGTCCTACACTTGGGTCAGAGCAATCCCAGGCACAGCTACAGACTGGGCAGAGAAGAGATTCAGAGCAGCCCTGTGGAGAAGGACTTGCGGGTGTTGGTCGATGAAAAAATGAGCCGGCAGTGTGTGCTTGCAGCCCAGAAAGCCAACCATATTCTGGGCTGCATCAAAAGGAGCGTGACCAGCAGGTCGAGGGAGGTGATCCTGCCCCTCTACTCTGCTCTTGTGAGACCTCACTTGGAGTATTGTGTGCAGTTCTGGTGTCCTCACCATAAAAAGGACATGGAAGTGTTGGAAGAAGTCCAGAGGAGGACCATGAGGACAATCAGGGGGCTGGAGCACCTCCTGTATGAAGATAGGATGAGAAAGTTGGGGCTGTTGAGCGTGGAGAAGAGAAGGCTGCATGGAGACCTCATAGCAGCCTTCCAATATCTGAAGGGAGGCTATAGGGATGCTGGGGAGGGATTCTTCATTAGGGACTGTAGTGATAGGACAAGAGGTAACGGGTTCAAACTTAAACAGGGGAGGCTTAGATTGGATATAAGGAAGAAATTCTTTACTGTAAGGGTGGTGAGGCACTGGAAAGGGTTGCCCAAGGAAGTTGTGAATGCTCCATCCCTTGAGGTGTTCAAAGCCAGGTTGTACAGAGCCTTGGGTGGCATGGTTTAGTGGGAAGTGTCCCTGCCCATGGCAGGGGGGTTGGAACTAGATGATCTTAAGGTCCTTTCCAACCTTAACTATTCTATGATTCTATGATCCTATGATTAGTAACCCACAGACAAGTTAGAAAAAGGGCCAATATTCCTAAAACAGTCCAAAAGAGGATTTTATCCCAGTTGGGTATAGAAACCAAACACTAGGAAGGGTATTTATTCAAACTTAGAGGTCACAAGGTTCAGTCACAGACTAATTACAAACCTCTGTTTGGGGATCTTAACCTGACACTGCACAGGACTACAGGCACGCAATTTAAGGTGCTGTGGAACCTGCAAGCATCCAGACCAAAGCTACTGATTACCACAGTAATTAAAGAAAATAGTAGTGAAACAAATGAGCTGAGCCTGGTGAAAGGGCAAAAGGAGAGGATGTAGCTCTTTAAGGACCTATTACATTACCACCCTATTATTTTTTTCAAATTGCAAAAGGCATGTATATTAACACTAGAAATACTGTAACTTCATAGTTAAGGCAGGTTATCTTTTAATTCAAAGGCTGTAATTGCCATCTCCCTATTGAGGACAAAATTAGATGTTACAAAAATCTTCTGTTGGGTTTAAGGTTTGGGCATTTTTATTTTTTTTTTCCTAGGATTTAACAAATAGAGAAAGAAGGATAGCACTCCAACTCAAGGTGAGGGGAGAAAAAAAAAAAAAAATCAAAATTCAGGGAGAGAACAGAAAACAAACCACCTTTAAACAACAACAAAGGCTGATACTGATCCCCCTGGGAGAACTGTTTTATACAGTATTCCTATAATACTCTGTTCTAACAGAAGAGTAGATGCTGCATCTTAGCAATATGATTTTCAAGAATCACTTAAAAACACAGCATCTGAAAATTACTCTCATCTCAAAATATGGCCTTTTGCTTTTAAATTCATATATTCAGCGATAGTAATTTTAAGGAAACTAGCCAATGTAACATAACAGCTCTGAAAGCTTAAACATAAATATTTGTGTTTCCTAGGTAATAGGGGATATGGGTTATAAATTAAACCCTTCATTCTACAAGCTAGAAGCTTGAAGTCTGCATGTCATACAGCAGAACTGTACTGTAATAGGAGCTGTAGGACTCGGATCTAGTTTTATGGCTACATTTCAAACCCCAATCAATTCCCAGGTCCAAAAGTTATTCTCATTCTGGAGCTGTTGCTGACACCTGCAGGACTACACAGTCCGAGTGTTTGGGTTTATATAGACAGTTTACTTGTAAGTCATGCATGCAACAGATGGCAAGATGCTTCCTTCACCTACAGTGGGGCCCATACCACCCCCCCAAAAAAAAAAAAAAAAAAAAGCCTAGAACTGCAGCATGAAGCTAAGGAGGTCAATCCTCAGCAATTATTCTCGAGAAGTAAAGAAGTGTGTGCCTGCGTGGAACATTTTTGACTGCTACAAAATTTTTCAGCACATGAACTCAAGTAACTACAAGCCATCCTTGAACCACAAGAGAATCCAAATGGAGCACAAGGTTGTAAATGCTACTATTACATTTGCAGACCTCTTAAAATAAAACTAGAGGACATTACACTGGAAGCATTTGGACTAAGTTATTTGGGCAGCCACTGTGGCAATCAACACCAATTAGATACAAAGGATGGAGCTGGCAGACCAATCTTGTGACCCACAGATTTTGGCAACTACGTGGTTTGTTGACACTAAAATAAAAGCACCGGTACTGCCAAGTTAGGTTTCATTAATATTGACTTTTAAAGGATAACTAATAATTAAGTAGTTAAGTATTCTCAAGGAACAATTTAACACTGGTTGCTTGAAACCGAAACATTTCCTAAGTTGTGTAACACCTTGAATTTGTTGATGCCATAAAAGTAAGTACTCAATTTTAAAACCTCCTTTTGTACAGAGAGGGAGGACTTCTCTCAGCAAGCACTTTCATCCAGCTCATACTCACTGTGAGGCACCAAGCTCAGCTGTAACTATTACAGCCTGCATAGGATCTAGGTATCAAAAAAGCCCCATAAAAATGGGAAGCCACGGACTGGCTCAGAATTCCCTGACTTTTAAGAACCTGACTAAGACAAAGTAAATCCCACCCAGAGATATTACATCTTCAAACAATGTCTACGATTTGTGAGTCACTGTTTATTCATTAAGAGTACCACACCCCGTATAACCAGTTTTATGTAAAAGGCATACTTGATTTTGGACAATTTTTCAACCACTTAGGTTATGTGCCAAATAATAAAGGAATTAGCTTGAAAAATCAGGTTTTATCCATGTATGAACAACATCTCTTTTCAAACTATGTCTCTTTCTTCTCCTTCATTCAGCTGAAAGTATTTTGCTTCTTTGTTTTTTGATAGAGACCAATGACATAATTAAAGGCTACATTATAAATTGCTGCTATAAACCAGTTTGATTTTATTTTTGTAAGACAGCGTCCCTTAATACTTTGGTAACTTGCAATTGTGAGATCCAAGCAATTGACTTCAAACAGTATTCAAATCCAGTCTTCACTTAAATTTAGACATTTAAAAAAAAAAAAAAATGCTTACAGAGGGCTAGTTTAATTTCAGGTTTGCTGTGATTCCTGTAGAAAGAGGCAAATCAAAAAGAAATAACCAAAGATCAACCATTCTGAGGATGGCATGACATCAAAACAACGGACTGAACTAAAAGCACATGGCACAGAAGAATGCACTGATTATATGCCTCAGTAATGAAATTAACACCGAGTACACTTCTTTGACTTGTTCTACTACAGGCCAAATACAACTGATCATAATAGGCCCTCTTTGCCTTAAAAGCTAGTCACAGCTGAAAGATTTTTCAGTGTTAATAAAAAATACTAAGAGAGTTTACATCAAGTTGCTTCCATAGTCCACATGGGTTTGAACGGCTCTAGCAGAAAAGTAGCACTACCACAGGACAGTAGGTTCTTCAAGTGGGTTTCCTATAAGTACCAGCACATGCAACTCAAACTGCAAGGGACTAGCAGGTTTCTCAGTTTTACTTTGCTGTGGTATAAATACCTAAACTAGACTCTCCCCATCCAATGCAAGACTCACACCATATACACAGGCACACTGGCTAACTGATTCTCCATCACAAAAGCATTAGCTGCTCAGAAACCAGGAGGCAGCACTGTGTCATGCCCAGCCTGTGACCTGAACAACGTCTTGCTGCAGAGGAGCCAGGCACTTGCCATCCAGCTGCCTCTACAGTTCATGCTGGCCAGCACTGCTCTCTCCATCTCATTCAGAGCTCCTCAGCCACAGCTCCACATAGACTACACCATCTCAAACCATGCAAGAAACCCACACACAAATTTGAGAGGAAGGCTAGCTGTACCAGTGTGAAGGGTGCAGCTTCCTCATGCAAGGTCATAGGTTTGGGATGGAATATTCAAGAAACCACACATGACATCAACAGGCTTAATGCAGGCTCATGCAAGGATCACATCGGGCAAGCAAGTAGCCAGCACCCTCAAGGATACTACACTGATTCATGAACTTCAGGTCCCCAGCTCAGCCTACAGCATGAAAAGCCAAGTTTACAGCTCAGGTGCTGTAAGGAACTGGGACAATGATACGAATCTAACACTGCAGTACCATTCCCACTACAGAATTTCGACTACGCCTGCCAGTTTGTGTCACAGAGCCTGCCTCGGCAGATCTCCTTATGTACACACTAATGTCTGAATTGCTACCTCGCTAATGGCCTTTTTCCCACCAATTACCAAAAATCTGAATCAGACTACACTCCAAACGGCTCCATCCTTATGTAATTCCAGGATTATATATCTCTGTTCATAGCACTTGTTTAGCTTTAACTGCCCTCATCCAATATATCACTCCCCAACAGTACAGTTACTGAAAGATACACCAGGAGATATATTGGCAACAGACACTACAAACATGAAAGTGTTCAAGAAACCCCCAATGCTCTGGCATCTGCATGGTTGGCAAGGCCTGGAAGCAGATTCATTTTCATAAGGCATTTAGAGTCCACTGCATTTTGTATACAACTGCCAACACATATTCTACCTCAGCTTGAGAGATTTTATCATTTAGGGTCTGTCACAAAGGAAGAATAAACACCAAAGCAGTAGGGATTTTTCCCTTCGGAGTTCCTGCAGAAAATGTAGTTCTTCTGGATTGTGACAATGAGTAGCTGCTTTGTAGGACATTTCAGAGACACTATCCAAAGTCCTGCCTCCCTGTTTCATGGCTATTTGTAGTCCTGTTTAAATGCCATGTAGGATATGAGCTTCTTGAATGGCATATGTGGTAGCCGTCAAAAATGCTGCCATTTAAGTTTCGAAGTGAGGAGCTTGTGATGTTTGCCCTATGCAGATTTCCCATCCAGTTTTCTCCTCCCTACTAGTACTTTCTCTCTGAATTTCTTAAAAAACAAACAAAACAAACAAAACAAAACCCCCAAAAACCAAACAGACACCTCCCCCCTCCCCCCCAACATGGTCACAATTTGCTCTAGATGGTAGGAACCATATTCAGAGGGTTGCTGCGCTCAATTTGAATATACAAATGGCAAAATCAGCCAGTTGGGTAGAAAGCCTCTGATGTTGCAGCAACCAACCACAGCAATCACTCAGTTTCTCAAGGTCAAACGATAGAAAAGAGTGGCTCATTTTTGAGGCAAGCAGGATCAGTATCCCTGGATTTTGAGCCCCAGGAAGATGTACAGAAAGTGTGGGCACTCCTATCTTCCACCCAGGGGAGAAAATTCCTGGCATTTCAGCTCTGGTAGCAAGAGGGACACCAGGTTCAAAGCAGCCAAGGTCATAGAAGGAAGCATGCTGCTATCTTCCCTTCTGATCACAATTTAATTAATGGTCCAACAAACTCCCGAGAGGTCAATAAGTGATCAAGAAGCTGGTACCCCCAAAGGCTTTCCCGATCAGCTGTCCAGCATGCCCCAGCCAAACAGCTTCATAGGAGTCAAAAGCAAGGCCTGGATTTCTACAGAAGGAAGCTCCCCATTTCAAGTCCTTGCACCTCACCACTAAAATTCATGACAGGCACAACTTTACTGAGGAAAAGAGCTGGGATGCCTGGAAATAAGAGAAGAATCTATCAAGAATTCTGTTTATTAGCTGTCTGCACAGCTAAAGGAAGAAGGCTGAAGGAGATGGATGTTTTTGCCATTGAACAATTCTGCTGGACCACGTGAATGTTGCCCTTTATATCCTTAACAATAATGTTTTTCAGTTGGAGTAACTCCTGCTCTGTTGCTCAATGCAAAGCTATACTCTCCTGTTTAATCCCATACCCCAAATCCCTGGACATCACTTCATTTCAGAGAATGTGGAAATTTTTCATTCTTCAGCCAGAACTGCCTTTGATAACACACCAGAACAGACATTTATAAAAGGAAATAGTTGATGTTTGAAAAAGCCTGACTGCTATTTCCTGTCATCAACATAATGATGGGGTTACTGTGGTATGCCTTCTGGACAGACATGCCAAGACTCCCAAATTAACATAAACTACTTTTTTACAAAAGATGAAGAAAACAATGAATAAAGGACATGATTACTGGCATGGCAGGTGCTAGAAAGATCTCTGCACATCAGCTGCTTATGCCCTGTTTGTTTCGGCTCTTCTGTCAAATTGCATATAGGGACACAGTCTGACGGACTGAAGTTTTTCTTCCAATATTTAATGGAATTCCTGACTTAGGGGAACAATACTGCAGAAAGAGCATGGATAAGCTTTTGGGATCAATCAATTCAGTCAAGTTTTTTTCCTCCTACACAAACAAGATCATCCCACAATACAGCCAGATGAATAATCTTACTGTTGATTATACCGCTGACTGTACTGGCAGGTGTCAAACTAAGAAAACCAATATACATTACTTTGTGTAACAAAAAAGTCTCACTGTATATGCAGAGATAGGTAGCATAAACTAGATGGAGCTAGATGTTTCAGTAGGACATAAAACTTGCAAAAGCAAAGTGACTTTTGAAAGACTAGGAATCATTGACAATTTACTGCTGTTATACAGGCTTGTTCGGAAACTATTCCGATTTATTAAAAACTCTTATTTCCATAAACAGTTTAAATGCTCACAGCTTCAACAGCTGCCATCTTAAATGATGCATGCTTTAACATTAAACCTAACTTTAGCCATGCATTTACTTTATCACATGTATTTGCAATTAACTTCAGTTAAACAGAAGTAGATATTTATGCACCTTCCCAAGACAACAGAAAAATAATATTTTAAGACTTTCCAGCTGAGCTCCATACTAGCTCAGTGGTTGGTCATAAAAGAAGGGTTGCATTAAGCCTATTACCCATAAATGTTCCTAATTAAAGAGAAAGATAAAGTAATCATGAGAAAACCCCAAATATGCAGTTCACCCCTGATACAACCAGAAAGCAACAACTGAATTCCATAAATACGCAAAAAACTCTGGGAACAAGAATTATGAAAGAACAGTCTCTAAAAAAGCAATTGACTGAGATGAAAAAAATGGTGAGCAGAGATACCAGTTTCACTTCATAGATATCTTTCAATGATCATGTTTCATAACATACATGCTCTCATGCTAGCCAAAGTTTGAACTTGCCCATTGTGAAAGTCAGTCACTCCATACAGAAATTCTTAATCTCTTTTCTAAAACCTCTAATATCTACCTTTTCGACACTTCATTGGTTGTTACCTGACCTCAAGTTGTTAACACCTTTCCATGCTGGGGAATAGTGATCAAAAGATAAACTGATCCCTGCGTAGCTGTGTCTCAGCTGGACACCTACATAGTGTCCACCTGAGGCATACAAAAAGCTTGCTATGGGCAGAAAAACAGTATGTTCAACATCTCCTTGAGGATGTTGAAATAAAAAGACTAGAAAAGTCTCAACATCAACACAGCTTAAAAGAGAAAAAGGAAAAAAAAAACCAAACAAACAAGCAATCAAGCAAGCAAACAAAACCAAAAAAACCCACCCTAAAACAAAACAAACCAAAAAAAAACCCCAACAAAACCCCCAAAACCCCAACCAACCAACAAAAAAAAACACAAACAACCCAAAACCAATCTTGTAAGAAGACAACCACCACAGATGGAAGGTTTTATAGGGCTGGTTGAACAACCCAGTCACAGGACAAAACCATGATCTTCCTGCTATCCAGAAATGGCATTAGAGCCTTCTTTCCCACCCTCTTTCTCATGCTCATGTGAAGGGCCTGCTTTTAGGAAGTGTCTTGCAACCACCCACACTATTTGGTGCTTTAATATGGTGCTAAGAATTCATAGAACATTCATAGGATGGTTTGGGTTGGAAGGAACATTAAAGATCATCTAGTTGCAACCCCCTGCCATGGGCAGGGATGCCTTTCACTAGACCAGATGGCTCAAAGCCCCATCCAGCCTGGTCTTGGACACTTCCAAGGATGTGGCTGCCATAACTTCTCTGGACAACCTGTTCCAGTGTCTCACCACCCTCATAGTAAAGAATTTCTTCCTAATAGCTAATCTAAATCTCCCCTCTTTCAGTTTAAAGCCATCATCCCTTGTCCTATCACTACATGCCCCGGTAAAAAGTCCCTCTCCAGATTGCTTGTAAGCCCCTTGAGGCACTGGAAGGCTGCTCTAAGGTGTTGCCGGAACCCTCTCTTCTCCAAGCTGAACAAGCCCACTGAAAAAAATTAAAATCCCCATCCCCATATAACTTCCTCACACATCCCACCACCTCTCTCCCACCCCAAAATGACCACAGCAATTGAGCCGGGTGTTCCAATCACCAGAGAAGGGCACCACAGCACACAGGAGAAGAGAGAATAACATTCAGATTTAGTGCAGATTCTGGAGAGGGTTAGTATACCCAAAGATCCAGGGATTCAGCACCATGACAGGGAGTATGTGGGCGATGGGACGGATGGCCACGTGCCTTCACAAAGAGCCTCAAGTTCAGACAGTTAACACAATCTCGCCCTGAAAACCTCCATGCAAAATCTGTTTATACCATTGCTTTTGCTAAACGAGGAATACAAAGTTTATGACAACTGCAGGACTTCGAGTTCAGGTAAACAAGGAAAAACACAGGGTTTTTTTTTGTAAGCTTCACTTAAAATAGAGGCTTTACTTGAAATATTAACAGATAAAGTGTTAGTGATACTAAAATCACATTTTTCTAGGGCAAATGTAAAGATAGGATTAAAGAAAATACAAACTTGGACATTTTTTGCTGTAGAGGTACTAAAAATCACATTTGTCTAACATTTTATTATATTTAGTATTTTAAGTAACGTCTCTACTTCACTATAATTGAATCTTTAAATACTTTGTTCTTGTTCATTTAGAACAAAAGATAAATGCAAGCTATAAAAAGCCTTCTGATGTTTGTATTTCCTAAGTTTATAGCTCAGTTTTACCACTACTGTCATTCCAGGTCAGAGAGTATAATGCTGCAAGTTTCAATACAGGCTGTCAGTTCACTAGGATTTATTTTTATAGGAAGGACCTTAAGGAAAACATTACCTCTGCTTACCCTGATTAAGAAAAATATGCTTAAACTCTGAGGCTGCTTGCAAGTGGGTCCCTTTTGGGATTATTTATGTAAGTGGCAGAGAGATGCAGAGATACCAAATGAAATGGCCAAAACCAGAGCACACTTCTTCCCTAGATTACAGCTATCTCTTACAAATTGACTGCCTTGATCCTGGATGTATGTAATACTTTGATTTTTCATTTATTTTAAATATCCAGGGTTCTCCGAAGGGCAGTGCAGATGCCATGAGCAAGCCAGGAATCTAACCACAAGGTCCTGGAACTACGTTCAGCAGGAGGAAGAAAAAGGCATCAGATAAAAGAAAATGCACACAAGAACGAAATGCTTCAGATACAATTGCTTTTGCATACTTAGTGAAGTTATTCATGCATGGAAGTAATTTCTTGTTGTTACTGGATATTTGTCAATCTCAAACTTTTCAACCTTTTCATTACTAGAAGCAGTGCTTTGAGCAGCATACGTACTGAGACATGGTTTGAGTCAGCTTCAGCTGAAAACATTCACCAACCCCACTTTCCTCATGCATACACTCATGTGTGCACACATAAAGGTTTGGGCAACCAACAGCCTTCTCACTGTATCCCTCTTTCCTGTCCTCACATCCCCTGACTTCTATATCTTGTTCTACACCCACAGGTTTCCAACCCATTTTACCAGGTTTACTTAGCTCATTAACAAGGCAACAGATGGACAGAGAACAAAGAAATTGTGCGGAAATGAACATTTAACAGGGTCAAAAGACTCCATAAAGGCAATTAGCATCATGTATAGAGCGTGAAAAAAACAATCATGACACCACTAAGGCATTTGGCATTAACTGCAGTGCTTAAACAATGTTATCTGGGAATTTCAATAATATCTAGCAACAGTTATGTAGAAATAAACCATCAGGTAGAATTAACTGAAATAAATGTTGATTTCAGCTGTAGAAACATTATTCCTTTCCTGGAGCTAGAATAATTCAGGGGGAAGGATTAGCTTGAGAGAACTCCACTGATACAACCTGTTAAATCAAAATAAAAGCAAGACCAAAGCTCTTGAATACTATTGTGTTCAATAGTTGGGGGCTTTTTAAATAACATTTAAGTTTCAAGAGGCGAGAGTAAGCAGAAGGAGAAACTATACAGAACTGTAACATCAAGAAAATTGGTATTTGGGGGGTGGGGGTGGGTGTGCTTGTTTTTTGTATTTTGGCTTTGTTTCCGATTCGTTGGGGTTTTTTTAATTTTTAAAATTCTAAATTCAAAGGAATATAAACACATACAAATAATTATATTGGGATATTTGAAATATACTATGCATGCACCAAGTTACTAAGGTGGAAGTGAGGCTTCTGAAGGCTTCATTTCCTAAGGCTCATAGCCATTTATTGTATTACAGGTAACGAGCTCCTACATTATAGCCTTGGACAGCACAGGACATTGCCACTGCTTCACAGCACCATCTAATGAGATACGCTGGGTACGACCTATGACCAGAGGCTCTGTGCTTATATGTAGTCCCCCTCCTTGACAGGAGATGAAAGAAATTGCCTCTAACAAAGAAATTAAACAATTGCAGTCAGAAGGATGGCTACAGAGGAAATTGAAGTCCAAGGGAGCTGCGAGAGGATGGCGTGCATTTGAAATGATGACAGAAGCACATCTAGAGGAGGTGAATATTAGCATGGGCAAAGGAATAAGGAAGCTTAGGCTTAATAAATTATGCTAACCAATTCTTTGTCTCCAATTAGGTTTCTGAGGAGTTATAAAATACGAATGCTGTCTTTTTAAAGGACTTTAATGAAAAGGAATATTTGATTAACACACAGCAAGTTACTGAAGTGCCCTTTTGCTTTGAGAACTCCAAAAAAGTGAACATGGTCTTGTGTGTGATCACATAGCTTATCACTTTTCAGGGTATCCTATTCCAGCTACACCTCCTCCAATACCCTTCCATCATCTCACAGCAGACATGGTTTCACCCTAAACCGTAGCCTGCACTGCTCACCCATTATTCATGACTATATATATCATTTTCCCCAAAGATCTAAGTCCTTCACTGTTTAAGATATATTTGCCTTTAGAAAAATAAAATGCCAGTGCTAGCATATATCAGGGATCAGGCTACCATCCACCTCAAAATTAGGAGTTCACCCTACTTAAGATGATATAAAAAGGTTCTTCTTTATGCCCTGGTATTTATCTTTCCTATCTGAACTCATTGGTCTAGTAATTTGAGTATCTATTAAGCCAAATATACCACTAGCAAACTCCTACTCTCCATGGGATTCTTCTCCTTGGTTTCCAAAACCAAAGATAGAAGCAGCATTAGCAGCTCTCAAAGTCATAGGTGGCCCTGTGCAAGGATAACTGCTGCACTTCAATTGAAGAATTAATATGAAGAATGTGGAGGAAGGATTGCAGTCCAGAAGAAAAGCCACAAATAACAACTGCTGCTCTTCCAATGCTTTCTCCTTGCTCTTCCACACCATCACTTGCCACTCCACTTCTGATCCAGGCTTCGCATTGACACAATCCAACTCAGCCACCTCTAAGTGTGACGCTCCCTCCAGCCATTTTATTGCTCCTCTACAAAAATGCAGCTTTATTTAATTATTTAAGGAGCCAGACTGGTTTGACAGAGTTCTTGCTTCCTCAACTGGGTGTGTTAAGAGGAGCCCAAGAGAAGACTGACTGTCATAGCAGCTACACAAGGTTGTTTTGTACGCTGCCCAGAGGTAGGATTTAATTACTAGTCAAGAGCAGCCAATCTCCCCCATTATTACAGAAGACAATTATAATTTGCTTATATTTATTACGACATCCTTGCAGAAATGTTCATGACTCTTTGTAAACAATTTGATACCCTGGCAAGGGACAGGCAGGAATTTACCTCATAGTTCCCATAGTCAACCCATTTAGCATGCAAAATGTGAATCTTCAAGACCTTAATTTTTTCCATGTTGCTGAAAGAAAAAATTTATTTTTCTCTGGGAAAATGAAAGACAATGGTATATTAAAGAACTTATCTGCATGTGGCTGATACAACCTTTCTCAAATGGGGGACACTGATCTCAAGTCCTATGTAGAAAAAACAGAGGTTCCAGCCCATAGAGGGCCGGTTCACATATTTTCACATAATCTCCCCGAATGATACAGCCACAGTGATTAAAAAAGCCCTGCAAAATGCACGCAAGAAAAGCACTGATATGCAAGCAGGCAAACTGCACGACAAAATGTTCTACCTGGAGCTATAAAAACAGTCTAGGAAGATTATTATGTTCCATTTATTTAGAATGATTATGCTTGTACCTTGCAAAGACAGAAAAAATGCACTTTTTGGATTATAAACAGATGCTTGTACCTTGGGCAATTTTTGCCTCTAGCTCAGCTTTCTTTTGTCTTTAAAAATAACAGTGCATGAAATGGAGAGATATTATCACTAATCCATACAGGTTTTCATAAACAGAATATCTGTGTCTTGGACGACTGAGATTTCCTTCTACCGTAGGCAAGATGCCTCAAGCATTTCGGGTTTGAGCCACAATGTTTTCTATGACCAACTGCCTTCCAGGGCATGCAGACTTCAAAAATGTCTGAAGTTTTGCCTAGCAACTGAGACAAAGCACAGACTGCCCCCAATTTAAACATTTTCCTCCATACATATTGCATGAAGTTATGCCAATTTCTGCTGCTTGATCTGGTACACGATTATCATCTCCACATGAAAATTCTTATTTTATTTGCAGCTGAAGACATTTTTCCTACCATAACAAAAACAAAATTGGAAGTGCTTTCAACATTAGGTCACTGCTTTATCAAAGCAGAATGATGTCTTTGGGTTGTTTTTTCGCCCTTTTTTTTTTTTTTTTGTATTTGAAATTCCAGAGAGAAAGGAATGGTACTTTGTGTCATCAATGTTATTTCCGCTGCAAGATTTAGTTTTGTCTGGGGGCATCACAAAACTATGCATTTTATTGGATACACATTCTCTTAAGTATTTTCTTCTAGAACAAAAAGTCGGATGTAACTTCAGCTTGAAGCATTCCAACACCACTTGCACAGTGTTTACAGACTAACAAAGGAATTACCCCATGAGTTAAACTGGTTGTCCATCTCACCCGCATCCTCAGTCTGACAGTGACCTGCATCAGATATGTCAGCACATTCGCAGGGTGGGGAGAGAGGATATCAGTGCTTTCATATTTAGAGGAGTTTCAGCCTTCTCTATTATTAACTGGTAAAACCCACACAGATAGGGACAGCAACACATCTTTTCACAGAGTTCTCTTGCATCAGAAATCAGTGCAGAAAGGAAAAAAATATCACCCACCACTTCCTCCTGCCCCGTATATCATGATATTTTTTTCTCTTTTTATTTTTTCCCACCATTTGCTTGCTCACAGATTTTTTTGTTTGTAATATACAGCAAGATAGGGAAAAATCTATCCAGAAAAAGCTGGACACGGGTCTAACTTGGTTTCATTCCAAAGTGTTAAATCCATACAATGCCCTTTTAACTAAGGTACGTAACCATGAATATGCTATTAAAAACTCCCATATTTTATGGCAGCCAATGTCCTCCAAGAGTGGTGCCTCAGTCTGACAGACCACTTCGATAGAGGATGTGAATTCACACAGAATCGGGGTGCCACTGCAATCTCCTTCTCTCATATCCCCTGATATATTCTGACCCCTGCTGTTACAAAGTGGAATTTATTTTGACAATTTTTTCGTTTTCCTTTAAGACACTGCCTTCAGCTCAATGAGAATTTTCAATATCTGAAATCATACGGGGTAAAGAAATTATGGGAAAAATCACTTATTTTACATCATAAAGCACAAGAAATACCCCGTATTTTCTTTTCCTTTCATGTTCCTCTTACTTAATATAAGCTTCATTTTTTACTATTACATAAACACACATACCCTGTTCTTTTATCATCTGGACTCTTCATATGATACCAAACTGTCTCAACATCATCCTTTCTAAAAAGGCATTGGTTTAGGCTTTTTATGACAGATACCATCAGAACCACGAAGCACGCCAACATACAGACTATAACTAATCTGAAACTTTTCAAACAGCTAGTTTTAGGTACTACTCTGAGGTTTTTTGTTTGTGTTCTTTTCAGCTGAAGCTGCATTTTCACTACGAATACTCTACAATAGACTAGCAAGCTTTCAATTATGTACAAATCCAGAACTCTATAATGAATTTTGACAATACTAGTTAGTAAAGAAACACTCTTAGTATCCTGAAATTGGCGTTCATAAAGTGTAAATTTGAATGATTATGACTGTATTGGTTGTCAAGATCTTGGAAGCAGCAGAACACCACATTTAAAGGGACAAGTACACCCAGAGGGGAAGAGAAGAAACAAGGAGGTTTCCATCATGATGCTCTGCTTCCAAACTTCTCTTTCCCTCCTGGAACTTGAGAAGTAAGGCATAGGCCTTTACTGTACTTATCACAAATGCTCAAAGAACATTTGTTCTTCCTTTCCCATCATGACGCCTGACACACTTCAAAATGAAATTGCACCTACAGCTTGTATTATTTCTGCCAGACTGGCTGATTTCCTGTGGCTTGGGAGATAATAAAGTATTTGATCAAATATTTATAAATAGCATGAATTTAAGACTGCATCTCCCAGTCAGATAACACTTTTGGAAGGAATAGGACAGCAGCACAGTTCAGAATAAGTGTTATAGCACCAAACGATCTTTTTATACTCATGTTTAACTAAGAAGAAAGACCCTAATCTCAAATCTGGAAGTTCAGCTCTATGCCAAGCACCTATGTGTTCTAGGGCTACAGGTAGGAAATAGTGTTGTCCAGTTATTTGGCAATATTTTCTTCATTAAAAAAGTCTGTTTTCACCAATAACTGTGTTCTTTCCCAGCAATAGTAGTTGGGTGGGTTTGTGTGGTTTTTTGGTCGTTTTTCTGTTTGTTTTGTTTTGTTTTTTGTCTGCACATAATTATGTGCGTGAAGGTGAAAATTAATTTAGTTTTGGGTTTTGGTTTTTGTTTTGCTGGAATGAACATACAAAAATTTGTCATAACACTCCTACTGGAGTAAAAGCAGGAAATGGAGCCTAGTATGAATAAACTACTGAATCTTAAAGAACTCTCACTATAACTACAGAACAAGCACTCATTAAAACTCAGCACAGCACCTTACTCTGTCACACAGATGATTAGGGGACAACCTGCTAGCTTACACACACCATTCTAATAACCATCCTCACATTTTCTTTTGTCTTCCGCTGCAACTACCCTCTGCTGGGAGCCAAAACAAAGGGCGCCCCAAAATGTTACTGCAACTCCAGTAATGAGCACCTCAGCTGTCAGCAAGTATTTCAAGCCATGGGTTGTACAGACTACCATGACTGTCCTGTAGGTTTTAACATTACAGTCAATACTTTAAGATACAGAACTAATTCAAGTAAGTCATGTCAGGGCACCTCAGTTTCCCACTCAGAATTTTTATTGTTAAAGACAACAGTTTTGCGTGATATAAAGAGGAAACCTCAGTCTGCTGTGTATCAAGACTACCCCACAACACTTTGCAAGTGGGCTCAAAACTTTATTGTTTTAAAGGCTATTACTGAATCTGGTAGGTGTCCAACCAAATCACTGGAATACTATGGCTAGCTTAATTTTGCATTCTTTCAAAAACATGATGAGAAACTGAATAGCCTAAACCAAACAGGAACATGATTAGGCAGGAACTCTGAGAAACCAATTAGAAAAAAAAAAAAGTAAGTGAACAAAATTCACACAACTAGCATAATACAGAGAATCAGACAAGTTAAAGTGAAAAGTAACTGAAAGTAAAATGTAGAAGACATTCTCTGGCCATGCTAGAAGAAAAAGAGGATAGATCACCTATGATGAAGGAGAACAACTAGTTAACACCTCTGATATTTGGTTAGATAGATGTCAGATTCCTCAGAGAAGCCTGAGACTGGGAAAACAACCACTGAGAGCAGAAAGAAGTACTGAAGACGGCAAAGCCTGGAAGAATTTGCTTAATTAAAGTTGGTCTGTGTTCTAGAGCGTGCTCTGAGCCACTAGCAATTATCTTCAACTCAAAGGGCTGCAAAGGTCTCGTTGAGTGAAAAATTAAAAGTAAAGATCCTCTTCAGGGATATGGTGATGCAAGAAGAAAGAGTAAGAGTTCGAAGGACATTATGACTTTTCTCCCCAACTTGAGTTTTTTTGAAGAATATTAAATATTGCTGATTCCTCACCACCACCAAGCCATAGCTGTTTGGAAGGGAGAGAGAGAACACTTCGGTTTGAAAAGTCACATATAAAGAGTCTTTTTTTTTTTTTTCTTCACTCCTTTGGCAAATTAACTGGTCTGGTACACGGGAAGAAAAACAGTAAGTGGGCGATTGATGGACTTAAGTTATGCAATTGGCAAAAAGACTTGCTATTTTATTTAAAGACAGACTGCAGAAATACAGTCTAGTCAAGGACATATATGACTATTACATGACAGCACGAAGAAGACCACACATGTAAAAAGCAGGTTAAGATAAGGTACTAAACTGGACCCAAGAAAAGTTATTTCAAATTCCAGGACACTGTAGTGTGTTCTCTACAGAATTAGGTGACAGACTACAAACATACTATTTATAAACCCAAAATGAGATGCTGCATGAGCATTATGGGGGTAGATAAGAATTCACTATCCCAGTCCTAAATCAGAGCACTGGTCCAAAGATCATAAAGAAAAAAAATCCAGCAGTTTAGTTATAAAATCTGAAAACAGGGCAACTGAACACAAAAATAGGATATCCCTGTGCATCTCAAAACAACATTAACTTTTTTAGTTACAACAGACTTGACCTCAGTTTGTAGTCAGTCACCCCCCCACACCCTTTTATGCAATGCCGCTGCCTTAAGTGGTTATTTACCAGGTTGCGTTGGTGCAGTAGTTGTCCTACTCAGTTTGGTAAGTGCTATTGCATGTACTGCACTTCAAGACAAGACAGAAGAGACTTACGAGCATGAGGACTACTTATTATAAAGAAGAGGTGAGATTGAGAGGAAAACTTCAGAGTTTTGCTATGAAAAAGTTATTAGTTGGTTTAACTTGCTGAAAAAAAAAATAAAAACAATTGTTCAGTATCAGGGAAGAAATACTAACCATGAAAGTTATGTATCATCAACCAGTTTGCCTGTCTTTAAGAGGTTAAAAGAATAAAAATGCCAGGAATGGTCTAGGTATAAGAATATCCAGTTTTACAAGAGAATAGTCATGAACTACATGACCTCTGAGCTCCTTCAAGCTATATATGCAATTTCCACATGAAAGCGCTTATTACTCATTCATGTCTCATCATCTGAATACCAAACCAAGAGAAAATTCTTAGTTAAGCATGTATGCATCTGCAGGATTTAGGGAATAAGACAGAACAAAGCAAGTTTCGGGAGGGAAGTTTTGGTGTTGTTTTGGAAATTAGGTGCTTCACAGCAACTGCTCAAAACACGATAAGCTGGACGCAAAAAATGCCTACGCATAAATCAGTTTATTTTAGGATGTATGCTCCAAGCATCAAGTCAGAAATTCAAACCTATAATGCCTGCTATGACCTGACATTGTTAAAAGGACAAAAAAGAAGAACTGTATACCCACAGTAGGAGGACAGACACAAGTACTCCCCCCTCAAGTAACTATAATTACTCAGGATAATTATTAACTCTGAAGAGACACAATTTAAGTGACACACTATCACATATAACCCAAACATCAGACTCTAATGCTATGGTAGAAGTTGCATAGGGAACTATGATTGATTAGAATTTAAAAGCTAAGGTACTGGTTGCATCTGATTTATGCTCGCTAATGAATTCTGTTCCAAAAATAAATTCCTCTGTACAGCCTGTTTCTTCTAATCATTTGCTGCAGATGGGGAGGAAGGAACTCACTGGTCTTTATGTGCATGGTTATTAACATTACATTGCTTAGTGAGGCTCCTGGTAATCCAGCTGTGCTCCTCTAGTGGCCTGCTGCCCTAAAACCACTGGAGATGAGCACAGAGAGATGAGAGAGCACAAGACGGCAGTGCTGAGGACACCTATGCATCATCTGCACTTTCTGCATTTCCACACAGATTACATGACTGCGTCAAACAACAACAAAACCTGATCTCCCTTTCCTTGAGGGAGAATTGTCGTGCTGTAATAGAAGCGACTGACCTACAAGCACTGAAGGACAACAAGCTCCTCCTGGGCACCTCCAATGACAGTTACGTGGGAATGGGGCAGGTACCAGTGGAAAGAACAGCTACAGCTACTGCAGTGTTTTCTTTGAAGAACCTCCAGAAACCACATGAGAAAAATAACAGAAACATTTTTGGGAAGAGCATATTCAAAGTACAAGCAGGTCTGGACTTCGTCACACAGCTTTGGTAACAGGTGCTACATGAATCCACCTGCTCAAGGCATCATTTCAGACACACACATTAAATAGAAAAAAAAAAAAAAAGGTTTCTGCCACCTCAAGGAAGAAGATGCAAACCCCCACACAGCCTTGCTGCTAGTGGAAGGACTAGAAAAAACACAGGACAAAAATGGAAAGCCCTGGAAGATACGCAGTTTGTGTTTGCATTTGAGAAATAGGGGACTGGAAACATGAGGATGGCCAGTGGTGTCGTCTGCCCTATCCCCTCCAGCGTGCACTGACAGAGCATCCAGCACAGCCCTTGCACAACCCTGCCTCAGGTGGGCAGGTGGGCAGTGGGGACATGACTTTCGCAACATCTTGGTCTTCTGCCTTCAGCAACACCCAGCACCAGAGAAGGCATGAGTCTGGATAAATCAACAGTTCCTCTGCTGCTTCCAGCAGCCCTCTGCAATGCTACCGCTGAACTCAGGGGGAATTCACGGAAAGCCAGCAAGCTGAGGCAACCCCAAGGCCCAGTGACCAAACATTTCATGGTAATGGCAGCAGGGACAGGAACCTCAAAAAAATCCCAAATATTAAAGCCAAAAGCTGGTGGATCAGAGGTTTTGTTTGGACAAGATCTGTAGCAGTCAAGGCCACGTACACTTTTAACATGTGCCAAATTCAAACAGATGTGTGTCTGTCAAAGGATATGCCTAAGAAAAGTGACTGAGTCTTCGCATTACATTTATCAGTACAGATCCAAGAACAGATCTGGGGTTAATAAAGTGAAGGGCCCATCTTTCATTCAATGGCCTTGAAGAAGCAAACTAAAACTAAAGCTTGTTAATACTCTTGCCTACATGAAGGAGTATGCCTACAACATAACTACCCAAAACACTTTACCAAAACAAAAAATAGGCACAATAGAACAGTTCTGAAAAATATATTTAGCATTTTTTGAAAACAGCTTGTTCTGGAACGAAAGATTTCCCTTATAAACACTGTAATGCCAAGCTGAGAATTCCTGCAAAATACCTTCTGATTCCTTGGAAAGTTACACTGCAACAGAAGACATTGTTATTTTAATCAAATCTGAAAACTTTGCACAAAAAGAAACTGGATTAAGTGGTAAATATTCTGCTGGCTGATTAAAGTTTTGTGAGCAAACCTGTGATACCAGCATTTCTGATGACAAAAAAAATCCCTATAAACTACATGCGAAAAATACTATGGCAGCAAATTTTTTTGTAGCCCTTCACATTGAAGTAATTTTTAAACACTGTAAAGACTTCTGTGATACTCAAAAACACACAACAGTGTTCAGATTAACAGAAAATAACTGACACAAAACTCCTGTGTCTTGATCCTATTTTTTCCTCATAAATGAAACATTTGTGAAATTCATAGCATCTGAAGGCTGAATACACATTTTTTTCAGTACGACAGCGAGAGCTATTTTAAGATACTGGAATGTTATTAATTTGTGTCCCTTAGCTCAGCGATTTGTAAATGATTAGCTCCAGAGCACCAGAACAGAGTAAGGCCTGTCTAAGCCCATTTCATACTACTACTAGTGTTTAATTTAAACACTACTTCAAGACCTAATGCCAAAACCCAACATATACTATTTATCATAAAATTGATAAAGAAGCCTTATATACACTTACGGGAAAACAAGAACAACTTTTTTTGTTTCAAGCCTAAAGCTTGGCCTTTTCAGTTTATTAGTTTCAAACTAGTACCTACATTTCTGCTGGCAATGAAGGCCCTGAGGAGCAAGTTTATCTTGAGATAGTATCAATAGAAGGGTAGGCAAAGAAGAATATGATTAAGCATAACGCCATTTAAATATCTATTTTTCTTTTTACAAGACATTCCTGTATTTAACAGCAGCCTCACACCTTGAAGAGAGAAGAGGTTTGTAGTATCAGATTCCTGTTGAGTTTTATGGAAAATAGCAAGTCGTTGGCTGTCATGTTCCACAATAGCAGGGGCAGCTCTGATCTCTGGAAAAGCCTTAAACTTTCAAGAGGTTGTAAGACTCCCCAAAGGAGGCTAAAAATGAAATTATATGGGGATAAGCTGGGAGCTCCAGAAGGATTATGAAAAGGCTCTAGGAAAGAAGCTCTCCCGACAGCAAACTGCTCTGAACGGAGCTGCAGACAGTACCTTGTATTTGCTTGGTTTTTAAATCCAAGAAACAGAACACACCTCTCTCTTCTCTTTTCACCCTCAGCAATTAATTCAAAGTCAGAGCTTTGGTCTGAAGTTTAAGGTCTTTTATTTGACTTAGTTCTGGGCTAGCCTTAAAGGAGCAGTGAGAGAGGTTTAAAGCCCACAACATAATTCACCAGGAAACACAAGTTATCTGCTCTTAGGTTCCTACAAACTACACTTGTTTCAAGTTCTTCAAGTCTGAGAAAAAAATCTGGACTTCAAAAATTCTGTACTTTAATTAATGACTTGCTCTGACTTGACTTTAAATGAGTTTAATCACTACGAAGAAACAGTAAAAACCAAAACCAAAACAACAACGAGTTCAGCCTCACGTGATATTTTTAAGTAACAGCTTTAAAATGGTACTTCACTGTTTAATCAACCGCGACTCTGAGGCATAGGACCTTCATAGGAGCCTTCAAGGGAAAAAAAAAAAAAAAACAACAAAACAAGCAGCGACCACAACTCTGAGGCCTGACCAACAAGAGAGGCTGAAGATTTACAAGTGGCGGTGAACGTTCCTGCAACATCATCCCACTCCTGGCCAGCTTCTCTCTGGTGGGGGTCTGTCCGCACAGCAGGAGACCACAGAAGGCTCCTGTGGCCCTCTTCTTCCCCAGTCCAAGCATTTAAATTGGATAATTTTAATTCACATGTATGACAATTACTATTTTTTTTTTTAATAGTTCTAACAGATGCATTCAAAAGGATGCAGAAGCCAAAGGAACATGCCAGGGAAGAGAATTTCTGAGAAAGAATCATCTTGACTCCTCCACACTGAAGACAAAGAAATAAAATTCAAGTACCCAAATGCTAACTTAAAAAAGTAAGAGAACTAATTTTCATTTTTAACAGTTATCTGGAAATCTTGTAAGTCCATATCCACCTAAAAGAAATTTTAACAAGGAAGGTATCACACCAAAGCACTGAAATCCAAGCTAAATCATTTCCATAACCTCAGAAAAGATACCTCATGTTCCTTTTCCCTGGCAACTGTTTTTACCCCTGGTTGGAAATATCTTCTCTCTTCTTCGTGCTTAAAGAAAAAAAGTTCAAATACACATGCAGGCTGCTGAAGCAGCTCTGAGTTGAGATGTTCCTGTTCACCTCAGCTGGGCAATTTCCAAACTCTGACGGGTGCCACTAAGGCAATCAGCCTGTTCAGCACCCTATGCAAATTACTGGAGATGAATGCTCAAATCCACCAGCACACATACAGATGGAAATTAGCAAAAAGCAGCAATATGGTAATTCAGCATGATGCTGAACTTAATACAAACATCACTAAAGGAAAACCACAGGAGATAGGAAGCAAGACAAATTTTGGAACTGTAGCTTGAGTTGCAGCAGAAGGTCTGCATGATGGCATTCAAAATAGAAAATCTCACTTCATCCGTGGATCCTGAAGGAGCTGGCAAATGAAGTCGCTAAGCCACTGTCCATCATATCTGAAAAATCATGGCAGTCAGGAGAAGTTCCCGATGACTGGAAAAAGGGAAATATAACCTCCATTTTCAAGAAGGGGAAAATGGATGACCCAGGGAGCTACAGACCAGTCAGCCTCACCTCTGTGCCTGCAAAAATCTTGGCACAGATTCTCCTGGAAGCCATGCTAAGGCACATGAAAAACAACAAGGTGCTTGGTGACAGCCAGCATGGCTTCACTAAAGGGAAATACTGCCTGACCAATCTGGTGGTCTTCTATGATGGGGCTATGGAACTGATGGACAGGGGTAGAGCAGTTGATGTCATCTACCTGGACTTGTGCAAAGCATTCGACACTGTCTCACAGGACATTCTTGTCTCTAAGTTGGAGAGATATCAGTTTGATAGGTGGACCACTCAGTGGATGAAGAACTGGCTGGATGGCCGCACGCAAAGAGTTGTGCTCAATGGCTCAGTGTCCAGCTGGAGACCAGTAACAAGTGGTGACCCTCAGGAATCAGTGTTGGGACCGGTCTTGTTCAACATCTTTGTCGGTGACAGGGACAGTGGGATTGAGTGCCCCCCAGCAAGTTTGCCGATGACATCAAGCTGTGTGGTTCACTCAATACGCTGGAGGGAAGGAATGCCATCCAGAGGGACCTTGACATGCTTGTGAGGTGGGCTGATGCCAACCTGATGGAGTTTAACCACGCCAAGTGCAAGGTCCTACAGGTGGGTCAGAGCAATCCCAGGCACAGCTACAGACTGGGCAGAGAAGAGATTGAGAGCAGCCCTGTGGAGAAGGACTTGCGGGTGTTGGTCGATGAGAAACTGAACATGAGCACACACTAAAGTGTGTGCTTGCAGCTCAGAAAGCCAACCGTATCGTGGGCTGCATCAAAAGGAGCGTGACCAGCAGGTCGAGGGAGGTGATCCTGCACCTCTACTCTGCTCTCCTTAGACCTCACTTGGAGTACTGTGCACAGATCTGGTGTCTTCAATATAAAAAGGACATGGAAATGTTGGAAGAAGTCCAGAGGAGGGCCATGAGGATGATCAGGGGACTGAAGCACCTCCTGTATGAAGATAGGATGAGAAAGTTGGGGCTGTTCAGCCTGGAGAAGAGGCGGCTGCATGGAGACCTCAGAGCAGCCTTCCAGCATCTGAAGGGGCCTACAGGGATGCTGGGGAGGGACTCTTCATGAGGGACTGTAGTGAGAGGACAAGGGGTAACGGGTTCAAACTTAAACAAGAGAAGTTTAGACTGGATATGAGGAAGAAATTCTTTACTGTATAGGTGGTGAGGCACTGGAATGGATTTCCCAGGGAAGCTGTGAATGCTCCATAGCTGGCGGTATACAAGGCCGGGTTGGATGTAGCCTTGGATGGCATGATTTAGTGGGAGGTGTCCCTGCCCATGGCAGGGGGGTTGGAACTAGATGATCTTAAGGTCCTTTCCAACCCTAACTATTCTGTGATTCTATAATAGACTGGTTTTTGATCTGGAACAAAGAATCTTTACCCGCTCCTAAACAACCTCAAAACAAAACAAAAAACCCACAGAAAACCTCCCCCAGCCATGAGTGCATCTTAAAGATGTTGCGGCAGACATTCAGCACTAACTACCTTGAACCTTCTCCTCCACAAGCTTAATCTCTGTGTAGTTAAACAAATATTAATAATTGAAAAGTATACAAAGTTATTTTACTAAGGGGGCAATTAACAACTTCATTTCATTTTAGCAGCTGATTCTTACTTGGCGCTAAACCAACAGGAGCTTAAAAGAACATATTACACACGGATAAGACTTTGAATAACCTTGTGAGTTGCCAGTTAGCAGTTTGGTGTGGCCCTCAGACTTCAAAGGCCCCTTTCATAAGAAAACAAGACAAAGGCAGAGAAGTCTTTATCATCATTTATGGTAAATAAGATAGACAAATCCACCTCATACTAGAAAGGTGATGTAAGGAAAAAGACTGAACTTTGCATGATCTCCGTTGACATTTTAGGAGCCCTAAATTACCCAGTAGTTTTTTTGATTAGAAGATGGCAGTAATTTGGAAAGGCAACAGCAAGTAGTCCAGCAGCACAAAAGAAGGGCCCAGATACAAAGTTGCTGCTTTGCTATCAGCAGATGCTTGGGAGCACACGTCACCAGATCGTAGTGAAGCATGTGCCTAAGCATTTCCGGACACCTGAAGTGAAGAAGTCAGAGCCTCTCACCCTGGGAACACAAAGCTCAAACTCTCTTCATTTTCTACTGCTCAGCCTTAATGATTCCTATTACCCTCATCATGAATATACAGGCAGACAGGCAAAACTGACAAGCCCTGGTGTCAGCGTTAGAGGAATTGCATGTCAAGACCTAATAGCTAAATAGACACACTGCTGATAATTAGGCCATGCATAAACATATGGATCTCCCCCTCACCAGAATTCAATGATGAAAAAACAGCAAGAACACATGGCTTAAAATTAACATACTGTGAAATGAAAAATACAAACCTTTAAATGGAAAGCTGCCTAATGTAATTTTCACAATTACCATTTAAGAAGCAGATCAAAGAAGTGCATAATTTACATTTTCAAACATTACATTTTAAAGATCAAAGACCTCTAGTATTTCCAGACTGCATGTATGTGAGTAACTTGGCTAGAGTAATGAATCTATGCAGGAGTATGAGCTGCTTGTTTGCTTCATGCAGCAGTTTCCTCATCACCTGAGCCTGTACAAGTGGTATCTGCAACAGGCATCATCAACAAGCACCCACTGACACTACCTATAAATAGAAGCAAGAGACTCAAAGTCTAAAATAGGATTATTCTAATTTTCTGACTGCTGGAGAACTCTTTCCCTGAAAACAGCCACTGCCTCTGAGATCCTTTTCGCAACTCCAGCCTGACAGCTGTGATTTAACAGTGCTTATATGACATTCCAGGGGTCATTAAAGATTGCATTTCCTTGTACTGTTTCACTAAAACTCTCTTTTCATGGCGTGCTGTGGCCTAATTATGCCAAAAAAGTTAAATAGAAAGAAGTACATTATGTCATAAGCATACTATGATCAAAACCATGTAATTTTAATTCTATGTATGAATGAAATACCAGCAGCAGAGGTGATATTTTAATGGCCAGTGGGAGTTGCTGCAACAGACCCTGGTCAAATTCAGTGTAAAGTAGAAAGTGTCCTGGCAGTTACATCCAGGAAACAATCAAACTTTTAGTTCATACTGAAGACTCATGCCTACTCCTGAGAGCTTCCCCCAAAAAATGCAGCTTATATTTTAAGATTAAAACCAGATTTTCAAAACCGGATTTTTCTCAGTAGAAAACCATCAGAGCCATAAAAATGTATGCTTAAAATATATATATATAATTTAAACTGAACCAGTACAAAGGAGCTACTCATGGAACTCGTGAGGATGGCCAAAGCTTCTCTTACTAAGTTGAGGAATGTGACAATACCACATGTCTCACATGCAGTAATACTTGGTACCTGATTGCTGACGTTACAATAACATTTGAAACCCAGAGTTCCTTTCTGTATGCCAAGATCCTCAGTGCACCATGCTGCCCCATCGGACTGGTCCCAAACACAGCATGGATTTCCCTTTCAAATAACAGGATTAAAATTAATTTTAAAGTAGATGGCAGGGATACGTAATGCTAACATTTACACAGACACTTTAGTTCTTATATCATGGTATTACACATCTAATACAAGAAAGAAGGGGCATACAAAATTCACATACCTTCCTCTAGGCACAAGAGGATTTAAAGCAGCTTTCCCAAGAGAAGCATCTTCAACAGACACTTCTCATGGTAATGATGCTGTATTCTATAAAGACAACCAACCTTTTACAAAAATGAACAGCTATTATATATTTACAATGCTTGAAGAACCTATGTACTATTATTAGTACTCTGGGAAACAGTGTTCCCAACAGACAAAAGAAGTTACACAGAAGCAAGTTTCATACGTTCAATCTTCTCCCACACAACAAAAAGGTGAGCAACATTCAGGCTCTTTAGAGGAAGAAAACAATGAGCTGTGTCCACCTGCAATTAGTACATAGCATCCTAATCTCAAAGGATAGTTATTTTGCACAACGCTGCGGCTATTCCTGACAGACCTAAACTGACTCACATGGATTTCTGTGTCAACAGCCACACTGCTTCTAATTCCCAGCCTACATCAGGTAGGCAGACACAGTCAAAGCACTTAAAGGTCTTAGCCTGCATCTCCGCCAAAAATTAAAACCACTATGTACAATCTAAGCAACAATGTACGTCCTGGTAGATGATAACAAAAAAAAAAAAAACCCCAAAAAAAAA
Source organism: Myiopsitta monachus (assembly GCA_017639245.1). Taxonomy (NCBI): domain Eukaryota; kingdom Metazoa; phylum Chordata; class Aves; order Psittaciformes; family Psittacidae; genus Myiopsitta; species Myiopsitta monachus. The sequence goes on from CM029919.1 coordinate 54,924,935, forward strand.
AAAGTGAAACTGGTGCATGAAACTTTTACCTCTGCTAGAAGGCTACAGAAGAGTGCCCCTTCCCAAAGGGGAACATACAACTCCTACCTCAAGAAGAAACAAAGACGTGTATTCTTCTTTACTTGAGTGGGGAAGCGTGTGCTGAGGTTGGGATGAGAAGGATCCAGATCTGTTCTCCATCTCCCCCTCCCACCCCCAGGAGCAATGTCTATTAAACAGAGCCTGCACCAGGTGCATCCATTCCCAGACTGTACAAGAGCACAAGAATAAAGGCAAGACGTGGCTTAGCTACAGGGAAAACACTCTAAGGAAACAAGAACAGTAAGACTTGAGGTAAGGAAGGCTGGCATACCTTTAAAAACAGCAGAAACACACCAATATCCTTTCCATATTTCACTCCCTTGTATCTGAAAGGTAGAGTGACATTAGAGGTGTCTTCTACAGCCTGAGAGACTCCCTCCTCTACCCTACCTCCTCTGCTGATCACGGAGGAAAGCAAAAACAATCAGATGAGTCACCACTGGAAATCTGCATGGCTCAATTGCATCTAACAGATCTACGCAGCAGACAGGAAGCTGAATTGCTGCCAGCCTCCCAACCATGTCTGCCGAGACGCTGGAAAACACTGCTCCAACCTTATGCTTTGTTACCAGTAGATACGGCTCTTGCAAGAGACTTGCCCACATGCAAAGGCCACATCTTGTTGCTGAAACATGCATGTTAAGTATTTTGTACTGACAAAATTAACAATTATATTGAGAGCCAGACATAATTTAATGGTATTGTTCTTCTTAACTACAGTATATCCAAACACTTTTAGGAAAAGCACATTCACCTTTTACAGTAATTTTCAAGCAGAGGCAGTTTTCATAAGGAGAGAGCAAAGGTTCTACCAGAAAATGGAAAGACACAAGATTTTAGTTGTCGCATTAAAAATATATGCCTATATAAATAACCCCCACTACACACATTTTCAGCCAGGTCTAACAGCAGGCTTCCATGGCCCATGATAGGTAAAGTGGATGAGATACTGATTTTAAAAACACATTAAGTGAAAAAATTAACGTATGTGTAATAGCACGTTCAGAAATTTAGAACAGTGAGACTGTATTCCCCCATCTTTTAAATGACCAAAATGCAAAACAAATGCAAAACCACCAGGGTTAAAAAGACAGCACGTTCTACAAAATTTTGTAATTCAAAACTTACAAGGTAAGAAATTTGCTCCAGTAAGAAGGAAAAAGCAGTTATTTACAAATACCCCTGGGTGCACATTTCTCCCCTTCCCAAGCCCCTCTCTCATTTCTCCACAGCGCATGGCTCCCCACCGCATCCACTGACACTTTGACATACAAAACTTCCCAGAGTCTTCAATGGTGCTCTCAAATGAGATTACAGCCAGTGTCTGCAAGACCTACTCCAGCATCAGAGAGGGCTTTTGGATTTTATCAGAAGCATGAAAGCTAAGTCATCAGTGAGGAACCCAGCCTGTGCATCTGAATGGGGATTTGACCTTGAAAACCTTCCTTGACATGTAACACCCATAGATGTGAGGCAATATCCTCTGGAATAATCATCGAGTCACTGTTTATTACATCAGGGGTCTTTTCCCTTCCACAGCGTCAGGCAAATGTCTGTGAAAGATATCTACCTGTACCTGGAGCTCATGCCTTCATCTTCAGCCCATTTTCATTCAACCCAAATAAGAGCAAATCAATGCAACCAGCTCCAACACAAGAGGGATGTGGACCTGCTTGACTGAGTCCAGAGGAGGCCACAGAGACGTTCCAATGGCTGGATCACCTCTGCTATGGAGACAGGCTAGGAGAGCTGGGCTTATTCAGCCTGAAGAAAAGAAGGCTCCAGGAGAGCTTGGAGTAGAGTAGCTTTCCACTTGTTGGCCTAAAGGGGCCAACAAGAAACCTGAAGAGGGGTTTTTGACAGGGGCATGTAGTGACACAACAAGGGAAAAGGTTTTTAAACTGGTCAATTTAGGTTAGATATTAGGAAAAAAATTCTTCACTGTGAAGGTGGTGAGGCACTGGCCCAGGTTGCCCAGAAAAGCTGTGGCTGCCCCATCCCTGGCAATGTTTAAGGCCAGGCTGGATGGGGCTTTGAGCAACCTGGTCTAGCGGAAGGTGCCCATGGCATGGGGGTTGGAACCAGATGATTTAGGGTCCCTTCCACCCCAAACCAGTCCATGAATGCTGAGTACTCACAATCAGAACATCCACCCAGCATTTAAAAAGAAAAAAAAAAAGAATGAAAATTATACAACCTTTGTAGCTAGTGAAGACTAGTTCAAGAAGAACTTACAGTCAAAGTCTGGCTTTGGGTTACATCTTCAGGTTCGCCAAAAAGGTATACTTTAACAGTGGCACCTGTTAGACAAGCACAGTATGGCAACACAAGGAAGAAAAGGTTTTTCTTCCCTACAGCGGAAACGCAGTAATGCGTAGCTTTATTCCCAGCTTCAACTAACCTGAAATAGTATCCAAGGAAGCATTTCAAGGCAGTTTAACAGCTGCTGCTACAGAGCCCTCCACCCCTGTAGTGTCAAACCTGGATCTTAATTTTTCTTTCTCTTCTCCACAGCCACTTTGACCTCTGGCTTTGTTTGCTTCCGTTCTTTATCACACTGTGATTTCCTAGCTGACATGGTCATTTGACCACATAGAAAATCTCAGATTAAGCTCCACAAGCTACGTTTTTCAAATTCCTTCCTGAAGGAAATGTAATAGCAGGGACAGTAAAGCACTTCCAGGGAAGAATCTGCAAATACCACTGGAGATTAGATCTGGGATTAGATCTTCCCCCTGAAAGGCAGGTGATGATCACAGCAGAACTGCTAGGCCAGGTGGCCCAACACCTCTGAATGACCATCTCTCAACCAACAAAACTCCAGTGAGACCCAAGGTTGCTTCCGCCATAGCAGAAGTCAGAGTATAAGCATATCACATACTTTCAAATGCTTTGGCCCAGAGACTCCTGGCAGAGTTTCTACTTAAAACAGCTTCAACTGTCTTTATAAGCCTTATGAAATTCATCCTAAAGAAGTTATTTATGGCTGGAAGCCAGGCTCTCTAATTCAGATGTCTAGCTTATACCTCGACCCCAGGCATCTAGCAAATGGCGAGTCATGTAAGGAAGAGAGAGATGCAATGAGGAGGATCAGATGACTTGAGAAGCCTCCAGGGAAAAAGATGGCTTGTCTAAATTCAGGTGTCTGCCTCTCCATCACACTAGCACAGCTGCAACTCAACAGCCAACTCTGCCAACAGCACCTCTCCTTTGGCATGAATGCTGATGTTCATCTTACCTCCCAGGAGCTAAGCAAGTACCAAATAACACAAAAGAGGCTGAGTTTCCATCACTGGATGAACTCCCTGAGCTAATTCATGGGAGGGTCAGACAAATGCTGCTGCTACCACGGAAGGAGTCAGAAGAACATGCCAGGCATGGGGGTTTCAATGACATCTTCCTATGACAACATCCCAGCACTAACAAAAATCATGTTGTTGTGGAACCTACCCTAGGAGGACAGATTGGCCCAACCAACAGTTTTCACTAGTTGAATTGATCCCAACCCAGATATTCCTTTAAAGCTGAGTTACATGGCTAAAATAGTCAAAATCATTGTCAACATAGCAATAACTATTTCCCAAGGTTAGCATTTAGGTTTATTTTCCAACAGTAATGACTGAAAGCTGAATCATGTCCAGAAACAAAAGTTCGGAGTTTTCACAGGAGCTGGTGCAAAAAAAAAAATGTGCCAAACACACCCAGCACTGGCAAAAAACCCAAAGCAGTCCTTCTAATCCCAGCTGTTCTGTGCCACAAATGAAAAACACCATTGAAATTAAGTTTCTCCATCCAGTGTAACACAAATGAAAGTTTTACAGCTAAATATCAAACTGGAAGCTGACACGCTGTGAGTCAGATCCATACATCTTTCTTTTCATTGGAAAAAATAAAAATTTAGCACTATTCTTAACTGCTAAATTTACAGCTGCTTGCAGAAGCTCACAGCATGAAGAACCAAAGAGCCCATTTTAAAGTAGCTTATTCAATACATTCCTTTAGAGTTAGATTTTCACTTTCATTGACAGTATTCAAATATGAAAAACAGCAAAACCAAAACACTTCTCCTAAGATAATTTGGATAACAAGTTAGGCGTGTCAAGCACACCTTAGAACAGCAGAAGCATTCCTAGTACACTGTGTCTGAGAGCATGTTCTGGTTTTCATTAAGTCACTGAACGTGGAAATCCCATTAAAAAACAAAAGATAGTTAAGAGTTATGTTAGTCTTGTTAAGCAGAAAAAAACTCCTGGTTGTTTTGCTGTCCTTAAAAAAAAAAAAAAACAACACAAAAAAACCCAACAAACACCTCAAGCAGTGGATAAAGGAACTTTAAAGAGGAGGAGTGGTAGGTACAAAAAACAGCTGGAATGTATCTGGTTCTTCTAACACAGTAAAACCCAAGTGTTTCCCAAAGCTCAGCAAGGTCACCATTTAATGCAATACAGCCAAGTACTCACTAAAAACTTAAAATTTAGACCCCCAAAAAAGTATTTGACAAAGAAAGGTGCTAAAAGGGAGTCCCTAGTAGAGGGGGAGCATGCTAAACATAGATATAATCACCCAACCTCCTCCCCAAACATTGGGTGTGAAAAGAAAATGCATTACCTCACGAAACTGGAGAAAGGATCAGGACACAGTTCAAAGAAACAGAAAGACAAGAGGAAAAGAACAAAAGTAACACCACAACTAACTGTAGTTGGCAACCACAGAATATAGAACAGAAGAAAAGAAATGCCCAGTCAGAATAGTTTGTAGATCCCCTTAAGCTGCAATGCATTTCCCCATTATAGAAGAAATACCCATTTCTATAGTCAAGAAGTTAATTCTTCTTCTTAAAGTGCCTGCAGACGCTGCTTTCATGTGAAATTTTAAAACAACACTCAAAACTACAAAGAGAAACCATCCACAAAGGAAACTGCACTGTGAACTCAGCTCAAAGCTATGCATGCCCATTGCACAGGACTGTGTGAAGACAGACTTCGAGCATCTCTAAGAAATCCAAATATAGACTTTGCTTGATAATACAGAAACCCACATTGAAGAAACCAGGAAATAGATTTTACTCCCAAGCAAGAATTGGTCCAATTTTTCTCCCAAACACGTCACCAAATATACCATGGATACCTTGCCTGAGATCCAGAAGGAAGGAGACAAGGTAACAGAATAATGTTCAACCAGATGAAACAGTATTACTGTCACCTTCTTCCTCTAAAACATTATTGCTAGCCCTGTTACATGACATTTTGCCAGATCCCTTTCATAGTCTACAGCCAGTGGAGAACATTGTTTCTAGGATTTGCATTCCCCCAGTATTTACTGAACAGCGTGTATTATTTATGTACCAATTCATATTTATATATTAATTGGGTACGCTTAGATTTACTCTATGCATGAACTCACTGCCAATAATCTACACATAATATTGAAATATTGATGCATCCACCTAAAGGAGGGTTAAATAATCCCTTATGTAGTCACGAGCCAGGACTTTGGCAGCTGTGCTGTAAGAAGTTCTCCAGAAACCAGCCCACCCAGGTTTTATGACTTGACAGAATTACCCAGTATTAGACATGGCTTAGGCAACATGATATATAGATTTTTGCCTTTTCATTCACACATTTTTCATTCTGACACCATCCAGGACATTTACTGGCTCTCTGCACACTATCCCAGAATTCCTTACCCAGAACTGAGAAAAATCCATTCATAATGATTAGTTCAACTGAAATAAACGGTCCTGTGAGAAGAAGATTTGAACAGCAAGATGAGACTTCTATCTCTACAGTTATTCCTCCCATCTGCCACACCAGACTGTATGTATTAGATTCATGCTTGGGGAAAAAAAAACCAAAACAAAATCATGTCTATGCAAATACAGGGAAAACATCGCTGATAGACCTCTTGCTGCATTTGCAGAAGCCATAAAAATATACAGTAGAAATGCAGACTTCAAACAGTTTCAACAAATAGAAACATTTGGTGACCACATGTCAGAGACCATTCACTGGACGTGATTGCTATACTGTTGGTCCAAACCAAAAGATTTCAGTAAGTAGCATGGCTCTCAAGTTTCATCCTCAAGCTGATTCTTTCTACCAAGCCACTCTGCAAGTCTGCTTTTTTAATGTTCTGAGCAGGTGATGGAGTGGGGTGAAGTGGGGCAGTGTCTGTGTACACACATCTGTTCCTTTCTGGGGAAAAAAAAAAAAAAAAAAAAAAAAAGTACTTTCCGACATCCAAAATGTAATGGATACTTTTAAATCACAAAGGAAGATATAGTTCTGGACCCTGAAAAGCACTCTGTAATGCAGTAATGAATGAAGTTGTTAGCACACACAACAGCATTCAGACAAACTGGGGTATTTCACTACCTGTTTCATGGTCATGGCATGATAAAAAAGATAAAAGCAGGAGAGCTATCTTTAGTTACCATCCAGACATGCTGGGCTCTCTCTATTGCTGCCTATTGAAAATGATAAAAACCTCATCTTGCTACAGAAATCCTGATGGTGAAACACCCCTCTCCATCAACGCTGGGTAGCTTTCACACGAGAAAAAACAAAACAGACTTTGCTGCAGCATCCCTGGTTGAGGAACAGCCCCATGACTACAGGGTCCTGCTCATGACTCTTAAACCAACACTCACAGTGACAGTATCAGATTAAATGAGTCACTCTCAGAACATCTGACTTTAACAACTCTAGATCAGTTATTAGGGGAAGAAATTCAGCTTCCAAGAGGCCTCGTAATAGCTCGCAGTATTAAGAGCAACTTGGCCAAACACCTACTTCTCACTTCAGTGAATTTGTCAAGGTTGCTCCACGTGCTTTCCTACAGCTCTGCTGCTCACTCCAACAATTCATTCAGGCACACGCTCGCTGCCCACCCTCACTCAGACAGGATCTGTACATTTGACTACTGTGTGGAAGGGAGGGGGGATAAGTAATTCAAGCATTATTTGCCTCGAGGCACTCTAAAGATTTACAGACTTTGTGGGTCAGGTTTCAAGTTGCTTTAGCAAACAATTTCAAGCCATAGACATTTACCTGAAGATTAGGGTTCATTTAAGACACAGAACAGGAATCAAAAGCCAAAACATTTTACAAGAAAAAAAGCACTCACTATTCTTTCCTCTTGAACTCTTAGAGGGGCATCACCCCTAAAACTATGAAGGGTACTTTGGGGAAGAGGAATAATGTCTCCCCTTCATTCACAAGGATGAACTCTGTGGTGGACTGCAGAGAGGAAGAGGCAGACTGCCCTCCCACATCTTGAAAGCAGGAAAACAGACTCAGCAGTCTGGGATATTTAATAGCTGGGGGAAGAATGCTTTGGTTTGGAGAAACAGCTTTTGGCTTGCTTAAGTTATAATATGGAACAGAACACAGTAAAACAATTTTAACCCAGCTATTTCTAGCTTTGGCAAACACAGCTCTACCTTGGAGAAACTATTTCCAAGTTGTGGTGTTTCAGAGTTTTATTCCGGCCTCAGCAGGCACCATCTGCCCAGTGAAGTGAAGCCGGAGCTGCACATGAATTTGACCAACGCCAGTTGTTACAGGCAGAGCTCAGGAGACTCCAAAAGTCCCAGATGCAAGAACCCAACACCACTAACCAGTGCTGCATTCTGGGTAAGGGACACATGAGAAGAGCTTGAATTTTAAAGAAAATAACTACTTTTTCCCCAAAAGAAGTCGATGTCCTCAACAGCCAGCTCTCCCAGGTGACCAACCAGCTGGAGTAACCCATCCCAGGACAAGCAATATGATCTCCCCCCTCCCAATCCACCAGAGCACACAAAACACAAGAGGTTGGAGACTACACTTGCAGAGGTCTTTGCACTGTGAAGACTACAGACCTGCCTTGCCTGCATTATCATAAACTGTACCTCAATATGAATGTAAATTAAAGAACAAAGTCTTTCAGTAACTAACACCAGAGATCAGATGCAATTTTTTATTGTTACACTTAATCAAGTTTGGGTTTTGTTTTGGGTTTTTTTGGTTGGTTCGTTCGTTCGTTTTTTGCTTTCTTGCAGCACAAGCACTAGGATCAAATGACTGAGCTCCCACCAGCCAGTGGTGGTCATACAACATACAGACTCCAGCTGGGAAAAAGTAGAAGAGAGATCTGACCAGGACACAATATTCTCTCCACAAAAGCTTTAACAACAAATGAGGTGAAAATGTTTGATGTTTTGGGGTGGGCTTCCCCCCATGATCTGACAGTCACAGCTGCTCATTCCCATTACAAAAGGCTCTCAGCCTCAAGGCTTGAAAAAGCCTCAGAAGACCAAAACTCTAATCTCAGAGGCCAAAAAGCTCTGTACTGAAATATAGAAATACACTAACACAGACTACATTAGCAAAGGGACTACTAACAGTTTATATGGAGATTTTTGCTTGTTCTTTTAAATACATAGTAGCTAGTGTTTGCATGCTTTCATCTTCCTCTAATGTTAGGGGGAAGCTGACACACAAAACCTTACTAAAACATACAAACTTCAAGTTTATAAATATTTGGAAGTCTACCTCCTCTTCAAAACTAACTGCTTAATCATTAGGACTTACCAAGCTCCAGTCGTGTACACACCACTGCATATCACCAAGACTCACAAAACCTCGGGACATGCCTCATTACTCCAAAAGTATCTTTACTCTTCTTAAACAACAGAAATGGATTAAAAAGCCAAGCCCAACCATCTGGATTTGAAGAGTACAGAAACACGGCAGGCTCTCTGAAACACAAACCTCATTTAATGAGGAAAGAAATATTTACATTTCCTTCAGCATTACAGCATTCTTAACATCCTGTTTATCAATACCTTCAGGTTTTTAAGTTGTCTAATTTATAATAAAACATTTCTCCAAGGGGTAAGTTTAAAAGTTACTTTAAAATGAGAACAGCCTGTGTGTGTCAGAAAAAGCATAGCCACACAAATTAGACGGGGAAGGGGGGGGAAGCTGAGAGCGTATTTTTTTCCCCCCTACACACATAGGGTGCACATTACACTTACATTGTATTACTAGTGCTCCCATATGCTACTGGCAAGCAAAGAGGAAACCTTTTGTAGGAATGGTACAAACAGACAGCATCAAATGAAAAACAACTAAAACAAATCCCCAAACCCTTAAAACAGGATTTTCAAAGATGGCATCATGACACCTTAATGAAACTGTTCAAAGTAGCCTTTGCCCATTTAAAGAAAGCAATGCAACAAATGTATACGCAAGAGGGGATACTTTCATTACCTAAACTCACAGCTACTCTTACAAAATTGACACTTGGGGAAGCCAGGACTGCTTTAATTACCCACAATCATGGATAGCACTTGCAAAAAACTGGCACTTGTGGAAGTCACTTGTGATACCCTTGCCTATGGTGCTCTTGGTTCAGAATTCTCAATGGATTTTAAGCACTAGATGTCATTGTTTTACAGAGGAAACAAAGAAGACTAGACTTGGGTATTGACAAGCTTGCAAAGATGGGGGTAAAATGTAGCAAACACCTTTCTCTTAATATTCACTGCCTTCAAAGGTACTGGGATAGCCTTTCTGCCAACAGAAGTTTCATCTCAAGTGAATGGGTGCAAAGAAATAAGCTTCGTGTGTCAAAACTCATAAAACCCAGCAGGCGAAAGTGGACTTTAAGAGCAAACGACTCTAAGTGAGGCTGTCCAATACTTCCAACACTTCTCAGAACACCCTCGAGGCCACTGGCCTCTCTCACCCAGCCAGCCACACACTGTCCCGGCTGTGCGCACACATAGGCGCACACAGGTATATCCAGGAGCAACCTCTTTCCCCGTGCATTAGCATGTACCGCACCTGTGTGACTGTAACGACAGAGAAACATAGATGTTTACATCAAGGGCTATGTGCAGTCAGACATGCTTAAAAATAGGAGAGGAGAAAATGACTGTAATTTCAGGTTACTCTGTCCCGAACTCTTTAAGAGACAGGAAGAAGACGATTCAGACTTTAATTCAGACTATCTCAGAGCAAGCGCTGGAGAAGTAATTTACAAGATTGCAAGAAATCATAAGCCTTAACGACAGGAAGGCTGCCACACCTGCCTTTAATTTGGATTTTGGGGAGGGGGGCCTCGACGATACTGCAGGGACAGATCTCTGCGATACCTTCTAAAAATAGCACCCAGCAGCAGCCGCTGACAAAGGAGCAAAGTTTGAGAGCCGAGTCCCCGCAGCTCCTGCCCGACGACGGGGCAGCCCCGTGTCTGCGTGCCCCTGTCCCACCCCCCGAACCCGGCCATGCAGGGGGTACGGCGAGACCCTGGACCTCCGTATGGGGGAACCGGGGCTACCCGCGGGCAGGGGATGCCTCCCGACAGGACCGACAGACACCTCACCTCTACCCATCGCCGAGCTTCGGCGAACGCCTCCCGGCAGTCGCACTCCGCGTCTTCTCTCCCCTCCATAGCCAGCAGCGAGTGGGGCAGGGAAGTGCAGTGAAAGAGGGGCCAGCGGCGAAGCGGCCGGTGCTGCGCGGGGAGCAGCCGCCGTCATTCAGCTGCCTCCTTTTAACGCTCCCCGCGCCGTCTCCTCCCCCTCCGCCTCCTCCCCGCGGAGCTCCCCCTCCCGGGACCTCGCCGCCGCTCAGCCACCGCAGGAATCCGAGGGAGCCGGGGGCAGCCGGACGCCCGCGAGGGGCTGCACCGCCCCACACCCCCTGCGGCGGCTCCTCCGCCCCGCCGGGCCGCGGCGCCCCTCGCCCTCCCGCCCGCCGGAGGCCGCCTCCAGCGGCTCCCGCCCCGGCGCATACCAGGAATAGCTGGGGACAATCGCACCTTTCAGGGCCGGCCACCTCCAACCCGGGCCCCGACACCTGCCGCCCGGCCGGGCCTACCCTGCGGGCCGGCGCCTCCCGCCGGCGGGGCAGCGAGCGCCCGGCTCCCTCCTCACCGGCGGGTCTGCCCTTGCGGCCGGGATCCGTGAGGGAGGACACTGCTCCGCGCTCTTCTGCAGCGTTGGGGGACGAAGTTAGGAGCCTTTCCCGGTGCTTCTGGAGACGTGAGGGACCCACGCTTCGTTTTGAGCTCTTTTCACACAGATCGACCGAAGCTGGGATGCCTGGGGCAGGGCTGGAGCCCACTGTTCAGCTTCCATGCTGCCCCCCTGCCCTCAGCACTGCTTGCCTCAACTCTGGTTTTCTTCACAGTGCCCCCACTAGTGTCCATTGCTTTATTCCACTCGTGTCTCTGCCCCTCATACACTGCAATGGCTTCTCTGTGACCGCTCACGCCATCCTGTGCTGGGCTCAGAGCTAAAGCCCTGTCTTGGTAAAGCCATGCCCAACTCCTGAGCCTGGGTGGACGCTCTGCTGGGCTCTGAGCCCTCTGGTAACTACAACCATTGGGCAAGCTGGCACCATGCTACACCACAGAGAAGTTCCTTCCACCCTGACGTAGGCACTGGAGCTGGAGGGAGCAGGTGTGCTGACTAGACACAGCAAAACCCTTTCTTCCCATACCGGAGTGGACTTATGCTAAGCATAAAAGTTAATGAAACATCAGGAAAAGAGCCATTTTCTGGAATAAAATGGAATGTATAGCATCAGTTTGGTTTTGGTTCTCTTTTAAAGTACCTGATTCCATTTTAGCATTGTATTTAAGATGTTTTTTTCCCTGTTTGAACTCTTGATAATACTCTTATTTCCGTTATCTTTTCTGTAAGCAAAACTGAGTTGCTGAACACATCTTTTGCATGTGTTCTATGGCAGAATGTATGCAATTTTTAAGGACTACTGAGAAAAGATAACACTTGTACTGCACAAAATTAGCTTCTCCTGAGATGTTTGCTTGAGAACACATCTTATTTCTGCCCTGTGAACAACCTTCTTAGAATAGGGAAGATGATTTTTTTTTAAACACACCAAGAAACTATTGGCCACCAGTTTCTTCAGTACATGGAAATTAAGTGTTACTGGTGGTACACGCAGGAAGGAAAACTGACTGACAGCAACTTATTTCAGTGACTGTGGCTGCAATGAGTTCCACAGGAGATGCTGACATTTACTGAAGTTACAAATGCACAGATGATGCAGTTAGCTCCTCACAGTGGTATGAGATGAGACATCTATGCTATTAGAGTCTGTGATGAATGAAACAATCATCAAAGCTGTAATTTGGATTTTTTCCCTGCTCCTTTTTCCTGTTCCAAGACAGATCAGCCACAAGACCAAACACAAATGAAGAATCTGCATTTTTCTCAAGTGGGAGGCCTGAACATCAGAAAATAGCCCTCTCCTCTCATTATTTAATATTCATGCGTACAAAGGCTAAAGCCCCAGTCTAAATAAAGCATGTATGTGCTGCTGGCTGACATCAGTTTATGTTAGCCATCATTACTGAACAGTTTTCTGGAGAACTGCTGCAGCATTTCACAGACTTTCAAGGTCTGCCTTTCAGTTCATATAAAAATACAGTGCTTGCCCCTACGTAGGAGAAATTATGAATACTATGAAATTTTAGAATTGAGAATAGAATTCTATGAAACAAGTTTCAAAGGAAGTCATGTTTAAAAAAGAACAGCTTCCAAGTTCTCACTTACTTCTGGCTGTTTTCATAAAATGGTTTGAGTTGGAAGGGACCTTAAAGATCATCTAGCTCCAAATACCCTGCTATGGGCAAGGACACTACTTTTTTTTTCCACTTAATGGCAAATCAAATCACTTTTACTATGCATCAAGTGTGTAACATTTTAGATCAAATAATTTGAGTCGTCAAGTAATTTGATCAAGTCATCATTTCAGCAAGCTCCATGGACCACAGCAGCTTTCAAGTCAAAGTTATTCACAAAATAAAAAAAGTTCCAACATGCGAATTTCTTCCTCAAAGTGAATTTTAAATCAACTGTCACAGGTAACTTATCTACGTGAGGCTGAACAACCAAAATAGTTCAATATTCCTTTGCACTAGCAAGGTAAGTCACCAGACTCCTAGATCAGAAAAAGCCTACATACAGCAGGTATGACTGCCAACTGTTGGTGTCAAAAGTAGCAAACAAGATTGTTTTACTTGGCAAAAATAAAAGCTTTCAATTTGTGTGCTCCTAGGGACCAGTAAGGCAACAAACTCTTGTTGTTAGTGGACTCTCCAGGTGACATCATATTCTTTTCATAGAGAGTTCTACAAATATTGGATACAATAACATTTTCCACCAAGGCAGGTTTACGACCTTATTTATTTTCTAAATGTAGGCTGTTAAGTATGTTTATTTTCTAAAACTTACATTTCAGTGACAGAAAACACTTCTTTCTCGTTCTTTCCTTAGCTGAATCATGCAGCCATGACTGAAAGGGCACTGCACTGCTTATTAAATTCTTACGGTTTCTCAACAAAATGCCTGTAATAACATGGGAAACTTACACCAATATACTTAAAAGAGCTTGAACAATCATCAGTGCTTAATAGTACACCAGCTCCACTCAGCTACAATTAATACAAGCGCTGAGCATGCATCATTTCTTCACTCCTAAATGCACCATTTCCATGAGATGTGGATAGCCAGCCTGGACTGTGGGAGCTGAAGAGGGATTTCCTGGCAGCCACTGGTGCTGCATGCCTGCAGCCAAACCATGCTCCACACAAAGGTGGTGAGGCTCTGGCAGGGCTGCTGCACAAGTTAGAAATTACTGTGTTGTTTTCCCACAGAGCTTGAGCTAATAAGCACAGATTGTACAGATCAGGCAATGTTGGCATGGGCATTGCGGAGCCAAAAGCACCACGTGGTTCTGAGCCGCTTTCAGGACCTTGCTGGATTATACAAGTCAGCCAGCCATTCATATCTCACTCCTTACACCAAGTTACAAGGGTTCTGTCAAAGCCAAAGGCTTTCCAGCATCTTGTAGATCCCTTTATTTCCTGTGCTCAAGATGGTCACCAATGCCTGTGCCAAAGCATGGCCTTGCAAGCACTGGAAGCATTGCACCACACGTATTTGGCAAGGTAGTATTTCTGCAGTGCAGCCTTTCAAAATCTCAATCTAGTGAGGGAATGTGCAGTGAGCAGGTATAGTTCAGCATAAAAGCTGGTGCGTTTCTCTTTCTTTGTCATCTCAGACTTTTCAGAATCTTTCCAAAAGCAATGTTCACTAAAAGCACCATCTTACATGTTAGTAAACCTGAAATTAACACTGAAAGTAAAAAAAAATAAAAGGAAACCTTACCCTGCAGGACAACTGATTTGAAGACTATGTAAAAACCACTGAGCAAAACTATCATATTGCCAAAACTGCTAAGAATTCTTATTTGTAAGTTTTACTTAAGATTCAAAATGTATTTTTCCATTGTAACCATGAAAAAGTCCCACCCCAAGTTGACTATTCTAACCTTGATTTCTTTTGTCATCCATTCATTTAATCAGTCCTCACACTCAATTAAAGGTCTAGTTCTACAGTGGTTTTGCAATAAATAATTGCACAAGAGCCCCTCCCTTTATTACCTAAACCCACCAAAACTTCCTGAGCATTGAAGAGCATATACGGTTTGAATATTTTGCTGAAGCAGACAACTCTTATAGCTAGTTTAACAGTTTAAAACTGCATTTCCTCTTCCTCCCTTTCCTTACCCTCCTCCCTCCCCTAAAAGCACCTTGTTTATATTAACTATAGTTTACTTTAAACGTAGTCCTCCAAGTCACCTCTTGTATAAAATATGCAATATCCCAATTAAATTATGACAACTTTTATTTTTTTGATATTAGCAGGAAAGCAATGCAGCTGCTTTAGTTACTAAAGCCTTTGATTTTTATTTAGAAGCAAGTTTCAGGGCTTTACTACTGAGCATGGCAACATAAAGCACATCTTAAAGATACTGCATTTTATTGGGGTGAAAAAGTGCTCAAGAATAAGAAGCTTGTTATAGGTGTTCTTCCCCCTTACTTTTCCAACCAGCTCACGTATAGGAAACAGACTCTTGTTGTTAGTGGACTCTCCAGGTGACATGTTTTAGACAGACACTCCGACTTTTTCTTTAGAGTGCAAAAGATGTTCTTGAGTGATAAGACAGACTCCCAGGCCTCTTTTCTATAAAGAAGGAAAACTCTGCCAGATTGTTCTGGCATAACCCCATTCATTTTTCCTGCAATGACAATTGGTAGAGAATGAAAGCACCCTCTGGGACAGAGTTCAGTTTCCTTTGGCAGCGGTCTTGAGTGGCAGCAAACCTGGATTATTTCACTTCAACGCAACAAACAAGGATTTAATTCTTTTTTTCTTTGAATGCAAAAAACATGCACATTAGCCAAAACCAACCTTCACTAGAATCCTACAGCCTAAGATTGCTTAGCCAAAACCAAACCAAATCAAAACCAAACCCCAACCAAGTTGTTATTAATTCAAGTGTAGAAATTGGTCAACAGTACCTTAAGATCCAGTAGGTGGGGTAGGAGGGGTGGCACAGGGGAAGGGTATCACATAGCATTCAGTAATACCACCTGACAAACTTACAATAGGCATTCCTAAAGGGAAAAAAAGGTATATGACCATCATGGCTATCTTAAAATCTATAGCCTGTTTCTGTCCTTGTTACACCAAACTTAACTAGAACAATCGTTATTTTTCCATAACTTATTTATTTCAATTAAGTGAGATAAATATATTGCGTATTCACCTGGGTGTGCCCTCCACAATCCTACCATTTGAATTAGCATTAACTACTAGTGTGGCTTTTCTGGGGCAAAAGATCCATGTTTGGTTTCCATATATACAAAAAGCAAACACTGGTTTAACTAAAGCTTTTTGACAGTTTATTAATATGATCAGGCTTGAGAAACAAAATGAAGTTTTATTCAAAATGTAGATTAAGATAAGTTTAAAATCATGTCAGTGCTCACCAACAGCAAGAAGAAACAGTCTTTTTTCTGCCTTTTTTCTTCCACATATTTATTTATAAATAATGCACTGAAAAAAATGCCTTTGAGTCACCTGTAAAAGTTATTTATAATATTCTTTCATCACTATAGTTAGAAGATGGAGATAACCTCACATTTCAAGTTTTTACCCATTAACATACCACATACTCCACTAAGAATGTTATCTGTGAATGATACAAAAGATAATCCTGCTCTGAACTAGCTCATCATTACGATGATGAAATACCACAGACAGTAATTCCCAAAACTTTTAAGAGGGTGGAAGGGAGGAAAACCCACCACACAGAAATCTTGCACAAAATGCATGCATGTATATAAATACCCAGAGTTGCTTTAGGAACAAGCAGCAAGAAATAGCAAGGACAAATGCAGAGTTTATTCCACGTATGCAACAATTAATCAACATGTTAGGGAAGTATCAAAATTTGTACTATTAACATATGGCAACGGTTTTATTGTTACAAGGCATTGCATTAGCCCCACTGGAAAAGGCTTTTAAGCTGCAGACAGTGCAATTGCATTAAATCTTAATTCTTCTGGGTCACGTTCCATGAATTTCTTGCAAACTTCTATTGCATCCTAGGAAAAAAGTAAAAAACAGAAAAAACAAAACAAGAACCACTATAAATCTTACTTATTAAACCCCAACTCACAACTGAAATATAAAGATATGCTTCATACAATCTGTGCTCAAAATGTTTTTTTTTTCCATAAAGGATTACTAAACAGTGTAGCAAATATATATAAACTGTACTTCTGATGTGTTACCATTATTCAAGATTATTTACGGCGCTCACATGGGCAACATTATAGCAGAAGTTCTACGCAGAACCTTAGCAACAATGACTTTTTGTGACAGAATATTACTTTATGTCACAGATATGTTGCTTGTCTGGCTTTCTAAATGCAGCTCAGAAGTTTGCCTTTACTAGTACTGCTGTATTCAGAAATGTTCCCTTTGTCTCAAGATGAATCTAAGCTGTGTGGGGTAAGTGAAAGATTCTAAGTAATTCCTTCATCTAGCTTTAGGGTGCAATCTGGAGAACACATGTTATCAGTAAAGTAGAAAAAAGCCACATATGTAAAAAGGAAGGCTTTACTCAGCTTCTCCCCCTGCCCAAAAAAGCACAAACTGCATGCAAGCTTTACAGACATTTGTCTATGCTACTAAACTATAAAATGTTTTGCTTGGTTGATTTTTAATTTCTCTGGTTTCTTCCTGTTGTAAAGCTAATCTGATCTGGATACCAAAGAAGTCAGATCTATGCACTGCCTTCTCTCAGCTTAAGCTTCGCGTCATTCTGTGGGGATGACGGTTCATCCTCCAAATTCAGTATATTCCTTTCCAATTCATTTCTCAACTCAGTAACTCTGGACACAAAGAAGCACCCAAAAGAAGTCATGAAACTGGAGAAGAACGATTGCTAGCAAGTGTCAGAAAGGAAATTAACTTCCATCTAGCATGGCACCTATTAAACTGCACCTAAAGAGAATGAAAAATTATCCCAAATTTTCATTCTGCTGACTTCATCTCACGTACAGTTTGAAAGGATCGGGGGTATGTGAAAGTCTCAGCACAGAAGAAAAGTCAGTCTGGTCTTCTGTCATAGTCAACCCGTCTGACATTTCTTCTTATCATGTTATGATACTCTGTCATCCATAGTTACAACATCAGCGTTCTGAAATACCTGTTTTGAAACTAAGTAAACCTAATTTTGTCTCACCATCCCACTCACTGCATTCCTCATTCAAACATAATGTAAAACTATGCCGTACAAATATTTTTATAATTTTTAAAAATAAATTTTTTGCAAATTAACAAGAATTCTGTATGAGAGCATTTAAGGTTTTCTATTCCTACCTCTAAAAAAGAATCATCGCTAGTTTCCCCGTGGTTTATTGGGAATGGCTTGCGTCCATCTGTTGAAAGACAAAGCAAGACTGAACAACATATTTATAAAATTACAAAGGCTTAATTTTTCCAGTTAAAACTATTTGGACAGATTTTTTGTTCTTCACTTACAAAAACGCTACCTCATTTTTCATAATAGAATCAGGCATGCTGCTAGCTATTCCCTGATCTCTTCTCCACTGCTGACTGCTTCAACAGGTGTCACTATGTATCATCAGTCCTGCTACATTAGAAAAACAACTCTTTACTATTTCATTTGAAAACTCTAAGGCTGTAAGTTGCAATTGTTTTAGTGGTGGTGTAGTACTTTGTTTTCAAGTAAAGAACCATTTCAGCTACACTTAATGGATGTACCCAGACAGACAGCTGTACATCTGTGGTCTCTGACAACTGTGATCAGGCACACCACGACGGAACAGAATACCAGACCCATCAGTTTGATGAGTCTGGCATAACTGAAATGTTACTCTCATTTAAAAGAAATAAGCAAACAAACCCAAGTAACTTCAAGTATTAAGGACCTTTGCATAATTTAAAAACGGTTACCATAATGAACTATATTTTCTACCATTTGCAACGTAACAATGTTATTCTCAGTATTTTAAAAATAATTTAATTCACAGAAATATGTTTCAGGTTACTTGTGAAGAGCTAACATTTTGAGAACGTCTGTCAGGATATCCTAAGTATTTGCTAGACCAAATTCCCTTTTGGCTCTGTCCTCCTTTCTAAAGCCTCTTCCCCGCCCAAAGATTCCATCGAAGTTGACAACACTTCCAAATTACTTTTTCCATAACTAAAAATAGATTGATGTTGGAAGACTTTTGGATTTACACGAACAAGAGGCTGTTCATTATTGTAACAACCATGACTGAAGCTACAACCGTGCAAACCCCTCAGAACATACCAGGAAAACAGAACTGAATGCCCTTTACTATTACAAGTTAAGTTTGAAAATTGAGTTTCCTTTTTAATTTTTTTTTTAAACACGTATCTTGGCAGAACAGCATTTTAGTTTCATGTGCCTATAAATAACTTGTTTTCTATGGCAAACACATAAGCATATAGCATCCATGTGCTTTCATAGCATTTTCTGCCTGCCAAAGCCCACATGTTGGCCACAGTGACGAAGCCACTGAATCAATTTAAAAACCTTCTCTCATTTTCCTACTTTCAGGTATTTTTTGCTTTCTTCTGCTGGTACATACTAGAAGTCATTTTAAAAACAAAAGGAAACTGTAGTATTGTCATGCTGCTACACTACAGTGGAGTTAAATGCCTGTTTTGTTTTTTTTTTTTTCCTTTTAATTTAATAAGAAAAAGGGGAAAAAAAGTGGGTTTTATCTTGCATCATTCGTCTGGAAAATAGTGAAACATGATACTCATAGTTTGTACTGCGCTTTTTAAGTAGAGTAAATTAACACACCATGGAAGGGTAATGTGGAAATCATAAAATCATAATAGTAGCACACAACTAAAAGAAGACTGAGCCATCCATCACACCTTGAAATTCAGAATAATAAAATATTTATATTGCTTCCTACAGTCGTTGCCTCACTATTTGATCTAATTCGCTGACAGCCAGCCTCATAAAGATACAGAAATGTGTGCCTGCTGTTCATGATTTACCACTGATAATACTCCTTAGGTCACCTTAATACTAACATAAACACTTATTACATACAGCTTATACCCCAGGTTATGAATAGTTATCACCTGATAAGGGCATTGCTTAATTACATTCTGATTTTCAAAAGACGAGAATGTTCTCAGCAGGAAAACACTGAAAAATTGCGTTAGGAAAGAACAGTGACTTGCAGTTTTCAAATCTTGATCTACTTGATCGTTTCTGAAGAGCCTGCAGTAAAACCTAGTTGCCCAGCAACATGTTTAAGATTGGAGTCATTAGGGAATATCTGGACAGAACTTGGTGCTACACAATCTCAAGAGGGGAAAAAAATAGCTGGAATTCAGAAAACAGAGACTACTGTTTTACAGTTAACTGTCTAGTAACCACAAAAAGGTAGAAGAAAAATTAACAAATGAATTGCAGAGTATTTGATTCTGCTAGTATCCTGACTAGTACTCTGCTCTTGTGAGACCTTGCTTGGAATACTGCGTGCAGTTCTGGTGTCTTTCACATAAGAAGGAAACGGAGCCGTTGGAACAAGTCCAGAGGAGGGCCACAAGGATGATCAGGGGGCTGGAGCACCTCCCGTGTGAAGATAGGCTGAGAAAGTTGGGGCTGTTCAGCCTGGAGAAGAGAAGGCTGCGTGGAGACCTCCTAGCAGCCTTCCAGTATCTGAAGGGGCCTATAAGGATGCCGGACAGGGACTCTTCATGAGGGACTGTAGTGATAGGACAATGGGTAACGGGTTCAAACTTAAACAGGAGAAGTTTAGATTGGATATAAGGAAGAAGTTCTTCACTGTGAGGGTCATGAGACACTGGAATAGGTTGCCTGAAGAAGTAGTAAATGCTCCGTCCCTGGCAGTGTTCAAGGCCAGGTTGGACAGAGCAACATGGTCTAGTGTGAGGGGACTGGCAGGGGGGCTGGAACTTGATGATCTTAACATCCTTTGCAACCCTAACCCTTCTATTATTCTATGACCACACCCTTTTAAACTGCATCATGCTATTTCATTATATAGCTAGCACTTCTGAAGTGGCATACAGTTCATTTATTAACACCACAAGCAATCTGGGACAGAAAGATAACAAGATTTTCCTCTCCGAAACTTTCGAGTATTTGTCAATTCTTTCTTTGTAATGATAATGTAAATGATAAAGGAAACTCAGAGGCAGTCTAGTATTCTGTATCATTTTTTCTTAATAGGAGGGAGTTGAGGGAAGGAGAATCCAATAAAAGAATGTGAGGAAGGCTGCAATAGCCCAAGAGAACACCCCCCCTCCCCGACCCTATGATGCATCTGAAAAGAACCAAAGCCCTACCTTAGAGCAAGCAATCTCTCTCAAACATTGACAGTTAACATTACTCCTTGTATTTGTTTCAAACAAATGGAGAAAGCAGATAAAAAGTGTTCTTACCCAATTCATAGAGATGACCACCTACGTTTACTAATGCAATAAAATGCAGATCTACTTTTTCATCTATACTTGGTGCCTGCAAGACAAAACAAAATAAAAATAAATTGTTTTCACTAAAACTCTTATCACAATAAGATTAATGTGAGTATATCATCACACTATGCAAATAACCTGGGCAAGACAAACAATAAGTGAGAAGCACATTCTGGATCTACACAGAATGGCAGAAGTCACACTGCAGAACATTTTGGAATACAAAGAGCTTTCTGCAATGCACAGGTAAAGTATCTGGAAGTATTTCCAAATACAGCTCTACATATAAGCTTTATTTTTCATTACTGAATTAGAAGTATTATCAGCTCAAATACATTAACATTAAAAACAGATTTTCATATAAATAGCAACTCCTTCATTACATCATCTCCCATAACAAAGTGACGCAGGGCTGAACGATGAACCTGTAGTACTTTAAACCCAAAAATATTCACTTGGTCAAATTATTCTTTTCCTCATATGGTAAGCCACATATAGTACAGTTACTATTTCCTCTTCATGGGTAGTCAAAAGAAACAGCTTACACACCTTAGGTGCGTAGGTAGGAAAATAACTGGAGGTTCCTAGACCGAAATTTCAAAGCGGCATTACAGCCATCATACCAAGAAAGAACACAAGTGCAGTGACATGACATAAAGAATGGCTACACTTGATAAAGAGCTATCTAGCCCAGTACTGTGTTACTAACTACAGCAAGCAAAAGCTTCTTCAGAAGAAACACATCACCACAACTGTGTTCGACAGAAATTGATGGTTTATTTCCTCATCAATCTTTCCAGTCTGCAGCTGTGCCTCAGGCCACAATTTAAGAAGATAATGTTTGAGGGAATGGTAAAAACACCTCAGTTTTTCTTAAACCATTAAGAATCTGACACCTGTGACAATATATTTCATGCAATTTTCTTCCATCTTGTAATTACTGCTAGCGTTATGTGAGTTTCCTGAAGCACCCCAAAAACCTAAGAATTTGCCAGAAACAGATTAAAATGAGTTGTAGAACCTTATATCATGTTTTCAAGACTGGATTAAAAGTTTCCTTTGTTCTTATGGTCATGAGAAAAGACTTCAAAAGATGGTCTAAACTGAAGATATGCAGCAAACAACCAGAACACAATACAGCAAAAGACAAGAAGTCACCCTAAGCCCTTCAATATATCAAGAACGCCAAATAACAGAGCATTACAGTAAGCCACGACTTACTGAAATTCTAAGTAGCAAGCTCAAAAATGAGAGAAAGAAGAACAAAACAAAAAACCCACAAAACCTCTCATCACCCTCATTTGAGATGCGTCTCCATGACCAGTTAAAGTGTGGCAGGTGTAAATACCCTGTTTTCTCTCTGTTTCAGAGGGCCTAGAGCAGAGAAAGTGCATTTCGGCCTCCAAGGAGTAGGCAGCTATCAACAGGACAAGAGGACCTTTCCACCAAAACTCCAAGGAGTCTTTGCCCTACAGCATAAGTGAATTGCCTTTGAGAATTTTGTTTTACAGAAGGCCAAATAGAACCAGGGCTTAGAAAAAAACAAGCAGACCAAGCAGCCTCAAGAGTTTGGCTACCCTAGTTGTAAACTTCCAAGGACCACAAGTTTCCGTAACTTCCTGAAAATCACACGACAGTAGCTGACAATAAACGGTACCTTGTTGTTATTCCCATCTATCAAACAAGCTTTTACAAGGCATCAAAAGCGTGGTGCTACAGAAGTGTGCAGTCAAGCATAATGAGAGTCCTTGTCACATCCCACATTGCCACCTAATTCCCTTTGTAAATATGAGTTCATGGCTGTTCACTTATCAATTAAACATACCAACTGGGCTCAAGGAATTTCAGGGCTAGGGGAAAGACCACTGCTAGTTAGTCTCACTTTAGGAAGGAAATGGCTTAGCATTTAAAAGCTTTGAACATATGCTACCTGGGCTCAAACTGTCATTAACTAGAACAGCTCAAAATACCACTGTTTCAGAGGACTTTGAGATGGGGTAAATTCTCTGTCCCTGGCAGTGCTCCAAGACCAGGTTGGACAGCTTTGGACAACATGGTCTAGGGTGAGGCATCCCTGCCCATGGCAAGGGGGATGGAATTAGATGATCTTAAAGTTCCTTTCAACCCTAACTATTCCATGATTCTAGAATTCTGTGTTCAGGATTTGGTTTTGATCATATTTACAATAAAATACAGTTGCCCTTTTGAATATTTTTGAAAACTGGATTGTGTTCTTTGCCAACTTCTAATAAACACCTTTTCTATATGGAGGAATACTTGGCATGCTTGGAATGTCGAGCCTACATACAGCTTGACGATGGATAGGGAAACCATCAAAAAAAGCATTATTAACTTTTCATAGAATTTACTTGGAGACAGACTCCTATAGAATCCTGCTGAGCTTTTGTTTATGCCTAATCTAAATAACATGCTCTCATGGTGCCATTGCCACAACCCGTGAGAAATGTTGTGGTTTTACATTTTTAATTCCCCAACCTCAGAGAATAAAAGTGCCATGCCACTTTTAAAGCCTCTACCACATGGTGTAATGCAGACAGTCACTTTTCCTTGTGACTTCTCTTCATATAATGTACAAAGCAGATCTATTATGTTGCTTGAAAATTTGGATTTTAACAAATTTTGACAATTATTTGCATAACCATAAGCACAGAGAAACAATAGGGTCTGAATAGTCAAGATGACCTAAAACTTTGTTATAAAAATATTAAAAATATGTATCACAAATAAAAACTTTTTCCCTGTGATGAATCTGATTCAAAATCCCCACACCACTCCTTAGGGGAAAAACAATCAAAAAAGGACATCCATTGCACATGTGTGCATGCACATGCACACTCACACACATGAAAAGAAGCCTAGTCAGGCCAATTCCTACTTCACTGGGAAGCTCTAGAAATTGTAACACCTGAAACAGAAGATTTTAAATTTCAAAAGAATGCAAAGTGGGAATGGCAACTTCAGAGAGATGCCTTTTGTGGCCTCCTTGAAAAGCTACACCTTTGGCCAGGTTTTCAGCTCCTAATAAAGTCTCTGTTCATGCTTAAAACTACAAGAGAACATAGCTTTAATGTTGCATGTTCATCACTAGGTAATATTTTCAGAACGATTAACAGAGGATTTTCTTGATTGTCCTTCTTGTCAAAGGCCACAGTAACATGAACATCAGTCAGATGTTGGAATGGACGGTTCCTTTAGATTTTTTTGTTTTAGAAGATCACGCAATGTGCAAAAGGAGACAGCAGATTAAAATGACCGCACATCCAAACAAGAGAAGGGAAACACAGGAGTCTAAATAATCGTCTAATCGGGATTTGGAACTAAGCTATGGAATTCAAGATTCATTTTTCCAGTCTTCTGAAGAGCTGTGGCACACAGTGAAGAAAATTTCTATTTCTTTCCCATCCAGAAAAGACAGAAGGAAGACAAATACCAGATAACTTTGGGAGCTTACATAAGTTTATGTTATTGTTTCAACCTTAGCATAAGAAACAAATTTTAATAGTAGGGTTAATAGACAAAACAAACAAACAAACAAACAAAATAATAATGATCAGTAAACTTGAAACTGATTTGAAGAGGAAAAATGGAAAAAGTTTAGTGCTCAAGTGACGGTTCCGAGAACATCTCAGCTGTAATTTGTGGTATCAGGGTATTAATAAAATGCTTAATGGTAATAATATAGCATATTTCCAGTCTCACATACAAAGCTAACAGCCAAGGTTGCTGTGTCCACTAATTTTGGATACCACAATAAAAGCACCTAAATGACCGAGCCCCAATTTTTCACAGGATTTGACTGCCTTCTCTGCTAACATGGACATTCAAATTAAATATTAAGCAATTGCTGACTGCTGCGAGAAATAACTTTTAGTTGACTTGTCTCAGGTCAGTACCCATTAGCTCATGCGATCACAAAAGCACCTCTGCACTTCTTCCTCTATTCTTCACTAGCAGATTTCCAAACAGGAATTTTTTTAATGGCACTTCCCGAAGTTTTTACTACACAAATAACCCTTCCTACTCCCTCTTGTTGTACTAAGAAATGCCTTAATTTTACCTTTCACCACTGCATGCTGCTCTCTCATCACAAACTATGACACTACTCTTTCCTGTTGTTGCACTTAGCTGCAGAAACTTAGTGGTAGTCCCCTATACCACTGTTTGCCCAATCATGTCAGCTGGTCTAATAAAGTCATTTCATTACCTACACAGTTTATCTTGCTAATGCACTTAGACCATTATCCCAATGTAAAAGTCTGTATTCAGTTTTCATGCATTTCAAATCTTTTGATCTTCAAATGTTGCTAACTTAGAAGAGAACTGTTCCATCAAATCTGATGTGCAACTGGTTTCTTTTCTCCAAAACTGCATTTCTGGGACAAATGCACAATTGAAAAAGAAAAATTGTGTTATTCTCATGGAAACACTGAACAAGCTCTCACTGCATCCTGCTTAAAATTTCTTTTTGGAAGACAGCATTATAAAAAAAGGTTCAATGTTATATGAAAGATTTCAAACTACTTCTTGTAATTAAATCTTGTATTTTTACTGTTTCCTTACACTTGCTCTTAAGAGGAAGGAATGAAGCAAGAACCAGTTTAGTAGAATGCTTTGCATTACACATAGTGACTGGGAAAGGAGAAAGCATCACTTGTGCTACATCAAGAAACTGGCATCAAGAGTCTGCTGGGTTCTGGAAGAAGAGCAGTAATGACCACTATGGAAAAGACAATTTTGCAGAACCCTGAGCAATAAAATGTTTCAGACGCATCCAACTGAAAGATCATGACAAAAGTAACTGAAATCTAAAAGAAAAAACCTTAGGGGATTAACTGTACAATTCCACTTACAAGGAGTCACAAGAAGTCAAAGAAAACGTATTCAAAAAATGAAGTTTACATGACAGAATGTTAGATTTAGATTCAGGAAATTTCCAAGTAAAGGGAAAAAGTGATGCAATTGCTATTGGGCAGATTAGGCATCTCTAATTTCCACTGTGAAGCATAGAACATGCTTGGACAAATGCTTCGTGGAGGCCTGGAAAAGGCTTTTGAATCCTGGTTAAAATACTTCAATTAAAACAAAGACCACTGGAATGATGATCACAGGTTTCAGCAAGATGATTTCTGGCTCATTCTCAGAGAACAGCAACATCTCTGTTCATGCTCAATATACTGCAGTTTCACACTTGAACATGCTTAGCTTAATATAGATCAAGGTATCCTTTGTCCAGAATGAAAAAGAACTTCTATAGGTAAGATGCTGAGGGACTTTCTTGAGTGCAGACCCAAGAATGGAAAGAAGATCCTGTGCTAAGCATTGCCTTATGTACTTTTCTACCATGCTGTCATTGTAGACAAGCTATCTCAAGTTTATTAACTCTGTGTCCCCAACTACAGCTAGAAATATTCAAGTGTCATATGAAGTACAATTCCAAGATGCAGGACAGTAGCATCTGATTTTGAATAAGAGGATGTCAAGCAAGAAAGTGAAATTCAGAGATGGGCTCTATCAATGACCAGAGTATCAGAACACAGAATGTTTATAAAAACACAACTCTCCAGTTAGATCCATAAGTAAGAGGGATTATTTAGCAGTGCGCTGCTCTAAATAGGTATTCCTGTTGTTTTTTAAAGAGTGGGAACTTTAGTCTGACAGAGCAAGTAAATGGGAGAAAACAAAGAGCATGTTTTCCAATTTGAGAAGTACAGGAAAGGAAAAAGAATTAGGGGAATAGCTTGACATATAAAAGCCTGCAAAATGATCCAAAGGCAAGCAGAGACACTAAAAGAGGAGAAGAGCTGGAAGAATAAGAAATCATCACAAGGACAGAAGAAAATTCAACATTAGTAATCAAGCGTGTTGTTACCTGTAGTTTAAAATTTTGCTACGTCTACTGTACTGCAATTTATCAGTTTGTTTTGTTGTTAGGGGTTTTTTATTTTCTTTTCTTCCCCATTATACAAAAAAAGTTGTATTGGGTCTGGCTGAGATGGAGTTGCTTTTAACCATAGTAGCTCTCTCAGTGCTGTGCTTTGTATTGGTACCAAGAAAGGTGCTGATAACACAACAGTACTCAGTACTCACAGAGCATCAAGCTGTATCTACAACATTCCACCATCTCACCCAGTAGGCTGAGGGTGGGAAAGATCTTGGGAGGGGTGGAAGGGGACACAGTCAGGACAGCTCTCCCAAAGTGACCAAAGGGATATTTCATACTGTATGATGTCTGCTCAGCAATAAAAGCAAACAAGAAGGCAGGTGGAGGAAGGGGGCATTCTTTATTACAATACAATCACAAGGTGTACTGAAGCCCTACTTCCCAGGAAATGGCTGGACATTACCTGCTGATGGGAAGTAAAGAATAAATCTTTTGTTTTCCTTTGCTTCCACACGTGACCTTTGCTTTTGCTTTATTAAACTGCCTTTATCTTGACTCCTGAGTTTTTTTCCATCTCATAGTCTCCCCACTGTCCTGATAAGAAGTGACAGAGCAGCTTGGTGGGCATCTAGTGTCCAGACAAACTCAACTCCTCACAAAAGTAGAAGAAAGTTTTCAAGTGGGCACGGTACTTTTACTTAAGGAGCATAAATACTGCTCTCATAACTAAAACTTTTGCTCTTAGTTTTGAAACAATCTATTTTCTGTTTCTCAATGTTTAAGCAGTAGAAATGTATTTAGCATTGCAAAAAAATTCAACTGTATTTTAAACAAAATATACAGGAGTTTCTCCCCCTTCTTTAAGTGCATAGAATTCTTAATAAAAGCAATACTAGAACATTTTCATACAATGCCAAGACCATTGCAGCCTCTTTGTGCATCTTTAGTAGACAGAATGATCAGTGGTATACTAATAATACTTGTTGACAGGCATTGACAGGACAAAACTTGAAAGACAAGGTAGCATTTAGCAAGCCAACTGAGACAGCTTTAATGCCAAAAATGCTGTCTAATTTTCTGCATATTAAACTAATTTACATATAGTTTGTGTGTTCTTGAATCTTCTTGGAAAGGTATGTTATACAAAAGTGTAAAGACAAGAACATTTGAGTTACCAACAAATATCAGACTATATTGTATTCAGTGATAAATCTTTGCATATAGGACTTAGAATTATAATCTCATCAGTCAGATGGAGAAAGTAAAGATCTCAGGGGAGTTAACAAGTAATATTTAAAACTATTTTTAGCAGTAAGCTTCAGTTTTTCCAGGTAAGAGTTGTATCAAAGGCCACTTATTTTTTAATTAATATTTTGAACATTTTCAAAGCAAATGGTTGCTGCCTAATGGACAAGGAGTTATTTTAGAAATTTTCTGAATAAACCCCTCAACTTGCTAACTGTGGCTTTCTGGTATACTCACACCAGATTATGCTGTAATGGCCATCCTTGGATAAGACATGATCTATTTAGCACTGAAGTAAACTCGTGGTCAATTAATGCTTTTGTTCTAGGCAGGCACACGCAAGCTCAAGTCTTCCTCAGTAAGTCTTCTGTTAGCAACAAGCTTATATAGGTCAAATCCAAACAAGATCTCAATGTCAAGTTACAGTAGCGACACAGAATTTTCCAAGTTCTTTTAAACAAACAAAAATAACCCCACCATAAAATGCCAGAGTTCGACAATGTTAATGGCATAAAAACTAAATGAGGGGGTACAAAGCATGAGTCGGGGAGAACTTAACTCAGTGCTAAACTCCATGCCTCCTAAGTGTATTTAAATAGCTCCAAATGGTGACATCAAGAACATTCCTTAGTTCTAAAGATTACAAGAGAGCTAAATATTCAATAATAGCAATTCTCATTCACATAAAGAGAAAGGAGTCTGAGAAAAGGTTTCATATTGAGATACTTAAAAGATAAAAATATAAAAGCTATAAAGGAATGGAAGTATTTGGACACTAATTTTGAATAGCAGTAAAACATTAAGAAGTATTTCCACACCTGGAAAGACAGCTCT
Source organism: Myiopsitta monachus (assembly GCA_017639245.1). Classification (NCBI taxonomy): domain Eukaryota; kingdom Metazoa; phylum Chordata; class Aves; order Psittaciformes; family Psittacidae; genus Myiopsitta; species Myiopsitta monachus. Next base: position 54,953,884 of record CM029919.1, read on the forward strand.
GTATGAAAAAGGAAAATATCTGGACCACAGTCAGAATAGTTATTTTACCTCAGTAAAAAATACACATACCTCAAATAAGAATTTCTAGTAACACAGGTGAAATGTAGCCATTGCCAAAGAAGGATAAAAAGAAAAACACTGCCCCAATTTTATTTAAGACTATTCACTTCTATGCAACAAGATTTTATTTTTTTTTTTGGTGAGTGTACTAGAAATGTGATCACTTCTTAAAAGCAGGATGAAGTTAACACTAAACCACTCTTTCAGTTTAGTGTTTCTGATGGTGGCCATAGGACAGCTTAGAAATATTGGCTGTTGTGGGTATGTAATGTTTTTCTATGTTTTCAAGATATATTTGTGCCCTGTGAGTGAAGAAGGAAAAAAGTCTAAGTATGCTATTTGATCACAAGCTTTTCTTATTAGAATGTCTTCACCTTCAACTAGAAAGTATGTCTACAAAACTGGATAAAGAAACAGATGTCAAGTGAGAAAATAAGCCAGCCCCTTGGACTTACATGAAACATTTCATCTTTACTGAAATACACAGGGACCATTAAGCAAGACTTAGAATGAAAGAAAAGGAGACTAGGTTTAGGATATGAGAACATAAACCAGGTCTCAAACACAGAAGAAATAATATCATGTGACAAAGAATTAGAAGCCCCTTGGTTTAGCACATTCAAATGAAAGATCATGAAGATGAGATGAAAAGAAGAGCCTGGATGTAGAGCCCATGGTGAAAAGAAAAAAAGCCGCTTCATGAAAGGCAAACTTCATCTGTGCTTTGAAAATGATTTGGCATACGTACTGAATAAAAAATACCTGGACAGCAAAGCATGAAGTGATGTACTTTTGCTGTCTGACATGGGGGAAAGGAAAAAAAAAATAAAGGAAAACAAAAAAAGGGGAAGAAAGAAAGCCTAAGAATGGTTGAGAAAAGACCCCAACAAAAAATGATGCCTTGAAGACTGAAGTTACATGGCTGAAGGCCAGTCGTGTCAGAGTAAGAAAAGACTGAAGATGGACTACACTTACAACAGAATGAAGCCCAACAGATGGAAGGCGTATCAAGGGCCGCCAACGACGAAGACGGATTGACGGACTGGTAGCCTTTGCAGGACCTACATGATTACGTTTGGCCCAGGAGAGGGATGCAGAGTGACACAATGGTGAAGCCTTCGTTCTGCAGTGGCTAACCTGAGGTTGCGATGAGGATGGTGGTGAAGACAGCGAGGACGATGACGACTACATAAACATTAAAAAAGAACATACTTAGCCCACTTAAACTTGAAGTAACATACCTAAAAAGGCAACTGCAAAGGTGTCCACTGCTTATTGTACTGTCCTTTAACGGATCAAATCAAATAGATAATAATCAAGAATGTGTGGAGTTTGAATGAGAAGATAAAAGAACAATGAAAATAAGCAAAGCCATGATCCAAATCCGAAGTTTATCATCAGATAAGCTAGAGGTTATTCACACCCAGTGGACTTCATAATACGAACATGAATTAACTGACTCATTCAAGAGACAGACTGTTGGAAAGTGTGGAGGGAGAGGATTTAAGTATCATCTCATGGAAGGAATAGTTGAGAATAGTGCGTGATCAGTTCTGTCTACAGCTACAAAAACCATAAGCAACAGTTCTTTGGTAATTGAGGAAAACTAGGTGGCGCTACCCTGGGATTTAAAATGAATCAAGCAACTACTGTAACAGAACCCGGAATTTCTTTACTGTTCCATGTCTAACATAAAAGGAAAGCAAAGGAAAAGGGAAGCTTACCGTGGTGAGGTATGCAACTTCCTAAGTTTTTCACCTATTCTTCTAAAATAGCAGGCCAGTGGCAGTACTGCCATTAACACTCAGGATCCCTTTAGTATCCGTGGAAGCAGTAGGACTATGTTAAACCATTCAAATTGTTACTATTAGAAGAAAGACCACAGAAGTATTAAAAATGACTCTCAGCTGCAGCTGACAAAGTTACAGTAAATATATTAAGACCAGAAAGGACCATTGTGATGATTTAGTTTTGATCTTCTGTCCCACACAGGCCACAGGACCAATCAAGCTGACATTTTGTTTGGATCAGAATGTACTCACAGAACAAAAAACAAACGTTCAAGCTTAACAATTTTTTTTTTTTACTACTGAAATAAACCAGAACAAATCAAAATTCAAATCAATCCTGTCTATAGCCACAGAGACAGAAAGTAACATATTCATACAGTTTACTAAATACATCAGTGCTAAAAATAAAAGGCAACCTTCTTAGTCCTGCTCAATGATGATATGAACATGGATCAATGGATTACTTTAGTTCATCTGGCCATGATGGCAAACAAGGGGCTCACCTTCAGCTTATCACCCACCGATTCTTTTACCCTGTCAGCACATACAAAACCCCCCAATGTAATCTTTATAGTCTTTCAGAGAACCCCTCACCTTGTGTCATGTTGTCTTGTGTCTTTTGTGCTAATTACACAGCTTTTATCTGGCCTCAGAACTCTTTTGTTTGAAGCTAACCTCAAGGGCAATCCAGGTTGTCCGCGTTGATGTCTTGTGCTTTACTATCTCTTGATCTTTTTACACTGCCTGCAGGTTTGGGAGTATATTTTTTATGTTTTCCTCCATGTCACTGACATAAGCTGTTCAACAGTACAGTTCTTAGAAGTAATCCCTGCAGAACTGCAGTTACTCATCAATGATCCCCCACTTATCTGCACTAAGACCTGCCAGCTGCTTGTGAATCCATTAAAGTTACACAAGCAGAACAGAAATTGCAGTTCCTTAAGGTATGCCCAATATTATGCATTCAGTGGAATGATTCTAGTAGACTGCACAAACTGAGCATTAGATAGCTTCTCTGGAAAAAAATATTTTCACTTTTTAATCAATGCATAAGTGCCAGTCAAAACCATTTACTTTATTTGTATTATTTATCCTCTTTCCCATTCATTCCCCCACCATCACCCCCCTTTTCCTACCAAGAGTGGTAGGAAACTGGTTCTTTCTGCTCCCGTATTGCTGACCTTAAGGACAAAGACAGGGATGGAAATTCTTCATGAAGAGCAAACATCAAATACAGTAGAAACTGTAGAGGTCAGAAATAAGCATGGAAAGTTATCAAGTCTCATAACCTGCCCAGAGGATAGCTTTTTTCACAGGTTTGCCACAGGTGTTATTTTTCCAATTAGCTTCTGACTTTCAAGCATTCTGATCCACCCCTAAATCTCAGCAGCTCCACATAAAAAAGGACGAAACCAGAAAACCTCCAATCCAAAAATGTAACTATATAAAGAAAGAGGAATTCAGCAATGACAATACTTCTTTGAGTCAGAGATGCTTACAAGAGTTTAATGGCTATTACAGTTTCTGTACTACTGATTTTTTTTTCTTTTTGAATTCTTCACTTGAAGAACAAATTTAAAATAAGACATTTTGCATTTAGATAATGTTATCATGTGGTTTTAAAAACAATTTATTCCCAACTTGCCTATGAAAATTCCAAAAGATGACTGGTAAAACTCTGCTGCTTGGAGTCCTCACAGTCCACTGACCTCCCTGTGGAGGGAGTAACCTGTAAGATCAGAACCTGCTGTGCGGCAGAAATTTAAGAGCTTTGCAAACTAGACAATTCATGATAAAAGGCAAGACAGACTACATTGCGTTTTACAGTTTTGTAAGCTGCTGTTGTCAGAACAGACCAATTGTTTTTCCTGGAATTTGCAATATAGTAACTGTTTACTTAGAAATAGTTATAAAACTGAAACTAAAAAACTTGTTGTGATTAAGAATTTACTCTGCCTTTGATGCATTCCATTGACTGGAAGCCGTAAAACTGTATACTTCTGGTCTTTAAAAACCTTCCTGTTGTAATTATTATGAAGCCATTAATAAGACTCTAAATATTACCAAATTTAATGTTTCTTTAACAGTACAAGGGTGACCAGAATATTGGAAGATATTTTTATAAAGCCTTTTTTACTGTTGTTACAATTTTTACCACAATTCTTGACTTTTACCATTCTTAATGATTGCACTTACTTGTTTTCTGGCTAATATGGTTAAAATAATGAGAATATATTAAAAACACCCCCTGTATGAATGTAATGAGACCAGAAAAGATTTTAAGTTCTCAAAACTGAATTAATAATCTAGAATGCAGCTTAAGGCAACTAATATTTTAGTATTTCTAGGTCAGTATTTGTCCTCATTTTAAATTCCATTCATTAATTTTTTTATCTTTTATTTCCTGTACTAGTAGGTCCCCTAGTGAGATCAAAGACAAATATAAATTTCCTCCACACTGAAAATATACTTTTGCTCACTCATACATATTTGTATGTGTGAAACTTAAACAGATGGTATATAGGAATTTTGGAAAAGCAAAGTTAATATTGAATTATGTCTAATTAACAAGGCTGCAATCAATAGCCATAAAATTCCATGCATTGCTTTAATAAGCATGAATTAAGCTGTGTCAATTTTAACTGAATATTAAAAAAACCCCACATAATTAAGTGCCAATATTAATATAAAATTAATGTTGAGTACACATCTCCAAATAAAGGATACAAAGTCATACATTTCACATTTAATTTAAAATGTGGAAGACAAATCATAAGCGACTTGAGACACTACTTAAGCAAGACTTATTAATAACTAGGAACTGCAGAGAAGAGAGAATCAGACTAACTTCACAAGAAGAAAAGATCACAGGAACATATTTCTGTGCTGAAAATTGCAGCAGGTCAAGTATCTGAAGTGGTAAAACAAAATCCCTGAAATAGAATTGAGTATTATTGTCCTATAAACTAGGAAGCACATTACGTTTATGGTTTGTAATGCAAAAAAATACTTTATAAACAAGTTAACAGGTTCATGGAGTAGGTTCAAAAAAATGTTCAAGCAATCATCATCTGCCCCAGTCTAAAACTCAATCTTATATACAGCTGTTATTAAGGCCTAGAGCCATTTAAAATCTAAAAGAAACATCTATAAAGTTTGCTAGGGACCAAGAGCTGTATTTTTGAGCATATCTAAAAGCACAGAGGTTTGATTGTGCTGAGTAGCTCATGATTTGCCTCATGCCCAAACCTGTCAGGTTCTAGAAACAGGGATCTGTCTGCTCATCTTGTCTGGTGAAGCCAATCCAGCAAAGTACCTTAGTCCATGTCTAATGCATTGAAGACCTGACAGGACAAAGCGGTGTCTGGTACTACATGACCATTTCTTCTGAAGACGAAATATTTATTAGATTAACTTGCTAGTGGTTACAAAAATTCATCTATCTGGAAGCTCAAGTTCAGGAGTTTTTTCAATGGAAAGTTCAAGCCCATGCTCTTTCTTCAGAGGAAGCTTCCCTGTCTATCAGCTGACAAACTATGCTCGGGCTGTTGCTTTCTTTCCTCCATTTTGAACTTGTGTCACTGTGTAGAAAGAAATGCTAGCTGGACTGGGACAGAGATCAAATGAGCTTAACTGCACACCAACACCACTGGAAACATGGGAAACAGAAGGAGATACAATACTTTTAGGTGTCTTTGTTTCATATGCACAGCACTGGGATCAGAGGCCCTGCCACATGTTCTGCATCTGCTCAGTTGAGTCAATCCATGAGTGTGCAATAACTCCTCCCAACAAAGTGTTTGTGCCCTCATTATACAGTTCCCATACAGTAAGCCCTGTAGCAGAGATGGGGGAGGGTTGAAGTGACAATAAAAAGCGCAACTTTTCCAGACACATGAGAAATAAGAGTTATTATTTTTAAGATTATATTCGGAGAGGATGTACTTAATATCTATCATTTTTCCCTGCCACATTTTCAGGCTTCTTTTGTTTTGCTGAAGTAACTGCTCATTGACCTAAACACAGTGTTTTAAAGGTTCTGTATTACAGTTCAAAGTGTAATGTGTTTTTCTTCTTTAGAAGTCATTACCCTTATTGGGTTTTTCACATGCAACTTAAATCTATGCATCATACTGTCTGAGAAAATTCTCTCTTCCTTCGTAAGTGTTTTTAACCTTTTAACGGCATTTGAAGCCTGTTTTGGTGGTGGTGAAATCCTGAGACACACTAAGTTCCTTCAAGCTTTTCTAAGAAGATAAGCAGCCAGCCAAAGGAAATATTCCACAGAGGCAGAAGCTGCTTCACTAGCTCTTCTCCAACACCACAGAATTCACGCCAATGAGACATTTCAACTGCAAGAAAAGCCTTGTTCCTAACCATAACTTCCTTATATGCGACAAAAGCCTGCACAACATGCACATTCTTAGGAAGTTAAGGCTCATAAATTTCACTCCTCACAGAGCAACTTCTTTTGTCAACAATACAATTATCAGCATTAATATGTATTGAAACATAGACTACATCTGAATTGGGCTACATCTGCTAGCCAATTAACTGCTGCACCAAGAAGTCTGATTAGTGCTTCAGCAGCTGGTAAAAAGAAAAGCTTTATAGTATTCTCCATGTCAGTTTAATCCATGATTAAGAACGGACAGTATCCCAAGAGTAGTACTTTGCTAGACATATGGGTAAAGACAGAGCTTACGACAAGAAAAATGGTGAGATCAGAGCACCCAGAGGAAAAAAAAAAAAAAAAGAAATATTTTCAAAATTAGTGATAACTTATCTCTCTCTGAAGACCTACATTTCAGTTCTATGGGCTATGTTAGGCAAAAGTCAAGCTAGATTATCACAATGGCGACTTCTGTGATCAAAGATTAGTGACATTACAAAAAAAAGTTCCAAAGGTTAGGGAGCTCTGCAAAACCTAAATTAACTGGATTTTTTCCAGTTTTCCCCCTGCAAGGTTTGTTTTTCTTGAATAAATTGAACAGCATTGTTGCACACCCAGTTTAGCGGGACGTGTCCCTGCCCATGGCAAGGGGTTGGAACTAGATGATGTTAAGGTCCTTTCCAACCCAAATCATTCTATGAGTGTATATTTTTAGAATGCTTCCTTGAGCAAGGTCTGTTGATGCAACATCAATGCTCTAAGTAGTTTTAGCTCACAGTCTACCTTCAGCCATAGTGACAAAATTCTGGGGCAGTCCTAAGGATTGTAAATTCTTAGAATTTTTATTGTCCCAAATTAGTGGTTGGGTAAAGAATAAAATAGAGAGCCAGACCAGTTTCTCTTCTGCCTGAGGGAAAGGGGTTCAGTGTGAACTCAACCACTGCCTGTCACGCGCAGCCTGCTAAAATTCCAGTGAGCAAACAGATGGTTAGAGCCTGCTGCTTGCAGTCTCTTACACAGATAGTGCAAGAACAGCACTGGAGGTGTTATGGACTGGAGAGATGCAAAACAAAAAAAATAAACTAAGAAAAACCAAAAAAACCACAAACCAAACCCAAAACTTATGGCAGTTGGTTGGTAGAGATGTTGGATGCAAAACCACAGAAACATTTTGTTACTTTGACTTTTTATTTCTTATATACTTGTTATTTAAATTCATGGGCTGCTTTATGGGTGCGAATATCCTCTATAGTTAGGTTCCATCCTAGGAATCAGAGTTACTTTGTACAGATTTTACAGTTAAGCATAAGACCCAGAATAACAATTCAGAGTAATACTGTATTAATACCTCATTAGTTATTTGCTCAGTAAAACTGCTTATAAATCAGATTGATGCATATATCAAACCCTGATGTATTAAATAATATAGCAATGCAATAAGATAAAAACTAATCATGTATAATTTCAAAAACGCTTCATGTAATTCTAGTAAGTCCATTTTCACACTTCTACTGTGTAGGCTGTGAAAGAGAAAAAGCTATAGCTAACATCTTTAGGCAACTTCATTGCCTTTAGAGGACAGATTACATGCTTGTTCTGTAATGCTAAGCTAAACAAAAATCAGAAACAGTTATATAACTGGTTTGATATTCTCCCAAGATGCAAATGTTTCTTTATAAGACTATGGCTTATTCAGAAGAAACACTGAGGAATATACGATGTTTCAGAAAAAAAAACCCACCATATGTTCTTGGCAGGAGTGAAAAGGAAGCTCCTCTATGCTTCTTCTCTAACAATAAATTGTAATGCCCCAGGGAACCAGGGATCTTTGAAAGTTCAAGTTTTACAGCAGTTGAGAACAGAGTGCACTGACTCTACTTAGTTCTTGCCAATGTTAACGACTGTTACTGTGATCAAAGTCTAACTTGGTGCATTCCAAGGAAGATTATAGTTCTCAAGACACACTAAAGTTTACAGACTACAGTTTGCAGTCATGGTTTGAGTTAAGGAAGGAATCAAGCTGTGGTAGCTTTTTTTAGTGGCTGCCAACTTCAATCCATGTTAATAATATCCCTGATCGTACTTGTGAACAAAAAGTTTATCTAAGTAAACATACTGATGTGCACAAGTACTTCAGGTTATTGTGAACATCTGAGACCAGTTCTTTCTTGCGACTTTTATACTGTCAAACACCGATTTTGATTTTTCAAAGGCTAATTTTTCCACCATAAATATTTTTGGACAGAGGTCTAATGAGGTGCAAGAATGTTGTTTCAATTTAAGTGGCAGCTCAGATGCAGCACCTCAGTCTGCTCAGTTCTGACCCTCATTTAGCCCAACATATAGTTCTAGTAGTCAAAGCTGTCAGTTGGTAAACAGACGTATGAAGTGTATTAAAAAAATCCCAAACAACCCAAACCAAATAAACAAAAATCCCCAGGAGGAGTCATAGAACCCAAGGCAGTAATCTCTGTGCTCCCTGAAACAGTTGATATATTTTATATTGCAATTCTCTCTTCCATAATAACTAGTAACTGAAATACTGTAGGTTAAACTTCATTTAGTTGCACAGTCTTAACAGCCTCTAAGGAAAAGAAAGGAAAAATAGGAATTTGAGAACTCCTAATTTTCTCCTGCAAATTTAGGCCATGAACAAAATCAAACTCTTATTATTCCTCTAACCAATATCTAACACAGGTATTTCAAGTGGCCATATCCCTTATATTTATTTGCTTGATTGAAACATTATTTTGAGCTGTGTTGCAGTAACATTTAAAAGAAGTCAACTTCCCAAAGACCATAAATCATATTCTGTTAAGCAGTAATGCATAAACCATGCTAAAACTCCCATCCAAAAATATTTTAACCACTAAGACAAAAGTGGTTCCATATGCCGCAAGTACCACAAGATATAATAAAAAGTTCACTCTATCACTTGAACTTTATAACAAAAAGTGATATGGAAAACCATTTGTCAGCAGTTAGTGGTATCTTGATGTTGCACAAACAGCCTGCCAATTACTTAACATCACAACTATTTCAGTCTTTGCTGTGCACAGAAGCAAAAGCTGATCTACATATAGTCTGCTAAGCCTTCTTCCTCACTTCCCAGAAGTGTGCTCCTAACACGTTTGTGCCACCATTAGCTCCTACAAATCTATACGATGAGCAGTTTGAGGAAGCTGTTTGGGAAGCTGATGGAAGACAGAAGATACTATAGAATAGTCTGACAATCCAGAATGATTTCAACAACCACAGACACACAGATACAAAGAAGGCTAAAACTTCAGATACTATTACCAGGATAGTACTTGAACAAGACCTAAGCATGTCAAAGCCATTAGAAATACAGAAATTGAATACAGATTACTCTCTAGATCTAATTCCTTGACTAAAAACCAATAAAGTACTTTTTTAAAGACTAATATGGTATAGTTCTCCATTTTCCTTACTGTAGAATTGAGCTGTAATAAAGCATAGTTGCAAAGTAGTGAATATAGATGTCAGTAATACGAGAGCAGAACAAAAATCTTGCTACTCACATTATTATATTCACATACTAAAAAGGTCATTTATTTCAAGAATCAGTACAGATAATATTTTATAACTGGAATAACTTCCCTCAAGCTATCAAAACATATCAGTGCTTAACTGAGTTAAATAATTTCTACCTGTTTCTGCTTTATTTCTGTAACAACTGGGCCTTTGCATTTTCTTCCTTTCCAACTCTTTCAAGAAACAATACAGTAACTTTTTATAATTAATGAAAATTGGTAGGCATGATGCAAAATAAGTTTCTTCCCCAACTCTAAATTCAAAAGGGCTACTTGCTTTGAAAAAGACTCCAGGCTTAAAAGTCTCTCATGTAATGACATTTCCTGCTTTCAGAAAACTACCCTCAGATTTTCTCATCTGTTACTTGAAAACAGTTACTATGACTGTTCTGACAGAAAGCAACCCAAGACAGAAATTAAATAAAATAGGAAAGAGAAGAGAAGGAAGGAAAAGCGAAAGGGAAAGGAAAAGGAAAAGAAGAAAAAGAAAAAAAGAAAAAAAGAAGAAAAAGATGAACCTAACCCTGATCAGTACTATGAAATAAAGAGGATCTTGAGTAGCTGACAACTATCCTAGTCTCAGCAACAGCTGTCTTTCAGGAGCTATCACACTGTAAGGAGAGCAAGCTGGATCCACAAAGATTAACTGTAAAGACCTAGATCCTTTTTTTGGCAACTTTAGATATGAAATAGCTTACACTTTCTCAAGTGACAGGTTCAGCAGCATGAAATTTAACAGAAAGACTGTTACAAGAGTCTTAGATTAATTGCCCTCATTATGATACTCACATATGGGACCAGAATCAACCCACCCTTGAAACTAACACCACACTTCTGTGGAATTATTCCCAGATCCTTACTGCTTGCTATGAAAGTAATTTTAAACAGAGACACAAAATCTAGAAGGCTTAACATATAAGCTGAATCAAACGTGGTCCAAAATCTGCCTGTAGCAGAAGCCCAAATTTACAATCCTTTTAGTGTGCAAACCTGAAATGAATTAGACAAATTAAAACTGCTTAACTGTTCCTAAAATTTAATCTGAAAAAAAAAAACCAAACAAAAAACCCTTCTCTGTTTTTAAGAACCAAAAAAAATTTTCCCCAAAATACTCAATTCTAATCCAGTCTATAGATGGCCCATAAAAGTGGATTTGGATTGGACATTTTTTTGTGGGGTGTGAGTTGCTTTGCTTTTTGAAACTAGGTAAGTTAATCACAGCTATCAAACTTAGGAAGCCTGTTAAAGCACCCATCAAGGCAGAACATTCTATAGCTCTCACCTTCAATTCATTTGCTTAGCAATTCATCTTAATGCTTCATCTAAATAGACTGCACATTAACTATAAATCCCAGAAGCAAACTGGTCACTGTAACTCTTCCAGCAATCACTAACTGAAATGTAGAATCTAGCAGTCCACTAATATTAAAGTTACATAAATAATACCCTGTTAAATATTTTTAAATAACTTTTTTCAAAACATAATTAAAAAAAAATCACAGATTATTCTAAAATGGAAACAAATCCTACAAACAAGACAAGACGAAAAGATGAAATACAGAGGTACTAGAAAGACAGCATTGCTTTACTGTATTACCTCTAACCTTTTATTTCTAGATAAACTTGCTTTATTTTGAGGTTTGAAACACTCACACACATGGAACAGAAGCAAAAGCAGAAAATCCACTAGTATATTACACAAATCAAGTATCCCTGAGATGATAAAAAATTGAGACAACTTAGCAAGACTGTCAGGAGCAACCAGCCAATAAAGGCTTTACTTAGAAGCACTGAAGGCTGAACCCTCAGATACCTGAGAAATGAGAGCCAAGGAAAAAAAAAAACAAAACAGTATCAGAAGAGAACTATCTGCATTCTTTGCCATTGTTAAACCTTCTACATCTCAAAATTCTGCAAGATTTACTTTACCTTGGTGGTCTGATGATGTGTTTTGCATGGTGGAAGGAAAGAATAAATTCTTGAAAGCAGTTAAAGTTTCTTAGCCAAATCAGCAAAGCTGACTGCCATAAATTCCACTTTTGGAAGCTACTCTAACACAGTTGAGCTTAAGCAAAATTTTCAGAAGACTTCGAGTAGACAGCACTATGCAATACCCACCCAAGGGACAGAACTATCCAAACAGCAGGCTATTCTTAGGAAGCACACAAGCCAAGTTAATTATCCTAAAAGAGTAGGCTGCACATTTTCTTAATCTTTAATTCTGCAAGAGACCTGCAGAGGACTTTTTGCTCACATAGATACAGCACTTACTATCAGTAAGCAACTACATAAACAACTGTATTCAAAGGAAAGATTTCTATGCAAAATGTCCTGGCTGTTCTGGGGGGAGAGGAGTCATGGATGAGGGGAGAGGACAAAAACCCAACACAGTGATAGAAGGTCAAACACAATATTTTCCACCTCTGACAGGAAATTAGAATTCTCAGGAAAGTAACCCTAGCAATAACAGGCATGCAGGAAGAATGGGATTCTCTTATCTCTCGCACCAAAAGTACTAGAAATTATCAACTTACCCTACAGGACAAGTTAACATCTTTGCATGACCTGCATATGCTAACTTCAGCATCTTCAAGAGCATGCTGTTCATCAATCCCTCTACCACTACATGAAGAGGTATACAGCAACACTTGAAGTGTACCATTAGACGGAAAAAGACAAGGAGATTAACTCACTCCAACTGTCAATTACACTTCTCAGCATATTCACATTTCTGATTTTGTTTTGCTGAAGAAGAACTGTACTTTAAAGTAAAACAATTCCTCCCATACAGATGAAAGGCGGAGGCCCTGATGCCAATTTAAACACAGTGTGGTAGGACGGGATCTTCAGGCAATTAGATGTTCCAGTGAGATAACTTGTTTATTTCTTCTCTCCTTGTTTTGATGGATCAGAACTATTCTGAAAAATGGTCTTAGGACATGCATTCAGCCATTGTACTATTTCAAATTTGGAAACAGAAAGACAGGAAAAAGTTATTTTACCAGTCTAAGGAATATCCATATTGAATTACCTCCAGATTCAACTACACAAAATGGAATAATAATGTCTGGCAGGAAACCTACCTATTCAATATTTGTGTTTAGATATGGTTGCTAAAATGGTCTTGTAAATTTTTATTATTTAAAAAAAAAAAAAAAGTCTTCACCTTTCCACACAATTATTAGTCTTTTGTATTGTGGTTATCTTGATCAGGAAACAAATTAATTTGTGGAAGTTCAAGACGTTAACTGTCCTTTACTACGAGATTCCATCACCACTTAGAAGCTTCCTGAATCTTTATGAAGACTCTCAGGAACTACAAAGTCCTTGCATTCTTCTTCCCAATCATTCCATAATTTCTGTCAAAGGAACCCATACACAAACCATTCCATGGATGAATGTCACAGTACATCAAAATAACTGAAGATAGCTTTTCTCTTTCACAAATATCTCAGGAAGAGATTCAGTCTTCAGCAACTTGTGGGAATAATCTCCACTGCCTCTCTCTTACTGAGCTTGCTAGGAATAGCTAGAAAAGGACTCATTTATAAACAGACGAGATTTTTTTTCAAGTCTCTCCCTTAGAAAAGGAAGAGAAATAAGAATTTTTTCTGATGTTTCTTCTTGAAATGCAGAACTTTTGATTAGTTTAGAGAAAGAGTTAAGAAGAGTGGTGTTTTTTTTTTAAAGAACATTTCACACAAAATGGAACATTAGTTGGTTAAAACAATTTCCATTTCATGATGGTGCAGCAAGAGTGAACAGAAAGGATTGCTTTGTACAAGCCATATGAAGAAAGAAAACCTCACCTACTGTACTACAAGAAAAACAATAATAAAAAGAAAGCAGATGAGCCACTGGAGTCTCAGCCAAACAGATGAGGGCTCCTCTCTTTGTCAAACAATCCACTGCAAACAAAATCTAATAAATTTTCTTTTTGTGGAAAAAATACTGAGATCTGAACCAGAAAGATGGAAATCTGCCTCAGTATGACTGAAGCAGAACAATATTGACTGTCAAGTTTATATTTATTTTAAATTTTTTTTCATTGTTTCTGGGGTGTCTTTTTTGTTGTTTTGTGGGGTTTGGGGGTTTTTATCTCTCAGTCTGCTGGGGGAAAAGAAGCTTATAAAGATATGTAATAGTGAGAATTTATCTGAATTATTATTTGTATACAAACAGCACACACATAGTGGCACACCAAGTATTGTACTATTTATTTTCCTTAAGAAAAACTTTCCAGACCCTCAGAAAATATTTGTTCCCCTTGTATGATCACTATGGATCTTACAGTCTTACCTACCGATTTACCACACTAAAACCTTAGCTTTCATTAAAAATAGTATTACTGGCTGTTTGAAATGATGGTTGAAAAGCTCATCCATGTTACGTAAAATCTTAAATCCCAAAGCACACAAACCCCAAACCAAAAAACCTAAACAAAACATATAAACAAGCTTCAAGTTTGGTTTCTCCCCCAACTATGCCATTTGATTTTGTGCCCTCATTTTTGACTAATGACACAATACTGCAAACCAAGCAATTATCTCCATTTCAGTGTAAACCTTTAATACAAGATAATTTTCATTTCAATTATATTAAACTCAAAATAGTTATTAATAAAGATTTCTTTAAAAAATGAATACCTCAGTCTGACCTTCATGGGCACTGGATTCATGAGTGACACGAATAGCCTAGAATTAAAACATATTTCAATCAGACTTTAAATGAGAAACTTGCAATGTTTTAAGAATCACTGTATGCTCTTCATTTGATCAAATACCATAGATGCAACTATTTTTGTTCAGTGCTTGTAATAAATAATTTAATAAACAAATAAACTCTACTTCCAAGGATCTCAGAAGACCAATATTTCAGTTTCATTACAGTCAATTCAAATCAAATACAGTTTGTAACGGCACTTTTACACAGAGAAAATATTATAGGCAAGTGGTTTTGGTATGTATTATTTCTTGAGCAGACAAAATACTTGAGACAGAAGTTCTGATTAGACATCTTGTGTCCAACATTTCTACAGAAAATGTCATCAAACCTCTGCTGTTTCTGTTTGTTACTACTTCCCTCAACCACATGGTAACATCCATATTTCTGAGGGCTTCACAGTAAGCTTAAATGGAACTAAGCCTAGAAAATCATTAAGCTTTTCATTTTGAGAGAGGATCATCATTACCATCAGGAGCAACACTAGCGTTCTCGCCTTCCACTACAGACCAGATATTTCTGCCACATCTCTTCAAACAGCACTAATGATCTGGCTAACCACACTACCAGCTAGCTCATCAAATTGTTTGGGATGGTGCGGGAAAGAGATTGTATTTCAGCCAAACCAGCTCTTTGTGTGCCCCAAATAGCTATAGCCAAAGAGAAATGACTAGAAGGTACAAATGAAGGAAGGCGGCAGAAGGACTGTCATTTCAGCCCTGTATCAGCTTACACTGACCATTAAACTGCATCCTGAACCTCCAAAAAGATTATGTACACATTTCCCATCCATTTCAAAGTAATTTTAAACTAAGCCAGTGAATTAATATGGATGAGGAACATTGACAATATCCATTCTGCTGACTGAGCTACGGGTAGGCAGGAACACTAGAAACCACCAAAGCAGGGTTTGCTTTGTAGCAACTGATCAGAAACTCACATGTAAAATCGAATTGTTAGAGTGCTTCACTGGATCAAGTCCTAAGGACAGTATCTGCTAATGCAAGTAATCCTTACATCATTTTAAACAAAAGTGAAAACACATGTTACTAACTTCATAAGTTTCTAGATATTTGGCCCTCTCTTCAGGAGTCATAGATAACGAATCTTCCAGGAATTTTTTCAGTGAAGAATTGGTTTCTTAAAAAAAAAAAAAAAAAAAAAAAAAAAAATGAAAAAGAGAAAGACATAATTATGAGTCATGCTTTAACCCCATTCAAAGTTTACAGAATGCTTATTTCCAACAAAAGAGGTAAAGACAGATCTACACCGTATCTTTAAGACACTGAATGCTGACTGCATGAGGACTTGCTACCAGCTGCAGTTTGCAATGTTTTGAGTGCTTTAGTTTGTGGATTAGCATGAAATACTGGTTTTATAATCACAGGCAGAAATGCTCTTTGAATAGAGACTGTCCTTTCTGAATGGTTATGTTCAGAGAAAACAGTATAAAATGTACTCTTCCCTCCATGCCTCCCCACAGGTAACAGAAAAAAAAAATAAAAGGGAAAAGCCAGCAGAGAAAAAAAAACCAACCAACTAACAATCCCCAACTCAAACTTACCAAAATTCATTTTATCTCTATTGTTTGCGATAGCATGAATTAGCCCAATTGTTCCACAAGCATTGTCAATGGTCTGCTTCATGAAATACACTGATGACTTGACATCTTGCCCCTTAGCTTTTATTCTCTCTTCTTCTTCTGTTCTGAAGGTTTCATACTAGAAGGAAAGTTACAGCCATTTCACAAATAGTGCAAACAGATACTGGCTACATTATTCAAGCAAAAATAAATTAAACAAAGCACCAGCTAACTAATAAAACCAAAACTCAACCTGTAAGTTGAAGCACTTAAAGTGTGGTCTAACAGGTTTATGTAAACTTACTCAACTGAACAGCTCTATACTGCTTCCTCAACCAGTGCCTTGCCACTAGCAAAAACAAGCTGCATTTGAAATATCATTTTCAAATACCTGTTCCCCAGCATAATTTCAAAAAAGTTCAAAATATTTCTTTCATCTGAGCACTTGTCACTGTCTCTCTTCAATCCAATAATAAACTTTTAAGGACAGAGGTCTCAAAGTACTAGCAAACCATAATACTTCAGGCGTTTAATCAGCATGAAGAATTCTTACAAGTTCCATTTTTACATTTCATTTTTTCCAGGAATATAAAATAAAATTTATATAAAGCTCATGGCCCAAAACAGGCCCTTTGAAAGCCACATTCATAGAGTGAATGTTTTTATTCGTCGTAAGAGAATTCACTTTGAACAATATAAAGTATTTGTTTTGTAAAGATCATAACTGACTAAAATCTGTTCTATTATACGACAGTGTGTTGGTTTTGTGGAGGTTTTTTATTGACTGTGGTTTTGTTGATTTGTGGTTCTTGGGGGAGGGGAAGTTTTGGGTTTTTTTTTCTTGTTTGCTTTTTGTTGTTATTTAAAAGATTTTAATCTCAAACAGGAAAGAAAAAAAAAAGAAAAAAAAGAAAAACCCTCAAATGTTCCAGACAGTGCTGATCCTTCTTCATTCTTTACCTTTTACTAGGTACTTTTGGAGACAAAAAATATTGAAGTAGATGTGCTTTTTACAGAAGTATGACAAAAGCAAACCTTGAATGCACAATGTTATCGAGGAACTCTCCTGAAAACCCATGAGAATTTTTTTCTCAGACTTTGTGTACATTCAGTGACAAAGAGAAACAAGAAATTTTTCCAGTGTCATGATTCCACACTTGCAGCCGGTCTGAAAAATCTATGGAATAGTAAGAGCACTTACAAAGCATTTTAATTTGACACCACTTAACTACAAATTAAACAGCCTAAATTGAGAAAAAAAATCTCTGACATCTATGAAATTGGACCAAAGTTCAGATTAGAGACTGTAAACAATATATACAATACAGCTGACATTTACTCCCTACCAACAAAAATAAACTCCATGGCAAAAATAAATATGCAAATGTCGAGAATAATGAAAATACATTTTTGAGCAAGGATTAAACCAGATCACCTCAAGAGGTCTCTCCTAACCCAAACTATCCCATCGTATGTGTATTCATTGGATGACACCCAAAATGCCCAGTGCTCACAGTATTCACTTTGTACAGAACCTACAATACAGAAAAAGAAGCCATTGACCTTTAAACTGGACAAGAACCCTAAAACAGTCTGTATGCTAAGAAGAGTACCTTGCCCTAAAAGCAAGTTTAAGCAAATGGATTTATAAGAATCATGAAAAAAATGAACTTCTAGACAGACCAACAAAGACATGATAGAAAAGTATTTATAAAGGCAACAAAATTAATTGAGGCACACTTCTATAAATGTAGACACAGCCAAGAAAAATAAATAATAAATTAAATAAAAGCAGAATATACTGGCTATATTGAAAGAGAGACTGAGGAGGGGAAAAGTACTCCAGAAATACAATAATGCTCAAGAGTCTTGTGAAGTTCATACTGAACAACAAAAGCTTCAGAACACTGGGACTTCACATGAAAGATTTGTCCTTCACACACTGAGGCTGTACAGTTAATGCACATATGTCCTTTATGTCTCTGCTGGATTTATATGCTGAAGAAAATCTCAAAAATTTGGCTGGTGATCAAATTTGACTGACCAACACAACAGAGCATATGTTGTTTTTCTGTTTGACATATGCTTCTTGATGAAATCAGATACACCTTCAGGAACAAGAAGAAGGTTGCTCTTTCCAATGGGATGATGGTCACATGGTATGATCCAAGAAAGGAAGTTTGCAAGGCAGCAAAGAAAATGACAGTCACAGAAGGAGCTCAGACCTGTAGCTCAAGCAGCCACACAGAAACCACAGCACACAAAACACCACCTCAAAGGTGACAGAAATTAAATTTCCTGAGCACAGGTGAGGACAGTTAAGAGTTTGCTTAAATTTAAAACTATCAAGGTGGCTGAAATCAAGCCTGAAAAGGGCTGCCTGCTGTTTTGGAAAAACTGAGAATGCAAAGGCTTAGAGGACCTAAAGAGCTCTCTTGTATTTAAATGGGGTCTGTTACAGAAGTTAAGCTACGTTAAGCTAAGAAGAAGCTAACTGCTTTGTCCTTATAAGCCATATAGTCTTTTTGAGATATACAGTCAAAGGAAGAAGTTTGGGCAGTTTCATCTCTTTGGCAGACCTTATTACAATCATGTTAGAGTTTTATAAATTGAAATATCAATATAAATCACACATTTCAACCAATGTAATACTTGAAGAAGATACACAAGACAGATGTCTTCTCTTTGTAGAAGCATATGAAAAGACAAAATAAGACTTGATTTACCCAAATCAAGTATTTCAAAATCTAATATAGAGGAGGAAGGGAGGGGAGCATTCTCTTTCATCTTAGAAATATGTCCTGTGTGTCCAAGAAGAAAAAGCCATATTGGTAATGATGACTGAACTGAAAGTGAAGTCCAGTCAGCACAACAGTACAAAACCTCAAAACACAGCTGCATTTGATATAGGTAGGTACATCCTCCCTCTTATCTGCCTATGCTATTATAGCTTCCTGCTAAAAGTTGCCAAACTGAGCCATTTCACAGTGCATATTTAGCAAAAAATAGTCTTTAATTGACTGTAATAGAAACAGTGAAACACATTTCTCTGTGCTTCCATATCAGCTTTTCCCACTCCAACTTAAAAAGAAACTGGAAACATACATGCAAGATTATCAAAAGAAGGTTCTGAAGGAAGCATTTAGTTGTTTTTAATTAAGAAGTCTCTTGAATAAGGTTTGAGATTCATCTTGATTCTATTATGACACCAAAAGTATAAGATTTGAACTGTTCATGTCCATTTAATTTGCAACAAAAGTGATTAGCTAATTATTAAATAATTATTTACCTTTTCTGTTATTGGAAAGAGAAGTAGCACTGCACAGACAGGTCTTGGCACCATACTAAGCAGTTCTGGTTCCATACCATACACATCTACAAATTGCCAGTCAGGATGTATACCTAACTGTTTGAGAAACTGGAAAGGAAAAAAATAGAATAATATCAAATGAGTACCCTCATATACTTATCTTTTTAGAAGCATAACAGAGTATTTATAATATGAAATATACTGTAACAACCCATACTTTCAAAAACTTAAGGAGAATAAACAAGGTTCAAGTTTTAATAAACAAACCTGAATAAACTGCAGTGCTAAAACACCACACAAAATCCCCATGTTTTATTTATAAATGCTAGTTTTGAGCAACTCAAAAAAATTATGGTCTTCTCTGGCCTTCTGAGCAAAGAGACACAAGATACATATTTTAGTAGGTGTACCTTTTAAGGTGTTCTTTTAAATAAGAAAAAAACCCAACAACCCTTTCAAACTGTGATAGAGTAACATATTTTGAAGTAGACAAAGGTTAAGTGCCAGACAATGATCACAAATCTTCAAGTAATTTTCACTTGCCCTGTTAGAACTTCTGAAGCTTTCCAATTAAGTTTCCTATACTACAGTTATGCCTAAAAGATTACTGGAGAGGGACTCTTCATCAGGGATTGTAGCAATAGGACAAGGGGTAATGGGTTTTAACTTAAACAGGGGAAGTTCAGGTTTGATTTAAGGAAGAAGGTCTTTACTGTGAGGGTGGTGAGGCACTGGAACAGGTTGCCCAACAAAGTGGCAAATGATCCATCCCTGGCAGTGTTCAAGGTTGGGTTGGACAGAGCCTTGGGTGACCTTTAGTCTAGGGTGAAGTGTCCCTGCCCATGGCAGGGAAGGTGGAACTAGATGATCTTTAAAGGCCTTTTCAACCCAAACATTCTGTGATTCTACAGTTTTACCTAACATTCAGCCACTTACAATACAAATTATTGTTACTATACACACACTGACCACTCATAATTGAAAGAAAATGCTAATTGTACACTGTGGCATACACAAATCCTATTTTGAAACACTACTTCTACTGGTAAAACTTCAAGATGATGGGAACCCTGTGTATTGTCCAAAGAGCTAACATTTCACAACTTTCTGTATTTCTGCTGGGAAGAGCACATAGGAAATCTATAGGAAAACCTTACTCAGCCATCTGGGCCTCTCATGTTTAAAATAAGGAAAGTCTGTTGATAAACAGCTACAAATTTAAATGTCTGGAAAAAAATCATGCAGCAAGTATATTCTTCTACCCTCTCGAGTGGAAAACCAATGAACTCATAAAGCATTTCTTTAGCCAGCTCTTAGCAAAACTAAACTCTGCAGTTCCCAATAGTGATGCTGTGGAAGACCAGAGAAATTTGCCCACTATACTTCCTAGAGGTGAAAGATTACTTTAAAAGCTTCATCATACTTCATCATACTTCCTACCAAATGTTATTTGAGGAAATCTATTTATTGATACATTTGTGTCATGGGTTCAGCAGCAGCAGTCATTTTTTCTCCTTCTTGGTAGATGGTGCAGTGCTGTGTTTTTGATTTTGGGCCTGGGAACAGTGCTGATAACACCAGTGTTTTCAGTTACTGCTTGGTAATGTTTTGGTCTGACCAAGGACGTTCTGAGTCTCAGGCTATGCCAGGGAAGAGGGGAGCCAGGAGGAAGCAGAGACAGGACACCTGACCCAAACTGACCAAAGAGGTTATTCCATACCACAGCACCTCATGTCCAGGATGTGAAAACGGAGAACAGAGACCTGGAAAGGTATGGTGGTGGACTGGGGGTGCACAGTATGGTCAGGTTTTTGGGATTGGGGGGTTCGCTACTGGGGGTGCACTGGCTGGGTCGGGCTTGGTGAGCAGTTGTATTCTCTTTCTTTGTACTTCTCCTGTCATTATTATTACTGGTAGTAGCAGTAGTGATTCGTGGTATAGTTAGTTACTAAACTGTTCTTATCTCAACCTGTGTGAGTTGAATTCTTTTCTCCTCCCCATCCCCCAGGGACTGGGGGAAGAAAGAGGGGAAAGTGAGTGAGTGAGAAGGAAAACTGCGGGGGGGGGGGAGGGTACAGACTTAAACCACAACAATTTGCAATAAAGATGCTTAAGAATCATGCAAGATAAGCCTAAATGAAAGGCACAGATGACTCTCTCTTCTTTCTATAATTACCTAGTAAGCAGGTTTACACATCCACACAAGAATTCAGTAAGTTACACCATGTTTGAATAGACTCATACCTACATAGATATAACTGTAAGAAATATCCAATAGGAATATTTTATTAACACACAACATGGAAAACATGCAAAAAGTACAAGTGACTTGGTCTAACATGAGATCCCTTCAAATACCAATTTCAACTTGTTCTGGAGGAAAGTCAAAGTGGTTGTCTTTCAAGACACACAGGCAAGTGGCTGACTCAATATTTAGAAATATAAAGGAGACTTTATATAGAGGTCAAATGCATGGAAAAAGGTATTTTATAAAGGAAAAGGAAGATTTTCGCTAGTAACACTTAGGAATATCTTCTACAAGAGGCAAAACCATAGAAAATATACATACCCTTAAGTTTATTAGGAGAATGAAGCTGCAGTTTGCAGCCAGTGTTGGGGATGGGGGACAGGGAGTGGGACAGACATGATGCAGGGATTATACAACCCATTATTCTCTTTCCATTTTATACTGCAAGACATGAAATCAAAACTAAGGGCAAGTAAAGGCAATTAAAGTTTTAACCTCCCCTTTTTGACTAGTTTAAAAACAAAGGTAACAGTTTTGAAATACAGTAAGAAAACTCATTCAGAAGATTGATCACGCAATACACCAAGCTCTTTTGGTTCCGTACCACCTTTAAGTATTGCCAAGATTGGGAAGAAGGCCAAATTATTATCTTTTAATGAAAATGATGAAAAGGGAAACTTTTAATACTCTGAAGTATTTACTAGCTGATGACACAGAAGACAGTACATTTTTAACTCCTAACTCTCTAGATTGTGGATTACTACATTGTGAGAAACAAACAAAAAAAAAATGTGAAGGGGAAGGGAATACCTGTATGGGTGATTTAAAATATAAATTATACTTCTAGTACTTTTTCTTATGAAGCCAATTACTAATCTTTCAATCAGTTTTACTGCTGTTATTCTAAACTGAGGGAAAAGTATGGCAACTAAAATGAAAAATACCATTATTTTGCAAGATTGCAGGAAATAAGGACACAAAACCCCAACAAAATAAAAGCAACACTCACCTATAAAAAGACCCCATAACCAGA
Source organism: Myiopsitta monachus (assembly GCA_017639245.1). NCBI lineage: Eukaryota > Metazoa > Chordata > Aves > Psittaciformes > Psittacidae > Myiopsitta > Myiopsitta monachus. Next base: position 54,976,576 of record CM029919.1, read on the forward strand.
AGAGAAAATGCTACAAGGATCACATTCAGCTATCAGATAGATAAGTGATTTAAGCTTTCCTGACCTGTGCTACACCACTAGGGAAAAAAAAAAACCCAACCAAACAAACAAAATGAACAAACAAAAACCACAAACCCCAAGAAAACAAAATGCTCCCAAAACCCAAAAATAGCTACTCAAACTTCTCAGTTAGATATTCAACATAACTAAATAACCACAGATATAGGGTGCCTTTCATTTCTCACAGTACTTCTAGAAACTTCACAATTTAAGAAATTAGAAATTTTGGTATATGAGACTGATGGCTAGAAATGATGGAATAGCAACAGCACAGGCTTAGTATGACTAACAGTGATCCTAACACACAGTGAGCCTAACAATAGTAAGCTTAGTAGTTTGTTAGAGTTTTTTTAATTATAATTATGGGATCATCAATTGAAAGAAGGAAAGAAGGAAAGAAGGAAAGAAGGAAAGAAGGAAGAAAAGAAGGAAAGAAGGAAAGAAGGAAAGAAGGAAAGAAGGAAAGAAGGAAAGAAGGAAAGAAGGAAAGAAGGAAGGAAGGAGGGAGGGAGGGAGGGAGGGAGGGAGGGAGGGAGGAAGGAAGGAGGGAGGGAGGGAGGGAGGGAGGGAGGGAGGGAGGGAGGGAGGGAGGGAGGGAGGGAGGGGGGAGGGAGGGAGGGAGGGAGGGAGGGAGGGAGGGAGGGAGGGAGGGAGGGAGGGAGGGAGGGAGGGAGGGAGGGGGGAGGGAGGGAGGGAGGGAGGGAGGGAGGGAGGGAGGGAGGGAGGGAGGGAGGGAGGGAGGGAGGGGGGGAGGGGGGAGGGAGGGAGGGAGGGAGGGAGGGAGGGAGGGAGGGGGGAGGGAGGGAGGGAGGGAGGGAGGGAGGGAGGGAGGGAGGGAGGGAGGGAGGGAGGGAGGGAGGGAGGGAGGGAGGGAGGGGGGAGGGAGGGAGGGAGGGAGGGAGGGAGGGAGGGAGGGAGGGAGGGAGGAAACAAACAAACAAAAAACCCAACAACTAAGGAGAGACCCAGAACAGGCAAAGAAGAAATCTCTGCGTATCAAGAGGGTTTAATTCAGGCCTGGGGAAAATATGAGAGATATCCTTCAGAAAACTTAGTAAGTAGATGATAAAAACTGGCAGCATAAGCCTCTGTGTAAAAGAGACTGACAGATGGGTAGCAGATGAATATAGATGGCAGGATGGGAAGAACCCTTGAAAAGAATATCTGGAATTTATTTTTAATGTGGAGACGCGCAAAGGAAAGAAAAAAAGAGCTCAATCAATGACACAGCGAGATAAGTAATCTTTTCCAACTGTGTTCTGAATGGATAAAAGCAAGGCAAGGCTGTATTTAGCAAGGTCAGGGAGAAGAAATTTTTTGGGAATAAAAACAAGTAGTTAGGAACCAGGGAAATTTGTTTAAGGGGACAAAAATCCATATTAGATGTGATGCAAGAGGTCAGAAAAAGAGATGTCACAAGCAACAGCTTTAATTTTTTAAGTTACATAAATATCTTTGTAATAACTAAATTAAACCTCCATTTTTTCCTCCCTCAGTCTTTTTCTAGCTCTTTCCTAGGGCAGACAAAGATGCTGGTACAAAAAGGAGCCAGTTATGCACTGTGAGGTGAAGCAACCCCTTCCCCACTGACAAAAGCATCCCTGTTTTAGGACAGCAGGGGGTTCTTTATGTTTCTCAGATACTGTCATTCTTAGAGAGGGACCTCTGCTGCTTTGCATTCCAGTTATTTAGAATTAACCACTGATTTTGTTCTACAGATACCTGCTGCACAGAGCAATTAGGGTACTTTACACTGTATCTGAGGGCTCATTTGCTTTCAGCTGTTTACTTTCTCTTAGCTTACTGATACTACATACTTAATGTAAATATTCACTTTATATCTCTATAGATCTGCATAAGTGTTAGATTTTCAGTTACTGCTCATCACATTGCTGCCTATTCTTAATTTATGTCTTTGATCATCTACCTTGGGGGGGAAAAAAAGAAAAAGATACTTGGCTACATCTACATTACAGCAGTCTTACAGGGCCACAGGAAGAACAGCAGCAGCAGCAAACACCACCACACATCTGTATCTAGCTTATTAAGTTTTCCAGAACTTAGTTTTTACTGATCGTTGTAATATTTTCAGTTATCTTTTCTAAAAAATACCTTTCTGAAAAAGACTTCAGTTTTTTTTACCAGGTTTGTTTTTTTTTTGGGGGGAGGTGGGGTTTTTGTTTTTAATTCCCGCACAAAGTCACTTTTTGAAATTACTTTACACACACACACCCCTTCTCTGCTTGTCATGATCTTCTTCCTGCTTCCCAGTACTCCAGAAGGCCCTTCCTTCTCATCCGATTATTACTCTTTTCAACTAGCTAAGGGAGAGTGCAGAGAAGATAGCAATGGACTCATCTCAGCAGTACACAGTAGAACAATAGAAGAATGAAAAACAACGGACAGAGGTTGGAACACAGGAAATTCAAACTTGATAAGGAAAGTGTTCAAAAATAAATTTAAAAAATAATGATCATGGTTAAACACTAGCATAAGTTGCCCAGAAGGCTGTGGATTCTCATCCTTTAAGGAATTCAGGACTGGACAAGTTTCTGAACAACCTGTTTTCGACAGAATATGGTTGGACTACAGAACTCTGGAGGTCTGTTCCTGCCTACCTGATTCTATTCTAAATTTCCACAAACCGTAAATCTGTATGTCTAAATGTTACTTAATAGGAAAAACATTATAATAAGCACATTTAGGCTTGCTACCTATGAAAACCTATGCTGTTTTCTTTTTCAGTATGACTACTTTAACCTACTGTTAGGCACTGAAAGAAGCAGAGAGTGGTTATCTTTAAAATATGATTCTATTCTGATACACACTGCCTACCTTTAAGGTTCACGAAATCTATTTCATAAAAAAAAAAAAAATCATGCCTACTTAGTTATTTCTAAATGAGCCTCAAATGTAGGATGGAAACTCAGAAAGGCAACCTAGCAACATCTTGACCCAGGGGACTTGACTTCAGCAGTTCAAAATAGTACTTCTGCCAACTGTTACGAAGTCAGAAGGAAGATTTGATTTATGGGGTTGATTGAGATGTGGAAAGGTAAGTGGGGTAAGAAGAAGTAAGGATGTGCTTTATTTTAACAGAAAACTTCTGAAGTAGTTTGTAAGTAGAAATAAAATGCACAATTTAAATATTGTCTAAAGTAGCGATGCTCTTTTCCACCTCGTGACTTGCATGTAAGAAATAAAGTAAGGACAAACACAGAAACAAAATGGCCTGTGAAATTTAAATGCAATTAAAGTTGGATGGCATTCACAAATACTTCAAGAATGCCACAGTCTAAATACTAAAGCATTATAGTCAAGACTGAGTTTTCCATATTTTACTGTGGTACTTGCATACCAGTTGGGACCGTGAAAACATAAAACTGGCAAAACGTGTAAACAGTTCCAGACGTTTAGATGCAAAAGTCAAAGAGCTTTTGTGAGAAGTACCAACTGCTGTAATCCTCTTCTAAATGCAAACCAAGACACCAACAGAGTCTACATTTTATTGTACTTGTGCTCAGTGGATTAGAGCATCACCATATCACAGCAAAACTGCAGTTATGACTGTCTTCTGCAAAAACGAAATATGCCTATGGGTTTAGAAACCAGAGGGACTACATCTAAAAAAGCCAATTAAGAGGATCAATATTTTGTGTTTAGTTAAAGCATAAGATTTTCTGGCATTTTGTTAAATTAAAGCTAATTTTTTCCCTTGAAAGTAGTAAGACACTGCATAAAGTATGTCTAATAAAATTATCACCAAGAAAAAATACAACAGAAAAACATTCACAATTTGTACAAATCCACAAACAGATGGTTGTATTCATCCCTTTAAGTATCCACCTCTTATTAAACTAATCTATATTACAAATATAACTGCACAATAATTCGCTTTCAATTCTTTGTACAACATTTCTAGAGGTATACTACAAAAACCTGTTTGTTTCAGAAGTGAAATTCCTTTACTATTTGGGCATTACAATGATATATTTCTTAATTCTTTCATTATTACATTCATGGATTTAAAATCAAGAAATCATTCTTTCAATACATTTTAGAAAAGGTATTTTTAAAACCATTAAATCAAAATTACTGATGTGACAAGATAGCAGCAGCTGTAGAAACTTCTGTTACATACAGCAGATCAAAAAGCATAGCAGAAGCAAGTAACATGGCTGTAAATTACATAAGGTGCCTTATTCTTATACCAACTACTCCTCACTTAAAAGTGGCTGCAACATAGTCTTGCTCAAACAAGAGATGCTCATTATAATAAACTTGCTTTGGAAATTCAACATTTATTACAAATTCTTTAATATCCTCAAGCACTGTATTTCAGGACCTCATAATAAAGTTCAAGGAATGCAGCCTGTTTAATTTGCAATGAAGGAGGACAAAAGACTTTCAATTTCATTTAAAAAAAATGTGAGAAACCTTACACTCACAAAACTCTTATCCTTCAAACTGTATTAGTTTCTTCAGGGTGTCTAGAAGAGCAACACTGACTTACAGTTAGTGCCCTTTAACTTCACAATGGGAGATACATATTTTTAACATATCCATCAAGCAGTTTCAAAACTTAATACTTAGCATGCCAGGGCACTGGACATATGTATATTGAACCAGAACATCACCCAGACATCAACACAAAGCACACAGAAAGCTGGGCTATCCATCTGAGCCAGGCTTACTCAAAAAATTGCCCCAGTGAGAGAGAGCTTTAGAAAGCTCCAAATGAGCAAGACACTTGTGAATGCTCCAGAGTTCTGACACACAGCTACTGAGCCACTGGTTCAAAACAGGACACCACATTATGCTGAGGAAAACACAGACCTGATTCTTTGACTTAAACAATTATTCATAATGGGTACTAGGCAGATCAATCTACTCTCTGGAATACTCTGTCATACAGATTATTTCTACAGTGTACTAAAACAGCTGGATTCTACCAATTTTGCTGGTCCTTTAAGCTAAAGGAAACACAAGCAGGGAACAGCATCTTCAGAGCAACAAGATAACCTATCACGTGAACCACTAACAGTTGTTTTCCAGCCAATAGTACCCCATTAACTTAAGCAGCCTTTGAGACAGTGTTTCCTCGTTGCAATTTTTATTTTATGTCATTGAAACAGAAATAAGAAACTGAGCAAAAAAAAAAAAAAAAGAGCATAATAAAAGGACAGAAGTGGCAAGTTCAAGCAGAGTAAGCAAATACATGGTTTCTTATCTCACAACGACTGAGGGTCTGGACAAAGATGGATGAAAGTCAATCATTCAACTACTCAAATAATGCCCTAAACCCAAAAACAAGTTATAGTTTTCTCTTTGCAACAGATCCACCTACCTAAACTCAGTAAGAGGTCTAGATAGCCTGAGATATTTTAAACTAGAAGCAGCCATTCAACAAGTGATCTCGTAGTGGATGTCTAAAATCCCGTCATATTTATCCTTGTGCTTCTCTGCTATGCTGTGCCATAGTCTCAACACTTCCCCTTTGTTGGCTCTGTGGAAGGCTTTCTGGTGTATTCTCTTTACAGAAAGAGACAAACTGAGTCCGGGTCTTCCACTTTCTGAGGCTACGCTCATAACAACAGGCTGTTTTTCAAGCATGCACACTATCTCTGCTGTTTTCACTCTGCTCACAACAGAACAGTTAAGCTTCACCCCCCCACCCCCAACTAAAAAAATAAGCAAGCTTAGCTGAGCATTTTCAGAAGGACATCTCTATTTTTTCATATTCAACACCCTTTCACTCCAACACAGTAGCTCATCTAGAATTATTACAACCTAAAGCATTTCAGGAATTGTGGGAACTGCCTTTTCAATGACTGATGAGTAGGGTTTTCTTTTTGGGAAAGTTGTGTGATAGTGTTACAGAGGTTATAAAATGGAAAGGCCATTTGGGAAGAGAAAAGTTTGTTTCCTTGGGATAATTAATCTCTGTATCTGCCTGACAGCATTAAGAAATGTGTTCCCAACTGGGCAAAGACTGACTGTATCTATAACCAGTTTCCGCCGTTTGTCCTATGTTTTGCGATCTTTACTGTTCCTGTGACTTTAAAGTCACAGCTGGCAGGGGCATCCATGGACTAAAACTAATTTTTTTCTGTAGCTGACTCTCAGTACTTTAATGACTTAAAGCAAACAAGCAAACAAATAAAATTAGTAGGGTCACAGGCCTGAGAACGCTGGGAGGTAACTAAGAACCAGCAAGTAAGCCCTATGCGGCAAGGGAAAACCAAGCCACAGCCTACTCTCAGTACTTAAACTCTGAACTACGTGAAGCCAGTGCTTGAGCTTCATAATCCAATGCAGTCAATTACCTTTATCCAGATATTACAAAGGCATGAGTTGAAATTGTATCTCAGCTAGGGACTAAGATTATTTCCTGGAACACATGACATGAAGAAAGGTAAGAAAGAATGAAGAAAGGTGGAAAATCAAGAAAGATATTCACCAATACCACTTTTTTGTTTATCTATGCTTGCTAGGGAATCAGTCGTGGGTCGCTAGCTAGACTGAAGCGATATCATGATGAAGAACAAGCAGCTTATGTCTGATCGCTTGACTCCAAAAATTTGCATGCAATCTGACTTTTTAATTCATGGCAGAAGAAATTCAGAACAAGATAAACAGCCAAACATCAGTGGACAGGCAAAACCCATTTTCTTGTTTTCTCTCTCCCATTAGCAAGGGAAGTCTCATAAGAGACTGAGGAAGAACAGTAGCATTGGTCAGGTATCCCCACCCCAGCAGAAGGTCAAAGAGAAGAAACCATTCTCTGTCATCATTGTACACAAAGTAGAGCTTTTTAAATGATGAATCATCAAATCTTTCTGTATCAGCAGTGGACTAGCAATTCATTCTGTAAGACTGTAAAAGGAAAAAAAAAAAAGTATTGTGACAAATTAGCACTGCATCAGCACATTTAGCTACGCTGACTTCTCTTAAAAAAATCACTTCTGGTACCTGGCTGCAGGATTCAGAGTGAGTCAGTGCCACTGGAAACCTTTAATGCTTAGAAAGAATATTCCTGTTTATCCTCACCAGCCAGTTTCTGAACCTTTAAATAATTCTAACATATATGCATAAAGAAAGGTCCAATATACACTTAGGATTTAGAAATTCCTAGACCTGTATTATAACATAAATACTTTCAGACAGAGAAAAACTTTCAAGGTATTTTGCAAAGATTTCACATATCGTATAACTGAAAAACACAGGTTCTTCTCCATTACCACCTGAATTTCTACCACAAAGGTTGAAAGAGTCTCAAATTTACAACATATATTTCAAAACTAGAGAGTACACAGTATGGTAAGAACACAGAAAAAGCAAAAGACCATACATTTAGTACATTTCCTTTCTACTTACTATTAAATAATGGACTAAAATCATTAGAAAAAAAAAGGCTAAGCATTTGTTAAATCACAATGACAGTTCTCATTTGAATCTAATACTTAAAATCCACCCATCTTATAGGTGCATGGAATTTTGGGGGGTTTAGAGTTCAGTACCACACCTACCAATAACATTAGCACTTAACAGAAGTAGTATGTCCCTATACTGAAGTTAGACACATAAAATGTAATTAAAGAATGGAAAAAACCCAACATGAAACACATAGCAAGATGTCTGTGTAAAGAGATACATATATTAAACTACTACAAGCCACATATATTGCAACTATTAGGGACAAGACATTTTCTGGAATTTTTTTTCCTGAACAATGCTACATATTTTATAGAGCACAGCACAGAGTACCACAAAAAGTCTCTACTTGCAATTAACTCCACAAGATTTTTAAAAATGCTTTTGCAACCTTATCTGAATCTTAATTACTATTACTGTTGTTTTAAACAGGATATGAATAACTAGTGACTAATAGCCCTGTTGTTACACAGTTTACCACTGTACTGATGAGACTAAAAGAACAATGACTAAATAATGCAAGGTGTATTCATATTAAACACTAGCCACTCCCCTCCCTTCTTTTTAAACATATACCTCTTAGCCTAAATAATGACAACAACCACTCTGTTTAAAGACTGGCAAAATACAGTGCAGGAAGAAGTCCAACTGGTCTAAAGTGGCCTTTTCTGTACAGAAATATTAACAAAAAAATCCTTGCAGAGTAAAAGTTCTTATAATCCATGACCAACTGTAACTGACATATACCATCCATTATCAGTGCAAAGCCAATGGGCAAAACAGACAGATTTTTTTTATCACAGAGTTGTCCACTTAATATTATTCTAGGATTTTCTCCATACAATATAAACATGTATGGACGTAAGGTAACTCAGATTTAACAAAAGTCACTAGTTTTTCCATCTCAATTTTACTTTGCAGCTGACAGGACTTCATTAGTACTATGATGAACTCATCTCAACATCTGGAATGTGATCAGAAGTTGGAGAATTCGAAATTCTGCTAGTGTTTATTCACATTTTCAGTCTTCCAAACTCGAATTTAGCCTCTGAACTCAAAAAATTTAAAAAAAAAAAAATCTAAACCATAAGGAAATCACAGCACATATTCTAGAAAAGCTCCCAGGAATGGCTGTCAATTTTAATTCAGGACCAGGATTTAAAACTCATATTGCTCCACAGCAGCAATGTTGTAAGAATTATAATATTATTTGTCCTAGGAAACTATAAAGCTAAGTTCAGAATAACCCAGTATCAAAAAAACCCTTCACCATCCTGCAGACCCAATTAGTACATTACAACAAGAAGAAAAATTACATTATTCACACAAAGAAGTTTCTAATTTCCAAAATATTTCAAAAATATAATTTTTAGAATGTCATCTTACTACTGGAAGCTTTAGAGTCTTTTGGCTTAAACATCATTCTTAACATTATCAACAGGCCTGCTGGGACCAACATCTGACCTCTAATGCTTGTTAAAGATACTCAAGATTACCACTGAGAACAAGAGGCAGGGTTGAAGTATGTGGGATTTTCTTTCAGCTGCAGTTTTTTCAGTACTTACACTACCTTGTGGACTAGACCAAGCTTCCTTTCTCTAGTGTGGATTCTACTATGCTAAGAAAACCAGCAACAACAAATCATGAGGATATTGTCATGAACAGGTGACAAAGTGCAAATGCAGTAAAATGACATTATTTTTTATGGTCAGGAAAAAAAAAAAAAAAGACTTTGGTACACAGTGATGTAAGTAGATCCATATAAGTGTACAAAGCCATCACATACAGGTCCAGAACTGGCACATGCTAAATATAAATATATAATAACATTTTAATAATTCATGGCTGAATTGAAACCTACTTTGAAACACATCAGAGATTACATTAATAGCCAGACTACATCTATTCTCTTTACTGTTTTTTGATTTCACATAGTGTCTTTACATGACACTACGTAGCTGGAGGATTCAGAGGTCCAATACTAAAAGACTGATTGAAGATACCAGCACGTTAGGAATGGATTACTCTCGTTAGGGAAGTAAAGGCCTTTACTACAAAAAAACGAAAGGAGATGGGCCTAAAGCTGCGGAGAAACTAAAGATTACCTCGAATAAAAGCTGCTTACCTGATTCGTGACCTGAAAAGCAAGCAGAAAACAGAAGGGAGTTAAGACCCCGGCTACATCCCCTGGCTAAGACCTTCCCCACTCCTTGCCACCACCAACCCCTCCTCACCCCGCGATCCTGAGCGCGGAGCGGCCCCAAGCTCTCCTCCGCCATCCTTCCCTCTCTCCCTCCCTCATGCCGGCAGGCAGACAGCTCGCCCTCCCGCGCACCCGGCAGCTCCTCACCACCCCCAAGCCAGGCACTCACGTCAGGATTAGCCTCGAGGGGCAGCCAGCGATGGGGCTCCATGGCGGCGGCGATGGCGGTGTAGCAGCTCCCGGTACCTGCACAAGGCTAAACCTCGCAAGACAGCTCTGACAGCGCCTCACACCGCCCCGCCTCAGGCTTGACCCGGACCACACTACCGCCCAGCGAGTGAAAGGGGTGGATATGAGGGAGAAGAAACCCACCTTCCAGCGCCGCAACGCACACCTCTCCCCCACTCTGGAGCGGCGACTGGCGGCGGCGCACACGGCGACAAACGCCTCCCCGGGCAACGACGGCAAGGAAGATTCCCCGCTCCCCCTCCTTCTCGGCTCCCCCCCGGCAATGGGCTCTCCCAACGGGGCACGGGGTGGTGCCTCAGCCGCCCCGCCCCGCGCTTGCTCCCAATAGTCGAGGCCTGCGTGGCACGGAACAGCTGGGGGGGGGGGGGGGGGCCGAACCGCCCCAGTCGCTCCCACACGAGAGCCGCTGCTGCCGGCCGAGGGAGCCCGGCGGGCAAGGGGTCTGGAGGTGAGGCAGGCGCATGAGGCGCCTCTGGAGCGGCCCTCAGCGGCGCACCGGAATCACAGACGTTCCCCGGCGGTGAGGTGCCGATGGAGAGTGGGGGAAATACACCCGTGGGAACAGGACAGGCCACCGAGCGAGGCCTCAGAGCTGTGGCAGTGAGCTGCCTCCACGGTGCCTGAGTAGACCTGCAGTGCATGTAGCAGCGAGGACACGGGTGGTGAGGTCCCCCTGTGATCTACCAAAAATTACTGAGACGTGTTAAATCTCATAATTAAGATAAAAGGCATTTCTCTTCTAAAGCTATAAATAAATCCCCTCAGGTAGTTGGCACTGGTGATGCCACACCTCGAATACCGCGTTCAGTTCTGGCCTCCTCACTATAAGAGGGACAGTGAGGTGCTGGGAAAGGGCAGCAGTGGCTGCTGAAGGGTCTGGAGCACAAGTGTGATGAGGAACGGGCTGAGGGCCCTGGGGGTGTTTAGTCTGGAGAAGGCTCAGAGGGATCTCTACAGCTACTTGAAAGTAGGTTGTAGTCTGCCTCTTCCCCCACGTAACAAGCAATAGGACGAGAGGTAACAGCCTCAAGATGCACCAGGGGAGGTTTAGAATGGAAATTAAAAAAACTTCCTTCACAGAGACGGTGCTCAGGCATTGGAACAGGCTTCCCAGGGAAGTGGTAGAATCATTGTCCCTGAAAGTGTTCAAAACACATGTAGATAAGGCCCTCAGTGACATGGGTTAGTGGGGGTCTTGGCAGTCCTGGGTAATGATTGGACTTGATGATCTTAAAGGTCTTTTCCAACCTAGTTGATACTATGATCCTATGCTTTCCCACCTCAGGAGCATATACATACAATTTCTTGGCCTTCTGGCTAAGATCAAGCAGTGTGTAATATCTCACATACAGTACGATACACGTGTATATATATACACATAGCAGATCTTGTGTTATGCCTTCTTTCAAGTTAATGCAGAACACCTGAACATGAAGAACCCCACCACCAACTGGAAGAGGCTAGATTTAGATTAGGTACAAGGAAGAAGTTTTTCATTATGAGCGTGGTGAGGCACTGACACAGGTTGCCTAGAGAAGTGGTAAATGCTCCATCCCTGGCTGTGTTCAAGGCCAGTTTGGATGGGGCTTTGAGCAACCTGGTCTAGTGGAAGGTGTCCCTACCCATGGCAGGGGGTTTATATTAAATGACCTTTAAGGTCCCTTCCAACTCTAACCATTCAATGATTCTATGAAATAGTATTTCTAGCTACTTAGAGAGGGGTTCACCAAGGTGCAAGGCAGCCAGAAGGGTGGAGAGTCAGGGTACCATACAGCTGAAGGCAAGGCACCAGAGAAACACAGCTAACAGACGCAGTTTCTCCTCACTGCCTGAAGAACTTCTTGAGGAACTCAGTGCAGTTCTTCACAGAGTGTCAATGAAAATTACACTCCATTCTGTAACTGCTGAGTTTATGAAATGGAGTAAATTCCCTCCATATTTCACCCTTTGTATCACCTAGCAGGACTCCGGTCATGTCACATGCCTGTGATTTAAGCTTCAGTACTTACCTACCAACAATACTGATGTGTATCTCTTCAGCAATCCAGTCCACTTGTAGCTCATGAGGTTTGTGTTCTAGTTTCTATAGCAAGTGTCTCCTCAACTAAAGTTCTCAGTCCTTGACTATCTAAAAGATGAGCCTATACTGTCATAACACTACCACAGTCTACAACTACCTTCCCCTGTCACAGAGCACACTTAAAGAAGGCAGAATCTTCTAAAGATACACAATTTACCTCTGTGAGTGGGCAGACATGTCAAAATTCCATACTTTGCCACCTCCTGTTCCAAATTCAAAGAACTAAAAGCATATTTGCATGATGAGGAAAATAATTCCAAAATAATTCCAAATTTGAGCAAACCATTCTGTAATTACCAAACCATCAAGATATTCAACTTCACTTCTTGGAGAAAGAATAAAAAGTAACATAACAAATATTAGTCATACTGCCAAAGGCACTTCTAGGAGAGTTGATGAAACTGTAATACAAAATAACACGTAAAGTTCTCTAGATAACAGCATATGTAATAGTTACCCAAGAACAAAGAGTTTGTTAAGTTTTTACTATCAGAGACAGATCTTACCAGTATGTACTTTGCTAGTGTTTTGACAACCATGAGGTCTTAAAAACACACGTTAGTCAAAAACATTTTCATACTTTAATTAGATACTTTAAAAGGGAGAGGCCAAGATCAGACAAGCCATAAATGCATAAAGCTCATAAACACAAACCGTGTTGCATAATAATTACCTTTTTCCTGAAACACATTCTCAATTCTTTCATTAACGTTTACTGAAAATAAGTAATTTTAAATGAGCCAGTACTACTGCATGAAAAGTGGTTTTACTTCTCATAGTTTTACAATAGCTCATAGAATCTTAGAATGGTTTGGGTTGGAAAGGACCTTAAGATCACCAAGTTCCAACCCCCCTGCCATGGGCACCTACACCTCACACTAAACCATGTTCCCCAAGGCTCTGTCCAGCCTGGCCTTGAACAGCGCCAGGGATGGGGCATTTACCACTTCCTTGGGCAACCCATTCCAGTGTCTCACCACCCTAACAGTAAAGAATTTCTTCCTTACATCTAACCTGAACTTCCCCTGTTTAAGTCTGAACCCATTACCACTTGTCCTATCACTACAGTCCCTAATGAAGAGTCCCTTACCAGCATCCTTGTAGGCCCCCTTCAGATACTATGGAGTCCCCATGCAGCCTTCTTTCCTGCAGGCTGAACAGCCCCAACTTTCTCAGCCTGTCTTTGTATGGGAGGTGCTGAGATTATAAAAATATTTAAAAAAAAAAAAAAAAAAACCAACAACAAAACTCCCACAGAAAACATGAAAAAAAAAAAAAAAAGAACAAATGTAAGACTGATTAAAACAGAAATCTAAGAATATTTGCCTTTTTTTTTTTTTTTTTTTTTTGAAAGTGAAACTGGTAAAGGATCAGTGCTGGTTTAGGGCTATAGCAACACCCCAACTAAATTTAACCAAGTTCTGTATGGAAAGCTTATTGAACATGGTTCCAGATGTACTTATATTAAAAAAAAAACAACCCAAACCCAAAAAAACGGCTATTTTCCCATAAAAAAGTGAAGACATAGTTTATCTACACAAATCACCCACGAACTGCAGTTTATTTGCAGGTGTAGAGGCTGGTTCCACAATCTACCTGTACCAAGTACAGTCACTGTATGTATTCATGCAAGTTCAGTATACCAAACATGCAGTGTGCACACAGCACGTCATTTATGTACCCGACTACAGCAGGCACCAAGAAAACCCTAGCACCAATTAACAATAACCAAACCCAGCAAATAGCTTGTTGCGCAAACCAGATGCGATTTTAACCGCAATTTCCAGAAGCCTCCCACAGAGGACTCTCCCAGCAGCATCACTTCCCAAGCACGGATAGAACACAGCTGGCCTGAAGGGAAGGCCCTCAGGGCCACCACCCGCGGGTAGTCTTTTATACTCCACAGCTGCAGGCTCAATAATCTCTTACAAGTAAGTCTTGATTTTACTCGTATCTATTAAAGAAGTGCTTTAATGTCGAGAAGGACAAAACCCGCCACACCTGACAGCACTTACGCCCACCCAGCACTGAGGTGGCGCTATACGACGAGAAAAGCGCATGCTCCCTAACCGGCAGCCAATAAGGGCGAAGCCATTGGCTCTGCCTCGCTCTGGTACGTTCCGGGGCCAATCAGAGCGGCCAGCGTTCTGTGGCGGATGTCGTGTTTCGGTGGATGAGCGGTGTCATGGCCGGTGGTTCCGCTGTGGTGCGGGCGCTGGAAGCGCTGGGTGAGGGGGCCCTGGTGTGCGGGCGGGGGAGCTGAAGTGGAGCTGGGCCCGCAAGGTGCAGGTGTGTGAGGGGAGGGTGGTGCGCCCCGTCGGGTGTACGAGCTTTCCGGACTGCCAGCCTTTTCCCCTCTTGAAAAATTAGCCGCGGAGCCACCTCTCTTAAGGCCGTGGGCTAGCTGTTCCTTACAGGTCCTGGCGAAAGCTTGTGGGTGGTAGGGGAGGGCTTTCCCGGGCTGTCCGTCCGCCGTCTCGGGGCTTGACCGCCGAGAGGTGGCGTCGATGTAGCAGTGTATCCTTACGGAGAGCAGCGGTCTTGCGCTGCGGGTGTCGGAGGGCAAGCTGAGGGGCTTGGTGCATGTACTGCTCGACGGGATCAGAGGAATTATGCGGAGCTGTCAAACCGTGCTATTGTATGGGACTGAAGTCTTAAGGAGTCTCTCTTCTTGGATTTGACTTGGGATTCTGAGCAGGTTATGTTAACGTAATTCATGACAAACTCCCTTAAAGAAAGCTTTGCTATAAAAGTAAATGCATGTGTCATGACCCAGGAATTCTTCAGGGAGAGATTAGATTCATTACTGTAACACTTTAAGTATTTGTTTCTGATCACTGCTGCTTGTGTTTTTTAGATGTTGGTGGTGCAGCAGATAAGATTAATTTAATACCTCAAGACTTTTTTGCAGAGTTGGTAAGTTGGGCAATAAATTGGACGTGGAAGGAAACCTTTTTGTTTAACCTCTTCTGGTTTTTGTCTGTTGCAAAGGAGTTCTTATGTATGTGGTAGCTCAGATTTATGTGACTCATGAAATGGACCAGTCCTGCTAAAATCAATGGGACTGCTTTACTTTGATGATTTTATCACAGAAGACTTTTAAAAATTAGCCTTTTTACCTTTCATCTAAATGAGACATCAAACTAGTTTGCTTAGAGAACATTCAGCTTGTTTACTATAGTGTGCTGTACAGGATGCCTGTTCAATTACTATGAAAATGGTGTGTTAAGTAGGAATAGCTAGTGAGGCAGTAACTGGAATTCTTGACTGAATGTTTTTGCTTTTATTAGTTTTGATACAATGTTAATATCGGTCATTTCAATGACTTTTTTTTCTTGAGTTCACATCTAAAGTGACCTTCTGTTGTCTATCTTTGCATTAGCCAGTTTTATTTTTGTTTTGTAGTCTCCAGGTATTCAAGCTATCTTTGTCTTGTATATTGAAATATGAATTAAGAATGTTTTCAAACTTTCTTTACAGTGTGAACAAATAATTCAATATCTGAACCATAAGATCCCTGGTGTAAATACAGCTGAACTGTGTCAGGTAAGTTTGGATACTAGCACTTACAAGCAATTATATTAGCTGTATATGCTGTAAAGGATAGATTCCCCAATTATTTTTTTTTTTTGTGTGTGTCTGTGTGCATATACAAAGAGGTTTTTATTAAGGTATAATTAACTATTAAGGTATAATTTACTATTAATTGTAATTGTTTGAACATTCTCTTTCCAGAGAATTCAAACATCTGGGATTAAGATTGGTGTTGGTGACCTGGCAAAAATAGCTAACATTGTTTCATTTCTATTTAGGTAAGTACAAAATAATATACTTTGCCTCATGTCGGTTTTTTGTTGACTTTTTTTTTTTTTCCCCTCCACCCCAACTTAATAGTGGCATTAAAAAGTGACATCAAATACGGGTATATATGAACTGACTTGGGAAAAGGGCAAACATTTGTAACTCTCAGTACACAAAGAAAGATCTTTCGGCCTTAGCTTATGTTCTTAAAATTTGTAGTTACTTAATATGGTGTCTCGTGTGTTTTTAAAAACAAAAAAGTTAGAGAGGAAATTGTTCTGTGATCTTGTTTGCAAGCTTTAGAACTACTGGCAAAACAAAAGAGGAAGCTAAGCTCTGTTCAAAAGCTAAGTCAGGTGGGCCTTTGTAATGTTAATATAACTGAAGAAACCATACCAGTAGAAATTCAACATACTGCCTTTTTCCCTCTATAAAATATAAAATTATATTAGACCATGTTACTTGAAGGACCAGTTCTTCTCCTCTTCTATTAATGCGTCTTGAGGAATGGATCTGCATGATCAAACCTTGGCTGGGATTTTTATGTTTTTTTTAACCTGTTTCTGTAGAGGTAATTGAGTGGTAATTTTCCTCTAGATATGCTGCCTTTTCAGTTGAGGGTTTGTGTCATTTGACTTCTGCTAGTACCAATTATACCATTACCTAGAGGTTTTTACTTGCCTTTCATACTTAAATTACCTCTCCTAAATGTTTAATTAAAAAGTGCCTTATTTCTAAGGCAATAACATTTTATACCTGCTCTCTGTGCACACTTTTCACTAATTATTCCCTTTCTCAGTTGCAGCAGTACTTGGAGGTTGTGATCATTTTTGTTTTAATGTTGCATATTGTGCGAGCCCTGCAAAGTTTGGTTTCTGCATGTTAAGACATACTAAAAGTCAAGCTCATGTTTTTTTTTTGCATGTGGATCCATTAGAGTAGTAAAATATTCTGAGGAAAAAATATGATAGGGTGCTTAATAATTGTAAAATGCATAGATACATAAAGCAGAAATAAATTGCCTATTTGGTGTGAGGTGAGGTGTCTTATTGGACTTGTGGAGAGTGAAATTGATGTGGTGTTCTTTGGATATACTTATAGCACAGCAGTCAGAAACCATCTCTCCACGGAAGAACTTGTCACCACCTTGGGCAATACAGTCAGCGTGCTGCCGAAACATGCACTTCAGGTCATTCGTCATGTGTGGAATGAGCAGGGCAAATCCATTAGTGTGTCAGAAGATGCAGGAAATATGGCCACGGTGGGGCAGGTAACTAAATGACACAGTGCAGCTGAGCTATTAACTTTTCAGATATGTCAGTGCTTCATTGTGTGTGTTGTCAAGGACTTGGTAGTATCTTGAGACTGCTGAAAGTCTTCATATATATGTATATATACACACGTATAAACATATATATATATTTATGTTCATATATGTTGCCAAATGCCTACCCAGATAAAGGAGCTTATTATAAAATAAAGGTTGACTATGTTGAACAGTTTCCTAATATTGTTGCTTGTACAATAAAGTTACTTTTTATACCTCTTTAAAAATTAGCTTTCATAGTACTACTAGGGAAGGTGAGTGGCAGTCACTGTGGCAGTCAGTTGTTTTAGCTGTTTGTGTAAATCTGTTCTAATTGTTCTTTCGAGTTGATAACATCAGCATTTGTTTTATTCTTTGTCTCCTTAAGTAAGTTCAAATTATTTTAAAGATAACTTTTCTGTCAAATTGCAGCATTCCTTTTTTCTCCCCTTTTTGAAAAAAATGGAGTGTATTTGCACTGTTAAAATCTTTCTTTCTAAGAACAGTTAAGAGTACAGAATTAGGGAAAAAAATATTTCGTCTGAGTTTTGGTAGTAACCTTTTCTGAAGGGTCCCTTCACTTTATGCAAGTTCTGCCTATCATAAAAGGCTAAAAATGATAACTTACCTGCCTGAAATGTTTTTATGTCCTTTGATTCATCTAAAATTAACTTACGAAATGCCTTAATTTTTTCTCCATTAGTGCTATTATAAAATTTTTTGTGCACTGTCTGAGGTTTTGCTCATGTTGCCACTTGATTTGGCAATAAAATAAAAAAACAAACAAACAAAAAAAACCCAAAACACAAAAAAAACCTAACAAAACACAAAAAAAAACCAAACAAAAGAAAAAAACAACAAAAAACCCCTAGAAAAACATGCATGATATACAAGCCAGGTGAACTCCATGGCTCAAGCTCCTCTTACTAGAACTTAAAACAGCCTGTACTTGACTACTGACAGTACTTAAATAAGGAAAATAGATTAAGGAACTTATTGCTTTTTTTGTCACTATTAAAAGGATGTTTTTTTGTATTTGCAGTAACAGCTTAATGTGTATGTTTCCCAGTTGTATTTAAGCTCTAGATGTTCTTTATTGTCTGGAAAACATCCATCTGAGAAAATAGCAGTGGTAGGCTAGATCTTTCTTAAACATTTTTTTTCTTTGTAGTTTGTAGATATTAAATGGAAGCTGGGAGTTGCAATGAGCTCTGACGCGTGCAGGTCTCTGAAGTATCCTTATGTTACAGTGACGCTTACAGTGGCAGACCCTTCAGGACAGCTAACAGACAAAACTTTTGAAATGACGATCCCACAGTTCAAGGTCTGTAATCAATGTTGCTTGAATCAGTCATATTGTAGTGAAAGAGCAGCTGTATACTTTCATGTGGATGTTGGTGTTGATAATTTACTAATACAGTCTTACAAAGATGAAGCATTAAACAATCTGAAACACTGAAGCTAAATATTTATTTCATAGCATTTAGGTTTATGTCACTTATTCAGAAATATTAATTTAGCAGTAATTAATCTGTTCTTTTATGAATAAGCTAACAACTGAAGACATAGACACTTGGATCTTTCTTGTCAGCTGTCGCTCTGCCATTTATGAAAAATGGATAGAACATTCTAAATCTAGGGAACTGTTCCCCAGCCTCACAATCTAAAACTTGGGTTAAGTCTAACACTTGCTAATGATGAGGAATGGAGGTCAGTCTGCTTTGTCACCACTGGCTTTTAACTGCTATACTTTCATCTATTAATTTATATAACTTTGATTTTGCATAATTGTGGCACTTGCCCTTCCTGTTTGAAGGGCAAATACAAAATTTAGAATCTTGCACAAGCTTACAAACAAGTCCTTGGAGTTGGACTGACAGAAATTTGAGAAGGATATTCTGAATCCCTAAGTGTTGTGGAATACTAATTCTGGTTGAAAAATACACAGTAATTTGGTGCTCAACTGCTGTAAGAAATGGACTCTATACTTGATAATCCTGGATTATTTCAGCAGGGAATATACGCAAGAAAAGTTTTGTGGTTTTTTTTTTTTTGTGGTGGTCATCTTGTTCAGATTTTTTTGTGCAGCTTTGTTTGGTTATTTTGGGTTTTCTGTGTTTTTTCTTTTTTTGTGGTGAGCAAGCTACTTTGTGTTTTTCTTTCATAGCCAATTTTCCTATTAATAGGCAAATCAATGCAAATAAGGCATAACCTGTGTAGATTTTATAGTAAATGTATCAAAACTCCAACCAGCCCACAAAAAGTGAAGCAGAAACTTTCAGTTCCAGCTGCAAATTCTGCTGGAGGAAAGAGGGAATGTGAGAGAGATGGGTTGTGATTTTTGTCTAACATGCTAGTTTGAACTACAGTTTGAGCTTTTCTTCAAGCAATTGAAATTTGTCTTAATTCTTGCTTTTTAGAACTTCTTCAGACAGTTCAAGGAAATGGCAGCTGTTCTTGAAACAGTTTGAAGAGAACTTTGTTTACACTGAAATTTTGGACAGACTTAGATCAAGTAAACTTTCCTTTCTGCACAGGGAATAAAGTGCCATTGTTCCGCAAGGTATGTATCCTTGTCTCTTCAGCAGGTATTTGTCAGCATCATCCTTGCATTGCTGTGAAGATTTCTTCACTTCTGAATACTTGAAGCAACTCTGCAGTATTTGTGAAAGTGTGTTCAGCTTCATTCTGATAGACAAAAGATCAGGACGTGTATGGAGAAACATCACTGTAGTCTTTCTAATATCCAACAGTAAGAAACCACACATTGAACTCTGGAATGCAGGAAGACACCTTAAAATGTCAACTGGAAAGATACTGAGAGAAGTATGAACACAGTGTGAACACGTTCATCTGTAAAATTGAGATGCATTTGGACTCAACAGTAATACTAAGTATAAGGAGTATAGAAGTTACATGTAACAAGCATACAGTTATCGTTGAAGAATAGCAATGTCAAGTAGATAGTTGCTGGTATTTTTAGATCTGGATTTCAGTCTTCTTTTAATAACTGGAGTAGTTGTCTTAATAGCTTTTTTATTTCAAATACTTATTTTCCATCACCTATGCTTGTAAAAACTGAATTAATGCAGTAGGCTTTTCTAGAGACCCAAAGTTTATTCTCTGAAATGAAGCCCAGAGGCTAATTTTAAATAAAGGTAGAAAGGTGAATTTAATTCAAAAGCGTTTAAATATATTTTTGCCTTTGCATTTAATCCAGCTCTAATCTGTGGCACTCTGCTTGATGTTTTGATTAGCAGTCTGCTTTATAATTAAGTTAGAATGTTGATGTAGTTGCCTCACTTCAGGCTCTGAACTGGAAAAGTCGATAGGAAACATGAAAATTCAGGCTGGAATGTTAGCCAAGCGTGTCAGAGAAAGGACCGTGCTAAAAGTCGGCAAGATTTCTTTCCTTCTGTTGTGTGGCAGGAGTCCATTGGGCTGTGGTGTTATCAGAGAGTGTCCTGACCAACAACATCTTTACTTTGATTCTGAAGAATGGGAGCATTTCCAAAGGGGAAGTGATAAATCCAATGTGTTTGCAAGCTTCATTGTTGTTGTTCTCGTCTTTTTTTTTTTCTTCCCCTTCTTTTCCCTTGTTTCCCATACACAAAGCAAAAATTGCAAACATAGTGGGATGTAATAAAAACAATCCTTTCACATTTTGAGATGTGGTGGTATAGTAGAGCAGAGCAGGTAACTATGAAGAGAGGCAGTTCATACTGATAAGCAGACTGAAATTTATGCTGCAGAGTGGTAGAGACTGAGAACCAATTTTGCGAGGACAGATCCTCAAGGGATTTCAGGCTCCCTTAAATGAGAACATATACCTTTCTAAAGACTTTTTTTTTTTTTCCTCTTTTATTATTAACTTTTCTAGAAGCTGGCTGAAACTCATTGGCACAAGTTATGTCTGTCTTTGTGTCATGAAAATAAATGGCAGCACACTGCATGCTGCATACTGCAGTCCTGTCAGAGATACACCACTACTGTCTGGGCATTATGCATGGTGCATAGGAACAGGACTTGGAATTGCTTGAAAGCCCAAATCAGTGAAAGAAGTGTTGGCTTTAACAAGAGATAGTGAACACTGTGGCTGTTGGTCTGGATGATACTTCCTTTGTGCAGCTGAAGTCCAAGGTGTTGCTTTGTGGCTGGAGACAACCAGCTGCTCTTTCCTGTGATCCTCAGTGGAATGTCACAAAATGGTCTCGGGAACAGGTTTTCCATTTGCATTTTCCCTTTTCTGTCTGCAAGGGCTCAGGCCTGAACACAGTGCTAAAAGAAGCCTCTAGATATATGGAAAAGTGGTATGAGCAGCTGATTTATTTTTTTTAATTGTTAATTTGCAGAAGTCAGAGTGTAAGGCTGCTGGAAGTGGAAAACATTGTCATACTTTGGCCTAGTGAATTTATTGGTTTACATTAATGCAGGAGTTCAGAAAAAGAGTACCTTTTTTTTTTTTAGTAAAGCTGGAGCCTTAAAAATACTTTGCATGTGTTCTAATGTACTCAAGTTCTTCATATAGCTGGAAATATTTGTGCCTTCATTGGAACTGGATGGAAGAGAAAATTTAATTGTGTCTTATAGCAATTTAGTAGATGCTAGAAGGTAATGAGGAAACTTCAAGTTACCATTTTACCTTTGTCCATCACCAAGAGGAGGAAGTTGGCAGCCTTTCAAAAATCTTATATTTTGTCAAGTCAAATGTTCTAGATATATTAATGAATATTTTTTAAACATCCCTGAACTCCAGCATGTTATAACTGTGGCTGGAAGATGCTTGGACATGTGTGCTATACCAGTTTACTGCCTGAGAATTTTCAGAGGCGTTTATGGACATCTAGGAGATGTGATTAAAAAGTTGGCTCTGTACTCAAACTTCTGAGATTTGTCCTGATCACTATCAGTTGGAATTCCTTACTGAGTAATGGAAGAATTAAGTACTTTATTAACAAAACCTAACTAAAACCCTAACAGTTTTCAGGGTAGCCATATTAACATGTTCAAACAAGCTGTTAAATTGTCTGTGCAGAAACCAGATGTCTTCAGAGAGAACTAGGAGTCCTTGTGTGTTTCGAACTCTACTTGTTGATTGATATGAAGCTGTATAACACGAATATTTTTGTAAGCCCATTAAACATACAGGTAACAAAGGTGAAGATGGTATGTATTTTGTTCTAAGCTGACTGCCTGAAAGTTTGTCTCATAAATACTATAATGGGTAAAGTTTAGGACTGGACTAAAAACTTCTTTCCTCACTAAATTAGGATGAAGTTCAGACTTTTACAGTCTTTCTTTGTGCTAGGGTACCAAAGAATAACTGCAGGCTGCAAGGAATGTTTGTGTCAATTACAGCTAGACAAAATGTTGTACTGAACCAGGAAAAGATAGGACAGAAGAGATTCATGACACTTTGAAGGAAACTGCATACAAGTGCTTTTCTTTCCTTCACTGTATTTAGGAGATAAGGAAAAAATATTTCTTTTCAACATTTGCCTGGAACAGAGCGAGAGGAATGAAGGTGGAGGGGGGACTTGCACAGTAAACAATCCCAGGGGAGGGAATAATGAAGGAAATCTCCTGGCAGTAGAAATCTGTCATCTTCATCACATGAACTTTTTTGTTCTGCCTTTTTTGCTTTCATTTCAAACATACTGGCCCACTTGCAGAAAGCTGATTTGTAGAGAAATGGAAACAAGTCCAGAGGAAGAGTGCAAAAAATGGCTGTAGTAATGTCTCTATGCTAGTGTTCTATGTATTTAGCTTATGCATGCTTTGGCCTAGTCATGGCCACACTATAAAAGTATGTCTCTATTCCTGCTTCCACAAAATTGTACTGCCTTTCTTTAGCAACATTTGAAAGGTATGTAAACTGCAAGCCTACTTTTATTTATTTATTTTACCCTCTTTTCAAGCCTTGGCACTCAATCTTAACTGTGGATGTAATGAGAGGGTAATTGCATCTCCATTGCAGAGGCATGCAGGGTTCTTCTGCTTAGCCCTTGGGGATACTAAAAAAACACACAAAGTGAGGAAGTCATTTAATCTATGTGTGGCAAAAACTGCCCTGGCTCTGAAGAACCTTTGCAACAGCGGCAGGGACTTCAAACACAGCAGCCTATGGCCTATCCCGTACCCTGTGGTTGATCATGGTAATGCTTGTTTCTGAGACAGGTTTTTAGTAAAGCGTTGGTTGGTCTGCTAGCTTACTGGGCATTCGCTCAATTAGTAAGTTGAATCTCTGCAGGTCAGTACAGGACATAACAAATGCCTCGATGTGGTTTGAGCTTGTATGGTATGCTGCTACGTGCTTCCTAAAGCTTGGTCACCTGATAAATGACTGCTTTTGCTTGTCACTGGGCAATTTTAGCCAAACGTTTCCTTTATGTTTTGCTTCTACCATACAGCACTGTCCATACTTATTTGTTCAGTTACACTTTTGGTGTTTGAGTTGCATGAGGAAGTGTGCATGTTAAGGGATGGTGCCCAGCAGTCCCCATACCTAGTCCTGGATGCTTTGAAAGACTTTTCTAACGCTTGTTTCCGAGGCTTTTCTGAGGGAGGGTGTTAAAGCACATGCCATTTGAACTGAGTTACTAGGATATGTCTGTTAATTACTGATAAGATTGTGTCATTGAGAAAGTAAGGAAGCTTAGAATCCCGATCTTCTTTGTGAAGGCTAATTTTAGTGTTCCCTCTGGGTTCCCTCTACTGTATTTTCCTCATATGGCTAATGAACAGTCTAGCTGCCCCAGCTTAAGAACCATTTGTGTTCCGTATGTGTAGGTGCCATAGTTTCCAGATACTCTGTTAGTGTTTACATTACAAATACTGTTAGATTTGTGAATTGGGAATTTCAGTGTCAGTTTCAGAATCAGAACTATAGAATCATAAAATGATTTGAATTGGAAAGGGGCCTTAAAAATCATCTAGGTACAACTGCCTGCCATGGGCGTGACACCTTCCACTAGACCAGGTTGCTCAAAGCCCCATCCAGCCTGGCCTTGAACACTGCCAGGCATGGGGCATCCGCAACTTCTCTGGGCAACCTGTGCCAATACCTCATCACCCTCACACAGAAGAACTTCTTAATATCTAATTTAGATTTCCCCCCTTTCAGTTTCTAATCATTCCCCCTTGTCCTGTTGCTACAGGCCCTTGCAAAAAGTCCATCTCCAGCTTTCTTGCCAGTTCCTTTAGGTACTGCAAGGCTGCTCTACGGTCAACCCAGAGCCTTCTCCAGGCTGAACAAGCCCAAGTCTCTCAAGCCTTCTCTTTATAGCGGAGGTGCTCCAGCCCTCTGATCATCTTCACATACTGAGTTTTGGGACAGTAAGTTTTAGTATACATATAAAAAAGGATTTTGTTTTTTTTTATATTGTATATTAAATTTCTGTGCTGTAGTATTTGGAGAGGAATTTCTGATAGTTTCGGTCACCAGGTGGCACTGCTTCACACAGCCTTCATAAAGGGTGATCCTGTGAGAGCATGTCTGACAATAGAATAAGGGCTTTGAGTTTTCTACCCTAGGTGGCTTGTATCTGGAACTGTACACATTTCTGTAGCCACAAGTTACATCTTATTACATTGTAGGGAAATACTGTAACTTGAAAAATTATGGCTGTCAGGTGAGGTTCCCGATGACTGGAAAAAGGGAAATATAACCCCCATTTTCAAGAAGGGGAAAGTGGATGACCCAAGGAGCTACAGACCAGTCAGCCTCACCTCTGTGCCTGGCAAAATCTTGGAGCAGATTCTCCTGGAAGCCATGCTGAGGCACATGAAAAACAACAAGGTGCTTGGTGACAGCCAGCATGGCTTCACTAAGGGGAAATCCTGCCTGACCAATTTGGTGGCCTTCTATGGTAGGGCTATGGAACTGATGGACAGGGGTAGAGCAGTTGGTGTCATCTACCTGGTCTTGTGAAAAGTGTTTGACGTTGTCCCACATGACATCCTTGCCTCTTAACTGGAGAGACATCAATTGATATGTGGACCACTTGGTGGATTAAGAACTGGCTGGATGGATGCATGCAAAGAATTGTGGTCAGTGGTTCAATGTCCAGGTGGAGACCAGTACCGAGTGGTGTCCCTCAGGGATCGATGTTGGGACCAGTCTTGTTCAACATCTTTGCCACTTACATGGACAGTGGGATTGAATGTGCCCTAGGCAAGTTTGCCAATGACACCAAGCTGTGTGGTTCGGTTGATATGCTGGAGGGAAGGAATGCCATCCAGAGGGACCTTGACATGCTTGTGAGGTGGGCTGATGCCAACCTGATGAAGTTTAACGAAGTCAAGTGCAAGGTCCTACAGGTGGGTCAGAGCAATGCCAGGCACAGCTACAGGTTGGGCAGAGAAGAGATTGAGAGCAGCCCTGTGGAGAAGGACTTAGGGTGTTGGTCGATGAGAAACTGACCATGAGCTGGCTTCAGTGTGCACTTACGGCCCAGAAAGCCAACCGTATCCTGGGCTGCGTCAAAAGGAGCGTGACCAGCAGGTCGAGGGAGGTGATCCTGCCCCTCTACTCTGCTCTCCTGAGACCTCACTTGGAGTACTGTGCACAGTTCTGGCGTCCTCAACATAAAAAAGGACATAGAACTGTTAGAATAAGTCGAGAGGAGGGCCACAAGGATGATGAGGGGACTGGAGCACCTCCCGTATGGAAGATAGGATGAGAAAGTTGGGGCTGTTGAGCGTGGAGAAGAGAAGGCTGCGTGGAGACCTTGTAGCAGCCTTCCAGTATCTGAAGGGGGCCTATAGGGATGCTGGGGAGGGACTCTTACATGAGGGACTGTAGTGATAGGACAAGGGGTTAATGGGTTAAAACTTAAACAGGGGAAGTTTGGATTGGATATGAGGAAGCAGTTTTTTACTGTGAGGGTGGTGAGGCAGTAGAATGGGTTGCCCAGGGGAGTTGTGAATGCTCCATCCCCAGCCTGTTCAAGGCCAGTCTGGATAGATCCTTGGGTGAAATGGTTTAGTGGGAGGTGTCCCTGCCCATGGCAGGGGTGTTGGAACTAGATGATCTTAAGGTCCTTTCCAACCCTTACTATTCTATGATTCTAACTTCTGGGTTAATTATTAAAAAGAGCATGAAGAGTTCTAAATGTTCAGGATTTTAATGGTAACAATATATATACTGTATATTCAGTGTAGCTCAAACTAGTTAATTATACTAATACTTCTGCCTTATGACTTGCTGTTTAAATAGTATCATGTTACAGTTCTGTTGGGGCCTATCCTTGTTTTAGATTTCTTTTTCCCATTTATATATCTCTCAAGTAGCTTTTTCTAGAGCTGTATCTTGTTCATAGAGTAAGTATTTGAATTTCTCTAGCCAAGGTTTTAATACAGTTTAACCACTCTAAAATCCTTTTTCCATATTTTGTTTTGCAGCCTACTTTTCATTGTTTTTATGTCACACTTAGGAACACACTTCTCTGCCACTGAAAGTGGCCCAGTTGCTTAATTCCCCTGTGAAGTACCTCTGAATCTGAAAAATAATATTCCAGTGTTCTTGATACTACTGAAATTGCAAAGAATTATTCTGTTCCCCACAAATGTTATCACTGCTGTGTCTTAGGCCATTTACAGGTGTTTTAAAAGAAAATATTAATCTGAGAGCTTGACCAAATGAAAGCAAGACAAGCTTCTTTTCCAGTGATGCTTCTGAACTGGCAAGTACTGGATGCTGCAAGCAGACATGAAGCTTGAGAAGGCTGCTGAAATATACATTTAAAACGAGTAGAGGAATATGAGTGTGGTACACAAAATACAGGTGTACTGTATGAGGCTTCTCACAGATGGCAATGTTGGAAGACAAGAGATGCTCAGTAGTTGACAGAGTCAAGACAACAGATGTCGGTTTACCTAGGAAAGAGTCAAGGACGATGAGACAGAGGATTATGGGTTTCCCATCTGTTCTTTTTTGGCAGCTACACTGGCACCATTCCTGGTATTGTGTTAGGACAAGTGCCCTGTTTTTCATGGTAAGCTGTACCTTCTACCAGGCGTACTGTACTGAGTGGTGAAGCTGCGATAACATTTTAATATTGATACACTGTTGAAGTCTAGTAGTATTTTCCTATTCCTCTTGAACCAATATAATTTGTTACTTTGAAGTACTCTTGCTTTCCAAGGCATCTGTCTTCCATGTTATTTCTGCACTCCACTACATATCTGCTAACCTTTCTAGCCTGTGGTTCATCCTTTGTAATAATATGTTTGTGGAATAATATAAAGATGTTCTTTCTAACTTTGACAATGACCAAAACTTCTGTCGTAATTTTCACTGCTGGAGGGTTGGAGGGGACCAGGATCCTTTCCAAATCACAAAATGAGGTAGAGATAGTGGGCACTGTCAGAGAGAGAAGTAGGCTTCAGCAGCTGTGGTACTCTCTCTTTTTTTTTTTTTTTTTTTTTTGGTATGTTACTGCACTCATCAGGGAATAGTAGGGAAGTAAATGTCTCCTTTATATAAAAGGAACTAATTGGGAATGTGAAATTCTTGAGGAAGAAGTTGTTTTATCTCCTGCAATAACTAGCTTTGCAACTGGCCTAAGCTGCTAACAGCCACCAAACCCTATTATCTCAGCAAAAGAGGTTTTAGTGAGCTGATCTGGTGTCCTTCTTTTGGGGAGAAGCCTTAAAAAAGCAGGACTGGAGATGACAACCTAGTTTTAAACAAAGTATTGTTGTTTTTCACTGGATTTAAAGCCTGCTAGTGCCAGAAAGTTTGAAAGGATGAATGTTACACGTCAAAATAACAAAAAAGAATTTTTCCACAATCAAGTGCTGCTTTGAAGAGAAATATAAGAATTCAATGCATTTTCTCTCTTAATCAATGCTACATTAAATTGAATAAGGATACATTGAACAGAGATGTAAAATGTGGTAGTTTGCCTTAAGTTCTAGAGATGTTTATGAAATTTCTACCTAGGGATTATTCTTTTAAAAACTTTGCTCACTGCAGTTCACCTAAATCTCTTTTGGAGTGGTTCTTATTTGGCAGAACAAATTCTAATCTGTCATGATCAAAAAAGATTAGTGCTATTTGAGAAGAAAAAAGCCCCAAACCACCCAGCCCCCATCAGATTAATTTTTCATCATTTTTATTGTGGACAAATTGCAGTGAGCGTCTCCTGCTATTGGCATGTCTCTACAAGACTGATTATGTCTTACTCAAACCTTTGTCCTTACATTTTAAACTCTAATAACCTCTATACATCCTGCAAAAGATACAATTTTCATTCTTTCTGGCGATGTTTTTACATACTTAATAGAGGAGGCATCCAGAGTTTCTCTAGCAGCTAAACTTTAAAGCCTTGGTAATATGCCTGGTCTACTGAACTTCCTTTCTAATACTTCAATTACATTTCCAAATGTTAATTCATTAGTCTTCAAATAAGATTGGGTAGTTTAATAAGATGTTTTCTGAAGTAAAAATGCCTGTATCTCAGCCCTTACTAAAAGGCAATCTGAGAGCAAAATAAAAATTTACTAGTTAAATTTAATGCAAATACAGTAGTGGAGCTTGAAATCCCAGAGCTGAGTGACAGCATTCTTAGAAAAGTAATAGGAAGAGAAGCAATTCCAGCTACAGGGCATATTACTGAAATACAAATGCTCTAGTCCAAGGTGATTAAAGTTATGCATAAATTATGGGATCGTAAAGTCAAGTCTGCAGCTCCTCTAATAACTTAATATTTTTTTCTGCAATTAAATTTGTGGTTAGAAAGCTTAAGGGGGTGGATAATTACTAGCCATTAACAGTCTGATCATGTGAGATGCTGAGGTCTCTCTGTTCCTTAAGAAATTATTGAGAACTGTGGTTTGCAGTTTAAATCCTTTAACACTGAACTGATGATCCAGGTATGATACATGAAATGGCTGCTATGGTGCAGCATATATTTTATCAGTATACATCATCAAGGCATTATCTTAATGAACAAAACACACTTCCTTAATAAGCAGGAGGAAAAAAAATACATGTAGTACTCCACTGACAAGCGTATTGAATCCAAAATGTTCAGAGGCATTTAGTTATATTTAGTTAACTAAATATCACTTTGTCACTTAAGTAATATACCTTATTTTAATTAGATTTTGCATCCAATGGCTGTTCAGTCAACAGAAATCAACTGGAAGGTTATCGACAACTCAAAAACGCCTGACTCGGAATGTGGTTGGTTTTATTTGATCAGCTGAGCATATATTTGCTGCACAGTGGTGTGGCAATTATTGAGCAGAGTACTTTATGTACTTCAGACCTTCCAATATAGTTTTCACTTTGAATTTTACACTTTAAGAAGCTTGGCTAATAATAAAAAAAAAAAAGAAGGAATTTTAAAATAATTGTGTCCTCTCATCAGAGGCTTTGTCTGTTGTATCTCCACATGGGTGCAGCATTTATACTTCTATTTGGGGTGACCTGGAGAGAAACCACTCTTTCATCAAGAACAGGCATGTATTTTCAAAGCTCTATGGATAAGGTCTATGGAAAGTTGCTTCCTTTTCTATCCCAAAGTTTCTGCTTCCCATTAACTGAGCTATTAGGATTATATAGTTCAGGTTAATTCCTAACTATACTGTGCAAAGAATTAGAGGATGATATTTTTGTTCCCATTATAGTTTTCAACACTAGGGGAGAAATAGCATGAGGAGCATGCCAGAGGTCACAGGGAAAAGAATGCTGTGCTCAATATGAGAGAAAATAGGAAGTTTGAACTTAAAGATGCATGAAATCTTACAACTGAAAAGAAGTGAGAAAAGAGGACCAACATCAAGAAATTCTCTAACTAAAGGACTCAGTTTCTAATGAAGCAGTATTAATGAGATGGGGGGATAAAAGGTGGTAGGCAGATTAAAGGATAAGAAAGAAATGATGAAGTAAGTGGATAAAGATAATGGACAGCTAAGAGGGATTACTACGCAGAATTAGTTCAAAGAGGCATAAAAAGCTGAAGCAAGAAGAGTAACTTTGGATTAACATATGAGAATTTGATTTTGAAGGTGGTTAAAATATTAGTGGTAGAGTTTATACGGATTAATTTTGTCTTACAAGAGATTTGTATAAAGAGTAATGAGGTCAAAATAACCAGATCTCATACCATATTAAAAAAATCACCCAAGTGATGGAGAAACCAGACACCTTTATGTAACCAGCACAAGGGTGACAATGTCAGAATTTCAGATTCATTTATCAGACTTTGTTCCTTGCAGTTCTACCCGCTAAAATAATTTTCAGAAGTTGAAGTGCATCCTTAGTAGCTGAAAACAGAGCTCTGTAGCATCAAGTGAAGGCTTCTTGTTCCGTTTGAACAATGTGAGAAGCATCAGTGGGTCTGTGGTTCCTTAAAAGAATTAATGGGGCTTTGAGCAACCTGGGATAGCGGAAGGTGCCCCTGCCCGTGGCAGAGGGGCTGGAACTAGATGATCTTAAGGTCCCTTCCAACTCAAATCATTCTGTCATTCCATGAGTTTCAGCCTCTTTTTGGTGTTTTTAAAAATGTGTTCACATGAATGCCTTTGCACTTCATGATTATTATTTTTTGTATTGCCACAGCACCTAAAAACATAGGTAGTTGTCTGCAACCTGTTTTTGGTAGGTGGTACAAAACATAATAGAAAACGATCTAATAGTCTCTGAGAGGGCATTTGTAAGTACCTGAAGCAATTCAGGATGTTGCAGCCTCCCCCTCAGGCTGCTTCATTAGAGCCATTTCATGATCAGCCTGTCTAAAATCATCACAGCAGAATATCTGAGGGGTTTTTGCCACTGCTTTAGTGCAAGCTCAGTGTTCAGTTCACTTCCCTGGTAGTTTACATCAGTCTTTGTGCTCAAGTGACTGAATTTAAGCTTCATGCTCTGGATGAATCATCTAACCGACCGTTCCCAAAAGCAGTGAGCAGTCTCGCTGCCCTCTTCACCTGCTTTCCTACATGCCAGCAGCAGGTATCTCTGTGAGTGCTGTCAGTTCAATGAGAGGCAGCTCACAGAACTGAACTGGCAGAAAACGAGCAGTCCATTGCAGCATTAAACTGGTGCCAGGGCTACAGTGCTAGGGTGCAAAATGTCAAGTGACATTCCCAGCTGAAGAGTTAATGCTCACTGTGCAGACTGAGGGATGAGAAACTTTAAGATTTGTTATTAAAAAAAAAAAAAACCAAACAAACCAACAAACTGTCCTTTATTATTTTGACCTATCCCAGTTGTAAAATGTACTGTACAACAATGCAGTTCAGATGTTAAAAATGGCATGAAAACAGCTTGGGAAAGCAATTGCATTCTGACTTTGACTTGTACTGTTGTAGCAAACATTAAAGCTGGTGCCCAGCCTGTGTTAACTGCCCCATTCTAAGAACGGATCATCATAGGATGCTGTGGGAGGAGGTGTGTTTGAGGCCTTTCCAAGTCAGAAAATGAAAACTGAAGATTACAACTGATAACCAAAATGCATAGAACAGATGATTGAACTGGGAAGAAGAACAACAAAGCACCTTGCTCAGGAAATGAGCATAATTGCTTGTAACACTATTGAAATATTAGATGACAGGTTTTATGTCGTCAACCGCGGGTTGATACCTGCTGTGCTGTGCCGTGTGATCCCTCCCTGCCCAAATCTAGGAAGTAGCCTTGTTACAGCGCATAGCTCTTCAGCTCAAACTGCAGACCTTTTTCTGCTTTCCCTATGCCAGGATAAATCAGGGTTGACATAATAGCATGTTACTGGGAATTACCACCGCTGTTGCTACAGGTATAAACACAAGGACAGCCACCAAACCGGACAATTGCAAAATGGATACGGATGCTGCATGAGTGGGAAAAGCCTTGCCCAACTACTTTTTCAGGTAGAGGAAACTAGTTACTAGCATCTACAGTAGGTGGCGGATTTTTCGTTGTCAACAAACGTTATCGCGATAGCGAGGAAAAAACCCAACACAAGCCGCAACTGAAAACTGAAGCAGGAAAAAGAAACCGGGGGGGGGGGGGGGGGGGATCATGCTTAATTAACCTCAGGTTTGACGGTGACTCGGCAGGAAGGCGCTGCTGTAACTGCATCCCTGGAAGCACCTCCACACGTTTGCGGCACGGCTGGTTCTCCCCCAGGGGAGCAGCCGAAGGGAGGAGAGGTAGCGGCGGGATCAGAGCCAGGCGGGGGGGCACCTCACCAAAATCAAAACCAACTCAGAAAAATCAGGGGAGCTGTTACAAACGGGCCCGGGGGGCGGCTCTGGTGGCTCCCCCACCTCCTTCCCTCTACCTCTCGGCTACCTTCCTTCTCCTCCTCCGGTC
Source organism: Myiopsitta monachus (assembly GCA_017639245.1). Classification (NCBI taxonomy): domain Eukaryota; kingdom Metazoa; phylum Chordata; class Aves; order Psittaciformes; family Psittacidae; genus Myiopsitta; species Myiopsitta monachus. Next base: position 55,009,010 of record CM029919.1, read on the forward strand.
ACGTCGTGGGGCGCAGGGACAGACCAGCCCCCCGCGGCGGCGGGACCGGCCGCAGCCTGGGGAGCGCAGGCCACGTTGTATTTCTGCTTGGAGCCCGGAGCGGTGCCGTCCCGCCCCTCGGCTGGCGGTGGCCCGGCCGCGGAGCCCGCTCGGGGCGTAGCCTGCCCGCTCCTCCCCGGGGCGTTGAGGAGCAGGAGGAGGAGGAGGGTGACTCGTCCGTCCTTCCCCGCCCCTCGGGGTCGGTCGGTAGGGAGGCGGCGCGGCTTCGCGGACGCGCCGGGCGGGATGCACTTTTAGCGGCGGCCCCGGCCGAGCACAGGCCCCGCTGCTGCACCTGGCGCTGGGGGAAAGCGGCCGCAGAGCACCGCGTTCTCCACCCCGGGAGCCCACCATGGAGAAGCGAGGGGAGGGTGAGCCGCTCTCCCACCCGCTGGAGCCGGAGCCCGAGCCCGAGCCCGAGCCCGAGCCCGATCCGCAGCCTGTGCCGCCAGGGGAGAAGCGCTTCAGGCTGTGGTACGTGGGCTCATCGTGCCTGGACAGGCGGACCACGCAGCCCATGCTGCCCTGGCTGATGGCGGAGATCCGCCGCCGTGGGCAGCGGCAGGAGCCCGGCGGTGCGCTGGGCAGCGGAGTGCCGGCCCGCGAGGTGCTGCTGCTGCTGGGCTCCCCTACGCTACGCTGCGTGCCCGCCGGACCCGCCAGCCCCGGCCGCCCCGCTGGCAGCGGCTGCTCCGCCAGCCCCGCTCCCGCTGTCTTCATCTTTGAGCACAAGGCGCAGCACATCGTCCGCTTCATCCACAACAGCCACGACCTCACCTACTTCGCCTACCTGATCAAGGCGCAGCCCGACAACCCCGACTCCCCCATGACCTGCCACGTCTTCCGGGCCACCGACCCCAACCAGGCGAGTGGCGGCGGGTCACGGGGAGGGGGCGCTGACAGAGGTTCTCCCGTTTTCCTTCTCTTGCCTTTCGCCTGCAGTCGCGGAGGGGTCGGAGTGTTCGGACGCGGCAGCGCAGCGCAGCGCTTGCGGGCAGGGGGGAGCCCGGCTCTGCCCGCTTGGCTCTCCCGGGGTGGCTGTACCGGGGCTGCACCTGCACCGTGCTGGGCCAGGCTGCTCGGATGGCAGCCGTGGGGCTGGGGCAAGGAGGAGGGGACACACGGTCCCAAGTTGCCTTGGGGTGCTGGGCCAACCCCTGCCAGGCCTGGGGGACCAGCCCCTGCGAAGCGCGAGTGCACTGGGAGACGGAGTCCCGCTCTTTATGCCTGTTCGTTCCGCGGGGAGGTCTCGCATCTTGCAGCAGCTCGGTGGCAAGCATGCAGTCCGCTCAGTGAGCAGACTGCAGAATTCATAGTAAACCTCTTTTACGGTGGTGTTAAGTGTTGGGAAGAAATAGAGTGGTGAGGAGGATTGTACTTTCACACAGACCCTGGTGGTGTGAAAACCATCGGGTTTGGCCAGTGGTCCGTGTCCTGCTCCCAGGTCATGCTAAGGACACCTGGCCCTGCTTAGGCCCACTTAGCAGTGCTACAGCAATCCTAGGTTTGGGTGGAGACATTGTTGATAAAGTGCCAACTGGAAAAAAAATGACCTAAGACTGTATTTTCCCGACTGTCTAACAGGCTTTGGCTCACACATCAGATGTGCAGCAGACTCCTTTCTCCTCCCAGTATAAAGTATGTGAGCGATGGCGGTTTGAAGAGCAGGTTTGATCATTGATTTAGCATGGTGACAGCAAGAAAAAGCCCTTTCAGTAACAGTCGTTCGGTTGAGTAAGTTAAGACCTTCCCCCCGGTTTTCAGAGATATGTGTGGAGGAAAAACGCATCCTGTTAAAAGTGCTGGATTTTACTGAAACAACTTAGCTGACTTACTAGATCTACTCCAGTTTGTTTTTCTTAAGTGGAGAGGGTAGGAAGTATCAGGAAAATGACTGAAAAGTTCTCAGTATAGTAATTTTTACTTGACCCATCATGCTGCTAGAGATTCTGACACAGGAAGGATTTAGATTGTGTACATAGCGGTGGCTTGAGCCATCATCAAAGATACAGCAGGCAGTATCCTGAGTGGAGGTAAATGCACTTAACGCGTGGTTGGCAGCTACTACCCCTATTGGGCTCTGCCAGGAGAGAGCATGCAGGAGGAGCGTGAAATGGAGGGGATCGTGTCTGGCAAGGGAGGAGCCAGAGTGTCCTTACAGTTTGGCCATATGGACTGAACTGAACCAAGGCTCCTGCTGTTGGCAGAAGATGCTGAATCAGATTTATTTCTGGGATAGGTCTGCTCTGTTACCATGAGTTCGTGAGACAAACTCGTGCTGTGAGATAGTGTTTCCCTATTGTGAATATGCAAAATTCTGTATACATTTACATTTGGGAAGCTTATTGTGACTGAACCTTTTATCCATATGTCATTCCTTCTTTCCTCATGGAGGAAAACGTCCCTGTGTGCATGGAATTAAACCAAGCTGGTACTAGAGATAGAACTTTATTATTAAAGTTATCAGTGTGAGCAGGTTCCCTGTTATAAACGCTGATCTTGTTCTCACAGGATAGTCTAAATTTTGTCTGTCAAGATTTTTTTTTAACCTCATTATCATTAATAAAGAGTGAGTCCCTTGCACAAGGGTTGCTCAGCACTCGATTTCCAGGGAAAGAAAACTACAATAAGGGTGGTAGGTGCACAGCTAGAGATGCGATTCACAAGTATCTGACTAATAGGCAGCTGTTTTAAGGTATCAAAAAGAAAAGAAGGTGGAATGTTGGTTTTCCCCTCCTGGATTTTGTTACCAATTGTTTGCTAGGTCTGTGCAGGTCTCTAGTTGTTGAGCTGTGCTTAAGCCTAGTCCTGAATGGACAAAATTGGGCTGCAGGTTGGCAGTCTTCTGCAGCTTTTCATTGTTTATTATAAAATAGCTGCTGTTGTTACATGCTTTCAAGATCTTCAAGTATGTGCTTCTGTTCCGTGTTGGTTATGTGAGCTTCGTGGTGCGTATTATTTTAGAAAGTATTTTTCACAGCTGTTATTTTAAGGCAACCTCATTTTCCATCTTAGGCCATAGCCATTCCCAGCCAATGTCAGTTGGCACCTCTACCGAGAGAAGTGATCCTGGTCTCTTCCTGCCTCGACCCCTCGCTCGTTCCTTCCTCTCAGCTATGTCCTCGTGGCAGCACAACTGTTTGTGCAGCCACACAGCAAACAGGATCAGGGAATTGACTGGTGTTAAACTTGCTTTTCCCTCTCCTTTGCTGGATTAGTTCCAAACCGCTTTCCCTTGTTTGTTTTACTGTGCAACCCTAATACCATTTGCATCAAGACAGGTAGGTTGCAGGCACAAGGTAGCAATGAGTGGTGAAGAAGGGGAAGGGTCAGATAGCCATTCCAGAAGTTATACTGATTTCAGACTCTCAGCCAGAGATGACTGCAAAGCCCTGGTGTTATGGTGTTACCCCTCTTGTGGTGGTATTAAGCTCAGCACCACACTAAGTCACTCTGGAATGAAGGAAGGGTGTGTAAGTTGTCCTCTGGTCAAGTTGGAAGACAGCTAGCCATGATCGTAATAGAGGATGTAATTTATGAAAGTGAAAGGGTAATAATTGACTTCCAAGAGATTAATGCTAGTGTAGTAGTTCAAAAAACAATGTTGGTCAGAATGAAAATGTTGGCTTTGGGCCCTTTGCTTTGTTCACCAGCCCCGATACATGTGCATTCACTGTGACCGCAAAAGGGGCTGTTATTTGCATAAAAAAGCGATAATTTTGACAGTCTCTGCAAATCTCTTTAGCAGATGACCAGTAAAACCCCATACAATATTTGATAACACCAGGTGGGAAGATAACATCTTTTAAAGTTATTTGTCACGACTGAATAAAAAGTGAGAATGTGAGGTGGTACAAAACACCTTCACATTTTATTTGAAAGCCTGCAAATTGTAGGCAGAACTGAAAAGTAGGAGCCAATGGGTCGACTTGTGTTCCGGAGTAGTACTTTGGCATGGTGTCAAACCCAGAGCTCAGCTGTCTGTATGGGGGTGGATGCTCACATTCTTTTATTTGGGGGGGGGGGGGTGTGTCTCTTTCTTTTGCCATTTAATTACAAGAGGAGAGAAAACATCTGGAGCCATGTGACAAGTGAGGATAGGAACAGAAGGTTCTGACTTCCCCCCCTCCCCAGTTATTACAGTGTTTGCAGCTGCTTGTAACTTTTCATAGCAGCAGCCAGCTGAAGTGGATGATGGTAGTTGACTGTTTAGTTCTGGCTAGTAGCTTCTGAATAACAGACAAGAGAGTTGTTAGTTTTTACTGCTGTCATTCGAGAATTATTTAGGATGCATGGAGTCTGTCTGTAGAAATTGGATGACCGCGTTGTCTTATTTTATGTTTGGCAGATTTTCTTCACAACCCCAGGAACGGACTTATTTATTTATTTAAACCGGAAATTAGAGTTTATAAGCAGCAGGCGTACCCTTCTCCCAGCCACCAAGAAATGCCCTTTCTACCATGAAATGCTGATTTTATTCAGTTAAGCAGATTTTAATTGTGTGAGACGAATCAGTGCTGTTTGACAATTGCCTTGAGTTGCCTGTTCTCTGGGGAAGAGTTCAGATTGTGAGTTTTCTTGTTGAAACATGAATAAATCTCTTTTGGGGATTTATTTATTTTTTTTCTATTCTGAACTGGCATCCAAAATCTAATTATACTGTAATTGATTTGTATTGGTGAAGATAGTTGTCTTCTCTAGTTAAACAAGAACTTGATGCATTTTGTATTTGTTTTAGAAACCTGATAAGCAATGATCCAAGTATATTGTTAGGGGGGTTCAAAATGAAGCCCACCTGGCTGTGAAAGAAAAGTGGTTTTGTGCTCAGACCTTGGTAGGGTTTAGTTCTTGTATTTATAGTCTGTAGCTGCGGCCTTCTGCTGCAGCCATGTGTTAGGAGGACTAGGTTGTTTCTAGGCAAAGCAGAAATCATATCATAGAATGGTTTGGATTGGAAAGGACCTTAAATACCATCTAGTTCCAAACCCCTGTCATGGGCAGGGACGCTTTCCACTAGACCAGGTTGCTCAAAGCCCTGTCCTACCTGACTTTGAATACTTCTAATGATGGGGCATCCACAACTTATTTGGGCAACCTGTGCCTGTGTTTCACCACCCTCACAGTAAATAATTTCTTCCTTATATCTAATTGCAAAACTAAATGCCTTGTCAACTCTTTCCCCCTCTGAAAGTTTAGACCACCACAACCGAGTAAAGGAGCATTTTGCAGACAATGTAAAGCTGTGGTAAGAGCTAGAGAAGTAGAGAACCTCAGAGACAAGAGCCCTGGAGGCAGCCTGTTTGTAACCCAGATCCCTGCTCTGTCATTGCTGCAGGGGCTGAAAGTCAAAAACGTTTGTCTATTCCAAGGGTGTGTTAACTGTCTGTTAAATAATGTATTTCAGTAAAGCAAGGCCATAAGTTTATTCTGAGAAACAAGGCATCGGTACAAAATGTTTCATTTTAGCTATTCAAAGGAGGCTTTTATACTGTAATAATACCTAGTTCTGTAAGGCTTCTTGTTGAAGAATGTAAGTTAGAAACGTTTGAGGAGGAATATTTATGAACTTTACATTCATATTTCTTCTGTGCTTTCATTTTTATGTGTTAGGAACATGAGTTAAATGGCAGCAAAGTTTTGGCATGAGTAAGTATATGTACAGCATTGTTGCAATTTGTGCTAAAATATTGCACAGGTTGAGTCATCCCATAAGCTGTATTTTGAGTAGACGTAACAGATGTGATAAAAAAGATAGGCTCTAGGTTTTGAAGGATTCTGCAGGAAGTGGGAGAGTTTCACAGTTTGGCTGCTAGATAGGCTTGAGCACATGCTGATTGCCCAGGAAGGGGTAACGCTGTTTTCCATGAGAAAGACAGGTTGTCCCAGATTTATCAAGAAAACAAGTCTTGGAGAGACCAAAAGAAAATTTGTCTGTGTGGGTCAAATTCATTCATGGACTGAGAAACAATGACTCAAAACAAAGAGTGGATGCTGAATGCTTGCAATGAATGCAGAATTGTTTGGTGAGCAGCCTCATTATCTCCAGCCTACATGGGCATGGGCTATACAGCCTCAAGTGAAGAGTCTTGTGTGCTTTTTTTCTCTTTAACAGTTTTTGACAGGTTTGGGAAATGAAACTAAAATGAGCTTTGTGTTTCATTTTCATTTTCCTTTGTGATTGATTCAGCACTTCTTTTCTGAAAATGAAAGTGCATCTGGTTTTAGGCTTGCAAAGCTATCCTTAAGTTCCAGTTTTGAACATCTTGTCCATAATAATTTTCTTTCCTGTCCCAAACAGAAGAAATAATATAAATATTAAAATTAACTGTTTGTAAATGGTAGTATGGATCCTATTTATCTCTGATTAATGTTTAGGAGAGGAAAAGGAATAGTTTTAAATACTCTTATCTGCTGTTTTTGTAGAAAGACTTCATTCATTTTTCCTTTTGCGGTTCCTGAAAACCACCACATCGTTTGGGGTTGTAGAAGACACATTATAGAGGACTGTATTTGCAGAAAGGCAAAATGAAAGATGGAATGCTAAATATATGAAATGATGCAAGCCCACAGGGAGTGGCTGTAGGTAACACAGTGGCCAGATAATAAGGCTATTTTATTGAAAGAAAGGAGCTTGTATGCATCTGTGCGCACCAAATCAGGGCTCCTCTTCTGATTATGTGTTTCTGTGGTTTTGTCCTATATTTGAAATATAGAGGCAGTTCCTTTTAAAAATAATTAGATGGAAAACTGACTTCCAAAAGGTTTGGCTAGCTTATATATGTCTTGGTAACAAGGAGATTATTAGAGATGGTAAAAATGTTGGACCAAAATGCTTGAAGGTAGTGTTTATTAAGATGAATGCTAAAAAAAGTTTCACTTTCTAAGTAGTCACTGCAGAATAGTAGTGTGGTTGACCCCTACCAATCTCTGCTTTTTGCTAGAGTTTGGTATAGCATTTGATGTGCACAGCTCACCCTTCCTTGCATCTCTTCCATCCATCATTCCCATTTACCTGGAACTCCCTGAGTATCTTTGATTTCTTCTAGGTGAAGTCTCCCAGGTAAAATCCAGACACCACAATGAATTTTGCAGACTGATCACGGAGTTTGCTGTCCAGGCTGTAGGTCATGCAGAATTTTCAGCAGTGTTGGCATGGTCCCCTCGTGGCACCAGCTGTCCTCTGCCGCCTGGTTTAGTTTCCTTTGTGGTTTCAGGTACTATTTCATGTTCTGAGACGAGAAAAAAAAAAAAGAAGTGTTTATTTCTGTGTGGCTTTTATCACATGTCCCATATGTGAACTGTGGCATCATCTACCTTCATGTTTCGTACGTCTGAGGTACCTCTGAAGTGATCAAGGAGATGGCTGGGTAAGAAGACAGGATCCACTACAAGTCTTGTATCAGTCATTAAATAATGTGGTGTTTGAGGGCAGCCGGAAAACAAAGCAACAAAATCAAGTGACTTAATTCATAAACAGGATTTGTGCTATTCTGTTCTGTACAGAATGTAATATAAAATCTTACCACCTTAATGTTCTGACACAAATAGGTACACCAAGGCCATGCAAAACCATTGGTTCCAAAATAAAGTAGAGCATTGCTAATGAAAGATAGGGTATGATCATGTCATGAACAGCTATATCTGCCATGAAGAGGTCTTCAAAGTGTAAAATGGCAATACTGAATGTCAGAGGGCTGGGTGAAAGCACAAAACATGGAAGTGCTTACCTCAGGGATGCATGAACTAAGTGACCTCCCTTTTTGTGATCTGTTTTGTGTACCAGAGAACACGCATCCATTTTGGATATGCATGTTTTCATCCATTAACATAGTTTGTTAGTTTTTTTTCTTTGTTTGTTTGGAGGGGTTATTTTTTGTCTCCCGCAGGTGTGTTAATTAGGTGACAACTGGTGGATCAGTGAGGTGAGCAAATAAACGTTCATGGCAGTCTTGTAGGTCTGAAAGCACTGTGGTAATTCAGTCTTCCTCTTGGCGCTGGTCAGGGTTAAGCCTGTTTGTGCTGTAAGGATTAGTTCTAGTAATATATTTAGGACTGCAGGGAAAAGGACACAACATTTCCCTCACCCAAGCAAACAGAAACATGCACATTCACCCCAAAGGGCTCATTGTAGCTCATATTGGAGTCTTAATTTCTACATTTTTATACGAGTATATATCTTGAAAAATTCAGCTAGTCTTCATTCTGAGCAGAGTTGTGCTTCACCAGCACAAAACCTGCCACTGTCTGAAGCTGTATTCTGTTGCCTCTTGCATCTCCACTCTGCCTCTGCCGTACCACTTGAAATGAACAGCCTTATGTCCTGCTGTTGGAAGTGAAGCCTGCTTACATCCATCCCTCTCAAGTGAAATTGGCTGCTTAATCCTCCCCATCCCTGCTGCAGGGAATTAGGTCTTCCAGTGAGAAGTTAATTAGTTGGTCCACTTCTGGAGAGGATGATGCTGCTGGGATTTCTGCTGCTCCCTGAGCAGGCATTCTCTGGGCAATGAAGATAAACCATGGCAACAGCAGGGCCTTGAGGAGTCATTTCACCATCCCAAGGTGAAATTTTGAGTGTTGGCTTCAGCCACAGTGCTTAAACATGGCTTTTCTGTCCTTCCACGTGGTTTTAGTTACTTAAGTCAACTGAACAAAAACCTGCAGCATGTTCTTCAGAGTCTGTCATGCCATGAAGACTGTTCGGATGGAGTAGATGGCATATAGTAAGTTCAGGTGTAGTATAACGCATCTTAAATTTTTCAGTTAAGAGCCTCTGAAAGATATCATGAACCAGTAAGAGGTTGCCTAGATGTATTCCAGTTTCCTTCAGTTTGGTTTGTTTGTAAGAGAGGCAAAATATTTCAGTTGAGGCACTGCCCTTGAGAAACTCTGCTCAGTGCTTAGGAGGAATTGTATCTACTAAACCATGTTTCTTCACTTTATAATTTACTTGTAATAGTGAGTTGTCTTCGTCTCCAGTCAAATCTGGTTGCTTTCTCATGGAATCCATAACATCCTTTATGGTTTTATCTCTTCAGAATTAGATAGGCTTTTATGATCTTTTCTGGAAATTTGGAGGAGCAAAATGGTAAGGTTTTTCTTGTTCTGCATCTCTGGAACCAGTGACGGTGGGTGGGATTCTACAGTATTGGACAGGTGGTACTTTCCTGAAGGATTCAATTAATTTAAAATGCAAACACAAGAGAGATCCTTGTTCAAAGCCAGAATTCAAGACTTGTAGAAGCTATTAGACAAGATAAAACCAGTATCATGGAAATGTGGCTTTTTCCTAACTCCACCATCCCTGGCTCTGTGGTTTTCCTCCTCCCATTACAACAAACGTTGAGGTGTATTTCAGTCATAAAAATCATTTTTGCATGTTGATAAACTTTAACAAGCAACTTTCTTTGTTAAAATGACTGGGGTTATGTTTTATTTCTTTACTCTTGGCAAGAACGTGTAGATCTGCACAGTGCTCTCTAGAGATCCATGATGCATTGAAAAAATATGTTGTGGAAAGTCAGAATATTATCCTCTGGGGCACAGCAGTGACTGCCTTCCACACTGTTCACAATTTTGTTTTTTCTAGTAACATTAATAAATGTTAATTTTTTTAGGATGCTGGTGCTAAATATATTTCATATACTCTCTGAGGCTGATATGGGTTTCCTGTTATGCTCATTAAAAAAGAAAATAGAGAGAAAAAGACTAGTGTCCCAGGAACTTTGGGAGTGGTCTGGGCTCTTGAGTATTTCAGAACTAGAGTAAATATTCAGTAACAGAGCAGTGAAAGACTAGGACATGCAATGCTAACTTGTTGAAACATATTTTTATATGCCTTCCCATAGTTTGTATTTGCTTTGGCTTGATTATTCCTAACAACTCGATCTCAAGTTCCACTAGGGTTTCTAAATAAAAATAGGAGTAGAGTAGTACATATTTAACAGGGCTGTATTTGCCAGAGGAGAACCAATTGCTTTCTTTAGGACTGCTTGACTGGAAGGGCAGAAACAAAGCAGCACATAAACTCCAGCTAAACCCTGTGCCAAAAGCTGGTGTATGACCTTCAGGTTGATGTCCGCAGCAGGCTGCAGTACACGCACAGAGCTCTGTGATTCCTGCCTGCCCCAGCTCTGTCGCAGCATGCAAAATTACAGCTTCGGTAGTCTAAGGTGAAAAAATTAGTTCCTGCTAATGTGCAGATTAAAAAGAGAAGGGATTGTATTTACAACCTGCTGCCATACTGAACACCAAACTGCCATCAGTGTCATGGTGCTTTTGTGTCGGTCTAAGCAGTTTAGGATACAAATTGCCAAACAAGCTATTGTAACTACACATTAAAACAAAACAGGACCATAATTTAAGATGCTGAAATGTTGCTTTAATGTGCAAATCCCATAGCATCTGTTAGGAGGGCTTTCTATGGAAAATACTGCTTTTCCCATAACATTTGCTTTGGGCTTCTGTACAACATTCTGTTTTTTGTGGAGAAAGATTTTAAACAAGTATCCCTTTTGTAGAAAACTCTGGCCTGACTTTGTGGTTGTACTCAATGAGAGTCTCTTAATTTTCTGTGCAGCAGGATTGCAAGCTTGAGCAGTACGGAACAGTTTGTAGAGCGGATCCACTTTTTTTTGTACACCAACTACTGTATATATAGAGGCAAGATGTTGGCTGCTTTTCAGCAGCACTTTTCTGGGCAAACCTTGCCAAAAGAGAAAATCAAGGGGCCTTTCAGTAGGAGCAGCACATTATACTGTTATCTGAATTATTCATGAAGAAACATACCCAGATTATCCATGGCATATGTGTGCATGTATTCAGATTTAGCCTTGAGGAAATTTGCTGACCTAGACATGGGAGCAGAGTGGGAGCAAGGCAACAGGATTAAAGCCAGCTCAGAAGGAGTGGGTTTACATCCTGGCACTGCGCCTTGGATTCCCTGTCTGCTTAGTGCTAGGGAGAACTAAAAATAATATCTGCAGTTTAGTGGGGTGGTGTGAAGTTTACAAAATGAATGTTTCCTCCATAATGACCTTCTGTCTGCAAAATCATCACAGAAGAAGGCAATGTATAATAATCATATAGAGCACATCAGAATGTTGGGGTTTGTTGTGGTCTTTCCTTATGCTCAATATGGATATGTCCTTAAAATATACAGCATTCACAGTTGGGAGTTTGAGAAATGTGGAGACTAGCCCAAACTCTGCTAGATTAATGGGCTTGATGCTTCTTTATGTAACCCAAGTATTTTATTTCTGTATGTTCACTCACTGTGCTGCACTTCATCTGTTTTACTTAATATCGTATGCTTGCTAGTTGTTGTATAGGAATTTGAGAGGGAACTTTCTGAGTTTAGTGAAAATTAGAGGTTAAAACTTCAGCAATTCTTTTTAACGATACCAATGATAAGCTGAACAGAAGCTTAGTTGTAGTGCCATTTGATTTCTTATCTCAGTCTAAATCTTTCAGATTTGACACCCTATTTGATACACTTGTATGAGTTTTCGCATGACTACCACGAAAAGGTCAAACCTTGAGAAGACAATTAATAGTTGGATTTTTGCAGCACAACAGAGTGGGTGCTTCAGCTGAATTCTGTTATTTCTGGAGGTGTCAGCCTCAGGCAAGCCGGGAATGTATAAATATACTCTGGTGCTTAGTACGTATCAAGTAATAAATCTTCAAAAATAACCTAAGTTGGAATATCGGGAGCTTTTCTATTATGCTAAACCTGAAGTTGAAGAAAAGTGTCAGAATGAAACACGGCACTGCTAATTCAGGGTTTGCCAACCCACCCTATACTATTGGAGGGTTTTTAGCTATCTAGTTCCTGCTGTTATGCTTTGCAATTATACTATTAGATTTTCTATGCAGAGTTCCACTGGCTTGGGCAGTCACTTTGCAGATCTGAAAATTCTTGCTGTAGCTCTGTGGGAAGCACAAAATAGTTTGTGGAGTCTCACAGATTGTTCTATCCCTGTAGAACATAGCACCCAGCTCATACATGCCTACACAGCCATGTACATAATGGTTAACAACTACTAAGATAAAAACACACTGGTAAAAAGCTCAACTCTGCCATGTATGTTAGACTTTTGCGTAACAATTTGAAGCACACTAGCATCTATGCCATGTTTTTGAGTGGGATTATTAATTTCAAGTAATAACAAGTGGAGTATAAGGTTTAAATTTAGGATCAGCTGAGTTTATAGAAAGTTCAAGCTTTATTTCTGTGATACTCTTCTTTCCATCAGCTTTGAAATATTTAAGTCTGTTACCTATGTAACATATAAAAAAATACTTTCACCCCTGTGCTGGGTCAGTTTGTCTTCATGGTGTCCTGTTACAGAGGTCAGTTAATTCACTTGGGCATGCTGCTGCCACGTGGGCTCCCTGCCATCTTACAGGGAGCAGCATACATAAATTGTAATGGATCACTTCTCATGGAAGGGCGGCTGTTACGTACCCACAAGAGCCCTGCGTGAAACTATGGAGGGTCTGCTCCGTGCTTTTATCTTGGGCTTAATTGCTTTGGATCGGTTTCAGGGGACTATTCAGTCAACAACTTCAGACTCTCTCCAGAGAGCACTGCTCTTCAATAGGGACCAAGTAACACAAGCTGTTCTGCCCAAATTGCAGAGTGCTTTCCTACAGGATCACCAGTTGCTAGAAGATCGTACTGCTTTACCGGTCTGTTGCTTGTTTTGGTTTTTCTACTGCTTCAGGTATCATCCTATCAAGTCCAAAGGAAGGCCACAAGGATGATCAGGGGGCTTGAGCGCCTCCCGTATGAAGATAGGCTGAGAAAGTTGGGGCTGTTCAGCCTGGAGAAGAGAAGGCTGCAGTGGAGACCTCAGAGCAGCCTTCCAGTATCTCAAGGGGGCCTATAGGGATGCTGGGGAGGGACTCTTTATGAGGGACAGTAGTGAGAGGACAAGGGGTAACAGGTTCAAACTTAAACAGGGGAAGCTTAGGGTGGATATGAGGAAGAAATTCTTTACTGTATAGGGTGGTGAGGCACTGGAATGGGTTGCCCAAGGGAAGTTGTGAATGTTCCATTGCTGGCAGTGTTCAAGGCCGGGTTGGACAGAGCCTTGGGTGGCATGGTTTAGTGTGAGGTGTCCCATGCCTATGGCAGGGGTGTTGGAACTAGATGATCTTAAGGTCCTTTCCAACCCTAACTATTCTATGATTCTATCAAATACAGCAGTCTTTAGCTATTACTATGTCATAAAATAATAGTCTTGAAGTTTCCTGTTTCTACTAGTACTGTTCATATTAAAATATCAAAATACCTTTCAGCTCTATTGCAGGAGCAGGTGGATAACGGCGTGTGACACATTTCTAATTCACATTCAGTACCTGGTGCTGCTGTCATTTGGCACCCTGCAGAGACCAAGGGAAACCTCACAGGTTTTTTTTGGCACATAGATTTTGTGGTTTCATTTGTTGAACGCACTGGGAGAGTTCATCCAGGGGAGCACATTTCTCAAAGGGATGTGTTCTCTCGTTGATGCCTGTGAATGTCCACAATGAAGTTAGGGTTAGGAGCTGCCACTTGAAGGCAGTGGGGAATCTGATACAGAAATCTTTACAAAGAGCAATAAAGAACACAGATAACTAAAAGGTTTCTTACTGCTTGTCAACAGATGCATTAGTTTTCAAACATGCAGGAGGCTTTTCCAGTCTTTTTACCATATGTGTGTACAAGTCTGCTGCTTATTATTTTCTCATGTCATGTCTCTTTCTCTTCCGTTTTTCTCAGCTCCTTGAAATTGTCCCAATCCAGGATTATGATCTTTTCTTTTGCAGCATTAATCTGTACTGTATACAATACCATTAATTGTGAAGAATGATGATTCTGACCTAAGGAAAAAATATAATAATCCCTTTACTGCTGCTGCTTCCCACAAGCTCGCTGGCCCCAAATTAAAACTTGAAAGAAAAAAAGCCATTCGTTCTTCTGATTGCATGTTGCCAGGAACTGAGCTTTTCAGATATAGCTATCAGGATTATAAACGTTTTCACTTTATTCCTGTTTATATTGCTAGTTCCAGGTTTCACATTTTAGAAATACCACCAAGACTAGCTCCTATCTCTTCTTTTTATATATGTGTATATATATGTTATTATAACAGCAGTTTATTGGAGAAAAACTTAAACAGAAAATTTTATGCCAAAATGAACGTGCATGATGATCATGTAATGTTAAGAGTATTCTAATGTTTTTACTTGCTCGGAGTTCCTTTGTATTTAAAGTTTGTTTTGGCCTTCATGCCCTTTTTTAAAACAGCCTGGCACATGCTTGTTTTTCAGTCAAGTCTGTGTATGGCCAGTGAGAAGTGAAAGTTGACTTCCTTGGTGATCAAGGCAGTCATATCATGTTTCAGGAAGAAAGTATGTGTAATAAAAAGCCCCAAACAAACAAAACCACCCCTCGGATCCAACTCCTCCTATGGAGGGAATGGATACTGTGCTGTATGGTAGAAGGCTGTAAGCTTAGCAAAGTAACTCCTGGAGCATGACATGAACAGATTAGTCATTTATGGCTGGTGGAGACAAATTGCTGCTGAAGGAAGCTTGTTCTTGCATGGCTGCTGCTACAGCTGGTAGATTGCCTGTTAAGAGCAAAGTAAACGTGAGCCTGGTAGAAAAAGTACACTCCAGATAAGCACACTTTAATCTCTGGAACATTTAATTGTTTCAGCAGCATTTTCTAGTGCCTGAAATTTTCAAATGTGCAAACATATTCATGACATTGATATAATTATCAATTTCTAATTTAGTCTTCCCTATGACTGTACTAGTATTAGCAGCAGAGGACACTTTCTTTTTTACTGTTAATACAGTTATGGTTCATTTATCAAATTATGAACTTAATATCTGTCCTTGAAAGTTTCCTGACTGTTACTTCACTGCATCTTAATATAGTACAGTGCTGCTGTTGTAGGTCACTATGCTTATTTTTTGTCTACATAAATAGGTTTGAATGTGTTTATTGTGAGCCTCAGAGTATGCTTTCTATGCAACTATGTAAAATTAGTCCTTTCAAAAATGCATATTTGGTTTGGTGTCTTTGAGCATCATCTCCAATAGAAGATTATTTTGGCAGTTGTTGGTAATTATTTTTTAATCTGTGTTTTAACTCCTTGTGATAGACATTCTGGTAACTATCAATCGAATATTTTCATATATATAAGATATTGTTTGAAATTTGATTTTAAGACAAAGAGGGCTTCTACATTCCTCAATAATGCCTTTGTTTCCCAGCTCCCAGATGCCTTTTTCCAAGCAAGCAGGCTCAAAACTGGGCATCACGGATAATTCACAAGCCGCTGCCCCTGTGCACCATGGCAGAGGGTGAGCAAGCCCTCCATATTCTCTCCCTGGGCTGAAAGAAGTTGGCAAGTTCACAGGACTTGAAACTGCGTATAACAAAATGTCAGAGTGCCATTTCTGAGGTTATATGGAAGTGAAGGTTAAAGCTAGGGGAAAAAGAGGGAGCAATTCCCCTTCTCTATGAGGTCTGCTGGAGGAATCATTAGTGGCAGCTTGGAGTAAAGGGAAGCTTTTATCATGTCCTGCATGATGATCAGGCTCCTGAGTAATTAACCAGTAGCTCTGACAAATATGGTCCTTCCACTTGTTGAATCATGGCGTTTTTCCTTTGCTGTAGTTTATCTTCTGTAGCTACAAAGTCATCCTCTTTGTCAGGTTTCTGTTCTTCAGGTGTGTATGACAATCATTCTTGTAAATGGAGCAGGTGGACTGTCTTCCACCGCAGTTCTGGTTTGTTCTCAGATCATGTCCTTCTTTGATGTGAACGAGACGGGTCTTGTGAGGAAAAAAGCATCAGTCTTTAACCTCAAAAGTTGTCAAGGACATCACTGTATCCACTGCAAATCTCTTTCCCTTTTGAGCTAATAGGATAACTGATGACAATAGAAGACTCATCCTCCAGTGCTAATGAAAAAAAGAAATAAAAGGTGTTATTTTTTCTCACACATTTATTGAGAGAAATGTTTTGGATGCTGCAGTGAGAATTATAGGGGGTACTAAATTCTGCACTGTATTCTCAGCTCCTCTTTGCCTAATGCCATTTGCTTGCAACCACAGCTCTCTCCCAGTTTGTAGTCAGTGTGACTCTCACTTCTTAGGTCTTTCTCTGATCTGAGTGATTTGGCAGTCTTTTTATATTAGCAGTCCCTGGTTTGATGCAGGTACTCATCAATCTCTTGTTTGCTTCTACCTCCTTCTTTATATCATGTGTTTGGCTGCAGTCCATGTTACTTTTTTAGTTCCCTCTGCAGTTATCTCTCTTCTATCCTCTCTGGTCCCTATCTTTCCCTCTTTGTCCTCCCTACCTTATCTGAACTCAGTCTTTTCTTCCCACTCATGAATTTATGGACTCTAGCATATTGCGAATCTACTGTGAGCTGCATTTACAGGCATAAATTACTGAATGTTGGATGAAAGTGCTATCAGGGCCTGGTTAGCACCCAGTGAATCTGACCACTCATATTTATTACTGAATGTTCGCCAATATTTTGCAGGAATTTATAATTTGGGTAGATCTATTAGAGACAAAAATTGTAAATTTATATATATATATATATTTATTTTTTTTTTCTACAGGAGCCAAAGCGCAAGGAAAAGTGTATTTATTTCTTAGCAGTGACTGAACTGTTTTGAAGATGTCAGTCCAGAAAGCTTGGCAGAGTTGTGATCTAAAACCTGAGCTTTGTGGCATGAACTGTTGGCTCACGTGAGCAGCCTTTCATTCCAGGAGACGCATGTCATTTTTATTTTACAACTGTTGATGGGGGAAAACAATCCAAGGTGATGCTCTTCCATGGAGGAATGGG